>OX243904.1:19142627-20392627 GCA_945859665.1 Anorthoa munda | reverse complement strand
CTCCTTATAGCATTGTAATAAGGGTTCATTTCAAGAACAGAAACACCGTTAAATCTCGTGAACCCCGAAAAATAAATAAAAATGTTTTCTAATTATGAATATATATAATAATAGTGTTTTTTCTACAACATACAACCAAATTCATCAAGATACAACCACTCTTTGAAAGGGGTCCAAGTTCCCTTAGAAAATGGGCATTCTCGTTTGGATACATATGCACATTGTTTGCTAATGAGAAATGTGTAATTAATTATAGGATGTCCCACAGTTCGGCGTGCCTGTTGGCATAGGCCTCCTCGAACTCCCCCATTGTGTTCTGTCCTCTGCAACAAGGCCCCAAAGTTATGCGGATGTCGTCTTTCCCATCTTGTTTTTGCCGACATACCAAAAAAAAAAATTACATTAAGTCGAACATAGGTTCTATGTTCGACTAAATGTATATTTTTTTATGTGTGTTCGCCGATATCTCCGTCATTTGGGGACCGAATTTGTTGTTTTTTTGTTTGAAAGAGTATGTTCCCAAATTGGTCCCATTTTAATTTGGTTAAGATCTGATTAAGGACTTCGAAGATATACAATAGAACTCTTCATTAAATAACGGCAAACCTCTGAGGATTGCTGCAATCGCATGTCTGTTAATTGTTTATACCATTTCATAACATAACTTCATCAGATCTCTCATTTCACCGGTTATGTTCAAGTTTCATGATAGTCGGGTAACCTATTCTGGCGTAATAGATACCTTAATAAACAACTTTCTTATTAGGTAGGTACAACTAAAAAGTGAAAAAAAAACTTTTTTGCAAAAATACTACCGACTTCTTCTTCTTCTTATTTGGAAGTCGGTAGGATTTTTTGGCAAAAAAGTTTTTTTATCTAGTTCTGTCTCCTGGATACCATAGGGTCACTTATTTGCTCCATTTGTTTATTTTACATCGAAGCATGTCCTGTCCAGCCCCATTTCAAATGGTCGATGCGAGTTAACATGTCCATGACTTTAGTTTTCCTACTTGTGTCTAAATTTAAGATTTTGTCCCGTAGTTTAATTCCAAGAATGCTTCTCTCCATTGCCTTCCGAAATTTTGCTAGTTTGTCCCTAAGCTTGTCTGTAAGCGACCAAGTTTCGCATACATATGGTAGAATGCAACTATTATTATGCTAATACAAGCTGACCCGGCAAACTTTGTTTTGCCATAAAAACACCAAACATTCATCTATCCTACCTACCCTACCGGTAGGTAGACCCTACCTACCGACCCTACTCTACCCTACCTATCCTACCTACCCTACCTTACCTACCCTACCCACCCTACCTACCCTACCTACCCTACCTACCCTACCCACCCTATCCTACCCTAGCTACCCTACCCTACCTATATTTTTTTTCATAAGAACCTTCTCCTAATAATAACAAATACAACAAAAAAAGAATAAGCGAAATCGGTCCAGCCGTTCACGCGTGATGCCGTGACCAAGGGAAATAGGATATAGATTATTAGACCTCCCACTAGGTCGATAGATGACCTAATTAAGGTTGCGGAAAGGATGCGAGACGCACGGGACTGGTCAATGTGGCAATACTAGGTGGAGACCTAGTCCAGCAGTGGACGTCTTTCGGCTGAAATGATGATGAACATGATTACTTGAAAATTTGTATGTTTGTGTTTCAATCATGCAAAAATGGCAGGACCAATTTAGATGAAATATTGCACACGGATAGTTCATAACCTGGATTAACACATATGCTACTTTTCATCCCGGTATAATTGTCCAAGTGTTGAATACATTTACGCGGGTGAAGCTCCGGGCTAGCTAGTTGATGGAGCTGCAAAACCAAACTGTATCTCCAGATTTTGTTATCATCATTTTTTGGATTTGCCTCCCTAAGTAAGCAAATTTATATTATGGACGTATGTGGAATAAGGTGTAAAGTCCCGTAACCCTCATTAAAAAGGGAGGATCCTCCGACCAGACGAGTGTTGTGTCTGGTGGATTTTGTTATCATCAATTTTTGGATTTGCCTCCCTAAGTAAGCAAATATATATTATGGAGGTATGTGGAATAAGGTGTAAAGTCCCGTAACCCTCATTAAAAAGGGAGGATCCTCCGACCAGACGAGTGTTGTGTCTGGTGGCCGACTGCTCAACGGTTATTGTCGGTAACTGTTCTACACACAGATATAAATCTAAATAGATGACGAGATTGTATGTACTTCGCGTGCCAAAACCAACCGCCAAGTGCGAGTCGGACTCGCGCACGAAGGGTTCCGTCACGTTTGTTGTATGGGAGCCCCACTTAAATATTTATTTTATTCTGTTTTTAGTATTTGTTGTTATAGCGGCAACAGAGATACATCATCTGTGAAAATTTCAGCTGTCTAGCTATCACGGTTCATGAGATACAGCCTGGTGACAGACGGACAGACAGACAGACAGACGGATCGCGGAGTCTTAGTAATAGGGTCCCGTTTCAAAACGGGACCTTTGGGTACGGAACCCTAAAAACGGAGTAAAATTACGACCAATGATCGTAATCTAAGCTTTTCATTTAGCATTATCGCCACCGGAAATCCAACGAAACCTAGAAAAAATCCTCTTTATGCCATACTGAGCTGTAAAGAATGTATAGAAAAAGTTGGCCGAGGAATTGGAAATGTTTTATTTTTTAATTTGTTTGTGAAAAAGTGGCACGCTTGGTTTTCATACAGAAGGAGGGGACTCGCGTTATCTAGATTTATGCCTGTAGTTGTACACGTTGTACATGTTCAATTCGCGCCGAAAACTAGCTGCTTGCGCGATGCAGGATTTTTAGTTCGTATGTGGTCTATTACGCCACATACGAACTAAAAATCCTGCATCGCGCAAGCAATAAATGTAGCCATGCCAAAAAGGGGTAAACTCAACATACCTCGGGCACAGTTAAAGCAGACACGAGCAATATGGAGTAAGGCAGCAAGTTGTGTTGGTGACTCAGTGCCAGCATCTTGCCGTAGCGCGGCAGCAGAGGGAAGGCCGACACCGCCTTACCTAGAGGCGTCACTCGTAGTACCTGAAGAGAAAATAGATTTTATTTCAATTATACAACTTATAATATATACCACCCGGCCGGAATGCCCACATACTTTCTTTGCTATATAACGTGCTCTTTAATCCATCTAGTCCTTTTTATCTTAAAGAACGCTTTCAGTTCCTTTGTGACACACATTCTAGGTCCTTGAGATCATCGGAGAATCTGAAATTAAGTATATATATGTATTCCACATCCTTCTTCGACAAATCTTTTACAGTTCAAGCAGCTCGTTTGTGGAATGCACTACCTATTGAAGTGAGGCGTGTTCAATCCTTACCAACATTCAAAAAAATGGTAAAGGAGCATTTCCTTTCGCTATAATTAGTCTTCTCCTTTCTCTGTTATATTTTTGTTATATATTAGTATATTATGTATTATTGTATGTATGTATTTTATGTTATTATGTATATTTATTATTGTTTAAGATATATTGTACACTGACAACCCTAAATTTCTCTCCTCTCTTTCAGTCCATCCAAAGGTTGTCTGTAAGAAATTGCCCTGTGCGATAAGACCGCCCATTGTACACTTGCTTTTATGTTTTTTGTCCTGTGTATATATTTTTGTGGTGTACAATAAAGAATGTAATAAATAAATAATATATACATATTTTTCAAAGTACGGTTGGTAGATGTCGCAAGTCTTCGAATTTTTGGTTCTAGGACATGCCAGTTTCCTCACGATGTTTTCCTTCACCGTTTTGAGAGCAGTGGTGATGAAATAATTTACAAAAGTAAAGCCAGGGTTCGAATCCACGACCAACAACACGTAAGCCTTTTTTTTTATTTTATTTTTTTTTATTTGCTAATCTCGCTCAACAAAGTTGGCGCCTATTCTGTGCAAATTCTTTCATTCCATTCCTCTTTCATGCCTCTCGTACTTTCATTCTTCATACCATGGTTCTTCTTGCATACGTCTTCTTGTATACAGTGGGTGGGACTCCCACTTTGTATAAATACTTAAAGGCAACTTTATTTATTTGGTGTAAGGTTAAAAGAATAAGTGCTACATATACAAGAAACGACGACACGTAAGTCGCGACAGTTACTACTGGGCCATCACTGCATTTTTACTGTATTGTTCTAATATATATGTCGGAGGTAATAGATCATAGTACTGAGTTTGACAAGGCGATTCTTCCGCAGCCTTGTCAAACTCAGCTCTAAGATAATAACGACATATATAATACCTATGTTTACAAGTTTTATTTATTGTACAGTTCAGAGCTCGTGGAGCTTTACAGATTGGACTTTGTACCGTTTTTATCACAATTACTGTAGGAGTATGACTCGCAATACCTGTGTAATGCTTTATGTGCTTTTGACGACATTTAAAATGAATAAATTTCGATTTAAAATTAAAAAAAAAATGTTAATTAGAAAAATAAAAAAACCCGACTGCTTAAAAAGCAAAATAAAAAGACGTAAACAAGAAGAAAACTCTCTCCGACTGCACAGCATGATTTTCTTCTTGTTTACGTCTTTTTAGTTTGCTTTTTAAGCAGTCGGGTTTTTTGATTTTTTAAATTAACTTTTTTTATTTACAACTTTTTAGTTATTTTTTTTTAGAATTAGGTACATTTAAACATATATGTGTTATATATTTTTGAAATTGCCTCTTAATTCCCTTTATTTTGATACCCCACACGATGGGTTTGGAAGAAAAAAAAAAATTCCCCTCAAAATGGCGCCCAAAATCCGCCATTTTTGTTTTTTCCAATTTTAATGTAGCCAGTGACACTCGCAGGATTAAGACGAATCGATTGACGTAAGAATCATTAAAATCGGCTAACGCGTTTGGTCTCTGGAACGCCACATAGGAACAAACATACATACATACATAGACTGATAAACACATTACCCTCCTTCGGCAGTCGGGTAAAAATAGATAAATATATAGTGTACACTGCAGACTAACCTCTTCTTCATCTTTGCGGATATTCTTCATCGGAGGCTTCTCAAGGATGCCGAGAGCTTCCAGCCTCTTCTCAGCTAATCTCAGATGCATTCTGTCTGGAGCCGTCGGGAACGGGAAGTTCACTACCTGAAAAATAAAGAAATATTTGTTTTTAAAGTATTTATAAGGCAGGTGAAAGTGGAAACGCCTATAGTTGCCCCTATAAGGACACACAACATACGGTTGGTGATATTCTTCAGAAAGTTCAGGTTCATAGTCAGCTGACGTGTATGTATGGTGTTCAGCGTTCAGACATATTCTGAACGTAAACTAAGCAAAAGGTATATGTTAAGAGGGCCCATCCCGATCCGTCTATCATCAACGCGGGCATGGTCGAAAAGCTTGTTGTTTCATCCAGCGCAATTGAACAAGCAACTTGAGCAAGTGAGAACGCGATAATATTCAACGAAAAATTGTGTTCGAAAATTTAATAAAAAATGTTCCAGGAAATATGTATTTTTGAATAAGTCTATCCCACTTACCCTACCTACCCTTACTATCCAATTTGATAAAATAACTGCAATACGAATGTAAACAACTTTTGTTTCAACCGGCGATCTAATTAAAATTTAGAACATAAAAGCTTCTATTGTGACATAACTATGATAGTTAGATATATTCTCTCGTAGACTTTTATGTAGGTAATAATGAGTACTTTAATCATGTAGTACATATTTTTTATGTATCACCAATAGTTTTCACAGCGCACGCCAAAGAATGACAATTATAGGCAAAATTTTACTGCTTTGGGTTACATTATTGCAATTTTAATAAGGATCTCAATTTTTTTTTAATATAAATTATAGCCTATGTCACTCAGGAATAATGTAGCTTTCTACTGGGGAAAGAATTTTCAAAATTGGTTCAGTAGATCCAGAGATTATGCCCTACAACGTCACAAACTCACAAACTTTATAATATTAGTATAGATTATCTCACCTTATCAATGCCCATACACTTCATAGTCAGTACTAGATCGTCTATAGGCCTCATGCAGAGGTCAGGCGGGTGTTGTTCCGGACACTCGTGTTGGAACACCGCGCTGCTGTACAGCCTGTACGTGTGGCCTGAACTAACTCTGCCCGCCCGACCCGCCCGTTGTTCCGCACTCGCTTGAGACGTCCACACTACGCGCCAGGCACTTGCGCCGGTTACGTGGTCATACACCCTGGAATTTGGATTTGAAAAAATAAGCTTAATATCTAACACTACTAAGTTTAAATTCTATTGCAAAAATAATGTTTATCTACACTCACAATGTAATGTTCCAAATATGGACTCAAAAAATATTGTATAAACACGTGCTTTATATTCGTAAATAGGTAAAATTAAAAAAAAAAAAACATTATAATGCAACATTTTCCTTCGATTTTCAAACAACTGTATTATAATTTTATTTTTTTATTTTTGTAGCACACTTTTACTTTTTAATTTATTGGCGCTAAGGGCTCATTGACATAATGTAGAAAAGTAGTGTCATTGTCTATGGATGCGCGCGGTACGCAGTCAGGTGCAATGAGAATCTAAATAGCCCGCCATACTAACCACATATTTTTATTGTTTCCACTTTTGTTTCATTTCAACTGTATGAGTAAAGATAAAATAATGTATGCAACGGCATATAATTACCTAATTATAAACCCACGCTCGTGTTTTAATAACCCCTATTATATGACCATTGCATAAAACTACTATTTTTTATTATATGACCTTTTGGCCATGGTAAGACAAAAATCAACTTTTTCAACGCGCCAATTTTATGATCGTATACGCTAGAATTGGGAAAACAAACTCGATCTATATTTTACGTAAAAAATTAATGATCTAGGGATGAACTAGTGCGGTACCGATTCGATTTCTTATAACAATTGACTTTATTAATGAAGAACTTTTAATCGATTTAACATATGATATCACATGATGTTATACAAGTGAAGATTCCAGGGAGCAGTGGTGGCCCAGTGGTATCGGCCGCGACTTACAAGTTGTAGGTCGTGGGTTCGAGCCCAGGCAGGCGCTTTACTTTGTGTAAATTATTTCATCACTAGTGCTCTCAAAACGGTGAAGGAAAACATAGTGAGGAAACCGGCATATCCTAGAACCAAAAATTCGAAGACATGTGACATCCACCAACCCGCACTGGGCCCGTGTGGTGGATTACGGCCCATTCCCTCTCACAGAGAGGAGGCCTGTGTCCCAGCAGTGGGAACATTAATAGGCTGATGATGTGAAGATTCCAGTTTATATAGAGAAGAATTCACCAATTTATCATATTAAAATAATAAGTATTTTATTTGCTGTTTTTCTTTATTTTATACCGATTTTTTTTAACTGTTCCTTTATCGGCAGAAATAACGTTAATTGAAAAACTTATTTAAAATTACATTATTATTATGTAACAAATATTCAATTTACAATGCGATATTTACTGCTACGTAAATTCGATTTAACTGTGAGTTTTAATCAATCTGAATAATGGAGCGAAAAAGCACGTCGATTCACTACTGTAAGCGTCCATGAAGTATTGCATTTTATTATCTATGGTTGCCAAATAATTATGAAACTTCTTAAGCGTGCATCTGTTTAATCTAAAATAACAGTCTGCACGGAGAGTAGGTCCTATCAAGAATCGTACATTACTGCAGCGGCCAGCAAAATAGGCATTGATGGACGAACGTGTAAATGTGGGCCGAGGCGAAGCCGAGGCACACATACGTAAGTCCATCAATGCCTAGTTGTGGCCAAGGCTTGTATAGTACTTTTCTCAAATAATGCGCGGAAATTAAAACTAAGTAGTACCTAGAACTCATTTTGGCAAAATCAATGACGAACAACAATAATTGTTCCCGCGTTAAAGTGTTCCTTTGTTTTTTTTTTTCAATAAACAGCTTTCTATTTGCAAGCCAGTTCGAAATTTAAACAAAACCTTTGATAAGTTATCTCCTTGGTTGCCATGTTTCGGAGTAAAACATCGTTCCATTTTTAAACTACACGACAGATATGAGTTTACTATGGAATTTATTTGGCCGCTAGACACGACAGATATGGATTTTCATACAACTTTTGCCGGCCGCTGCGCGCATGTATTTGACCAGTACAGCAGTTTCGATTTATCTCGAAGAAGGTTGTCAAAATAATGATCACATTTCCAAGCATGTTTGAGAAATAATAATTATCTTACCGCATCTTCTTCTTCCCGCTATCCACGACATATCTGACCGCTGGTATGGTGATAGATGTCTCCGCCACATCTGTACTGACGACACAGAGCCTGGCCCCTGGAGGAGCCGCCTCGAATACCCGCGCCTGCTTACTCTGACTCAGCATAGAGTATAGAGGAAGCACCCATAGAGGCTGCCGGCAGGATTTGATACACGAGGTTAGCGAGTCTTCTTCCGTGTCTGGAGAAAATAAAATATCTATTAGAATGTAGTTTTATAAAGTAAGGATGGGTCGCGAGAGCAGAGGTGGCCCAGTGGAGTCGGCCGCGACTTACAAGTTTTAGGTCGTGGTTTCGAATCCAGCCAGGCGCTTTACTTTGTGTAAATTATTTCATCACCACTGCTCTCAAAACGAAGGAACACATCGTGAGGAAATCGGCATGTCCTAAAACCAAAAATTCGAAGACATGTGACATCCACCAACCCGCGTGGTGGATTACGGCCCATTGCCTCTCAGAGAGAGAAGGTCTATGTCCCAGGAGTGGGAACATTAATAGGCTGAAGATGAAGAAGATGGGTCACGAAGTTAGTTAGATGGCAGTACTCCAATGGCCCCAAGGCGATTCTACATCTCAAACAATACCTCACCTAGTGTCTTGCTGTGCAAAAACACCTGCTCATTGAAAGACCTTTGTGTGGCAAATGATAAAGCTGTTGACGTGGCTGAATTAGGTACATCTAAACATATAAGTGTTATACATTTTTGAAAGCATCTCTTAAAACCCTTTATTTTGATACCCCACACGATAGGTTTGGAAGAAAAAAATATTTGGGCCTCCACAATATGGCGCCCAAGAACCGCCATTTTCCTATTTTACAATTTTAATGTAGCCAGTGACATTCGCGGGGTTAAGACGAATCGATTGACGTAAGAACCATCAAAATCGGCCCACGCGTTTGATCTCTAGAACGCCACATAGGAACAAACATACATACATAGACTGATAAACACATAACCCTCCTTCGGCGGTCGGGTAAAAATTTACAAAATAATCTACAATAATCGAACATATGAAAATCCTAAGGATATAAGTAACAAATTTAATGAGTTTTATATACATTTGACAAATAGCAATAATTTTGAATATAGTAAAGGCGAAATAAACAAAACTATCGATACTAATAACGAGCATACAATATTCCTAAAGCCTACTGATGCCATGGAAGTATTTCAAGTAATTAAAAATCTTAATAACACAAATGCAACCCTCGCCCGCTGTAACAAAGCATAGGGTCCCGTGCGAGCCGAAGCTGCGGAGGTGAGCTTAGATTAGGACTTCGTCTAGCTAGAGCCTCAGGTTGATCTTAGACAGAGCCTTAGACTTCTGTGTATGTGTGTGTTTTAAACTATAACTCACCTGAATCGCTGAGGTGTCCTTCACTATCGTCATCGTCGTCCACTAGATCTGCCTGTCCATCATCCTCAGGCATGTCATAGTCATCCAGGTTGATCTTAGGCAGAGCCTTAGACTTCTGCTTAGCCTTCCTGCGTGCTTTGCGCGCACGTTTCATTTCTTTTTCTACCTAAAATGGCACGTCAAATACATATTTCAAACTTTTGAATGTTATGTTAAATGATAACTTATTTCAGAAAGTTGGATTATAATCAACACTTTTAAACGTAAAATAAACAAACAAAAACATATAACAATAATACAGAGTTCAGGTTGGTAGTTTCTCAACGGTCTCAACCAATCAGGACGCTGTATTTGCTTAAATATTTTTTTTCCAACGAACGCTGAGTTTAGTTGAACTAATCGCGAATAGTCTTATTGGTGAAATCGGCCCTTAATAGTGAAAAATACCTATTTTTATTATCTGGCTCTATATTTATATCTTTCGCTTTAAAAATAAAGGTTCCGAACATTACCTCATCATCATCAGACTCAATATCCTCAGGCTCGGAGTCCAGTGCAGCATCCGCGTCAGACACCACCTTAGTCTTTGTGATCAATTTGCTGTAGTCCACATCTTTGCGGTACGGGAAAGCTGCTCTCAGCTTGCGAACTAAGTAATGTACCTAAAGACATTTAACACACAATATAAACATAACATCACGTATTTATTCATCTAAAGGTAAGGCAGAGGTGACCTATACAGGGTGTTTTCCAAGTGGGCGTGGATGGCCAAATCCAAAACTATAAGGAATAGCGTAAAACACTCAAAAGGAGCCACGGGGCCAATTTTGATAAAAACTAAAACTGCATCATTGGATTTTTGAAAAATCTATATTCCTAGACGGGAATTGATCCCGTTGATTTAACAAAAAAAACGCTCGCTGTATTATTACAACATCCGGTAGTGTCGCTAATATGGATATAATTCTGAGATGTAAACATACATACGGCAAACTTAAGCTTTTTAAGGCAAGACCTCATTTTTAACAAAATACTCTTTTATAGTTTGATAAAATAAAAAAAATACGTGTCCAATATTATTTGATAATCTCACTGACGGACTAAATGGAATTATCATTTTTCTACCCAGGAAACATCTGATAACTAGTCATGCCAAGTACCTATATGGTGCTTCTAGCTACTGTATGGAGGTCAGATAAAACGACGACATGATTGGCGCAGTGGTTGAGCGATCGGCTGCTGCGCTGCGTGTCGCGGGTTCGTGTCCCGCACGGAACAAATATTTGTATGTTTAATGTAAATGTTTATAAACGCACCCAAGATACATGAAGAAATTCCTAGTGAGGGGCAAAGATAAAAAAAAATATGTGAAAAGGCTAGGCACTCAGTGATAAAGTTTCTATCAGTGAAATAATTTTCCAATTCGATTCAGAACTTCCGGAGATTAGCACCAACAAACAAACAATCAATATTATGGCTATATAATATCAGTTTTGATTACATACCTCTTGCTGTCCCGTTACAAAGATAAGTATGCCCCCTTCTGGCAACCTTGTGTGTATCTTCACAGCTTTCTTATAAGCTTCCTTCAAATAATCACTGTTGGTGTTTTTGTTGAAATGTGTGGTCACCGGGAACTGCCTGGAGTCTATCTGTAGCAGAAACATCATCAAAATAAGAATAATAATAGAAGATTTTTCGTTGAACACGGTTGGAATGAAGTTCCTTTCGCTATACATTGTGCTAACAAATAAATTAATATTACCAAAATTATTAAACGAACGCCAAGTTAATTTCCGAACACACTGCCGATCTGTAAAACGAACGAGAATGTGATCCATCTATCAAGTTTTTTCTTGAACATACTGGCCACATGTAAAACATCCAGAATATCATCCATCAAGTCTATCAAGTTTTTTTCTGAATACTGGCCTCTTGTAAAACGAATGAGAATATTATCATTCATCAGTCTATCGAATACTTCGTAAAACACACTGGCTTATAAAAAAATGCACTCAAAATTTCAAATAACGAACGAACACAGAAAAGTGCTGAGACCATAGACTACTATTACATGGCCGAGACCGTCAGAAGTTATACATTTCGGCCTAATTCTGATTGGCCATGAGTTTGGAGTGTAACACGCGATATCGCGAACTTCATTCCAAAATTAAAATAATATTTAAATTTATCAAAATCAAACCTTTATAACTGGAGGCGGTTGCTTGAACAGTCTGGTATTCTCAGTAAAGTCTTCGACCCTGAGTGTGGCAGACATGATGATCAGCCTCAGCGGGGAACCTCGCTTCCTCCTCAAAGGCACTACCCTGGAGAGCAAACCAAGGAGGATGTCGGTATACACACTCCTTTCGTGGGCCTCGTCGATTATGACCACGGAGTATTTACTTAGAAGGAAGTCAGATTGCATTTCTTTGAGAAGGACACCTGTGAACAAAATATTTAATGCATTTAGAGATTTTTGTCCGCAAAATTTTAAATGAAAGAGTTACTTGAGTATTTAGAAACATTTATTTATTTATTTTTAGTTTTTATACTTTTTGAGATATTGCAGAAAACGTGTCTGATAAGTTACGGTGGAAGGCGCATGACTGCGTTTTTGAGGGATTAGGTTGGTGGGCGTTAACAAAAAATACAGTATTTTTCTACTCAAGGAGCTCTAAACTGTTTTAAATTTAAAAAATATTTTTAAATTTAAAACAGGGTGCGAAAAGAAATGGACCTGCCCAATCTAGGTTGATTGGGCAGGTCCATTTCTTTTCGCACCCTGTTTTAAATTTAAAAATATTTTTTGACAATTTGTATGGCTTTGGGTTAACAAGAAGCTTATATTGTCAAATTTTGTAGGCTGTAACTCCAACCGTTTGGCTGTCAAACCTGTGACAGACAACGGACCGGCAGACACGTGAGTGACAGCAATAGGGCTCCGTTTGGACCCTCCGGGCACGGAACCCTTAAAATAGTATAGATTTGCACAAAGCGTTTTGTGAACACTTTCATTGTGCGTACAGCCAGGGGGGTGTCACTTCGTAGTTTAGGTACGATCGGCCGGCGGTACCTTGCAGAGGGAATAACGCATTAGGTTGCCGCTTACCGCTCGGCTCGCACGTTAGCCACGTTATTTATATTATGCAGCAAATAACGATGACTTCTAAACGTACTTCTAAGGCCTTTAAAAGATATTGTTGTGTTTACGGGTGTTTAAATAAAGCAAAGAACAATGTATCGATATTAAGTTTTTTTAAAGTACCAAAAGATTTTGAAAGGTAAGCTATTTTGTTGTACATAAAAGATAAATGGAGCACCTTCAGTCATGAAGTTGATCTTAGTAGAACTAAAAAGATGTAAACAAGAAAAAAAACATGCTAAAAAAAAAAAATTATAATAATATATTTATTTATAGTTTTGGTCAGCAGGTCATATATTTATTTATTTTTTTAATGACTTTTACACACATAAGGGGTATATATTTTTGTAAGCACCTCTAAACACCCTTCATTTAGATACCCCACTTGATGGGTTTGGTAGAAAAAGATTAGAATCCCCACAATATGGCGCCCAAAAGCCGCCATGTTTTTCTTTTTTTAACGTCTGTTATCTAAGATCACTTGGGCAGTCGTCACCTATCTAACGATGTCTTTATTATAAACATCTGTCTAGCGGTTAGAAAGAAATAAGTTAATAAAGGCGTAAACAAATATACCATACATACATACAAGATACGCGCGAAAAACATAACCCGTCCTTGGCAGTCGGGTAAAAAAACGGTAAGAGTGGACACTCACCGTCAGTCATGAACTTGATCTTAGTATCCTTGGTGACGTTGCCTTCGAAACGCATAAGGTACGATACCTCTTTGCTGCTCAGCCCCAATTCGTATCCCACTCGGGCTGACATGGCCACGGTGGCCACTCGACGGGGCTCGGTGACTGCGATCATTTTCTTTTCAGCGTACCCCGCCTCATATAGAAACTGGGGTATCTGGGTGGTTTTGCCACTGCCTGGAGGGAAAAAATATTTAAAAAATTGTACATTTCGTGTCGAGAATAAAAAGCGAGGTTAAAATAAAGCCTTTTAATCAATCATCAGCCTATTAATGTTCCCACTGCTGGGACACAGGCCTCCTCTGTGAGAGGGACGCCTTTTATGCGAGACACGAATTATTCTTTTCCCACTACCTGATGAGCTTACTTAATTAAATGCAAATAAGTTCCAACAACAATTTATTACAAACGTTCAGACTAAAAACCACAGACTATATACACACAATCAACGCGCGCTTTTTCGAGAGGTAACAGGTAAAGTATCATTTTGCCAGTTAAATAATGATCCATACCAAAGTAATTTCGTAACTGTCATTATGTAATTTTGTTTATTTTATAATCTTGTGTCTAAATGTTCATATTTCGAAACGAATTTCTTACGCAATGTGTTACATAATTGACAAGGTAGTGGAAAAAAGGATATTTTGTTTTCACCATCATTGCATTACTGGATATAGGCCCAGGGCCGGCCCAAGGGTAGAGCAACAGGAGCGGCCGCTCTATGCGCCAGTTGGCAAGAGGCGCCAAAAAGCCAAATGCGAATAACAATTACCAGAACATAAGAAAACTTTGAGAGGCGCGGGAGCAGTTGCCAGATCAGATTTGTTAGCTCGCTTTTCTCGCTCGTATTGAAAGCTTAATGATCTATATATATAAAAATGAATCCCTATTTCCCTTGGTCACGGCATCACGCGTGAATGGCTGGACCGATTTCGCTAATTCTTTTTTTGTTGTGTTTTTTATTGTTAGGAGGTTCTTATGAAAAAATAAAATAGGGTAGGGTAGGTAGTGTAGGGTAGGTAGGGTAGGTTAGGGTAGGTAGGGTAGGGTAGGGTAGGGTAGGTAGGGTAGGTAGGATAGGTAGGGTAGGTAGGGTAGGTAGGGTAGGTAGGGTAGGTAGGGTAGGTAGGGTAGGTAGGGTAGGTAGGGTAGGTAGGGTAGGTAGGGTAGGTAGGGTAGGTAGGGTAGGTAGGGTAGGTAGGGTAGGTAGGGTAGGTAGGGTAGGTAGGGTAGGTAGGGTAGGTAGGGTAGGTAGGGTAGGTAGGGTAGGTAGGGTAGGTAGGGTAGGTAGGGTAGGTAGGGTAGGTAGGGTAGGTAGGGTAGGTAGGGTAGGTAGGGTAGGTAGGGTAGGTAGGGTAGGTAGGGTAGGTAGGGTAGGTAGGGTAGGTAGGGTAGGTAGGGTAGGTAGGGTAGGTAGGGTAGGTAGGGTAGGTAGGGTAGGTAGGGTAGGTAGGGTAGGTAGGGTAGGTAGGGTAGGTAGGGTAGGTAGGGTAGGTAGGGTAGGTAGGGTAGGTAGGGTAGGTAGGGTAGGTAGGGTAGGTAGGGTAGGTAGGGTAGGTAGGGTAGGTAGGGTAGGTAGGGTAGGTAGGGTAGGTAGGGTAGGTAGGGTAGGTAGGGTAGGTAGGGTAGGTAGGGTAGGTAGGGTAGGTAGGGTAGGTAGGGTAGGTAGGGTAGGTAGGGTAGGTAGGGTAGGTAGGGTAGGTAGGGTAGGTAGGGTAGGTAGGGTAGGTAGGGTAGGTAGGGTAGGTAGGGTAGGTAGGGTAGGTAGGGTAGGTAGGGTAGGTAGGGTAGGTAGGGTAGGTAGGGTAGGTAGGGTAGGTAGGGTAGGTAGGGTAGGTAGGGTAGGTAGGGTAGGTAGGGTAGGTAGGGTAGGTAGGGTAGGTAGGGTAGGTAGGGTAGGTAGGGTAGGTAGGGTAGGTAGGGTAGGTAGGGTAGGTAGGGTAGGTAGGGTAGGTAGGGTAGGTAGGGTAGGTAGGGTAGGTAGGGTAGGTAGGGTAGGTATTTTTTTTTTTTTTAATACTAATCCCGCTCAACGAAGTTGGCGCCTATTCTGTGCAAATTCTTTCATTCCATTCCTCTTTCATGCCTCTCGTACTTTCATTCTTCATACCATGGTTCTTCTTGCATACGTCTTCTTGTATACAGTGGGTGGGACTCCCACTTTGTATAAATACTTAAAGGCAACTTTATTTATTTGGTGTAAGGTTAAAAGAAAAAGTGCTACATATACAAGAATACAAAAAAAAAGTGCTGTTGATCACAGTAAAATATGCAAAAAGTGCTGCAGATCACAGGTAAGGTACAGAAGTGCTGTTTATCACAGGGAATATCACAATATAAATAATGCCTTACATTTAGGGATGAGAAGCACAACAGTGCTTTTCACCATACAGACAATCTGTTTTCTTAGGTACTACCCCAGTGCAGGGTTCGTCATTGCAGTTTTGTGCGTGCTATTCTATACTTCTTACAAATATTCTTATAATACTAGTGAAGCATAGTGCTGCTTCAACTTCGGTTTCGTGCAATGACGGTGGAGGCCACATTAACACAGTACACCAGGAACTTTTCCCTGTGTTGCTTACTCATGAGCCCATGCAGGCTCTCCTTCGTCAATCTCCTGTCCAGCTCACATTCGAGTTGGTAGCGTTCCCTGATAAATAACGGGCAATCTACAAGTATGTGCTGGACAGTCTCTGCCACGCCTGGATCGCAGACGCACGATGGGTTATCCTTACACTTGAAACGATTCAAGTATTCAGAGAACCCGCCGTGCCCCGTCAAAACCTGCGTGAGAACGCCTGTGGGCCGCACCTGTTTTATAATACGGCAAGCCGCTATGGCATCCGGAAGAAACATTTTCGTCACAGAAGCTGTCTCGCCCGACACATATCTTCGGTTCCATTCATCAAGCGATTCCAAACGGATCTGTCGCTTGATAAATGATACCGGACACTGGTCGTAGTCCGGCTTCCTCCGTAACGACAATGCTGCCTTCTTTGCCAACTCGTCCGCTCGCTCATTCCCCGGCAGGCCCGCGTGGGCCTTGATCCAGAACAAAGAAACAGCTTTGCTCTGGCCCAGGGCTTGAGCCAAATTGGCGCGCGCGCGAGCTGCCAGGGGATGGAGAGAGCCATGGCTTGCAAGCGTCTGCAATGCTGACATTGAGTCACTGAACAAACCATAGCTCGTCTCTTGCCGCGTAAGGATCACGTCCGTCGCTTTGCAGATGGCCAGGAGTTCCGCCTGGTAGACTGTGCAGTACGCGGCTAAGCTAAGTTTGAGGTTCCGGACTTCGCCTTCATTATCCCAAATGGATAATGCGGCCCCGACCTTCCCCTCAATCTTGCTGCCGTCGGTGAAGATTCGCACCGCCTGCACATTGTTGCCGTCTAGCAACTGTTGGTCTGTCAGGCACATGAACTCCAGGGGCATCTGTGTAGCTGGATGAGGAGTCTCTGCAAACCTTACCGCACTTTCGATCTCCCTATCTCCTGGCACAAACCGGGATGGCCCTCTCCTCGCTTCATACAGGGCGGCTGCCTCCTGTATGCGCAGATCTAGAGGTAGTATTCCGGAAAGTACCAGTGCCGAGTTCAGGGAGACAGTACGGTAAGATTTACAGATCTTCTGGACGAATCCTCTTTGGACCGAGCCTAGCTTCTTCCGTATTCCCAGCTTCTTCGTAGCGGGAGCCCAGGCTGCGGCCGCGTACGTTATTATGGGCTCAATCATAGCAGTGTAGATTGTGTGTATGATCTGTGCGTCCAATCCCCAACTCACTTTAGGTAGGGTAGGTAGGGTAGGTAGGGTAGGTAGGGTAGGTAGGGTAGGTAGGGTAGGTAGGGTAGGTAGGGTAGGTAGGGTAGGTAGGGTAGGTAGGGTAGGTAGGGTAGGTAGGGTAGGTAGGGTAGGTAGGGTAGGTAGGGTAGGTAGGGTAGGTAGGGTAGGTAGGGTAGGTAGGGTAGGTAGGGTAGGTAGGGTAGGTAGGGTAGGTAGGGTAGGTAGGGTAGGTAGGGTAGGTAGGGTAGGTAGGGTAGGTAGGGTAGGTAGGGTAGGTAGGGTAGGTAGGGTAGGTAGGGTAGGTAGGGTAGGTAGGGTAGGTAGGGTAGGTAGGGTAGGTAGGGTAGGTAGGGTAGGTAGGGTAGGTAGGGTAGGTAGGGTAGGTAGGGTAGGTAGGGTAGGTAGGGTAGGTAGGGTAGGTAGGGTAGGTAGGGTAGGTAGGGTAGGTAGGGTAGGTAGGGTAGGTAGGGTAGGTAGGGTAGGTAGGGTAGGTAGGGTAGGTAGGGTAGGTAGGGTAGGTAGGGTAGGTAGGGTAGGTAGGGTAGGTAGGGTAGGTAGGGTAGGTAGGGTAGGTAGGGTAGGTAGGGTAGGTAGGGTAGGTAGGGTAGGTAGGGTAGGTAGGGTAGGTAGGGTAGGTAGGGTAGGTAGGGTAGGTAGGGTAGGTAGGGTAGGTAGGGTAGGTAGGGTAGGTAGGGTAGGTAGGGTAGGTAGGGTAGGTAGGGTAGGTAGGGTAGGTAGGGTAGGTAGGGTAGGTAGGGTAGGTAGGGTAGGTAGGGTAGGTAGGGTAGGTAGGGTAGGTAGGGTAGGTAGGGTAGGTAGGGTAGGTAGGGTAGGTAGGGTAGGTAGGGTAGGTAGGGTAGGTAGGGTAGGTAGGGTAGGTAGGGTAGGTAGGGTAGGTAGGGTAGGTAGGGTAGGTAGGGTAGGTAGGGTAGGTAGGGTAGGTAGGGTAGGTAGGGTAGGTAGGGTAGGTAGGGTAGGTAGGGTAGGTAGGGTAGGTAGGGTAGGTAGGGTAGGTAGGGTAGGTAGGGTAGGTAGGGTAGGTAGGGTAGGTAGGGTAGGTAGGGTAGGTAGGGTAGGTAGGGTAGGTAGGGTAGGTAGGGTAGGTAGGGTAGGTAGGGTAGGTAGGGTAGGTAGGGTAGGTAGGGTAGGTAGGGTAGGTAGGGTAGGTAGGGTAGGTAGGGTAGGTAGGGTATATGAATATTTGGTGTTTTTATGGCAAAACAAAGTTTGCCGGGTCAGCTAGTAAATTATAAAATCATTGATTGGACACATATTATTAATAATTAAAACAAAAATATTGAAGATATTCTTGCATTACTGGCCGTTGTTTTTCTTCGCTTTACTATGTTGTTTTAATAGAAATACAGATTATGATTCTGCTTACCTGTTTCACCAGCGACAATAAGAAATTCGTTCTCATTGATAAGCTCCATAATCCTTTGCTCTTCACCTAGTATTGGCAACTTCAACCTTGCCACCTGAATTTTAGGGTCTCTTTTCACTTCAACATGAACTGTAGGATGTTCTAGCAGTGGCTTTTTTTCTACTTTAATTTCTTTTTGGATACTTTTATTAGTATTTTTGTTTTTCTTATTTTTGTTTGATTTATTTTCATCTTCGATTATTATTACATCATTTTTCAAAGTTTTTGCTTCTGATACATCAGGCTTGTTATCTGCTTTAGTAAATTCAACCTTATCTACAGTGTCTTGAGTGTCAATTTTATTTGTTTCATGACCATTTACGATTTCTGGTTCATCGTCCGTTTTTTCGTCGTCAGATTCGGATGTACTTTCTTCAGAGGACTGCTCAAGACCAACTACGTTCGGGTCATATTTCTTCTTTTTTATTTTTTCTGCATTGTCCAATTTTAGAAGGCGTATGCGTTTTTTGGCTCCTGCGAAAAATATGACAAGTTATATTTTTTAAGGACAATTTTTTGTAAAAGTCTGCTTGTTTGTATTTTTGTATTTGTATTTATTTTATTCCAAACAATTTTTACATTGTGTCGAAAAATCATAATTGGCAACAAGCACCACTACACGATACAAGCTAACTTTGAAAGAATTACAAGACAATGAGCCAAAATTTTACATTAAACAATAAAACACTTCTATTTCAACCTTGAATTAGTCAAACAATGATTAAATGATGTCAAATCGATATTCAAATATACAGTTATTATGTCAAATAAAAATGTCAAACGCAAATATAAAACAAATAAATTCAGATTCCATTAGAGATGTCAATCGTAAAATATAATGTCGTCAAATGGACTGAGAAAATAAAAATGAAAGCTTTACAGACAATCAGCAAGAATTATCCATTAAACAATACTGCTAATTCACTCTTTAACAATGTCAAAAAAGTATGCAAATATGTCAAATAAATTTTTATATAGTATCCAGATATGTCAAACCAAAATACAACAATTAAATATTCAAATTCCAGGCAAAAGTGAATCAATAAATTTAAAAAAAAAAATGTCATTAATATAGAGTTGGTAACAATGGAGTTGTAAATGCCCTATTACACCTTTACACACCTCAACTCCGAAAGCATTACAAAAAATCAGCAAAAAAATATATTCAATAAACGATAATTATTCTAACGCTATTTTAAACTTCAAACAAGGCAAAAAAAAAAAAAAAATGTCAAATATTTTTTATAAAATATCCAGTTATGAAGTTGTTATAAAGATGTCATATGCAAATATAAAACAATTAAATTCAAATTTTATTATAAATGTCCAGAGTACAAAAAATATAATGTCAATAATATAGATTTGGTAACAGACGTAACAGTCTAGGTGTAAGTGTCACAGAGAAACTCATCAAGCGTGTAATAGCATTTATCTATAAGAAATGACTTTAGTTGTAGCTTAAACTGAGTTAAATTATAAATGGACTTGAACTGTATGGGCAGCTTATTGAATAGCTTAACTGATTGGTACGCTGCAGCATGACTAACTACTTCCAAATGTGGTTGTATCTCATACTGTAAGTCCCTACGCCTTGTTGCTTCCCGCTTAGTTCTTTCCTCAAGTGTTTCGAGATTATATAACTTTTTCATAAGAACCGTGAGTAGCACTAAAATATACAAGCAAGGGACCGTTAGTATATGAAGCTTCTTAAAATATTCCTTACACGATACCCACTGTGGAATTCTCACCATGGTTCGTATGGCCCGTTTTTGTATAACAAAAGCAGTATTTAAATTATACGCGTAACTTCCTCCCCATAAAGCGATACTGTACCTGAGTTTTGACTCTACAAGCGAATAATACACTGCTTTTAATTGTTCAATATCAATTACATCTCGAAGGCTTCTTAAGGCATAGCAAGCTGAGCTAATTGAGCTTTCTATAGATGTCAGTTCCTTTTTCCAGTTTAAACTTTCGTCAATATAAATACCTAAAAATTTTACGCTGTCTACCAATTCTATTTGATCATTATTTACCTTTATGTCCATTGTCACTTTATTTCTCGAAGTAGTTCTAAATAAAATAGCATTCGTTTTGCTAGCATTCAACTTGAGATTGTTGAAGCCAAACCAAGAATGAAAAAGAGTCAAAGCCTTATTTACTTTATTACTGAGGGTATCTAGATCTTTAGCGGCTATAATAGCATTCGTATCATCAGCAAATAAAACTAGTTCAGTATTATTTATTTTTAGCATAAAGTTAATCAAATCATTTACAAACAAAATGAACAAGATTGGCCCTAATATAGAACCTTGTGGGACTCCTTGTTTTATTAGTTTAAGTCCGGATTTGTAAATTTTTTCACAGTTTCCTTCTTCTACTTTGATTTCTACATATTGCTTCCGATTTTCCAGGTAAGATTTAAATAAGCTTAACACCGGTCCTCGGACTCCATAATGCTCCATTTTTGTTAATAGTAGCTTGTGATTTACTGTGTCAAAAGCAGAACTAAGGTCAAGGAATAGCCCAACGACTTTTAATTTATCATTAATTCCGCTAACTACTTTTTCCATTAAACTATTAATTGCGTCACTTGTCCCCACATTTTTCTGATAACCGAATTGATTGTGATTTAGAATTTTGTTTCTATTTAGATGGCTTAGAAGTCTCATTTTAAGGACTTTTTCAAATATTTTTGAAATGATTGGTAACAAAGAAATCGGTCTATAATTGTTGGGATCTAGTTTGCAACCCTTTTTATAAATTGGTAAGACCCTAGCCATCTTGAGTTGTTCAGGAAATATGCTCATATTTATACATTTATTGATTAGATGTGCGAGAGGTCCGGCCAGTATGTCGATATGATCTTTAATTGTCTGTATTGGTATCTCATCATGTCCCGAAGATTTCTTGATAGCCATTGAATTGACTAGTTTCTTTATTTCATATGCCGTGACTAGTTCGCATGTCATTTCTTTGTCTACTCTGTTAACGCTATCTCGCAAATTTTTTAGAGCTTGTTCAAAAGAATCTATATCATCTACTGTTTGCATGTATGTTAATAAATAATCAATCACCCCTCAATGGTTCAACAGTTTTGGATGAAAATCGGAACAAGGGCAGATTATGGTTGGCCTGGTTTGGGACTTTTGATCCCTTTTTTCCCGTTAGAATGGGAACCTATGGAATAATTTACGTCGTTCATGCGGGTGAAGCCGTTGGCAAAACCTAGTATCATGGTGATAAATGATAATAATTATTATTACATACTTCTGTACATTAAATCTATATTAAGATTTGTCTTAAAATAGACAAATTTTAATACAGATTATTACTTGAAATTAAAACCACGTATACTCCATTTGAAATAACATTAGACATCTTTACAACTCTTTTTACAGTCCGTTAAACCGATTTTGAGTTCTATGTCGTAAACATAAGGATGACATAAAAAGCATAAACCTGTTACCAAAACCAACTGTTTACTACAGCTACCATTTGTCGTATCACCAACGCAATAGAAGTCAAAATCGGTTGAACGGGCTGTAAAATGGGCTTATTTAAATGTAATGTAGCAAATGGAGTTTAGGTCGCCTTTAAGCTCTAGACAAAGTTTCATTCCAAAAGCGATGGCGATGGTCGAAATGCCAAAAGTAAGGTATTGATTACGTGACATTTTGATAGCGCTTGGTAATCCATAATCCATAATAGCAAATGAAATAATTCCAATCGCAATATCGCTACGCTTTCTTTAACAAGTTCGCTGCCGAGCCCGCGCTGGCGCGAGGTGCAGCGTATAGCGCCAAGGTTCAAACCCCGCGCTGACGCGTGCTAGGCTCAGTACAGTTTGTACGAATCAATGTGCCGCCGGCACTGCACCTGACTTTTTAAAGGGCTTATTGCACTACACGGCATTCAGGGCCCTGAATACCGGGTCACTAAATCATTCCGAAGCAATAAGGTCGATATTATGAGAACCCTAACTCCCTAACTGTTATTACACTACCCTGAATTAGAGTTTAGGGCCCTGAATACCGTGTAGTGTCCCTTAACTCCCGAAAAGAGGGGTGTTATAAGTTTGACGTGTGTTGCAGTGTATCTGTGTATATGTGTATCTGTGTGTCTGTCTGTGGCATCATAGCGCCTAAACGGATGAACCGATTTTGATTTAGATTTTTTTGTTTGAAAGGTGACTTTGTCGAGAGTGTTCTTAGCTATGTTTGGTGAAAATCGGTTTAGCCGTTTAAAAGTTATGGGCTGTTTTCTGTTTGAAACTGAGTATTTTCGCAAGATATCGTGTCATAATTACGTATTCGATAGATTGTTGATCGAAGTGTGACTAGATATATTTTATTATGTAGATAAAAAGTACTAAATAAAAAAAAAATTGCCGGGGGTTTTGGAAATTTTTTATTTTTACTTCTCAATACAGTTGTTAAACATGGCGTACTTTCAGAGGCTATAATTACGATTAGAAAATTAAATCTTTTGCATAGGCATCTTTCTGTTACGCGGTCGTGACTTTTTTTTACGAACTCGATCATTATTTTTGCAGTTTTAAATGTATAGGTCAATTTAAAAAACATAAGTAGCAAGGAGTTTTCATACATAGAATAAAATGGGATAGATTTTATACGAGGAAAAATGAATGCGTTCGTACGTCTTAGCATTGAATTCTCAAAAGTCTTTTAAATGGTTGTTTAATATATTTAATTACCAGTTGTTAAAAGTCGAATAGGCTGTATAGGCTGTTAACGTGGTAAAAAAAAATATCCAGTTGCAGAAACGAGCCAGTTCCTGAAAATTTTATTTTTTGTTTGATAAATTGATTATTTTTTTTTTGTTAATATGAGTTCAAGTACAAGTGATGAAATGAAATTAACTCCACCCGATATTTTATCTGAGGCGAAATTGCGCAAGATGAAATTTTGCCCCCAAAATCTCAAGAAGGATATATGGCGACTGACGATAATTATATTTTACGGACAAAAAAAAATGTAATTCTTTGATTTGTTTTTACTATTTCCCACAACTGTATTAAAAACGTCGTGTATACAAGGGTGGAAAGTAGGTTTTTGCAAGCTCGTGTCATTAAAATCCTCCGCCTTCGGCTCGGGCTTGTTACCGACAGCTCGTTTGCAATAACCTACTTTCCACCCTTGTATCACAATGTACTATTTTGAATTTTTACGATTCAAACGAAGTTAACGGTTTCTAAATCGTGCTACGCGTTTTTATTATACAAGAGATAAAATTAAAAAAAAAAACATTGCGGCATTGGGCGTACCACCCTCACAATCTGGCTGGCAGTGATACTGTTAATAAAATTAGGTAATTTACCTTTGTTTGCAATATTTGTAAGTATGTGAGAACCATGTTCCTATTTATCAAATGAATGAATTTACCTGTTAGTGCTTGTAATACTTTATATCTATACGTATTATAGTAGTATTAGTTTGGGTGCATCGTCCTCACGTATATGAATTAATGTATGTATGTAAATGTTGTAAAACACTTTTTTTTAAAGAGTAAATATAGAGTTTTTTGTCTGTTCTTCTCCATAACATGCTACTTTTCCGAATGGACGGTAGAATCAATTATTACTACTTCGACATTCAAATTTTTGACGTTTAATTGAAATAAAGAAAATTTGTTTTTTTTTTGTTTTGAATGTCTCTTGTTCAGAGCCTTTGGATGCACTATGTAAAATATCATTTACGATTTAACATACCCTTAATACTGCTAAACTTTTTATTCTTTGTCTCCTCCGACACCTCCTGCGTCGCCAGTTCCAAGTTGAGCTCATTGACCTTCCTCAGGCCCATGGTCTGGACTGCTGATATACCCGTTAACTGCCGTGCTTCCTCTGCTGTCGCTTGCACTTGTGTTAGAGATTCTAGAAGGGATGCTCGCTGGGGAATTTGATAAATTTTTATGTTAATACACTAATAATATTACAAATGAGTCCCCGGCATGTAACTTGGCAAGGTTTTGGCATAGTGGGGTTAAGTTCGCGCATAGGTCGCTAACTGACTGGTGGTTACCATATAGACCGAACGGAACGTGGACGCTAAGCGATGGGTCAGTCGATCCTTGTGTCAACTGACCAACCAATCGCGCGCTCGGAACGGTGCTAAACGCCCCCGCGTCCCGCTTGGTAACCAAAGAGACCTAAAATACGATTTGTGTATATCTAACGACTCTTGCCAAGTTACGTGCCGGCAACTATACTTTTGATTTCAGGAGTATGTTGCCTGGGGCACAGATAATATAATACTAGCTACAGATGCCTCATCCTATACAAAGAAACCATGCCGACGTAAATAGCGTTTTTCTTCTGATTAAACGTCTGAAAAATCGTGCGACTTGCAAGTAAAATTGGTGGATTACTCGGTTCGTGAATATTTTTTTCTATAAAAATACTATAAAACAAACCTTCACTTGTTTTATAGTATTTTTCTGCATGATTTACAGTTTATTTGCATCAAAACGAGTTACAATGCAAATTTAAGCAATCAAGTAGAATGTCTCAGAAATTTAAAACCGCGCCATCTATTGGCATCAATTTTAAATAATCCGTTCAAATAATCTTTGAAATGTGAATTAAGAGCCCAATATTCCATAAATTTGTGCTTGGAGAGTTGATTAAACGAGAACATACAATTTTAATGTTCAATTCCAGAAAATTATAATTTTACACACAATAGCAAATGCGCCATCTAGTAAGATTTATTTGAACCAAATTTTCTTTCCAAGCGTTGAGACCCCATGCCTTGGAATAAATTCCGCCTAACGGCAAAGCTAGGTCAATATTACTGAAGTATTCATTCAGTCTTTAACCAGACAAGTCTTCCGCCTAACGGCAAAGCTAGGTCAATATTACTGAAGTATTCATTCAGTCTTTAACCAGACAAGTCTATCCCCAACAATGTTTGGGTCCGTTTCTAGTGTAACCAGATGCAGCTGGAAACTAGTACTTTACATGGAGCGACTGCCTTTCTGACCTCCACAACCCAGTAATTAGTAACACAATGAGGGCTTCCGTTTTTGTGCTCACCAGTTGGCGCCACTGGCGAGTAAGGTCCTTAAATATAGCTTTTAGAAGTTGTTTTTACGCACGGAAGTAAAGTTACAATTAAAATCATTTCTAATGCCGTACAAGTGCGATTAAATATAAAATCGAGTATGTCGCAGTTTTGCGCAGCCCGTTTTTTGCAAAAAAAAAAGAGGATAAAATTTTTTGAAACATATACTAACTTAACTTTATTAACTCTAATAAAAGCAGTGGTTGGTAAATCCCGTACATATCTTAATCTGCCATATTTGGAAAATATTCATTACAAAAATTGTAAATATAAATATAAAAATTTTAAAAATATAAAACTAGCGCTAAAAACCCAGAATACTGAAATTTTACATTTTAAAAACCTCACTCTACACTAGCGTGGAAAATTCATATAATATTCACAACACGGTAGTCCTCATTACCCTTACAACACAGGTCCCGTTAAGAAAAAAGAATGCTGAGTAACAGTGGAGGGGATGTGTCTGCACAACAGGTACAGTAGCATTCTAAAGTGCTAGACTATTTTTTAATAATATATATAAGAGTCTGCTGTCGTACTGCCTATCAAAAATCTACATCCATTGATGAAATTATGTATCCAATAAAAAAATATCCAAAACCCAAAAAAAAAAAAAAAACAAATTGTACTTACATTATTTTTCTTCTGTTTCCTCTCAACAATCTTTTCTAATCTTTTTCTCTGTGCCTTTGACAGGAACCTTGTCTTTTCTTTTTTTTCTTTGACAACTTTAGTGTCTCGTTTCTTTGAAGGCAGAGCCAGCACGTTTGTGGCGTCACTGGCTCCATACTCGTTGGTAGCAAATTCTAGTTGAATCTATAAAAATGAAACATATTAATAACTGATTATTCAAAACTCAGTGCCTATCTTGATCTGGCTCATGAGATTGTTGAAATGTGGGATGTGAATACCGCAGTACAAAAACACTTGCTCATAGCCGAGCGGTGAAACTATCGAAATTACACTCTCGCTTCTTGCTGCTAGCCAACTCATATCTAGGTCCTAGCTCTACTCACTGATCATCGGCAGTGGGACAAGTGCCTTAAAATATTAAAGTCTTATATCATATGATGTTAGTTAATCAATCTTGCTTCAATGGCTGAATGGATTTGAATTAAACCTGACACGTAGGTAGTCAAGTTGTCCAGGGCCTAAATTAGGGCTTTTGATACTTTTTAGGGTTCCGTACCCAAAGGGTAAAAACGGGACCTTATTACTAAGACTTCGCGATCCATCTGTCTGTCTGTCTGTCCGTCTGTCACCAGGCTGTATCTCATGAACCGTGATAGCTAGACAGTTGTATTTTTATTGCCGCTATAACATCAAATACTAAAAACAATATAAAATATATAATTAAGGGGGGCTCCCATACAACAAACGTGATATTTTTGCCGTTTTTTGCTCGATATTAATAACGGCAACAGGTAGACGCTTGAAATATTCACAGAATGTTTAGTTGTATATTCTCTTCAAAAAATAATTATTATTAAATTAAAATAAAATAAATTAAGGGGGGCTCCCATACAACAAACGTGATTTTTTGCAGTGTTTTGCGATAATGGTACAGAACCCTTCGTGTGCGAACTTGACTCGCACTTGGCCGGTTTTTTTATCGAATTTCTAATCTACTGAGGGGTAATTTTCAGCTAACACGCTGGAGAAACCTCCAACAAAATTATGTTAGGTAATACAAAAATTTTATATTTGGAATTTAGGAAAGTTTGCAAGAAAGAAGGAGTTCACCGAGTCCACCATGTCTGTACTACAAAAATCAAATGATTGTTTTAAAGCAGCCTGTTCAAAGGTGAAAAAGTGTAGAAGTATAAAAGATAGAAATAGTATAATAGATTTAAGAGGTGAATGGATTTAGTTAACCTGAAAAATCTGAAACGACTTTCTTTTTGTTCAATAATGTATTTTTACTTCAAAAGTCTAATTAAATAGCGCTAAAGAAAGTAAAACAAAAATAGCAACATGAAAATTTGGTTACCTCATTTGTTTGCGAATTATCTATATTTGTCTTGACAACTTGCCGCGCTTTAGCGTTGTAACGTCCTTTTCCCATCTTTGTAAATTAACAAAGACTTTAAATACCATTAAAATCAAAATGTATCCGACTAAAATACCACACGATACTCAAAACAACACAAGAATAAACTGGACCACAGACTAGAGGTGAGACGTATATACTGGAACAGGTTTTTGGAATAGGTTTTAGGCTGGACGTGTAAAGACTTATTCCGTGCGCACCACATAAACGCGTCTCGAGTATTTAAGCGTATGGCGTTCGACTCGTAGTCTCATACTCGCGTCTAGTGTTTACGGCGGGCGAGTCGGGCGACCCATAGGCACGGTCAGTTCCGGTGACATTCGGAGACGTTTGGTTCGGCACTCGAATTTTGCGAGTCGATTTATTTATTTCGCGTTTCTAAACCTAATGTCTTACCAATAGCATCATTGTTACTTTGGTAGGCAGAGTTGATAAACATTAGCAATGTTTGTTTTTTAAATCAACAAAAAAACTATGTTTATATTAATATCATGTTTAAAAAATAAGCTCACAGTCCTAAGTCCTAATCCTGTAAAGTATGAAGGGTAGTTTTCAATAAGGTTTTTTTTTTTGTATTTTTATGCAGGATTTCGTAGATTAATAAGTTATTTTTAAGTAACTTTGATGATTTTAGAATTTTAGATAGATAATTAAGTCAAGCCAATAAACCAAAGTGTTTCACTCTCTCCACCAATCCCAGTCAATAATTAACGTACAGAAGTGTGTACAATTTTGAAATGTAGAAAAGATACGAGTACCAACGCGTAATCCAATATACGTTAATAATCCATAAACCGAAATACTCCATTCCATTACTCCGACATACGATCTCGTTATTACGAATACGCGATCTCGATATTACGAATACTCGCTAGCTATGGAAACGTCAATAAACTTGAGACGCCTAAATACTCGTGGACCTAGTTTTTGGAATAAGTATTTAAGCGGACGCGTACTTCTAAGACTAAGTACGCATTTTACCTAGTACGTCTCACCTCTACCACAGACTACTTAGAGATAGAGATACTACTGAACTGGACTGCACACACAAGACACAACCAAAACAATACAACGTGTTTTTGACTTTTTGATGTTTTGGTATGACTTTATTTTTTTTAAACATTTGACATTAGGGAGGGGGTTCAGTCACTGCGTTTGTACTACAGATATTCTAGCAAAAACGACTGACTAGTAGAATAGTTTAAAAAACCGCCCAAGTGTGAGTCGAACTCGCGTACGAAGGGCTCCGTACCATTATCGCCAAAAACCGGCCAAGTGCGAGTCGGACTCGCGCACGAATGGTTCCGTACTTGGTAAATTGCGGTTTACGATTTATGACGTATTAAAAAAAAACTACTTAATAGATCTCGATCAAACCAATTTTTGGTAGAAGTTTACATGGTAATGTACGTCATATATTTTTTTTAGTTTTATCATTCTCTTATTTTAGAAGTTACAGGGGGGGGGGGGACATTTTACCACTTTGGAAGTGTCTCTCGCGCAAACTATTCTGTTTTGAAAAAAAATATATTAGAAACCTCAATATCATTTTTGAAGACCTATTCATAGATACCCCACACGTATGGGGTAGATGAAAAAAAAATTGAGTTTCAGTTCTAGGGGAACCCCCAAAATGTATTGTTTATTTTTTTATTTTTGTGTGAAAATCTTAATGCGGTTCACAGAATACATCTACAACAACAAGCAACAGCATAGTTCTTATAGTTTCGGAAAAAGTGGCTGTGACATACGGACGGACAGACAGACAGACAGGCATAACGAATCTATAAGGGTTCGCTAAGGAACCCTAAAAAAAGCCTAGTGCGAGTGGACTTGGCCCTGAGGGTTCCGTACATACAGCTACATTCGCCAAAATAATTAAATAACGTTATTGAAGTTGATAAACTATGAGGGCACCGAACATTGCTCTAACGTTAAGATAAACAGAATTGAGGGACAAAATTTACTTTGCCGTTGGAAAACTGTATTCCCCATACATAGACATAAGTTGCGGTCAGTTTACCAACTGCAAATAAGATAATAATCTTTTTTAGATGTAGGTACAAATTTACGGTTTTCGGATGTATTCTTTTACTTGTGCTAAATACATTGCTTCTTGCCAAATTTCATGATTCTAGGTCAACGGGAAGTCTGTAGGTTTCTATTTATTAACGGCTATATCTCTTGATTGCTTAGTTCTAGAAGTTTGAGTTTTTTTTTTTCTCACAGCTGCAAGGGTATTAATTTCAACTCGATACGGGTTCCGTCTTTTCCTTTTTCCTTTTGTGGTACGGAACCCTGATAAAAACCATATAGCCCAGTAGAAATCAACATTAAAATCGCAAGCTTGATGTAGTGCTGCATTTTTTTGTATGTTGTATGTAGCAGTTAGGGTAGTATTAATCCAAAGGACAATGGCAGAAGCCCATACATTGTTCAAGCTGAGATTAAATTCCTACGTCATTAAAATATTGTAAAGACGAGAAAAGATTTTTTGGTTTGTTTGTTTGTATCGAATAGGCTCCGAAACTACAGAACCGATTTAAAAAATTCTTTTACCAATAGAAAGCTACATTATCCCTGAGTGACATAGGCTATTTTTATATCCCGAAAACGGGTCCTATGGGGTGGTCCACGGGAGCGAAACCACTGGGAACAGCTAGTAGATAATAAAAGGTAGTAAAAAGGCAATATCGCATTAGTATTTCCCTTACATAGTTATTTTAGCATCAAATGTAAAATATACTCTTTGGAATACTCTTGCCGAAGAGTTACTCCCTATTATTACCTACTAAACACATTATTAAAAGTTACCCAGACATAACCTACAAAAGTTCATGACTGATCTATTATTCTCGGTGTTCTCGAACAAAAATTCTTGCACAAACTAATTCAGAACATGATGAATTAAACCAGATATTTTTAATTTAGACTAAAGTCACAGTGGCCCGGTCATAAAAGTCTCAATAAAAAAAATGTTCTGTCAGTGGTGATTGTCAAATCATCAAATGTCATGTCAGTTCACAGTTGTCACTGTCAACCTCAGACTGGTCAAAGTAATCCACAGAGTACATTTCAATATACTGAATCTTTGGTCAAAGTGGTCACACATGTTTTCGTTAGTGGAAAACAATGTGGATTTTACTTCAATAAATTAAAAGATAAAATGGGGCAGGAAACGTACTTCGAACTTACTAAGAGATCTATTCCCATAATCAAGAACGAAATTGCCTACTTGTCATGGCGTAATTCAGTTATAACTGTACGCACAACCAAGCGTGTGAATTTTCTCGAATACTCATACAATTCAGAATGTTTGGAAAGAAATTTAGATTTTGTAGAAAGTTCAATACTTAGTCCTAAAAACAGTCCGGCGTCAGAAGTATGCAATGCAAAATTTTTGAAGTCTGATATGCGAAATGTGGACTATACGGAAATGATTGTGAATTCATCATTTTGGCCACACAATCCGGCTCTGGCGCAAGAAATGACCAGTGTGGTCATGTGTAAGTGGGCGCCACTCAATTTTGGATGTGTTATCGCAGTGCTAAATAACATAGGAGGTGTTGAATTCTTTGCTCAAAAACAGTTACGGTGGAAAAGTGTTTTGAACCTATCTCCTTATGTTACAAAGTTTCTACAGCACAATAAGAATCCACTATTCTTTGAAGACCTTAAAGAGTCTGTGTTTATCCTTGAAACATCGGCAATATGCTGGGCGCCAGAAGTCAATATGGATAATTCTTGCTTCTTCGTGACTGCACAGAAAAATGGTACTGTACTGTTTTGGCAGATATTTAGCAATATGGATGCACCAAAAGTGCGAGGACGTATTTCAACTGACATGACAGAAATAACTGGAATTAAATGGATACCTAAAACTGAAAATAACTTTTACTTGATATGTACTGATGTTTTAGGACAAATACATATCTTTGATATGGAAATAGAAAATGGAGTTATAAGCCTTCTTAAGTCACATATACTCTGGCCACACAAAGACAGTATGATAGCCAATAGCTTGAAGTACACAATCATAGATAATAACATTGTTTTCTTATGCAGTAAGCATAGACATTTATTAATCCAAGTTATTAATGATAATGGAAAAGTACTTTCTCAATATATAAACAATGTTAATGATCACAGAATTACAGACATTGCTTATACAACGGAAGGCATTTATTTATCAACGGTAAATGTCAAGATATACAAAATTAATATCAATCTGCAAGATGGTAATTTGAATGTAACACTCAATCAATTAGATATTAAAGATCAATATTCAACTTACGAACTGTATGGTCTCCGGTTTTCAAAAAACAATGTGGTGTGTGCTTTAGCTATGGCTAACCGGAGAGTGCTCTGTAGAAAAGAAGCCCATAAAATGGAAGTTATTTTCATAAGTACAGATTCCAAACTAGACTCAATAATGCCAACACTTATGAATAATCCCTCAAAGAAATTAACTTACTACTGGGACTGTATCGAACTTTTGAGGTTTCAAGTAACAAAATTGAAAGTAATTCCGAAGCTAGACTATGAAGAACTGTACACTTCAGCATCACAAGATGCATATGAACTTAAAATCTATTTTATTCTCATGACTTACTTTGCTGGCTTAAAAAAAGTTTTGCGATTATGTCCCGGTGTGAATATACCAGAAACTTTACCGGAAATTGTAAAAGAAAAAATATTATATTTACATGCTAAGTCATTAATAAATATTCTATGCGAGACATGTCAGAGAGAAGGAAAACTTAGTGATTTGAAGATGGAATCTCTGTATGGCAGTAAAAATTACATAGAATATTATTGTAAAAAATATAAAACTAAGATTGAGTTTGATCAAAATGTGCTGAGTGCTTTAGAGAACAAATGTGAATATTTGTGTCAGTGCTGTGATGATAAAATAGAAGGGTTTTCTTGCAAACAAGGGCATTTGAACATGTTTTGTATGGCAAGCTTTACTCCTATAATGACTGACGATTATTTGATATGTAAGAGTTGCGGATCAACTGCCCGCGCTGATTTAGATATAGTTAGACCACTTTGTGTATTTTGTGATTTAATCTTAGTTAGACCTGATTGATGGTGGTGATGATAGTGAAATAAAAAGATGATTAAGACAATAATGACTATGGTGTTTTAATATTTATTTCTATTTCTTATTTTTTTTATTTTTATTTGTGATGGGTTTACTCTTGTCTCTAGTCTAGGTCAGAGGTGACTGAGACAGAGTCGACGATGGAGTGAGCTTACCCAGAAGAAGCCTGTTCACTCTAACTTTGAAGAGATTCGGGTTGAAGGCGTTCGGAAACACAGACAAAAAAAAAGTCTATTGCTAACCCCGAGTTTCTCACCTCAAAATTATCGCAGAATTAAATTAATGTGACAAATTGTCAAGCTAGCGTTATCTGCTGTGATTTGCTGTTGAAAATTCACTCAACCAATCACAGCAGATTCTGCGATAATTTTGAGCTGAGAAACTCGGGGTAAATCGCCTACACGCGTGATATTTCCTAAACATTTAAGCACTGGCGTTTTTTATAGGTGGCTTTATTTGTCCCGGCAATCTTCAAAAGGCGCCTAAACTTTTGCGGCAAGACCAGGGAGTGTGAATCACCATCAGCACATGGAAGGGGCCCCTTTACCCCAGGAACCCCCTTTGTGCAACGTCTGTTAGGGCACATTCCTGGGAATGATACAGACGGGATTACCGCGTTTTAGGCGTCGAGGTGGTTGCCTTCACGACACCTTCGAGCAGTACCAGCCCTCTCACGGTTCCGCTTGGCGGCCTCCTTCTAAACCATCACGGTCTCACAAAAGGAGGCCATTTCCCTCCAGTGTTCTGTCAGCATTGCCCTCACTTCTGCTAGCCTACCTTTAATTTAATTTTGCCTTTCATAGTTTTGCCATCTAGTTTTTAAAAGATATTTTGCGGTCCTCCTCATTGATAGTGTCAGCGGCAAAATTCGGTTTACGCTTCAGTTTTTTAACCGACTTACCAAAAAAGGAGGAGGTTCTAAGTTTTTTTTTTTTTTTTTTTATGTATGTTCACCGATATCTCCGTCAATTGTGGACCGATTTTGAAAATTCTTTTTTTTAATTTTTTTATTGAAAGAGTATAGTCCGAAATTGGTCCCATTTTAATTTGGTGAAGATCTGATAAAGAACTTCGGAGATATACAACAGAACTCTTCAATAAATAACGGAAAATCTCTCGGGATTGCTGCAATCGCATGTCTGTTTATTGTTTATACTATTTCATAACATAACATAACGCCAGTACGCTCGAAAGGGGTATGCAGATCTCTCATTTCACCGGTTATATTCATTTTTCATGTTATTCGGGTAATCTTTTCTGTCGTTATAGGTACTTAACTATTTCCCTATTAGGTAGGTACAACTAAAAAGTGAAAAATAAAAAACATTTTTACAAAAAAATACTACCGACTTCCAAATAAGAAAACTAGTAAGTGAAAAATAACTTTATTTTTGGAAGTCGGTGTCCATAACTTAAAAATTTGGGCTACCAAAGACACCGACTTCCAAAAATAAAGTTATTTTTCACTTTCTAGTTTTCTTATTTGGAAGTCGGTAGTATTTTTTTGTAAAAATGTTTTTTTTTAATCTTAACTTTTGAGCAAAATATTTAATTTTATTGGAATAGAAATAAAATTAGCATTTAGAAAATTAAATAAAATTTTGTCCCTCATCGTGATGTGGCGTACTTAGTTAGGTCCTACTCCATTCATACTTAACTACTTTTTAGGGTTCCGTACCCAAAGGGTGAAAACGGGACCCTATTACTGAGACTTCGCAGTCCGTCTGTCTGTCTGTCTGTCACCAGGCTGTATCTCATGAACCGTGATAGCTAGACAGTTGAAATTACACATTCACAGATGATATATTTCTATTGCCGCTATAACAACAAATACTAAAAACAGAATAAAATAAATATTTAAGTGGGGCTCCCATACAACAAACGTGATTATTTTGCCGTTTTTTGCGATAATGGTACGGAACACTTCGTGCGCGAGTCCGACTCGCAATTGGCCGGTTTTTTATTTTTAATTCTTGTTTGTGTTAGCGGCCTCACTGGTTGGATGAATTAACATAGCAATAGACAAACATAGGGTCTGGGTACGGTAATTAACCTAACGTGTAAACATCAAGGCAATCCGGCTTCTCAATCAGCCAAACATGTGGAAGCTCTTTTTTCATTTGTGTTAGTGTTTAGTATTAGAATAATGTAATAGGTACCTAATAGATGAAAAAAAAATGTTTTTAAGTTAGTGTGCAGTTAGTTGAGTTAGTCAATCTGAGGTTATATGGAAGATAAAACTATCAAATACAAAATACAAATATTTATTGGAACATAAACATAATTCAATTTTTGTGTACGTTAATACTGCGTTAGTTTAGTAGGTATGTGTCGCAGTCATCGACCACATAGCCACAGTTAATAGCGCCCACCCCAGGAGCGAAAATACAACTTAGTTCCAAGACAAAATTTTGGTTATACTTAAAGGTAGAAACTAGACAAACATTTATAATAACAATAAAACTAGACATAGATATATTTATAATAGATTGTAGCAATATAAGTGGGTGTGTGTGTGTGGGAGAGTGTGGAGGTGCGTGCGATTGTGAGTGTGTGTGTAGGAATTTTGCGTGTATGTGTATGTGAAGGATGTGCTAAGAATACAATTTAAGTTTGTATGAGGCACTCTGTTTCCTCATAATTCAAGATTTGGAGCCATTTTTCAATTTTCAGTTTGCACTCTCGTAAAGAGAGCGGATAGATATTTACTTTCTCATTAATTTTGTTGTAGATAACCACAGACTACTTAGAGATACTACGTATTAGATAACAGGGCTCAAAAAGTTATAGCGTCTTCTAGCGATAACTAGGTTAACGCTCTCTGTCGTCAGATAAGATAGATAAGTATGTCAATATTCTATTTTCTATTACCTAACTCTGCGTTTTTGAGTATTAAGATTAGGGTCATATTTAATATCACCATGCTTACGTAATAATATGCTTATTAGACATGCTTGTCTTACAGTAGGCACTTTGCAAAGAACATACAAGTCGTGCGTGGGGAAGCGAATGGGTTTATGTGCCATAACTTTTAGAACAGCTCGTTGTGCTCTTTCCAGACGAAGTAGAAGGCATTTACCAGAGCATCCTCACGTGGTAATACAGTAAGTTATACAGAATGTGTTAGCGCAAAATACACAGTTTTTAACGTGTGAAAATCTGCCGAGGTTCTAAGGTTTTTAAATACAAATATAAATTTTCTGACACGTGACACCAATAACTCAATCTGCTCACTCCAGGTCATAGTGCTATCTATAATGACCCCCAAATATTTAATTGCATTAGTTCGCATAATTGTAGCACAATTGCAGGTTGCAGTTGTATTCGAGAGGCATTTGTGAGAAACTGAGCAGTAAGTGTTTAGGAGGAATCAGGTTGTGATAAGAGCCGTGGTGCAAACATTATGAATTTTGTTTATTCTAAATTCAGGGTGAGCAAGTTATTATTTAACCAATTCATAACATCCCGTAAGCCAGATTCTGCATGAAAGCGCACATCCGCCCAGTCACTTCCATGAACTAGTAAAACTGTGTCATCTGCGTATGTTATGATTTTGCAAATTGTTAGGGACAGTCTAAAGAGTCTGTTTATATAAATAAGGAAGAGGGTAGGCCCCAGGACACTGCCCTGAGGAACTCCGTAGGTGAGAAACTGTTCTTCACTTGTGTGGATACCAATTTTTACAACCTGAGAGCGGTTACAAAGGTAGCTCTTGAAAATATCCAGTGGCAACCCCCTTACGCCAATCCGAGATAATCCCACGAGCAAAAGAGGGACAGAGACAGTGTCAAATGCCTTCGAGAGGTCTAGAAAAACAGCTATTGTTTTAAGCTTAAGATTCAAATTATTTGCAATAGCTCCAGTTAAATTAAGTACATCTTCTGTGCTTTTACCAGACCGAAATCCGTATTGATTTTCGGCAATCATTTTGTTAGTGTTTAAATAACTGAGAAGTCTACTATTTAAGATTTTTCAAGAATCTTAGAAATAATAGTGAGCACCGAGATAGGCCTATTGTTATTGACATTGGCCCTGTCCCCACCTTTATAAATAGGGTGTACAACAGCCCTCTTGAACACAGCGGGAAAGACCCCTCTCGAAAACAAGGTTGAAGACATGGGCGATAATAGGGATAAGAGTATTACTAGCAGCCCTAATTAGGCTAGAAGATAAACCGTCCCAGCCTGCTGCGGTATTAAGTTACAAACCCAGGATAATTCTTTCGATCTCTTCCTTATCTGTCCCAAATATGGCCATTGAGTCATGTGGTGACCCAGTACCAATATCAGAATCTGAGTTATAAGAAACACTTGTAATTTTTGATGCCAAGGTCTCTCCTACATTTGCGAAGAAGTTATTGACGTGATTGAGTGAAAGACTGGGATCTGAATGAAGAGACAGAAGTTTATTGGGGGAGATCTCATCACTCTTTAAGTTAGATATGGTTTTAATAAGATTCCAGGGGGGTGACCATAAGCTCTTAGAGTAAGGTTATTTTGAGTGTGTGTAAGGGACAGATATATATGTAGCTTTTGGATTCTTTCGGTGTTTTAGGAATTCAGATCTCTCATACTGACGTTTAAGTTTTCTCAGTAAATTATTGCAAAAAATTATATAACGGGTGTACCTACGTTATTTTAAGAATGTAATTATCGGGATCACGTTTTGTTTTACGATAGAGATTGTCACGATTTCGTATACATTTCAAAAGCCCTGGAGTAATCCACGGTTTAATAATCTTTTGCCTAATGGAAATAACACGGACATTTGTATTTATTTCAACTACCGTAGAGATTATATTAACAAGAACAGCTGCAGCACGGTTGGCATCATTATTGCAGTCTGTTACAGATGAAAAATTTGTACTTTCTAGCATTGTCACACAAGGGTCAATATCAACGTGGCTGCGTGAGTTTTTAATTTTAGGAGTTTTGGTGTTTAGTTTGCAAACAATTATTACTGGGGCATGATCTGTTATACGATTACGTCAAATTCGACTTTAATTCGGTTTAGTAATATTGAAAGATTATGAAAATTGGAGGAATTGCCAAGGCTTCTTATATTCAGGTGAAAGAATTTTAGTTCATTTGGTGCACTGCCTAAATATGTGTGGCATTGTTCTGGAGAACATAATTGTGCATTAGTAACCGAAAGTTGCTCTAAATCCTCTGTAATACTCTTGTTTTCTTTATCCATATTTCGAGTTGAAAGTTGGAGTAGGGTTCAAGATCAAATGGCAACTTTGATACGCTTGGACTAAGCTTGGCTTGGTTAAGGTACTAAAAGCACAGTTAAATTTGCATGACAATCTCGATGAATGAACCTGACTGATGAGAGCGCCATGAATGTTTGAATGTGTCAGTGAGAGTGGGGGTGCTTGTGTATGTGTTAGAGTAATATAGGATAAATTATTAGTTAACATATTTAAGGTGTTTTGGTGTATATGTGTAGTAGTTATGAATGCGATACTTACATAAGTGTTTTTTGCCATTTATGTGAAAGGTGTATGTGTTTTTGCGTGTAAGTGTGGTTAAACAAAGATACAAAATTGCATAAAATTTTGCATAACGTGTTACAATGTCAGCGATAACGTGTTTTTCACCGTTTCAATGGCGCGACCATGTGGTTTTAATCTTACAGCTCCTGAAATATAAACCTAGGATATTTTTGTGTATTTTTACATATTTTGACAAATTCATATCTAGGTTTTACAAGAAACTTCAGAACTCTGCGATACTTTTTCAGCGAGATGTCAGCGATAACGTGTTTTTCACCGTTTCAATGACGCGACCATGGGGCTTTAATCTTACAGCTCCTGAAATATAAACCTAGGCTTTTTTTGTTTTTTTTTACATATTTTAACAAATACAAATCTAGGTTTTACAAAAAACTTCAGACCTCTGCGATGCTTTTTCAGCGAGATGTCAGCGATAACGTGTTTTTCACCGTTTCAATGGCGCGACCATGGGGTTTTACTAATAAATCTTAATAATAAATAATATAACTAACTAACTGGGCGGTTGGATCAAGGGGCTGATACAGAAGGCAGTACTCCTCGATACGGCTCGCATTGTGAGGAGGTTCCTGTCTCTGGATCCCTAACCACCGGTAGCTTGGACCCTGTTCCCGATACCGGTTGGCCTCTATTTTCTATATTTTTAAATGTTTTTTTTTTTGTAATTTATTTTATAAAAATATTTAAAAATGTAGTAAATAAGAAAAGAAATCAATAAAGGAAATAATAATATAATATAATCTTTGTTTCAGGTGCTTGAGCCAGCCGTCAACGTTTCGTCCCAACGACTTTCGGATCAGGTGCGGATCATCCAGCGTAATCGTATGTTGGATGATACTGTACTTGATCGCCTCCGAATTGAAATGAGTAACCGTTTCACTGCACCCTCGCCGCAGGCTGTGGTGCAGAGCAAAGATAGAGAAAATTCAGTAGAAAATGCAGATTGACGTCTGTCAGTGACGACGAAACTTGAAAAATGTAAGGAAAAAATGTAAATAATGTTGACGAGAGCAGCAACCTATCGCGCACGCCATCCACCCCCGGACTCGTCTCTCAGCTCCACTTCGCCGCCGCCGGACCTCGGGTCACCAATTTCATCAGCGGCTGCAGTTGCGTCGAGCTCAAGCGATGAGTAGTTTTCCCCGCCGACGTCGCCAACACCTGTACGTCAGCAGGGGAGAGGCCGGCCACCGAGGAGCTTGGGATCTACCGGCCCCGAGCCGGGTCGGCACTGCCGGTGCTTGTGTGCAGCGCATGAGATGGACTCAAAGTATGAATGAGAACGTCATGCGCACATATTACGGGAATCGTCTCGCGCGCAGGTTTGACGATTTCCAGCCTCCCGAACAAGCTGGATTCCGAAAAGGCTTTAGCACCGTAGGCCACATACATACGCTGCGGCAGGTCATACAGAAGACCGAAGAGTAGAACCTGCCTCTCTGTTTACCGTTTGTGGACTTCGAGAAAGCCTTCGATTCGATCGAGACTTGGGCTGTACTGCAGTCTCTCCAACGGTGCCAGATTGACTACCGGTACATTGAGGTGTTGAAGTGTTTGTACAAAAATGCCACCATGTCAGTCCGTCTTCAGGATCAGACCTCGAAACCAATCCTTCTCCAGCGCGGTGTGAGACAGGGAGACGTCATTTCTCCGAAACTGTTCACTGCTGTGCTGGAGGATGTCTTCAAGGTTCTAGATTGGAAGGCGCTTGGCATCAACGTTAATGGTGAGTACATCACTCACCTTCGGTTTGCCGACGACATAGTGGTCTCCATGAGCCTCAGTACAATGCTCTCCATGAGCCTCAGTACAATGCTCGATGACCTGAGTAGAGCTTCCGAAAGAGTGGGTCTTAAAATGAACATGGACAAAACCAAGATCATGATGAATGCTCATGTAACACCCACTCCTATCATTATCGAAGACTCTTTACTCGAAGTTGTAGATGATTATGTCTACCTGGGACAAACGATCCAGTTGGGTAGATCCAACTTCGAGAAAGAGGTCAACCGTCGAATCCGACTCGGCTGGGCGGCGTTCGGGAAGTTGCGTGGCATCTTCTCGTCCAATTTACCGCAATGTCTCAAGACAAAAGTCTATGACCAGTGTGTGTTGCCAGTGATCACCTATGGGACCGAGACGTGGTCGCTCACAATGGACCTTATCAGAATGCTTAAAGTCACCCAAAGGGCAATGGAGAGGGCTATGCTCGGAATTTCCTTGCGTGATCACGTCAGAAATGATGACATCCGCAGGAGAACCAAAGTTACCGACATAGCCCGAAGAATTGCCAAACTTAAGTGGCAGTGGGCAGGGCACATTGCTCGCAGAACGGATGGCCGGTGGGGCCAAAAAGTAGGAATGGCGACCGCGAACCGGAAGACGATATGTTGGAAGGCCTCCCACTAGGTGGACCGATGACCTGGTTAAGGTTGCGGGAAGGCGCTGGATGCGAGACGCACGGGATCGGTCAATGTGGCGACGCCTGGGGGAGGCCTATGTCCAGCAGTGGACGTCTTTTGGCTGTGATGGTGATGATGGAGAATGGAAATCTGATGGTTCTTTCCTTACTAGACTTTAGCAATGCTTTTAACACCGTCGATTTCGATATCTTACTCGGCATACTTGTCTCTCTTAACATATCTCCAACGGCAATTGATTGGTTTCGTAGTTACCTGTGTGGCCGCCGACAACGTATTTGCATTGAAGGTTCTTCTTCGTCATGGTGCAATACTTCTGCAGGTGTACCACAGAGGGGCGTTCTATCTCGTCTTCTCTTCGCTATTTTTTTAATTCTACTTCCAATGCACTTCTCTCGTCCTACCATCTTTACCCTGACGATCTGCAAATATATTCTCAAGCTCCGGTAGAAGAATTGTCTGAGGCAGTTAATATGGTCAATAAAGACTTGGCTCGTATTTCTGAGTGGAGTTTGGCTCATGGTCTGAAGATAAATCCTACGAAGACTCAAGTCATTGTTGTCGGTAGTCCTAGGTTGCGCTTGAAAATTAACTGGTCGCAACTCCCCCGGATTGTTTTTGATGGCTCAGCTATTCCATACAGCGACTCAGTGAAAGATCTGGGTATTTTAGTTGACAAAAACTTTTCGTGGGGTCCTCAGCTGCAGGAAGTTAGCCGCAAGATGTTTGCATCTGCTTGCTGCGGCTTTGCGCAGTCTGCGCAATTTCCTTCCGACTGCCACCATAACTAGACTTGCACAATCCCTCCTTCTCCCAATCCTTGATTATGCCGATATCAGCTATTTAGACCTAACTGAAGTGCAGCTAGATAAGCTTGAGTGACTCCAGAACTTTTGTATTAGATTCATATTTGGTTTACGCAAATATGACCATGTTTCCGAATTTCGAATTAAGCTCAAGTGGCTGCCAATCCGCTTTCGCCGGAATGCCCATATTTTATCATTAGTCTACACTATTCTGTTTATTCCTACAACCCCCACTTATCTCAAAGAACGCTTTAAGTTTCTTCATGACCCACATTCTAGACACTTGAGATCATCGGAGAATTTGAAACTTTTGATGCCTGCTCATTCCACTAAGTTTTACGACAAATCGTTTACAGTCCAGGCTGTGCGATTGTGGAATGAGTTGCCGTTGTCAGTTAGACAAGCCCAGTCACTGGTTTCTTTTAAAAACCTGGTTTAAAACCATTTCCTTTCTCTCTAACGCTTTTCTATTCAGATCTAATCTCTGTGATCATTATTTAGACCTTTTTCTTTTTTTTTCTCTCTCTTTCTATACATTTCATGTCATATTGCGTATGTATGTTTATATATAGGTTTATGTATAGTATTTATTTTAGTAATATAATCTTGTATATATTTATGTTTTAATCTAATAGCAGTAGGTACACCGCAGACTACCCCCTTTTTAGGGTTCCGAAGTCAACAAGGAATCCTTATAGTTTCGCTCTATCCGTCTGTCCGTCCGCAGCTTAGCTCAGAGATTCTGAGTACTAGAAAGCTATAATTTGGCATGTATATACATATTAATAGTTCCGACAAAGTGGTAACATATAATCATGAAAAATATTTTTATTATAAGATGCACGATTTTTTATTTGACCCATAGACGTAAAGTGGGGATGTATTTTTTTTCTCATCTATCCCATGGTGTGGGTTATCGTTGGATAGGCCATTCAAAAATATTATGGGTTGGTTAAAACCATTTTTCGATTCAGAATTCGTTTGCGTAAAATAAAGCTTCGCGTAAAAAAGCAACTTCGGAACCCTATTACTGCGCGTGGCCCGACACGCACTTGGCCGGTTTTTTATTTTATTTATTCTGTTTCTTCAGTCCATCTAAAGGTTGTCTGGTAGATATCGCTGTCAGCGATAAGACCGCCTTTGTACCCGTATAAATAAGTTTTTCTTGTAAATGTGTATAATTTTATGGTGTACAATAATAATAGTTTATGCAATGGCCATATAATAGGGGTTATTAATAGGGGTTATTGTTTTAATACCTAATTATATGACGTTGCATACACTACTTTATCTTCACTCATACAGTTGAAATAAAACAAAAGTGGAATGGAAAAAATATTTGGTATGGCGGGCAATTTAGATTCTCATTGCGCAGCGCGCGCATCCACAGACAATGAAACTTCTTTACTACAGCCCATACGCGCCAGAAAATTAAAAAGTAAAAGTGTGCTATGAAAATTAAAAAGTTATTTTATGATGCAGTTCTTTGAAAATCGAAGGAAAATGTTGAACTGTAATGGTATTTTTTTTTAATTTTACCTATCCACGAATATAAAGTTTATACAATATTTTTTGAATTCGTATTTGGAACATTACGTTGTGGGTGTAGATAAAGTATATTCTATTTTATTCTAAATTAACAAGAACCCCGGTTTGGGTAAAGACCTCTTCCAAAGATTCCATTTTTGTCGGTCTTGTGCCATGGAGAACCAGTTTATGCCAGCTGATCTTTTCAGATCATCTTCCCAGCGGGCTAAGGTTCTCTCCTTCCCCCTCTTGCCTGGTGGTCCTTTCCACTGGGTCCACCTTCTGTCAGGCATTCTCGCTACATGGCCAGCCCAATGCCATTTCAGTTTTAGAGCAAAGGTCAAAGCGTTTGTAACTTTAGTGATGTCTCTTATCTTTGTGTGTCTTATTTTGTCCATTTTCTTTATGTTTAACATGTTTCGCTCCAAACCTCTTTGACATGTATTGATTTTATTCATAGCGTGTGTAGAGGATTTCCAGGTCTGGCTTCCATAAGTTAAGCTTGGTAGTAGACATGAGTTCATACCTTTAGCTTTGAGAGTTATTGGTAAGTTACTTTTAAATATTTCTAGGCTCCAATATTTATTCCAGATTTGTTGGACCCTTCTCTCTATTTCTATAATGTTGCTGTTTTTCTCGAAACTTATTCTTTTTCCCAGGTAGATATAATTATCCACGTATTCTAAAGGGTTACTGTTGATAGTTATAGGTCTTATTCGTGTGTTAGTCATTATCTTAGTCTTCGTTAGGTTCATTTCCAATCCAGCCTTCGCACTCGCTTGTCGCATGGCACGGCCATGGGGTTTTAGTCTTACAACTCCTGAAATATAAACCTAGGATATTTTTGTGTATTTTTACATATTTTGACAAATTCAAATCTATGTTTTACAAAAAACTTCAGACCTCTGCGATACTTTTTCAGCGAGATATCGGCGATAACGTGATTTTCACCGTTTCAATGGCGCGGCCATAGGGTTTTAATCTTACAGCTCCTAAAATATAAACCTAGGACTTTCTTCTATTTTTTAAAATATATAATAAATTTTTACAAAATCTTGGCAGTTTTTTTTTAAATCGCCGTGGCCGCGCCATCGAAACGCACACCCCAAGGCAGCTTTCATTTATTATTGTTACTCGGTTCTGTGTATTTTTCTATAATACGAGTATTGTACTAGAAAGCCAATACATGTATTTTAAAGAATATTTGCATTCCAATGTCTCAATCTATCGAAAATACTGCTAGTTTAACAATATTTTTGTCAAGTTTTCGATCTTTGTCAACGAGATAGAGATTGCGTCAACATTTTGGAAACAGGGGCATTTGGAAAGGATGTGCAAATTATTTTTTTTTATGTTGTTGGGAAGTATGATTTTTACTTTATTTAATTAACCTTATAACAATCTTTTTCTGTATATATTTTGTTTTTGTTTTCTGTATGTTTTTTTTTTTATTATAGTTGAATTCTTAATCATATAAATACTTTAAAAGCCTTTAGTTTAAGGGTGCTAGTTAATTCTACTGCATACAATTTTTTATTGCATTTATCATGAGTCATGATAGAAAAAAAAACAATTTTGATAAAAAAATTAAATCATTTACTTAATACATAATATATAATTTGATGCTTCTTCCATGGAGGCATGTTTCTTTTGCTTTTGGGCAGAACCTGTAATAAACAATAATACATCATTAAAATAAGTTAGTACATTTGTGCTAAGCATCTTCATAATCATTTTGTGTCTGTAGGTACTCAATCTTATAAATACAGAATAGTCGTACTTATGTTTTTCTTTTTTAACATGGACAGTATTTGAAAATCCAAATCCGTAAGAGGTACGGGGTATCTGGTTCCTACACTTACATCATTCATGCGACACTAGACAATTTATATAATACTAGCGGACGTCTCGCGGTTTCACCCGCGTAGTTCCAGTTCCCGTGGGAATACAGGTATAAAAAAAACCGACCAAGTGCGTGTCGGGCCACGCACAGTAATAGGGTTCCGAAGTTGCATAATAATGCGGACTAAAAAGAGCGTTTTGTTGTTGTTACATGAACATTAGAACGGTTTCAGCGGCTCATAAAGTCTAAAAACGGGCCTACATAGGATGATGTTTTTTTTTTAATCTATATTCTCGCGTTTGACCACTATCTCACCTGATGGTAAGCGATGATGTGGTCTACGGTGAAGCACGCTTGCCTAGATGTAATCTATTTACTCTTGACTTAAACTAAAAAAGGACTAACTGGTAACTGAAGAAGGAGTTATAAAATCCAACTTCGCCACTGAAGTTAGAAAAATATTATCTATTTGAGTACCACCGCGGGTGCGTATTGCGAAAGGAGCCGATACGAGCGCGCGTTAGAGCCACGGGGAATGGTATAGTTCGTTCCTGGATCCTTGCGTGCACGCTCCTTGTTTATTTCTCTTTCGGAATTAGAAAAAAATCGTATGTATTCACCTCTAATCTCCTCTAATACCGCAGATTAGAGGTGAATCCTCTAATCTGCGGTATTCACTATTTCATTCTGGAAAGTTTTACGCTACTCAATTAGTGATGAAGTCGGGTCGAATATTGACTTTATAGAAGGATATAGACAAAAGAAAATAAGTAATTTGCTTGGAAATCGAATCTAATTAGACTTTACTTTTACGTTTTAATTACAAAACGTCGAAAATACTTCTGCACTAACACAAAATAGACTCCGCGTGCATGCGCCGTATGGACTACGGACTGGTACTGCCAACGACTCCTGCCACTCCAATGCGTTATTCGAGCTTAAACATTAATAATTTAGAAATCAATTATTAAGGATATTATGATTTTATTTTTGTATATTTTTACATGGTTCATAAGCATATATTTACTATCTGTTTTACACAGCTAACAACGTTATTTAAGTAATTTTTCAATGGCATTTGTACAAAAATTTTACTGTGCCAAGTACGTTTTATAAGTTGGTCGACTATTACTCGTAAACTTGTAAAGCCTGTTATGATTTCATTTTTGTATATTTTTACATGGTTCGTAAGCATTATATTTACTCTGTATTACACAGCTATCAACTTTATTTAAGTAATTTTTCAATGGCATTTGTACAAAATTTTTACTGTTCCAAGTACATTTTATAAGTTGGTCGACTATTACTCGTAAACTTGTAAAGCCTTGTTATCTGTGATAATTTTCCTTTTAATTTCGTTATATTTACTACTGCCGTAAATTTTCTCACATAGCCAAGAGCAACCATTTCGCTGGCAGGGGGGGGGGGGACACACTTGACTCTAACGTAAATTTGCAACTTAAAACTTAATTTTACGCAAACGAATCGCTGAATCGAAAAATGGTTTTAACAAACCCATAATATTTTTGAATGGCCTATCCAACACAGATGAGAAAAAAATAATTATAGCTTTCTAGTACTTAGATTCTCTGAGCTAAGCTGCGGACGGACAGAGCGAAACTATAAGGGTTCCTTGTTGACTTCGGAACCCTAAAAAGTAGCCTATGGTAGCCGGGGATACTGTAGCGTCACAACGGTGGAAGAATTTTTGTAATTGGTGCAGTAGTTTTAAGTTTATTCGTTACATACAAAAATACAAATCTTTCCTCTTAATAATATTAATTAATATAAGTATAGATAGTATAGAAGTACATACTAAGTTCTGGCAGCGACATCGCTCGCGTGAAAGTCAAAAATTATCCGGAGGGAACATATTCCCGGGATAAAAAGTATCCTATGTGCTATACCTGACTAAAATCTACTCTGTGCCAAATTTCATCAAGATCCGTTCAGCCGTTCTGACGAGATTGAGTAAGAAACACACTTACACACTCACAAACTTTTGCCTTTATATTATTAGCAGGATTTCTGGTAAATATAACCCAGCCAAATTCTTACATACCTAGACCCCAGGTAATCTCACCTTATATGTTAATCCCTCAACTGGTTGTGGTGCCGGATTGCCCAACTGCGCCAGCGGCTCCACCGTTTGAGACAACGGCTGCTTGACTTGCGACAGCGTCTCCTCCGGTTATGGCACCACCCGGTCCACTTGCGCCACTGGGAGTGGCACCGGAAAGTCCACCTGCGCCACCGGTTCCTCCGTTTGTGATACCGGCTGCTCCGCTTCCGCCATTAGTTCCTCCGTTTCCTACGCCCCAGTTAGGAAAATCTGATCCGATCCCACCAAAAGTCGAGCCGCCGTATCCACCGGCACCGCCTAAAGAAATGGGTCCATAAAAATCATTACAAACTTTAAAAACCGGCCAAGTGCGTGTCGCGCCACGCGAATAGGTTTCCGAAGTTGCATAATAATGCGGACTAAGAAGAGGGCTTTGTTGTTGTTACATGAACATTAAAACGGTTTTAGCGGCACACAACGTCTAAAAACGGGCCCACGTAGGATGATGTATTTTTTTAATCTATATGCTCGCGTTTGATCACTATCTCGCCTGATGGTAAGCGACGATGTGGTCTACGGTGAAGCACGCTTGCCTAGAAGTAACCTATTCACTCTTGACTTAAACTACTACGCTACTCAATTAGTGATGTAGTCGGGTCGAATATTGACTTTATAGATGGATATCGACAAAAGAAAATAAGTAATTTGCTTGGCAATCGAATCTAATTTGACTTTAGATTACAAAATGTCGAAAATACTTCTGCACTAACACAAAATAGACTCCCCCGCGCGCATGCGCCATATGGACTACGGACCGGTACTGCCAACGACTCCGGCCACTCCAATGCGTTATTCGAGCTTAAACAATATTCATTTAGAAATCATTATTATTAAGGATGTTATAATTTAATTTTTTTACATGGTTCATAATATATATTTACTCTGTTTTACACAGCTAACAACGTACAACAGTAAAAATTTTGTACAATTTTTGTTTTTGTATTTTGTAAAATTTTTACTGTTCCAAGTACATTTTATAAGTTGGTCGACTATTACTCGTAAACTTGTAAAGCCTAGTTATCTGCGATAGTTTTCCTTTCAATTTCTTTATATTTACTCCTGCCGTGATTTTTTTCAAATAGCCAAGAGCAACCATTTCGCTGGCAGCCCCCCCTCCCTGACACTTGACTAACATAAATTTGCAATTTAAAGCTTAATTTTACGCAAACGGATCTCTGAATCGAAAAATGATTGTAACAAACCCAATATTTTTGAATGGCCTATCCAACGATACCCTACACCCTGGGATAGACTAGAAAAAAAAACATCCCCACTTTACGTTTTTAGGAGGAAACCCAAAAAAAAATATTTTCTTGATTTTATTTTATCACTTTGTCGGAATTATTAATATGTATATCCATGCCAAATTATAGCTTTCTAGTACTTGGATTCTCTGAGATAAGCTGCGGACGGACAGAGCGAAACTATAAGGGAACCCTTATAGTTTCACTCTGTCCGTCTGTTGTTGACTTCGGAACCCTAAAAAAGTTGACTATTGCCACGAGTTCCGTTTATAATGTGGAAGATATAGAACCCCAGATTAAAAATAACATCATCGAGATATAGGTATTCTGCAGCATGACTGATGCTCAACTCCAACTCGAATTCGAAATTGACAGTTATTGCTTGTTATTTTTTGACATGACGTTCTCATCTGAGCAAGAATCATCCGTCAAACTCATTGACATTTGAATGTCAATGAGTTTGACGGATGATTCTTTAGCTTGACCTAAAATATTGACCACTTAGGCCTTAAGGTTACACTAGTCGAAAATTCTTCCATACAAACGTAGTTTGGGTTTTACTCCATTGTTTGACGATGTACGTTCAAAATAAAAAATTATATCAATTTGTCTCATCATTATCTAGTCCTGTATGGAAGCAAAAAGTACAAAAAAAAAACTTGCTTGAAAGTTATGAGCTTCGAAAGTTCCATATTTCAACACCAATTTTAACGCATCTTTGGGCGCAAATAAGTACCATAAGAAGAAAGAAAATTGAAAAACGGCCTCCATACAGGGATAGATTAGTTGTTCAACAATGCAAATAATTTTATTTTGAACAGATACATTCAGTGGTTTTTTCATGATATCCAGACTCCCAAAGGTCTGTTTATAAAATTTCGCGCGCTCGTTTTCGTTCTAAATACAAATACAAATACAAAATACTTTATTATTTAAATTAGAAATTACATTACATGTTTATGTGACTGGAGTCCCCATTTAGGCAAACAATGCCTGTATTAGAAGGCTCCGCTCTTTCAACATCATTGTCTTACACTTATTCTAAACGAGCTGATACAATTATTATAGTGAACTGTGTGTGTGTAAGGGTAAATATGCAATGTAAGTACACTTATTTATATTTAGCTTAACATAGCAATACTAATAAAATAAAAATATATAAGTAAAGTTGCAATTTAAATTATAAACAGTAAAATAAAACTTGTAAAACTTATTCCCAGTTTATGCAGGTGATGTAAAGTGTGGTGTGGTAAGTAGTATGGTATTATGTGTGGTATGTGGTGAGGCGTGCGTTGTGGTGTGAAAGTGTGATGTGTGGCGTGGTGTGTGTTGTGTTGTGAGGTGTGTGATGTGTGGTATGGTTTGTGGTGTGGTGTGGTGTGACTGGTGTGTATGATGAGGTGTGTGGTATAGTATATTTCGGCTACTCAACGTGTTCCAGGAGTGCCTCGGTTTCCTCATAGGTAAGTGGTTTTATCCAGTCTAATACACTTTTTCTACAGTCGTAGTAACTTTTATTATATACATAAACGTGTTTGTTAATTTTGTTATACAGCTGGGCAGAGCGTTTATTGAATTGTTTGCATGCAAATCTGGTTTTAGTTTGGGGAACTTTGAGAATTAAATCTTTTCTTCTTTTGGCTTTTTGCTTATCATTATATGGTACGTTTTTATGTTTTTTTAGTATGGTTTGGGTTATGTACAGTTTCCTTACAGAGAGTAAATTACTAATTTGGTATAAGCTTGCGGTGGAGAATCTTTTATTTTTAAAATACATTATTTTTATTAATGCACGCTGCGCTCGTTCTATGTTTATAAACTTTGTTTTTGCTGTACCGCCCCAAATTGGGATACAATATAATAGTACAGACTGGGCCAGTGCCACATAAATTTCATTTAGCAGATTTCTGGGACGTTTTTTAAAGCTCTCTATTTTAGTTGGAACAATATGTCTGAGGGTTTTAAAGATCCAACTGAGTTTCCTTATCCTCCCAGAAATCTGCTCAAGCTGAGGGTACCAGGACAGTGCTTGATCTACCACAACCCCAAGATATTTAGTTTTAGCCACCTTCTCAATGCAAGGGCAATTACAGCTTACAGTAGACTTGTCTCCACAAATGTGTACCTTTATATCTAACTCTTCAATAGGCTGTGTTCGGTTACTGATACTAAAGCAGATGTAATTAGTTTTATTAGTATTAAGGGAAAGTAAGTTACTTTTTAGCCATTCAGCTACCCGAGCCATTCCTGCCTCTGCTCTCAGTTTTACTTCATGCCAGGATGAACCAGAGAACACAATAGCTGTATCATCTGCGTACGAAAATATTTTAGCATTTTCTATTTTCATAGTACAAAGATCGTTAATGTACAGGAGAAAGAGGGTAGGCCCTAAAACACTACCCTGTGGGACGCCGTATGATACATCTACCTCGTCACTGGAGTACTGTCCTATTTTTACTCTTTGTTTCCTGTTGGAGAGGTAGTTTTTGAGTAAACTGAGGGCCCTTCCTCTTATTCCAGCTTTTTCCAGCTTGTTCACAAGAATTGGGACAGAGACGGTGTCGAATGCTTTTTTGAGGTCTAAGAAAACAGACAGGCATCTGTTTCCATTGTCAAGGTGCTCAGCTACAAGGGAGCTTAACGCAGTTACTGCATCTTCAGTACATACACCTTGCCTAAACCCAAACTGTGAGTTAGATAAAAGATTAAATTTTTTGAAATAATTAATTAGTCTAATATTTATTATTTTTTCAAGTATTTTTGATATCGACGGTAAAACGGAAATAGGCCTGTAATTGCTGACATCGTCACTGTCCCCACTCTTGTAAACTGGCGTTATAACGGATTGTTTTAGTGGAGCGGGGAAGACACCCTTTTGAAAACAGAGATTAGTAAGGTGAGTTATAATGGGGACAGCTTCTTTTCTTATGTACTTTAGGAACTTAGTCGGTACATTATCCCAGCCAGGGGCACTGTCAGATTTCAGATTCATCAGAATACCATCCACTTCACAATCGTCCGTATCTAGTAGTACGAAGGTATTAAGGTGTGATCCTAATGCATTTGTTTGGTTATTAGGGGTATTGTTTATTTCAAGATTAATTTTTTGAGCAAGTTGTTTTCCAATATTAGCAAAATAGGCATTAACATAGTTTATTGACTCTATGGGGGTTGTTTTTATGTTTAATAATTCTACGTTTCGACTTTTTAATCTATTTGAATATGTGATGGTTTTTATATTTTTCCAGAGTAATTTATTGTTGGATAAGGATTGTGCAAGTAAGTTTCTTTCATATTTTCTTTTCAATTTTTTTATTAAATTATTGCAGTAGTTCCTGTATCTAGTATATATTATTTTTAAGATTTCGTTATGAGGGTCATTGCGATATTGTTTTTGCATTTTATTTCGGTTTTTGATACAACGAAGGATGCCCAAGGTAATCCACGGCTTTATGACACGTTGATTGCTTGGGATATTTCTTAACTTAGTGTTTTCATTTATAACGTTGGTTAGTACATTAATAAAACTACTGATTAATAAATTAGGATCATTACAAAATAACAAGTCTGATAAATTTCTTGCCTGCAGATCTTTTAAAGCTTGGACTATGAACAAGCTTTAAAAGATCTGCAGGCAAGAAATTTATCAGACTTGTTATTTTGTAATAGAAGTTCTATTTACGATTTGAATATTTTTTAACTTCGTTATAGAGATAAATGTTGTAAAGTGATCAGTCACCGTAGTGTGCAGGATAGCGATAGATGCCGAGAACCTTTTGTGTATTTTAAGCATGAAATGGTCAAGACAGCTTTGTTCCCTCGTGGGCAAAGTGTGCCCAGGAAGTATACCGAAAAACGATAACATATTTAGGTAGTTAACTCTACTCTTATACTCCTGGGATGACTCGGTATCTTTATTTTTGAGGTTAATATTTATGTCACCAGTTATTATAATGTTTTTTTGTGATGTTAAAGTGTTTAATTGTGTGCTGAGGGAGTCAATAAAGCTGTCGGTATTTGAGTTAGATGGAGATCGGTAGATACAATAAACAATATTGCCCAATATGTCTAATCGTAGACAGGATGCTTGAACCAACTGAATTTCCTCAACTTTAGGGTTTAAAGAGCCCTTAACATATACAACTACGCCGTCATTCTGGTTCGACTGACGAGTCGTCATGTACGAGTGATAGTTGTTTATTTGCGGTATTGCTTTATTAGCATGCAATCTACATTCCGTTAGGACCATAATGTCGACTTCAAATTTGAGGGTAGATAAAGTGATCAGAAAGTTGTCAAAATTACAGTAGATACTCCGTATGTTTTGAGATATTATGGTGAGGTCGCTTTTATTTACACATATATGTTTATGGAGTTCTGCAGAGTCGCATTCCACTGTACGGGCAATTTCAATGCTATCTATTTCAGAAACAGTATGTAGCGTATTATCCATTTACAATTAGTGTCAATTGAATAACCGTCAAGTTTAGGTAAGTATCTATTACCGGATAGACCGGTACTGCCAACGACTCCGGCCACTCCAATGCGTTATTCGAGCTTAAACAATATTCATTTAGAAATCATTATTATTAAGGATGTTATAATTTAATTTTTTTACATGGTTCATAATATATATTTACTCTGTTTTACACAGCTAACAACGTACAACAGTAAACATTTTGTACAATTTTTGTTTTTGTATTTTGTAAAATTTTTACTGTTCCAAGTACATTTTATAAGTTGGTCGACTATTACTCGTAAACTTGTAAAGCCTAGTTATCTGCGATAGTTTTCCTTTCAATTTCTTTATATTTACTCCTGCCGTGATTTTTTTCAAATAGCCAAGAGCAACCATTTCGCTGGCAGCCCCCCCTCCCTGACACTTGACTAACATAAATTTGCAATTTAAAGCTTAATTTTACGCAAACGGATCTCTGAATCGAAAAATGATTGTAACAAACCCAATATTTTTGAATGGCCTATCCAACGATACCCTACACCCTGGGATAGACTAGAAAAAAAAACATCCCCACTTTACGTTTTTAGGAGGAAACCCAAAAAAAAATATTTTCTTGATTTTATTTTATCACTTTGTCGGAATTATTAATATGTATATCCATGCCAAATTATAGCTTTCTAGTACTTGGATTCTCTGAGATAAGCTGCGGACGGACAGAGCGAAACTATAAGGGAACCCTTATAGTTTCACTCTGTCCGTCTGTTGTTGACTTCGGAACCCTAAAAAAGTTGACTATTGCCACGAGTTCCGTTTATAATGTGGAAGATATAGAACCCCAGATTAAAAATAACATCATCGAGATATAGGTATTCTGCAGCATGACTGATGCTCAACTCCAACTCGAATTCGAAATTGACAGTTATTGCTTGTTATTTTTTGACATGACGTTCTCATCTGAGCAAGAATCATCCGTCAAACTCATTGACATTTGAATGTCAATGAGTTTGACGGATGATTCTTTAGCTTGACCTAAAATATTGACCACTTAGGCCTTAAGGTTACACTAGTCGAAAATTCTTCCATACAAACGTAGTTTGGGTTTTACTCCATTGTTTGACGATGTACGTTCAAAATAAAAAAATATATCAATTTGTCTCATCATTATCTAGTCCTGTATGGAAGCAAAAAGTACAAAAAAAAATTTTGCTTGAGAGTTATGAGCTTCGAAAGTTCCATATTTCAACACCAATTTTAACGCATCTTTGGGCGCAAATAAGTACCATAAGAAGAAAGAAAATTGAAAAACGGCCTCCATACAGGGATAGATTAGTTGTTCAACAATGCAAATAATTTTATTTTGAACAGATACATTCAGTGGTTTTTTCATGATATCCAGACTCCCAAAGGTCTGTTTATAAAATTTCGCGCGCTCGTTTTCGTTCTAAATCATCATCCATTTCGCTACAAATTTCCTCCCCGGTCAGTGGAGCGGAGGGGTGCGCGTGCGGCGCATATACACCTACACACACACACACGCTCACTAGTTTAGCTACCGCCCGGCGCCCGCGCCCCGCTGCCCCATAGGGGCCTCAATCGTCTGCTGCATATATACGTCACCGTAATTACGCGCGTGCGGTGTATGTTATTGATATTGTGATATCGACGATAATGTATTCGTATAATAATTTATAACATTGACCCCTGGCTTGAACTTTGGATTCCGATATTCCTTTATGTTTTGTATTGATTATTTTGAATTGGTCCGAAATTTTACTGACTTGTAATTCTAATGTTTCACGCGCATTTATAAAATTTTAAAATTACAAACTGCCTATCTTTATCTATAATAAGAAAATCGGGACCCTATTACTGAGACTTCGCGGTCCGTCTGTCTGTCTGTAACCAGGCTGTATCTCATGAACCGTGATAGCTAAACCGGTGAAATTTTCACAAATGATGTATATCTTTATAACAACAAATATTAAAAACATAATAAAATTAATATATAAGTGGGGCTCCCATACAACAAACGAGACGTTTTTTGCGAGAATGGTACGGAACCCTTCATGCGCGAGTCCGACTCGCACTTGGCCGGTTTTTTATTTGTATACCTACTATGCGCGCCGACACTCACAAGCTCGCCTCAGCCACCCGAAGCTTTTATATTGTATTGTGATAACAAAGAGAATATTTCAAACTGCTATTGTAAACAAACAATCAATAAACAATTTACAAAATAACATTATTTTTTATTTGATGAACCTAATTACCTAGAAAACAAGTCTCACATCAAAGTGGCGCTGTCGAAAAAGCAGTTATCCTGATTCTGGCTGGTATAAAATACCTACTTACGGGGAGGCGCCTGTAGGTTATAGCTAACTAGCTAAGGTAAGTAAATACCTATTTAACACACATTGTAATATTTGCACAACCTGCAATAAAATACAAAAACATAAAGACATGACCTACACCCGTGCGCATAGAGCCTAGCTTTCCGCACGCGCTGGTACGATACCTACAGTCAGCGAAGCCCTGGCGCCCGCTCTGCCAACGTAAAATCTACCGACTTGACGCTTGAACACTTTTCATTCTTATAACTAAGGGCATAAGGTTCAATAAGCGCGCAAGCGGCTCGCGCTGCTCTGCCGTCGCTGCCGCCAAAAATAATTAAAAAGTCAAATCTAACATTACTTGTCGATAATAACAATATCTATGTAAATTCACATTTTCGCAAAAGATCTTATTGTCAAGTGGGCAAGTAATAATCCAAAGTTCTAATTGCATACGCGCCACCGCACCGGCGGCGGCTATGACACCGCAACCACACACAAGTATATTATAGTAATCTTTGCACACACACCGCCGCGCTGTCGGCGCTCTGCAATGAAATTGCGCATGTGTGCGTCACACAGCGTTGTGAGTGTGTATACGAACACGATCTAGCTTCTTACTGCTCATCACAGCGTCTATCTCTTTCCTGCGTGATGTCGGATGAGATAGCAAATATTTTAACTCCGCCGCCAAATAGTTCGTGCCGTTGACTAGTGTAACCTTAAGTGGTCAATATTTTAGGTCAAGCTGAAGAATCATCCGTCAAACTCATTGACATTTGACAACCTTTAAATTAGTACTATTACTAATATCCATAGATTTAGAATTTTTTTGCTACGCCAAAAGATACACGAAGCGTGCGAGCGAGAAATCCTAATCAAGTACAAACCGCCCAAGAGAAAAAGAGAGAGTGAATAAAGTCCAGTCATGTCACTTTTTTCGCGAGTAGAGGTCCATAGCGGCCCATCTATTTTACGCCGCGGTGAATTTCTTGCATTTAAATAATAATCTTTAGATTTAAATTAATAATATTAATTATGCAACTATGGTGGCTTGTTCTGTGAGTGAATGTGACGTTACAAGACGAAATAACCCCAATAAATACACGTTTCATGGGGAATATAGTATTATTTTATTTACAAAGATACAAGTATATACACTGTATAAAATACTTAATTAACTAAGACTACAAACATAAACACTTAAACCAAAAACTACTCACTTACCTAATCTAAAATATGGCGTCAAAAAACTCCTCCACATCGTTGTCCACTGGTAATGTACCCAAAAGACTGGCAGCATTGCCACGTTGTATGGCAATGCTTATTCTCTGACCGAGATAAAAGCCAGCCCTTGGGTCACGCGAAGTGTCAACTAAGCGTTTGGAAAGATCTTTAAACAAAGCGTGAGCACTCGGACCCCACGGACCAAGAGTTTCAACCCCAAACGGCTCGAAAATATAACTACCGGTGAGGTTATTATATTTCCGCCGCTTGAGGTTCTCTGCAGCCGCAGCGGCAGCGCCAGCACAGCACGACGAGCTAGGAAGATGGGATGGCGCAAGAGTATCGACACAAGTAGCGTCCCACACTAAAGGCCTACCCAACTTCCATGGAAACAAAGACATCCCGTCCGGTCTTTTGCCATCGTCACGTGCCAGGCCATGGGGTTCCAATACGGCCGGAACGCCGACGGTGACGAGAGCACGTCGGATGATGTCGTTTAAGTTTCCGTGACGCGCTATTCGACCCGCACTTCGGATGCATGATAGACCGTGGTGACCGAGGCTGTTGACAACTTCGCCACAGTGACAACGATGAGGAGTACAGCAGGGAGCGCCAAGACGTAGGGAAGCAGCGAGGCGGAAAGTAGTGTCGTCAAACAAGGTGCCTATGTTCGACGACGGTAGTGCGTGAAGCCAGAGGCCCGACTCCCACTCACCCACAGCCAGCAGGCGAGCGCGCTCGGCAGGAGTGGCAGAAGTGGCAATTTGGTGCTCCTGAACTGCTCTACATAGCGGCTCATCCCACCGTCTCTGGGATGATGGGTAGTCGGGGATATTACAATTCGGGCAAGCGAGTCTCCAAGCATCAATAGCCTCGGTGAAGCACGGCACATCAAAATTAATCAGTATGGGTGCTAGGATATTCCTGATTAATTTCTCAGTACCGTGGACCGAGGATATAAATGCCGGTAAACTAATACTAGAAATTTTGCGGACGCCGAGGCCCCCCATACGGATGGGAAGAGTAGCTTGAGCCCAAGCTCGGTCGTCCATGGCCACATTTAAAATTGAAGTAAGTGTATGACGGATAATTTGGTCCATTTTTTCTAAAAGATGAGGGTGCTTCCAAAGATGGGAAGCACGAAGAAAATATGTTAATTTGGGGCCAAAACAACAAAAGCGGATTATGGTGATAGCCGAATGCATGTTAATTTGGAGCAATCTTTCCGAAATGTTGTTGAAATTTTGAATTTTTTCCTCAATAAAATCGGGAAAGGAATCATCGAAGACTGGGGATCCAAGGAGACGAAGAGAGCTTTTTTCAATAATTTTAATTTCGGGGGCTATTTTATTGAATTTTGAAAGTGTCACTTGTCTGTCGGTACTGTCAGATAAAAATAACTCACATTTAGAAAAATTTTGATCCAGTCCTATAGAATGTAGATGGTGTTTTAAAAATTGCAGGTCATCTAAAACTGTGTCTACATCGCCTCCCAGGGTTCCATCATCGAGATACCAAACGTTAAATTTTGAATTTAGCTGTCGAATAATTGGGTGAATAGCCAGACTGAAGATCACTGGCCCGAGAGGGTCACCTTGTTGACAGCCTACAGCGGATTCCAGAAGGTTGTCCCGATAAAGTAATTTAGATGGATGCCTATAACATTGCCAAAGAAAACTAAAAATTTGAGGTATTTCTTTTTTAGTTTCTGCCAGCAAGGTGTCCCTATTAACCGAATTAAATGCGTTTTTAATATCAACCTTCAGGATGACCTCTCCTTTGCCAGAATTTAGGTAGGTCGATAATGCATGTACGGCAGCCTCACAGCCCCCTTTGGAGCCGTAACCAAGCTGCAGGGGCTGAAATTTATCCGAAACTACCTCACCATACAATTTACAGCAAATCTTGGCTGCCATACGCCGGTAAGTAGTTCCTACAGCAATGGGACGAATCCCGCCATCCCTCTTGCGTAGGGCACATAAATTGGCCCCGTACAAGACGTCGATGACGGACTCGTTTACCTTACCGGAAAGCATAAGGTTCATCAGAGCTGTAAGCTCCTTCAAGAGCAACTCACCAGCTTCCCCAGCGCCTAAACATATAAGGTCCTTTAAGTGCTGAGGACTCAGGCCGTCGAGGCCGCCAGCAGAGCCACTCCGGAAGGAACACACGGCTCTGATCACCTCTCGACCTGTAATGGTGAGGGTATCAATATCAGGATCGGGGGGGTCGGGAAAAGAAAGACCATCCACTGGGGCAGGGTGTTTGCTCTCCAGAGCTGCAAGAGTATCTGGAGAACACGGTGCCACCACATCACTACTAAAAAGAATCCTGGCTGCTCCGCTAATATCACCTTCCCCTAATTTAGATTCGACCAGGTGGGATATACTTCTTGAAGAGATAAACCTCTGTGTCGATAATTTTGTATCCAAATTATGGGCCGAAATGTTACAATTTTCTTTAATTTTTGAAGTTAACGACTTTTTGCTTGCCAAATTCTTTTGAACATTTAAAATTCTGTAAGGGAAGGTGAGAAGTTGTTCCCAAGCACTTTGTGAGTTCTCCCGGACGGCTAGGCGGATGCAACCTGCAAGATTTTGTGCTACTAGAGGTCTAGCGCTGCGGGGAACTCGTTTTAAAACCGGAATAGAATTTTTCAATTTTGATAGTGTTTTCCAAAAAGGGTCAAATGTGGATGTAGGTGGTGTAGAAACAACAGGGTCTGAAGTGGTTGCATTTTGGGGCTTATGTGCCTTCCCAATATGCACGTTCAGACCCCGCTTACCTTTAAAGAAACGTGCCTGGGTGCACAGAGGACACCTCTCCAGGATGTTTAGTGATGAAGAAGGTTGATACGCACTAATGTCCACCACATCACTGCTACCACTTAACATATACCTATCTATTTTAATTGGAACACTTAGTTAATATTTACAAATAAAACAAATAAAAAACTAAACAATAAGTACAAAAAACACTAAAAATTGACAACTAGTGTCAAAGCGGCGCACATAGACTAATATATATAGATTGGCGGCGCAGACGCGCTGGCGGCCTGGGGCACCGCGAAGTCCAGAAGGCAACTCGGTTGCGGCGCCCTGAAGTTGACGAGTTGCACGCAGGCCGGCGTCGCCTCGTCAGCTCCGCCCGTTTAGAACGAGCGCGCAGTGAAGAGGCCGATTTTACTGTTCTGAATTTTCACTCTCGGGAACACTTGAGTTCGATTATCATTGATCGAAGAGATAGATTGAATGGAAACGGCTTTGGGGTTAATATTGCAGTCGGTTTTGTACTCTGGATTCTTGAACGAGCGTCCTCGCTTGCATGTAACCCAGCATTCGTGGATCGGTCTCTGCTTGAAATTGATGGGAAGCTATCACAATCCCCGGGTGACATAGGCTACTTTTTATCCCAGTATTCCCACGGGAACGGGAACTACGCGGGTGAAAGGTAGTAAAATTAGAATGAAAAAGTAACTTTGCCTGTCTTTTTGTTACAATTTCACGCCGCTGAACAAATTTAAAATTTTACTTAACGGAAAAACATTTTATTTCTCCTAAACTGTCACTGTCCAGAATGGGGAATTCGTTACACGTTTCATAGGTAAATACAATTTTGTCCTTGGATTGTTTCGAACCATATTTTGACAAATATCTGCTAGTAATCGGCTCAGAAAAAGATTCTTACAATAGTATATTGATTTCCATTGTATTATTTAAGTATATTTAGTATATTTAAACAATATTTGCGAAAATATTATGTAAAAGAGTAAATTGTTTGTTTACGCTAGGGCTTGACAAAGCGGTGACGTCATGAGTATCGATAAAAACTTAATCGTTTTTAGTGACATCATGACATGAGTACAAACTTATTAAGTCAAGTTTTGTTAAAATAGATTTAAGGTACGATTGAGAAGATGTTTTTATCTAAACTGTACTTTAAGTTGCATGTTTATTTTTTTTTCAAAAATTATGTTTTGTTTCTTTGAGTAGGTTTAGGAATGACATTATATTGTTTGCATGTATTAGTTTTACAGTGTCTAGAATACATCAGTGCTCTGCTGCTCTGTTTTCGCATATTCCGAGCTAAACGCTATAAAAGCTGGGGTACCTCAAGGTAGTGTGATCCCAGAACTGGAAAACAACACCATTGCGACCTATGCAGATGATACTGCAATTAGGGCTACCGGATCAAGCCACAGAGAAGCAGTAGAAAAAGTTCAACTAGCTGTGAACAAAGTTTATGACTGGACACAAAAATGGAAGATCAAACTGAATGAGTCAAAATCAATTCTCATTGACTTCACAAATAAATACTTGGACTATCACCCAATCTACATAAATGGCATGCAAGTGCCTCATGCTAATACAGCCAAATACCTTGGCATAACTCTCGACGCCAAGTTGCGTTGGAAAGCCAATGACAAAAAGAAAAGACAGGAACTTGACATACGTTATAAAAGTATGTATTGGTTACTCGGAAGGAAATCCTGTCTATTAATACATAATAAAATAACCATATACAAGCATATACTGATGCCAATTTGGACGTTTGGTATCCAACTTTGGGGCTGTACTAAACAAAGCAACGTAAAATTAATCCAACAATTCCAAAATAAAGTGCTTAGGGATGCTGTAAATGCACCCAATGACACATGAACATAGTGTTTTTATAAATTATATCAGACTCTAAGAAAGTGCTACGGACTTGTGTAAAAGTGCAAATGGACACTATTCTTAGTTTTAACATAATCTATAACGTAACATATTAAGTTAGAGTTAAATTGCTTATTAGTCTTTTAGGCTAGATCGTAATTAATTATTAAGAATTTTGTTCTTACTAACAAAGCATAAAAAAAAGTATTTCAAATACTTTTGGCTTCAAAACACATTTAGCGATTTTATTAATAGATGCGTTCTGCAGAAAATAAGCAAAATGGCGCACGTCAAATTGTCAAGTACCTTGTAAATTGTAATTTTCATTTCAAACGTTTATTTACACCTAACTTCTGTGTATTGATTAAGTTTATTAGTACGAATGTCACGATGGATGACCGACTGTATTTTTTAATTTGTATTTTAAATAAAAATATGTAAAATACTGTATTTTATATTTTAAATAATTACACGACTTAAAAATATTTTGTATTTCGTATTTTAAATACATGCGAGATATTATTTTGTAATTTGTATTTTAATTAAAACAAAGCATGGTTTTTTCCCAGCTCTTATTACAGTTCAATGTAACCAACAACCCTTTAATCGTATTTCTTATGGTGTTCACCAAGTATCGATATCGATACTGAACATGGACTTATTGACAACACTTTTTTAACTAACACATGGACAATTCCCTAACACATAGATTTTATTTTTTTGGTTTCGCTTTTCATCTGACTCTGTTTATCTTGTACATACTATATCTATGCTAATATCAATAATAGTTGGATACTTCGACATACTACTTATGTCATAGTTTATTGTAGATAATAGCCGAGCTATTTGATGTCTTACCCTAATATTTAGATACAAAGTATCTCCTGTTGACTTTAATTCATCGACAAAAATGTTGATGTCAAAAAATAACTAGTTTGGACAAGAAAGTGCAGATGCTTATTAAGCATGTGAATGTAAGTATTTTGTCTATTTGACAATTTATCCAAGTAAGGGAAGGCACACAAAATTATTTTATTGCAAATTTTTGATTAAATAAAAATTTGTTTGTTTGTTTGTTTGTTTGCATCGTCTGAAGACTGCAGGAACATCTCTCCTTCATGAGCTTGAGAGTAGGATCAGAGAGCTTTTTGTTCCTATCTGTACGGCGCGTCTTGAAAAACTTAGACCCGACCGTATGGAAAGCTTCCACGAACCCATCGCTGTAATCGTCCACGGAGCTTCCTAGGCACTCGAAACGATTCTGGAGTTCGAGCTGAAAGTTCTCGGGGTTTTGGACCTGATTCTGTGCTGGGCGGAGCGTGGACTTCACCAGTAGAGACCTTTCAAGCTTAACATTAATGTTCAATGTGCCTCTTACCATGCGGTGATCGCTCCCGGTTTTCACCGAATTGATCACAAAGACATCATTGAACTTTTGCTTCTTGGTTGACATGATGAAGTCGATCTTGTTTTTAGTTGCACCATCGGGGCTTTGCCAGGTCCAATTCCTGTGCTCACGCTTTCTGAAGAAGGAGTTTATCATGTAGAGGCCCTCCTTCTCTTAATTCTTTATTGTACACCAAAAAAAAAACAACATTACATACAGTGTGATAATAAAGTACATGTACAAAGGCGAGCTTAACTCATTGTTGAGTTCTCTTACAGCAAACCCTATGCTGACAGAGAAAGATGACAATATAGGGGGCAGGATCCAGTGTACAATATTAAAATAACCTATGACGAATTAAATTAAAACATAAATATACTTACTTAAATACATATACCTATATATATAAATACATATACTAATACTATGTCATTGTGCAAGGAAATGATCTTTAATCTTCCTCTTGAAGACCTCCAGAAAAGGGCTGTCGCGGAGGGAATGTGGGAGAGAGCTCCAGAGACGCACTGCTGTAACAGCGAAGGAGCCATCATACCGGCTGGAAGTGTGTCGCGGAGGCCGAAGGAGAAGAGAAGTGGCAGTGCGACAGGTTTTACCTCTCGGCACGAGGTATTCAAAGCGGTCACGAAGGTATTGAGTAGAATTAGGATTGTGTAGGATGGTATAGAGAAGGGATAGGATATGAGTATCTCGACGACGCCGAATCGGCAGCCATCTTAATCCGTTCCGAAACTCCGACACATGGTCGTATTTGCGGAGGCCAAAAATAAAGCGGATGCACAAGTTCTGCAGTCGCTCGAGTTTATTAACGAGTACCTCCGTTGCATCTAGAAAACAGACATCTGCATAGTCTATGAGCGGTAGAAGAAGGGATTGCGCAAGAGTAACCTTAGTGTGAAATGGTAAGAATTTTTGGAGACGTTTAAGGGACTGAAAGGAGTAAAAGACCCTCTTACTCACATTTGCAATATGGACCTCCCAAGAGAGGTCCATATGAACGCCTAGATTTTTTGCGGTTTTGGAGTAATCTATGGGCACTGAATCATACACTATCGGCGGGAGAGACTGTTGATCCAATAGGTTGAGCATGTATCAACCACCAACAATGAGCGCTTGCGATTTGTTTGGGTTCAGTAAGAGTCCGTAGGATTTAGCCCACTTGTTAATATTTTCAAGATCACTGTTGATGGCAGCCACAGCCCCATCGAGTTCACCTACTTTGAAATGAAGATACAACTGCAAGTCGTCTGCATAGAGATGATAGTTAGAAGAAAGGACCTTAGTGATAGCATTTATAAAAATTGAGAAGAGAAGAGAGAACGCCACCCTGAGGGACGCCCGCAGTCAATTCACACCATTTAGAGGAACACTAATCGGATTGAACAGACTGCGAGCGGCCCTGAAGATAAGATTTAAACCACTCAATTACTGAAGCAGAGACATTAAGGGTGGAAAGGATTCCTAAAAGAATTTCAAAGTCAACTGAGTTGAAGGCACTGCTGAATTCCAGTAAAACCAATACAGTTAAAGATTTATTTTCCATAGCCAGTCTTATGTCGTCAGTTATTTTAACAAGGGTTGTTACAGTACTATGGCCAGGTCTGAAACCAGATTGGTAAGGACTCAGCAGGCCATTAGAGGACAAATAACAAGACAGTTGCTTCTGGACAATACTTTCGAGGACTTTGGAGAGGATTGGGAGGATGGAAATTGGACGGAAGTGGGATGGTAATGAGGGATTTGAAACTTTAGGAAGCGGCAGGACGTGAGCCTTCTTCCAGGCTGTAGGAAAAGAGTCTGTGAAAAGTGAAAAATTTACAATGTGTGTTATGACAGGAACTATTTCAGTCAAAATAGGCAAGAACATTCGGAGTTGAAGGCCATCATCTCCTACCGCCTTAGTGGAGATGGATAGGATACATTTCTTAATATCTAGTTCAGCAATTGGATGGAAAGAGAAAGAAGTAGTTGCTGGCAAAGGAAGATTAGAGAGTTCTTTGAGAGTGGAGGATTTAACATGGTTGTCGAGGGTGATAGGTGACTTACAAAAATGCGCATTAAGTGCATTCAGGTCCAACTTTACGGGAGCACTCTCGCTAGAGGCTTTGCTAATACCAAGAGTTTTTAAAAATTGCCATACTTGTGTTGGGTTGAAGTTATCAATGGAGTTACGAATGTGGTGCCTTTTTGCATTCCTACACAGACGACCGCAGCGATTCCGCAACCTCTTATAAATTTCCCAGTTCTCTTCGTTGGGCTGCTTTCTGTACAAGCGCTTAGCCTTGTCACGTTTAGCCATCTGGTTTTTAATTGCTGGGGATAGCCATGGCGCGGGAAGGTGTTTTACTCTTACCTTTTTAAGAGGAGCATTTACTTCATATAGTTCCAGCATAGTCCTGTTGAAGGTTGACACCATAGAGTCTATATCCTCGCAGGTGCAATGAATATATGAACACAGGAGACCAGTCAATCAAACCCGCATCAGCCCTCAAACGCTCCAGATCAACGTTTTTAAAACTACGAAGGAAAAGAAATTTGGCCTTGCGTTTAGGAGGTCGAATTTTGTAGGAAAGATAAATGAGTTCATGATAGGAAAAAGAAGCAGGAAGCTATCCATGTGTGGCTACTTTATTAGCGTCAGAAACTAGAATGAGATCTAAGAGAGAAGGGGTACAGTGAGGAGCCCTGTGAGTAGCATTTAGCGGAAGTAAGTGCATATTGACAGAAGAGACAAGTGATTGGAGGTTACGGCTCCGCACATCTCCCTTGATCAGACAGGTGTTGAAGTCTCCGAAGATAACCGTATGCTCATAGAGTGGGGAAAAGATTTCTAATTTAGTTTCGAAGGAGGAAAAGTAGTCGATTTGACAGGAGGTACTATAGTAGACACCTAAAAGCAGTTTTGTGTGTTGAAACTCTATTTCAATGGATAGGTGTTCAGCAAACTTTGAGTAGATACTCGGAGACTAGTCAACTATCCTGTAACTGATATCCCCACGGAGATAAATGGCAACCCCCCACATCCCTTGCCCGTTCTGTCATTGCGGATAATTTTGTATCCAGGCAGAGAATACTGCGTGGAAGGAAGTGCAGGTTTGAGAAAGGTTTCGGATACAAGGACAGCGTGAACAAGATCTGAGTCGAAGGACGACAGCATGTCGGAGTAGTGAGCAGGGATGCTTTGAGCATTTATGTGAACAGCGTTGAAGAACTTGCGACAATTTGAAAATGACAGATGGTCTCACAGAGTAAGAGAATTATCATCGCTAAGATCCACAGCAAACCCCTCCTCTGACGCACAAGAGGTTGAGCACGAAAAGAAACTGTCATCTACAAGATCATCTGAAATAATAAAATATAAATATTTTAAATTAAAAACTGCTCTAAAAAACTAATGACAAACAAAATTAATTCAAGTACTCAAACCTCGTTGCACTCACCGGTTACATTATAATTTATTAAAAATGAAACCATGCATGGCTCTAGAGATATCCTCATACATGGTCTCTACCTCGTCGTCGGGGTGTGCCGAGGTCGGGACGTAGACCTGTATGACCTTCAGCGAATATCTTGCGGATATTCTGAGTATAAGGTACGCCACCCTGGTCGACACACTCTCGATCTTCACCACGTTGTTCACAAGGGACTTGTGGAGGATAAACCCGACACCACTGTCGGTGACCCTCTCGGAGAGCAGGTTACCGGATTTGAGGATTATCGAGTCCTCCCCCTCTCTTCGGACTTCAGATAACCCTATAATACTCCATCGTAACCTGCTCAATTCTTCCTCGAGTTCGGCTATTTTCTCGTCGGTCCGGAGTGTTCGCGTGTTAAATGTTCCCAGGGCCAGTCGTCGGTGTTTATTGGGGTAGCCGGGTCCACTCCGGGGATTCTTAGCACCCCTTGCCACGCCATCGCCTCGAGGGTTGACGGGCTGCCGGGCACTCGGGGCCGTTTTTTCTGTATGCTGATCATTAGGATTGGGGGGGTTTGCCATAATCGCCACTCTTGGCAGGCGGGTTGGCGATCGCAGTTTGTTGTTAAAGTGCACAGAGAACGCTGCTGCCCATTCTCTGGTGCGTCCCTTAGTCGCCTCTTACGACACTCATGGGAAGATATGGGATGGTGAAATTCTTTACGTCCGTCACCATACGGAAAAAGTATTACCGACTTCCAAATAACAAAACTACAAAGTGAAAAATAACTTTATTTTTGGAAGTCGGTTTCTTTGGTAGGTAACATTTTTTTGCGTTATGGACACTGACTTCCAAAAATAAAGTTATTTTTCACTTTGTAGTTTTGTTATTTGGAAGGCGGTATTATTTTTTTTGTAAAAAAAAGTATTTTTTTACTTTTTAGTTGTACCTACCTAATAGGCAAGTAGTTACGTAAGGTACCTATAATGCCAGAATAGATTACCCGAATATCATGCAACTGAACATAACCGGTGAAATGAGAGTGTACCAAAGTGAACTGTAATCTGAATCTGAATCTGCGTACCCCTTTAAAGCGTACTGGCGTGATGTTATGTTTATGTAATGGTATAAACAATAAACAGACATGCTATTGCAGCAATCCCAAGAGATTTTTGCCGTTATTAATTTGAAGAGTTATGTTGTATATCTCCAAAGTTCTTCATCAGATCTTTAACAAATTAAAATGGGACTAATTTCGGAACATACTAACATATGGCGCACGGTTCGCGCAGTGGTTGAGCAATTGACTGCTGCGCTGCGTGTTGCGGGTTCGATTCCCGCAAGGAACAAAAATTTGTATGACCTACAGATAATTGTTCCGGCTCTGGGTGTTTGTGTATGTGAGTTTAAATGTTTGTAAACGCACCCACGATACAGGAAGAAAATTCCTAGTGTGGGGCAAAGTTTTTTTTGTATTTAAAAAAAAAAAGGAAAAAGAAAATTGGTGCACAATTGACGCAGATATCAGTGAAAAAAAAAATATACATAAAGTCAATAATCAGTCTGGTCTTTTTCCTAAAAGTCCAGACGCATTTTAAAGGTTTAATTAACCCCCTTAACAAAAAACAGCAGGATGTTTGAAAATACCCTAAAGAGGTTGAATAGGATATGAAAGTCTGTTTGGATTTATGTCAATTTTGCGCAAGGGTTATCCCAAGGCTTGTTAATTAAATAACACTTACTTCCAAATCCACCAGCACCGCCTGAAGATCCGCCACCACCAAGTTGCTGCATGCTCTGAAATTTAAAAAATATTAAATTTTTGACACGCGATTTGTTTTCTGAATGGGATTCGGAATTGTCATTAAAAACTCATCCTATTTATTATATCCATACTAATATTATAAATGCGAAAGTAACTCTGTCTGTTTGTGTGTTATCTTTTCACGCTTAAACCGCTGAACCGATGAAATTTGGTATGGAGATGATGGATTTTGTCCCATTTACCAGGATCTTCAAGATTAGCGATATTTTATATCCGATACCCGGTAGTGTCTTTGTGCCTGCCAAGTACCAAGGCGCATGCTAAAACATGCGTAAGGCTTAATTTTTAGTTATATCGGAAGACACGGTAGTGCCTTGCGTTGCGCCAAGTACACGTATTAAATAAATTTTCCGGAGAGGGAGCCTGAGAAGCGGCTATTACATCCAGGGATGGCAGTAGGTACGCTAATAACCTATCACAAAGAGATAATTGCAATAATAAATTGTCGTTAAAAAACTAAAAACCACGCTTTATTGGTAAATTGAACCAAAAGTAAAAAATAAATAAGAATTAAAAAAAAACAAAAAAATAATCTTTAATAGAAAACCAAACTAAAAATTAGAAGATAATTTTCAATAATTTTTAATTAAGAATAGTGTGATTAATAAAAAACGATGTAAAAATCGTGGAGAGTTTGATGTTAATTCTTATAATATTTTATTGACAGATAGAAAAAAGTAGAGTAATTTTGAAAATATTTTTATCTACACTCACAACATAATGTTCCAAATATGAATTCAAAAAATATTGTATAAACACGTACTTTATATTCATGGATAGGTAAAATTTAAAAAAAAACCATTACAGTTCAACATTTTCCTTCGATTTTTAAACAACTGCATCATAAAATAACTTTTTAATTTTTATAGCACACTTTTACTTTTTAATTTATTGGCGCTTATGGGCTCATTGAAGTACTGTCATTGTCTAAGGAGGCGCGCGCTGCGCAGTCATACGCAATGAGAATCTAAATTGCCCGCCATACCAAATATTTTTCCGTTTGCACTTTTGTTTTATTGCAACTGTATGAGTGAAGATAAAGTAGTGTATGCATATAATTAGGTATTAAAACACTCGCGTAATATTATTATCAAATTCGGCTTCGCCTCATTTGATAAACCTACGCTCGTATTTTAATAACCCCTATTATATGACCATTGCATAAACTACTATTAAAGTACATACCCCACGCTTTTTCATAATAAAATATATTTTACAATGCATGTCCTCGAAAAGAGCGTTTTCCAAGCAGCCAAACTGTGCGGAAAGTGTCACTTTTTACCCGACTGCCGAAGGAGGGTAATGTGTTTATCAGTCTATGTATGTATGTATGTTTGTTCCTATGTGGCGTTCTAGAGACCAAACGCGTTGGCCGATTTTGATGGTTCTTACGTCTATCGATTCGTCTTAACCCTGCGAGTGTCACTGGCTACATTAAAATTGGAAAATAGAAAAATGGCGGCTTTAGGGCGCCATATTGTGGAGACCCAAATTTTTTTAATCGGCCAAATCCATCGTGTTGGGTATCAATATAATAATAAAGGGTTTTAAGAGGCGATTTCAAAAATAAATAACACTTATATGTTAAAATGTACCTAATTCTAAAAAAAGATAATTAAAAAGTTATAAATAAATAAAAAAACCCGACTGCTTGAAAAGCGAACTAAAATTGAAAACTGAATTTTTTAATTAACTTTTTTTTTCACTAGGGCTTTCTACTTTTCTGTATTTTTTTAATTTTTAAGTCCAACGTTAGCCCGACACATAGAGTTTTTATTATTTGAGAAAAGTTTTAAAAATTAGTTAAGTACAGATTATCATTCATATAAAAGGTAAAATAAAACTAATAGGTACTTCATTAAAGGCGTTTTTAATTACTCTAGATTTCGATTTTGATCAATAAATTATTAATTTTAAATATTCTTTAAATATGTTTGGCAGAACGTATATTTTACTCGTGCCTTTTTGCGTTACGACGTGACAGCTATTTGCACATGCGCAGTAGATATGCCCGCGGAACTTTTAGTTTAGTGATGGGTAACTCATCATTTTTATATGAGGTCCCTCAACCGCACCTCATTTTACCTCGCGAGGTACTCATGAGGTACCCCTCATTTGAGGCGAGGCATCGTACGTCGGCGTAATCACCTCATAAGCCGAGCCCGAGCCGTACTCAGGCGATTGTCAGAGGCAGCGGCAAGCGAGGCGAACGGACGCGTCGACTGACTCCTTATGTCTCCCTCACACACCTCATTTTCTTTCGCTCATAAATTTTAGACTGCCAAAATAAATGACACTTGAATACCAATCTAATGCCAATGTTTTTAGAGTTTATAGTTAAAGTTTAGAGTTCATAGTAATCATTCGCCAAAACTCACTCAAAACTCGCTCGCGAGTACTCGCCTCAATCCTCAATATAATGTCATTGTCAATTTTTAAGTGAGGACACGTGAACGAGTGAGGTGGTTCAATGTTGAAATTCGAGTAACTCTTTCAATTTGCGATCACGAGTACCTCAAATGAGGCACCTCATGAGTGAGGGACACATCTCTATTTTAGTTAATCTGTGGATATGCTGAGCGTGCTTGAATAAGCCCGCCATTTTATTAATTTTTGCTTGGTTCGATATATTTTTTTATTTCGTGTTTACTAGTTACTACCTTCCGCACTTGTAGCATAAATAACTATTTTTGTTATCGACGCTATTCTTAATTTGAATTTATTGAAAATTACTTTTCTACTTTTTAGTTTGGTTTTTATATTGATTTTTGTATAAATGCTTGTTTTAAAAATACTTTTTTTAATGTGTTGGCTTGTTTTAAGATATAAAAAAAAAACTCACGTTTCCAAACAGCGTCACGATAAGTAATACAACAGATAATTGTCTGAACATTTTGCTTCTTAGTACTTCACTGCCGTAGTTCGAGGAAGCGTTACCAAATTAGTAATATAGCTGTGACCAAAAATCACAGTGTATTTATACCCCTGTCTGTAAGCAAATAGTTTATTTGGCGCGCTGATTTAAGTGTTCCGCAGGTCAGATACATAATATTTGTCATTGACATAGTCCGTTTTTGTCCCTGATTCTTTCTGAGTTTATTTATTTATATATTAAAACTCCATGCAATATAAAGGTACATAGGTGGAATTAATGCCTGAGGCATTCTCTACCAGTCAACCAAGGGTGTTGGAGAGATAACAGGCAGGTGCATAAAAAAAGATATAGTAAAATGGGTACAATAGAAGATATATATAGCTAAAATAAACATACTTCACACACTTCTTTCTTTATTTCTTTCTAACTAACAAATCAGTTTTGTATTTTTTTTAAATAATAATAGCCGCACGTGTCGATCTTCAAAGGTTAAGTAACGCTTGCCAAGGTCCGTCCATGGATGGGTGACCATCTTTACACACCGAGATTCGCCTGTGCCTTGCTGTTGGTCCCGGCAGTCATTTGTAGATTTTTGAGAGTTGTTACAGATAGTCAGAAGCCAGGAAATCTGTCACCAGTCTTGCCAAGGTGTGTCGTGTTACCCAGTTACTGGGTTGTGGTGGTCAGATAGGCACCGATAGGTGGTGAGGATAGGTGGTGGTCGCTCCACGTAAAATACTGGTACTCAGCTGCATCTGGTTAGACTGGAAGCCGACCCCAATATAGTTGGAAAAAGGCTACGCAGATTTATTGTTCTTTTTTTTTATAAGAGGTTTCTTCTAACTTATAAATATGTACATATTAATTGATAAAACCCGAATGCTTATGAAGCGAACTGAAACGATGTAAACAAGAAGAATAAAATTATTAATAAAAAGAACATTTTTTTTAAACAAGCTTTTTTCGTATTCTGCTCAAAAAATTACTAGTACGCCATCTTGGACCGTACACCATATTGGATTTAGAATGACGTCACTTAGCTAGCCATGCATTGTCATACAAGCTAAACGTGTATGCAAAATTTCATCTTAATCGGTGGAGGATAACTGCTTTAAAATTCAGTTGCAAGATGTGACCTGTAGTGTGTTCGGGTCACATATACATACATAAATTGCAAGTTAAATAAAAGCTTGTAAAATCATGCTGTGCAGTCGGAGGGTATCTAAGAGTATTCAAGAGCTGGCTGATCAAAACCATAATTATGTATCCTCCGACTGCACAGCATGATTCTCTTCTTGTTTACATCTGTTAAGATCGCTTCATAAGTAATGGGGCTTTTTGACTTTATTAAGTATTTTTTATTATTTACAATTTTTTATATATATCTTTTTTATCGAATTTCTTTTAAACATTTATGTGATTAGTAAGATATATATTTTTATAATCACCACTAGTAACCCTTCATTTTCATATCCCACTCGATGGCTATGGAAGAAAAAAAATTGGACCTCCACCATAATAATATGGCGCCCAAAAACCGCCATGTTGTTATTTTTTACGTCTCTTATCTAAGAACACTTGGGTGGTCAAGATGTATCTAACAATATTCATAATTATATAAATCCGTCCGGTGGTTTGAAAGCTAAGAGGTAATAAAGAATATTACATACATACAAACATACTACGGGAATGCTTAGGGCCAGTTTCTGAAGTAGACGTCACATCTCAAATCAGCTGACAATTTGTCACAAATTAACCAGCCGTCAGTTGTCAGTGAGTTTCTCAACACTTCATCATCGAGAAATTACGTAATCGCTTGTTACATTAAATAATCGACATTAATTTATTTCGGTTGGCTACCCTAGCTGGTATTCATTCGCTACTATAATGTAAACAGTAACTTTAAATAGTATTTTATCTTGAGAGGCTGTGTTGGTGTAGCCGCCAAGTTAAGTAAACCTTACCAAGGTCGATTTTTGGATGGGTAACCACTTTTTTTTTGGTTTGCTTGTTTTTGGATAGGTGACCCTACACAGGTTAAGCAACACTTACCAAGGTTATTCTTTGGATGGGTGACCGCTTTTTTTGGTTCGTTTGTTTTGGATGGCTGACCCCGCCAGGGTAAGCAACACTTAACAAGGTCAGTCTTGGTATGGGTGACCACTTTTTTTTGGTTCGCTTGTTTTTGGATGGGTGACCCTGCCAGAGTAAGCAACGCTTACCAAGGTCACTGTTTGGATGGGTGACCACTTTTTTTTGGTTCGCTTGTTTCTGGATGGGTGACCTTGTTAGATGTTGTTTAACCTAACGGGGTGACTTTAGGATGGGTGATCAAAATTTTTGTGGCGATGGTCACCCATCCAAAGACTGACCTTGGTTAGTGTTGCTTACCCTGGCGGAGTCACCTATCCATAAACAAGCGATCCAAAAAAACTGGTCACCCATCCAAAGACTGACCTAGTTTAGTGTTGCTTACCCTGGCGGAGTCACCTATCCATAAACAAGCGATCCAAAAAAAAGTGGTCACCCATCCTAAGACTGACCTTGTTAAGTGTTGCTTACCCTGGCGGGGTCACCTATCCATAAACAAGCGATCCAAAAAAAAGTGGTCACCCATCCAAAGAGTGACCTTGGTTAGTGTTGCTTACCCTGGCGGAGTCACCTATCCATAAACAAGCGATCCAAAAAAAAGTGGTCACCCATCCCGAGACTGACCTTGGTAAGTGTTGCTTACCCTGGCGCGGTCACCACCCCAGCCGCTTCAAGTTAAACACAAACCTATCCAGAAGCTGACCTTGGTAAGTAGGTACTAAGTACAGGGTATAGTCAACACTGACCTGGGGATCGAACCTTCCTCACGCGCACTAGCGTGAGGAAGGTTCGATTCCCAGGTCAGTAACAGTTTGTATTTTTTTATATATTTACATAAATACAAAATAATTTTTTTTGATAATTGTGTCAAGTTTTTATAATGTAATTAATTTAAAAGTTTGTAATATCCTATTTTTTTTTAAATCTTGGTAATCAACTATAATTGATTTATTTAACATATTTTTTATAACTCAACCCATTCCATAGTTTTCGCCGACCCCTATTAAGTATCTTTTTATCGTAATATTAGCCTTTAAAGTCATAATTTTAATTTTAATTCGCGAATAATCGACCAATTTCCAACAATTATAAATTAGGCTCGTTGACAAGAGATTAACATTGAAAAAGGTGCTCAGAAACCCAAAACTGCTGTAACATGCGGTTAATTCGAGATTTTACTCAAATGTGACAAATTGTCAACCACTTGTCACACTTGGATGTTGAGAAACTGAAAGTAGAATTAACAGGCGATTAATCCTCGATTACGTTAACAGCCCGATAATTGAGAGCTGGGAAACTGGCAGTTAGTTATTTAAATATAAATTGCTTGTTTTAGTTTTGCAATAAAGGTCTTAAAAATATGATCAATTGCGCATCGGAACATGCACAAAGAAGCGGCACAGCACAAAATTACAAGGTTTTTTTTAATTATAGATAAGCTCGCTTTTGTCCACTATCACATCTGATGGTAGGCGATGATGTGGTCGACAGTGATGCACGCTTGCCTAGAAGTAACATATTCACTCTTGACTTAAAGACTTCCTAAGGTTGTAGCTATCTGGAAATATACACTCCGGCACGGAATTCCACTCCTTAGCTGTACGTACAATGAAAGTATTCCCAAAATGTTTGGTGCGAATCAGTGGGATGTCCACTACCGACAGCGTCTTGTAGTCTGATGATGGAACGGGCTAGGCGGAATTAAGTCACGCAATTTCATCAACGCCGTTCCGTTCCGTTTTTACCATTTGGCTACAGAACCCTATATTATGGCCGACAGATGTTTTACACCTGAGCTAATATGCAAAAAAGTTATGGAAAATAGTCGAAGGCCTTCGTTCCGTATCAAATCTCTAATTAGATCGGTGTACCTTAAATATTCTAAGCCTGGAAAAAACCAAGAATTACACACACTGGCAAAATTAGCGGCACAAAATAAAAATGTAGATTAAAAAAAAAAACGATTTTACTTAATAACTTATTATTGAGACACTTTTCCATACTTAAAAAAAATATTAATTTAAAAATCAAAAACCCGCCTGCTTAAGATAAAAAAACCTGTAAACAAGAAAAAATCATGCTATGCAGTCGGAGGATACATATTCGGAAACTGGCTGACCCCCTGATCCTCCGACTGAACAGCATGATTTTTTCTTGTTTACAGGTTTTTTAGTTCGTTTCGTTTTTGATTTTTAAATTCATTTTTTTATTTACAACATTTTAGGTACCATTATTTTTCGAATGACTTTTAAACATATAAGTGGTATATATTTTTGTACTTCATTATGATACCCCATTCAATGGGTTTGAAAGAAAAAAATATTGCAACCCCCACAATATGGCGCCCAAAATCCGCCATGTTGCTTTTTTGTAACGGCACGTAACTAAGAACACTTGGGCAGTGAAGACCTATCTAACGATGCCTTAATTATGAAAATCCGTCAAGTAGTTTGAATGATATGAGGTAATAAAGAATATTACATACATACAAACATACAAGATACGCGCGAAAAACATAACCCTTTCCTTGCAGCCGGGTAAAAATAGAAAAAAAAATACGTTTATTTGCGCCAGGCATGACGCATACCATAAAAAGAATTAAAAAATCTTACAACCATTACAAAGTATGCGTCACAACTACGCAAAACGGTCATCGCTCAGCATAATGCTGGGACTCGTCAAAGTCAAAGTCAAATATATTTATTTCAACTAGGCCAATAAGCGGCACTTTTGAACTTCGAACAATAATAAATCTAAATGAAAATGTACAAGTAATAAAAATTGATTCTACCATGCATTCGGAAAAGTAGCTTGTTATGGAGAAGAACGCACAAGAAACTCCTTAGCTAACTCTTTTTAAAAAAATAGGTGTTTTACAATATTTACTTATGTACATAGATTAATAAATTCATATATGTGAGGACGATGCACCCAAAATAGCACTACATACTAAATAAAAGCACTAATTAACAGGTAAGTTCATTAATTTGATGAATAGGAACATGGTTCTCACATACTTACAAATATTGCAAACATAGGTAAAATACCTAATTCAACAACAACGGAACAGTGTGTGAGTCAAATTCGGGAGAGAAAAAAAAAATATCTGTAGATAGATAGCCGGTGTAGACTAGGTGACTCCGAACCAATGAAACCTTAGTGGCAAGTGACGGAGCGAACAGTTTTATTTATGATAAAAAAATAAAGAAACCGAACAGTTTTATTTATAATAAGAAAATACACCTTTTAAAATAAATACGAGATTAAAAATTTTTGTAAGTAATATGGTTTTTGTGGGAAAACAGCACATAGTGGAAAGTTAAAATTTGAAGGTTATCAAGGATAATTAAAAAAAACATTTTTACAATAAAAATAATATCGTACAAGATTGAGTGTTTCTTCAACGTGCTCTTATTAAAGTTTGCATCCGCCCAGACATGTTGAGAATATTTTGATTCATTGTTTCCTATGGTAGTCTCTACCATCTCTATACAAAGACGTTTCACAGTTCACCGGATTATTATTTTTATCTTCATTTTAGCAGATCCTAGGCGAGTTCCATCGGATGCATATCTGTCGACCTCGCTGTCGTTTCTGACAGCAATATAGACATTATTAAGAGGGGCTGGTCTTAAAAAAGTGTTATTCGGCTGAGCATTAATCTGGATCAATACGAAGTGACTATAGATAAAGGGGCAAATGGCATCAAATTTATATCTAAAATATTTTTACTATAGCAATCTGAAATATGATTCTTTCCATCTATCTCAACCAAATCCGTACGAAGTCCCAAACATATACAACCTGAATCCAATATTGGTATTCAACCATATGCTACTGTAGGTTAAAAAACTTACTGATTATATTGTATTTGTTCATGTGTACACATTCATTACAATTCGTTAACTCGAATTAAATTAATTCCATACTCATCACTAAACAATATTTTACTGCACTAGTCCGTGGACCTAATTCGATGTTCCCTAACAAAAGTTATTCTGTTTCTATGGTGATGTATCAGTTTTGGACCTTTGGCGAGTACTTAAAAGCTAAAACCAGTTTCTTACAACATCCTTCGTACTATAAGATCACTTACTGTGGCACCTCGAACTTTCTCCAGGTAGTTTTTGGCTTGAACGCCGTTTAAATGCAGATTTGCGCGAAACTGAATGAAATGATATTCCTGTTAGAAGTATATGGATTTTTGCCTTGTACTGATCTCCTCACACAAGCAATAGTCACTCTAAATAATTGGAAACTGCAATAATTGGTTGGAACAGGCAAACGATGAATAAGTACATCATTCTGTAGATTTAATCATTTCTCCTAATCTCAAGTGCCCTGATCCCCTCAGCTTGGGTTCAGTTGGGCACAAAGAAGTCCTTAAATTCAAAAAAGATCTAAAAGTTAAAAATAAAACAAATAACTTAGTATGTTAATGAAAAAAATATCGAAATTTTAAAACAAATTCACAATGTGGCAATAAGAGAAATTCCCTCAAAATGATGCTAGTTCGAATAAAATTAAAACAATCACATGAAAGATGACGTTCAATTGTATAATCAATAGGTAATAATTGGTTTTATTATAAAACAAAATAAAAACTACCATGCAAAGGTAAAAAAAACGATAATTTTTACTTGTGCTGATAATTTTGCCAGTGTGTGTACATATTGTTTCAGCGTATCTTTGACTGGTATACAAGGTCACACTATCATTATTTAGGCAGTTCGAAGACCTCTATTGTTTCTTTCAAGCATATTTTCTATAGACCTTAATTTAGTAAGCAGATTTGTCCAAATGTTTGCCAGTTTTGCAAATATTTGCACGTTACTCGTATTTTGCCGGTTCTAAATATACCCTACGTTATAAGCCAAGTTGGATTTGTAATGGCGAATACGCAGGAACTGATATATATAACGGGAAGTCAGGAGACTGGGCTGTTGCATCTGGCTGCTGATTCGTGACCTCGTCAGCACGAGAATTCATAGTGGGCGTTAAATTTCAGGAAGACGTTCAAAAGAAAACACTGTAATGTTGACTGCTCACTATTTTAAATAAACAGACATTTCAATTATTTAAACAATTAAGTACTGTAGTAATAATTTTCTATTTAGAGCCAATGGGTTTGCGAGTGTTCAAAAATGTGCAACGCCTGACAACCATTTTTCTCCATAAAATTGACATGACGTTCGCCCATCATGACAGACGCAACTCCATTCGGTGTTACCCGCTCTTAATTAAAATTAATCTTTAAAATAACAGAATAATGACCAATGTTTAAAGAATAACAACATAAATTACAGTTCTCCAAATTAACTGCTTTTCATTATTTAATAACGTCACGCGCCGTTACGGCCGTCCTGCGTCTTCACCCGTCCTCGGGTGAATAGTTTATCTCATCAATCATCATCTGTGGACAATCATAAAACATCTCAAGTAATCAACTTAACGTTCGGTCATTCTGACCGTTTTGATTCAAACACCACAATATCACAAAGAGCAATCACAGTTATTGGATAACACAAAACACCGTTACGAGATTACCACACAGGCTGAGGCCACATAGGCTAGTTCCAAACTGGCTAGTGCCGCACAGGCTATTGCCATACTATAGTGCCATACTGGCTATTGCCACACAGGCTGGTACCACACATGCTGATGCCACACAGGATGATGCCACACAGGCTAGTGCCACACAGGCTGATGCCACACAGGCTAGTGCCACACAGGCTAGTGCCACACAGGCTAGTGCCACACAGGCTAGTGCCACACAGGCTAGTGTAGTGCCACACAGGCTATTTTCACCAATGCTTAATGTTAGCAAAGACCTTCACAGTAAACAACACACAACAACACAATTCACCTGCGCCGTTATCGGCACATTCTGACTATACACTATAAGTAGGTGCTTCCAAACCTACATTCAACTCCAATGGGACGTAGCACTCTGACATAGGTCGTATGCAATCATGTGCAAACTTATACGTCCGATTAGAATTCAATGCTTTTAGTAAATACCTGTCAATATCAAGCACCTCAGCCACCTGATAAGGCCCCTTAAATTAGGGTTCTAGCTTTGTTTTATTGCGCTCCTGATTTTTTAATAACACATAGTCACCTACTTTAAAATTTCTTACTTTTGCTTTATTTTTGGGACCGATCGTTGGACATCAGCTAAGGGTTAAAGGATTTCGTGATAGAAAATCAACTTGACTCATATTTTTACGTTGACGGTGTTCAATATCAAACTTAAAAGTTTGTAGAAAGCACCACCATCTATGCACTCGCGCAGTAAGATCTACTTTTGACTTAGATGCTTTGACTGCATTGCAATGAGTCACTACTGTAAATTTTCGCCCATGTAAGTAATGACGAAAATGTTTTACAGCATTTTTTTTTTTTTTTTCACAAACACCCACAGCCACTATCTGTAGGTATAGGTGTAACTATCTGTAGGTCATACAAATATTTTTTCCGTGCGGGAATCGAACCCGCGACACGCAGCGCAGCAGTCAATCACTCAACCACTGCGCCAACCGTGCGCCAACGCTATCTGCTCGGTAGGTTCAAAAATTGACAAAACTGGTGTCTGTTAGTAAGCTAATGATTTCTTGTCTAATAACTTCAAGTGCTGGAGTCCAACTAACTTTTCCTTTACCGGATGTGAGTCGGTAAAGAGGGGCAGTTTTCTGTGAGAAACCTTGAATAAACTGTCTAAAGTAAGAAGCCAATCCTATGAATTGCCGTAACTGTGTTACAGTCTCAGGCGGTGGAAGTTCTGTTAAAGCTCTGTTTTACATGGATTTGGTCTTGTTTTACCAGCAGACACATGGTATCCTAGGAATTCTACAAAATAATCCGCCTACCTTCGAGCAATGAAAGTAATTGACGTTTATACTCATCAGGAATATCAGTATTGAAATTGTAAAAATTACTAATTTTGACGCCTACGTCACAAGCTAAAACTGTTCTAATTTTCCTCAAAAAAATAATTTGCCTTTCACAAACTTCAACCGAAAATCCCATTGATAGCAAGTCCATTCCAATCATAATCGAATCAGAGATACAATTGTCTGGCACAACATGTAACAATAACTGCATTGAGTATCCCTGTATAGTTACAGTTGTCAATATTTGAATATTACACGTAACATTTGATTGGCCTATACCTATTAATGTCACCGAGGTATGATAACGCTTGCCTGGGAGTCTATTTGCTAAAATTTCTTTTACTAGAGAGCACTGGGCGCCGGAATCAAAACAAAATAAAAACTTCTCACCGGATTCAACTGCTAGGTGATCAGTGGCTGGCTTTATAGTGCAGGCATTCACCCGGTGCTCTACGTTGCCGCTGCCAATCTTGGTGTCCTTTTTCGGGCAGCGAGTAGCGATGTGACCTGGTTCGTTGCAGTAGTAGCACGTAGGCAACGAAGTTTTGTTTGGTACACTGCTATCTTGAGTATCTTGCTGTTTATTGGTTGATGAAAACTGAGGTTTGAGATTAGTGCTGGTATTACGCGAGTCTTTGGAGCGGCATTCGTTTGCTATGTGGCCTAGTCTGCCACAATTGTAACATTTCTTCGGTTCACATCGCGGTTTCTTAGCGTCACTGCAAATATTAGACTTTTCTGACATCGGAGGGCCTCTTTTTCGATAGCTACACGCCATTAGTTCTTATTGCAATTTCATTCTAGTATCAATTTTTTCAGTGTATACTAATCTTTGCAACCGTGGTTCGATTTTCACTGCGTGAGCTAGAGTTATAGCAATCGCAATTTGTTCAGTCGATAAAGAATGCCATTGGTTCATTAATGTACTCAGGAATCGAGTAGTATAGGCTGACATGCACTCTCCGTCTTTTGGACTTTCATTAAAGAGTCTACACATGGTGGCAGCTGGAGTCTCGACGTAGTCAAACCGAGCAAGAAATAAATCTTTTAACTGAGGCCAGGTTATACCAGCAAAACTGTTTTGAGCCAACCACGTAGCTGCTGCGCCCTTGAGTGCTTTGCTCATGGCGATTATCAGAGTACCACTGGATAATTGTTTTTCTTGCATGCATAAGTCTACAGTATTACACCATGACCTGGCATCGGCGTCTTGACAATCAGGATTGAATTCGGGGAACGCTAGCTTTGTATCAACCGTATTCGTGTCTTTTATAGCACGAATTAATTCCATCATGCTACGTTGTTGCATTTCAAACAAAGTTTTCCAACGGTCGCATTCACTATTTAGGTTAGAAACAATACCCTGACCTGTTTCACGTTCCTGAGAATTCCCTGGTAATCCCACTTCTGATAACGGGAAGTCAGGAGACTGGGCTGTTGCATCTGGCTGCTGATTCGTGACCTCGTCAGCACGAGAATTCATAGTGGGCGTTAAATTTCAGGAAGACGTTCAAAAGAAAACACTGTAATGTTGACTGCTCACTATTTTAAATAAACAGACATTTCAATTATTTAAACAATTAAGTACTGTAGTAATAATTTTCTATTTAGAGCCAATGGGTTTGCGAGTGTTCAAAAATGTGCAACGCCTGACAACCATTTTTCTCCATAAAATTGACATGACGTTCGCCCATCATGACAGACGCAACTCCATTCGGTGTTACCCGCTCTTAATTAAAATTAATCTTTAAAATAACAGAATAATGACCAATGTTTAAAGAATAACAACATAAATTACAGTTCTCCAAATTAACTGCTTTTCATTATTTAATAACGTCACGCGCCGTTATATATATATATATATATCGGAGGAAGGTATATCGCTTGTAAACTTATTACTTCAGGTTTGTTTAATTGGCAACATTTAGCTTCTGATCAGTTCTCAGTTCGATTTTATTCGATTGACAACACTTTATTTTTCTTATGTCAAAATACTCGATTTGGATTGGATAATACAAGCAGTAGTTTGCCGGAAGAGATTCTCTTAGCCAATAAAAAGCAGGAGTGTCATAGAGGCACTCTGAGTGGGTTCTCCCGCCATATTGTGTCGTGAAGTTAAAAAAAGATACGCGCGGACGCGCGTTTTGGGAGTTAAAAAGGAGTTGAGAAGTAGCCTAAAGTGGCGTGTGTGAACTTGAACAAGTGTGGTTTTAGTTGGGAAAAAGCGAAACGATTGGTGGCCGAATCTGCTGCTTTGATAAAATTGGAACAAGAACTATCTCTAAAACGGCATAAGTTACCTGCTTTGTGCATTGCATACCCACGATATGCCCACAGACCGAGGGTATTATTGAAGATAGCCCTCCTATCTCCGATATCGGAAGTGAAAACAATGCACGCACAAAGCGTTAATGGACCAAATGAGACGAGTAATGGCTGGCGCGCTCTGTTTGGTGCGCGAAAATTAGCATGGAAGTACCTACCTACCTACCTAATGGAGATGTTTTGCAACTTGCCGGCTACTAGAGACAGGAATATCATGTTGCCCGAGTTCAACTGTATAGTGTGGCCTATCCTAGACAATATGCGAAGTCGAGTTGCAGATAATGATGAAGTTAATGATGACATCGACGCCCAATCCTGACTAGATACTTGGGAAACGCAACTGTGGTGGTAATGTTCAGGGAAGTATAAACTTAAGTATTCCGACAATAATAAGTACCAATCTAATGCCTTATGAAGTTTAGCCACAATATTGTTTTTCTTGGTTTATAGTGGCTAAAATTTAAAATAAATTGTTATTTTCGTTATGATGCTAAATGAAACTCAGCCAGATTCATACTGTCAGCGGAATTCGCAAGAGATTAAGACCACTTGTGCAAATACAGTGCAAAAGAGCAAACATCCTAAGCTACAACTTGATTCAATAAAACTTTATGCTTGTGGAAATCTTGCTCATAGACATGAATTTTTCAGCCATTCACACAATATGCAACAAATAGCACGGACGTCTGAGCCCTTCAACATGGCTGTGGATACCACAAGACCTGTTGTGACCGGCTGCGTGTAGTGCTACAAGATAAGTGTGGAGCTCAGGTTCCATTTCAAGAGGCAACATACAACCTGCAGTCTACAGCGCTATGAAAGAGGAAATTTAGTGGTTTTATACATGCCGCTGCGGTGATCAATCAATTTAATATTTTCTGATAGCACCTAGGAGTCTGGACATGTGCATGGTTGGCACTGCTGCCTGACCTTTCCGGGAGTACAGGCTTAAAGGTATGTTACTTTGATCTGCATTCAACTATCTGTGCATTGGCATACATTTGTGGCAGCCGAAGTATGTATTGGGTTTGGAAGTACCTAAGATTTATAATTAATTGTTGCATTAATTGCAATTTATAACTATTGCATTATGTTGTTTAATGGAAATGTTTAATGTAAGTTACATCACAGATAATATAATACTAGCATACAGATGCCTCGTCCCATGCAGGGAAACCGTGCCGACGTAACTAGCGTTTTTCGACTGCTTATTCTGGCAATTTTTTGTACATCGAAAGCATTCGGTTCTGTTTCACTGTGATAGATAGATGGTGTTAGCAGCGACTTGCAGGTGGGGGGGATTTACTGGGTTCGTGAATATTTTTTTCTTTAAATACAGTGAAGACTTGTTTTCTATTATTTATTTGCACGTTTTTACAGATTTTTTGCACCAAAATGTGTTAAAATGCAAACTTTAACAATCGAGTGGAATGCCTCAGAAATTTAAAAATGTGCCATCTATTGGCATAAATTTTGAATGATCCGTCTAATAATCTTTGAAATGTGAATTAGGAGCCGAATATTCCATAATTTTGTGCTTGGGAGAGTTGATTAAACAGGAACATGCAATTTTTGTGTTCAATTCCAGAAAATGTTAATTTTACGCACATTCAATAACAGATAGGTGGATACCGAGGTGCATATCGCGCCATCTAGTGAAATTTGTTTGAACCAAATTTTCTTTCTTAGCAATGAGACCCCGTGGTTACATGAAATGAGTAGAAAAATCAAACAGCGCCATCTATGTAATGGTATTGATACTGTATGTTTCTTTCAATAATCATCGAAATTGGTTTCGGGACCCCATTATGCCGTGATTTACTGCTTGGGGGTGCTTATTGAATACGAGGATTTTTTTTTAATGATCAATTTAAAAACAAACAAAATTTTTTTTTTACGTAGACCAAATGAGAAGTCGATGCATGTCACGCCATCTATTTAAATCTTTGTTGGGTTCGAGCTTTGAAATATTTTGTTTCAAGTATTTAATCGTTTTTATTCACCAACAAAATAAACATGAAACGATTTTCGCAATTTCATCTTTCTAATGTCCTTGGAGCATTGGAATGTGAGGACAAAACGGAAAGAAACTAGATTATTTTATGTTGCATGATGTCAGAACATTATACGGTTTTGTGACCACTAGTGCTGTAACAAGAGTACACACATTAATGAATAGGTTGTTAGTTTACTCACTACTGATAATCGAGAAGTAAAGATACTAGGCATTTTAGCCATGCATTCTTTATTAATAGGTGTCACTTCAGATTGCCCGTAAATATTATTACCACTGAGTTTGTTGTTGATTTGATCTTCAAGGGAATTTGTGAATATGCTTTTCTTTGAAAATAACGTACATTCTAACTATTCGCGTTGGTATTTTTAATGCAAGTGTGAATCCAGTTATGGAAAGCAAAAAGAAAAATTGTAATAATAGTCGATCTTTTAACATCTTTGGCTGATTGGGATTGTTTTTACAACTAAATTAAAGTATCAGATAAAAGGGAAAGAAATTTATCTTGTTAACGTTGAATTCACATATCTTTGTGTAATACATTGGACTATTTTTAAATAATATTTTGTTTCATATCAAAACAGAAAATCGAATCTCGATATTCTAGGGCGAAATATCGATTCGCTGGATCGTTTCAGTACTGGATATCGATTGAAAAATTGTTTGTTTATTTTTTTGACTTTAAATCGATACGTCGATTAATTGATAACAGATCGCCATCCCTTACTCATCTCTATTAGACAGTGACATGTAAGTGTCAACATTCGAAAAAGTTCGAAAAAAGTCGGACAAGACAAAACATAAACAAATAACTTTTAACTGTGGTATGATTTTTAACTTATAAGTTACTAGATAAAGACTAGATTATTATTAAATCGTTACAAGGTGTGAGTCACTGTGAGGATTAAACTTTTAACTTTTGCTTCGTTCCAAAGAGTTGCGATAACTTTCAGTTAAGAATTATGTGATCAAGATTATTTTCAAACCGGTGTTAAAGTTTAGTGAAATAGTTTGCTGGTTGACTCGTTTTGCAATCTTACAACCTGGAAATTTCACGAGGATTAACGTATAGCCTAGACAGTTGGCGTTTAGTTTTGTTGCTATAACGGTTGAATAAAGTTAATGTCTGTAGTTGTTATAAATCACTATGTAGGGAACTAACCAACTGATAACATGTCATTCTAACGATACCTACAAATAAAAACGATTTAAATTGACTATGGCAAATGAAAAGTGCAACTAGACATTAAGATGGTGTCTAGAAGACGTATTCAGGTATTATGGGATGCCTGAGGGATTGGCCCTCTCGAGGAACTGTTGAAGTTGTGGCTGAAGATGAGATAGATGTTCAATTGGCAACATTTTAATCTACATAGAACAGTTTCTCAGTTTTGTGGGTCAGAGAGATGACAGAGTCAAGAGTTGATTCGGCATTTAAGTTGAAAGTGCATTCTGTGTAGTGAATGTATTTGCTAAGTTATTGTTGATTGTGGACTATGAATGGGACACTTGGGTTCTATTTGATTTACTTGGTACAGGAGCTTTTGTTTTTTGGTGGAAACTAGGAATGGTTTCCTTGTTCTGTGTTGTTCAACGATGCTTGGCCTCGGTAATCTTGAACATTGTTCAAAAGTTTTAATAATTGTAACATCTCTTTAACGAAAGGTGTGAATTGTGTGATTGTGTGGTGTCATGTAGGCTAGTACCTACCTTGAATAATAAATGTGGAATTTAAAGTATACTGTCAGTAATGGTTGTGGTGTTCTAACTTGTTGAATGTTCTGTGCTGGTCATTGTGAACATACCTAACGTAATTTTGTTTTATTTGCTATCTGAGCAAGTTGGATAAGATAATGTTAATGCAGATGTAAACTCGGTGACATGCGGTGCATGATTTCATTTTTAGTTTGCAAAATTGGTAATGTTTGATGTTGGTAGTTATTATACCTATCACACTGAGGGTTTGGTATGAAATCATGAATATAAAATGGAGTTCTTGAATATGCTTTTGGCAGGGTAAGAAATCCTGAATGTGAAGTTGCCGTTGTATTCAGTACTATGAAGATTGAAATAACTAATTTGATTTTGGTTTAGAGGTGCTGTTTATGGTTATTAGAGTTCTGAATGGTGGCAGCTATGTGTTGCATTAAAGGCTTTGGTTCATGATGAGTTAGAGGAAAGCTGAAAGATCAAGTACCCATTGAAGTAACTGAATGTACTGTGTTGAAGACTGATTCAAATCAATCTAGCAATGGTGAGGTCGTGTGTATGGTCAAAGGACTGACTGTACGGTGATGAGTAGTCGCTGCGGTGACTGCTGTAACCGAGGTGGGTTACGAGGTGAGTGGTCAGAGATGACTGCTGTAACCGAGGTGGGTTACGAGGTGAGTGGTCAGTAAGATGACTGCTGTAACCGAGGTGGGTTACGAGGTGAGTGGTCAGAGATGACTGCTGTAACCAAGGTGGGTTACGAGGTGAGTGGTCAGTAAGATGACTGCTGTAACCGAGGTGGGTTACGAGGTGAGTGGTCAGTAAGATGACTGCTGTAACCGTGGTGGGTTACGAGGCCTGGTCAGGATGACTATGGTTGCAGGGTGGTCACTGGGTTGACCATCAGGAGCTACAGCGATTGCTGTGGGACCAAGAAACATTGCTGGATTTGTCAGGGGGGAACCTGGTCCCTCTGGGGCTTTGGAGTCCTGTTATCTGTCTGGGGAAGCCTGGTCCCTCTGGGGCTTCGGTGACCTGTTGTTTAGTGTATGTGGCATGGGTATCTGGCAGTTTGTTGCTTCGAGAGGACCGGTTGTCTGGGGAAGCCTGGTCCCTCTGGGGCTTTGGTGACCTGTTGTTTTGTGTATGTGGCATGGGTATCTGGCAGTCTTGTTGCCTCGAGAGGACCGGTTGTCTGGGGGAGCCTGGTCCCTCTGGGGCTTCGGTGACCTGTTGTCTGGGGGGAGCCTAGTCCCTCTGGGGCTTCGGTGACCTGTTTTATGTCTGGGGGAGCCTGGTCCCTCTGGGGCCTCGGTGACCTGTTGTTTGGTGTATGTGACATGGTATGTTGTGTTGGGCGTTTGGATGGTTTCTGGCACACTTAGTGCTTCGAGACCGACTTGGCGTTTGTTGGGAACCTGGTACCTCTGGTGCTTCGGTAACCATTTAGAATGTGTTAATATGGTTGTCTAAATGGTGAGGTGGCTGGTTCGATAGTACGATGATGGTTGTGTACGGTGTATGGTGTGGAGACCTAGATTTACATGGAGAAAACAAATGAACAGTGTGAAAGCTAAGAGAATTCAGTTTTCATGAGTAAAGATGTACTTGAGTTTGGTTGTAGGCTGGTAATATAAGGTGTTGATTGAAGGTTTCACGTGGAAGATGTCACGACCACGTTATTTTTTTTATTTGGTCAGGAGCGGCCGAACTTAACCTATTACTTATTTTTTTTTATCTCTTGGTTTTTGTTTTTTTTTCTTGCATTTGAGTAACGATGTTGGTCGTCGCTTTACATCAAACGTGGGACCGTTTGAATGTCAAGATGGCCGTATCGGAGGAAGGTATATCGCTTGTAAACTTATTACTTCAGGTTTGTTTAATTGGCAACATTTAGCTTCTGATCAGTTCTCAGTTCGATTTTATTCGATTGACAACACTTTATTTTTCTTATGTCAAAATACTCGATTTGGATTGGATAATACAAGCAGTAGTTTGCCGGAAGAGATTCTCTTAGCCAATAAAAAGCAGGAGTGTCATAGAGGCACTCTGAGTGGGTTCTCCCGCCATATTGTGTCGTGAAGTTAAAAAAGATACGCGCGGACGCGCGTTTTGGGAGTTAAAAAGGAGTTGAGAAGTAGCCTAAAGTGGCGTGTGTGAACTTGAACAAGTGTGGTTTTAGTTGGGAAAAAGCGAAACGATTGGTGGCCGAATCTGCTGCTTTGATAAAATTGGAACAAGAACTATCTCTAAAACGGCATAAGTTACCTGCTTTGTGCATTGCATACCCACGATATGCCCACAGACCGAGGGTATTATTGAAGATAGCCCTCCTATCTCCGATATATATATATAATGTTTCAGGTGTATTAGTACAATAATAAAAAAAAATTCTCATAAATCCTATCCTATACTATTAAACGAGCAATATTTGTATATATATTTGTAACAATCTCGATAATGGCTCTAACGATTTCGATAAAATTGGCAATGTATGGCTTTTCGGGGGCGAAAGTTGATCTAGCTAGGTCTCATAACTGGGAAAATTCGTTTTCACGTAAAACATTGTTTTCTCAATTTTCAAACGAGCCGAGCTCAGTCGCCCAGGTACATATCCTATACTTATAGTATAAGAAAATTACAAATTCAATGAAGTTCTTGATTTCTGTACTAGGTGACTTGCAAGCTGGTTCGCAATATCATTCGGTTATATTTTGAAAATATGATCTTTTCTGTTTAATTAACACTGTTATGGAGGCATTTATGTAAGAAGTTGTTTTTATATTATTAACTTGTAAAATGTTATTTAACAAATTAAATAACATTTTACAAATGTTGACTTGTCGTAGTGACAAATTATTGTTTTTCGACACTAATAGATTTATTAGTGGACTACAAGTAACGCAGAGAGCTTTCTCTCTGTCACGTAGATGTAGACATAAGATTGCTATGTTGATAGCATATTCTATTAATGAAGTGATAGTAAATCTATCAAATTCTATATTAATTGACGACCCTGTGTTGCCTGACTAGCAACATAAAGAACAATGGCGAAATTTTAGCTGACTTAAATTTGAGCGTCTGAAAGTGAGTTATATACGAAAGACATTCTATTAATTGTCTATGTTTTTTAAAGTATAATTAGGCCTGGTCCAAAATAGATAAAAAAAACATAATAAATAAAAAGTTATTTGATTTTTTAGTTCATTTCTTTAGCATAGTGTTGCCATTATATATTTTATCTGCTAAGTGACAAGTAGTAACTATATTAAGTAATAATATCATTATTGTATTTATTGCAGTAAATTAGTTAACAATACAGTGTATGTCTATGTGTAGATGTTCCTTGCAGGTAGGTAAGAATATTGTAGTGTAGTAGAAATAAATGAATTACTTTAAATTAATGATTGGCAAAAAGACTACAAAACTACAAACGAAACGAAAAACACTCACTAAAAAACACAAAACGAGACTAAAAATAAAAAATGTAGCTTGGTTGTTGGCGACAACTTTTTGATACACGTCAAAGGCACTTTTAAATAAATACACTCTTTCCAAAGAGTATACTACACATTTCATGCTAAAATAACTAGGTAAGGGAAATACTAATGCGATATTCCCCTTTTACTTCCACGAAATTGAATAATATTAACTAATAAACACATTATTAAAAGTTACCCAGACATAACCTGTAAAAATTTATTTATTTTCTACATTCTCGAACAAAAATTCTTGCACAAACTAATTCAGAACATCATCCTGAGTTAAACCAGATATTTTTCATTTAAAGACTTTTGAATTTAATCTCGACTAAAACAATGTATGGGCACCTGCCATTGTTCTTTAATCTGGTCCATAAGACAATAGAAGTTACCTCTACAAATAATCAGTTATTATTAGTAAATAGTATGAAGGTATCTTCTGGCAATCCATTTAGTGTTACAAAGCTGGGGGAGAGCAATACTCTTTAAAATGATTAAATCAGAACATTCAAGGTTGCTCTTCCAAATTATTAGAAATTGAACTATTTCTAGAAAAAAACAAATTTGATATTATTTGTCTAACAGAACATTGGTTAAAAGATCACCAAGTAAGGTCCATTAATTATGAAAATTATTGTGTAGTTAGCCATTACAGCAGAAAACGTATGATACATGGCGGATGATTAATACTTATTAAAAATTCTATTAAATCTAAAGAAAGAAAAAACATTGTTAGACTGTCGGTTGAACACACCATTGAATTGTCCTGTGTTGAGCTTGATAAGCATGTTGTTGTATGTGTCTACAGACCTCCAAGTGTGAAAGATGTGTTAAAAAAAGTTAGTACTAGTAGTAAATCAATCGTCATATGTGGCGATTTTAACATTAACTTATTAGAAAATAACTCTAACAGTATCAGGTTATTGGGTCTTTTTAAATAATTTAATCTGGCAAATGTTTTTATGGAGCCAACTAGAGTGACAGCTTCTTCTGCGACTTGCATAGATAACGTTTTTTGTAATTGTGATTACCTAAATAAAGAAATTGTAAATAAATTAACATCTGCTCACAGTGGGCAAACAATAACGTTTAGCACTCACCTTTGCAAAATATGCAAATAAAATTTAGACCAATTACAAGTAAAAATTTAGAAAAATTTAATAAAACCTTGACTAGTAAATTATGTGTTCAAAACTTTATTAATATAGATGACCCAAATGAGTTCTATGCCGATTCATATCCCGTAAATATATATAAATAAGGATAGCATAAAATGCATAAACCTATTACCAAAACTGTTTAAATACAGCTGTCACTTGTCATATCACAAACGCAATGGAAGTAAAAATCGGTTAAACGGGCTGTAAAATGGGATTATTTAAATGTCTTTATAATGTTATCTCAAATGGAGTACAAAAGTGAACGCGCTCCTAGACGCACCGCATTGCACTCATCCTCATGAGTGCGGTGCGTTCGGCGCGGATTGTGAGGGGATTAATAGAAATTCTAAAATGCGAGAACTGCGGCGCGTGCGGTTTTTGCGGTGCGTCTAGGTGCGCGTTCACCTTTAATAATAATTATAGTGTGACCTTGTTTACCATGCAAATATACGCTGAAACAATATTTCTTGGATTTTTCCACGCTTAGAACATTTTGGGTAGGCACACGGACCTATTCAGCGATTTGATACGGAACGAAGGCCTTCGACTATTTTCCATAACTTTTTCGCATATTAGCTCAGGTGTAAAACATCTGTCGGCCATAATTTAGGGTTTTGTAGCCAAATGGTAAAAACGGAACGGCGTTGATGAAATTGCATGACTTAATGCCACTTAGCCCGCTCCATCATCAATCTACAAGAAGTACGGCGATACGCTGTCGGTAGTGGACATCTCACTCATTCGCACCAAACGTTTTGGGAATACTTTCATTGCACGTACAGCTAAGGAGTGGAATTCCGTGCCGGAGTGTGTATTTTCAGATAGCTTCAACCTTAGGAAGTCTTTAAGTCATGAGTGAATAGTTTACTTCTGGGTAAGCGTGCTTCACCGTCGACCACATCATCGCTTACCATCTGGTGAGATAGTGGTCAAACGCGAGCCTATCGATAATTTAAAAAAAACCTTGTAGTTTTGTGCTGTGCCGCCTTTTCCGACTATGCAAAGCTTTAAGGTCTATCCACAGCTTTAAGGTCTGTCCGTGCACGGGACGTGCCCGGGCCCGTGCACGGACGTGTGTGAACGATGTGCACGTCCCGGGCACGGTCCTGATATGTGTGGATAGTCCTTTACTGTGCATGTTCCGACGCGCATTTGAACATATTTTTAAAAGGAACAATTATTTAAAACACATAACACTCCTTTTTTCGGTAGTCATGTATTTTTAGAATAAAATTCCTGTTGTTCCTTGAGTGACAGAAAAATAAACTACCTATCTTAAAATAAGCAATTTAAATTTAAATAACTAAGCATATCCGTAGTATGTTTGTATGTATGTAATATTTTTGATTGCCTCATATCTTTCAAACCACTAAACGGATTTATAAATATAATTAAGACATCGTTAGATAGGTCTTGATCACCCAAGTGTTCTTAGAAAAGAGGCGTAAAAAAAAACAACATGGCGGTTTTTGGGCGCCATATTATTACGGTGGAGGTCCGAATTTTTTTTTTCTTCCAAACCCATCGAGTGTGGTATCAACATGTAGGGTTTTTAGTGGTGATTACAAATATATATATCTTGCTAATCACTTATATGTTTAAAAGAAATAAAAAAGAAAAGATATAGCGATTAGTTATAAACAAGATAAAATTACAAATTTAATAAATCCCCGATTTTAATATATATATATAATATGGTGGCACGAATCCGAGAGGTCCAATTTTTAATGACTCTGCTGCATAGATCCGGCTGAATCCGAGCGATGGCATGCGTTATGTTGGCTTTCAGGGCAACGGTCGAATGTGGTTTATTGGCATAGACCTGCAACTTCAGAAAACCCCACAAGAAAAATTCTACCGGAACTCTGAACTCTACCCTCAAACCGTTCATGCAGAATGTCGATTGTGTCGTTCGCTGTGTGGCAAGTAGCGCCATCTTGCTGGAACCACATGCCGTTCACGTCCATATTGTTCAATTCAAGCCAAAAGAAATTGTTTATCATTGATCTATAGCGCTCGCTCGATCTATGCAGCAGAGTCATAAAAAATTGGACCTCTCGGATTCGTGCCACCATACGAAGCCGCGGCGGACATTTGAACGATGTCATATTCCATCCATAATTGGCATAAATGGGCCTTTTAAATAAAAAAATAAATTTCGTTAATATCTCACACACATCTTGTTTTATTCAATTTTAACATCGACCCGTCCTTGTTGAAAGACCCTTTATATTGGTGTCGGCTTCCAGTCTAACCAAATGCAGCTGAGTACCAGTATTTTACATGGAGCGACTGCCTATCTGACCTCCACAACCCAGTAACTGTGTAACACGACACACTTTGGCAAGACTGGTGTCATATTGCCTGGCTTCCGTCTATCAGTAACGACTGTCAAAAATCTACAATTGTCAGCCGGGTTCAGCAGCTTATCGTGCTTTCCGAGGCACGGAGGAATTTTGGTATGTGGATTGCCGAGGTCGGTCCGTGGATGGGTGTCCATTCTTAGGACACCCATCCTCGGACCAACCACGGCAAGCGTTGCTTAACCTTGCAAATCGACCCGTGCAGCTGTAATTATTTAGGCAAAAAGGCCAGTTTTTTTTTAATTTTTTTTCTATTATAGGCTCGCGCTTGACCACTATCTCACCTGATGGTAAGCGAAGATGTGGTCTACGATGGAGCACGCTTGCCTAGTAGTAACCTGTTCACTCTTGACTTAAAGACCCCTAGATTGTAGCTATCGGGCAACACAGACTCCGGCAGGGAATTCCACTCCTTAGCTGTACGCATAATAAAAGTATTCTCAAAACGTTTAGTGCGTATGGGTGGGATGTCCACCATGTACCGATGGCGCATCGCCGTACGTCTGGTAGTCCGATGATGAAACGGGCTGGGCGGAATTAGATCATGCAATTCCATCGCACACTCCCCGAAATGTAACCGATAAAAAACCGACAAGCTGGCAACTCGGCGACGATGTTCAAGGCTCTGGAGTTTTGACTTAACCAGTGCCTCATCGCTGATGAGCTTCTTGGCCCGCTTTTCAATCGACTCTAGTGCATCAAGCTGATATTTGGCAGATCCGTCCCAGAGATGAGAACAGTACTCCATGCATGATCGAACTTGCGCTTGATACAAACTGAGCAGCTGTTCTGGCGTGAAGTACCTTCTCACCTTTGCAAGGATCCCCAGCTTTTTGGCAGCCAGTTGAGCCTTTGCCTCAATGTATGGGCCAAAATTGAGCGTCGATGTCAACGTAACGCCAAGAACCTCAAGATGGTCAGTTATTGGCACGGTTACATCTCGGAAAGTTGGAGCCGGGTGAAATTGGCTCTTTTTAGCGGAAAAAAGACGCCTGAGTTTTAGCAGCATTAAACCTGACCAGATTGGCATCGCCCCATTCGGAGACTGCCTGCAAGGACAGGTTCAAGCGCTCCACCATGACCTCCCGGAGAGACTGGATCTGAGGCCCGGTAGCACGAGCGTTGGACACGTATCTCTCAGCAACTGTGCTGTCGTCTGCATACCCAAAGGCCAGGTCGAGGCCAGATCGTTAATGTGCAGCAAGAACAAAGTTGCTGAGAGCACCGACCTCTGAGGGACCCCGGTATTAATATCCAAGCGGTCCGACGAGCAGCCATCGATAACCACTCGAATGGACCGATCTCTCAGGAAGTCTGCAATCCAATCACACAGACCACCGGGCAAACCGAATGAAGGAAGCTTACCAATAAGGCTTTCGTGCCAGACCCTATCAAAAGCATTTGAGATGTCTAGGGAGACGGCAAGCGCTTCCCCGTGCCTCTCAATGGCCTCACTCCAGATGTGAATGGCATACGCTAGAAGATCCCAAGTAGACCGATTTCGGCGGAAGCCGTATTGTCGGTCACTTAGGATATCGTTTGCTTCTAGGTATGCCAGGAGCTTAATATTAAGTACACGTTCCATACTCTTACATAGTATGGAGGTTACAGATATGGGTCTGTAGTTGGCCGGGTCAGCTCGACTTCCCTTCTTGGGCACGGGCTGTACGTTAGCCTGCTTCCAAGCATTCGGCACTTTTCCAGCCTCATACGAAAGGCGGAACAGGCGTGTCAAGATCGGAGACAGTTCAGGCGCACAGGTTCTAATAACAATTGCTGGTATTCCGTCAGGGCCGCTAGCCTTGTTCACGTCGAGGTTGCGCAGCACCCTACGGACGTCCTTCTGATGAATACGAATGTCCGACATTCTCGTCTCGCATCCATCAGAAGAAGGAGGGGGCCGCGCGTCACCAGGATTTAGACGTGAAGATTCCGCAAAAAGAGAGGCAAATAAATTTGCCTTCTCCTCAGCGGAGTGGACCAGCGACCCGTCGCGTTTCAGCAGTGGTGGTAGTGAGGGACGGCAGAAGTTCGACTCGACCGACTTAGCCAGAGACCAAAACGCTTTACTACCTGCTGGGTAAGAAGCAAGTTTGGTCCCTATACGGGCCAATGTGGTCGAACCGAGCCCTTCGCAACACCATCTTGCAGGACTTGGCAGCCCTGTTGAAGGCCTTCTTCTTCTGACCCACGTCACCCGCCTTACGCGATCGAGCGTCGACCCAAGCCAGGTACGCCCCATGCTTAAGCGCGTCGGCGCGCTTACATTCGGCGCCAAACCATGGCCGGTCTTCGCTAGACATTGATACGTCAGAGAACGGAATGTAGTACTCCATTCCCTGACGCAATACATCCGTTACAGCGTCCGCGCACGACGATGGATCAGTCGAAGAAAAGCAAGTAGGCTGCCAAGGATAGCATGCGAAGAAAGATCGCATACCATCCCAATCTGCTGACTTGTACCGCCAAACCCGCCGGGTGCCTCTTGGGCTGGGATCGGGCGGGGAATAGACGGACACAGACTTCACCAGACAGTGGTCAGAACTACCCAAAGGTGAAGCTATCGACACAGAGTATCTGTCTGGATCTGTTGTCAGCAGAAGGTCCAAGCAATTCGCCGTGTGCGAATCAACGTCCGGTACCCTCGTTGCCCCCTGGACCAGCTGGGTGAGGTTTAGCGCTAGCGAAAGCTTACGCATCTCCCGTCCAGCATGGTCAGTGCACTCGTATGGGAAGAGCCACTCCTGGTGGTGGGCATTAAAGTCCCCCAGTAACACTAATTGGGCGGAAGGATACCGCTGCTGTGCCGCGTCAGCAGCCTCACTGAGGTACTCTGTGAGCCTGGTTGTCTCCTGATCTCCGCTATGCGAACGGTAGACATAGGCGTAGATAATTTTATCCAAACCTGTGTCCACTAAAGCCCACAGCGTTGAGAATCTGGAGTCCTCAAGGTTACGGAGACGCCGATAGCAAGTATCGTCACGGGCGTACATACACACACCCTCGCGTAGTTTAAAATTGTGCTCCAGGGTAAACCCTGGGTAAGACAAGTACGACACGTCTGACGTACTCGCTATCTGCGTCTCTGTAAGGAAAAACAGCACTGGTTTCTCAGTCTCCAGGTAGAAGTGGATTGCAGAGAGATTTGAGTGCAGACCTCGAATGTTGGTGAGGTGCACTTTGTGGGGGAGGGGGTGCAGCCGCTGTTTAACTCCAGTATTCTTTTTCTTTTTATTATTTATATAAGAGTGAAAGGGGTAGAGGAGAAGGAAGTGAGACGAGGTTCTACGCTGCTAACCTTCAGACACGCACTGAAAAGACGACATCAATGGGGAACTAGTCCGGAGACTGCGGGGACGCCCGAGCCCCCCCGGAATGTCCATCGGGCCCTTCCCATCTGGTCGCCAACCAGCACGATGATGCATTCCGGGATTTTTCGACAGTTGGCGGGGCAGCCTTTCATGTGTGGCTGGCACACTACTTGGGCCCCCAACTACCTGCGGTCGGCCAGCGGCGCACCGTGCCTCGAATCCCGCTACCCTCCGCGACTAGTCACCCAATACGTATATAACAGCGCGCGTCAGGCTGGTCTGCCAGCAGTAGAACAGCTGTCTCGACCCAACTCATCAAGCATCGTAACCGGAACACGACTAGGCCGCTTGGCGGTACGTCTTTGCCCGGTGGGTGGTCGCAAGCCTTCGGCCGAAACCTACCACCAGTTATTGTCACCTGATTTGCACCACCCGGGGACCACGTGTTGGGAATCAGAGGGTAGGTACACTCCTACGGACGTGGGTGATTCGGCCCCCTAAAAAGAATAAAAAATAAACTGATTTGTTAATAAGAACTCAGAAAGATTCAGGAAGACAAAGACGGACTATACTTATGTCAATGACAAATAATATATCACCGACCTACGGAACACTAATCTCTGTACACGAAGTAAATCATGTGCTTTCAAGAGTATAAATACACCTGTGAGTTTTGGTCATCATAGCATTTATAGCTACAGTACTCATTTGGTAATACTGAATCGAACTACGACAGTGAAGCACTTGAAAGCAAAATGTTCAGGCAATTATTTGTTTTATTCCTTATCGTGATGTTGTTTGGAAGTGTGAGTATTTTTCTCTTACCTTAAAAAAAACTTTTCGACATATAATAAAACGACTCCCAAAGAAAAACACTATAAAGTGCAAACATAACTTGCATTTCGGAAATCGGTGTCATTCACCTTTTGTTTTTCGTTTTGCGACACCAACTTTCGAACTTAGAGTTATTTTTAACAGACTCTCCAAAAAGGAGTAGGTTCTATGTTCAACTGTATGTTAGTTTTTTCCACCTTTTTTTGTGTATGTTAATAGATTTTTCCGTTAATTATAGACTGATTTAGAAAATGATTTTTACCCCGTTGTGAAGACGTGATGAATAACTTTGGATATATACTTATTTACAACAGAGCTCTTCAATAAATGACGGCAAATCTCTCGGGATTGCTGCAATCGCATGTCTGTTTAATGTACATTACTATAGAACTTGGCCACTATAGGTACCAGAAATAAAAAGCGAAAAATAAAAAACTTTTTTACAAATCACTATTTCTGGATTATTTTCTTCGTTTTTTGGCACCGACTTCCGATATTGAAATTATTTTTCACTTAGTAGTGTAAAATTTTTGAAATCGGTTTTATTTTTAACCGACTGCCTAAAAAGGGGACGGTTCTCAATTCGGCTGTCTATATAATTTTTTTTTCAAAGTTTTTGACTAAGGAAAGGGATATATTTTTCGCGCGTATCTTGTATGTTTGTATCTAATATTTTATATTTCCTCATATCTATCAAACCAATAGACGGATTTATACAGGGCTACAGGATAAGTCGGCCTAGATCATTTAAGAGGTACTAGTTTCAATAATTCCTGACTGATTTGACTATGAAACACCGCGTACCCCAAACTTAACCGTTTTCAAGATATTGGACATTGAGTTTTTTTTTATTTTTTGGGTTTTTTTTTTTAAATGCCCATTTTTTGTCTATTTTGTTTTGATTTTTTGCTTCTAATTTATTTGTGTTTGCGATTTTTGTGTATTAGATGAGTTGCTATATTATTCTCAACACTAATTGACGTTAACTTAACCAAATGGGTCGTAGATAGATACTTGTAAAATGAAATAAATTGGTAAACAATATCTCTATCAGAAATATTAAAAAAAAATCTATGACAGTCATGCTGCAGATGTGCGTTACGTTAGCTATCCAACAAAGTATAACAAGCTAGGGTAATATCAGAATTCTTAGAAAAAAACTTTAAAAAAACTTTAATGAAAGGCTCTCAGCTAGTAAAAAATAACGGTGCTTAAACGCCAAATTTATCACTGTTTTAAATTTTTGGACAAAGACAAAACATTTTTATTCGAAGGTATACCCAAACTATTCGAAAGATCTGAAATATTATTAACGGTAACAGATAAATATATTGAGCGAGAAAAATAAATTTGTACTTTTATTTTCACCCCTTACCTACCCGCGAACTTAAAAACGCTCGTTTCGTACATACCTATCTTTTTTACCTGACTGCCGAAGGAGGGTAATGTTTTTATCAGTCTATGTATGTATGTATTACATATGTATGTAAGTATGTATGTATGTATGTATGTTTGTTCCTATGTGGCGTTCTAGAGACCAAACGCGTTGGCCGATCATGATGGTTCTTACGTCAATCGATTGGTCTTAACCCTGCGAGTGTCACTGGCTACATTAAAATTGGAAAACAGAAAAATGGCGGATTTTGGGCGCCATATTGTGGAGACCCGAATTTATTTTTTCTTCCAAACCTATCGTGTGGGGTATCAAAATAAAGGGCTTTAAAAGATAACTGAAAAGTTATAAATAAAAAAAGTTAATTAAAAAATTCAAAAAACCCGACTGCTTAAAAAGCGAACTAAAAAGATGTAAACAAGAAGAAAATCATGCTGTGCAGTCGGAGGATACATCTGGTTTTGGTCAGCCAGCTCGCGAACATGTATCCTCCGACAGCACAGCATGATTTTCTTCTTGTTTACATCTTTTTAGTTCGCTTTTTAAGCAGTCGGGTTTTTTGAATTTTTTAATTAACTTTTTTTATTTTAACTCCTTTCACAGGTATGCTGGAAGAGATTAATTTATAAATAATAAATCTTTGTACCAATAATAAATCTTTGTGTCTTCTTCTTTTTCTGTGACTTCTTCTTCTTGTTGTACCTGTGTATTATGTGTGTCTATATTTATTGTTAATAAAATTAATAAAAAATCGTATTACATTAAATAAATTTAATTTTTTTTAGAGCATGCAAGAAGATGCAGCTAGCAACGGTGCGGGTTCCGGAGGTAAGAGATTTTTTTAAAACCTAATCTAGGGTGGCCAAATCGGATGTATATGTCATCGGATCGGATGCAGTGCGGCACTGCCCTTACGGTAACGGCAGTGCCGCACTGCATCCGATCCAACTCCGAGAAATGTCGGGCCGAAGTAGTCGTAGTTGTAAGAGGTGTTACGCAGATAGATTATTACGCAGTTAGATCCGAACTCCATCCGTCATAAACGTAATACAAAACATTTCAAATTCGGATAGAACTCTGAACTAAGAATTCGGATTCGGAACGGATGCAGTGTGTGTATTTGATATACTTCTCGTATTGAGGCCAATTTTGTGTTCGTTATCCACATTTTATTTGATGAATTTTGTGCAGACATTTTATCAACAAATTGTTTGGGTAACGAATCAATTGATCCCCAAACTCACCAGATTCGACAAAGCCTGACTTTTTACCCGACTGCCGAAGTAGGGTAATGTGTTTATCAGTCTATGTATGTATGTTTGTTCCTATGTGGCGTTCTAGATACCAAACGTATTGGCCGATTTTGATGGTTCTTAAATCAATCGATTCGTCATAACCCTGCGAGTGTCACTGCCTACATTATAATTGGAAAATAGAAAAATGGCGGATTTAGAGCACCATTTTTTTTTTTTTTTTTTTTTTATTGTCTATAGGCTTGCGCTTGACCACTATCTCACCTGATGGTAAGCGATGATGAGGTCGACGATGAAGCACGCTTGCCTAGAAGAAACCCATTCACTCTTGACTTAAAGACCCCTAGATTGTAGCTATCGGGAAATACAGACTCCGGCAGGGAATTCCACTCCTTAGCTGTACGCATAATGAAAGTGTCCCCAAAACGTTTTGTGCGTATGGGTGGGATGTCCACCATGTACCGATGACGCAACGCCGTACGTCTGGTAGTCCGATGATGGAACGGGCTGGGCGGAATTAAATCATGCAATTCCATCGCACACTCTCCGAAATGTAACCGATAAAAAACCGACAAGCTGGCAACTCGGCGACGATGTTCCAGGCTCTGGAGCTTCGACTTGACCAGTGCCTCATTGCCGATGAGTTTCTTAGCCCGCTTTTCAATCGACTCTAGAGCATTAAGCTGGTGTTTGGCAGATCCATCCCAGAGATGAGAACAGTACTCCATGCACGATCGAACTTGCGCTTGATACAAGTTGAGCAGCTGTTCCGGCGTGAAGTACCTTCTCACCTTCGCAAGAATCCCCAACTTTTTGGCAGCCAGCTGAGCCTTTGCCTCAATATATGGCCCAAAGTTGAGAGTCGATGTCAACGTAACGCCAAGAAGCTCAATATGGTCCGTTATTGGCACGGTTACATCACGGAATGTTGGAGCCGGGTGAAATTGGCTCTTTTTAGCGGAAAAAAGACACGCCTGGGTTTTAGCAGCATTAAACCTGACCAGATTGGCATCGCCCCATTCGGAGACTGCCTGCAAGGACAGGTTCAAACGCTCCACCATGGACTCACGGAGAGAGCGGATCTGCGGCCCGGTAGCCCGTGCGTTGGACAGGTATCTCTCAGCAACAGTGCTGTCGTCTGCATACCCAAAGGTGCCGGGTTTTAGCAGATCGTTAATGTGCAACAAGAATAATGTTGCTGAGAGTACCGACCCCTGAGGGACCCCGGCATTAATATCCATTTGGTTCGACGAGCAGCCATCGATAACCACTCGAATGGACCGATCTCTCAGGAAGTCTGCAATCCAATCACATAGACCACCGGGCAGACCGAATGAAGGAAGCTTACCGATAAGGCTTTCGTGCCAGACCCTATCGAAAGCCTTCGAGATGTCGAGGGAGACGGCAAGCGCTTCCCCGTGCCTCTCGATGGCCTCACTCCATATGTGAATGGCATACGCTAGAAGATCCCCAGTAGACCGATTTCGGCGGAAGCCGTATTGGCGGTCGCTAAGGATATCGTTAGTTTCTAGGTATGCCAGGAGCTTAGTGTTAAGTACACGCTCCATACTCTTACAGAGTATGGACGTTACAGAGATGGGTCTGTAGTTGGCCGGGTCAGCTCGACTGCCCTTCTTGGGCACGGGCTGTACGTTGGCTTGCTTCCAAGCATTCGGCACTTTTCCAGTCTCATATGAAAGGCGGAATAGCCGTGTCAAGATCGGAGACAGTTCAGGCGCACAGGTTCTAAGAACTATAGCTGGTATGCCATCAGGGCCACTAGCCTTGTTCACGTCGAGGTTGCGCAGCACCCTACGGACGTCCTTTTGATGGATGCGAATGTCCGACATACTCGTCTCGCATCCATCAGGAGAAGGAGGGGGCCGCGAATCACCAGGATTCAGACGCGAAGATTTCGCAAAAAGAGAGGCAAATAAATTTGCCTTCTCCTCAGCGGTGTGGGCCAGCGAACCATCGGGTTTCAGCAGTGGTGGTAGTGAGGGACGGCAGAAGTTCGACTCGACTGACTTAGCCAGGGACCAAAACGCTTTACTACCTGCTGGGTAAGAAGCTAGTTTGGCCCCTATTCGGCCAATGTGGTCAAACCGAGCCCTTCGCAACACCTTCTTGCAGGACTTGGCAGCCCTGTTGAAGGCTTTCTTCTTCAGACCCACGTCACTCGCTTTGCGCGATCGAGCGTCGACCCATGCCAGGTACGCTTCGTGTTTAAGCGCGTCGGCGCGACGACATTTGGCGCCAAACCATGGCCGGTCAACGCTGGACATTGTTACGTCAGAGAACGGAATGTAGTACTCCATTCCCTGACGCAACACACCCGTCACGGCGTCCGCGCACGACGAAGGATCAGCCGAAGAAAAGCAAGTAGGCTGCCAAGGATAACAAGCGAAGAAAGATCGCATGCCATCCCAATCTGCTGACCTGTACCGCCAAACCCGCCGGGTGCCTCTTGGGCTGGGATCGGGCGGGGAGTAGACGGACACAGACTTCACCAGACAATGGTCGGAACTACCCAAAGGTGAAGCTATCGACACAGAGTATCGGTCTGGATCTGTTGTCAGCAGAAGGTCCAAGCAATTGGCTGTGTGCGAATCAACATCAGGCACCCTCGTTGCCCCATGGACCAGCTGGGTAAGGTTAAGCGCAAGCGAAAGTTTACGCATCTCCCGTCCAGCATGGTCAGTGCACTGGTATGGGAAGAGCCACTCCTGGTGGTGGGCATTGAAATCCCCCAGTAACACTAATTGGGCGGCAGGGTACCGCTGCTGTGCCGCATCAGCCGCCTCACTGAGGTACTCTGTGAGCCTGGTTGTCTCCTGATCTCCGCTGTGCGAACGGTAGACACAGGCGTTGATAATTTTATCCAGACCTGTGTCCACCAGAGCCCAAAGCGTAGAGAATCTGGAGTCCTCAAGGTTACGGAGACGCCGATAGCAAGTGTCGTCACGGGCGTACATACACACACCCGCGCGTGTTTTATAATTGTGCTCCAAGGTAAACCCTGGGTAAGATAAGTACGAGACGTCTGAAGGACTCGCTATCTGCGTCTCCGTAAGAAAAAACAGCGCTGGTTTCTCAGCCTCCAGGTGGTAGTGGACTGCAGAGAGATTTGAGTGCAGACCTCTAATGTTGGTGAGGTGCACTTTGAGGGGGAGGGAGTGCAGCCGCTGTTTAGATCCAGTATTCTTTTTCCTTGTCATGATCATGTGTTGAAGAGTGAATGGATGAGAGGAGAAGGAAGTGAGACGAGGTTCCACGCTGCTAACCTACAGACACGCACTGAAAGGACGCCATCATTGGGGCACTAGTCCGGAGACTGCGGGGACGCCCGAGCCCCCCCGGAATGTCCATCGGGCCCTCCCCATCTGGTCGCCAACCAGCACGATGGGGCATGCCGGGATTTTTCGACAGTTGGCGGGGCAGCCTTTCGTGTGTGGCTGGCACACTACTTGGGCCCCCAACTACCTGCGGTCGGCCAGCGGCGCACCGTGCCTCGGATCCCGCTACCCTCCGCGACTAGTCTCCCGATACGTCCATAACAGCGCGCGCTAGGCTGGTCAGCCTGCAGTGGAACAACTATCTCGACCCAAGTCCTCTGGTGGCTACACCGAGCATCGTACCGGAACACGGCTAGGCCGTTTGGCGGTACGTCTTTGCCCGGTGGGTGGTCACAAGCCTTCGGCCGAAGCCTACCACCAGTAGTGTCACCTGATTAGCACCACCCGGGGACCACGTGTAGGGTAACAGTAATAAGGGTAACTCTCCTACGGACGCGGGTGACTCAGTCCCCAAACCATATTGTGGAGGCCCAAATTTTTTTTATCGGCTAAACCCATCGTGTTGGGTATCAATATAATAATAAAGGGTTTTAAGAGGCGATTTCAAAAATAAATAACACTTATATGTTTAAATGTACCTAATTCGTAAAAAACAATTACTAAAAAGTTATAAATAAAAAAAGTTAATTCAAAAAGTTACTTAAAAAAAATAAAAAAAACCGCCTGCTTAAAAAGCTAACTAAAAAAACGTATACAAGAAGAAAATCATGCTGTGCAATCGGAGGATACATATTCGCGGGCTGGCTGACCAAAACCAGATGAATCCTCCGACTGCACTTAAAAACTGATGGGGTCCGCTAGGGCCAATGCCTGTCTGGAAAAGAGTTGAAAAAGAGTTACCGCGGCCCTGGCCCTGGCCCAAGCAACTGAAGGAATACGGGTGGGATTTAGTCAGTAAAAGTCTGACATGCCTTCCCGCTATCAATTAATATGAGCCACACCAAGCCGGGGCGAGCCACTTGTAATTTATAAAGATGTTGGGGCAGTAAGGAATAGTTATTTATGCTACAAGTGCGGAAGGTAGGTGATTTCCGATGAGTGGATAAATCGACACGAGTCGGAAATCATCTTACGTACGTGTATCATACAACATTTTACTATGCGCTGTGCCAGAAAATAAAAAAATATATCTGAACCAAGCAAGAAATTAATAAAATGGCGGGCTTATTCTAGCGCCCTCAGCATACCACAGATTAACTAATAGTTCCTCGGGCTTAGCTACTGCGCATGTTCAAATAGCTGTCACGTCGTAACGCAAAAAGGCACAAGCAAAATATACGTTCTGCCAAACATATTTAATGAATATTTAAAATTAATTTATGGATCAAAATCTAAATCTAGAGTAATTAATAACGCTTTCAATGAAGTATTAATTTTATTTTACCTTTTATATGAATGATAATCTTATACTTAACTAATTTGTAAAAGTTTTCTCAAATAATAAAAACTCTATGCGTCGGGCTGACGTTGGAGTTAACAAATTAAAAAAATACAGAAAAGTAAAAAGCACTAGTTAAAAAAAGTGACACTTTCCGCACAGTTTGGCTGCTTGGAAAACGCTCTTTTCGAGGACATGCACAATGCAAATGATCCAAAAGAATTTACGTTTGTTTACAGACGAGAAATATTAATGTATTTCTATATCTTCATGCGGACTCGGTTCCGGTGATAACGATTGAGCTGGTGGAGGTGGTATGAATTATATAGCATCATCATCATCCTTTCATCCGGAAGACGTCAACTGCTGGACATAGGCCTCTCCCAAGCGTCGCCACACTGATCGGTCCGGCGCGTTTCGCATTCACCGGACTACCGCGGTCTTGATTTCGTTGCTCCACCTAGAGGGCGGCCTTCCAAAGCTGCGTCTTCCGGTACGCGGTCGCCATACCAGGACTTTTCGGCCACAAAGGCTATCCCTTCTACGTGCAATGTGCCCTGCCTACTGCTACTTAAGTTTGGCGATTCTTCGGGCTATGTCAGTAACCTTTGTTCTCTTGCGGGATGTCTTCATTTCAGAATTAAATATGCCAATTTAGAAATAAAAATTGTAAAAAGTGCCTGGAAGCCAGCAGTAGGAAAATGTAGACTGAATAAATTATAAGGAAATTATGTATTACGCGAAGATCGAATAAAACCCGTCGTTGTTTTAGTCTTTTTAGTCTTTTAGAGTTAGAGTTTTTCAAGTGGCGTGGCTGACCAAATCCGAAACTACGAGGAATATTGTTATTTATTGGTGGCGCTACAATCGGGCTCGGGCCCGGGCAGGACAAAGTCTGTCGGGTCCGTTACCGATTAATCCATACTTAGTCATATTATAATATGCGAAAGTAACTCTGTCTGTATGTTACCTTTTCACGCTTAAACCACTGAACCGATTTAGATGAAATTTGGTTTGGAGATAGCTTATGACCATGGATTGCAATTGATTGCAATGTATGTATTTACAAGCTTCTATTTAATTTGCAATGTATGTATGTATGTATGTTCGGGTCAAATCTTGCAACTGAATTTTAAAGCAGTTATCCTCCACCGATTAAGATGAAATTTTGCATACACGTTTAGTTTGGATGACAATGCATGGTTAGCTAAGTGACGTCATTCTAAATCCAATATGGCGGACGCTCCAAGATGGCGGACTAGTTATAATTGTGCACTACCATGATATGGGTATCAAATGAAAGGGTTTGCTGAGAAGAATACGAAAAAAGCTTGTTTTATAAAAGAGTAGCTCTTTTTTGAATGTATTATTTTATTTCCATTAAATTCAATATCATAATTTTCAGCTCCTAGACGCTAATCAAAATGCATAACTTTTGTTTTTTGTATATTTATAATAAGATTTTAAAAATATGGCAAAATATAAATTAAATTAAAATTAATACTAGAACTAAAATGAAAAAATCATAATCAAAATTAAAATCACGATAAAGATCAAAATTAATGCCAAAATCAAAATTAACTTACAAAATTTAGTGTGCGCATCGGGTGTGTGTGTGTGTGTGTGTGTGTGTGTTTGTGTCAATGTGTCTCTCGAATTATGTGATCGTATGTAGGATTGACTCGACTTCTTAGTAACTTTTATTCGTACTTTTAACGTACTACAATGTATTGTATATTTTTACATCTTTATGTGAGTGTGTGTGTGTGTGTGTTTCTGTCAATGTGTCTCTCGAATTATGTGATCGTATGTAGGATTGACTCGACTTCTTCGTAACTTTTATTCGTACTTTTAACGTACTACAATGTATTGTATATTTTTACATCTTTATGTGAGTGTGTGTGTGTGTGTTTCTGTCAATGTGTCTCTCGAATTATGTGATCGTATGTAGGATTGACTCGACTTCTTCGTAACTTTTAACGTACTACAATGTATTGTATATTATTACATATTTATTGTTTGTTTATTTAATACCGACAACATAACAATTTCAGATGAGAATGTTTTCTTGTTTCATACTTTTTCAAGCGTATTATTTCAGTAGTCGGGTTTTAGTTTTTACCCGACTACGGCAAAGCAAAAGGTAGGGTTATATTTTTGAACATTTTATAGTAATTAGTTTCATATTTTTTTACAACATTACACATCGGGGATTTGATTTTTGAATAGGGAATTAAATTTTGAGTATAAAAGTATGGATATTGTTTTACTCCATATAAATGACGTTCCGTTTTACATTATTATAATTAACATAACCTTGATATTTTAAAGTGTCATGAATGTCATGATCACTGTAAAAAAAATATAATTAGCCGATTCTACATTAATTAAAAAAAAACTAGTATAGAATAGAACCTTTAATTAAAAGACTATCATTATTTTATCTATGGTTAATTGGCCGTTCACAGCCGGTCATAAAGATGTAGAATGCAATAGAATCGATTTTTGATAAAAATACTAACCAGTAATCGTTTCTTTTGTGTAATAAATAACTATTACGTCCATGTATAACGTTTCTATATAAATTACCTCGTTGGTAGCGTCGAACAAAATATACCTAGTTTTTAGGTTATTTTCGTTTTTATAAAATAATTCCGAAACCCGGGTTTTGTTTTCAAAAATAACTTTTGTAAGAGTTAACATGATCAGTGTAGTCTATAAAAAACAAAGATTGATTTTGATGCATCATGGTACGGGATTCCATACATCCATGAGCATTCTCCTTTCTCAAACCATATATTACTTCCAGGTAACGGTGGAGCTAGTGGCGGGCAGGCCGGCAGTGATGATAGTGTTGGCGCAAACTCTGTGTTACGGTCCGGGCCCCGCTTAGGCCCTGGCTTTGGCTCTGGCGCTGGCGCTGGCTATGGCTTTGGCAAATAAATATAAATCTGTAGAGTACCTAACCAAAGTGACAAATCGATAGCGAATGTGAAGCCAAAATGGATGACTTGATCACGTTACATTTCGATATCGCTTATACCTTTGACTCTTTGACAATTGCTATCGCTGATCGTGTCACTTGTCTATGGACTAGAGCAGTGGTCGTCAAACTGCGGAACTTGTGGCCCGCGGACGTTATTTGTGCAGCCGCAACATAGCAAACAATTTTAGTAAACAATAACAATAATTATCTAAACTGATTTTGTGCATGGGGTTAACTAAAGAAATGCGGGAAACAGGAACAAGAGTAAAAACTTGCCTGAGTTTCGGCAACCAGCAGCCTTCAACCGCTCAGTGCGGCCACCATGTCATTGTTTTGTTTTTAACGTACCTGCTGTACCACACACTACTTTGTTTATAAATTACGCGCGAGATATACTTCAATAACAATATTATAATAGCGGGAATATCAATAAAAGTGCTATCAAAAGGAAGTCATCAGCATCATCATCGGCCTTTCAATTTTCCCACTGCTGGGCCAAAGAGGCCTCTGTCCCAGCAGTAGAATCATTGAAATCATTGAACATCTCTGTTAGAGCCCAGTGGTGGATGTCACATGACTTCGAAATTTTGCTAGTATACGCGGGTTTCCTCACGATGTCGGTAACTTTGGTCCCTTCTGCGGATACCCTCAATCAAATCTTCAATTAGTCTTCAACGAAATATTATTACGACTGCGATCGGACAAAAGCATGTAACATTCTGACAAAAAAAAAAAAAACATTTCACTGAAGCAGAATTAATAAAGGAGTATATAAAACAAATTCAATAATCGCGTTTTCATACACAACTCTTAAAAATCCCTATGTCAATAGATTCGTGGTGAAAACTACCCAATCCACGAGTATGCAGCCCGAAAACCTACCTCACATTGTCATATGTGGCCCTTAAACAAAAAAGTGTGACGACCACTGGTAGAGCCTAGACCTTAGGAGGTCTAAATAAAAATATATTTAAGTTCTATTTTATCTTCTTACACTGAATAAAATGTATCAATAGCATGTAATAAATAATGTCTTCTATTAATAAAACATATTTATATCAGAATTGTTTCATTCAATTACATGGTTTTTAAGTCGCTTATCGTTACTGGAAACTGGCATGACATCCTAACGAGAGCAGATCTTATTGCAAACGCAATAAGTAATATTAGATACAGATTCGGGGGTGCCCTAATTACGTGAGGCGTTAAGGAGGGGGTGGGGGGGGGGGGGTTGAATGTCGAGCCGAAGCTCACGTGGGGAAGAGTAATATCGTTAAATCACGTAATTAATGGACGCTCTCTAATCTAATAAATGATTACAATCACTATTGACACAATCAAATACAGTCTAATAGAAAAGTTTTATTCTTTTGATCAATTCCTCGAATAATTGATCAAAAGAATAATACTAAAGTTAAGAGGAAATAATCAAAACTCAATCATTGTCAATTATAGTACTGGCATTATAGTTAGATAGTTGGGTTAGAGTTAGGTTAGATAGTTGGTTTCACCATTCAGTATCTCTGCAACTAACCATCGCACGGCTTAGTATGTTTTACCAGTAGAAAGAGAATAAAATTTCAAATCGGTGGGTATATTTAACTCAAAATCCCAAAATCACCAAGTTGGTTTTTGAATTAACCCGGCGATATGCCAATGGGGCCTGACTTTTGTGAGTTTGTTCTGACGTGTACGGTAATCTCTGAAACCACTACACCTACTTGAAAAAGTCTCACACCATCCGTTAGTCCGATAGTTCAGTCCATCCAAAGGTTGTCTCATGATACAGCTGTCAGCGATAAGACCACCATTGTGCCCATAGTGTTAACTTTTTATAAAAGAGTGTGTAATGTGAGAATGTGTAACTTTTTTGTACTATATGTCGGGTTTAGTCAATAGTACGGACGTCAAAACAAATCGCTAGCACGCCATTTGGCGGCAAAGCAAGAACAACTACGCTTTGGCGCGCTTTCTCTAACCACTTGCGTGGTGGGGATAATAGAATGTAGCAGTTGAGCTAAAATGTACTGGCAGTTGAGTACTGACAGCCTTAGAGCTAACACGTCGTAGAATCAGTGTCGATCCGTAATAATAGTAAGCAAGAATGTAACTTGTGTCTATTTGAATATACTCAGTGTATCGAATAATTTGTGTGATTTCATTTTCACGATTGCACCCACCTACCTGCCCACACACGATGTCTTAACCTAAGGAAATACATCCTGACTTCCCGATGGTTTGCATCTATCGGCCAGCCTTGATGCGACATATATATACTTTATTGTACACCAAAAAAGTTATTAGTTAAAGTAACAATTATTCTCCACCATTTGAATGGTTAATATTCCAGATGGTTATAGGCTATGAATTAGTATGACCCACACCAAGCCGGGGCGGGCCACTTGTAATTTATAAAGATATAGGTGCAGTAAGGGAAATAATTCACGTTTCTATACAGACGAGAAATATTAATGTATTTCTATATCTTCATGCGGACTCGGTTTCGGTGGCAACGATGGAGCTGGTGGAGGTGATAAGAATTATATAGCATCATCTTCATCTCAGACGTCAACTGCTGGATATAGGTCTCCCCCAAGAGGCACCAGCGATTGTGTTTCTCTGTAAGTGATTGTGTCAATCTTTTGAGAAAATAAATGTCTAAAACCGTATATTACTTCCAGGTAACGGTGGAGCTAGTGGCGGGAAGGCCGGCAGCGTTAATGGTTTAGGCACTGACGCTGACGGAGGCTATAATAGCACTGACGATGGCTATGGCGCTGCCGCTGTCTCTGACGCTGCCAATAGCGCTGGCGCTGGCGCTGGCTTTGCCAATGGCCGTTACAGTAACTATGGCACTGGCAATGCTGCTGGCGCTCGCAAGTAAATATGGTACTAAATTCCGCGCGAGATATTATACTTCTTTAACAATATTATAATAGCGGGCGTTTCAACTAAAGTTCTACTAAAAGGAAGTCATCAGCATCATCATCGGCCTTTCAATGTGCCCACTGCCTCCTCTGTGAGAGAGGAAATATGTAATACACCACGAGGGCCCAGTGGTGCATATCACATGACTTCGAAACTTTGGTACTAGTATTATATATGCGGATTTCCTCACGATGTCGGTAATTTTGGCCCTCCTGCGGCTATGTTCAATCAAATCTTCAATTCGTCGTCAGCGAAATATTACGACTGCGTTTGGACAAAATGAGCCTGTTACAAAAGCATTGTAACAAATGTAACATTTCACTGATGCTGAATTAATAAAGGAGTATAGATAACAAAAAAAAATGGGCTAAACGCGTTTTCATACACTGCTCTTAAAAATATCTATGTCAATAGATTGGTGGTGTCAACTACCCAATCCACGAGTATGCGGCCTGGATATCCCTCACATTGTCCTTTGTGGCCCTTGATCAGAAAAGTGTGACGACCACTAGTAGAACCTAGACATGAGGTCTAAATAAAAATATTTAAGTTCTATTTTATATCTTTTTACACTGAATAAAATGAATCAATAGCTTGTAATAAATATTAATATGTGTACCTGAATCTTTAATTTTATCTATTAAGGGCCTACATGCGCTTTAGTGCCGTAAAACGGTTACTTTCTAAAGCATACTCCTTAGTAACGGCTAGGTTAAAAGGTTTGAAAAAAATATATATTTATTATTGATTCATGTACATTATTTGGAACACAAGGTTTTTTCGTGTAACTTATAGTTTTGCTTTAAAAAAATAATTAACAACACGATATTTTTTCGCAACTTTTGGAAACTCCTCCAAAACGACTTGTATGTTTAAAAATATTTTTAGATAGACAGATTGGTATTTAGAGTTTCTTTAGATGGTACTTTGCTTATTTAAATCAATCAATATTTTGCAAAGAAAGTCTTGCAAAGTAAGGTCCAATGTATATATTCTGGCTCTCTACGGGGGCGAAGCCAGTAGCGCGTTAGCATTGGCACGGGAAGGCTGTGTCGCTCGCTGCTCCGCCGCGCTTTCGTCCGACTAAGCGCATTCGCACGTGTTAGTGCAAATATTTACTTAGATTGTGTATTAGTGTGCGTTCACAGACTAGCTCGCTCGCCACAGAGGACCCTACGTAATCGTGCGCGTGGACGCTTTATTTTTATTTATTTGACGGCTACTTTTTTATGTGATTTTGTAAATACTTTTTATTTATATTGTGCATTGTGTAAATAAATCATAATGCTAACTTCTAAACCACGCAACGGATTATAATATATATAACGGATATTTTTTACGTGTAGTACTCTTCCTGTAAAACACTTTCACAAAGTTTCATATTGCTTTACCTCAGTTTTCGAGATTTGAGAGAGAGAGAGAGAACAAAACCGTAAAAGAGTATTAAAATTTACAGATTTTTAGAATAACAGTGTGTTATTTGTAACCTTATATAGAGAGTATTGAGTAATAAACTGTTACCACTGACGTTGCTAAAACTGGATAAAGTATGACACAACTTATATGTCACTTATGTGTGCTAAAAACTCACTTAGAAATATGGAAACATTATAGGTAATCATTTTAAATAAGGGATCCAAAAAAACATCACATGATGAATCCAAGAAAAATGTACATAAGCATGTGGGGTATTTATCATTAGAACCCATTATTTAAAATATGTTTATACGGAACCCACAGTGCGTGAGTCCGGCTCGCACTGTGCCGGTTTTTATGTAAGTCAGTAATTACAGTCTATGCAAATGATTAAAATGAAATAATTTCTAAAATTGTGAGTACGGGGTAAGAATGTTACTCTGAAAAGCTGCATCGATATTGGTTAAATTTGAAAGAGGCTAGGGCCGAGTTTCTCACCGCATGGATGAATTTTCAACAGCGAATCACGTGCTTGACAATTTGTCATATTAATTCTGCGATAATTTAGAGATGAGAAACTCGGCCTAAGTAACTGGAAATTATGACTTTATGCTGTATTATTATTTATAGTTATATATAATTCCAGATTGAGTTTTTTTAACGTAATTATTTTAAATTACCTACTTAGTATTTTTAAAGTAAAAAAAAAAGTTACATCTGGTTTTGGTCAGCCAGCTCGCGAATATGTATCCTCCGACTGCACAGCATGATTTTCTTCTTTTTTACATCTTTTTAGTTCGCTTCTTAAGCAGTCGGCTTTTTTGAATTTTTTAATTAACTTTTTTTTATTTATAAATTTTTAGTTACTTTTTTCGAATTTGGTACATAGAAATATATAAGTATTATATATTTTTGAAATCGCCTCGTAAAATCCTTTATTTTGATACCGCACACGATGAGTAGGAAGAAAAAAAAAATTTGGGCCCCAACATGGCCCAAACAGGGCGCCTAAAATCGCCATTTTTCTATCTTACAATTTTATATAGCCAGTGACACTTGCAGGGTTCAGACGAATCGATTGACGTAAGAATCATTGAAATCGGCTAACGCGTTTGGTCTCTGGAACGCCACATAGGAACAAACATGCATACATACATAGACTGATAAACACATTACCCTCCTTCGGCAGTCGGGTAAAAAGGGAAAATTTACAAGTCCGCGATTAGACCTGTCACACTGTCAGTGGCGTAGCTAGCATGGGTGGCACCCTTAAAATGAATAAACATTCAATAAACGTATAGTATGTTTTTATTTAATTATTACAAATAAGTCTTTCATAATTACAATAGAAATTTTGATAATAATAGTTACTAATTACTTATACCTACATTTGTTTATACTAATCTAAGTACAAGCACTAAAATCTCTTTTTTTCTAGCTTTAACAGCTGTAAACTCGTCAATCATATCATCAAAATTTATATTTTGTGTTCCGTCATGTTCTATTGTTAATATGCCAAGATTGTTAAGTCTGTTTTCGGTCATTGTTGCCCGTAAGTAATTTTTAATTAATTTTAGTTTGCTGAAACTCCTCTCACTGATACGAAAATTGTTATAAATAACTTTAGTGCGACCATAAGATTCAGAAGAGATTCTGTAAAGTCCCATTCCATGATGAATTTCAAAAAGTCTAGAGTCACCCAGCTAGAAACTGCCAATGTTTTTGGCCGCTTTTAAATGTCTTCTCAACCTCGGTATCTCTAAAAGGAGTTCTGTTTCTGATATCTCATCATAAAAACCAGTAAATTTCGATACAGCTAATTTCAACTCTTCAGTGTTTGCCAAAAGCAAAGTATTTGTCTGCACAACCCCACTACACTGGAAAAAAGTCATGGTCTAATGTGTGGTCAGAGTAAATAATTTCTTGTTAACATTTATTTCAAATAATACGTGCATTTTTATATAATCTCAATTGATAAATTAAATTATTTTATTGGGATAACTTGATTAAAATAACTTCACACCTAAATTATTTATTATTAAAAAACGTGTCACCCCGGAACCGGTGAAACCCGGTGCGGACCGCCCACGCGCCCCCCCACCCTCTAGCTACGCCACTGCAGAACCATGCATCTGTATCTGCATCCGTATGGATCAGAATGTTGGGCTGTGAAAAAGATGGATGAAAAGAGATTGCATGTAGCAGAGATGAGAATGTTGAGATGGAAGTGCGGAGTGACGAGAATGGATAAAGTGAGAAATGAGTAGGTATAATATTAGAGGCAGTTTGAAAGTGGCGCCAGTGACAGAACAATTGAAAGGAAATCGTTTGTCCTGGTATGGTAATCTAATGAGGAGGGATGAAACGCATGTTACTAAAAGAGTTATGAAAATAAAAGTGGATGGATGGAGAGGAAGGGGACGGCCAAAGAAAAGATGGATGAACTAGGTGTGAGGAGTGATATGAAAGAAAAGGGAGTCAGTGATAGCGTGACGGTGGACAGGACGGTGTGAAAGAAGAAAACGTGTTGCGCCGACCCCAAGTAACATGGGACAAGGGCAGGAAGATGATGATCTACTTAGTATTTTAAACGAATATAATAACTTAAAACATCAGGAGCCGACCGTAAGCTCAGAGCCAGTTTATTTTGACTGTGCTAACTCAGCCGGTATAATTACAGACACAATAGAAAAACAATAAAACGGGTGCCATAAATGGTCGCTTGCCGGTCGAGGGACACTCAAAATAAACTGTCGAACCATGATAGTTTTGACACGTCATGTGGCTGTAGGTACGTAAGTAGAGTTTTAATGTAACCTATTTTGTTTTACTTGTTCGACCTACATTATATAGAAATAATGTCTAGTAAAACTTAATATTTATTTACGGAATCGTAGGCAAGAATGCAACCTGTTAGTCGCATCTCTGCGTCCACGCATACTCTTTGATCGCAGTCCGCGCTCGCTATGTATGCGTGAGCCGTGCCGGTGTGTGAGATTAGCTTCGCCGGGATGCTCAAGGCCATTGGGGCATACTAGCGCCTTAATAAAAAATAATACTCATATCAGAATTGTTTCATTAAATTACGTGATTTTATTTCGCTAAGCGTTACTGGAAACGGGCATAGCATCCAAACGTGAGCAGATCTTATTGCAAATGCAATAAGTAATTTTAGATACAGATTAGGGGGCGTCCTAATTACGTGAGACGTTTAGGGCGGTGGAAGTCGAGCCGAATATCACGTGGGGGAGAGTAATATCGTTAAATCACGTTATTAATGGACGCCTTCTAGTATAATAAATGATTACAATCACTGTCGACACAACCAAAGTGAACAGTCTAATTGAAAGTTTTAGAACTCGAGGAATTGATCAAAAGAATAATACTCAAGTTAGGAGGAAAAAAAACAAAAGTCATCGTCGATTATAGCACTGGCATTAGTTAAAGCAATGGATGTGCAATATGAGCAAACACTTAGGAGATATTTAACAAAACATTGAGATGTTTGTTTTCGCTAATATCTTTAAACTTAATTTTTATTTGTTTATTTTATAGTTTATGTACACACAGTATAATCGATAGAGACAAAACATAATGACAACAGAATACAAAGTTACTGCTTATTTCTTTAGAAATTTCTACCAACAGTCCCACGAAAACGAAAAATTTAAAAAGAAACTTAGTTTTGGGGGCCTAGTCACCCACGTCCGTAGTAGTGTACCCTTTGATACTCTACACTAGGTCCCCGGGTGATGCAAATCAGGTGTGTAGCCGTGGAACGGGTGTAAGTGAAACGCAGGTGCTTGGGAATCATACTATAATCACATTAATCACACAGATAAGTTTTCCAAATCACATTGTAGTGTCACAGAGGTCTTATGTTCATTTGCTGTCTCGGCGTTTGCGGATACTCAACGATTCGGTGACTATAAGTACTACATTCCGCTACGGCGTGGTGACTATAAGTACTACAACGATTCGGTGACTATAAGTACTACATTCCGGTACGGCGTGTGGAACCCCTCTAATGTGTAAGGTAGCTCTCTAGTGGAAGGGTAACTAGAGGCTACTCTGTGGTTGGACGGATTGTCGATGTCATGGCTGAAGCCTAATAAATATGATTATGTTAAAGTGAATCTTTTATTAAAGCCAACTTGAACCATGGTGTCAGGTTAAAAATTCAATATAATTGAAAACAGGGAAGAAGAAAAGTAGTAGCGAAAACAGGAAATAAAATAAATAAAGAAGTGCAAACTGCAAAGGAACGCTATCAAAAATGGCGGAAAAGCCACCTATGCATTTTAATTATAATGCTTCTAATTTAATGCATGAATGGAAGGCGTGGTACCAGCAATTTTCTTATTTTATGATTGCATCAAAGAAGAATAAAGAGGATGATGCAACAAAAATTGCCGTCTTATTAAATCAACTAGGCTCGCACGGCATTGATATATTTAATACTTTTGAGGCTAAAGATAGTACCACCTACGAAATAATAATAAAATTGTTTGAAGATCATTTCTCACCAAAGAAAAATGTTTTACATGAAAGATACAAATTTAACCAGTTAAAACGGTCCGGGTCATCATTAATTGAATATATAACCAGTTTAAAAAACGCTGCGGAATCCTGCGACTACAAAGAGAAGGATTTGATCATAAGAGACAAAATATTATCTCAAATTGAAAGTGAGTCCTTGCTAAGTCGATTATTGGATGAGGGAAGCAGTTTAACACTGGAAAGAACAATAGAACTTTGCAAAATTCACGAACAAAGGATTAAGGAGATTGCAGACTTTACAGAAGAAAAAGATGTTGAGGTTAGTAAAATAAATAAACAAGCGAAAAAAAGAAACGACACGAACACCTACCAATGTAAAAAATGTGGATATAAACACCGGAAAGGTCAATGCTATGCTTATGGGAAACAATGCTCACGATGCAAAGCAATGAATCATTTTAGTATTGCATGCCCTAAGAAGAATACTCATGCTGGAAGTAGAACATCTTATAGATCAGTAGATGCAAACAACATTTGCTCAGATACCTCTGACAGTGACGATGAGTCAAACAACAATGAAGAACAACAATTTTTCTTGGATTCAATACAAGTGAATAAAATTGGTAGTGAAAGCGGCCACAGTTTGGACTGGAACATAATAGGAAAAATTAGGAATCAAAATATCAAGTTTAAAGTGGACAGTGGAAGTCAAATCAACATCTTACCGTTGCGTTTGTTTAAAATACTAAAAATTAATGAGGGAAACTTACATAGCATCAGAATAAAAGTAAGTGCATACAATGGTAGTGCCTTAAAAGTTGAAGGTAAAACAATATTGAGTGTAGAATTTAAGCATTTGGTAAGTGACATTGAATTTATCATAATAGACACTGTTGACAAACCTATTCTGGGTCTTGAAACATGTTTGAAATTAAACATCATTAAAAAACTTCATAGCATTACAAAAAATAACTTTAATAATGTCACATATGAAAATAAAGAAAGCGCTATTCAGAAACATAAAAAGGTATTTCAAGGACTTGGATGTTTTCCTGGCAAACCCTATAAATTGGAATTGAAAATAGATGCAATACCTGCAACTTACCCTCCCCGCAGAGTAGCTAAACACTTAATGAGTAAGCTGCAAGAGACACTTAATAATATGGTAAACAAAAATGTTATTAAAAAAATTGATGAACCTTGTGAATGGTTGCATCCTCTAGTTATTGTTGAAAAACCTGATGGTTCTCTCCGTCTATGTCTTGACCCAAAATATCTTAATGAACAACTAATTAATGACAAATATCACATTCCATCACAAGATGAAATATTATCAGACTTAAACAATAAGGAATATTTCTCTGCTGTTGATCTGAAAGATTCTTTCTATCAAATCTCAATTGATGATGAATCCTCAAAGTTATGCAGTTTCAGCACTCCATTTGGAAATTACTCATTTAAAAGACTACCATTTGGCATAAAAACTGCTAGTGAAATTTTTCAAAAGAAAAATACTGAAGTTTTTGGCCATATTAAAGGTATAAAAATATACATAGATGACATATACATAGCTGCAAATAATAAACAAGAACATGACATAATCCTTAATGAAGTGCTTGAAACTGCACATAAAAATAATATAACATTTAACATAAACAAATTTCATTTCTGTAAAGACAAAATTCGCATTCTCGGTCACATTATATCTAAAACTGGCATTGAAATTGATCCCAATAGAATAAACGCCATCATCAAAATGCCTGAACCCAACGATAAAAAATCACTGCAAAGATTCTTGGGAATATTAAAGTATCTTAATAAATTTATTCCAAATTTATCTCAAATATCAGAACCCCTACGCACCTTATTAAGGGATGACATGCAATGGTCATGGAGACAAGAACACAAGACTTGTATAATGAAACTAAAAGATCTCATTACTTCTGCACCAATTTTAGCTCATTATGATGAGAAATTACCTTTATTGATACAAACAGATGCAAGCAGCAGTGGTATTGGTTGTGTCTTAATACAAAATGAAAGACCAATTGTTTTCTCATCTCGGTCTCTAACTAAATCTGAACAGCGTATGGCTATGATAGAAAAAGAACTTCTGGCTGTAAGCTATGCTGTAGAGCATTTTCACTATTTCACATATGGCCAAAACATTACTATTCAAACAGACCACAAGCCTCTTATAAGTATCTCAAAACGCAACATAGATAAAGTACCCAGCAGATTACAAAGAATACTATTAAAGTTAATGAAATATAAATATGATATAACATACTTACCTGGAAAAGAGATGCTTATTGCTGATGCCTTGTCTCGTGCATATTTAAAAGTCAAACCCAAAAATGATGTGGAACTAGAATATACAGTACATACTGTAGTAAAAAGTGTAATGAGTGAGAGACGTCAGCAACAATTCATCTCTGAAACCGCTAAAGACCCTGTCATGAAGGAAGTATCCAACTTTTTGAATACTAAGTGGCCAAATCAATTACATGGAGAAATAAAAGCTTTCTTTCAAATAAGACAACACTTATACATGCATGATGGGATATTATTCTTTGATGATAGAGTTGTTGTGCCCCAAACTATGCGAAAATATGTATTGGAAATACTTCACACTGGTCATCTCGGTATTGACAAAACGGTAGCGAAAGCAAAAACTAACTTGTACTGGCCTGGCATGTCTAGGGACATAATAAATTACATTAACAAATGTGAAACTTGCCTTGAACTCCGGCCAAAAAATAGTACACAACCAATGTTGTTAACACCTGTACCTGAAAGGCCTTGGTCCAGACTTTCAATGGATATTATGGAGTATAAAGGGAAGCATTACCTGATCATCATGGATTTCTATACTAAATGGATAGAAATGCATGAGATTAAAACCAAATCCATCCAAGACATAATACATACATTGAATTGTATTTTTTCCATTTTTGGGTACCCAGATTCAATTGTTTGTGATAATTCCCCGTTTAATAGTAAAAATCTTTTTGAATATTTATCTGACAGAAACTGTAAACTAATAACAAGTAGTCCTCACTACCCAAAGGGACATGGATTAGCAGAAGCTGGTGTGAAAATATCAAAAAACATTTTAAAGAAAAATGAAAAGACTGGCACTGATGTCAATGAATTAGTGTTTGAATATAGAAATAGTGAAATACCCAGCTTGGGCTACTCCCCCAGTCAATTAATGTTTAATAGACTTCTAAAAGATAAGCTAACTTTTTCACCCAAACTATTAAAACCTAACACTCCTGATTCCAAAGAAGTTATGATAAAGATAAAAAAATCGCAAAATAACAGAAAATTATACTATGATAAAAGTTCTAGAAATCTGCCCCAAATCCAACCACATGACCCCATACTATTCCGATATAAAAATTCATGGAAAGAAGGAAAGGTATTTAAACATGCTGACACACCCAGATCATGGTGGATAGAATGTAATGAGAATAATAAAACATACAGGCGAAACAGACAGGATATAATTGTTAAAAGGTATTATAAAAACTATGATAATCAAGATGATATAAATGCTGAGAAAGATTCTGTAAACAATAATGAAGAACTAAGCAATGATAATTCTGTAAACCATGGTGATGAACCAAGCAATAATGATAATTATAATTTAAGAAACAGAGATATGATTAAAAAACCTAGTCGCTTCAGGGAATAATTAAATGATACTTTTACTGTATTTCCAAAAAATAATTTGATTAATTGATCATAAACACTATATGAAAGAAAAGTTAAACTTCTAATTTTAATGAAACATACTACTAAAATGTTTTAGTTGTATTAGGTTTTGTGTTTTTAATTCTAAGAGAAATGCTTTAGTTGTATTGTGTTTTTTAATTTCTTTTTAAGGTCTTGTATTTTTAATTATTAAGAGAAATGTTTTAGTTGTATTGTGTCTTTATTTTTAATTTTGAATAGGAATGATGTTATATGTGGAACCCCTCTAATGTGTAAGGTAGCTCTCTAGTGGAAGGGTAACTAGAGGCTACTCTGTGGTTGGACGGATTGTCGATGTCATGGCTGAAGCCTAATAAATATGATTATGTTAAAGTGAATCTTTTATTAAAGCCAACTTGAACCAACTGCGCGCTTAATCGATTGCGCGTGCGTTGCGCGATAAAGATGCCTGCTCTTTTCCTATTGCCTTTAGAGAATCTTTAATTAGGCGACACTTATGAAGTAGCTCGTCGAAACTATTTACGCACTCTCTTGTTACGCCTTTTCTAATGCGCGGGCTAAGCAAACCGTACGCCATATCTAACTGGACTTTTTCCGAGTGGTCGTCTTCTGGAAACTTTGCTAATACTCGTAGAGCACGTTCCTTGGCGATAAAAAAGTCAGTGTGTTCGTCTTCCTGATTTAGACTAAACAATATCCTGTAGAGCCGATGGGTGGGTCATGCTCGCTGAAAGCAACTTTTATTCTATTAAGAGCCTCCGACCACGTACTCGTCGACCTGTTTACACCTTGCCCCCCACTCTGCAGGCCCCTTCAACAACATTGAGAAACCGCGAAGAGCATTTTCATTGGAAACATTCACACAATCCTTATAGGTAACAATCGCGTTTACAAAGTTTTCCAACGACTCGTCCGCACGACCGCCATAACGCGTCGAGCATTTTGCGAATTTTCCGGTCGCGCCATTATAGGACCGGTTATTGGTCCGCCTTTATGGAATTTAGACTTTGATGATTTCCTCGCGATTCCGCCCAAGCGGCTGTTCATTAACCGGTTACGCGGACGACGGTCTTCTGCTCATTCAATCAAGTACTCGAGCTGGACTCCTGAACTTGGCTGACACTTGCCTACGATTAATATCTCAGGGCCGGTTTCTGAAGTCGACGTCACATCTAAAATCAGCTGACAATTTGTCACAAATTAACCAGCCGTCAGTTGTCAATGAGTTTCTCACCACTTCATCATCGAGAAATTACGTAATCGCATGTTACATTAAATAATCGACATTGATTTATTTCGGTTAGCTACCCTAGTTGGTGTTCATTCACTTCATTCATTACTATAACGTAATCAGTAACTTTAAATAGTATTTTATCTTGAGAGGCAGGGTTGGTGTAGCCGCCAAGTTAAGCAAACCTTACCAAGGTCGATTTTTGGATGAGTAACCACGTTTTTTTTGGTTTGCTTGTTTTTGGATAGGATCCCACACAGGTTAAGCAACACTTACCAAGGTTATTCTTTAGATGGGTGACCGCTTTTTTTTGGTTCGTTTGTTTTGCATGGCTGACCGCGCCAGGGTAAGCATCACTTACCAAGGTCAGTCTTGGGATGGGTGACCACTTTTCTTTGGTTCGCTTGTTTTTGGATGGTTGACCCTGCCAAGGTAAGCAACACTTACCAAGGTCACTGTTTGGATGTGTGACCACTTTTTTTGGTTTCGCTTGTTTTTGGATGGGTGACCATGTTAGATGTTGTTTAACCTAGCGGGGTGACTAGGATGGGTTATCAAAGTTTTTGTGTTGATGGTCACCCATCCAAAGACTGACCTTGATTAGTGTTGCTTACCCTGGTGGAGTCACCCACCTATAAACAACCGATCCAAAAAAAAGTGGTCACCCATCCTTGGGATGGTGACCAATGGTGATTGGTTGCTGGGTAGCCGCTACCGGGTAACCGGCGGCGAAGTGTTTAGTCATGTATATAAGCTTTCACACATACTGGTGTACATGCCTATACATTCGCCGCCGGTTACCCGGTAGTGGCTAACCGGCAACCGGAGCGTGTAAAAAGGGACTAACCGTTGAACCGAAAACTGTTTACCAATCAAAGAACAAATGTTGCAGGTCACAAATTTCATGATTACAATATATACAAGATTCATTGAAATCGTTGTTCCCTTTAGTGATGTACCGGTGTCGATAAAATCTCTTACCGATAATAAAGATATATCAGTGTCGATAAAATCTTTTTCGTAACATCATTTACACAGCCTGCGGGGCGAGCATGGGCATACCCAAGACATTTGTGACAAGACATGATAAATTATGTCATGTCTTACAATTAATCATAAATTCTAGCACGGGTCAAACATGTGACAGGGTCAGACATATTTTAAAGGCGCCACATACCTTTCCTGTTGCTGCCCGGCGAGCACGGCCTACTGCGACATGGCTTGAGTCACACATATCATCGCAGTCTGGGCGATAAACCCATTTTGTCTTAAATTGACATTAATTTATTTTGGTTAGCTACCCTAGCTGGTCACCCATCCAAAGACTGACCTTGGTTAGTGTTGCTTACCCTGGCGGAGTCACCTATCCATAAACAAGCGATCTAAAAAAAATTGGTCACCCATCCAAAGACTGACCTTGGTTAGTGTTGCTTACCCTGGCGGAGTCACCTATTCATAAACAAGCGATCCGAGAAAAAGTGGTCACCCATCCCAAGACTGACCTTGGTAAGTGTTGCTTACCCTGGCGCGGTCACCACCCCAGCCGCTTCAAGTTAAACACAAACCTATCCAGAAGCTGGCCTTGGTAAGTACTAAGTACAGGGTACAGTCAACACTGACCTGGGGATCAAACCTTCCTCACGCGCATTAGCGTGAGGAAGGTTCGATTCCCAGGTCAGTAACAGTTTGTTTTATTTTTTTTTATTTACATAAATACAAAATAACTATTTTTGATAATTGTGTCAAGATTTTATAATGTAATTAATTTAAAAAGTTTGTAACATCCTATTTTTTTTAATCTTGGTGATTAAATAATTGATCTAAATTAACATAATATCATGTTTTATAACTAAACCCATACCATAGTTTTCGCCGACCTGTGGTGTTCATTCCACATGTCTTAGTTTACTTACGTTTTATAATATATTTTTCAAATTTCATCCTTATAATTTTTGAAATTGTATTAACTCAAGTTTCCCATTTTATGTATTCTTTAACACCTGAAAAGCTTAAGATTTGTTTTAACATCCAAAACTATTTTATTAATTTATACTGACATTTTTACCTGACATGTAATTGTCATTATTTTATTTTCTTAAACCATAGACATAAGATACCATTCTCTATAGCTTATTAAGCTCGTTGTACATTATATTTTTCATTATAAGGGCAGCGGCAGACTGCGCCTCTGTAAACCGTTTTTATTCGTTCATGATTTCTTAATTCATATTTGAATTTAAAATTGAGAAGACATGTCGGAACGAAGAAAAACGGGTGTCACTTTTTTAGTCTTGAATCTGCTCTGAACTCTGAAAGTCGTTTTTGACTACTTAGTACTACGTGTTGTACTAATGAATCTGAAAATCTCTTTAAAACTATTATATATAAGGCCTGTGAATCTACCAATTCTGTGAAAAGCAATAAATATTATTTATTGAGTGTGGAACTTAAATCTGAGCATTTTTACTGGTTCTTTAACTTCTACGGTCACCGCTTCATACCAAAAGGGCTTCCTGCCCATCCAGCTGCATTGATCAGCATATTAAGCCACAGCCCGACCGCCACATTCGTAGCTGCCTGTTCCTGCACCAGTGCTACTGCTACTGCTACCTGCCTGTTAGCCTGACAATTAGTTCAGCTGCCTTGATCTCTAGAACTATCTGTGAGCCTACCTATCTGATTGCCTGTTCATCTGCCTACCTCGGGCAATCCAAGCCTTCCTGCCCGTCCAGCTGCCTAGCTGTGAGATAACTACCCACGACGTGAGAAGCCGGACTACCCACGACGTGAGAAGCCGAACTACCCACGACGTGAGAAGTCGGACCTTCCTAGTTGCCCACGTCGTGCGAAGCGGGACCTTAATTTGTTAATTATATCCTTTTCTTAGTTTTAATTTATATTTACCTTTAATTTTATTAACGTGGCTTACGTATAGTTCATTTGAACTATACGTAACGCTATAGACCTCTATTATCTTTTTATCGTAATATAAGCCTTTAAAAGCATAATATTTATTTGAATCTGCGAATAATCGACCAATTTCCAACAATTATAAATTAGGCTCGTTGACAAGAGATTAACATTGAAAAAGGTTCTCAGAAACCCAAAACTGCTATAACATGTGGTTAATTCGTGATTTTTCTCTATATGTGACAAATTGTCCACCACTTCTCACACTTGGTGTTGAGAAACTGAAAGTAGAATTAACCGGCGATTATTCGTCGATTACGTTAACAGCCCGATAATTGAGAGCTGGGAAACCGTCAGTAAATGTCAACTGCGGTGAACATATTAGCTGGTTGCGTAGAACGAGTTTTGTTTGCTTAAAATGGAGAAGGTTGACAATTTACGTAATTTGAAAAAAAATAACTTAACATTTAAGTTATGTAAAAAATCTGGTAACAATGGATAGAATTAAGAGTAAAACATGAATAAAGATTATGGTGAATCAAAATAATCATTTTGAAATTATAAAGCAGTTTGTAAAGGAGAGAAATGTGGGATAGATATTTGAGTTTAGATTCAACAAACTTTATATTGACCACTGTTATCATTGAGGTATAATGTACTAAGCACACTGTTATACGAAATATTAACGACTTAAGGATAAGCAGGGAAAGACATGTAATAACAATGTAATGGATTAAGGGCAAAAAATGTTAAAGGTTTCGGAGAAAAGCCATAGATAGATCGTCTGCAACTTTCACACAAGCCTCGGCAGGGAAGGACAAGTTCAACGCGTGATGAACCCAATTTTCAGCTAAAAAGAAATGCTTAAAGTCTAGCCAATAACACGTGATGAAACACGCCTCCTACAATACACGAATTTGTTACCCAAAGTTGAAAAGTGTTAAGCAACAAATGTTATGAACAAGGAACGAGTATGGAGAGTAAGACGAGGAAAATGCTATAGCTGGGCTAAGAATCAAAAAAACATTAACCCTCTTAATTTCGTTATATTTACTACTGCCGTGATTTTTTTCACATAGACAAGAGCAACCATTTCGCTGGCAGTGGGGGGGGGGACACTTGACTCTAACAAACATTTGAAATTTAAAGCTTAATTTTACGCAAACGGATCTCTGAATCGAAAAATAGGTTTAACAAACCCGTAATATTTTTGAATGGCCTATCCAACGATACCTCACACCATGGGAAAGACAAGAAAAGAAAAAACTTATTTTATATATTAAATTAATTTAGCAGAGCCAATGGAGTTGGCTAATAAGGAGAAACTAGTTTTAGCAGGAAAAGCAACTTGTATTATATTTTACATAGATATAAGAAGAACAGTGACAGATAATTTAATTAGCTGTCAAAACAGTAATAGAATAAAAAAAAAATATACCTCCCCGTAATACGGACATCCTGTATATGGAATAAAATTTACAGAGAATTTACAAAACAAAAAAACATCATATTAAAGTTCACTGTACACTTAACACTACCACACAAGAAAAAACATACAACATAAAACAAACGACATATAACATTTACAAGAAAAAAAAAACGTACATACCTACCTATTACTCACTATATAAAACACAACTATATACATACCAACAAAGGACATGGCTAAACAACTGCCCTTAGCACGTCTAGAAATTTCTCACTAGCTCGTAACATTCAAATATTCATTAATGAATTATTACAATTTTATTATTCTTCTAGAACTTTTGTGAATTAATCAAATAATTAAAAGTTTTTTCATGATTTTGTTTGACAAGAAGAACATAAGATCCCGTTCTACGAAAAATCGTAGTCAATAAACCTACTTTTAAATACATTTTCGTAAGTCGAAACGAACAGTATTCATTATTATTTAAAATTGTACCTATCGCAATACATCTCAAATATTCATTACTGAATTATAACAGTTTTATTATTCTTCTAGAACTTTCGTGAATTAATCAAATAATTAAAAGATTTTTCATGTTTTTTTTGACAAGAAGAACATAAGATTCCGTTCTACGAAAAATTGTAGTCAATAAACCTACTTTTAAAGACATTTGCTTAATGCGAAATATTATATTCATTATTATTTATTTTTGTACCTTTCGCAATACATCTCAAAACCTTAGAGATTATCTGATTTCTAGAAATTATTGACAAAATCTGGAAAGCAACGGCGCTTAAATAGTGCTGACACTAAAAAGTTCGATTCGATTAGAACCAAATAAAAAAAAAACATGTTGGGGGTGTCATGGGAACTCACTTTGAACGAAGTACCTTTCGCCGGGTATTTTGTATTAATACGGAGCCAACTAGTATGGTCTTAAGTTTCAATTGCGTATTGATTCATCATGAGATGCATAAACTGTGGTGTAGCAACAAATGAAAGATCTTCAAATGACAGCCGGGACCAACGGCTTAACTAGCTTTCCAAGACACGAAGGAAACTCGCTATGTAAAGATGGTACACGATGGAACCACGGAATGACCTCGGCTAGCGTTGCTTAACCTTGAAGATCGACCTGTGCGTCTGTTATTATTAAGCGACGAGCTCCTCTGAACGCCTTAATAAAATCTTATTATTTTACAAGTTTGTATACCTATTAATGTAGACGTTTCTACGATTTTATTTTCAGGATTGTGACGATATAAAAAGTGTCTGTAACTTTTTTCATACGAAATACTCATATTCAGCTATTGAGAATTACATATTACTAGTTAAAATGCGTATTCATTGCTAGGGCAGTGGTCCATACTTTATTTAGCCATGTCCAAAACACTGTACAAAACCTACACTAAAGTAAACCTAAGAGATTTGCACATCTAGCATGCTTAATCCTTGGTAAAGGTTTTGTGAGGATATCGGCAATGTTATCATTACTTGGTACATATTTCAGGGTTAGGTTGTGATGTGCAAGTGAGTCTCGAATGAAATGGTGTTTAGTGCGTGCGTGATATGTGTTGTTGTGGGCCAGTTTAATTGAGCTTTGATTGTCTGAATGAATGACGATAGGATGAATGATGGCAAATATTTCTGAAATGAGCGATTTTAGGTATATTGCCTCCTTGCAAGCTTCCCCGAGAGCCATATACTCCGCTTCTGTCGTGGTAAGAGCGACTGTGCGTTGCTTGCGCGCTTGGGAGCTCCACTCATTAAGAATATGAATCCTGTGAAGGATCGTCTATCTATAATTTTATTCCCATAGTCCGCATCGGCATATCCTGTTGGATAGGACTGACCTGGTTTGTATAACAGTTTGAGGTGTATAGTCTCTTTTAGGTATCGAAGAACTCTCTTAGCGGCTCTCCAGTGCACCTTCCCGTAATGTACGTTGAATTGAGACAAGTACGAGACAGCATGTGCAATGTCTGGTCGTGTACATATGGCAACGTACATTAATGAGCCGATAAGCTCTTGCCTATCAAGCGCTTCAATATTTTCCTCTTCTTTGTCAGGTAACGAAAGTTTAAGGCCGGGTTCCAATGGTGTAGTCACGGGAATAGCGTCATTCATGTCAAACTTGTGTAACAGTTTTTGTATATACTTGAGAGAGAGTTATGAAACCTTCCTTTTGGATGACTCTCATTCTGAGACAATCCTTAAGGGGACCTAGATCTTTGACAGAGAATATTTTCTTGAGATCATTCTTGAAATTCTCTTTCAATTTAGCATTATTGTCAAGCAAAAAAAAAGTCATCAACAAAAACTGCGACAACGAGGAAGTCATTGCCTTCTCTTTTATAGTAGAGGCAGTGTTCTGTCGTGGCTTGAGTTAGGGACAATGTTTCCATTGCCTCACACACCTTTTTGTTCCATTGGCGTGGAGCTTGTTTAAGGCCATAAATGGACTTCTTGAGAAGACATACTTTGCCCTTTGGATCTGTTGAGAAACCTTCAGGTTGTTCCATATAAATCTCCTTGTCTAAATCTCCATTTAAAAAGGCAGTCTCCACATCAAGGTGTTCTACTTGCAAGTTGTTTTGGACAGCAACTGCTATTAATAGCCGTACTGAAGATAGTCTAGCAACAGGAGAAAAAGTTTCGCCGTAGTCTACACCTGCTACTTGGGTGAATCCTTTTGCTACCAACCTGGCTTTGTATTTAGTTATCTGTCCACTTGTGTCCTTTTTAATTTTAAATACCCATTTACTCTTTGTAGTTTTTCTATCGGAGGGTCGGTCAACTAGGATCCATGTTCCATGCTTCATTAATGAATCATATTCAGCCTTCATTGCTTCGAGCCATTTTTCTTTTTGGGGGTGATCTGTAATTTCTTTATAAGTCTCCGGTTCGAGGTCTGAAGTCATGAAGAGGCCACACTGACTATATCGTTTAGGAGGATGTCGTTCCCGAAAAGGATATCTTCTTTCGATGGTTGGCTCTTCACTAGGTTCAGCTTCGGGAGCGCCTGGAAATACTTCAGGCGTTACAGGATCAAGTATGGCTGTCGGCTAAGCAGAAGATGAAATTTCAGGTAGTGTCTCTGACTGTGAATGATGCTGTGTTTGTGGAACTAGTTCATCTTGAATGGGTACAAGGATTTCTTGCGACTGTGGTGAGGTTAGCGTCTCGCTGGAAGAAGAATTTTGTATATCTACTGACGTCTTGTCCTCTATGAAGACAGTACCTCTAGCGACTATTATCACTCGAGGTTTTTTGGGGTTTATAAGACGGTATCCTTTGCTTTCTGTAGCATAGCCAACGAAAACACACTTTTGTGTCTTAGAATCCAGTTTGGTACGTTTTTTTTTAGGTACAAGAACGTGAGCTTCGCAACCAAAAACTCTTAAGTGAGATAAGTTGATTTTGTTTCCACTCCACAGTTCTTCTGGTATTTTGTTGTTCAAAGCTTGCGTTGGTATACGGTTCTTGAGATAGATGGCCGTATTTACCGCTTCTCCCCAATACGCCAAGGGTAGTTTTGAGTCTTGGAGCATTGATCGAGCTTTTTCGATTATTGTCCGGTTTACTCGTTCGGAAACCCCATTCTGTTGAGGTGTGTACGGTATCGTGGTTTGATGCACGATGCCATTTTCCTTAAGAAAGGTACACGTATCGTTATTTACATATTCACGACCATTGTCCGAACGTAGGACTTTTATTCTCTCACCGGTTTGATTCTCTACTAAATTTTTAAACTCTACAAACTTTGCTCTCGGCTTAGGTTTTCAAAAGATATCCAAAAGTTTTGCGACTAAAATCATCGGTAAAAATCAATAAGTACAAAGCTCCGCCCCATGAGTGCGTACGCATAGGTCCACATAAGTCCGAATGGATTAACTGTAGGACTTTGCTTGATTTACTTTTAGAGTTTTCATACGGCTTTTTAGCTAATTTACCTGGCAGGCAGGGAACACACTTTTCAGTGTAGCTACCGTTGTAATCTAAACCGATTGATTTATTTTTAAGTATATCCATACTTTTTGCATTTAGATGGCCAAGGCGCCTATGCCACAGCATTGCATACTCTTTGGTAGAAGAATACAACGCTTGTGAACTACTCAGATCCAACCTGTATATTCCATTATGGTTTGATCCCGTAGCAATGACAGATCCTGTCACTTGACATCCGCCGTTTTGGATGATGCTTGCGCCTTTCGATGTAAACAAAACATCGAAGCCTTTTTTAACTAAATTGCTTACAGATAAAAGATTTGAAGCAAGTCCAGGGATATAAAGAACATCACTAATTTTATTTACACTACCGGAAATATGAATATTTACAGTACCTTTACCATGGCTTAGTAATTGCTCCTTGTTAGCAACTGTAATAGGGGTGACATGGGATGACATGGTTGCATACCAATCTTTTCTGTTACTCATATGGGAAGTTGTGCCAGAGTCAATATACCAGTCTTGAGAAACTGAGGGAGGAATGTTAGAAAAACAGGATGAAAGTATGAAATCGGATGTATAATGTGTAGAAGTGTTAGCCGAAACATTTTTGCCTTTCTTCTGTTTAAGCTTTCTACATTGCGATACTACGTGCCCTAGCTTTTTACAATAGGTACTGAACTTTTTCTTCTCGTCCTTCGTTTGTAGCGCTGCGTTGTTAGGTCCTCTGGTGGTAGTAGTAGTTGCGGTGCGCACAGCCTCTTTGAGAAGTGCTGTCACCACATTTGCCGACGAAATCTTCGTGTTGGAATGTTCAAGAGCCATAAGAGTGGATGATTTTTTTCTGGAAGGCCAGCAAGCATAATAATGCCAAGAAATTCGTCATCTACTGCTGCTCCTATTCCCTGAAGTTCTTGCTGCGTTGATAACGCCTCGTTCACATACTCTTGTATGTTTCCTGTGTAAGTTTTTACTAGGAGACTCTTCATTAAAGCTAATCTCCTTGTAAGCCCGCTATCAGCGTAAGCCTTCTTTATACAATTAAAGGTATCGTATGCGGTTTTCGCTGACCTGATTATTGGAAACACCGACTCGTCACACGTGAGGCAAATCTTTGCTCGTGCCTTCGCGTCTCTGCGCGTGGTGATGGGACAGGCGGGATCGAACACTTGGATCACAACGTCCCATAAGTCGACGTCCGTCAGATAGCACTCCAAACTATATGCCCAAGTGTTGAAGTTGTGACCATTTAGCTTACTAATGCTTATTGCATTTGTCATATTGGAAGAATTTGTTACCGCCGTACTGGAATCCGCTCCTGACTGCTGCACCGTGGTGGACGTTGGAGGGACCATAACTACTTATTTATATATTAAATTAATTTAGCAGAGCCAATGGAGTTGGCTAATAAGGAAAAACTATTTTTAGCAGGAAAAGCAACGTGTAATTTATTTTACATAGATATAAGAAGAACAGTGACAGATAATTTAAATAGCTGTCAAAACAGTAATAGCCAGGGTGTACTTATTAGAATAAAAAGGTTTTATCAAAAACATCCCAACTTTACGTCTCCATTTATTTACGGATGGGAAGGAACCCAAAAAAAAATTTTACTTCATGATTTCATGCTACCACTTGTCCATGACAAATTATAGCTTTCTAGTACTTAGTCTCTGAGCTAAGCTGCGGACGGACAGACGGACAGAATGAAACTATAAGGGTTCCTTGTTGACTTCGGAACCTTAAAAAAATAATCTGCCGTAACAAGAATCTGCCCGAACCAGAAGTTGTCCTAAACTGAATAATCCCCTAATCGGTATCTAAAATTACTTATTGCATTTGCAATAAGATCTGCTCACGTTTGGATGTCATGCCAGTTTCCAGTGACGACATAAAGCGCGAAAGCGTCATTTTAACTACGTAATTAAATGAAACAATTCTGATATGAATATTATTTTTTATTAATAGATAACATTAAAGATTCATATAGGTACATATTAATATTTATTACAAGCTATTGAATCATTTTATTCAGGGTAAGAAGCTAAAATAGAACGTAAACGTTTTATTTAGACCTCCCAAGGTCTATGGTCTACCAGTGGTCGTTACACTTTTCTGATCAAGGGCCAAAGGACAATGTGAGTTGGGTATCTGGGTATGCGGGCTGCATACTCGTGGATTGGGTAGTTTACACTACCAATCTATTGACATACGTATTATTAAGAGCAGTGTATGAAAACGCGATTATCCCATATTTTTTCAGTTACCTATACTCCTTTATCCTGCATCAGTGAAATGTTTTAATTTACAATGCTTTTGTAATAGCCTCATTTTCTCCTAACGCAATCATAATAATATTTTGTTAACGGATTGAAGAAATGATTGAGGATATCCTTAGGAGGACCAAAGTTACCGAAATCGTGAGGAAACCCGCATATACTAGCACCAAAATGTCGAAGTCATGTCATATGCACCACTCGGCCCTCGTGGTGTATTACATATTCCCTCTCTCACAGAGAGGAGGCCTCTGTCCTAGCAGTGGGGACATTGAAAGGCCGGCGGCGATGATGCTGATGTCTTCCTTTTAGTAGAACTTTTGTTGGAACGCCCGCTAATATAATATTGTTAAAGAAGTATAAATATCCCACGCGTAATTTATAAACAAAGAAGTGTGTGGTACAGCAGGTACGTTAAAGCGGTTGAAGGATGCTGGTTGTCGAAACTCAGGCAAGTTTTTATTCGTGTTCCTCTTTCGCCCGTATTTTATTTTTTAGTTAACTGCACAAAATAGTTTTGATATGTAATAGTCATTGTTTACTAAAATTATTTTTACTATTTAGGCCGTACAAATTTTATAGTCCGCGGGCCGCGATATCCGCAGTTTGACGACCACTGCTCTAGTCCATAGACAAGTGACACTATCAGCGATAGCAATAGTCAAAGAAAAAAAAACTAAGAAAAATATAGGCACTATCGAAATGTAATGTGATCAAGTCATACATTTGGCTCTTCTATGATAAGAACGTCAGAGCCAGTCTTAGAGTTAGCGGAATCGATTTTGGAAGCGCCAGGGCTAGCGGCGGCAGCGGAAGCTCCAACGGGAGCGCCAGCACCAGCGCCAAAGTTACCCTTATAACCATCGTAAGCGCTAGTGCCAGTGCCATAGCCAGTGGCAGCACCAGTTCCACCGTTACCTGAAAGTAATGTAAAGCTTTAGACATTTATTTTCTCAAAAGATTGACACAATCACTTACAGCGAAAATATTTTACATGAAGCAGATTTCTTTTTTTTTATCTATAGGTTTGCGCTTGACCACTATCTCACCTGATGCTAAGCGATGATGTGGTCGACGGTGAAGCACGCTTGCCTAGAAAAAAAACCCATTCACTCTGACTTAAAGACCCCTAGATTGTAGCTATCGGGAAACACGGACTCCGGCAGGGAATTCCATTCCACTCCTTAGCTGTACGTATAATAAAAGTGTCCTCAAAACGTTTTGTGCGAATGGGTGTGATGTCCACCATGTACCGATAACACATCACCGTATGCCTCATTGCCGATGAGTTTCTTGGCCCGTTTTTCGATCGACTCTAGTGCATCAAGCTGGTATTTGGCAGATCCATCCCAGAGATGAGAACAGTACTCCATGCACGATCGAACTTGCGCTTGATACACGTTGAGCAGCTTCTCAACGTGTATCAAGCGCAAGAATAATGTTGCTGAGAGTACCGACCCCTGAGGGACCCCGGGATTAATATCCAATTGTTCCGATGAGCAGCCATCGATAACCACTCAAATGGACCGATCTCTCAGGAAGTCTGCAATCCCACACAGAACACCGGGCAGACCGAATGAAGGAAGATTACCGATCAGGCTTTCGTGCCAGACCCTATCGAAAGCCTTCGAGATGTCGAGGGAGACGGCAAGCGCTTCCCCGTGCCTCTCGATGGCCTCACTCCATATGTGAATGGCATACGCTAGAAGATCCCCAGTAGACCGATTTCGGCGGGAGCCGTATTGGCGGTCGCTAAGGATATCGTTAGTTTCTAGGTATGCCAGGAGCTTAGTGTTAAGTACACGCTCCATACTCTTACGTACGTTTTGTCTCTTTAGTATGGACGTTACAGAGATGGGTCTGTAGTTGGCCGGGTCAGCTCGACTGCCCTTCTTGGGCACGGGCTGTACATTGGTTTGCTTCCAAGCATTCGGCACTTTTCCAGACTCATATGAAAGGCGGAATAGACGTATCAAGATCGGGAGACAGTTCAGGTGCGCAGGGTTAATATATATTTTTTTTTTTTAATTTTGAAAGAAACGTTGCCACACACTAGGAATTTCTTCCTGTATCGTGGGTGCGTTTACAAACATATAAACTCACATACACAACACCCAGAGCCGGAACAACTATCTGTAGGTCATACAAATATTTGTTCCGTTCGGGAATCGAACCCGCGACACGCAGCGCAGCAGTCAATCGCTCAACCACTGCGCCAACCGTGCGTCCTTCTAGGTAGAGGTTCTAAGAACTATAGATAGTATGCCGTCAGGGCCGCTAGCCTCGTTCACGTCTAGGTTGCGCAGCATCCTACGGACATCCTTTTTAACCGACTGACCAAAAAGGAGGAGGTTCTATGTTCGACATTATGTTTGTTTTTTTTTTTTTTGTATGTTCACGCATATCTCCGTCAATTTTGGACCGATTTTGAAAATTCTTTTTTTGTTTGAAAAAGTATGTTTCGAAATTAGTCCCATTTTAGTTTGGTGAAGATCTGATGAAGAACTTCGAAGATATACAACAGAACTCTTCAATAAATTACGGCAAATCTCTCGGGATTGCTGCAATCGCATGTCTGTTTATTGATTATACCATTTCATAACATAACATCACGCCAGTACGCTCTTAAGGGGTGCGCAGATCTCTGATTTCACCGGTTATGTTCAAGTTGCATGACATTCGGGTTATCTATTCTGGCGTTATACCTTACTAAACAACTTGCCTATTAGGTACAACTAAAAAGTGAAAAATAAAAAGCTTTTTTACAAAAAAATACTACCGACTTCCAAATAAAAAAACTTGGTACCTACCTACAAAAGACACCGACTTCCAAAAATAAAGTTATTTTTCACTTTGTAGTTTTTTTATTTGGAAGTTGGTAGTATTTTTTTGTAAAAAAGCTTTTTATGTTGGATGCGAATGTCTGACATACTCGTCTCGCATCCATTAGGAGAAGGAGGGGGCCGCGAATCACCAGGATTTAGACAAAAAGAGAGGCAAACTATTTTGCTTTCTCCCAAGCGGAGTGGGCCAGTGACCCGACGGTTTTCAGTAGGGTGGTAATGAAGGACGGCAGAAGTTTGATTCAACCGATTTAGCCTGGAACCAAAACGGTTCAATACCTGCTAGCAAGTTTGATCGCTATTCGGCTAATTTGGTCGAACCAAGCCCTCCGCAACACCTTCTTGCAGGACTTGGCAGCCCTGTTGTAGACTTTCTTCCTCTGGTCGACGTCACACGCCTTGCGCGTTCGAGCGTCGTCCCAGACATGGTATGCCTCATGTTTAAGCGCATCAACGCGGTTACACTCGACGCCAAACCAAGGTCGGTCTTAAATTTATATTTTAACTTATTATTGTTAAGTTATATAACTAAATAGAATTTATTAATTATGATTACTTGAGCTATGGCCAGAGCTACTGCCATTTTCTTCGATAAGAACGTCAGAGCCAGTCTTAGAGTTAGCGGAACCGATTTTGGAAGCGCCAGGGCTAGCGGCGGCAGCGGCGGCAGCGGAAGCTCCAACGGGAGCGCCAGCACCAGCGCCAAAGTTACCCTTATAACCATCGTAAGCGCTAGTGCCAGTGCCATAGCCAGTGGCAGCGCCAGTTCCACCGTAACCTGAAAGTAATGTACGGTTTTAGACATTTATTTTCTCAAAAGATTGACACAATACAGCGAAAATATTTTACATGAACCCGATTTCTTTTTTTTTTATCTATAGGTTTGCGCTTGACCACTATCTCACCTGAAGCTAAGCGATGATGTGGTCGACGGTGAAGCACGCTTTCCTAGAAAAAAACCCTTTCACTCTGACTTAAAGACCCCTAGATTGTAGCTATCGAGAAACACAGACTCTGGCAGGGAATTCCACTCCTATAGCTATACGTATAATAAAAGTGTGCCCAAAACGTTTTGTGCGAATGGGTGGCATGTCCACCATGTACCGATAACGCGTCACCGTACGTCTGGTAATCTTGTGATGGAACAGGCTGGACGGAATTAAATCATGCAATTCAGAAATGTAACCGATAAAAAACCGACAAGCTGGCAATTCGGCGACGATGTTCAAGGCTCTGGAGCTTTGACTTGACCAGTGCCTCATTGCCGATGAGTTTCTTGGCCCGCTTTTCGATCGACTCTAGTGCATCAAGCTGGTATTTGGCTCATCCGTCCCAGAGATGAGAACAGTACTCCATGCACGATCGAACTTGCGCTTGATACAAGTTGAGCAGCTGTTCCGGCGTGAAGTACCTTCTCACCTTCGCAAGGATCCCCAACTTCTTGGCAGCCAGCAGAGCCTTTGCCGCAATGTATGGCCCAAAATTGAGAAGCTTAAGATGGTCCGTTATTGGCACGGTTACATCATGGAAAGTTGAAGCCGGGTGAAATTTTAGTGGAAAAAAGACACGCCTGATTGTCATCGCCGATTGACTAATTCAAACGCTCTACCATGGCCTCACGGAGAGACCGGATCAGCGGCCCGGTAGCTCGTGCGTTGGACAAGTATCTCTCAGCTACATTTCTGTCGTCTGCATACCCAAAGCACATGGGTTTTAGCACATGTTGCTGAGAGTACCGACCCCTGAGGGACCCCGGCATTAATATACAATTGTTCCGATGAGCAGCCATCGATAACCACTCGAATGGACCGATCTCTCAGGAAGTCTGCAATCCCACACAGACCACCGGGCAGACCGAATGAAGTAAGCCCACCGATCAGGCCTTCGTGCCAGACCCTATCGAAAGCCTTCGAGATGTCGAGGGAGACGGCAAGCGCTTCCCCGTGCCTCTCGATGGCCTCACTCCATATGTGAATGGCATACGCTAGAAAATCCCCAGTAGACCGAATTCGGCGGGAGCCGTATTGGCGGTCGCTAAGGATATCGTTAGTTTTTAGGTATGCCAGGAGCTTAGTGTTAAGCACACGCTCCATACTCTTACGTACGTTTCGTCTCTTTAGTATGGACGTTACAGAAGTGGGTCTGTAGTTGGCCGGGTCAGCTTGACTGCCCTTCTTGGGCACGGGCTGTACGTTGGCTTGCTTCCAAGCATTCGGCACTTTTCCAGATTCATATGAAAGGCGGAATAGACGTGTCAAGATTGGAGACAGTTCAGGCGCACAGGTTCTAAGAACGATACCTGGTATGCCGTCAGGGCCGCTAGCCTTGTTCACGTCCAGGTTGCGCAGCACCCTACGGACATCCTTTTGTTGGATGCGAATGTCTGACATACTCGTCTCGCATCCATTAGGAGAAGGAGGGGGCCGCGAATCACCAGGATTTAGACAAAAAGAGAGGCAAACTATTTTGCTTTCTCCCAAGCGGAGTGGGCCAGTGACCCGACGGTTTTCAGTAGGGAGGTAATGAAGGACGGCAGAAGTTTGATTCAACCGATTTAGCCTGGAACCAAAACGGTTTAATACCTGCTAGGTAGGAAGCAAGTTTGATCGCTATATTCGGCTAATTTGGTCGAACCAAGCCCTTCGCAACACCTTTTTGCAAGACTTGGCAGCCCTGTTGTAGACTTTCTTCCACTGGCCGACGTCACACGCCTTGCACGTTCGAGCGTCAACCCAGACATTGTATGCCTCATGTTTAAGCGCATCAACGCGGTTAAACTCGACGCCAAACCAAGGTCGGTCTTAAATTTATATTTTTAAATTATTATTGTTAAGTTATATAACTAAATAGAATTTATTAATTATGATTACTTGAGCTATGGCCAGAGCTACTGCCATTTTCTTCGATAAGAACGTCAGAGCCAGTCTTAGAGTTAGCGGAACCGATTTTGGAAGCGCCAGGGCTAGCGGCGGCAGCGGCGGCAGCGGAAGCTCCAACGGGAGCGCCAGCACCAGCGCCAAAGTTACCCTTATAACCATCGTAAGCGCTAGTGCCAGTGCCATAGCCAGTGGCAGCGCCAGTTCCACCGTAACCTGAAAGTAATGTACGGTTTTAGACATTTATTTTCTCAAAAGATTGACACAATACAGCGAAAATATTTTACATGAACCCGATTTCTTTTTTTTTATCTATAGGTTTGCGCTTGACCACTATCTCACCTGAAGCTAAGCGATGATGTGGTCGACGGTGAAGCACGCTTTCCTAGAAAAAAACCCTTTCACTCTGACTTAAAGACCCCTAGATTGTAGCTATCGAGAAACACAGACTCTGGCAGGGAATTCCACTCCTTAGCTATACGTATAATAAAAGTGTGCCCAAAACGTTTTGTGCGAATGGGTGGCATTTCCACCATGTACCGATAACGCGTCACCGTACGTCTGGTAATCCTGTGATGGAACAGGCTGGACGGAATTAAATCATGCAATTCAGAAATGTAACCGATAAAAAACCGACAAGCTGGCAATTCGGCGACGATGTTCAAGGCTCTGGAGCTTTGACTTGACCAGTGCCTCATTGCCGATGAGTTTCTTGGCCCGCTTTTCGATCGACTCTAGTGCATCAAGCTGGTATTTGGCTCATCCGTCCCAGAGATGAGAACAGTACTCCATGCACGATCGAACTTGCGCTTGATACAAGTTGAGTAGCTGTTCCGGCGTGAAGTACCTTCTCACCTTCGCAAGGATCCCCAACTTCTTGGCAGCCAGCAGAGCCTTTGCCGCAATGTATGGCCCAAAATTGAGAAGCTTAAGATGGTCCGTTATTGGCACGGTTACATCATGGAAAGTTGAAGCCGGGTGAAATTTTAGTGGAAAAAAGACACGCCTGATTGTCATCGCCGATTGACTAATTCAAACGCTCTACCATGGCCTCACGGAGAGACCGGATCAGCGGCCCGGTAGCCCGTGCGTTGGACAAGTATCTCTCAGCTACAATTCTGTCGTCTGCATACCCAAAGCACATGGGTTTTAGCACATGTTGCTGAGAGTACCGACCCCTGAGGGACCCCGGCATTAATATCCAATTGTTCCGATGAGCAGCCATCGATAACCACTCGAATGGACCGATCTCTCAGGAAGTCTGCAATCCCACACAGACCACCGGGCAGACCGAATGAAGTAAGCCCACCGATCAGGCCTTCGTGCCAGACCCTATCGAAAGCCTTCGAGATGTCGAGGGAGACGGCAAGCGCTTCCCCGTGCCTCTCGATGGCCTCACTCCATATGTGAATGGCATACGCTAGAAAATCCCCAGTAGACCGAATTCGGCGGGAGCCGTATTGGCGGTCGCTAAGGATATCGTTAGTTTCTAGGTATGCCAGGAGCTTAGTGTTAAGCACACGCTCCATACTCTTACGTACGTTTCGTCTCTTTAGTATGGACGTTACAGAAATGGGTCTGTAGTTGGCCGGGTCAGCTTGACTGCCCTTCTTGGGCACGGGCTGTACGTTGGCTTGCTTCCAAGCATTCGGCACTTTTCCAGATTCATATGAAAGGCGGAATAGACGTGTCAAGATCGGAGACAGTTCAGGCGCACAGGTTCTAAGAACGATACCTGGTATGCCGTCAGGGCCGCTAACCTTGTTCACGTCCAGGTTGCGCAGCACCCTACGGACATCCTTTTGTTGGATGCGAATGTCTGACATACTCGTCTCGCATCCATTAGGAGAAGGAGGGGGCCGCGAATCACCAGGATTTAGACAAAAAGAGAGGCAAACTATTTTGCTTTCTCCCAAGCGGAGTGGGCCAGTGACCCGACGGTTTTCAGTAGGGTGGTAATGAAGGACGGCAGAAGTTTGATTCAACCGATTTAGCCTGGAACCAAAACGGTTCAATACCTGCTAGCAAGTTTGATCGCTATTCGGCTAATTTGGTCGAACCAAGCCCTCCGCAACACCTTCTTGCAGGACTTGGCAGCCCTGTTGTAGACTTTCTTCCTCTGGTCGACGTCACACGCCTTGCGCGTTCGAGCGTCGACCCAGACATGGTATGCCTCATGTTTAAGCGCATCAACGCGGTTACACTCGACGCCAAACCAAGGTCGGTCTTAAATTTATATTTTAACTTATTATTGTTAAGTTATATAACTAAATAGAATTTATTAATTATGATTACTTGAGTTTGATTATGTATTAATCTATTATTATATTTAATAGTTAGTACCTAGGTAGTGTCAAATACGTACCTATGTTAAAATATTTTAAATATTATTTTATGTAGATGTATTTATTTAAACATAATTGTATGTATATTAAAATAACGAGTATGTATATATATGTTTTGTTTATATATATATATGTGTGTTAGGTAGTGTGAAGATAATATAAAATAGCATAAGTTTCAATAATCAAAGAGTCCGCATGAATATATATTAATATTTCTCGTCTGTAAAGAAACGTGCACTTGGAAAAAATTATGCACTTGATTCGATTGACAGACGGGCCAAAAGGCTTATTGGCAACGATGCAGTGGTTGCCTTAAAGCTCCAGAGCCTCGAACATCGACGCTGAGTTGCCAGCCTGTCGGTTTTTTATCAGTCACATTTCGTGGCGTGTGCGACGGAACTTCACAATTTGATTCCTCCGAGCCCTTTCCATCATCAGACTACAAGACGTACGGCCATACGCCATTGGTACACGGTGGACATCCCTCCCATACGCACAAAGCGTAAAGCGTTTTGCTAATACTTTCATAGTGCGCACTGCTAAGGAGTTGAACTCCCTTCCGAAGTCTTTGTTCCCTGATAGCTACAACCTTGGGGTATTTAAGTCAAGAGTAAATAGGTTTCTTCTAGGTAAGCGTGCTTCACCGTAAACCGCATCATCGCTTAACATCAGGCGAGATAGTGGTCAAACGAAAAAAAAAATGTAACAAGCCAAATTTTAAATTCGTAATATTAGTAGGATCAATCTTTCCTAGCCGTTTCCCAATTATGTCGGCGTCAGCTCCCAGTCTAACCGGATTCAGCTGAGTACCAGTATTTTACATGGAGCGACTGCTTATCTGACCTCTATAACCCAGTAACTGGGTAACACGACTATCACGGTACAACTTGGTAAGACTACACGTAACGACTGTCAAAGATCTTTAAATGATAGCCGGCACCAACGGCTTAACGTGCTTTCCGAGGCACGGAGGAGTTTCGGTATTTTCAAATGGTCACCCATCCTCGGACCGACCTCGTCAAGCGTTGCTTAACCTTGAAGATCAACCCGTGCAGCTGTTATTATATAACCGCGAGCTCCTCAAATATTAGTAGGATACGAAGTAGAATAACTCTCCTTATTTGCAACAAGCAGCTCCACCGGATTTATCAAAACCTAGCCGGAACAGATACGTTTTCCCAAACATCACCTAGGTTTACCCGGCCCGCCGGTGTGTAGTCTAAAGCCAGTTTATTCAAAGGCCTTAGTGGCAGTTTTTACTCATGCTCATTCGCGTTAACGTACAGGTTAATTTTATTGAAACTGGATAAGCGCCGTCTGGTGACAGTATGGAGAAATTACTTTTTTGTATACTAATTGACAGAAGAGATCGTTTACGTTATCACGAGTACGTTAAAAAATTCGGAATAAGCACACTGTAAAAATTTCACCGTGAAAACTCAGGCGGAGTGAGCTGTCGGTCTATCCAATTAAGGTGGAATGTTCACTTTTGGTTAACTGCACTTATGTTTTCATGGCGGGTTCTGCTGCACTTCGTTCGTTTCGACTCTACAGTACACTACAAACTTTTTGAAATGGCCACTTTACAGAAAACTTGTGTGTCAAAATGGTGACAATGTAATTCATTTCGACAATTCATTGTTTTATTTTTGAAGTGAAACTTCTTTATCGACGTATGGGAGAAATTTTGTACGTAGAGTCCGTCCAACGAAAAAAGTCCCGCGGAAATACATGGAACTAACAAGATTTGTTAGAGGACAGCGTACAGTCGCATAGAAACTAGCGCCGCGTCTACGGGACTTCTTTCGTTGGACGGACTCTATCGTCACGTTTTTCGGTTACGCGCCATGTTGCTTTTTTTATCAAAGTTTAGTAAAAAGACTTATTCAAATTTAAGTGAATTTACAAGAAAAGTGAGTGATTATATTTTTCGTTTTATAAATTCAACACGTATGAGCATGATTTTAATATTTATAAATTAATTAATTTATAAATATATATTATAATAAGAACAATGATAAAATAAATTACTCATTAATTGTATGCATGTCTATAATAATAAAATAGCTTTAATTTAATACGGAAAAAATTGTTTTTCTTAAGGCTTAAGCCTTATCTACCCCATTTTCGTGAAGTTGCAAATAGTAGAAAAATGATATGTCGTAAAGAAGTTTCACTTCTTACCTGTGTACTCTGGTACACACACACAATTTTTTTGGAACGAAGTTCCTTATCATGCGCTGCGAAAGGGGGCTAGACAGAAAAAATTAAGACCAAAAATTGGAACGACAATTTTATTTATTTTTTCATTAATTTTTGTCCGCTTCTCGTTATTGTCGCAAAATGTTACATACAGTTTGTCCCATCTGCTTATGTTTTACTACTTTTTTTTATTTGTTATGTCGTGATTATTCAATAAATGATTGTTAAGCGGTTTCAAAAATTGTTTATGATATATTTTTTTTATACTTATGGACAAAGCTTATACTATTAAAATGGGCAGCGGAACATTTCTCAATTCTCCATAGCCCAGTTGGTAATTGGACGATGGAAACATGTAATTTTCCCCATAGACCAATTGGACAGATTTCAATTGGTCCATGGAGCACCGACGATTTTAAAGCAGTTATTCTTCACCGATTAAGATGATATTTTGCATACACGTTTAGTTTGGATGACAATGCATAGTTAGCTATATCATAATATTCTAAATCCAAAATGACGTACGGCCCAAGATGGTGGACTAGTTATTTTTTGGTCACTGCCATATTATGGGTATCAAATGAAAGAGTTTGCTGAGAAGAATACGAAAAAAGCATGCCAAAAAAAATGGGTAGTTTTATTTCCTATAACGTCCTGTAAATTTTTCGGGCAAAAGTAGAATATGGCATTAACGGATAGTATAGTTTTTTATTAGGCAATGGATTATCGTGGTCGGGACCGAACTGCCAGAGATCACCTGCTACAAGCAAACAATTGTATCTCTTTATTAAAAGCTTTTATGTAACTTGCAATGTATGTATATTTTGCATATACGTTGGATGACAATGCATGGTTAGCTAAGTGATGTCATTCTAAATCCAATATGGTGGACGGCCCAAGATGGCGGTCTAGTTATTTTTTGTGCACTGTCATGATATGGGTATCAAATGAAAGAGTTTGCTGAGAAGAATATGAAAAAAGCATGCCAAAAAAAAATGGGTAGTTTTATTTCCTATAACGTCCTGTAATTTTTTCGGGCAAAAGTAGAATATGGCATTAATGGATAGTATAGTTTTTTATTAGGCAATGGATTATCGTGGTCGGGACCGAACTGCCAGAGATCACCTGCTACAAGCAAACAATTGTATCTCTTTATTAAAAGCTTTTATGTAACTTGCAATGTATGTATATTTTGCATATACGTTGGATGACAATGCATGGTTAGCAAAGTGATGTAATTCTAAATCCAATATGGTGGACGGCCCAAGATGGTGGTCTAGTTATTTTTTGTGCACTGTCATGATATGGGTATCAAATGAAATGGTTTGCTGAGAAGAATACATAAATTATTAACATTTTTTTATTTTTATTTATCTATTTTTAGCTTGGTTTAAAAAAGATTTTATAATGAATCATTTTATTATAATACATGATGGTCAACTCGAATATACACAACTTTAAATGAAGAATTTATTTTTTATCAAACGATAATAACCAGATATTTTTTCATAACTATTTTACACATGCTTGGCAATTTTGTATGCATAACAACACTTACCAAACCTTCACCTTGCACTATTTGTCGTGTTTTTCATCATATTCTCACTAACAAAGAAACAAATTTATCCTGCTTTCAGTGTTCAAGATCGACCTCTATACGTCTCTGTAGATAGCTTCACAGAAAAAGCCAGGATTTGTCGAACCTGGTGAGTTTGGGGATCAATTGATTCGTTACCCAAACAATTTGTTGATAAAATGTTTACACAAAATTCTTCAAATAGAATGTGGATATCGAACACAAAATTGGCCTCAATCCAATAACTATATCAAATACAAACTTAGTGCGGTTACGCACTGCATCCGTTCCAAATCCGAATTCATAGTTCCGAGTTCTATCCGAATTTGAAATGTTTTGTATTATGATTATGACGGATAGAGTTCGGATCTAGTGCGTGACACCTCTTACAAGTAGTAATACGACTGCTTCGGGCCGACATTTCTCGGAGTGGGATTGGATGCAATGCGGCACTGCCCTTACGGTGTCTGCAATAATCTTGTGACATATACATCCGATTTGGCCCTACCCTATATTAGCTTAGGTTTAAAAAAAAATCTCTTACCACCGGAGCCCGCACCGTTGCTAGCTGCATTTACTTGCATGCTCTAAAAAAAAAGTTATTTATGTAATACGATTTTTTATTAATTTTATTAACAATAAATGTACACACACATAATACACAGGCAAGAGGAAGACAGAAAAATTGGTACAAAGACAAATTATTTATAAATAAATCTCTTCCAGCATACCTGTGAAAGGAGAGTTAAAAAAAAGATATGTATGAGGGAGCGTTTTTAAGTTCGCGGGTAGGTAAGGGGTGTATATTTATTTATTTCTTATCCTTAAAAATTTATCAGATCTTTCGATTGCTTCCAAAAAAACGTTTTGTCTTTGTCCGAAAATTAGGTTGTAACTGCGTCCTTAACTTCTTCATCGCTATCTTTCGTATCAATAATAATCGCCGGGAACCAGGTCAGGGCTGAAGGGTGGGGGATCTAGAATATCGAAGCCCATCTTATGCAGAACAGCTATCGCAACACGACTCTTGTGAACGGGCGCGTTGTTGTGCAGATGGAGGACACGTTTTTTTTTAAAATTTTACTCTTCCTTTTTCCTTGATGCCTTCTTGAAATTGCTCCATGGTTACAGCATAGTATTTTCTGTCTGAATCATCTTTGCCTTTATAAAATAGATTAATAAGATTCCTTTTGAATCCCAAAAAATGTCGCCATGATCTTTTCGGCTGACTTTTAAACTTTTTGGGTGGTGGTTCTTTTTTTTTTTTGCCACTGCTAGGTGTCTTGTGTAGACTCAGGTTCATAATGATGAACCTAAGTTTCATCCAACACGATTTTATCATTTCCATAAAAAATCGTGTTGTTATTTTATCATCCTCCGTGATTTGATCAAATCCCTTAGGTTTTTGATCAAAAATCTAATTTTATGAAAAACCTGCAACATATACATAACAAGCTAATAAAAGCGTGTTAAAAAGGCACGTATCCCAATGATGGGGGAATGACAGTGGCGAGTAGAAGCCGCCACTTGAATCAAAGCTCGGACCCGGGGAGACGGAACGGCAATTGGTCTATGAGATTCTCACTCCGAAGTTAAAGTAGCCGCTGCCTTGTAAAAAAATGTTGGTTCATCAAAGACTAGAGCCGCTAGGGACTAGAGTACAAATAGTGATAATGTTTTTGATTGGATTAGGTTCACACATTAAATTCATGGGGATCAGGTCTGGACTTCTAGTTGGCAACGGTATGGGTCCACCTCTTCCGATCCACTTATGGATAATTAGTGTCTAGACATTCAAAAAGTATAACAACTGGTATAGTAAAAAGTGGATTAAGACACAGCATGAGAGTATGTGTGCGAAACAGAGGCGGACACGTGGAACATGAATTGTATTCGTAGAATTTCTGTAGAATTAGTAAAACTTCATGTTGTACCTATTTATACTGTGATTTTTTATTTCTTAGACTAAACTGACAGCTGCCTATGATCTTATTTTATTAAAATGTTGCAAGCGCGGAGCATAGGGTTGTAGGTAAGGCTCGATCTCAATAACTGATTAATTGAATCGATGTGACATGACTCCTCAATTTAATTTTACTAATTGGTGTAAATAAATGTTTTATGAATATAAACATAATATATTTAACATAGTACATAAACTTTTATTGTGTTAAATATGAAATCAATAATAAAATAAAGTCGATCGATAAAATGAAGTCTGACATAAATGAGTAGAAACTATATAAGGGCCGCTAGTTTCTTAACAAATGTAATTTATTTCTGTGATTTATAGTTCCATTTTCGATCTACTTCGATTTTCGATCAACTTTCGATCACTCGGGATAGTCAGGATACGACACTATTTTTATGTAACGATAAAGTGACAACCCCCCAAATGTCTGTTTAATCTACGAAATTAAAAATGTTTTATTTTGTTTTTTGATCCAAGTGATAAATTTGGCGTTTAAGCACCGTTATTTTTTACTAGCTGGGAGCCTTTCATCATAGTTTTTTTCTAAGAATTCTGATATTACCCTAGCTTGTTATACCTTGTTGGATAGCTAAACGTAGATATTTTAAGCACATGTTTCATAGCCAAATCATTCAGGAATGATGGTAACTACAACCTCTTAAAGGATCTAGCCTGACTTAACCTGTAGCCCTGTATAAATCCGTCTATTGGTTTGAAAGATATGAGGTAATAAAGAATATTACATACATACAAGCATACATACATACAAGATACGCGTGAAAAACATAACCCTTTCCTTACAGTCATAAGCTTTGCAAATTTTTTTTTTTAAGGTAAGGGAAAAATACTCACACTTCCAAACAACATCACGATAAGGAATATAACAGATAATTTCCTGAACATTTTATTTCCAAGTGCTTCACTGTCGTAGTTCGAGTCAGTATTACCAAATGAGTACTGTAGCTATGAATGCTATGATAACCATAACTCACAGGTGTATTTATACCCTTTTAAGCAAATGATTTACTTTGTGTACTGATTTTAGTGTTCCGTAGGTCGGTTATATATTATAAGTCATTGACATAAGTATAGTCCGTCTTTGTCTTCCTGAATCTTTCTGAGTTCTTATTAACTAATCAGTTTTGTTTTTTATTTTTCATTCTGGAGCTTGTGGCTAAATAATAACAACTGCACGGGTCGATCTGCAAGGCTAAGCAACGCTTGTCAGGGTCGGTCCGTGGATGGGTGCCCATCTTTACATACCAAAATTCCTCAGTGCCTCGGGTCCCGGCTTACAATTGTAGATTTTTGACTGTCGTTACTGGTAGTCAGATACCAGGTAATCTGACACCAGTCTTGCCAAGGCGTGTTGAGTTACCCAGTTACTGGGTTGTGGTGGTCAGATAGACAGTCGCTCCATGTAAAATATTGGTACTCAGCTGCATCTGGTTAGACTGGAAGCCGTCCCCAATATAGTTGGCAAAAGGCTAAAAAGATTGATTGTTTTTTTTAATAAGAGGTTTCTTTTTTTTCTTATAAATATGTACATATTCACAAAGTGTACATATTAATTGATAAAAAAGTTAATTTAATAAAAAAACCTAACTGCTTATGTAGCGAACTAAAACGATGTAAACAAGAAGAATAAATTTATTAATTAAAAAATCATTTTTTTATACAAGCTTTTTTTTCGTATTCTTCTCAGCAAACCCTTACATTTGATACCCATATGCAGTGCACAAAAAATAACTAGACCGCCATCTTGGGCCGCCCGCCATATTGAATTTAGAATGATGTCACCTAGCTAATCACGCATTTTCATACACACTAAACGTGTATGCAAAATTTCATCTTCATCGGTGGAGGATAACTGCTTTAAAATTAAGTTGCCAGATTTGACCTGTAGTGTGTTCGGGTCATATACACTGGTTCATTAACCTCGTCAGTCACCGTTTCATATTAAAGGGCTCGTTTGATCGGCGTATGAAGCCACAGCCTGGCCTCCACACTCCTTGCTGCCTGTGCCTGCACCTGTGCTACTGCCTATCTGCCCGTTAGCTTAACTATTAGTTCAGCTGCCTTGACCATCTATCTGTGTGCCTGCCTATCCGTCCTGCTGCCTACTCTACTGCCTACCTGCCCGTTAGCCTGACTATTAGTTCAGCTGCCTTGACCATCTATCTGTGTGCCTGCCTATCCGTCCTGCTGCCTACTCTACTGCCTACCTGCCCGTTAGCCTGACTATTAGTTCAGCTGCCTTGACCATCTATCTGTGTGCCTGCTTATCCGTCCTGCTGCCTACTCTACTGCCTACCTGCCCGTTAGCCTGACTATTAGTTCAGCTGCCTTGACCATCTATCTGTGTGCCTGCCTATCCGTCCTGCTGCCTACTCTACTGCCTACCTGCCCGTTAGCCTGACTATTAGTTCAGCTGCCTTGACCATCTATCTGTGTGCCTGCCTATCCGTCTTGCTGCCTACTCTACTGCCTACCTGCCCGTTAGCCTGACTATTAGTTCAGCTGCCTTGACCATCTATCTGTGTGCCTGCCTATCCGTCCTGCTGCCTACTCTACTGCCTACCTGCCCGTTAGCCTGACTATTAGTTCAGCTGCCTTGACCATCTATCTGTGTGCCTGCCTATCCGTCCTGCTGCCTACTCTACTGCCTACCTGCCCGTTAGCCTGACTATTAGTTCAGCTGCCTTGACCATCAATCTGTGTGCCTGCCTATCCGTCCTGCTGCCTACTCTACTGCCTACCTGCCCGTTAGCCTGACTATTAGTTCAGCTACCTTGACCATCTATCTGTGTGCCTGCCTATCCGTCCTGCTGCCTACTCTACAGCCTACCTATCCGTTTGCTTGCTCATCTGCCAACCTATACTGTGATTTTTAATTTCGCAGACTAAACTGACAGCTGCCATTGAACTTATTTTTTTTTATGTTGCAAGCGCGGAGCATAGTGTTGTAGGTAAGGCTCAATCATAAGTGATTCATCGAATCGATGTGACATGACTCCTCAATATATTTTTACTAATTGGTGTATGAATTGGTAATGAATTTTTTATGAATATAAACGTAATATATTTAAATATAACAGTATTCATACACATAGTACATGAACTTTTAGTGTGTTAAATATGAAATCAACAATAAAATAAATGCAATCGATAAAATTAATTCTGACATAAATGGTTAGAAACTAAATAAGGGTCGCTAGTTTCTAAACATTTTTTTTTTTGCCTTGAATTAATTTTATTTTCGATCTACTTTGATTTTCGATTAACTTTCGATCACTCAGGATAGTTATGGTACGACACTATTTTAATGTAACGATAAAGTGACAACTCCCCAAATGTCAGTTTACTCTACGAAATTAAAAATCACATTATAGGGCACACCACGTCTTCCTGCCCGACCTACTGCCTGGTTAGCTGCCCACGTCGTGCGAAGCTGGACCTTAGTTTTATTATCTACTAGCTGTTGCCCGCGACTTCGTCCGCGTGGTTAAGAAGATATAAAGTGTACTGATGTTTAACGCAAACTATTTTTATATTTCAGTCAACAGAAAATGCCTATCACACTAAGCATCATTTTTTAAAGCACGAATTAGAAAAAAAATATAGAGTATCACAAAATCATTTCTTAGCTTAAACTACTCATAAACTCTAGACTTGCTAAATTTGAGGCTTTAGATTCCTATTCAGGCTCATTTTCAGATGATCCTCTTTTGGTTTCAATAAAAATTACATAATTGTATAAAAAATAACATATTATTTAAATTAAATCCAGTTTCGAAATTTCATTCAAATGAAAATTGAAAAATGAAAATGAGAAATCACATATTATTTAAATTAAATTAGGGGTGTCAATTTCGAAATTAATAAACATGCAAATATGGTCCGAAATTTCGAAACTATGAAATTTCGAAATGCATGCCCTACCTTACACCCCTAGATCCGGCCCTGTCGCAAAATCCGTTCTTAGCAGACGTTTACTAACTATAATCTAAAGTAAGTAACTCAAAAAATGAAGGACTTTCATATAAACTTGCGAGACACCCCATAAATCCGGCCCTGTCGCAAAATCCGTTCTTAGTGGACGTCTACTATCTATAAACTATATCCCTGCCAAATTTTAAGTTAGTAGGTCCAAAAATGAAGGACTTTCATACTAACTTGCGAGAGCCCTTAGACTCCCTAAATCCGGCCCTGTCGCAAAATCCATTCATAGCGGCAATCTACTAACTATAAACTATCTCCCTGCTAAATTTTAAATTAGTAGCTCAAAAAATGAAGGGCTTTCATACAAACTTGCGAGAGCTCTTAGACCCCCTAAATCCGGCCCTGTCGCAAAATCCGTTCTTAGTGGACGTCTACTATCTATAAACTACATCCCTGCCCATATTTTAAGTTAGTAGCTCAAAAAATGAAGGACTCTCATACTAACTTGCGATAGCCCTTAGGCCCCTAAATCCGGCCCTGACGTAAAATCCATTCTTAACGGACGTCTGCTAACTATAAACTACTTCCCTACCAAATTTCATCTTTATACGTCAAGCAGTTTTCGACATTTCGTGATAGGTGAATGAGTGACCTTTTGCTTTTATAAATAAGATTCTTCAAAAAAACTTTAACACCCCCTAAATCGTATTTTGGGGGTAAGTTCGAAAAACTTATAATGACAACCTTTATTATTGATTTAGGTTGATATTTGTGTCAAGTTTCAAGGTTATTAACCCAAGAAGTAAGATTCTTCAAAAAAATAAAACGTCTTGTGGGGGTATTTTTGAAAACTAATAATTTAGCAACCTTTTGTTGCTTACTTAGTTGGGTATTTATGCCAAGTTTCAAGTTTATTAACCTAATAAGAAGGTTTTTCAAAAAAACTTTAACACCCCCTAAATCGTCTTTTGGGGTTAGTTTCGAAAAAGTAATAATAACAACCTTTATTATTTATTTATTTTAGTATTTGTGTAATGTTTCAAGTTTAGTTACCCATGAAATAAGATTCTGCCATACAAATTTCAACATCCCCTAAATCGACTTGAGGGGGTAGTTTAAAAAAACTAATAATGTCAATCTTTATCATGTACTTAGATTACTATTTGTGCCAAGTTTCAAAAATATTAGACGAAGAAATTAGATTTTTCATACAAACTTTGCCCCCCTTTTTAACCCCCTTAAGGGTAGAATTTCGGAAAAGCCTTTCTTATCGGATGCCTACATTATACAAAGAATACACCTTTCAAGTTTTAGGTCTCTACGTTCAGCGGTTTGGGCTGTGCGTTGATCCGTCAGTCAGTCATTCAGGACAAAGCATTTTATATATATAGATATCCTTTTTCTTAGTTTTAATTTATTATTACTTTTACTTTTATTAACGTGGCTTACGTTTACACTCTCGACAAAGTCACCTTTCAAACAAAAAAAAAACAGAATCGGTTCATCCGTTTAGGAGCTCTGATGCCACAGACAGACACACAGATACACAGCAACACACGTCAAACTTATAACACCCCTCTTTTTCCGTCAGCGTTTAAAAATCATCCTGTGCAGTCGGAGGATAGATACGAGTATTCACGAGCTGGCTGACCAAAACCATAATTATGTATCTTCCGACCGCACAGCATGATTTTCTTCTTTTATTATACATCTTTTTAGTTCACTTCATAAGCAGTCGGGCTTTTAGATTTTATTAACTTTTTTTATTTCTTTTAAACATATAAGTGATTAGTAAGATATATACTTTTGTAATCACCACTAAAAAGCCTGCATGTTGATACCACACCCGATGGGTATGGAAGAAAAAAAACATTGGGGCCTCCACAATATAGCGCCCAAAAACCGCCTTGTTGGTTTTTTTTACGTGACTTATCTAAGAACACTTGGGTGATCAAGATCTATCTAACGATGTATTAATTATATAAATCCCTCTAGTGGTTTGAAAGATAAGATATAATAAAGATGTGAGATAATAATAGTACATTGTGATACAAGGGTGGAAAGTAGGTTATTGCAAACGAGCTGTCTGCATCTCGTGTCATTAAAAACCCTCGCCTTCGGCTCGGGCTTGTTAATGACAGCTCGTTTGCAATAACTTACTTTCCACCCTTGTATCACAATGTACTATTTTTTAATTATCGATAGGCTCGCCTTTGGCCACTATCTCACCAGATGGTAAGCGATGATGTGGTCGACGGTGAAGCACGCTTGCCCAGAAGTAACCTATTCGCTCTTGACTTAAAGACTTCCTAAGGTTCTAGGTATCTGGAAATACACACTCCGGCACGGGATTCCACTCCTTAGCTGTTCGGCTGCCCCATTTCAAAACCTAGTAAGGACCTAAAACGAAATTTTACAGGAGAACGCATAAACATAAAATAGACCAGCTGCCTTTGAAAAGTATTTATGTTAGGTAAAAAAATACTATTGATCAAAACCTAGCAAGTCCAGAGACTTACTAGGTTTTAAACTGGCCAAGAGCGAGTAAATATTGCAGTTACTAGGTATCGATGCTTACATATATCTGGTTTTATATGCATTTTCAACGCTGGTGTTTTTGTATTTTATAGGGACTTACTAGGTTAGCAAGATTATGCAATAAAACGATTTTTGTAAAATGTGTCCCTTACTAGGTTTTGAAATGGCGCAGCCGTGTTCTTACAATGAAAGTATTCCCAAAACGTTTGGTGCGAATGAGTGGGATGTCGTACTTCTTGTAGTAAGATGATGGAACGGGCTAGGTGGCATTAAGTCATGATATTTCGTCAACCCCGTTCCGTTTCGTTTTTGTTATTTTGCTACAGAACCCTAAATTATGGCCGACAGATGTTTTACACCTGAGCTAATATGCGAAAAAGTTATGGAAAATAGTCGAAGGCCTTCGTTCCGTATCAAATCTCTGAATAGGTCGGTGTGCCTACCCAAAATGTTCTAAGCGTGAAAAAATGCAAGAAATATTATATTAGCGTATATTTGCATGGTAAACAAGGTCACACTATAACTATTATTAAAGGTGAACCTAGACGCTCCGCAGGAACCGTACGCAGTCATGGCATTTTATAAATCTTTCTATGAAATCGAATGCAGCCTCGCGCACCTACCCGCGCCACACGCACACGCATTTCAGCAAAATGAAATAAAAAATATTATTTCTAGGTATACCAAAGAAGTATAAGGTATTTAAGGTATACGGATTCCACCAGCACGTGCGGATGACGCAAATCCGCTACCTGCTTGGGGCCTTTACTGGGCACTTTGGAACCAACGACATGCTCATGAAGATGGGTTTAACCGCGACCCCCGTGTGCAGGTTGTGTGGGGAACATACGGAACGCATGGAGCACCTTCTGTGCACATGCGATGCACTGGCTGGCAAGCGAATGGGTCTCCTAGGGGTTGGACACCCAAAACCAGAAGACTATAAGGCTCATATCTCCTAGTCTCGTTGTAAAACTCATGAAAACAGTTTTCAACGATATTGGGGAGGAGTAAGTTATCTAGGGGACCACAATAGATCCCAATGGGTCGAAGTGTCCAAGTTATTTCTTGGCCCCTCCATAAGATAAGATAAGATAAGAGCTGCTCCAATTAATTTAGATATTTTTATATTTAGCACCGTGAATTTAGTTTTTTTATTTTATTTGGTTTTCTTGCAATGACAAGAATATTTACTTTTTAAAGGATTACATTATTTTATTTTAATTATTGTGAATGTGAATACTATGTGGATCATATTTTTTTATTTTAATTTATCTTAGTTAGTTTTTAATCATGGTGTGGGTGTTTGAGTAGTTTATGCGGCCTAGCCGAATGTCCTTTCTTTGGTATTGTTCGTCAATTCGTTGAACTCCTTAAATTCTGAGTTGAGCTGCATGGTTATTGACAAATGCGTGCACTGACTGGACAGGTCCACTCAATCTGTCTGGTTCTTTCCTCAAAATACCATTTCAGACATCAGTCTACATGGTCTTCACATGATCTAACCAAGATTTTGTCTGGACTTTAAAAGACAAGGGCGTCGCCAGCCGATGGCCCAGGGGGGGACAAGTTGATATGGAGAATGAGAAAAGTATGAATTGTAGGTAAAGTCGAGAGCACATGAAGCTTTTCACTTGTAGTACGAGCCTTACATCTACAGCGATTGTAATAATATCGGTAGTTCTCGCCAAACTTCTTGGCCGTCCCGAAGTTGGCTGCAATGTCTGCGCAGTAGTAAATCATACAAAAACAGTACCGATCCGTGCCTTGCGCATCGGAAAGCAACTTCAGGGCGGCCCAGAAGTTTCGCGAGCACTATTCAGAGTCCAACGTGTAAAGCTACGCAACTCTATCGTACACGTTGTGCACGGAAGAGCGATCAAAATTTTCAACGCTTTTCCGTGTCGGGAAATAAGGTTTTTGCCTATTTTAGGATATCAACTACGGTTCGATCTGTTGGGTTTGGTTTATATATATTCGTTCGAGTTTCGACGTACGGGAATGATCAATCAAGCAAGTCAAGTCAAAGATTTAGGACTGTGGTTGCTTTACATTTGGCAACTTTTTTAGAATATCTAGGGGAGGGGGGGGGGGGGGCAGGTGCCCCCCTCTGCCCCCCCTTGGCGACGCCCTTGTTAAAAGAGACTGTGACCTCTGAGTTTGTTTCGGCCTTTCTTCTCCGAGTAGTCAGACAGGAAACGCCGACCTCATCTAGTTTAAAAAAATATGATCGACATGTAAAAGTCGAACATAAATGACTTTCCTATTTCGTATATATTACTCACTATAACGGAAGCGTCCTATTTAAAAGTAAGATTTATAGGGTTGTGTTCATTTTAAACCAAATTAAAAAATTCTGGTAGATGCGTCTTTTTACTGATGCCAAATAAGTAGTTAACTCAATTTCTGAAAAAATGTCAGGTGCGTCTTTTTTCCTTATGACGGTAGAATTAATGACCCCAAAAACCTTGAAAATAACACCCATGAAGAAAATTTCGGCAATTTTCTTTTTGATTTTGACCCCATATTTTTTATTCTTAGTAAATACCCCCAAAATCGTGGAAATGACACCCATGTCGAAAAGTTAGTAAATTTTCGTCGGTGCCATCTTGAATTATGGTTTTGACACTATTTTCGTTATTAGCGACCCCGAAAGCCAGAAGTATTGGTCCTCATATCAGGCTTGCCTTTATTCAGGTCAGAGTGAAAACTGTGCCACAGTCACAGTGATGGGTCAGTGCCCACTCAACCCGATTAGACTCAACCCGAAGAATAATACCTGCAAAGTTCTGTTTTTTTTTATGCGTAAAAACGTCGATGTACAGTCAGGTAGAAAAGTGTTGATTTAACGCTTGCACCACAGAGAATATAAAATTTAAATAATGTTTGGATAAATAGATGAATAAGTAAACAAGTAAATACTTATGCTTTTTAATATAGTATACGCTTTGTACTTAGTAGATTATTGTTATCATTACAATCTTATAGCTAATGGCAGGGTGGTATTATTAGATAAGTGATTATAATTATTAGGTTAACAAGTAGGTTCTAAAATATAAAAAAATATGAATTACTAAATTTTCTTTAAAAAATAAACATTAGGTATCTTAAAGAATACAGGACTAGGTAGGAAAAACAAAATTAAAAGATTAAAGTTTTTAGGTGTTTGTCGGTATACATGACCGACGTGTAATAAACTTTGGCCACGTTGATTGGAAATTAATCCATAATTTTTACGCAGTCTGCCCTGAGAAGGCCCTTCACCTGACATTGTGAATGACAAACTAACCAAACATACTTTACTTTCTTATCATACCGGCACCCTACATAATTGCATTTTTGCAAAAAAAAAGTTCGAATTATAGATATGAGCCGCTTCGTCTATTGTTTCCAGAAAACCGGTTTCAGCGAGGTAGAGGTTATCTTTATAAAGCTACATTTTTTAAACGAAATCTCTTACTGCCAGGATAAATTAAGTATCATAACAAAATATTCTATGCATAATAAATTAATAAGTTATTTAGGACTAAATAACACTTTGCCTGACTGTACAAATGGTAGTAAAACTTCTGGTATTATTCTTCGGGTTGAGTCTAATCGGGTTGAGTGGGCACTGACCCGGCGCATCGCCGTACGTCAAGAGGCCATGAAATGTGCGCCTCAGTGTACACGATCTCATTTGCAAGAATATTTTAATTAGGTAATCACAAGTATAGCTACCGGCTATGCTTGTAATTTTGATTGGTTTGACAATTCATATGTGCCTGTAAGTGGATTATTTAGCATTTATAGGAGTAGTAGAAACCAAGGTGTGCCCGGGCCTCAGTACCTCTAAACATTATTTATGATTTTTTTATTACGAACGATGAAAAATGTTTTGATTTTTATTAATCTCAATCTTTAACCATGCTGATACTTGAGTGAAAGTGCTGGCTTTCTTTGGCATACTTTTATAAAGCTATATCCTATTATTATAAGAAAGGTGTGTTAGGTCACCATAGCATCAAGCACTACTTTCTACATGGTCCTTCGAGCCGGATATTTGATCTTTTCTAAGATTTAATCCTCCCAATCGGCATAATTTTATGAGATCGGATTGCAGTTTATTTGCTGATTCCATTGAATGACGTCCTTCGCAAAAATCGTCCATATAGAAGCTGTCTTCTAATTCTTTTGCTGCATCAGGAAATTATTTCTGTCATTCATCGGCAGCCAGTTGTTTCAAGCACATCAACGCTAAGAACCCTGCTGGTTTGGTTCCGTATGTAAGCGTGACGAGTTGAAATGATTGTATTGGTTGCGGTTATTATATTCTCGGCATAGTACCTTTTGGTAAGCTTGATCTTCTTGGTACACTCGGATCATTCTGTACATCTTCTTGATATCGGAAGTATATACAAATTGATATTGTCTCCATTTTAGGATAAGCTCTTGAAGATTTTTCTGTATATTAGAGCCCCTGTACATGACGTCATTTATACTGTACCCTGATGACGACTTTGCTGAGGCGTTAAAACTACTCTCAATTTGGTAGTTGTAGATTCAGCCCGAATGACTGCATGGTGTGGTAAGTTGCATTCGGGCGCCTGGTTAATGTTGCATGGTATCATGATTAATATTGTACCTTCGAAATAGGGTCAAAATAAAGCTTTTGGTTGTTCGAAAATGGTTTCACGGCATCTAAACCGTAAGATGGAAAAATCAACGATATCTGATATCTAGCGAATGACTTATTCGGAGTGTTGGACTCGCGTTTTGCAGACCAGTATGAAAAGGACATTGAAACCATACATCCCAATGAGAAATACCTTTCTAATTTATGGAAAAACCAAACTTCCATAATTGAAGCAGTTTTCAAACTTATAAAGAGAACTAGCTTTTGCCCGCGGCTTCGCACGCGTAGACTACATGCTTTTCCTTATCATATTTTAACAGTATGTAGAGAAAAATTAAAAAATAATGTAATGCGAAAGTGTTTCTTAGGACAGACTTATACATACCTACTTTATCATCAATTTGCTCTATCCTTGTCCCGTCCCTATCCCTTTACTATTTCTGTGTTTATCCATGACTAATAATAAGTAGGTAATCATAAGCATAAGTAAGTAATTAAATTAAAGTATTTCCTTATAAACAACATTTTAAACCATTTTGGATGTTGACGCCAATATCACCAGACTATTTGATGAGCTAACACGTGAACACGCTACATAGAACTGTCCATGGAAAATGCAATTCTCCCTCAAATCTACACCAGCATACTTCAAAGTTTGTCCTTGAGCCTTATTAATTGTCATGGCGAAGCAGATTTTCCCGTCCCTATTTAATTCCTATATTTATGTGTTGAGGCATTTTATAGTTACCAACAGACTTTAAAGTATTGAAAGTATTTTTAATAATTTTTCCTTTGTAAAAGAAGGACTTTTGTACAAAACATTTCATCCCCCATGATCTGCCCCCCCAAGGACGGAATTCCCAAAAGACCTTAATTTGCGTTAGATTTTAATCTTCAGCCCAAACCCAAAATTCTAAGATCCTAACTTCAAAACTGACCGACTTTCATACAAACTTTCATCCCCTATTTCACCCCCTTAGGGGTGGAATTCACAAAAATCCTTTCTTAGTGGATACCTGCACAGTATAACTATAAAGTATCTATGTGCAAAATTTCAAGTCTAGACGATTTCATTATTCCCATGACTTTATCCCCCTTTTCCCCCCTAATGGGATCCCCAAAATCGCTGAGATACGTGTAAATTATTTTTAACCTTCAGCCTAAACCCAAAATATGAAACCCTGCTTAAAAACTGACGGATTTTTATACAAACTTTCATCCCCTATTTCACGCCCTTAAGGGTGGAATTCCAATCCAGAACTTTTTAGACATCCTCCAGCGCAGCAGTGAACAGTTTCGGTGAAATGACGTCTCCCTGTCTCATTCCGCGCTGGAGAAGGATTGGTTTCGAGGTCTGATCCTGAAGACGGACTGACATGGTGGCGTTTTTGTTCAAACACTTCAAAACCTCAATGTACCGGTAGTCGATCTGGCACCGTTGGAGAGACTGCAATACAGCTCAAGTCTCGATCGAATCGAAGGCTTTCTCGTAGTCCACAAACGCTAAACAGAGAGGCAGGTTATACTCTTCGGTCTTCTGTATGACCTGCCGCAGCGTATGTATGTGGTCTACGGTGCTAAAGCCTTTTCGGAATCCGGCTTGTTCGGGAGGCTGGAAATCGTCTTACCTGCTTGCGAGTCGATTCGTGATGACTCTTGAAAACAACTTGTAGACATGGCTAAGAAGTGAGATGGGCCTATAGTTCTTCAGCCGGGCATTGTCGCTTGGCATCAACGTTAATGGCGAGTACATCACTCACCTTAGAGTTTGCCGATGACATAGTGGTCATGGCTGAGACCATGGAGAGTGTCAGTAAAATGCTCGATGACCTCAGTAGAGCTGCCGAAAGAGTGGGTCTTAAAATGAACATGGACAATACTAAGGTCATGATGAATGCCTATGTAACACTCACTCCTATCAAGATCGGAGACTCTATACTCGAAGTTGTAGATGATTATGTCTACCTGGGACAAATGGTCCAGTTGGGTAGGTTCAACTTCGAGAAAGAAGTCAACCGTCGAATCCGACTCAGCTGGGCGGCGTTCGGGAAGTTGCGTGGTATCTTCTCGTCCAATTTACCGAAATGTCTCAAGACAAAAGTCTATGACCAGTGTGTTGCCAGTGATCACCTACGAGACCGAGACATGGTCGCTCACAATGGGCCTTATCAGAAAGCTTAAAGTCACCCAAAGGGCAATGGAGAAGGATCGTGATCACGCAAGGAAATTTCGAGCATAGGCGCACGTCAGAAATGATGATATCCGCAGGAGAAACAAAGTTACTGATATTGCCCGAAGAATTGCCAAACTTAAGAGGCAGTGGGCAGGGCACATTGCTCGCAGAACGGATGGCCGCATGGGGCCGAAAAGTTCTGGAATGGCGACCGCGAACCGAAAGATGATATGTTGGAAGCTGAGATGAGCCTTCCTTGAATATGAAAGGTGGTAACATTTTTTCAAATTTAATTCCATTTTGTTATTTTTACACCATTCGACTACCCTATTTAAATCATCTTGTAAGAGCGCGATATCACTAGATGAATCGATTGCTCTGGCAAACTTTAGGTCATCGGCGTACAAAAAGCACTCAGAGAATTAAAAGCAGCTGGGGAGGTCATTGATGAATATAATAAATAATATGGGAGCAAGATGTGAACCCTGCGGAGCCCCGGCAGTCATGCGATAATTGCCAGCAGATCGAAAACCGTTCACCACAACATAGAATTCCCGATCCAGTAGGTAAGACGTCAGCCATTTCAGCAAGGGCCCAGTAATACCATACGTAGCTAGTTTATGTAATAGTATGGAGTGAGAAATTTTATCGAAGGCCTTACTGAAATCTGTGTACAACACATCAAATTGTTTGTTTGAATCAACAGATGTAATGGTATATTAAGCTTTGTCTTTTTTTTAAAAATTGCCTGATTGTACTTAAATAATATAACCCAAGCTTTTCTTTCTAACTGTACAAAATTTGCTTAAAAAATATTATTAATAGTAAATAAATAATAATAAAATTTAATAATACCTGTTTCGACCAGATCGGGCGAAGCTCATCGGCCGAAACGCCTACTAAGCCTGATTTATTAATGGTCATGACTATTCATGTGATACAGTAAAAATGTAGTTTTTACTTATCTATATTCATTGTGATTTATTTCATAGAAATAGTAAATATTTATCCCTTAGCCAAGCTTTTATTGCTGACTGTACCAAACATTCTCATGTACCCGTTGGGAAAGAAAATATTTCATATTTTAAAATGTCGTGGACCCATTGGGAAGTAAAGTATGAATTTAAATTTTTCGAGAACAATAGAATCGTGGACCTCTGGGAATAACCCGATTATTCAATCTCTTTAAATCATTTAATTTGTCACATGTGTTTATGGAACCTACACGAACAACTGACTACTGCTACATGTATTGATACTGTATTTTGTTGCTGCGACTACTTAGACAAAGCCATTATAAATTGGTTGCCTTCGGATCATAGTGGGCTACTAGTAACCTTTGAGTTCAACATATTAATTCAACAAGTGCAGATTCAATCCAGACCAATAACATCCGGTAAATTAAATAAATTTAACAGCACTTTAATTAGTAAGCTAAGTGATCAAGACCTCACAGTGAATGATGGTAATATTTTATATAAAAAAGTTTTCTCAGTAATTCAAAAGGAGTTCAATAATACTTTTAGGAATAAAACTAAAACTATATGCTCTATGTTTTTATTCAGTGTAGTAGTAGGGAAAAACTTTACGAGCTCTATGGCCTTAAGCCTTATATTAACACTGAAACTTTTAATAAGTATGTTGCTACTTATTCATAAACATTTAGAAATACGTGTAAAGTAGCTAAGGCTTTATGCATTGGCAATAAGGTTAAAACCGCAGAAAATTAAATCAAGACAGTTTGGAAAATTATAAACAATGAAACGAACAGGAACAGGAATTTTTGGGGGCTGAGTCACCCGCGTCCGTAGGAGAGTTACCCCTATTGATGTTACCCTACACGTGGTCCCCGGGTGGTGCTAATCAGGTGACACTACTGGTGGTAGGCCTCGGCCGAAGGCTTGTGACCACCCAACGGGCAAAGACGTACCGCCAAGCAGCCTAGCCGTGTTCCGGTACGATGCTCGGTGTAGCCACTAGAGGAGTTGGGTCGAGATAGTTGTTCCACTGCATGCTGACCAGCCTGACTCGCGTTGTTTTGGGCGTATCGGGAGACTAGTTGCGGAGGGTAGCGTGATCCGAGGCACGGTGCGCCGCTGGCCGACCGCAGGTAGTTGGGGGCCCAAGTAGTGTGCCAGCCACACACGAAAGGCTGCCCCGCCAACTGTCGAAAAATCCCGGAATGCACCATCGTGCTGGTTGGCGACCAAATGGGAGGGCCCGATGGACATCTCCGGGGGGGCTCGGGCGTCGCCGCAGTCTCCGGACTAGTGCCCCAAAGATGGCGTCCTTTCAGTGCGTGTCTGTAGGTTAGTAGCGTGGAACCTCATCTCACTTCCTTCTCCTCTCCTTTCAGTCTTACAAATGGCAAGAAAAAAAATAAAACTGGAGTTAAACAGCGGCTGCACCCCCTCCCACACAAAGTGCACCTCACTAATATTAGAGGTCTGCACTCCAATCTCACCTCAGTCCACCATCATCTGGAGACTGAAAAGCCAGCACTGTTTTTCCTTACGGAGACGCAGATAGGAAGTCCGTCAGACGTGTCGTACTTATCCTACCCAGGGTTTACCCTGGAGCACAATTTCTTACCACGCGCGGGTGTATGCATGTATGCCCGAGACGACACTTGCTATCGGCGTCTCCGTAACCTTGAAGACTCCAGGTTCTTAGTGCTGTGGGCTCTGGGGGACACAGGGCTGGATAAGATTATCTACGCCTGTGTTTACCGGTCGCACAGCGGAGATCAGGAGACAACCAGGCTCACAGAGTACCTCAGTGAGGCGGCTGATGCGGCACAGCAGCGGTACCCTTCCGCCCAATTAGTGCTACTGGGGGACTTTAATGCCCACCACCAGGAGTGGCTCTTCCCATACCAGTGCACTGATCGTGCTGGACGAGAGACGCGCAAGCTTGCGCTAGCGCTAAATCTCACCCAGCTGGTCCAGGGGGCAACGAGGGTGCCAGATGTTGATTCGCACATAGCCAATTGCTTGGACCTTCTGCTGACAACAGATCCAGACCGATACTCAGTGTCAATATCTTCACCTTTGGGTAGTTCCGACCACTGTCTGGTGAAGTCTGTATCCGTCTACTCCCCGCCCGATCCCAGCCCAAGAGGCTACCGGCGGGTATGGCGGTACATGTCAGCAAATTGGGATGGGATGCGATCTTTTTTCGCATGCTATCCTTGGCAGCCCACTTGCTTCTCTTCGGACGATCCATCGTCATGCGCTGACGCCGTGAGTGATGTGTTGCGTCGGGGGATGGAGAACTATATTCCATTTTCTGACGTAGCAATGTCTAACGTCGACAGACCATGGTTTGGAGCCGAGTGTAACCACGCAACGCGGTCAAACACAAGGCCTACCAGGAATGGGTCGACGCTCGAACGCACAAGGCAAATGACGTGAGTCAGAAGAAGAGAGCCTTCAACAGGGCTGCCAAGTCCTGCAAAAAAAGGTGATGCGAAGAGCACGGTTTGACCACATTAGCAGAATCGGGAACAAAGTTGCTTCATACCCAACGGGTAGCAAAGCGTTTTGGTCCCTGGCTAAGTCGGTCGAATCAAATTTCTGTCGCCCCTCACTACCACCACTGCTGAAACCTGACGGGTCACTAGCCCACTCCGCTGAGGAGAAGGCAAACTTGTTTGCCTCCCTTTTTGCGGCATCTTCGCATCTGAATTCTGATGGCGCGCAGCCTCCTCCTTCTTCTGATGTATGTGTGACGAGTATGTCGAAAATTCGCATCCATCAAAAGGACGTCCGTAGGGTGCTGCGTAGCCTTGATGTGAACAAAGCGAGTGGCCCCGACGGTATACCAGCAATTGTACTTAAAACCTGTGCGCCTGAATTGTCTCCGATCTTGACACGCCTATATCGCCTATCGATAGAGACTGGAACTGGATAGGGACTGGAAGCAAGCCAACGTACAGCCCGTGCCCAAGAAGGGCAGTCGAGCTAACCCTGCCAACTACAGACCCATATCTGTAACGTCCATCCTCTGTAAGAGTATGGAACGTGTGCTCAACGGGAAGCTCCTGGCATACCTAGAAGCAAACGACATCCTCATCATCATCATCATCAGCCCATAGCAGTCCACTGCTGGACATAGGCCTCTCCAATTGCACGCCATTTGGTTCGATTTTCGGCAACAGTCATCCAGCTGTTACCAGCCACCCTGCGAAGGTCGTCGCTCCACCTAGCCTGAGGGCGCCCTACCTTACGTTTACCAGTTCGCGGCCTCCACTCAAGAACACGTTTACCCCAACGGTCATCGGTTCTACGACTTATATGGCCGGCCCATTGCCACTTCAGCTTACTTATTCTGTGAGCTATGTCGACAACTTTGGTTCTCTGCCGGATCACCTCATTTCTGATTCGATCCCTTAGAGAGACTCCGAGCATAGCCCTTTCCATAGCTCGCTGAGCAACTTTGAACTGATGAACCAGCCGTATTGTGAGTGTCCACGTCTCGGCACCGTAGGTCATAACAGGTAGGACGCACTGGTTGAAGACTTTAGTCTTCAGGCTTTGCGGGATGCGCGACGAGAAGACTCGACGAAGTTTTCCAAACGCCGCCCAGCCCAGCTGTATTCTTCTGCTAGCCTCCTTCTCAAAGTTGTTCTTACCAAACTGCAAAGTTTGCCCGAGGTAAACGTATTCTCGAACAACTTTGAGAGCACCGCCATTGACCACAATCGATCCCGGTGTGACATGTGAATTAAACATAACCTGGGTTTTATCCAAGTTCATCCGGAGACCGATGCGTGCAGATGAATCAGCTAGGCCATCCAGCATCTGCTGCAAGTCGTGCAGCGACTCTGCCATTATGACGATGTCATCCGAAAATCTTAAGTGTGAGATGTACTCGCCGTTTATGTTAATGCCGCGTCCTTCCCAGTCCAGCGTCTTAAACATATCCTCCACTGCGTTACTAAACAATTTCGGGGAAATTACGTCCCCTTGTCTAACTCCTCGACGCAGTGAGATATGCCTAGTTTGCCGGTCTTGACTTTGAACGGTCATTGTTGCGTTTTCATAAAGACATCTCAGCACTTGGATGTATCGCCAGTCAACTTGGCATCGCTGCATAGACTCCAAAACAGACCAGGTCTCGATGGAGTCAAAAGCCTTCTCATAGTCCACAAAAGCAAAACACAGGGGCTGATTATACTCTTCGGACTTTTGTATAATTTGCCGCACTGTGTGGATGTGGTCTATGGTGCTGTATCCTCTTCGGAACCCAGCCTGCTCCGGTGGCTGAAACTCGTCGAGTCTTCGAGCTAGACGATTCGTGACGACTCTCGAAAACAACTTATAAACGTGACTAAGGAGCGAAATGGGTCTGTAATTCTTCAAAAGGGTCTTGTCACCCTTTTTGAAGAAAAGAACGACCACGCTCCTCTGCCACGCCAGTGGAGTTCTCCCAGAGAACAGGACAGAGTTAAAGAGCTCCCCAAGCTCCTTCAATACGGGGCGTCCTCCCGCTTTCAGGAGCTCGGTTGTAATCCCGTCCTCACCCGGGGCTTTTCCATTTTTAAGCTGTTTGAGAGCCGCCTCGATTTCATCTTGGCTTATTTCAGGCAGGTCTTCTGTAAAATGGCGGGTTAAGGTGGCTCTAGAATCCTCATTTTCGGGATCAGGCCGAGATGCATGCGATGCGTACAGTTGGCTGTAGAAGTCCTCAACTTCCGAAAGAATCTCCGGCCTCGAAACGACGATATCCCCACTCGATTTAGCCAGCTTCGTCAGATGGCTCCTCCCAAGTGGCTGGTAGAACACTTTTGACCCCCGGTTTTGCTCAATTGCTTTCTCTATAGAGAGCGTATTGGATCGTCGGAGATCGCGTCGTACCAGTTTCCTAATTTTTTTATTGAGTGCCCGCTGCTCTGGCGAAGTGGCTGGTGGATTTTCACGTCGCTCCGTCATGAGCTTTAGAGTCTCTTCCGAAAGTTTAGACTTCCGGCCCGTACGCCGCATCTTACAAAATCTCGTACCTTCCTCCCTGAGGATTTGCACCATTTGGTCGAGTGTCTGATCAACGTCGTCTGTGGTTTCCACGACAGCGAACCGGTTCTCCAGGTCTGACTGGAACGCTTCAGATCCTAACATAGTTTGGAGCATGTTTGGACGGAGCCTAGACTTCATCAAACGAGTTCTCTCAAGCTTGAAGTTGATATTCAGAGAGCCTCGAACAAGTCTGTGATCGCTGCCGGTATTAAACCTGTTGATCACTGAGACATCCCTGAATATATGCTTTTTATCTGTTATGATGAAGTCTATCTCATTTTTGGTCATAGTGTCGGGGCTTTGCCACGTCCACTTCCTTTGGGGCTGTTTCTTAAAAAAGGAATTCATAACAAAAAGCCCCTCCTTCTCTAGGAAGTTGACAAGCATTTGCCCCCTATGATTTCTACTGCCAAATCCGTAGGATCCTACTACCGATTCGCTGCAATTCTGTACTCCCACTTTAGCGTTAAAATCCCCCATGACAACGCTGTAGTGGGTCTTAGTGGTGGAGTGCAAGGCCTTGTAAATGTCCTCGAACATTTCCTCCACTTCGTCGTCCGAGTGCGCCGAGGTCGGTGCGTAGACTTGCACAACCTTAAGGCTATACCTCTCGGTTAGCTTCACTATGAGGTACGCTACCCTGTTCGACACACTGGAGACTTCCACAACGTTGCCACAGATGGATTTGTTAACCAGGAACCCGACACCGCCTTGGGATAGCTGGTCTCCCTCTCTGAAATACATAAGGTGGCCCGATTCAAGAGTTATTGTGTCCTCTCCCTCTCTTCGGACTTCACTCAACCCCAGAATGTGCCACCTTATATTCTCGAGCTCCTGTTCAAGCTGCACGAGGTGTTCGTCAAGCCGTAACGTGCGTCCGTTGTACGTAGCCAAGGTCAGTTTTGTTTTTTGATTTTGGCGGCCGCAGTCCGTAACCCGGAGATTCTTCGCACCCCCGAGTGCCCTGCCGCTACCATGACCGCCGCCATAATCAGGAATAACAGCAGGGCGGCCGGGAACTGGGGGCCGTGGTTTCTTTTGACTTGCCATATTGGAGGGTTTGCCCATAATCGCCACGCTGGGCATGCGGGTTGGCGATCGCAGATCGCAGTTTCTCACATTAGTGACGCTGCTGCCCGTCACCAGTCTTTGCCATTTGACTGCGAAGATTTGTTGGAATGGTTATACCGCCATTTGTCGGTTGTCGTCAGAGCCTCGTTTGTTGATCGGCAGGATGCACCACGAGCAGGTGAGGTTGACTTGGGGCGCTAAGTTTGTGAGTGCGGCCCCTTACATCCCTCGACAACGACATCCTCAGTGACCGCCAATACGGCTTCCGCCGAAATCGGTCCACTGGGGATCTTCTAGCGTATGCCATTCACATCTGGAGTGAGGCCATCGAGAGACACGGGGAAGCGCTAGCCGTCTCCCTCTTCATCTCGAAGGCTTTCGACAGGGTTTGGCGCGATAGCCTCATTGGTAAGCTTCCTTCCTTCGGTCTGCCTAGTGGTCTGTGTGATTGGATTGCGGACTTCCTGAGGGATCGATCCATCCGAGTGGTTATCGACGGCTGCTCGTCCGGTCAGTTAGATATCAACGCCGGAGTCCCTCAGGAGTCAGTGCGCTCGGCAACATTATTCTTGCTGCACATTAATGATCTGCTAAAACCCGGAACCTTTGGGTACGCAGACGACAGCACTGTTGCTGAGAGATACGTGTCCGACGCATGGGCTACTGGGCCTTAGATTAGGTCTCTCCGGGAGGCCATGGTTGAACGCTTGAACGTGTCCTTGGAGGCAGTCTCCGAATGGGGCGATGCCAATCTGGTCAAGTTCAATGCCTCAAAAACACAGGCGTGTCTCTTCTCCGCGAAAAGGAGCCAATTTCGCCCGGCTCCTTCTTTCCGAGGTGTAACCATACCGATAACGTACCATCTTGAGCTTCTTGGCGTAACGTTGACATCGACACTTAATTTTGGCCCATACATTAAGGCAAAGGCTCAACTGGCTGCCAAAAAGTTGGGGATCCTTGCGAAGGTGAGACGGTACTTCACGCCGGAACAGCTGCTTAAGTTGTATCAAGCGCAAGTTCGATCTTGCATGGAGTACTGCTCTCACCTCTGGGATGGATCTGCCAAATACCAGCTTGATGCACTTGAGTCGATTGACAGACGGGCCAAAAGGCTTATTGGCAACGATGCACTGGTCGCCTCAAAGCTCCAGAGCCTCGAACATCGTCGCCGACTTGCCAGCCTGTCGGTTTTTTATCGGTTACACTTCGGGGAGTGTGCGACGGAACTGCACAATTTGATTCTGCCTAGCCCTTTCCATCATCGGACTACAAGACGTACGGCCATCCCTCCCATACGCACAAAGCATTTTGCTAATACTTTCATTGTGCGCACAGCTAAGGAGTGGAACTCCCTTCCGGGGTCTTTGTTCCCTGATAGCTACAACCTTGGGGTCTTTAAATCAAAAGTGAATAGGTTTCTTCGTGTGAACCTATAAATAATAAAAAAAAAGAACAAAAGAAATAATACTGGTTACACGCTTGGAACTACACATGGACTTATTAGAGATAACAAAAAAGTTGCTCAAGAATTTGTGGATTTCTTTACCAGCATCCCAATTAAAACTACTGAAACCTTAAATTCTTCGCCCTCACTTGCTTCTGGTTTATTAAACGCTAAGGTTTCAGCCTGCCCGTCTGAATTTAACTTTTCACATGTAAACCTAATATCAGTAATAAAAGCTTTTAAACAAATCAAGATCAAACTGACCGAAGATCTATGGGGAATGTCCATCAAAGTATCAAAGTCCATTATTCAGACTATAGCGCCGTACTTAGCTTTAATTTTTTATTTGTGTGTAGATCAAGGAGTCTTTCCAGATCTAATGAAACATTGTATGGTTATACTAATTTTTAAATCCGGGGACAGTAAAGTCACAAATAATTATAGACCAGTATCGGTGCTGCCGGTTTTCAGCAAGATATTTGAAAAGATAATGCTAAATCAAATGCACATTCATTTTAATACAAATAACATCCAACACGATAAACAGTATGTATGGTTTTACCAAAGGACGTTGTACGACTGACGCTTGTGTCACCTTATTAAAATATTTGAAGCGTGGGAAGAGGCACAAGATGCCATAGGGGTCTTCTGCGACCTGTCGAAAGCGTTTGATTGCGTTAATCATGAAACATTACTTTTGAAACTTGAGCATTACGGACTAGGCCAATCAGCGTTGAGTTTAGTTAAATCTTATTTAAATGATAGACAGCAATTAGTTCAAATAAACGGTGTCAATTCGTCCGGGTTAACCGTGAAAATGGGGGTAAATTTTGGGCCCTTTCTTGTTTCTAGTTTAGAATTTGCAACTAGAGTCATCTTTTTATATTTTTTTTTGTTTGACAATTCAAAAGTACTTCTAAAGTTTACTTGAAATAAACTACTAGATTTTGATTTTGACTCACCTTGGTAGTGTCTATGTTGTTGGGGGTGGGTTTTTTTGAAATCGAGGTTCCCCAAATCTGGGACCGACTGGATTAAGGGATAGGAGGGAAGGAATTTGATGGATGGGAGGTATAGGTACTTTGGGGGTCACCCTAGGCCTGGGAGTTGACCTAGGGATTTAAGGATCCCCCCCGGTGGGTTCCCGCATTGTCGAGGCGGGCGGGCTCAGTAACCGTGGCTTGGTCACCCACGGTGAAGTGAAGAGGAACCTGAGGAGGGACCGCTCATCAGGGCTTTTGCCGATAAGCCGACGACGTAGCGTATGTCGGTATAGCGTTGGCCGCACTCCCCATTCCTTGCGGTTTAAAAATGGTAGGTGGCGGGGCCATTGACCTTGACCCGTCACAAGGGGACCAAGGGTGCCATACACGGGGTCGTCTGGCACCCATGTGCTGGTTTGGTCCCTGGGGTGGTTTAGGTGCACAGTGTGTTCTGGTGCGCCGGAGATGGGGGGTACTCGCCAGAGAAGGGTCAGGTGACGGACAGCCGCGGTGGGTTCGCGGTGAGTGCTAATGCGTGCCCGTGTTCCTGCCATAAGCGGCACAGGACCGTGGAGTTTTAGTGGGTTCGAGTCCCACATAACTGCGCTATCTCCCCGTGGTAGCGCAGTATGTATGATCCCTTCTCAAGCTAAAAAAAAAAAGGGATTTAAGGATCGACGGGATGTGTGCGGATAAGGAGGGATGGCTTTGTTATGTGATGGACACATAGGAGGGTGGTATATGGGTTACCCTAAGCCTGGGATTTGGCTTTCGGGAACTTCTCTTGTCCGGGATCTCTTTAGGAGGTGCCCCGACTGCGGGATCACCCACTGTCTGTGAATGAAGCCGCCAGCGGTCGGTCCCGCAGTCCCAACTCCGACTACTATCCACAACCTGCCCACCCGCTCGGTTGCATAAGAAGAAGTGCCTGGCAGTCCGAGTCGCCCCACCACGGATGAAAGAGATTTTAATTAATAACTGCCAAAGTATAATTTCAGAGAATATTTATAACATAAGTTTGATTCTTTTATTTATAATAAACTAGCTGACCCGGCAATTAATAAAGTAAGAACCTTCTCCTAACAAAAAAAGAATAAGCGAAACCGGTCCAGCCGTACACGCGTGATGCCGTGACCAAGGCAAATAGAGATTCATTTTTATATCGATAATATTATAAAGCTGAAGAGTTTGTTTGTTTCTTTGAACGCGCTAATCTCAGGAACTACTAGTTGGAATTAAAAAAGTGTTGGATAGTCCATTTATCGAGGAAGGTTATAGGCTATATAACATCACGCTACGACCAATAGGAGCGGAGCATAAATGAAAAATGTTGCAAAAACGGACAAAATTGTTCCTTTTTGAGAACGTCCGTTGCGTGCGCTGCGTAAGCGGTTAAAGTTACGCAACATTCATGTATGTAGGGTAGGGTAGATAGGTAGCCAGTTGACGAGAGCGAAGCCGCGTGGGACAGCTAGTTTATAATAAAAGCATTTTAAGTTGACATCCCTTCTTTTTTAGTAGCAACAGTTCGGTTTGACGTCATAATCGAGATAATGAGAAAAAAATTGTCTCAGTAGTCCGGTCCCGAACAAAACAACCGAACTACTAAGTCTAGACTAGTCTAGATGGAGTCAAGTTCCCCCCCCCCCCCTGCTATGATATGATATGTGAAAAAAATCATGGCAGTAGTACCTATATATAACAATATTAAGAGGAAAACTATCGCAGCTAAGTAGGCTTTACAAGTTTACGAGTGAGTAATAGTCGACCAACTTACAAAATGTACTTGGAAAAATAAAAAATAAAAACCGGCCAAGTGCGAGTCGGAACTCGCACACGAAGGGTTCCGTACCATTATCGCAAAACACTGCAAAAAATCACGTTTGTTGTATAGGAGCCCCCCTTAATTTATTTTATTTTAATTTTATAATTATAATTTTTTGAAGTGACAACTACTACAACTAAACATTCTGTGCAAATCGAGCAAAAATATCACATTTGTTGTATGGGAGCCCCTATTTGTTGTTATAGCGGCAACAGAAATACACCATCTGTGAAAATTTCAACTGTCTAGCTATCACGGTTCATGAGATACAGCCTGGTGACAGACGGACAGACAGACAGACGGATCGCGAAGTCTTAGTAATAGGGTCCCGTTTTTACCCTTTGGGTACGGAACCCTAAAAATGTATATTGATATATGGGAACAACAGTTTTCGAACGGCAAACTTAATTTTGTCCTTTCGTTAGAGCAATCTTCGGTGCTTTCATTGATTATGAATGTTAGTAATGTTATCTATTTATTTTGGTGAATGTATCTGTTTATACGGGACCCTCTGTGCGCGAGTTAGACTCGCACTGGGGTTCCGTACCCAAAGGGTAAAAACGGGACCCTATTACTGAGACTTCGCGATCCGTCTGTCTGTCTGTCTGTCTGTCCGTCTGTCACCAGGCTGTATCTCATGAACCGTGATAGCTAGACAGTTGAAATTTTCACAGATGATGTATTTCTGTTGCCGCTATAACAACAAATACTAAAAACAGTATAAAATAAATATCTAAAGGGGGCTCCCATACAACAAACGCGATATTTTTGCCGTTTTTTGCTCGATATTAATAATGGTATCAGGTAGACGCTTGAAATATTCACAGAATGTTTAGTTGTATATTTACATCAAAAAATAATAATGATTAAATTAAAATAAAATAAATTAAGGGGGGATCCCATACAACAAACGTGTTTTTATTACATTGTTTTGCGATAATGGTACGGAACCCTTGGTGTGCGAGTCCGACTCGCACTTGGCCGGTTATTTAAAAACTAACCTACGGCTAGACAACAATAATATTTATTCTCATTATTTCTAAATTAAAAATTATTTCCAAACGTTTAAAAACGCCGAACAAACAACATTATTTTATTATTTTTATGGCTTAAAAATACGGACGTAAACCGTAAACTGGAACGTTATCCCAAACGTTCCGTTCTACACGTTAAAAACATAATAAACGTTATGATCGTTAAATAATATTTTATTATTTTTGAGCAAGCGGTTTATAATCTTAATCTTACAGAACAATTAGGTATATGTAATAATAATAATGCCTAGGCTTACAGCAATGCGTTTTAAATTTCAGCACTCAATGTGAATCGTATTGTGTTGTACGGACAGTGGATCTGAATAATGTTGTGCCGAATTGCCGATTCAATTATTAATCTAATTGATTAATTGATGATGGGAACAAAGGTTATCAATGTTTAATCGATTTTAACTGTTTTGGTTAAATTATAGGTTCGAAATAAAAAATAAAACAAAATTTGTTTTATTTTTTATTTCGAACCTATAATTCTAATAATTTATCTTAGACAGGTTATACAAAATTATACGAAATAACAGATTTTAATTAATTATTTATTTAAAAATTAACTATGTTAAAAATCAAAAGAATAAATGGAAGATCGTGTATGCCTCATGTACTTATGAACTTAAAATCGTAAAAAATGCTAAAAACATAATTCGGATTTTCACCTAATATAATAGAGGACTTTAATATTTTGGCATTTAACTGCTCTATATAGGGGAAATCCCGACGCATCACTAGACTTTTTACTAGAAAGCATCTTAATATAAATTATTTTTTAATTACTCCCAATTATCAATTATAATCGATTATCTTGTTAATCGATTATTCAATAGCGATTCTGTCAGCACGAGAAAACCGAACGTAGACTTGTTAGTCTGTGGTCTTGCTTGACATTTGATTTGGACATATTGACAAACTGTCAAATTACGATCGGCTGATATCGTCGATCGTAATTGTTTAATATTATTAAAATGTATTTAATCGAATAACATAAACAAAGCCATGGATGAAAACGAATTCTTTAGACAGACTGTGCAACATTTGGCTCGATGTTTGTCGAGTATAAACCCGACGCCATGGGAGAAGGTAAAATTGCGACACGTATTTTGCAATCCTGAAAATTTTGTAATAGTGTTGTTTTCCTGAATTTATCCCGTAAAGACAATACGTACAATAATGTCCTTACACAAGAAAGTGCATTTAAACATTTTCTCCTCGCATACAATGTTATATTTTAATTGTTTTTTTTAAATCATAAATACATGCATGACCTCACCCAAACAGTCAATTCGTTATCAAAGGTGTAAAACAGTAGAGCATTGTGAATCATCGATGTATTGTTGCTGTATCAATATATAACATAAGTTGAACAATCATGACATAAGCACTGTGTTCACAGTGTCTACCATGAAATTTAAGTCCTATTCAGTCCCATTCTATTCATTTTTTTTAATCTGTCAATGACAGTGGCTTTTACTGTTATTGCCAGATTTATAATGCATGGATTTGGAAATAGGATACTATAATGCCAACATTTTCTTTTTAATAGGTACTAATGAGACGTTAGCAAAATTATTAGAGTACCTAAATAGAAATAACTTATATGGTTAATTTTTTCTATTCTTGAGTTGGCGTTTAAGAGCTATTTAAGCAAACGTTGTCCTGGGTCATAAACTGGCTACAATGCCACAAAACAATATAATACTCTTTCACTCGCTTACTTTTGTCGCATCGTTCTCTCTCACTTACTCTTTGCAGTATACTCAATGAGAAACTGTTTCTTGCGCAATGGTTTGCAGTACCAACTTCAGAGACACTAAGATCTGCTGTGACTACTATATCTATTGATTGAATCACTACTATCTTACCTATTATATAAAACCAAATTAATTATTTCACTATATAACTTCCTTGTACTTAACAAGGAAATCTGAGTTTTGTAACGGCATCATTCTTGAACAAGTTAATTTTCGTGTTAAAATGTTTTCCTGAAAACTAGTGATTTTGTAGATAGCTGTTTGTTCTTTGCTGCCTTCGATAAATCAATAAATACAAAATTGACAAATAAAGACATTTTTTATTAAATATGCCTTAACTCTTAACAGAATTCGCAAAATTAAAAATTCTTAATTAATTCTTAGCAAAATTATTAGAGTACCTAAATAGAAATAACTTATATGGTTTATTTTCTCTATTCTTGAGTTGGCGTTTAAGAGCTATTTAAGCAAACGTTGTCCTTGGTCATAAACTGGCTACAATTCCACAAAACAATATAATACTCTTTCACTCGCTTAATTTTGTCGCATCGTTCTCTCTCACTTACTCTTTGCAGTATACTCAATGAGAAACTGTTTCTTGCGCAATGGTTTGCAGTACCGACTTCAGAGACACAAAGATCTGCTGTGACTACTATATCTATTGATTGAATCACTACTATCTTACCTATTATATAAAACCAAATTAATAATTTCACTATATAACTTCCTTGTACTTAACAAGGAAATCTGAGTTTTGTAACGGCATCATTCTTGAACAAGTTAATTTTCGTGTTAAAATGTTTTCCTGAAAACTAGTGATTTTGTAGATAGCTGTTTGTTCTTTGCTGACTTCGATAAATCAATAAATACAAAATTGACAAATAAACACTTTTTTTATTATATATGCCTTAACTCTTAACAGAATTCGAATTATAAATAATCACATATTTCAACATTTGAATTCCAGGTGAACACCTTATTCATGCTGTGCCCGCAAGCCAGCTCTGCATTAGTTGTGACACCACGAAGCCAAGAGGCTTCCATAGCCCTCGGACTGTACTTCCTCCAAAGTAACTTGCAACACCAGGACAAGCTCTTGCCATACTTCCTAAAAGTCCTCAAATGCCTGACAACGGCACAATTTGAGGAGCCGCTGTGTCGAGTCAAAAATGGAGACCGTAAGTACCTTGTTATTATATTACAGTTTCAAATATCAGGATTTTAATTGCTGCAATTAGTCCTTGAAGTAGACCATATGAGTGATGGCAGCTTTAATTTATTATTATTATTCGGTTTTGAGTATTTTCAAACAACATTGTAGTAGGAGGCCAATACTTGTATTTGAAAGAACATTTACATTCCAATGTCTCAATCTATCGAAAATACTGCTAGTTTAACAATATTTTTGTTAAGTTTTCGATCTTCTTTGTCAATGAGATGCAGATTGAGTCGACATTTTAGGAATAGGGCATTAGCATTCAGGTCAAAGGAAGTACAATTTTTTTTTTATGTTGTTGTGTATGTATGTGTTGTGGTGTGATTTTTATTTTAGTTGATTAACCTCATAAACTTATTTTTTTTGTAATAATCAACTTTAGTTAAATTCTTTTCTTTACTTTAAAACACCATTAAACTAAAGGCTTTGTATTTTTTTGTTATGATTATATATACAGTAAGGCGATTATCACACTGCCACGCATCACGCTGCATGTTGCGTGAAAACGCACCTACGCGCGTACTTGCGTGCGTTTTTAGGGTTCCGTACCCAAAGGGTAAAAACGGGAGCCTATTACTAAGACTTCGCGATCCGTCTGTCTGTCTGTCTGTCTGTCACCAGGCTGTATCTCATGAACCGTGATAGTTAGACAGTTGAAATTTTCACAGATGATGTATTCCTGTTGCCGCTATAACAACAAATACTAAAAACAGTATAAAATTAATATTTAAGGGGGGCTCCCATACAACAAACGAGATATTTTTGCCGTTTTTTGCTCGATATTAATAACGGCAACGGCTTGAAATATTCACAGAATATTTATTTGTATATTCTCTTCAAAAAATAATAATTATTAAATTAAAATAAAATAAATTAAGGGGGGCTCCCATACAACAAACGTGATTTTTTTGCAGTGTTTTGCGATAATGGTACGGAACCCTTCGTGTGCGAGTCCGACTCGCACTTGGCCGGTTTTTCTATTCAAACGGATACTTACAAGCAACGTTAAAACACGCATTCACGCGCTACGCTGCGTGGTGCGTGGCAGTGTGTTAACCGCCTTAATGCTTAATGCATAAAATTTTGTTTTGTGTGGATCATGAACAGAAAATAAAACGATTTTGATTAAAAAAATTAAATCATTTACTTAATATATTTATATTTAATTTTATGCTTCTTCCATGGAGGCCATGTTTCTTTAGCAAGGAACTGTAATAAAAAAAAAAAAACATTAATATTAGTTAGAAAATGTACATTTGTGCTATGCAACTTCATAATAATTTTGTGTCTTATAAAAATACAGAATATTATACCGTACTTATGGTTTTTAACTTGGACAGTATTTGGAAATTCGAATCAGCAAGATAACGATACGATAATAGAAATAAGGGGTAACTGGTTCCTACATTTACATCATTCATGCAACACTGGCCAATTTATATAATATTTCTGGCAAATATAATCCAGCTAAACTCCTGTGTTTTACAAATATATAGTATATTGAATTCCAATGCACAAATTCTTTAATTAAAAGTTACCTCCAGATCCAGCGTTACCACCAACACCAGAAGTACCTGAAAGTAAAAAAATAAACAATTATTAAGGATGCATAGGGTATCTCAGAAAGTTTTTCGTTTTTGATGCTGCTGATGTTTTCTTAATTGAAAAAAGGGGTATTGATATCATCTTGTAGCTCCGCTCTCTCGACGGATCATGGTGGTATTGGCGCGTTTCGCGTAGCGTTTGAGGCGTTGCTCAAGGACTATGGTCCCCAACCAGGTCTTAAGCTTACACATAAAATTTATCAAGAAATTATATTTTTGAAAGTTACCTCCAACTCCACCTCCAGCTCCACCTCCAGCTCCACCTCCAACTCCAGCTCCAGCTCCACCTGCAGCTCCAATAACGAAACCTAAACCAGCTAGAAAAAAAAATACACAATAATTAAGGATGCATAAGATATTTCAGAATGTTTTTCGTTTTTAAAGGTGCTGATGTTTTCTTAATTGAAAAAATGGTTAGTGCTATTCATCTTGTAACTCGGCTCTCTCGACGGAAACATGGTGGTACTGGCGCGTTTCGCGCAGCGTTTGAGGCGTTGCTCAAGGACTATGGTCCCCAACCAGGTCTTAAACTTACACATAAAATTTTTCACGAAATTATATTTTTGAAAGTTACCTCCAGCTCCACCTCCAACTCCAGCTCCACCTCCAGCTCCACCTCCAATTACACCTCCAGCTCCACCTCCAGCTCCACCTCCAGCTCCACCTCCAATTACACCTCCAGCTCCACCTCCAGCTCCACCTCCAATTACACCTCCAGCTCCACCTCCAGCTCCACCTCCAGCTCCACCTCCAATTACACCTCCAGCTCCACCTCCAGCTCCACCTCCAGCTCCACCTACAGCTCCACCTCCAGCTCCACCTCCAGCTCCACCTCCAATTCCACTTCCAATTCCACCTCCAGCTCCACCTCCAGCTCCACCTACAACTCCACCTCCAGCTCCACCTCCAGCTCCACCTCCAGCTCCACCACCTAAACCACCTGAAAATAAAATTACACAATAATTAAGGATGCATAAGATATCTCAGAATGTTTTTCTTTTTTAAAGTTGCTGATGTTTTCTTAATTGAAAAAATGGTTAGTGCTATTCATCTTGTAGCTCCGCTCTCTCGACGGAATCATGGTGGTACTGGCGCGTATCGCGCAGCGTTTTAGGCGTTGCTTAAGGACTATGGTCCCTAACCAGGTCTTAAAATTACACATAAAATTTTTCAAGAAATTATATTTTTGAAAGTTACCTCCAGCTCCACCTCCAGCTCCACCTCCAATTCCACCTCCAGCCCCACCTCCAGCTCCACCTCCAATTCCACCTCCAATTCCACCTCCAATTCCACCTCCAGCTCCACCACCTAAACCACCTGAAAATAAAATTACACAATAATTAAGGATGCATAAGGTAACTCAGAAAGTTTTTCGTTTTTAATGTTAAAAAAAAAACCGGCCAAGTGCGAGTCGGACTCGCGCAGGAAGGGTTCCGTACCATTATCGCAAAAAACGGCAAAATAGTCACGTTTGTTGTATGGGAGCCCTACTTAAATATTTATTTTATTCTGTTTTTAGTATTTGTTGTTATAGCGGCAACAGAAATACATCATCTCTGAAAATGTCAAGCTGTGTAGCTATCACGGTTCATGAGATACAGCCTGGTGACAGACAGACAGACAGACTGAAGGACCGTGAAGTCTCAGTAATAGGGTCCCGTTTTTACCCTTTGGGTACGGAACCCTAAAAAGGGGTAGTGCTATTAGTCTTGTATACTTGCGTTTCTCTCTAGACGGAATAATGGTGGTAATGGCGCGCTTCGCGCAGTGTTTGTGGCGTTGCTCAAAGAGTAAGGTCCAGCGAGTGATTAAAATTTTAGTTTCAGGCTATATGAGTGTCAGGAAGAGAAGGGTGTGCATCTACTATTGTGTTTCATAAACAAAATTCAAGAACAGCTCTTTAATTTAACAGTAAATAAAACGAGTTTGAACTAATTTTAAGTATCAAAAACATTCTGGCAGGGTTGATATGATTTATATCACTTGATTAAAATCAGTGATTTAAATCACTATTAAAATCAAATGATTTTTAAAAAAAAAACAATGATTTAAATCAATACTTTTTTACTGCAACCGAATCAGCGAAAAATAATCACTCGGTGCACAACAAAATAAGAAATAGATTAGGCACCGAGAAAGCAGCCTTATTAGTCTTCCTTTGAAAAAAACTAAATACGAAAAAAATACAAGGCCAATAAAAACATCTATGAATATAAATAAAATAAGTGACTGCGACTGCGGTAAAATCCAAATAGCTGTATGTCCTTATTAATTTAAAGTCTATTTTGTTTTCCTTGTTCATATTAGATAAATATGGCAAAAAAAATTGTGATTAAAAAAAATTGGATCTGAGAAGAACTTTTTGATAATTTAATAATATTTTTTTAAAGCAATACTTATGTTTTTTGTTAATTTTATTAATAATTAAAATAAACAAATACTATGTTGTGTTTTTTTAAATAAATAACTGACTTCCAAATTACAAAAGATCAGAATGTAAAAAAAAACCGATTGAAATCAAATAAATCCGACATTTTTGTTTTTTTTTTTAAATCGTTATTTTTATCAACCCTGATTCTGAGATACCCTTTAGATGACCGGGAGGCCGTCCTGTAAAGCTCCGTCTCTGGCGTCTCTTTTAATTTTCTGAGACATGCCACTCATACTGCTAAATTTGTATTGTACTACATTTTGGTACAATGAAACTAAAAACGTGCAAAAAATACTATAAAACTTATCGTTGCAGTATTTAAAGAAAAAAATAATCACGAACCTAGAAAACTTACCTTAATAGCACCTTAATCAAACGAAAAACGCTAGTCACGTCGGCAAGTTTTCTTTGTATGGGAAGAGGCAATTGTATGCTTGTATTATATTATCTATGCATAAAGTAAAGCGCCTGCTCGGGTTCGAACCCACGACCTTATAACTCTGCACTGGGCTACCACTGATCTTATTAATATCTTATTAATAATATCATTAATTTATTCATACACTGACAGACAATGCACAGCCGAAACGGTTGGTTCTATTAGTCTAGAAGCCCGAAATGTTAGCTCCTTGTATAAATAACATTTGTGAGTGGTCATATAACACACAATAACATTTCTGGTTGGTGACTCTGTCCGTTCACCAAGTGGCTCCATGAAAGACGGTGACACAGTAATCACGTACTGCCGTGCATAGCGAAGTTCCGGGGAGACGTTTTTTCAGCCTCCCCAGGGATGTGCCCTAACAGGTGTTGCACAGAGGGGGTTCCGGGGTGGTCTCTTGAGAGGTCACGGGGGGTTCTACGTGCTGATGGTGAACACTGTGGTAGTTTTAGTGAAGTAAAAACCCACACTGCCTGGTCTTTTTCCTATAAGTCCAGACGCATTTTAAAGGTTTGTTTGTTTTTAGGGTTCCGTACCCAAAGGGTAAAAACGGAACCCTATTACTAAGACTTCGCGGTCCGTCTGTCTGTCTGTCACCAGGCTGTATCTCATGAATCGTGATAGCTAGACAGCTGAAATTTTCACAGATTATGTATTTCTATTGCCGCTTTAACAACAAATACTAAAAACAGAATAAAATAAATATGTAAGTGGGGCTCCCATACAACAAACGTGTTTTTTTTGCCGTTTTTTGCGATAATGGTACAGAACCCTTCGTGCGCGAGTCCGACTCGCACTTGGCCGGTTATTTTTTGGTTGATGCAAGTCTGTATGGATTTTTGTCATTTTTGCGCAAGGGTAATCCCAAGGCTTGTTAATTAAATAACACTTACCTCCTCCACCAATTCCGCCACCACCTCCTCCACCAACTCCGCCAGCACCTCCTCCATATCCGCCAAGACCAAATTGCTTGCTCTGAAATTTTAATTATAATTACATTTTTAATTTTCGATTTGTCCCCGTCTTTTTCTTAATGGGATTCGGAATTTCCATTAAAAACTCATCCTACTTATATTCATTCTATTATTACAAATGCGAAAGTAACTCTGTCTGTTTGTGTGTTATTTTTTCACGCTTAAACCGCTGAACTGATGAAGTTTGGTATGGAGATTGTTTTTGTCCCATTATCCTTATCAGGATCTTCAGGATTAGCGATTTTTTTATATCCTACTAGCTTCTGCTAGCGGCTTCGCCCGCGTGAATATCGAAAATTGTCCCGAGGGAACATATTCCCGGGATAAAAAGTAGCCTATGTGCTATTCCTGACTATAATCTATCTCTGTGCCGAATTTCATCCAGATCCGTTCAGTAGTTTTTGCGTGAAAGAGTAACAAACATACATACATCCATCCTCACAAACTTTCGCACTTATAATATTTGTAGGATACCCGGTAGTGACTTTGTGGCAAGTACCAAGGCGTATGCTGACAAGAGAAAGATAAGGCGACCACTGAAAATCAGCGTCGTGCTGTGGGTCTCCCACGGCACAGCATTATGCTGAGTGGAAGCCTTCTTGTCACAGTCACGACATACTGTACTCAAATTTGGTATTTTATTTAACTTTTCTTTACTAGCATAATTTAAGTACTTACTAATACTAGATACCGTTTAGGGTTTAATTTAAGATGTCGAAAATTTTGTTATTCGTTTTTGTGGCAAATAAACACTTTTTCTCTCTTTCTTTCTTACAAGCGCATGGCTTAATTTTTAGTTATATTGGAAGACACGGCAGTATATCGGAATCAGGAAAAACCTATACATTAGCTCCTTGTGAAGCGCCGAGGGCGATGGCTCGGTTAAACCCGTTGATTCCGGTGATTAGAAATGATCGGATAATTGGGCGCTTATTTAGGTACTTAATCTTCACTACATGAAAAAATAATATGGACATGCATTGTTGAATCCCGGATTTAGAGTCCTCACCTGAAGCCAAGTTGACAATCTACAATCGATAACGCTATAATGTGATTTTTTATTTCGTGGACTAATCTGACATTTGGGGGGTTGACACTTTATCGTTACATTAAATAAAAAGCTTTTTACAAAAAAATACTACCGACTTCCAAATAAAAAGACTACAAAGTGAAAAATAACTTTATTTTTGGAAGTCGGTGTCTTTGGTAGGTACCATTTTTTTGCGTTATAGACACCGACTTCCAAAAATAAAGTTATTTTTCACTTTGTAGTCTTTTTATTTGGAAGTCGGTAGTATTTTTTTGTAAAAAGCTTTTTATTTTTCACTTTTTAGTTCTACAAGTTGTTTAGTAAGGTACCTATAACGCCAGAATAGATTACCCGAATATCATGAAACTAGAGTATTACCGGTGAAATGAAAGATCTGCGTACCCCTTTAGAGCTTACTGGCGTGATGTTATGTTATGAAATGGCGTAAACAATAAACAGACATGCGATTGCAGCAATTCCGAGAGATTTGCCGTAATTTATTGAAGAGTTCTGTTGTATATCTTCGAAGTCCTTCATCAGATCTTCACCAAATTAAAATGGGACCAATTTCGAAACATACTCTTTCAAACAAAAAAAGAATTTTCAAAATCGGTTCAAAATTGACGGAGATATGCGTGAACATACACAAAAAAAAAAAAAAAAAAAAAAAAAACAAACATAATGTCGAACATAGAACCTCCTCCTTTTTGGTAAGTCGGTTAAATAGTGTCGTACCCTAACTATCCTGAGTAATCGAAATTTAATCGAAAATCGAAGTAGATCGTAAATGAAACTATTTCACGACATGAAAAAATAATTCCTTTAGAAACTAGCGGCCCATATTTAGTTTCTACTCATTTATGCCAGACTTAATTTTATCGATTGCATTTATTTTATTGTTGATTTCATATTTAACACAATAAAAGTTCATGTGCTATGTGTATGAATACTATTATATTTAAATATATTACGTTTATATTCATAAAACATTTATTTACATCAATTAGTAAAAATAAATTCAGGAGTCATGTCACATCGATTCGATGAATAACCTATGATTGAGCCTTACCTACAACACTATGCTCCGCGCTAGCAACATTTAAAAAAAATAAGGTCAATAGCAGCTGTCAGTTTAGTCCACGAAATTAAAAATCACACTATTAAAAAACAATTAACTCATAACATTTCAATTTTTTTTAGACATCTCCTATTTTATAGACAATCTCATAGATTTGGTTAGTCATACTTATAGTGAATTTATAAATCATTATTACTCACTAATCGGCAGCCTAATTGCGTAAGTGAATTCTGCAAAGGAAACAAGTCGATTCTTTCAAAGAATCAGAATCATTTCTTTCAACTTTTTCGATATTGCGAAACTAATTTGGAAAGCTAGCGTTAGCTTTCCAAATCCTCCTTTGAGTTGAACACAGACTACTTAGAGATACTACGGAGTTGAAGATATATGACATTTGCATTACACAATACCAATAGTGAAGTTTTATCTCGATTCTTCCGCTTTCATTCATTCTTTTACAATCAATTCTACGTCAAAATATTGGTAATGAAAGGAGCATAACCTTTCCGTTTCAGAGTGTAATATGCAATACGAAAAGTCGTTTTTGGGAAGGTTCCAGCTTGTTTGCTTTGCAGAATTCACTTACGCAATTAGGCTGCGGGACTTCTTTCAGATTAATCGACAAACATTATTTTTTTAGAGTTTTTTAGCATTGTCTTTTTTTTAGAAAGGCACGGCTTTAGTATTATTTCTTGGAAACAGATGTAAAGCTTAGGTAAATAAGCATCTGAGTATCCAATCACTGGTAATCACCAGTGACTGAATCGGGTGCTCTAATTAGGGAGAGAAGCAATAGAAAATCTTAATTTGTTTGTGCATAAACATGCAGCGACAAATTAAGATTTTCTATTAATATAAAAACACGCTGTATTGGGAAATTGAACTAAAAGTAAAAATTAAATAAGAGTATAAAAAAACAAAAAAAAACAAGCTTTAATAGAAAACCAAACAAAAATTAGAAAATAATTATCAATAAATTTAAATTAAGAATACTGTGATTAAAAATAAAATAATTGAAAAAAGCGTGGAGAGTTTGATGTTAATTGTTATAATATTTTATTGACAGATAGATACAAGTAGAGTAATTTTGAAAATATCTTTAATGTGCCCCCCGCTTTTTCATAATATATTTTTTTTGTTAACGACGCTATTCTTAATTTAAATTTATTGAAAATTATGTTCTTCTTTTTAGTTTGGTTTTCTATTAAAGCGTGTTTTTTTTTATTTTTTTATAAAAAAGCTTTTTTTTTAAAAATACTTTTTTAATGTGTTGGCTTGTTTTAAGATATAAAAAAAAACTCACGTTTCCAAACAGCGTCACGACAAGTAATACAACAGATAATTGTCTAAACATTTTGCTTCTTAGTTCTTCACTGTCGTAGTTCGAGGAAGTGTTACCAAATTGGTAATGTAGCTGTGACCAAAAATCACAGTGTATTTATACCCCTGTCTGTAAGCAAATAGTTTATTTTGTGCGCTGATTTGAGTGTTCCGCAGGTCAGATACATGTATTATTATATGTCACTAGCTTGCCGCCCGCAGCTTCGCCTGCGTCTTTACGATTTTAACTGTTTCGTTTTTTGCAGTTTTGGCAGGATATTGCAATTTATTATCCAAACAGCTTTCCGCCCGCGTCTTTGTTCGCGTAAACTACGTAAGGTATGAAATTCGAAAAACCCTTAAACACAACACGTGTTTAAGGGTTTTTCAAATTTAATTGTATTGAAGAGCTTTAATTAATTGTAGAGAAATACTAAGTTTCAACTAATTTTGATGATAAACAATTTACTTTTCTTACAAACTTTAACAACCCTTTTTAACCCTTTAAGGGATAAAATTAAAAAAATGCTTGAAGATGTATTTTTTTTTAATATTTAGAGGCTATATGCCACGATTTATTTCGAATTAAAAATTACAGAGTTTCATACAAACTTTCATCCACTATTTAACTCCCTTAGGAGTTGACTTTCTAAAAATCCTTTCCTGTTCCTTGTCTACATAATAAAGGGAATCTCTGCAAAATTTCAACTTTCTAGGTCCTAGGACTTGGGCTGGGTCTCTCTGGGTCTTGGTTAATGAGTCAGTCAGTCAGTCAGTCAGGACTTTTCTTCTTATTTATCTAATATATATAAATCTCCTGTCACGATGTTTGTCCGCGATGGATTCCTAAACTACATAACCGATTTTAAATTAAATTGGCACACCGTGAGCAGTCTGGTCCAACTTGAGATATAGGGTAGGGTAGGTAGGGTAGGGTAGGGTAGGGTAGGGTAGGTAGGGTAGGTAGGGTAGGGTAGGTAGGGTAGGGTAGGTAGGGTAGGGTAGGGTAGGTAGGGTAGATGAATGTTTGGTGTTTTTATGGCAAAACAAAACAAAGCCGGGTCAGCTAGTAATATATATAAGAAGATAGATTGACATAGTCCGTCTTTGTCTTTCTGATTCTTTCTGAGTTCTAACTAACAAATCAGTTTTGTAATATATTTTTTTATCCTGGATCTCGTGGCTAAATAATAATAGCCGCACGTGTCGATCTTTAAGGTTAAGCAACGCTTGCAAAGGTCGGTCCGTGGATGGGTGACCACCTTTAAACAGCGAGATTCCTCTGTGACTTGCTGTTGGTCCCGGCTGTGATCTTTGACAGTCGTTACGGATAGTCAGAAGCCAGGAAATCTGTCACCAGTCTTGCCAAGGTGTGTAGTGTTACCCAGTTACTGGGTTGTGGAGGTCAGATAGGCAGTTGCTCCATGTAGAATACTGATACTCATCTGGTTAGACTGAAAGCCGACCCCAATATAGTTGGGAAAAGGGTAGGCAGATTGATATTTTTTTTAATAAGAGGTTTCTTCTAACTTAAAAAAAAGGATATATTAATTGATAAAACCCGACTGCTAATGAAACGAACTAAAACGATGTAAACAAGAAGAATAAAATTATTAATTAAAACTTTTTTTAAACAAGTTTTTTTCGTATTCTTCTCAGCAAACCCTTTCATTTGATATTCTTATCATGGCAGTGCACAAAAAATAACTAGTACGCTATCTTGGGCCGTCCATAGAATGACGTCACTTAGCAAACCATGCATTGTCATCCAAACTATACTGTATTTCAGTTGCAAGATTTGACGCAAACACACTTACATAAATTACATATATAAATTGCAAGTTAAATAAAAGCTTGTAAAATCATGCTATGCAGTCGGAGGATAGATACGAGTATTCACGAACTGACTGATCAATACCATAATTATGTATCCTCCGACTGCACAGCATGATTTTTTTCTTGTTTACATATTTTTAGTTCGCTTCATAAGCAGTCGGGCTTTTCAGATTTTATTAACATTTTTTATTATTTACAACTTTTTAATTACATATCTTTTATCGAATTTCTTTTAAACATATAAGTGATATAGGTAGGGTAGGTAGGTAGGGTAGATGAATGTTTGGTGTTTTTATGGCAAAACAAAGTTTGCCGGGTCAGCTAGTCACCACTAAAACCCTTCATTTTGACACCCCACGGATATGGAAGAAAAAAAATTGTGACTGACAAAAACCGCCATGTTGTTTTTTTGACGTCACTTATCTAAGAACACTCGTGTGGTCAAGATCTATCTAACGATGGCTTAATTAAATACATCCGTCAAGTGGTTTGAAAAATATGAGGTAATAAAGAATATTACATACATACATACTACGGGAATGCTTAGTTATTTAAATTAAATTGCTTATTTTAAGATAGTTTAAGTCATGCAATTTCATCAACGCCGTTCCGTTCCGTTTTTGCCATTTGGCTACAGAACCCTAAATTATGGCCGACACATGTTTTACACCTGAGCTAATATGCGAAAATATTATGGAAAATTGTCTAAGATCCGTATCGAATCTCTTAATAAATAGGTGTATGTAAAATGTTCCAAGCCTGGAAAAAACCAAAAAATGTATTGTTTCAGCGTATCTTTGCCTGGTACACAAGGTCACACTATAATTATTATTTAGGCAGTTCGAAGACCTCTATTGTCTATTGTTTCTTTCAAGCATATTTTCTATAGCCATTAATTTTGTAAGCATTGTCGAAATGTTTTACCAGTTTTGCAAATATTTGGACATTACTCGTATTGTGCCAATTCTAAATATATCCTACGTTATAAGCCTGGTTGGTTTTGTAATAGCGAATACAAGGACTGATTTATATAATGTTTAAGGTGAATTTGTACAGTAAAAATAAAACTTGTCTCATAAATCCTATCCTATACTATTAAACGAGCAATATTTGTAATCATCTCGAAAACGGCTTTATTGATTTCGATAAAATTTGCAATATATGATGAGCTCGTGGCTAAATAATAACAGCCGCACGGGTCGATCTTCAAGGTTAAGCAACGCTTGACGAGGTCGGTCCGTGGATGGGTGACCATTTCAACATACCGAGTTTCCTCCGTGCCTCGGAAAGCACGTTAAGCCGCTGGTCCCGGCTGTCATTTGAAGATCTTTGACAGTCGTTACGGGTAGTCAGAAGCCTGAGATCTGACACCAGTCTTGCCAAGAGGTATCGTGTTACCCAGTTACTGGGTTGTGGAGGTCAGATAGGCAGTCGCCCCATGTAAAACACTGATACTCAGCTGAATCCGGTAAGACTGGAAGCCGACCCCAACAATAATTGGGGAAAAGGCTAGGCAGATAATATAAAAGGGGTTTTTGGGGGCGAAAAATCGATCTAGCTAGGTCTCATATCTGGGCAAATGCGTTTCACGTAAAACATTGTTTTCTCTATATTCACACGAGCCGAGCTCGGTCGTCCAGGATCATAAGCTTTATTTATATACATAAAAATATAAGTCCTGAACTCCTGACTGACTGACTCATCAACGCCTAGCCCAAATCCTTGGACCTAGAAAGCTGACATTTTGCACAGAAGTTCCCTTTATAATGTAGACAAGGAATAAGGACGTATTTTTTCCCTAAGGGTGTTAAATAGGGGATGAAAGTTTTTGAATTACGTCCCTTAAAGGGATGTTAAAGTTTGTAAGAAAAATAAATTGTCTATTATCAAAATTACCATCAAAGAAGTGCTTAATTAAATTCTAACTTCCAGATGACGACTTGTTAGCGTAAACTAATTGTAGTACCCATAATATCTAGACTACAGAATGGCGCAAAACTCATCACTCTATCGGAAAATGCTATATTTTTTTTTTCGACAGGTCTGCTTCGACATTTAAACTCGGACAGAAAAACAGTAAACTGATCTATACTAATATTATAAAGAGGTAAAGTTTGCGAGTTTGTGACGTTGTATGGGGTAATCTCTGGATCTACTAAACTGTTTTTGAAAATACTTTCACCAGTAGAAAGCTACTTTATTCCTGAGTGTCATGGACTATAATATATTTTCAAAAAAAATAGAGATCCTTATGAAAATTGCAATAATGTAACCCAAAGTAGCAAAATGTTGCATATAAAATTCATTCTTTGGCGTGCGCTGAGAAAACTATTGATGATACATAAAAAAATATGTACTACATGATTAGGTAGGGTTGGGTAGGTAGGGTAGGGTAGGTAGGGCATGGTAGGTAGGGCAGGGTAGATAGGTAGAATAGGTATGTTAGGTAGGTAGATAGGTAGCCAATTGACGGGAACGAAGCCCCGAGGGTCAGCTACTACAAAATATAGCGGGTAACCTCTGACCGCGTGTAACCTACGCTCCGTCAAGCCATTCCAAATCACGACCACGAGGAAGACACCTTTTCATCGAAAAACATCATGAGGAAGCTCTGTGAATATATGAATAAGCAAAATTATCATCTCTGTGGCACAGAAAAGCCACGTATAAACTAGGAAAAGTCATTACACACCCGCTCAAAGTTACTGCATGGTGAGTTGTTTTTCATGGATGAGTGTCACAGAACAGATAACATCTTTTATCTGTTCTGTGATGAGTGCTAACACGTGCCCGTATCCATACCGCCATATCACCATAGCGGCACTGGAGGACACCGCGGAGTTTTAGTGGGTTCGAATCCAACATAATTTTTTTTGCCTGGAGATTTACTCATGCAAACCTGCGCTATCAGGTAGTAAATCTCCAGGCAAAAAAATGGTGTGTTGTTTACGCTGGAAGAGTCATCGAGCCGCCAAAGGACTACTATAGTCGACGAGGTTCCAGAGCCATGATCAATATCTTTCTCTATCCTTAAAAGCAATAAATATGTTAATATATTATTATTACCACTATCTTACCATCAGGTGAGATAGTTGTCTAGAGCGAGCCTATAAATAACAAGATAAAAGAAATAGATCTGGAGAACATGTGGTTCCAACAGGAAAGAGCAACGGTGCTTACTGCACGAGGCACAACCGAAATTCTGAGGGCTGTATTTTCCGGACTTGCTCTTATCTAATTTAACTGTTTCAGGCTTCTTTCAGTAGGTTTTTTAAGTCACAAATATATGTCAACAAGCCTCAGACTCTTGAAGCCCTCAAAGATAATAGCCGCCAGAAGTTCTGGCAAGAGTGATGGAAAATGCCATAATTCGGGCCCGAATGTTTATCAATTCTGGCGACTGTGCGGTTGTATCATATTCTCGACTAAAGGTCTATCCACACATATCAGGGCCGTGCCCGGGACGTGGACTGACCGTGTCCCGTCAGGGGCTCAAAAAAATATCGTTGTGTACATTTTATATGAACTCGTTCACACACGTCCGTGCACGGGCCAGTGACAAAGCTTCAATGATTGGGTCCGGCCCTATCACATCCCGGGCACGGCCCTGATATGTGTGGATAGACCTTAATTGTGAAAATAAAATTATGACACCAAAGAATCATTATCCAAAAGCAGAACCAAAATAGGTATAGGATTCATAAAAAAAAAATACAGCCAAAGAACATCGGATAACCTTTGCGCCACCCTGTATTGATTTTCTATCGTGTCGGTAGTAGAATTCAGAAATTGAAAGCAAAGTGGTCCTTCACTATTTGTACCTTTCCGTGGAAATTGATCCCACGAGACCTCCAGAATGAAAGTCCAATGCTCTAGCTATTAGAACACGAGCAGTTCAGTTTATACTCATTTTATATCAATTTACATGTATGTTTTTTAGAATTTGATGAATTATAAAAATGAGCAAATTTTTTAGTCTACGCGAACAAAGACGCGGGTGGAAAGCTTTGTTTGGATAATAATTTTCAATATTCCGCCAGAACTGCAAAAAACGAAACAGCCGAAATCGTGTAGTCCACGCAGGCGAAGCTACGGGCGGAAAGCTAGTAAATAATAAATAAAAAAAAATGGAACTGGAGAACATGTGGTCAACAACTTTTTTCATTTTCCTCTTTTTAGTTTTGGTAAAACTTTTTCAATTGACAAGAAAATCATTTATAGCCAAAGTACATCTCATGAAGGTGCCAGTAAGCCCAAACACGACAAGGATACATTGTTTTATTTCGGAGTTCCAGTGGCCATTATGTCCTTCTTCATCAGTTCCACTTCACCATTTATGATACTTTATGAATGCAAATGATTGCATTATTGATGAAAATACCAAAATCGCTACATGTATGCCTATAATATTTTTGGAGTTCACTCGATTTCTCTAGGATCCCATCATCAGGTCCTGGTTTCCTGATCATGGTACCACCCTTGGGATATCTCCTTTCAAACAAAAAAAAAGAATCATCAAAGTCGGTTCTTTGTGAACCGACTTAATATTTTCTAAAACAATAGACTAATAAATATTAAAATAAATACCAAGTCAACCTATGGGTTAAAAAGTGAAAAAAAAACTGTTTTACAGAAAAAAGCTTTTTAACAAAAAAATACTACCGACTTCCAAATAAGAAAACTAGAAAGTGAAAAATAACTTTATTTTTGGAAGTCGGTGTCTTTGGTAGGTACCACATTTTTAAGTTATGTACACCGACTTCCAAAAATAAAGTTATTTTTCACTTTCTAGTTTTCTTATTTGGAAGTCGGTAGTATTTTTTTGTTAAAAAGCTTTTTATTTTTCACTTTTTAGTTGTACCTACCTAATAGGGAAGTAGTTAAGTAAGTACCTATAACGACAGAATAGATTACCCGAATAACATGAAAAATTAATATAACCGGTGAAATGAGAGATCTGCATACCCCTTTCGAGCGTACTGGCGTGATGTTATGTTATGAAATAGTATAAACAATAAACAGACATGCGATTGCAGCAAGCCCGAGAGATTTGCCGTTATTTATTGAAGAGTTCTGTTGTATATCTCCGAAGTTCTTTATCAGATCTTCACCAAATTAAAATGGGACCAATTTCGGAATATAATCTTTCAAACAAAAAAAGAATTTTCAAAATCGGTCCACAATTGACGGAGATATCGGTGAACATACATAAAAAAAAAAAAAAAAAAAAAAAAAAAAAAAAAAACATACATAATGTCGAACATAGAACCTCCTCCTTTTTTGGTAGTCGGTTAAAAAATACTACCGACTTCCAAATAAGAAAACTAGAAAGTGAAAAATAACTTTATTTTTGAAGTCGGTGTCCATAACTTAAAAATTTGGTTCCTACGAAAGGAACCAAACCGACTTCCAAAAATAAAGTAATTTTTCACTTTCTAGTTTAAACTTTCTTCATCAAATTATAATGGGACCAATTTCGGAATACACCCTTTCAAACAAAAAAAGAATTTTCAAAATCGTTCCACAATTGACGGAGATATCGGTGAACATACATAAAAAAAAAACGTACATAATGTCGAACATAGAACCTCCTCCTTTTTTGGTAAGTCGGTTAAAAAAGGCAGAACAATGGTAGGTGTTCAAAATAAAAAAATATTAACAATAATTAAAGTCGGATATTAGTAAACTAACTAATAAAATACGTAAATAATTTCTAAAACAATAGACTAATAAATATTATAATAAATACCAAATTCTAATTGAGACAGTTCGCCAATTCCTGAGTCCTGTTGTTCTTTGACCAGCTAAATTTTCTCTTAAGACCTTTTAGTTGTTCTTCATGTGTTTCTATTGCATTGCAATGTTGAAAATGCGCATAATGCATTCCTCGCATCTCCTAAACAATCAGTGCGGCAGTTTGATACTCCTCGATTGTTTATGGCTGTTTTAGGTGTCAAGGTTGCATAGCAGCAGTTGATTTCTATTTACTTGTGTGCATGACGAAATATGTTGTTGATCCAGCGGTATAATCATGACAATTTTCAAGTTCACGGCTATGTATTTAGTTTTTGGTATTATGTTAATCATGGAGGCTTCCTTTATGTTGCGGATTGAGATGACTTCGGGTAGTTCATATGCTTCGTCTGCTACTAAAGGGATTTTTACTTCGAAAATACTAAAATCTTCGGTTAGTTTTCCTTGCACACTTGCTAGTTTATACATTTCCCGTATACCTACCACTTGAACTTGTTTTAGCAGGGAATAGAAAATGCTTTTGGTACGTGTCCTGATATGATATTCAAATGTTTTTCGAATGTATCGGGTTTTAGCAAGTGATTATTGACTTTGCCGTGACGAAGATCTGTAACTAGGTCGATCAACATGTCTTGTATTCTCCTCAAGTTTGCTACTATCATGTTTGAGGCAAGTGCAGTAGCAGTGAGCAAAGATGCTTGGCATTATTCTGTTTTCATTACTTGCTCGTTCCTTTTCAGGAGGTATTCCACTTTGATAAAGAAGTATGAAGTGTGTGTTTGAAGTATGTTGTTTGTACATATTGAACACATGGTCTTCATTGCTGTGCAGTAGTTTCATGTCGTTGTTGTATTTATCGGCAAATTTTTCATCAAGTACACCAAAGAGAGAGTTGGTAATGTTCCCAATTCCGTTTATGAGACCTCGCTTGTTTTCTCTTACGTGTTTAGATTGAAGTACCTCTTTGTAGTGTTTGAGATCGTTCAGTTCGTGTTCGAATTGTGTGGTAATAGCCAAGAACGCTTTATTTCTTTGACAAAGTCCGTGTAGTCGCTGGGCGTATTGTTCAATTGCAGAAATACTTTTCCAGTAAGTCGTCATGTCGTTTTAATATACCTCCAGTCTCCATTCGTCTTGTATTATCTGTAGCTCTGCTGGTTTGTCAAAAAATACAAGACTGGTAGGGTCTAGGGTCGTTATATTGACGAGTCGTTGCATGGACGGTGTTACACAAGTTACTATGAGTACTGGTAACGTGCTTAGGTACTTGAGGACATTACAGCTGGAAACACTCTTCCGGTCCTGTCTAGGGCTCAACCGACGTTGTCGTTGTAATGTCGATGAAGTCGCCTCTGGTTGTTTATTGTCCGAGGGTTGTTTTGGTTTGTTTTCGGTATTATGCCTTGTTTCAATGGGTAACCGGGACAATTTTGTTACGGGCCACTTTATTATGTTGGATTTAGTCTTGAGCGTGACGACTCGTACTAAGTTATCAGGTCCAGGATGCGTCTTTAAAACTCGTCCGAATAACCATCAGGCTGGAGCCACTTGCTCTACCTTTATAGAGACGACGTCATCCACTGCAATTTTGTGTTTTGGGGTTTTCCATTTTCCAATAAAATGGAAAACGGCTAACGGCTCTTTTTTTTTTTTTTCTCCTGCTTGTAACGTTTGCAGGTAATCTTTGGGCACTTTTGAACGTCAACAATTAAAATTGTGCCTTTTAAAATTCCTTGTTCATATTTTCTGTCAAGCGTCATCGTAATGTTAACTGGCTGTTATCACCTTCTGACGCTATAGGAGGTGCCGGTACCGGGCCACAGACGAAAATGTGCCCTGGCGTCAAGTTATCGAAGTCGTCCAGGTCACTTGTGAGAGCGAAAAGTGGCCTCGAGTTGAGGCATGCTTCAATTTGTACTAGCAAAGTAGTAAATTCTTCGTACGTAAGCTTCTGTTCACCAAGAACAGGTTTAGAGTGGTGCTTCATACTCGACTGTAGCTTCCCACAATCCACCCGCTGTTGGCCTAGATGGGGTGTTAAAGTGCCTATCAATGCCACAGTCGGCAGTGTTGTTGATAAGGTCGTCGTTGACATGAAGCTGCATTGCCTCCTGGCGTTCTTTGTCTAGTCCTCTGGCTGGTCCGACAAAGTCCGTTCCGTTGTCACTGTAGACTAGTTTTGGCGTTCCTCGTCGTGCGCATAGCCGCTTTAATGCTGCGAGAAATGTTACAGTGCTGGGATCGGACACCAGTTCAAGGTGGAGGATGAAGGAGAAGGATGGCTTTTGTGCATAGACAAATGAAGATCGCAATTTAGGCCTTAACTGTTTTAATACGGCCTTTCGCAACCTTCATTTCAACGCGTCCCGTGAAATCCACTCCTGTCCTGTGAATGGTGAAGGCCGAAACCACGGGGTCTCATTGCTAAGAAAGAAAATTTGGTTCAAATAAATCTCACTAGATGGCGCGATATGCACCTCCATCTGTTATTGAATGAGTGTAAAATTAACATTTTCTGGAATTGAACACAAAAATTGTATGTTCTTGTTTAATCAACTCTCCTAAGTACAAAATTATGGAATATTGGGCTCTTAATTCACATTTCAAAGATTATTAGACGGATCATTTAAAATTGATGCCAATAGATGGCGCATTTTTAAATTTCTGAGGCATTCCACTCGATTGTTAAAGTTTGCATTTTAACACATTTTGGTGCAAAAAAAACTGTAAAAACGTGCAAATAAATACTAGAAAACAAACCTTCACTATATTTAAAGAAAAAAATATTCACGAACCTAGTAAACCCTTTTACTTGCAAGTCGCTGCTAACACTATCTATCTATCACCGTGAAACAGAACCGAATGCGTTCGATGTACAAAAAATTGCCAGAATAAGCAGTCGAAAAACGCTAGTTACGTCGTCGGCACGGTTTCTTTGTATGGGATGAGGTATCTGTATGATAGTATTATATGGCTTATGTTTAACTTACCACCAGATATAGTAACATATAACAGACAAAAATAGTAAATGATCACCAAAATTAAACCCGCATCTTATTGTAAAATTATAACCAAAGTTTTAACATCTCGCTATCCTGTTTAGGCAAAATGACTCCAAATAAATCATTGTTAACCCAAAAGTAGTAAATGATCACCAAAAGTAGTAAATGATCACCAAAATTAAACCAATGACGAAAAAGATTATAAAATTTCTGGGAGCAACTTGGAAGTAGCGCTCGCCGGCCGCTGCCGCGGCACCGCTCGCTTTGCACGCTCGGCTCGCGCGCGGTTGGTCACAGTTCTAACCTAACCTAACCTATTTTACAACATTAAATAGCGCAATAATTTGCTATTAAAATTTGGTGATCAATTTACTAAATTTGGTGATCAATTTACTAAATTTGGGTTTCATAGTACAATTTTAGGTAATAGAGGTTATGGTCACAAAGTAATTTTAGGTGGTCATTATATTTATCCCCGTATTATATTATCTGTGCCGAAACTAAGGACTTTGTGCTTAGGGTGTAAGGTCCCCAGATGTAGCCAACCACCGGACCGTATTTTACACAGAACGACAACCCTTTGCAGATATACCAGTATAAATAAAAATAAAACAGTTTTATTTCTCTTTACATTATTTAATAATAATAATAATGCAGATAAGTAAGGGTATTAATATGTAATATTACAAGATATTCTATAAATTTTTCGTGCCACTTGATTATTTCGCCGTCTGAAACAAAACACGGTGCTTTAAAAATAATATCAGTTAGTACAAGTAAAATTATAAAAACCCCGACACATTTTTATTTCATGCTACATAATTTTATTTATCTAGTACTCGTAGTAGATAGACTTCAATCGACAATCTATTGATCACGTATAATTATGACACGATATTTTTCGAAAACAGCCCGATTCAAACAGTAAACGCCCATAACTTTTAAATGGCGGAACCGATTTTAATTAAATATATAATGTGATTTTTTATTTCGTGGACTAAAATGACATTTGGGGGTTGTCACTTTATCGTTACATTAAAATAGTGTCGTACCCTAACTATCCTGAGTGATCGAAAGTTAATCGAAAATCAAAGTAGATCGAAAATGAAACTATTTCACGGCATAAAAAAATAATTTGTTTAGAAACTAGCGGCCTATATTTAGTTTCTACTCATTTATGTCAGACTTAATTTTATCGATTGCATTTATTTTATTGTTGATTTCAAATTTAACACAATAAAAGTTCATGTACTATGTGTATGAATACTGTTATATTTAAATATATTACGTTTATATTCATAAAACATTTATTTACACCAATTAGCAAAAATAAATTCAGGAGTCATGTCACATCGATTCGATGAATCACTTATGATTGAGCCTTACCTACAACACTATGCTCCGCGCTTGCAACATTTAAAAAAAATAAGATCAATAGCAGCTGTCAATTTAGTCCACGAAATTAAAAATCACAGTATAGCTAAGTATACTCTCGATAAAGTCAAACATAACTTCTGGCCACAGGACCGAAACCGCGGCAAAAGTTTGCTGAAAATAATATTTCCGAATGTATTGAAAAGAACTTTCAGATATCCGCAGCAGCCTGCAGTTATCAGAAAGTTCTGTGTTGGATCTAAATACAGTTTGCACGAGAAAAAGTGTCCTGACCTTACAGTACGATATTTCATGTTAGTTTGATACCTATTTTAAATTTTGAGTGCAGCTTCTAAAAAAAATACATACAGTCGAACATAGAACCTCCTACTTTTTGGACAGGCGGTTAATAAAATATGGAATCAACGCTGCGACGAAGAGGTAGGAAAATTAGAGCTATATTAAGGCGATGATAGCTCAGTGGTAGTGACGTCGGATACCGAGACGAAGGTCGCGGGTTCGAATCCTACAATGAGCTTGAGCTTTCGGTGAAGGAAAACATCGTGAGGAAACCATAGCACGGTGGTAGGGTACTTTGTAGTACCCGCCTGGCTGGCAACCACCCTTAAGTTGAAAATCTGTCGCCAAGCACCTTCCGGTGTGTTCCGACAGCAGCACTTGAGAGCCAGTTCCCTTCTAGGCTTTGTGTGCTTACCACCATCGGCCACATCATCACTGACCACGGTGAGATTGTGGTCAAACACAGGCCTATACAAGGTAAAAAATTCCTACCCTTCATCTTATTTGCCACCGCCGCCTCCGCCGTTGCCTCCTGCACCAGCGCTGAAACCACCTCCCATCCCTGCCCCAGCACCACCGTCGGCACCACCGCCGCCATTGCCTAAAAGAAATTCATCAGCATAATTATATATATATTTTTTTTATTAATTAAAACTTCAAGCACAAAGGTACCAGTCAACTGAGGGTGATGATTTTATTTACATTCTGGGGTTGTTCTATAACGTGTCAACGCCATCATGGATTCCGCTGTGAAAAACGGATAGTGCTCTTTGCTCTTATAGCTCCGTCTCTCTCTCACAGTAAAACATTACTAGTTTCGACACGTCGGAGTAAGGCCCCAGCACATACTTAGATCCAACATTCGTAACTTTTTCAATTAATATTTGAGATAATTTTTCTCTCCGTTTTTTTTTTAAATTTCCTTTTAAGACTGCATAGCTACGGCACTACGACACTACAGCACTAACTCTGTGAAAGGAGGTGGACTGTAATACATTACGCGGACCCAGTGCAGTTTGGTGGATGTATTCGATTTTTTCTAGGGCAGTTTCATCAGAATTTTCTCCTTCACCATTTTGAGAGTAGTAGTGATAAAATAAATTACACAAAGTAAAGTAACTGCTTGGTTTCGAACCCATGACTCGTCAATCCTATAAATCTTAAGCTAAAACCTATCATTTTTTAACAAATTCTTTGATCAAATTTACCACCACCTCCAGCTCCAGCGCCACCACCAGCGTTAAAACCAGCACCACCTGAAAATATACAAAAATACATATTAACTAAGGGTGTAGAACAGTGATGGACAAAGTTTGGGCCGCGGGCCAAATTCGGCCCGCGAAAGCATTTAAACCGGCCCGCTGTCGGTCCTTCGACATGAATAGTATATGGCCCGCGATAATTATATTTTGACGGTCAAGACTTGTAGATTCTATTTAGTAGAATAATAGACGCATAGGTAAAGGAGCCAGCTAGACTAGCCGCGTAGTTTATGATTGCGTTGCGGGTCGCGGGGCGCAAAGAAGCGTGGTGAAGTGAGAGGCTCTCACGCTTACCATAGCAGGGCCTTCGAATAAAAGTTAAATTGTATTTTTTTGCATTTGGTCTAGTGTGTAATGCTGTAATCTATACTTATATAATATAATCTATATATATAAAAGAAAGTCGTGTTAGTTACACTATTTATAACTCAAGAACGGCTGAATCGATTTGGCTGAAAATTGGTAGGGAGATAGCTAAGAACCAGGAGAAGGACATAGGATACTTAAGATTTTATCCGTTTAGGGTAGGGTAGGGTAAGTAGGGTAGGGCAGGTAGGGTAGGGCAGGGTAGGTAGGGTAGGGTAGGTAGGGTAGGGTAGGGTAGGTAGGGTAGGGTAGGTAGGGTAGGGTAGGGTAGGGTAGGGTAGGTAGGGTAGGGTAGGTAGAGTAGGGTAGGTAGGGTAGGGTAGGTAGGGTAGGGTAGGTAGGGTAGGGTAGGGTAGGGTAAGTAGGGTAGGGAAGGTAGGGTAGGGTAGGTAGGGTAGGGTAGGGTAGGGTAGGTAGGGTAGATGAATGGTTGGTGTTTTTATGGCAAAACAAAGTTTGCCGGGTCAGCTAGTAATATTATAAAGAGGAAAGATTTTTTTGTTTGTCTGCTTGTACCGAATAGGCTCCGAAACTACGGGACCGATTTCAAAATTCTTTCACCAATAGAAAGCTACATTATTCCTGAGTGACATAGGCTATTTTTTTATCCCGAAAACGGGTCCTGTGGGGTGGTCCACGGGAGCGAAGCCGCGGGAAACAGCTAGTTTATACAAATAAATAAAATTGAAGTGTCTGTATGTAATATCAAAATAACAACGTTTTATTGAATGCACGTGAAAGTATATACGGTACTAACAACAAATAAGCAATTTTTTAAGATTTTCGTCTGTCTGTCTGTTTGTTAAGGGTAATCTCCGAAACGGCTGGACCGATTCTGACGGGACTTTCACTGGTAGATAGCTGATGTAAAAACGAGTAACATAGGCTACGTTTGATCACGAGAAAATTCATAGTTCCGGCGGGAAACTAAAAAAATATAAATATATTTTTTACGATTTTGACGCGGACGAAGTCGCGGGCAACAGCTAGTATTATATATTATCTTTACTTAATATTATAAAGAGGAAAGATTTGTTTGTTTGTACCGAATAGGCTCCGAAACTACTGAACCGATTTTAAAAATTCTTTCACTAATAAAAAGCTACATTATTCCTGAGTGACATAGGCTATTTTTCAATCCTAAAAACGGGTCCTGTGGGGTGGTCCACGGCAGCGAAGCCGCGGGGAACAACTAGTGTTTTTATATGATTAAAGTTTCAACACAAAATGCATATTTCCTATAATTCTGGCCCCGCATTAAGAAAGTTTGCCCACCACTGGTGTAGAGCAATGTCTCCAACGGTGTAATAAACTTGACCACTTACTGAGCCCAAAAAGTGAGATTAAATGTACCACGACACGAAAAGAAAAAGAACGGCGTAAATTCATTATTCGCATCTCAATCTTTTATCCATATCTTCTTTCATACAAACCATCGTTACAAGACACGAGCCCTCTTACAAATAAACACGGAATAAAGTTATACCAGGTATAACAAAGGAATAACCATACATTTTCATAGGTTTATACTTGGTATAACTTTATTCCGCGTTTATTTGTAAGAGGGGAGAAGTGTAAAATGTTAGTAAAAATGCTCTTACCTTCAGCTCCACCTCCGCCCCCACCGCCTTGTTGCATGCTCTGAAATATTACAATTATGAATAACCTCAGCAACACAAAGACAGTCCTAAAAAATATCATAAAATTTACGTTTAGTGTGCGTTGATAGACAGATCAAAAAAGTCCATGGACCTCTAATATCCACCTATATGTTTTTGGAATATTGTGCGTACAATTAATTAGTGGAATTCTCTGCCTGTGTCTGTGATTCCTGAAAGCTACAACCGTGACTTTAAGTCAAGAGTGAATAGGTTACTTCTAGGCACAGATAATATAATACTAGCCTTCTAGGTAAGCGTGCTTCACCGTCGACTACATTATCGGTGATGACGACGATGACCACACCAGGTCGAGAGTGAGTCTATCAATAATAAAAAAAGCCGGCCAAGTGCTTGTCGGGCCACGCGCAGTAATAGGGTTCCGAAGTTGCATAATAATGCGGACTAAGAGAGGGTTTTTGTTTTTACATCAACATTAAAACGGTTTCAGCGGCTCACAACGTCTAAAAACGGGCCCACATAGGCTGATGGTAACTGAAGAAGGAGTTATAAAATCCAACTTCGCAAGTTAAGTTAAAAACAATATTATCTATTTGAGTACCGCCGCGGGTAGAGGCAAGCGTTTGTAATAAAAATTTGTAACCAGCGTCACTTAATAATTTGAATACTGAAGTATTGTCATTCCGGAGATAGTATTTGTTAAAATCACCAAATATTTAAAAACCGAAAACAAATATATTAGTACAAGTATTTTCAAATAACCTACTCAACTACCAAAAAGTAAAATCAAATGATTCAATGATAGGAACAAACAACCAATATAAATAAGCTGCAATACATAATCTATATGAAGTACGTCAACTGCGATACGAGCGCGCCTTAGAGCCACGGGGAATGGTTGGTTCATTCCTGGATCCGCACACGCACGCTTCTTGTTTCTTTCTCTTTCGGAATTTGAAAATTTTTGAATGTATTCACTATTTCGTTCTCGAAAGTTGTCATTTAATTATTTTTTCAAAGGCTACAAATTTTTTACTGTTCCAAGTATGTTTTTTTAAGTTGGTCGACTATTACTCGTAAACTTTACTAAAGCTTACTTAGCTGTGATAGTTTTCCTTTTAATTTCGTTATTTACTACGGCCGTGATTTTATTCACATAGCCAAAAGCAACCATTTCGCTGGCAGGAGGGGGGACACTTGACTCTAACAAACATTTTCAATTTAAAGCGTAATTTTACGCAAATGTATCTCTGAATCGAAAGATGGTTTTGAGAGACCCATAATATTTTTGAATTGCCTATCCAACGATACCCCACACCATGGAATAGACTAGAAAAAAATACATCCTCACTTTACGTCTATAGGAGGTATCCGATTATTTTTTTTATTTATTTATTTGCCACTTTGTCGGAATTAATAATATTTATATCCATGCCAAATTATAGCTTTCTTGTACTAAGAGTCTCTGAGCTAAGCTGCGGACGGACAGACATAGCTAAACTATAAGGGTTCCTTTTTGACTTCGGAACCCTAAAAAATGGCGCTATGCGATACAAAATCACAAGAACAGTACTTACATTGCCAAACATCATCACCACAAGGCAGAGTACGAATAAATTCTTGAACATTTTGATTGAGTTCCTCTTAGTTTTTGATACTGAGTGAAGACCATGGGCTGATCGTTGTATTTATATCAAGCTATAACCCACGAGTGTGATGCTAGAGATTTTATCTTTGAAATTATGATGGTAAAATAATTGTTTTATTAAAAATAGATATGGCAGTTTATTTCTAACATATAAAATTGTTTTACATGGAATATAATGTATTACAAGCGACATTGCATCTAGTAAATGTTTAATGGATCTGTCTATATACACGTCTTCGTTTATCCAAAAAGCAGAGCCCATGTATTATACTCGTATCTCTAAAAACTCTAGGTCGAAAGGCCGACGCAGACCCCAAACTTTTTTCGCGGGGATACTTTCAAAATGCGCCTGGACTTTAAGGTTACACTAGTCGATTATTCTTCCATGCAAACGTAGTCTGGCGATTACTCCAGTGTTTGACGATGTACGTTCAAAATAAAAAATGATATCAATTTGTCTCATCATTATCTAGCCCTGTATGGATACATAAAAGTAACAAAAATATAAATTTGAAAGTTATGAGCGTCGAAAGTTCCACACTTCGCACTAATTTTAACGCATTTTTGGGCGCAAATAAATACCATAAGAAGACGGAAAATTGCAAAACAGTCACCATACAGGGATAGATTAGTAGTTCAACAATGCAAAATTGCAATGCAATGCAATTGTATTTTGAACAGATACGTTTAGTCGTTTTTAGGGTTCCGAAGTCAACAAGGAACCCTTATAGTTTCGCTCTGTCCGTCTGTCCGTCCGCAGCTTAGCTCAGAGAATCTAAGTACTAGAAAGCTATAATTTGGCATGTATATACATATTAATAATTCCGACAAAGTGGTAACATAAAACCATGAAAAATATTTTTTTTTCGGGTACCTCCCATAGACGAAAAGTAGGGGTGTATTATTTTTTCTTATCTTTCCCATGGTGTGGGGTATCGTTGGATAGGCCATTTAAAAATATGATGGGTTTGTTAAAACCATTTTTCGATTCAGAGATTCGTTTGCGTAAAATTAAGCTTTAAGTTGCAAATTTATGTTAGAGTCAAGTGTCTCCCCCCCCCTGCCAGCGAAATGGTTGCTCTTGGCTATGTGAAAATATTCACGGCTGTAGTAAATATAACGAAATTAAAAGGAAAATTATCACGGATAACAAGGCTTTACAAGTTTACGAGTAATAGTCGACCAACTTATAAAAAATGTACTTGAAACAGTAAAAATTTTGTACAAATGCCATTCAAAAAAATTACTAAAATAAAGTTGATAGCTATGTAAAACAGAGTAAATATAATTCTTACGAACCATGTAAAAAAATACAAAAATGAAATCATAACAGGCTTTACAAGTTTACGAGTAATAGTCGACCAACTTATAAAATGTACTTGGCACAGTAAAATGTTTGTACAAATGCCATTGAAAAATTACTTAAATAAAGTTGTTAGCTGTGTAAAACAGATAGTAAATATATGCTTATGAACCATGTAAAAATATACAAAAATAAAATCATAACCTCCTTAATAATAATGATTTCTAAATTAATCATGTTTAAGCTCGAATAACGCATTGGAATGGCTGGAGTCGTTGGCAGTACCAGTCCGTAGTCCATACGACGCATGCGCGCGGTGGAGTCTATTTTGTGTTAGTGCAGAAGTATTTTCGACGTTTTGTAATTAAAACGTAAAAGTAAAGTCAAATTAGATTCGATTTCTAAGCAAATTACTTATTTTCTTATGTCGATATCCTTCTATAAAGTCAATATTCGACCCGACTTCATCACTAATTGAGTAGCGTAAAACTTTCCAGAATGAAATAGTGAATACCTCAGATTATAGGACTCACCTCTAATCTGCGGTATTAGAGGAGATTAAAGGAATACATACGATTTTTTTCTAATTCCGAAAGAGAAATAAATAAGGAGCGTGCACATAAGGATCCAGGAACGAACTATACCATTCCTCATGGCTCTAACGCGCGCTCGTATCGGCTCCTTTCGCAATTCGCACCCGCGGTGGTACTCAAATAGATGATATTTTTCTAACTTCAGTTGCGAAGTTGGATTTTATAACTCCTTCTTCAGTTACCAGTTAGTCCTTATTTAGTTTAAGTCAAGAGTGAATAGATTACATCTAGGCAAGCATGCTTCACCGTAGACCACATCATCGCTTACCATCAGGCAAGATAGTGGTCAAACGCGAGAATATAGATTAAAAAAATACATCATCCTATGTGGGCCCGTTTTTAGACTTTGTGAGCCGCTGAAACCGTTCTAATGTTCATGTAACAACAACAAAACCCTCTTTTTAGTCTGCATTATTATGCAACTTCGGAACCCTATTACTGCGCGTGGCCCGACACGCACTTGGCCGGTTTTTTTCATAATATCCAGACTCCCAAAGGTCTCTTTATAAAATTTCGCGCGCTCGGTTTCGTCCTAAATCATCATCCATTTTGCTACAAATTTGCAAGTGTGTATTCGTACGCGAACTAGCTTCTTACTGCACATCACAGCATCTATCTCTTCCGCACGTGTTGTCGGTTGAACTAGCATGCATTTAACCCCGCGCACTAGTAATAGTTCCTGCCGTCGACTAGTGTAACCTTAAGGAATAAAGTATACGATTTTTATCTCTACTAGCGCGTAGACCCCGCGATCTCTTAAAAGACCATCCCGCAATCACCTCTGTGCAACGCCTGTTAGGGTACAACCCTGAGGAGACAGTAAAGGGATCTGGGGGGTGAACATAACCTCTTGGAGTAAGGTTATTTTGAGATCGCGTAAGTGACAGATGTATACAAGTCATATACATCTGTCCCTTACACACACTGAAATTAACCTTACTCTAAGAGCATATGGTCACCCCCCTGTAAACAAGCTGGGCAGTCTGTTACACTATCAAACTTGCTGATTCGGTAGTATTTTTATTTGATGATCTTTTTTCTTATCTTATTCATTTCTACGACGTACGGCGATGCGTCATCGGTACATGGTGGACATCCCAACCATACGCACCAACACCGTTTTGGGAATACTTTCATTATGCGTACAGCTAAGGAGTGGAATTCCCTGCCGGAGTCTGTATTTCCTGATAGCTACAACCTGGGAGTCTTTAAGTCAAGAGTGAATAGGTTTCTTCTAGGTAAGCGTGCTACATCGTCGACCACATCATCACTTACCATCAGGTGAGATAGTGGTCAAGCGCAAGCCTATCAAAAGTAAAAAAAAAAAAAAAATCTCTACAGAAGAACAATTCAAGCAAGAAAAAACCATTTTAACAAAAATATAAAACCGACTTCTAAAGCAAAACACTACAATGCGAAAAATAACTTTTTTTCCGAAGTCGGTGTCTTTGGTACCTACTGTATTTCGTTTTAAGACACCGACTTCGGAAAAGAAGTTATTTTTCGCTTTGTAGTGAGATAAGAGTAGAAAAAAACCTCATCAAATAAAAATACTACCGATGCAATTTGCTTTAGAAGTCGGTTTTAATTTTTTGTTAAAAAGTTTTTTGATTTTTACTTTTAGTGGTACATAATGGACAAGTTCTATAGTAAGGTACCTATAATGCCCACAGTGATGCCAGAATAGATAATTCAAATAACATGTAACTTGAACATAACCGGTGGAATGAGAGTGCACCAGGGTGAACTGTACACATCTGCGTACCAGTTTAGAGCATACTGGCGTGATGTTATGTTATGAAATGGTGTATACAATAAACAGAGATGCGATTGCAGCAATCCTGAGAGATTTGCCTTCATTTATTGAAGAGTTCTGCTGTATATATTTTTTTTTTTCTTTTCTTTTTTCTTTTCTTTTCTATTCTTTTTTTCTTTTTTTTTTAAATACATTGCCCCACACTAGGAATATCTCCGAAGTTCTTCATCAGATCTTGATGAAATTTAAATGGGACCACATGACAAGCACCAGCTTTCAAAAAAGAATTATCAAAATCGGTTCACCTAGTAAAAAGTAAAAAAAAATACAATCGAATTGATAACCTCCTCCTTTTTGCGCAGTCGGTTAAACACATTTCATTTTCTACAAACCCTTACTATGCTTTTTGAATAGTTTCATACATCGTGGACTTATTGGTTAATATATTCGTATGGATGGTGATTGTGCATCACAAGATGTCACGCGACGTATTTAAACCATTGTTAGTACTCGTATGAAAATATTTATTTTGTGAGTACGAGTTTTTCTATTATTTCCTTTTTAAATTGCGATGACTGTATACTTGTAATGACGTAGGACTCATTTATACAAGGGTTGAGGTGTAATTACAACTTCAAGGTGTGTCGAACAAACGAGCGCAATTTTAGCGCTCCGGCTATGTAATCTTTTTTAATAGTTTTTCTAAAGAATCTTAATCACGATCACCATTAATCGCACTATTTGCGTCTTAGATTTACCTAACAATTGGAATAATACAAGCTGTGTGCCCGATACGGATATCGTATCGGCAAATATGACGAACTTACATGCAAACTAACTAAATACTGAAGACTAAATGGTCACTTTCCTGATAGACTTAAATTAACAATCATTAAACCTCTTTTCAAGAAAGATGATTCCTACAATATGAATTGCTATAGGCCCATAGCATTAGTACCGGTGCTTTCTAAGGTCTATGAAAGAGTTATTTATGTCAGGATAAATGACTATTTTGAAAACTTCGATTTATTTGCTAAAGAGCAGATAGGTTTTAGGAAAAATAAAACCATTAATATGGCCGTCTTTGATTTTCTGAGCACAGTTATGAGTAGCTTAGACAATAAAATTCCGGCGTGCGCATTGTATATGGATGTAAGTAAAGCATTTGATTACGTGGATCACCAAATTCTGTTAAATAAATTATATAGTTATGGAATTCGGGGTACTTCATTAGATCTGATAGCTTCTTATCTTACCAACAGAAAGCAGTCCACATTAGTTACTCGAGTATGCACCAAAACTAGAAAAGAAATGAACTACACATCGGAATACAGAGAAATTAAACAAGGTGTCCCACAAGGAAGTGTTTTGGGCCCTCTGCTATTCATCATTTATATAAATGACCTACCAAAAGTAACAAATCATCCCTCTATACTTTTTGCTGATGATAGTACTGTCGTTTTTACAAGTAACGATAAGGAATCCCTAGAAAAAGATATAAACAGCACTCTAAGTGATATTATAAAATGGCTAACTAATAACAATTTGAATATGAACTTTGACAAAACTAAAATTATGATATTTCGCAATCGTAAAGCTCAATTTACTGACATTAATATAAATTATACAGGGAATAAAATAAATGAGATAGCAACTACAAAATTCTTAGGCATGTCAATAGATTATAATTTGAATTGGAAGACACATGTTGATACTTTAAATCAAAAATTAAATAAACAATCATACGCCTTACATATGCTGGCAAAAACGGTAAACACCTCAGCTGTACTTGCAGCATACCATGGCTACGTGGGATCCTTGATAAAGTATGGTATTATATTCTGGGGTTATTCCACCAATAAGGATTTTGTATTCAAGGCGCAAAAGCGATGTATTAGGGGTATGTTTAATATCAACCAGACTGATAGCTGCAGACCATATTTTATCAAGCATAATATATTAACATTGCCGTCTGTCTACATTTATGAGATTGCTAGCTTTGCAAGAACTAACAAACATCTTTTTGAAAAGTACAGAAGTAGGCGGCATAGGGATAAAATTTGTTGTAAATCTTACAAGACAGCCTTATATTCCAAAAGCATTTTCAGTATGGCGCCGCGTGTATATAATCACTTGCCAAAGTCCATACTAGAAACTCCATCCATCGATGATTTCAAAAATAAATTAAAAAAATTCTTGCTATTTAAATGTTATTATAGTATTCAGGATTACTTAAAAGAGGATGTAAGGACATATTGTTGATGTGACTGGTACACTAAGTTTATTATTAATATTCTATTTATTCAATTTAATTTACATATTTTTATATTTTTAAACATTTTTTTTTAACATTATTACTTTGACATTTATTTGCAATTATCTTGACATGCTCATTTAATACATGACATTTAATTTTTAATTAATCTAGTGACATTATTATTTCATTTATGATTGTTGTGTTTGAATTTTATTTGCCGTGGTGAATTTACCAAATAATGCACGAATTTTAATTATTATATATTTTTATTACATAAACCGTTTTCATAATTGTATCTTGACATTCTCATTTAATATATGACATTTTGTATTTAATTCCTCTATTGACATTATTGATAGCTTAATTTGTTATTTATCATTGTTATTTGCCACGCGGTGAAATTAACGAATCAAATCGTGCACGGTTGGCGCAGTGGTTGAGCGATTGACTGCTGCGCTGCGTGTCGCGGGTTCGATTCCCGCACGGAACAAATATTTGTATGATCTACAGAGAGTTGTTCCGGCTCTGGGTGTTTGTGTATGTGAGTTTATATGTTTGTAAACGCACCCACGATACAGGAAGAAATTCCTAGTGTGGGGCAACGTTTTTAAAAAAAAAAAAAAAAAAAAAAAAAAAAAAAAAAATGAATGAAAGTGTGTTGTTAATTATAGATGATATCGTGTTTAAGTGTGTAATAAAGCTTATGATTTGCATACCTCAAGGTGTAATATGGTTGGACTGTGCTATATTTTTAAGAACTCTATGTAATTACCCATATTAGCAAATAAATGATTATGATTTTTTATGTTTTTTTTTTTTTTAACTTTTATGCCCTTTCGGGGAAAATTCTTCGAGAACCTTTCATATTTCAAAATCTCACTGTCTTTTGCATGCTATTGCATGCTTTTAGATGTAGGGGTTTCTAAGTAAGCGATGTTTGTCAGATTTTTGTGTGATATTTTTATGAACGTATCGTGGGAATATAAGCTTAACTATAATAATAAAATGTTAGCAAAGGTTTGTCTTCATTACTAAACTTGACATTGGTGTTATCTGCAAGAACGTGAATAAAATCAGTTGTAATTCCTTGGGTAGGACAACTTTAAATTATCCTCTTCGCATTGCGTAATATTAATTTTGACCATTTTATTGTTCCAGGTATACCAATGTCGGAGAAGTTCAGCTTCTGCCTCAACACCCTCCTCTCAGACATCGCCACAAAGCAGCCCTCACTCCGGGAGGAAATCATCACAGCCCAAATTGAACTTATGTCCAACCTGACAAAGCTCATAATTACTTGTCACGAAAGCAAAGACTATACCAGCACTATCTCTAAACTACAACTATGCAAGAGCACTATACCTGTGCTTATAGGTCTAGCTCGTTCCATGGGTCGGTATGCTACAGTGGACCCGCCTCTCCTCTGCCGACTCTTTCCCCAGCCGCCAAGTCCCGTCAAAACTAAAGAACCTGAACCAAACTTTGAGTACTCTACCTTGGATAAAAAAAGGAAGTTCAACCAATTCCGACCGATCATTCCAAGGTCTTTATCAGGCAACCTGAACCCTCATAACGAAAATTTGTTAGAACATGGAAACGATACCGTCGACAGTACTGGAGGGACTTTAAAACGGGGATCCCTTCATAGTTATAACTCGGTTCCATACGACCCTACGACATACTTTTTTCACAAGTTCGGATCTAGTTTCAACCAGTTCCCTTACATGAGGTTCTCGGAATCGCCTGAGAAGAGGATCAACGTGCAGTTTTACGTGACGTACCTGCAATCGATTTTGTCGTTGGCGAAGAAGCTGCTTACCAAAGATCTGCTGGCGTTTTTGGATGAAGAAGCAGAAGATATTTACGCGTCGGCACAGATTCAGGTATGTCTGCCATGAATTCCCCATCTGTTTTGTTACTTTATTCTTAACTAATATTTTAAAGAGGTAAAATTCTTTATAGGATGAAGTATCTGCAATTGCTGATCGGAATACTTACGAGAAACGTATTACCGATTTTTTTTTATTAGCGACAGGCTACAGAATATAGATTTTTAATAAAAAATTAAAATGGTAAAAAAGGAAATATAAAAATAAAATTATTTAGACAGAATAATTGAAATATAATACGCCGCCAGTATATGACGCCTTAAATTCTGAGAATTATTTGCATTGCATTGAGTCTTTTCTAGGACAAAGATGAAGAATGATTACATGGGAGTTAAATATTACTGGGTTGTATTGTAGTTAAAGTTATATTGAAATAAAATTTTCTACATAAAATGTGTATGCCCTAAACTAGTATTAACTGTATCTTAGGGATAAGGTACACCCCTGCCTAACCAAACGGGAAATACAGGCGTGATTATATTAAAACTAGATGACCCCCGCGACTTCGCCCCCGTCAACTGGCTACCTACCTACCACCTTCCTACCGACCTACCCTACCCTACTTACCTACCTACTCTACCTACCCTACATGCCAAACTTACCCTATCCTACCTACCCACCTACCCTACCTACCAATTTGTTAAACTATTTATTTGAATAAGAATTAATACTACAATACGAATGTAACCAACTTTTTTTTCTACCGGCGATTTATTTACATTAGAACACAAACGCTGCTATTGTGAAATTTTGTTTGTTTTTTTTTTTATCTCGCAGACTTTTTTGTAGGTAATAATGAGTACTTTAATCATGTAGTACATAATTTTTATGTATCATCAAATAATTAATTTTATAGACAAAATTTAGATACGTAGGGCATTATTGCAATTTTCATAAGGAATTTTGTTTCGGAGCCTATTCGATACAAACAAACAAACAAAAACATCTTTCCTCTATAATATTACTAGCTGTTCCCCGCGGCTTCGCTGCCGTGGACCACCCCACAGGACACGTTTTCGGGCTTAAAAAATAGCCTATGTCACTAAGGAATAATGTAGCTTTCTGTTGGTGATAGAATTTAAAATGGGTCCAGTAGTTTCTGAGCCTATTCGGTACAAACAAACAAAAAAATCTTTCCTCTTTATAATATTAGTATTAGTATAGATGACAATATTATTTTACAGGTGTTTCCTTACAAATCTTTCTCGGAAACCTTGAACCTGGTGATGGTGACTCTTCTTAGAGAACTGTTGCAGCATCAGAAAGATTTGCCCGGACCTTTCACCAAAGATGTTCAGGTGAGTTTACAGCTAATAATATTTAACAGTACAAAGTGAAATCACTGGCAATCTTGCAGAGTTAGGAAGGCGAAAGTTTGTGAGTGTGTATGTGTGTTTGTTACTTCTTCTCACTCAAACGGATTTACGGATCTGGATTAAATTTGGCACAGAAATAGATTATAGTCTGGAATAGCAAATAAGATACTTTTCATCCCGGGAAAATGTTCCCTTGGAATAATTTACGACATTCACGCGGCGCATTCATAATAGTAGTTTATGCAATGGCCATATAATAAGGGTTATTAAAACACGAGCGTAGGTTTATCAAATGAGGCGAAGCCGAATTTGATAATAATATTACGCGAGTGTTTTAATACCTAATTATATGCCGTTGCATACACTACTTTATCTTCACTCATACAGTTGCAATAAAACAAAAGTGGAAAGTGAAAAATATTTGGTATGGCGGGCAATTTAGATTCTCATTGCGCAGCGCGCGCATCCACAGACACTGAAACTTCTTTACTACAGCCCATACGCGCCAGAAAATTAAAAAGTAAAAGTGTGCTATAAAAATTAATAAGTTATTTTATGATGCAGTTGCTTGAAAATCGAAGGAAATGGTTTTTGAACAAATAATGAACTGAACTAATGAAATAGTGAACTGTAATGGTTTTTTTTAAATTTTATTTATCCATGAATATAAAGTACGTGTTTATACAATATTTTTTTAATTCGTATTTGGAACATTACGTTGTGAGTGTAGATAAAATATATTCTGTAGCTTCTGCCAGCGGCTTCGCCGCGTGATAAGTGTTTTCTTATCCCAAGGGAAAATTATGCCGGGATGAAATATCCTATGTGCTATTCCAGACTATAACCTATGTCTGTGCCAAATTTCATCCAGATCCGTTCAGTCGTTTTTGCGTGATTGAGTAACAAACATACACACATCCATCAAAACTTTCGCCCTCCTGGCGCAACAAATTCAATTAATTGGTCACTAAAGGCGGTTTTTTTAAGTCTTTATAATAAAAGTACATTAAATATTTATAGAGTTCACCTGTTCTATTGCTATTATTATGTACTAGGTTTTGCAAGCGGCTGTACTTTGGCCGAAATACGAAAATTCGCAAAAGGGATTTCCACAAAAATCGGTTTTTCTAATTATCTTGCAACATTTGTGTAATTTTTGGCCCTAAGGTTTCCACTTTCAGGAGGATTATGGCCTGGAGACGGTCCGGGCCATAATTCTCCTCGCAAGCCCAATGCATGTTTGTTTTCATACAGCCTTCCATGTTAACCCTACCCAACTACATTACAGGAATTCGTCAAATGCCTCTTCCTAAGCGGTCAAACAGAACTTCAGAGTCGCCACCATGACGCCTCCGAGAGAGAAGACCGAGAGAGTAACTTCGCTACTGTCAACAAATTCAAAGTCAATGTGATGGCGAACTCTGCATGTGTCGATCTACTGGTCTGGGCAATTGGAGATGAGACAGGTGATTCTGAACCTACTTTGTTGTTGTATAAAGTCTAGATTTGAGTGAAATTGGGAAATGATGATCTAATAACTAGGGCTTTACGACAGGTGATACTGGACCTTTTGCATTGTATGATAAGGTTGAGATTTGAATGAAGGTACTGCGGTATTTTTAGTCGAGTAACTGCGACTATCGGTATTGACACAGGTGATTCTGAAACTTTTGCATTGGAAAATTTTGGTCCAATAACTAGGGCTTACAGAACTTCAGAGTCGCCGCCATGATGCCTCAAAGAGAGAAGATCGAGAGAGTAATTTCGCTACGGTCAAAAAATTCAAAGTCAATGTGATGGCGAACTCAGCCTATGTCGATCTATTGGTCTGGGCTATTGGAAATGAGACAGGTGATTCTGGACCTTCTTTGAATATAGACTACGGTTGATATTGGAATTTCATGGGGAATTTTTTCGTGAAGTAGGAATTTTATCTTAGGGTTGAGATTTGGATGACAGTATTGGGGAAATTTTTGTTCTAGTAACTGAGGCTACCGGTAATGAGACATGTGTTTCTGAACCTTCTGTGTTTTTGAATATACATAATATTTTGCTGTGACTATTGAGACAGATGATTCTTAAACTTCTGAATTTTAGAATAAGGTTGATATTGGGATGAGAATAATTGACAAAATGGGGTTATTCTTGGTTAAGTCTTGGGCGGTGGCGATGAGTCAAAAGATACTGAACATCCTTCATTTTCGAATTAGGTAGAAATTAGAATGAAATAAGCGAGCAAGCTAGAGTTTTTCTGTCATAATTTCGTCTCTATCTTTATTTAAGTATTTATAATTTGTTGTACTATTCTTATACCTCTGTTTTATCTATCTATTTAATTCTGTTAACTTATCTATTTATTAATTTAATATACTTAGTCAAGTTTCTAAAGAACCAAACTTAACCTTCTATGTAAAATATTGTAAGTGATTAAAACAGTTTTAATTCATCCGCTGCATCTGGTGACAGGTAACACTTGTAGCCGATCCTATAAAGTTGGGAAAAGGTGGATTTTATTTGTTCTAGATGCTGTTCCGTTTTCTTTGCATATTTTTTATTTTTATTTTTCTTTAGAATCTTGACACTTTCTTATAATGTATGTACTTATTGTATTATTGCAGTGGACGGGGACTATCACCTACCAGCTCTTATAAACGCTCTAACAATATTAATAGGTACCGGAGTGCGTGTTGAGTTACCCCCTGTGCTAACTAACCCCCAGCATACTAATTGTAAAAGAACTTATGCTGATACTAGCTACGCCCCTGTGAAAGTCGTGTTTTTTTTGACATTCTCGTGACTGTAGGGCCTTTGAAAGGCGTTCCAGGGGCCGAAATCAACTCGCAGAAGCCTTAGTATACATGTAGGATGAAATGTGATACCAACCGGCAATTATCCCTGTAGAATAGAAAACTCTTTATTATGTACACCATATAAGCTACAGAAAGTGTAGAAAAAGAAAACATTACACTGGGTGACACAATGGGCGGCCTTATCGCTAATAGCGATCTTTTCAAGACGATGGACGATGGATTTTAAAAATAAAAGGAAAGAGTACTGTAGGTAGTCTTTGGTGTCCTATTTATATATATAGAAAAATATACAGTAATAAGTATTGAACAAAAGCATAGAAATCAAGAAAAACAACTATTAAAGAGAGAGGTAGTGATTCTTTATCATAGTTAGTTTTTGCTGTATTCACTAGTGAGCACCCAAGGGTAATCCCCAGTTGGTGCAGGACTTTTGCAGAATAAGGAGACAAAACACATAGGGTTATGGGTTTGGGAGGATTACATAAAACAGAAGGACTATTGGCCCCTGCCTGACCACTGTTGACCTACACGGTTATAAAATGACAGGGGATGACTTGCACACTCAATTAATGCCATAAACAATCGCTAGCACTTAGTGACGTATCGCCAAGGGGGCAACATATACGGAGTTGCTTGAGGAGTGGAGAAGTTTACCACGGCTATCAGGACAATTCCAGAAGTACGGTCAAGATCCCTAACAGCATCTTACTGGGTTAACGTCCTTCCCCCGAGCACGTTTTCTCTTGCGAAACGTAAACGAAACATAAAGTTCCAGTCTTCTACATTTATAATGATCCTAGCTTCTGCCCGCGGTTTGCCTGCGTGAAAAAAGTATGTCCTTCCCAGTGTCTCAAACTATCTCCATACCAAATTTTATCTTAATCGGTTCGGCGGTTTAAGGGTACACTAGTCGACGGCACGAACTATTTTGTGCGCGGGGTTAAAATGCTTGCTATATCAACCGACAACACGTGTGGAACAGATAGATGCTGTTATGAGCAGTAAGAAGCTAGTTCGCGTACGAATAAACACTTTTGCTACCCAAAATGCGAAATGGATGATGATTTAGAACGAAAACGAGCGCGCGAAATTTTATAAACAGACCTTTGGGAGTCTGGATATCATGAAAAAACGACTGAATGTATCTGTTCAAAATAACATTATTTGCATTGTTGAACTACTAATCTATCCCTGTATGGAGGCCGTTTTTCAAATTTCCTTCTTCTTATGGTACTTATTTGCGCCCAAAGATGCGTAAAAATTAGTGTTAAAATAAGGAACTTTCGAAGCTCATAACTTTCAAGTCAATTTTATTTTTACTTTTCTGCTTCCATACAGGGCTAGATAATGATGAGACAAATTGATATCATTTTTTATTTTGAACGTACATCGTCAAACAGTGGAGCAAAAGCCAGACTACGTTTGTATGGAAGAATTTTCGACTAGTGTACCCTTAAGCGTGAAAGGTAACAAACAAACAATTCGCATTAAAAACTTAAAACTTAAACAATGGCTATCACACTGGCTTTTGCATGCATATAAACTAACAAAAAACTTATTATACCTTATTTATTTATCTATTTACTAATCAGTTCCAATTATAAGCCATATACTAATTCATATAATTTTCTTTGTAAATAATATTTATTTTTAAATATGTGTATTTTTTTTTTCGAATTATTATTGTTTGACCAAAAGAGCCATGAACTGGATTAAGATTGGCTGAATTTAAAACTTACGATTTTCCAGTTTTTATGAAGTTATTTTAGAATTTAATTTATGTACGTTCCGATTGGTAGTTTATCAGCGGTCTCAACCAATCAGAATTATGTATCTGCATAAACTGAGTTTAGTTGAACTAATCGCGATTAGTTACATTAGTGAAATCGGCCCTGAGTGTCTTGTGTATGTAAGTTTAAGTGTTTGTAAACGCACCCACGATACAGGAAGAAATTCCTAGAGTGGGGCAACGTTTAAAAAAAAATGTTGTTGAGTGTTTCCATCTGGACTTACTCAATACAAGCCCGGAGCTTGGGTTTGTGGCGGGTTGATAGCAATATCCTCACCCCCTAATTACATGGGACTCGTACATTACTACAGCGGCCAGCAGAAGAGGCATTGATGGACGAACGTGTAAAAAAAACACATACGTAAGTCCATCAATGCCTAGTTGTGGCCAAGGCTTGTATAGTACTTTTCTCAAATAATGCGCGGAAATTAAAACTAAGTAGTACCTAGAACTCATTTTGTCTAAATCAATGACGAACAACAATAATTTTACCCGCGTTAATGTGTTCATGTGTTTTTTTTTTTCAATAAACAGCTTTTTTATTTGCAAGCCAGTTCGATATTTAAATGAAGCCTTTGATAAGTTACCTCCTTGGTTGCCATGTCTCGGAGTAAAAGATCGTTCCATTTTTAAATAACTCGACAGATATGGGTTTACTATGTAATTTATTTGGCCGCTAGACACGACAGATATTGATTTTCATACAACTTTTGCTCTCATGTATTTGGCCAGTATAGCAATTTTGATTTATCTCGAAGAAAGTTGTCAAAATAATGCTCAAATTTCCAAGCATGTTTGAGAAAACATAATTGACTAAATGTTGGTGTACTGTAGGTACCTCTGCACCTTTGGGGAATATAGGCGAATCTTGTTTTTTTTTTTTTAATATTAATTATATTTAATTAGTGATGTTAATTTGTAGGTGCGGACTCGTTATGTGGACGTTTGACCGAGAAGATTAACTCCAATCATAACCATAAGCTGATACTCGCACACATGCCGCTGCTTATGGTCTGTCTTGAAGTAAGTGTTAGCTCGAAGAAGTGGTAAAAGTCGACTGTATTTTTAAAGGCGATAGTTCAATGCCGTAGATATTTACAAATAAATACATTGAAGAGTTTTCGAAAGGGTCCAATAATTTTTGACTATACCTAATTATTTAACGGGAATTTGTCATACTCTTTCATGAAGTCATACCCTTGGCCCTGCCGAATTCACTTACTTAATTAGGCTGCTGGACAAACAGTGAAGGATTAAAAGGTGTCGACTTTCGCGGTGGAATCCGTCGCGCACCCACACATCGATGCCGTGTGGATCACATAGCTGTGTGTGCGGCCAGCGCAGGAGGCGTGCGCTGGCCGCCGTAAAATGTTGGGTTCATCTCCCAACATGATATGAGATGTATCGATGATATGAGCACCGAGATCCCTCCGCGGTCACTGTCAAAATATTACATGCAAACCAAACGTGTCATTGAGTGTCACCGTTTACTCAAAGAAATTGACGGCCTCTGACAAGTCCGACTATGGCTTTGACAGCCGTATCTTGTGCTCAGTGCAATGGGGGCTACCGCGTATGAATTCGCCGGTAGAGGCGCTGTTGTGGCGTGAGGTGTCCGATATGTCAAATTTTCTAGTTTTTTGGCTTTTAATGTAAGTTTATTAACTTTTTGACAGATTATTAACTGTTATGTTTGCGGCACTATGGTTCGTTTTATCTTCTGTCACACAGAAAAAGTAGGGCACAGCTAAATAAAACATATATTTGTCCAGCGCCTCGAAACTAGCAACGACGTTCTTGAACAACTTAAACTTATACCTCATTTGATTTTCAGCACTAACCTTGTATTAATAACATAAATTTTCCCAGGGCCTCGGCAAACTAGCGACGAAGTTCCCGACGATAGCGAACACTTCGATCTACTGCCTGCGCGACTTCCTCGTGACTCCCTCGCCGATACTCTTCAAGCTGCACAAGCTGGAGCTCGAGAAGACCGGTAAAGAACACATGAAAGTAACGCGTGAGTCTATGATCATTGTCATATCACCTCAGGCTATAGACAAAGGGACATTCTAAATTTAAAAGTCCTTTTCTTTTCAAATTAAGGAGTTACTTTCTGAACTTTGAAATTTTTTAATGCCAGTGCCCCAAAATACCCGTCCATCACTACTTCCTGTTTGGGAAGAAGTGTGCAACCACAGATTACCTCCCAATAGATTCCGCATAGAAGACATTTTAGGCGCACCACACATCAGACAATTTAGGCTGATATAACTCAGTGCACGGTATGGTCTCTTTAGAGTCGACCAGACATTAGAGCTGTAGGGAATTAAGCGATTTCTAGTTTTAATTCTGTTTAAAAAATTGTTATCAACGGTTTGCCTTAAATAAAATGACGAATTGTGCAGTGAAATGGTTTGGTAAATCACCCAGCCCTTCAAGTTCAAAAAAAGGTGGGATAACATTCCACCGGAACGCAAAGTAATAAATATTGACCAATCTAAAAAAGGTCAAGTTATAATGGTTAGCAAATCCAAATTGCACACTATACAGTAGCACTCATAAGGAATTATTATATTGCTATCTTTTTCCCACAGAAGTAAAAATGTTGAGACAAATACGATTTTTGCTTATCGAAAAGTATCGAAGATCGAAATTTAATTAGGTATATAGGAGAATAAAATAATTTAGTTTAAATAGATTATTTAAAAATTAACAATTTAGCTTATTTTTCTTTGAACTAATTGTGCTCTACTCATAATAAGAACTCAGTGTGGCCCTTTTTACATAGGATTACAATTAAATTAAATCACTTTTGGCCAAAATCGAAAATCTTTTCTCGATCGATGTTTTTTCTTTATTATTATTAAAGTAATTATATAATCGCCGCGTAAGAAATTTTTATTAAAATACCATTCTGTTTGAAAAATATCGATATTTTTATCGACATTTAATGCGCATGTCCCATTACTAAGACAAGTACCGTGACCTTGAATAGCCAATCGCGGCGCACTTGTCACTCCCCGCGCAACACGTGCCTTCCGCCAAATTTGGTGACCTCGAAATCAAACAAAACAGTAGGCAAGCGGATATTGGGAGGTAATCTGTGTGTGCAACAAACTCACCAGCAATACATTCGTCTCATAAATTAGAGGAACATGAATCTAAACATATGCAATTTGCATTACATAATAGTATACGATATACGGTACAAAAATTTGTATTGGTTACTCGGAAGGAAATCCTGGTTATCAATACACAATAAAATTATAATATACAAGCATATTCTTATGCCAATTTGGACGTATGGTATCCAACTATGGGGCTGTACTAAACAAAACAATGTTAAAATTATACAACAATTCCAAAATAAAGTACTCAGAGATGCTGTTAATGCACCATGGTACATCAGAAATGACGACCTTCACCGCGACCTTAAAATGAAACTCGTCACCACCGTTATTTAAAACTTTGCTGAAGCCCACGAACCCAGACTTCAACGACATGTGAATGTGGAAGCGATCCAGCTGCTAGATAACACAGACATAGTGCGTAGGCTAAAAAGAACTAAACCATTTGAGTTAGTGTAGTAAAAGTGTGTTATAAGTGAAAAAATAATAGCAAACAATATTGTGCTATACATGTAACACGTGAACTAAGTGTTTTTAACGTATCAGACTCTAAGAAAGTGTTACCGAACTGTATAAAAGTGCAAATTGACACTATTCTTAGTCATAACATTATACAATATAATAATAAGTTAGAGTTAAATTGCTTATTAGTCTATTAAGGCTAGATTGTAATTAAATATAAAGAAAAAAAAAAACATAATAGTATGGTAGATATTATTATAAATTGAATTAATTGTAACCCGTGAACTAGAACAAGGTAAACCAAACTGAATAAGCCTTCGGCCAAAAAGGGTGTGCCCATTTACATGTGCAATGCTGGGCTCTTTCCAAAGAGTGTGTTACCTGACTTGTAACTGTGAAAGTGCAAATGATAAACTTCTTATTCGTATGTTCAGTTTTTAAATAATAAACTAAGACCATCGTAGTTAAATTCAAACAGCTGAGTTAGGGATTGACCGCAATAAATGTGGCCATCTACTGAGCCCACACGGCATCTATACTAATTTTATAAAGAAGTAAAGTTTGTGATGTTGTGAGCTTGTGACGTTGTAGGGGGTAATCTCTGGATCTACTGAACCGATTTTGAAAATTCTATCACCAGTAGAAAGCTACATTATTCCTGAGTGTCATAGGCTTCAATTTTTTTTTTTTTAATTTTGGATCCTTATGAAAATTGCAATAATGTTACCCAAAGTACCAAAATGTTGCCTGTTAAATTCATTATTTGGCGTGCGCTGAGAAAACTATTGATGATACATAAAAATTATAAGGTAGGTAGGTAGGGTAGCTAGGGTAGGTAGGATAGGTAGGGTGGTAGGGCGGGTATGCAGGGTAGGCTGGGTTGTCAGGGTTGGCAGGGTAGCCAGTTGACGGCAGCGAAGTCCCGGGAGTCAGCTAGTACAGTATAATTTGATGATCCGTCGAAACCAAAAGAAGGCGGGATTGGCCAAGTGACATTTCGATAGCGCAAGTCATAATAATAATAAAGTTTGATAACAAGAACCTCGTGAAAGCTGAGAAAGAGAAACAAATCAAGTATCTCGACTTAGCACACGAGGTTGTCCACATGTGGGATGTGGATTCGGCGATCGTTGTGCCGATTGTCGTTACGGCCAACGGCCTGATGGCCAATAGCCTCGATGACCATCTGTTGAGGCTGCCTTTGCGCGGTTGAATCAAGGGCCTGATACAGAAGGCAGTACTCGTTGATACGGCTCGCATTGTGAGGAGGTTCCTGTCTCTGGAGCCCTAACCACCGGTAGCTTGGACCATGTTCCCAATACCGGTGGGCCTCTATTTTTTATATTTTTTCTTAAGTTTTATTTTTTTTCAAATATTTAAAAATGTATCAAGTAAGAATGAAAATAAATAAAGGATGTAAGTAAATACAGTTTATTTAAAATCATTAGGTAAAATAATAAGTACAATTTTAGCTTAAATCTATGTCAAGTTCACACGTGTGAACGTGACTGTGCAACTGAAAATTTGACATTGACCCCTCAAGTGTTTCAAGGTTTTTGTTTTCAATTTCATAGCCCACACGTGTAAGGCAATTGGAATGCTTTAACTATTACGTTTGAGATTTGACAACACTAAAACTTTGTATGGGGGTGACCCACATGTGGTGCACTCACGCCTCATCTAAACCACGAAATGCCTCACATGTGGGTCACGCACAGGGAACGTGTTAAGAGAAGGGGTGAAACGTGGGTGACTAAAAGATTTATGAATTTAAATATGGATGAAAGGAAAAATGGATGGTTTTTGTGGAGGAATGATGTGAAAGAAAAAGAAGTCAGGGTTTTTTACTAATAAAGACGTCATACTCATTATAAAGACATAAAAACATGGCGATATTTTACTTCAGCTAGCTACATAAGACCTATATAACTTGGAACTTTATTTCTATCACTGAGTAGGTTAAAAGATCACAGAGATATAAATAGGACCCCGTTGTCAGAAAGAGATAAACATACTGTTCAAACGTACGTTCGTGTCGCGGCCAGACGCAGGGTGAACTGAGTTCAATCAAGCTGGTCAGCTTGTGTTTGTATTTATTTATTTATTTATCAAGGCACACCAACGACTCATGTACCGTATGTGTGTTTGTATTGCCTGTTTATAGTGATGATTTATATATAAACTAGCTGTTCCCCGCGGCTTCGCTCCCGTGGACCACCCCACAGGACTCATAAAAAATAGCCTGTCACTCAGGAATAATGTAGCTTTCTATTGATGAATGATTTTTTTTAATCGGTCCAGTAGTTTCGGCTCCTATTCGGTACAAACAAACAAATAAATCTTCCTCTTTATAATATTGGTATAGATATGAATGTTTGTGAGTATGGATGTTTGCTACTCTTTCACGCAAAAACTAATAAAATTTACAGTAATATAGCGTCATTAGAATAATACATAGTCTATTTTTTTACATATAATACAAATTTGTGTTAGTTACACCATTTATAATTCGAGAACGCCTGGATCGACTTTCATGATCTTTGATTTGTTGGATTTATCTCCGCACGAATTACGGAATAACTAATAAAAAATCGGCAATATTAACAAAAAAACAAAATTATGAAGAAAATTCTTTTTCCCATACGTTTTGCGCACATAGTGCCATCTGTGATACATAGCAGAAACAAAACAGAGACCAAAATGAACATAGCGTTGCATACTGGTTCTGGTAGATGGCGTTGTCACTTATTCTGAAATTCAAAACTAAGTCGGGTTAGTTACACCATTTTCCCATGTATTGTTTGAAGTGGTACGCAGTTCGCAGGGACAGGTTGTCTATAATATTATATAGTGGAAAGATTTTTTTGTTTGTTTGTACCGAATAGGCTCCGACACTACTGGAGCGGTTTAAAAAATTCTTTCACCAATAGAAAGCTACACATTATGCCTGAGTGGCATAGGCTATTTTTTTTATCCCGAAACGGGTCCTGTGGGATGGTCCACGCGAGCGAAGCCGCGGGTAACAGCTAGTTATTTATAAAGATAGAAGTACTAATTTCACGTGGACGGAGCCGCAAACGGCAGCTAATCCCTTTTTTTTTTGGACTTTATGGAACGTTGTCGCAGATAGAATCTCAATTTGTCTAGAGCCTGTCCGTTTCTGCCGCACGCTCCTTCTCATCAGGTGGGCAGACGACCTATCCCATATTATTCCTATCCTTGCTTTTAATTATTTTTCTCAAAGTTCATCTTTATACTGTGTAAATAAAGCTGATTTTAAATTGCCTAACGTAATTGAAAGTTTTAATTTTCATAGTTTATCATGAGTTTGGTTTTCATTTTCATAGTTTATCATGAGTTTGGTTTTCTTTTTCATAGTTTATCATGGTTTGGTTTTTATCACGGTTTCTTGATTTACTTATTTAAATTACGAATGCAGGATAGGAATAAAGGATGCGAGCAGTCCACAATAGAGGGGCAATTCTCCTATTTAAAAAAGTTGTTTTTTTAACGATCGTGTTTATCAAAAATTGCATCATCATCATCATATCAGCCGAAAGACGTCCACTGCTGGACATAGGCCTCCCCCAAGCGTCGCCACATTGACCGGTCCCGTGCGTCTCGCAACCAGCGGATTCCCGCAACCTTCACCAGGTCATCGGTCCACCTGGTAGGAGGCCTTCCAACGCAACGTCTTCCGGTTCGCGGTCGCCACTCCAGAACCTTTCTGCCCCATCGGCCATCCGTTCTGCGAGCAATGTGCCCTGCCCACTGCCACTTAAGAAAAAAACACTGCCACTTATAAAATTGCATTGTCACGAGAAATAAACGTGTGTGCTAAAATTAAGATTAATCGAACACCTTGAAGTAGGTCAAATGTTACTTGCAAGCTTTGATTACATACGCACAAACCAGGCATTTCATCTCGGCGACGAAGCCAAAACCTTCTCAAAATGTAGGCAAATAAAAAAGTTAATAAAATCAAAAAACCCGACTACAAAGATGTAAACAAGAAGAAAATCATGCTATGCAGTCGGAGGATATTCATAGTTTTGTTCAGCCAGCTCGCGAATATGTATCATTCGACTGCACAGCATGATTTTATTCTTGTTTACATCTTTGCAGTCGGGTTTTTTGATTTTATCAACATCTTTTTTGCCAACATTTTTTTATTAAAAACCTTTTAGTTTATTTTTTATTTGAATGACATTTAAACATATAAGTGGTATATATTTTTGTAATCCTCTCTCAAAACCCTTAATTTTGATACCCCACTCGATGAGATTCGAAGAAAAAAAAATTGCAACCCCTACAATATGGCGCCCAAAATCCGCCATATTCCTTTTTTTTTACGGCACTTATCTAAGAACTTGGGCGGCCAAGACCTATCTAACGATGTTTTAATTATAAAACTCCGTCAAGTGGTTTGAAAGATACGATGTAATAAAGAATATTACATACATACATACAAGATACGCGCTAAAAACATAACCTATTCCTTGTAGCCATGTAATTAGAGAGGTTTTTGATAGTTTGAGAAATGTTCCTTGAAAATACAGGAATTGCCCTTCAGTTCGTGGCAAATAGGAGAGGCCTTTGTCCATCAGTGGGAGTTCAACGACCGGAATGACAATTTATTCACCACATTAACCCAGTCAACGTTGCAGTCCAGGGCAAAGAGCTTCAAGGGCTCACAGAAACTGGTGTACCTGTGAAGTCGACGCCTTTCGAGAAGCTTCGGGATGCTGCCATAGAGAATCTCTGTGTGGCGTTAGAAGCCGCCTTGACAGTGGACCCTTACTGCGTGCCTGCGCTCGTGGGCTCTGTGAGCAACCGGCTGTTCACTGCTGAGACTAGTGACAGGTGAGAATGGACTTTATATCTTTTTTGATAGGGTTGAAGATGGTTTGGTAAGTTTCAGCGCAGCAGTGAAGACTCACCGTTAAGAAATTATCAATTTTACATGCGTTGAAATTAAGTTGAAAGTCACGAGTGGGTCAGTTAGATGCTCTCGCGGAGTCTTAACTGTGTATGGCGTTAGAAGCGGCTTTGACAACGGACTCGTACAGCGTGCCTGCGCTTGTGGGGTCTGTGAGCAACCGGCTGTTCACTGCTGAGACGAGTGACAGGTGAGAATGGACTTAATTTCTTATTTCTTATGGTTGATAGTGGCAAAACGTAGCGCGATTAACAATGCCATTGAAATATTAATTTTGGAGCCGTTTAAATAAAGTTGCAAATAAGGTAACTCAGTTTGATGCTCTTGCCGAGCCTTAGTTGTGTGTGGCGTTAGAAGCCGATTTGACAGTGGACCCTGAATGCGTTCGTGGGCCCAGTGAGCAACGGCTGTTCACTGCTGAGACGAGTGACAGGTGAGAAGAAAATATCAACCCTGTGTACGTAGAAATAAAGATTAAAAATCAATCAATGTGACCACTGCCAATCCCTTCTTTAAGCTCTTCTATACTATATTAACTTTTCTTAGTCAATACCAATCAGGAAAATAGTCCATACTGTTCTTTGTTATTCATAGGTACTTTCCCGTATTGTTAACCATTTCATATTTGTTGATAGGAATGGTACTTACCAAATTAAAGATTGAACAGTGTGGTAAATAGCTAATTGGTTTGTTGAACCAATTTTTTTTTGTAGAAAATTGAAAGTTCGTATATAACCGTAACCGTTTAACCGTATATATAAGTTTTCGTACAAAACTATTTTTAGTTTCTTTTTTTTTCTTTCTAATTACAAAGTTAAATCCAAACGAAAATATTTTTTTTGAATCCAGTATCGAAAACACCCCGACAGTTTTCCGAACAAACCCGAGCCCACAACGTTTATTTCTACTCATTGTGGCACATAGCTTATACAGTGTTTTGACTTTTAACCGATTCAATCTTGTTATTATCGTCAATATATTGATGAATATCGAATATATTGATCATAAATATCGAACCTTAAAAGTTATCGTGCTTGCTTCGTATCATTATGTACGAACCCTACAAAAAGATCCCCATTATATGTGTTTCGCGCAATAGCCAAGTAACTAGCAATCTGTACTAAATTTGAGAAATGTTCTATGTTTAACTAGGTTCCAATTATAATGTGTTAATTATGTTGTTATCTTGTTTTAATTTTTAATTTAGTATCAGATCCGTATTAATTTCTTACTTTGATCATTAAAGACTGAGAAAAGTAATGTTTTAAGGGAACTTCCGAGCAAAGTTGACATTGTTGTAATTGTAATAATTACGTAACTTGAAAACATGATTTTTTTGTTTATGGAGATATATTCATTATTTTATTCTTAAATGACAGATATAGACGTAAAACTAATATTTCTGTTTGAATTATGAAAATCGGCCGACGCATTTAAGAGATATTTACTGACGACTAGTGTAAGGAAAATCTACAAATTTAATATTTTCACGTTTCTATTCTATAAACTTTTTAGTGTTTGTAAATATGTAATATAGATATTAGTGTTTAATATTTAAATAATGAGAATTAACAAAAACGTTATGTTTATGTGTATCATATTTAGTTGTATCTAATGAATTTTTTTGATATCTAAAGTCGAAGTTTCGCGCCAATCGTGTTTGTTTACTTTTTTATTTTACACTAATATCACCTACCCATATGTAAAAACGATTACGTTATGACAATTATGTTTCTAAATGTACCTGGTAAACAACAATAACTAACATCGGTCCACTTACACGTAATATTCATTAGGACTACTTTATTTATGCTCAAAACTTCCAAATCGTCCATCAGGTGGGTATATTATCGACATAAGCCTTTATGAATCCTTTATCACACAAGACTAAATACAATTTGTTGTTTAATAATATTTTAGCACTAATTTTCGGATATTTTTAATCATTCCACGTGTAGTTGACACTGCATTATATCGTGATTTCCTTGAACGTTATGACGTCACAAACATGGCGACTAATTATGGCCCGTTCGTAGTCACGTGGTTCTTTTCAAAATTTTATCGAATTTCAATAGCTTATAAAAATTTGTAAAAAAATATTTAAGAGTTTTTTGAAACGACAATATAATTTAAGATATGTAAAGTTTCGAAATACATAACAAAAATCGTCAACTCTTTTTAATTCAACATCCCAATTGTGAAAGAATAAACCATTCGATAAGTTTAACCTAACAATTGATTGTTTTGTTTCAGTGAATCATCTCTCATCAGTACGAACATAGTGATCATGTTGGGCCACGTCGCCGTCGCTCTCAAGGATACACCAAAAACAACAGATACAATTCTTCAGTTCTTTCAACAAAGGTTCGATTTCTTATATTCTCCTATACGACATTTTAAACTTATCTCACTACTGGATTCTACTATGATATTAATACTATTATTCAACTTATATTAACTTTCTACAAACTAGCATTTTCCGTACCTATACAGTTCATTATAATTTGCTGTCTTGCTTCCAATTACGACCGCTGTGTTTGAAGTCTTGGGTCATGGAATTGGGACCCACCAAAGTGATATTGTATAAAATCCGTAAAATCTCATAGTATATAGCAGCCTAAAAAAAACCGATACAAGGCAATAACTTCCTAAAAGCCCCATTATTATTATTATTTCGTTTCTTTAATGTATTTTCTTATTGTCTACATTGCTAAATATTTAATAAAAAATAATAAAAAATAAAAAGTAGAGGCCCACCGGTATCGGGAACAGGGTCCAAGCTACCGGTGGTCAAGGCTCCAGAGAGAGGAACGTCCTAACTATACGAGCCGTGTCCAGCAGTACTGCTTTCTGGATCAGGCCCTTGACCTAGCCGCGTAACGAGAGCCTCCTAAGGTGTTGGCCGAGACTCGTGGCTATTAAAAAGCCATTGGCCAAAGCCATTTGCTGACATGACTATCGGTACAATGATCACTGTTTCCACATCCCACATGTCGACAACTTCGCGAGCCAAGTCAAGGTACTTGGTTTGCTTATCTTTCTCGGCTTTCACGAGGTCCCCGTCATGCGGGACGGTAATGTCAACAATCATTGTACGCCTCTCGATTCGGTCCACCACCACAATATCAGGCTTATTGGCTACTATAATCCTGTCAGTGATGATGATTTTTATTATTATATTATTTGCAAAGACTAGCAGGGACTACAGACTTGATATTTTCTATTACTCAGGTTATGCCGCGCCCCCTCATCCCTAGACACGCTGATAGTAGACCAGCTGGGCTGTATGGCACTGGCCAGCCCCGAGGGTCCCGCGCACGACGAGATCATGAGGATGTTCACCGTCATCACCGTGGAGGCTGCCAGCGCCGCGTACCATACCACTGATGATAGGAAGCAGTACAGGTAGGTAGATAGGGACTGCGTGATAGTAGACCAGTTGAGCTTCATGGCACGACGTGATCATGAGGATGTTCACCGTCATCACCGTGTGCTGATTCGAAAAATTATGATGATTCCAAAATGGCAGTCAGGAAAATTCTGGGGTGCTTATACCGAAAATGATGTAATTGTCAAAATCCATAATTGTTCAAGTAGGTCTAGCTGTCGATAGCGTGACTGTTGATTACTGGTGTCAATTCCTAGGTCCGATACAGTGTTATTGAATTTTCCTATTAAAAACAGCACTGAGTCAGGTTTTGTGGAAATTTAAAAGCTATTTAGTTTTGTTCTATTAAGTAGGACTTAAACATAACTATTTAAATAAGGTTTTGTTTACTGTTTGAAAACCGTATACAAACTGCGGTTCCAACGTGGGTTGGTGGATGTCACATGGCATCAAACTTTTGGTTCTAGTTATACCAGTTTCCTCACGATGATATTCCGTTATGTTACATTTCCATATTTCCTTTTATCACAGGCACGTATCTGGCGCAGTACTCAACGCTCTCGCCAACATAGCTGCCAACGTCCGCGGCACATCAGCTCGACTCGAGCTACTGACGCGGTTACTCGAGCTGTTCGTGCAGCTCGGGCTGGGCGGGGAGCGGGCTACGGATCGGTCGCCCGCGCCCGTGTTGAAGGCTTCGGGCAGTGCGGGCAATTTGGGTGTGCTTATACCTGTTATAGCGGTGAGTAAGACCGCGAACAGAAAGACGCTGCGTTGAGGGTCTTGGAAGGCCTCCCACTAGGTGGACCGAAGGGAGAACCGGTGGGAATCCGCTGGCTGAGAGTCGCACGGGGAGGCCTATGTTCTATGGTCTATGTCTTTCGGCTGAAATGATGATGATGATGAAATTTACAATTTGCAAAGAGCGTTGTTCTATGGATTGGTAGCAAAATACTAATAGTACATTTCGTTTCGAGCTTAAAATGTTGAGATTTTAACACGAGCGATGTAGGAAAGCTTTATGCGAGTGTTAAAATAAAGCCTTTTTTGCGAGACACGAACGATTCTTTTTCCACTACCTGATGAGCTTACTTAATTAAATGCAAATAAGTTCCCAAAAACAATTTATTAGAAACGTTCAGACTAAAAACCACAGACTATATACACACAATCAACGCGCGCTTATTCGAGAGGTAACAGGTTCAGTATCATTCTGCCAGTTACATAATGATATCAAAACTCCATACAAAACTCATTTCGTAACTGTTATTATGTATTTTTTTATAAACTTGTGTCTATATGTTCATATTTCGAAACGAATTTTTTAGGCAATGTGTTACATAATAGACAAGGTAGTGGAAAATGATATTTTTATGATATTTTGTCGGTTCAATTCCCGGCAGAAGCTAGACTTTTCACAAATCTATCTATCTTGTTGTGTGCTTTAGTGGCTTGTGTCAAATACATGTGTTTCCTTTCTTTCTTTCAAATCTCTGAATGTGGTAATTCAACTACTTAAGCTAAAAAATAACTGTTTCTCTTGTGTTAACTTTTAATCAAGGACTAGCTTCACTGAAACTGTATTTATAACCTACGTTACGCTATCAAAGAAACGAACCGAAAATGACAATCAAACAAAGGAGCTAAATATGCCATTTCAATCGCACAGTACAATTTGGGTGTGTGGGAATGATAATCACCGCCATTATTCATGTTGTGTCGTCAATGTTGGGCGCACGGTGGGCGTAGTGATTGAGCGATTTACCGCTGCGCTGCGTGTCGCGGGTTCGATTCCCGCACGGAACAAATATTTGTATGACCTACAGTTAGTTGTTCCGGCTCTGGATGTTTGTGTATGTCAGTTTATATGTTTGTGAACGCACCCACGATACAGGAGAAATTCCTAGTGAGGGGAAACGTATTTTTTTTTTTTAATCAAAAAATTTCCAAAATGTATAACAAGCAATATTTTTTTTAATTTATTGAATTACGTTAAAAAAATTGCTTGTGAAACAAAAACTTGCTAACATCATCATCATTATTTTGTTCTAATCCCAATTTATTAACGGTTGCCGTCATTTTTCATGTCTTTTCCTTCCATACTCTTCTATAGTTCCACCAACAGCTATTAGTAATTTGACAAATGTTTTTCAACAGGTCTTAGTTAAAAGGCTACCACCAATCAGGAACCCGAAGCCTCGTCTTCACAAACTCTTCAAAGACTTCTGGCTATACTGCGTAGTCATGGGATTCACTGCGGCAGAATCAGGTACTTATACGTCTACTTTAACTAAAGCTTTACTCTTTGAAACTACTCTTTTTCAAACTTCTTTGACTTACCCACGAATTAAATTTATGCTAAGTAATGATTTACTGATGATTGGGATGCGCGGGCGCGGATAATTATACAAATGAATATATAATAAAACTTTTAATGGCCACTTGCACGTAAAACTCGTAATTTAACCTCGTGGGGTCAGGTTAAATTCATCATATCAAAAAACTTTTTACAAAAAAATAAAATTGACTTCCAAATAAAAACACTACAAAGTAAAAATAACTTCTTTTTCGGAAGTCGGTGTCTTTGGTATCTACCTATTGTTTTTTGACACTGACTTCCGAAAAAGAAGTTATTTTTCAATTTGTAGTGTTTTTATTTGTAAGTCGGTTTAATTTTTTTGTAAAAAAGTTTTTTATTTTTCGCTTTTTAATTGTGGTACCTAATAGCCAAATTCTTTAGTAAGGTACCTAATGCCAGAAGAAATTACCTGAATATAATAAAACTTGATTATAACCGGTGAAATGAGTTTGTAACAAGGTGAACTGTACACATCTGCGTACCCCTTTAGAGCGTATTGGCGTGATTTTATGTTATGCAATGGTATAAACAATAAACAGACATGCGATTGCAGCAATCCCAAAAGATATTTGCCGTCATTTATTGATGAATTCTATTGTATATCTTCGAAGTTCTTTATCAGATCTTCACATAATTAAAATGGGACCAATTTGGGAACATACTCTTTCAAACAAGAAAATAATTTTCAAAATTGGTTCACAATTGACGGAGAAATCCGTAAATGTACACAAAAAACAAACCTTCTAGGTTTGTTTTCTCCTCATTTTTGGGAAATTGGTAAAAAAGAATGCAAGTCAAGACAGTCGCGTTTTTTTGTTGTGAAATGTTACTGAAATTCCTCTATGCGAAAAAGACAAAACACTGTCACTTTGTACTCCAAATCCCTTTAAACCAGGCGGTTTCTGACGGTTTAACCCAAACAGTATCTTTAAATTCTCATGGAAGAATTCGCCTGCTGCTTGTGCTCAGGCCTTGTGGCTAAAAGCCTTGTGCAGGCCATGTCTGCCTTGGATTTCTTCTATTATTAACCAGCGCTAACAAGAAATTTCGACGTGCCTCGTGAAAACCACATTCAGGAAGTTTGCAGACCACATTCATAAACAAATTTGCTGTCTAATATCGGTCTGGCACACTCCAAAAAATTCCTGGGCTCTACGTTCAAAGCACGGATATGCATTTGGAATATACGAAAGGGGCAAATCCGCTACTTGCTTGGGCCTTTACTGGCCAATTTGGAACCAACGACATGCTCATGAAGATGGGTCTAACCGCGACACCCATGTGCAGGTTGTGAGGGGAACATATGGAGCGCATGGAGCACCTTCTGTGCACATGCGATGCACTGGCTAGTAAGCGAATGAGTCTTCCATAGGTAGCATATCCAAGATCAGAAGGCTATAGGCTCATGTCTCCTAATCTCGTTGTAAAATCATGAAGAGGGTTTTCAACGAGATTGGGGAGTAGTACATTATCTAGGGTACCACAAAAGATCTCAATGGGTCGAACGAAGTGTCCGAGTTATTTCTCGGCCCCTCATCAATATAAGATAACAAGAAATAAGCGTTGTTTTTTTAGAGTTTTTTTGAGGCCAGTGGTGGCACAATGGTAACGGCCGCGACTTACAAGTTGTAGGTCGTGGGTTCAAACCCAGGCAGGCGCTTTACTTTGTGTAAATTATTATTTCATCACCACTGCTCTCAAAACAGTGAAGGAAAACATCGTGAGGAAACCAGCATGTATTAGAACCAAAAAATTAGATACAACGGACCAAATGCGAATCTAAGTGCGGAAAAGGGGTCCATCTATCTTATCCTAAGCGTTGATTTTATGTTATTCGAGATCTCAAAAAGTATCAGATTATTTGTTTTGATCGTTTGCAAATCTATCCGCATCCGCGCACCCAATCCACCATAAATTTTCGACTAAAAAGCAACTACAAAACATAGCACTATTCTATCTCTATCAGACTGTATATACTATACCATGTGATGTTACATAGATGTTATATATATTTAAACGTATTGTTCTTCTTCTTGGCGACGCGTTTAGCAATGCGAAAGCGTGAGTAACCATGCTTTTAGAAGTATCGTAGATGTATGTTGTATGGTTTTCAAGTATATGAGTTTTGAGTGGCGCTGTATTTATTGGTATGCGTATTATTTGTATCGTATAAGAAAAAAATAACAATAAAAAGAATCCTTTTTCGTATTCAACTCAGTAAACCCTTTCATTTGCCCATATCATAGCAAAAAAGCACACAAAAATAACTAGTCCGCCATCTTGGGCCGTCCGCCATATTGGATTTAGAATGACGTCACTTGGCTAACCATGCATTGTCATCTAAACTAAACGTGTATGAAAATTGCATCTTAATCGGTGGAGGATAACTGCTTTAAAATTCAGTTGCAAGATTTGACCCGAACATATTTACATACATACATACATTGCAAGTTAAATAAAAGCGTGTAATTAGTCAGTCTGGCGAAGTATGGATTCTTGTCTTCCATAAAAATCTATATTTTGAAATAGACAACGAGTATATTTCTTGTAAGTTTTGGCATTGAAAACTGGGTATTAATGAGCAATTGAAATAAATGATTTTTGTGATTTTATTTTAACTTTATTATTTTATATTTACCCCTGGGCAACGCAATGTTGTGTTATAAAAATACTATCCTACTGGGGCAAACAGGTAAAAACGAAAATACTTTAAATATTAACCCTGTCGAACATATAAATATCATCAATAACTTGAAAAATCCAAAATACCTAACGAAAAGGTAACCTTCTAAATGTTAGAAGACAATAGGGAACTTAATTTTTCGTCGACTAAAATGAGTTGGTATGACCAAAAACCAGAGAAGAGATAAGTTATATATTATTTTTATTTTCTGCTCTGAAAAATACTCTTATGGAAACAAAAGTATGGTTAGTAGTCCGCAATACTGGTAGATACAGCACCCCCCATTAGCAGTGTAACAAAAACATATCGAAGTTTGATCAAACATTTGTACAAAAGTTTGTAGTGTGTGTATTCATTTGTTTTTGCAACGAGTGTGCTTCTAGGTTGATTAGAAGGCATTGTTAGACGTAATTTATTTTTGTAGGTAATATTATAGATGATGCTTTGAGTGAGGGGTGATTTTTGTTTCGGCATTATTATTATTATTACTACCCGGGGAAAATAACTGTGCAATTGGCACTGTGACGTCACTCTGATGCTCGACTCTCGCTTTTGGTGCACGAGGAGAACGCGGGGCGCCGCGCGGGTATGCGGGAGTGGGGTCGATGACAGTCGATGTGCACAGTTATTTTAACCGTGTTATTTAATGATACGTGTGGCAAACTTATCATTATAAATATCCCTTTGATTCATGTTTGAAAAACGTAATTTTATTTATTCAAGTTTGTGTGAGAATTCAATTTCATTAAATGCCATTGTACAGTAAACACATATCACTTGTGACAAATCCCAAGGAAACTTTATACCGGGATAAAATAATTGCTATTACAGACTATAATCTATAACTGTGCCAAATTTCATCCAGATCCGTTCAGCCGTTCTGGCGTGATTGAGTTACAAACATACATCCATCCAAACTTTCGCATTTATAATATTAGTAATATTCATAAATCAAATTAACTTCGATCCACAAACAATCCATTTTAAAAACCACAAAAAATCAGTAATAAAATAATCTTAACTTTCACAGGCTTATGGCCCCAAGAATGGTACGCCGGAGTAAAAGAGATTGCAGTAAAATCTCCTTTCCTTGTATCTCAAACGTCACTGCGTTCAGAAATGCGCGAGTTACAATACACGTCCGCTGTCCGCAACGACTCAGTATCGATTAACGAACTTCAGGAGTTGAAGACTCAAATATCGAATCTGTTGGACCATCCGCCGGAAGTGACGGTTTTCGTTAATAAGTTGACGTTTGCGCCGTGTATGTATCTGCTTAGTGTTTATTGGTTGGAGACTTTGAGGTGAGTGTAATTTGATTTCTTTTTAACCCCCGACGGAAAAAGAGGGGTGTTATAAGTTTGACGTGTGTTGTTGTGTATCTGTGTGTATGTCTGTCTGTGGCATCATAGCGCCTAAACGGATGAACTGATTTTGAATTCGTTTTTTTTTTTTTGTTTGAAACGTGACTTTGTCGAGAGTGTTCTGAGTGAGTGAGTGTGCTGTTTGATTAAAATCGGTTTAGCCGTTCAAAAGTTATTCGCATTTTACTCTTTGAATCTGGCTTTTTTCGCAAGATATCGTGTCATTATTACGTGTTTCGATAGATTGTCGATTGAAGCGTGTCTGCTGCTAGGTATATTATATGTAGTTTTTTTTTTTTTGCTTGGATAAATGCTCATGCATACTGCACTACCACGGGGAGATAGTGCAGTTATGTGGGACTCTAACCCACTAAAACTCCACGGTGTCCTCCTGTGCCGGTTATGGCGGGAGCACGGGTACGCGTTAGCACTCACCGCGAACCCGCCGCGGCTGTCCGTCACCGGACCCTCCTCGGGGGAGTCCCCCCATCACCGGCGCACCAGAACACACTGCACGCCGTGACCACCCTAGGGACCAATCAGCACATGGGCGCCAGACGACCCCGTGTATGGCACCCTTGGTCCCCCTGTGACGGGTCAAGGTCAATGGCCCCGCCACCTACCATTGTTCGGCCGCAGGGGATAGGGAGAGCGGCTAACGCAATACCGACACTCCTCCTCCCCTGCGGCCCCACCGCGTCCGCCATCAGACGGTGGCGACCCCGTCCGGGCCGCGGAAGGTAGGGAGAGCGGCGCACCGCAATACCGGCACTCCTCTCCCACCGCGGCCTCCAACCCTCAGCCGCGACATCGTATGGAACCTGGGAATCTCCATAAGATATCGCGGCCCGCCTCAGTTGCGATGTCGCCTGTTACCAAGCGGCACCGCAACCTACTAGTTGGCCGCTACGTCGTCGGCTTAATCGGCAAAAGCCCTGACGAGCGGCCCCTCCTCGGGTTCCTCTTCGCTTCACCGTGGGTGACCAAGCCACGGTTACTGAGCCCCCCCGCATCGACAAAGCGTTGTATCACCTAATAAATAGATCTATCGCCACGAAATATTTTCGTTCTCAGATAAACAAAAAGTGTTATCAAATTAATGTTAATATATATGTAAAATAAGAGATGGATTACCAATAAAATGTTAGTGCATTAGATGAATATATACTTCGTTCTTATAATAATAGTTTTATTACTTAAATAATAGGTTTGTGCCCAGAATGGTAGATCTGTCACCAAATGTCCAAGAGCAAGCGAAGCGAGCTCGGGAGCTTAGGGCACCCCAACACGGACAGGTTAGGTTAGGTTAGAAGGAGTAACCTAACAAGTACTCGGTACACGGGAGCTGAGTTCGCTCGCTTTGCTCGCTCACTTCAGCTACCGTCATCTCCTTCGTGTTAGGTTACTTTAGACCCTGCATACAGAAATAGGAGCCCCGCGCAGATATTTGTCCTGGTATGGTCATGTGATGAGGAGGGATGAAACGCGTGTTACTAAAAGAGTTATGAATATAAATGTGGATGGATGGAGAGGGAGAGAAAGGCCAAAGAAAAGATGGATGGACTGTGTGAGGAGTGATATGAAAGAAAAGGGAGTCAGTAATAACATGACGTTGGACAGGGCGGTATGGAAGAAGCAAACGTGTTGCGCCGACCCCAAGTAACATGGGATAAGGGCAGGAAGATTATGATGATGATGGGGGTTTTTTAAATTTGTAATTTTATCTTGTTAAGAAACTTTTAAAGAGCCGTCTGTTTGTCAGCCAGCAATGATTCAGAACATCACAACCGCTAATCAAAATCGATCTTTTTAGAAAACCATAACAATGATTTTTTTGACAACTTCGTATTTTTCTTTTATCTTTAGTCCACAACTTCTAATGTTAACGATAACTATTAGATATATCAATATATGTTTCGTTTTATGTTTCAGAGTAAGTAACTCTCCAGAACCAAGCTTACAGCCAATCATAGAGTATTTGAGCGATTCAGCCTTACAAAAAGACAAGACCGGAATGTGGCAATGTGTTGCGAGGTATGTACTACCACTTTCTACGTTTTTGTATGGAAATTATGTCACACTAGCTTCTGCCCGCGGCTGCGCACGCGCAGTATGTTTTTACCATCCCAAAGGAACAAATTACTGGGATAAAAAATAATCTATGTCCTTCCAAGGGTCTCAAACTATCTTTATCTTTATTTCATCTGTTTAGTCGTGAAAAGGTAACAATCAAAGAAACAGTGTTACTTTGGCAACCCTTTTTTTTGGGGTGGGAAATCATTTAATGACTTCTCCAACTCTGAGTGAACCGGGCAGGCGTGTTAGACTTTTACTGACTAAAACCCACCCGTGTTCCTTCAGTTCCTTGAGCCAGGGCCGCGGTATATCTCTTTCAAATTTATCCGCGACCCAGACAGGACATCGGACCTATCGGACCCCGTCAGTGTTTGCTGACATCTCTTTGAGGCGCGCGTGGAACACTACCCGCCGTAAACTCGGGCCTGGTACTTATCGGACGGCGAGCCACGCATTACTTGCCGTCCGCAAGCCCGCACCTACGGTGACCGGGAGTCGGCTTGCGACTCCCGACGCCAGGGGCGTCTTCTGCGGTGGCTAGTGGCGTGAAGGCGTCTCCTTTGCGTCTCCCTCACGCTTTCCGCCCCCTCCTTTGCGAGCATTACTGCTTCGCAGAAGGAGGAGACAGTTTCCCATGAACTTTCGCATGCCTTTGATTCTATTTCGTAAATATACCTGTATATTTTCATTTCTGGAGTATAAGTTTTTAAGCTGACATGGTTCTTCTTCAATTCTAATGATTGTTTTATTAGAATTAATATTTGTTTCGGGATATTTACCATGTATATTTTGTTTTTTGTTGACAGCTCGATATTTCGGCACCGCCGTTTTTTTTAACGGTGGTTTGTAATATTAATTCATTTCTGGAGTGTCCACTTTGTAAATTAATGAAAGTTTATGCTAAAACAATAATCAATTATTCAGTTTTAGGAAGATAAGAAGCATAATATTGCCAGTAACTTGCAAAAACGCCCTTATATGTGCCGATACAAAAAACAATTCTATTTTTTTTTTTCTTTTTTTTTTTCTTTTTTTTTTTATAAAAACGTTGCCCCATACTAGGAATTTTTTCCTGTATCGTGGGTGCGTTTACAAACATATAAACTCACATACACAAACACCCAGAGCCGGAACAACTATCTGTAGGACATACAAATATTTGTTCCGTGCGGGAATCGAACCCGCGACACGTAGCGCAGCAGTCAATCACTCAACCACTGCGCCAACCGTGCGCCCAATTGTTATTGACTTTACTTATTTATGGATTTTCCGATAAACTAAAACTGTTTTTTTAATTTTCAGTGTCGGCGACAAAGTATTCCAGAAGTTTCTCGACGTGATGTCCGACAAAGTGAAAGACGAATCTCGTGAGAGAGAACTGGAAGGGCATGCTCAGTTCCTATTGGTCAACTTCAACCACATACATAAGCAGATCAGGAGGGTGGCCGACAAGTGGCTCGCGGGATTGGTGGATAGATTCCCTCATTTGTTGTGGAACTGCCGGGTGAGTGGGATGTTTTTTTATTGTATGTTTTACTAGCTTCTGCTAGCGGTTTCGCCCGCGTGAAAATTATCCCGAGGGAACATATTCCCAGGATAAAAAGTATCCTATGCCCTTTTTGTTTTTTTTTTTTTAAAAGACTGCCCCACACTGGGAATTTTTTCCTGTATCGTGGGTGCGTTTACAAACATAAAAACTCACATACACAACACCCAGAGCCGGAACAACTATCTGTAGGTCATACAAATATTTTGTTCCGTGCGGGAATCGAACCCACGACACGCAGCGCAGCAATCAATCGCTCAACCACTGCGCCAACCGTGCGCCCAATATTCCTGACTATAAATTATATCAGTGCCCAATTTCAACCAGATCCGTCCAGCCGTTTGAGCGTGAAGAAGTAACAAACATACAAACACACACACACTCACAAACTTTCGCCTTTACAATATTAGTGTGATTATAGATAGGCTCGCACTTGACCAGTATCTCACCTAATGGTAAGCTATGATGTGGTCGATGGTGAAGCATGCTTGCCTAGAAGTAATCTATTCACTCTTGTCTCATAGACGCCTAGGTTGTAGCTACAAGTATCAAGAAATATAGACTTCGGCAGAGAATTCCACTCCTTAGCTGTACGCATAATGAAAGTGTTGCCAAAACGTTTTGTGCGTTTGGGTGGGGTGTCCACCATGTACCGATGGCACATCGCCGTACGTCTTGTAGTCCGATGATGAAACGGGCTAGACGGAATTAGAATGTTGTATGTTTTTTATATGAGCAGAAATGTATAACACCGAGAATCAAGCTGGTAAAATAGTAAATGTTCTTCGCATTGAGCGGAAGCATTGACGTTGCGTTACCTCCGCGTTTGGCCAGCGTCTAATCTGCGTGTACGTACAATCGGAGGATAAATAAATAACTTAATAAAATAGTTGAAGTCTTCTTTGTTTGCATTGATTATTATTTAACTTCATCATCATCAGCATTTAATGTTCCCACTGCTGGGACTGAGGCCTCCTCCTATAGAAGGAGTGGGCTATAATCTACCACGCAGGCCCAGTGCGGTTTGGTAAATTTCAAATGTCTTTGTAGGTTTCCTCACTATGTTTTCCCTCACCGTTTTGAGAGCAGTGGTGATGAAATAAGTTACACAAAGTAAAGCGTCTGCTCGGGTTCGAATCCACGACTTACAACTCGTAAGTCGGGGCTGTATCTACTGGGCCACCACTGCTCACTTTTACACACAGACATGTAACTTGAATTTATTAAATTAAGGGTACACTAGTACGGCACGAACTATTTTGTGCGCGGGGTTAAAATGCGTGCTATATCAACCGACAACACGTGCGGAACAGATAGATGCTGTTATGAGCAGTAAGAAGCTAGTACGCGTACGAATACACACTTTTGCAAATTTGTAGCGAAATGGATGATGATTAAGAACGAAAACGAGCGCGCGAAATTTTATAAACAGACCTTTGGGAGTCTGGATATCATGAAAAACGACGGAATGTATCTGTTCAAAATAAAATTATTTGCATTGTTGAACTTCTAATCTATCCCTGTATGGAGGCTGTTTTTCAATTTTATCTTCTTCTTATGGTACTTATTTCCGCCCAAAGATGCGTTAAAATTTGTGTAAAAATATGGAACTTTCGAAGTTCATAACTTTTAAGTATTTTTTTTTTTACTTTTTTGCTTCCATACAGGGCTAGATAATGATGAGACAAATTGATATCATTTTGAACTTACATCGTTAAACAGTGGAGTAAAAGCCAGACTACGTTTGTATGGAAGAATTTGCGACTAGTGTACCCTTAAACGTGTTAGTTCAAACGTAAGGCTATAATCTTGCATATTATTATCAAATAATAACATTATTTCCAGGTCCTCTGGTCCATGTTAGACATCCTGCAAGTCCTAAGCTTCAGTTTAGAACTAGATGCGAACCAAGAGACACCATTACTAAAAGTACCTGGAACAGACTTCACATTACAACTGCAGGACACATTGGAGGGCAGAGAGGTAAGGGAAAATCGACCTTATTTGTTACCTGAGTAGGTATAATATGATTGAAAGGGCAAATCAACTTAATATACCCAGTAAGGTTTTTATAAAAATTAAGTTTCGATCAAATGATACTGTAAAAGCAATCTTAAGTCGTACTTAAAAAATACGTCGTTTGAGATATCTAATATATATAAATCTCCTGTCACGATGTTTGTCCGCGATGGATTCCTAAACTACATAACCGATTTTAAATTAAATTGGCACACCGTGAGCAGTCTGGTCCAACTTGAGATATAGGGTAGGGTAGGGTAGGTAGGGTAGGGTAGGGTATGGTAGGGTAGGTAGGGTAGGGTAGGGTAGGTAGTTAGGGTAGGTAGGGTAGGTAGGGCAGGGTAGGGTAGGTAGGGTAGGGTAGGGTAGGTAGGGTAGATGAATGTTTGGTGTTTTTATGGCAAAACAAAGTTTGCCGGGTCAGCTAGTTAATTATAAGATTGAAATCGAAAAACAACCTTGTAGCTTTTTATTAAGGTTTATTATGTATTGTTTTATCCATGTTCGCGTTGTTTTCAGTGTATTGTCAAAGATTTTGCGGACCGATGCCACGGAATAGTCCAAGAGGCTATGAAATGGGCGCCTCAGTCTACACGATCTCATTTGCAAGAATATTTAAATCAGGTAAGCTATGCTTGTCATTTTGATTTGTTTGACAATTCAATAGTGCCTGTGAATGGTAAAATTGAAATAAATACTTTGAATTTGTGTTTAACTTTATAACGTTTACAACGGGCTATTTGACTAGGCATTCCGGGTAAATATTGTGAATTATCTTAATTTAAAAAAAAATATTTAGTTTAATCACTGTATTTTTTTTTGTACGAAGCAATTTATAATCCAGTGTAAATAATTGACAAGGAAACTTTTCTCTTCACAGCTTTGTTCCTACATATTGGTGAGATAATCAATTAAAACTGATACTTTACAACTTTTTCAAGTTCGTCCTACACAAAGACTAGATTTCTTTGTCACGACACAATAGTTTGCATGTTGCGCAAAAATGAATGATGTTTAGAGTCACTTAAGGGTACACTAGTCGACGGCACGAACTATTTTGTGCGCGGGGTTAAAATGCGTGCTATATCAACCGACAACACGTGCGGAATAGATAGATGCTGTTATAAGCAGTAAGAAGCTAGTACGCGTACGAATACACACTTTTGCAAATTTGTAGCGAAATGGATGATGATTTAGAACAAAAACGAGCGCACGAAATTTTATAAACAGACCTTTGGTAGTCTGGATATCATGAAAAAACGACTGAATGTATCTGTTCAAAATATAATTATTTGCATTTTTGAACTACTAATCTATCCCTGTATGGAGGCCGTTTTTCAATTTTCCTTCTTCTTATGGTACTTATTTGCGCCCAAAGATGCGTTAAAATGAGTGTTGAAATATGGAACTTTCGAAACTCATAACTTTCAAGTAATTTTTTTTTTACTTTTTTGCTTCCATACAGGACTAGATAATGATGAGACAAATTGATATCATTTTTTATTTTGAACGTACATCGTCAAACAGTGGAGTAAAAGCCAGACTACGTTTGTATGGAAGAATTTTCGACTAGTGTACCCTTAAGTACGAATACACGAGGATTCCGTTTATAATACCAGCCTGAGATTGTTCTACTGCAGGCCTCTTCTCAAACAGAGAAGGCACGAGCAATAATCACTACGCTTGCCCAAGACGAAACTGCCTTGAGCCTTTCAATTCAATAAATTATTCAACATTTTGTTACTAACCTTTTTATGTTTATGCAGGTTCCAAACTCAACTCTCTGGCATCACTGTGGCCTAGCCCTCGCAACAGGGGCCTTGCTAGGAGCAGCCGGACTGAACAGAATGTCCGCTCCGTTACCGCGGAGTGCGCTGGACAAGCGACCGCCTTGCGTCACACAAGACTCGGCCGCGCTGCTCGCTGTAGTGTCACAACGCAGCAGATATGCTGGCGAGGTCAGTAGTTATACTGTAGTCAGAAGTACTACAAACCTGTACCGGGTGAAGCTGGGGCTCTAGTTATAACTAAGATGAGTCAACTTACTGTCTATTCCAACAGATCGCCGGTGCCGTAAGCGCAGAAGGTGGCGGTGAGGCAGCGCTGTGGCGAGTGGGAGCCCGGTTACACACAGCACTAAGGGATGCCTGCAGCAGTGGCAGTGAGACCTCCCACAGGGCCGCACTGTGGCGTGCTACGGCGCTGCTAGTGCACGCCAGACATCACTCCCCGCATGCGGCGCACTCGCACACCGCGCCCACTGCGCGGGGCCTGTTGCACTCTGTCGGTAAGTGTGTCTGTTGTAAGGGATGCCTGTACAGTGGCCGGGAGACCTCCTACAGGGCCATACTGTGGCATGCTACGGCGCTGCTAGTGCACGCCAGACATCACTCCCCGCATGCGGCGCACTCGCACACCGCGCCCACTGCGCGGGGCCTGTTGCACTCTGTCGGTAAGTGTGTCTGTTGTAAGGGATGCCTGTACAGTGGCCGGGAGACCTCCTACAGGGCCACACTGTGGCATGCTACGGCGCTGCTAGTGCACGCCAGACATCACTCCCCGCATGCGGCGCACTCGCACACCGCGCCCACTGCGCGGGGCCTGTTGCACTCTGTCGGTAAGTGTGTCTGTTGTAAGGGATGCCTGTACAGTGGCCGGGAGACCTCCTACAGGGCCATACTGTGGCATGCTACGGCGCTGCTAGTGCACGCCAGACATCACTCCCCGCATGCGGCGCACTCGCACACCGCGCCCACTGCGCGGGGCCTGTTGCACTCTGTCGGTAAGTGTGTCTGTTGTAAGGGATGCCTGTACAGTGGCCGGGAGACCTCCTACAGGGCCATACTGTGGCATGCTACGGCGCTGCTAGTGCACGCCAGACATCACTCCCCGCATGCGGCGCACTCGCACACCGCGCCCACTGCGCGGGGCCTGTTGCACTCTGTCGGTAAGTGTGTCTGTTGTAAGGGATGCCTGTACAGTGGCCGGGAGACCTCCTACAGGGCCATACTGTGGCATGCTACGGCGCTGCTAGTGCACGCCAGACATCACTCCCCGCATGCGGCGCACTCGCACACCGCGCCCACTGCGCGGGGCCTGTTGCACTCTGTCGGTAAGTGTGTCTGTTGTAAGGGATGCCTGTACAGTGGCCGGGAGACCTCCTACAGGGCCATACTGTGGCATGCTACGGCGCTGCTAGTGCACGCCAGACATCACTCCCCGCATGCGGCGCACTCGCACACCGCGCCCACTGCGCGGGGCCTGTTGCACTCTGTCGGTAAGTGTGTCTGTTGTAAGGGATGCCTGTACAGTGGCCGGGAGACCTCCTACAGGGCCATACTGTGGCATGCTACGGCGCTGCTAGTGCACGCCAGACATCACTCCCCTCATGCGGTGCACTCGCACACCGCGCCCACTGCGCGGGGCCTGTTGCACTCTGTCGGTAAGTGTGTCTGTTGTAAGGGATGCCTGTACAGTGGCCGGGAGACCTCCTACAGGGCCACACTGTGGCATGCTACGGCGCTGCTAGTGCACGCCAGACATCACTCCCCGCATGCGGCGCACTCGCACACCGCGCCCACTGCGCGGGGCCTGTTGCACTCTGTCGGTAAGTGTGTCTGTTGTAAGGGATGCCTGTACAGTGGCCGGGAGACCTCCTACAGGGCCATACTGTGGCATGCTACGGCGCTGCTAGTGCACGCCAGACATCACTCCCCGCATGCGGCGCACTCGCACACCGCGCCCACTGCGCGGGGCCTGTTGCACTCTGTCGGTAAGTGTGTCTGTTGTAAGGGATGCCTGTACAGTGGCCGGGAGACCTCCTACAGGGCCATACTGTGGCATGCTACGGCGCTGCTAGTGCACGCCAGACATCACTCCCCGCATGCGGCGCACTCGCACACCGCGCCCACTGCGCGGGGCCTGTTGCACTCTGTCGGTAAGTGTGTCTGTTGTAAGGGATGCCTGTACAGTGGCCGGGAGACCTCCTACAGGGCCATACTGTGGCATGCTACGGCGCTGCTAGTGCACGCCAGACATCACTCCCCGCATGCGGCGCACTCGCACACCGCGCCCACTGCGCGGGGCCTGTTGCACTCTGTCGGTAAGTGTGTCTGTTGTAAGGGATGCCTGTACAGTGGCCGGGAGACCTCCTACAGGGCCACACTGTGGCATGCTACGGCGCTGCTAGTGCACGCCAGACATCACTCCCCGCATGCGGCGCACTCGCACACCGCGCCCACTGCGCGGGGCCTGTTGCACTCTGTCGGTAAGTGTGTCTGTTGTAAGGGATGCCTGTACAGTGGCCGGGAGACCTCCTACAGGGCCACACTGTGGCATGCTACGGCGCTGCTAGTGCACGCCAGACATCACTCCCCGCATGCGGCGCACTCGCACACCGCGCCCACTGCGCGGGGCCTGTTGCACTCTGTCGGTAAGTGTGTCTGTTGTAAGAGATGCCTGTACAGTGGCCGGGAGACCTCCTACAGGGCCACACTGTGGCATGCTACGGCGCTGCTAGTGCACGCCAGACATCACTCCCCGCATGCGGCGCACTCGCACACCGCGCCCACTGCGCGTGGCTTGCCACGGCGCTGCTAGTAAGTGCACGCCACACATCACTCGGGGGCATGAATAGCCCTCGCACACACAACTAACGTATTATGCTACTCCTTCATTTCTGGAGGGCTTAACATGTCTTCTATTTTAACCCGTCTGTGTCAGGTATTTTTTTCTCAGCTGTTAGATTGCAAACACAATATAAAAATACCGGGGGAGGCCTATGTCCAGCAGTGGACGTCTTTCGGCTGAAATGATGATGATAAAAATACCGACTCACATCCTCATTCGTCTTTTTATCCGACTGCGTCAGAAAGAGGGTTATGTTTTTCACCTGCTCAATTTTGATCACGGCTCGTAACTGGGGAAATGGATAGCAGCGTGGTTATATATGTTATTTTTTACCATATTACAGTACAAATATTTTCTTCCTTCGGCAAACATCGCAGTTCCGAATATAAACGAATGCTAATTTCCATGTCCACCAATTATTAGATTTATCGTGTATAGTAATTTAAATTCAGAACTAAGTACTTTATTGTTGTTTTGTTTTGATTTCCGTGTGATCTATATAATAACTCTTTTAGTAACATGCGTTTCATCCCTCCTTATCACATGACCATACCAGGACAAACGGTTTCCTTTCAACTTTTCTGCCACTAGCGCCACTTTAAAACTGCCTCTAATATACTCATTTCTCACTTTATCCAATCTCGTCACGCCGCACATCCATCTCAACATTCTCATCTCTGCTACATGTAATCTCCTTTCATCCACCTTTTTCACAGCCCAATATTCCAATCCATACAGTATGACAGGTCTAATCACGGACTTGTAGATTTTCCCCTTTAACTTGAGGGGCATCCGTGGGTCGCAAGTTGTTCCAGTGACCTGTCGCCATTTCATCCATCCTGAGTTGATCCGGTACGTTACATCTCGGTCTACATCGCCATTCCCTTGGACAAGCGACGCTAGGTACCGGAAGTTGGAGCAGATTGTTATGGGTGTTCCAGCGAGAGCTATGGGCACGGAACTGGAGAGACCGCCGAAATCGCAAAACAATTATTCAGTTTTGCTTCTGCTCAATTTCAGGCCAACACTCTCCAGTCTGTGCCACCACACCTCCAATCTGCTCTGGACCTCTAGGCCACTCTCGACAACCAGCACAATGTCATCAAGGGCAACTGATAGAAATCCGACGACTGACGAAACACGAAGTTTGCCGAAGGACAAGAAAATAGTTGTACTGTACTGTCTAATGTCTTGCTTTTTACCCGTCTAAGTCTGAAAGAGATTGTTTTTCACCACTCACCTGTCAATGACTATCTCCAGTATAAGCCCACATTTCGCGAAACGGATTACATCGTGGTTATCTATGTTATTTTCGACCTTATGATATCGCTGTTAAGGCTGATCTTTTCCTACTATTTTTCACTATCTCCAATCCTCCACAGCATGGTCTCAAGTAGAGATCTTCACTGAAGACGCAGTGACGACGGCGGTTGAATGCTGGCAATGGCTGACCACGTCTCGACCGGACCTGGAGATCAGGCTCATGCAAGAGATCTTCTCCGCGTGGCAGAGCACTGTGGATCGGAAGATGGGCTTGTTCTCTAAGCAGACTGATGAGATCAGTCCTTTGGCGGCTCATGAAGGTAAGTTATATTCATAAATCATAACATTGCAAAAAAAAGAGAGTATTTGCCGGTCCGTCCGGTTGGATCGCAGTCGACTCATTAAATTTAATCTTTCAGTATCGTAAAATATGACGAAACTGATATAACAACAACACAGCTGGTGCTCAGTGTAAACACACAATAGCGGCTGCTAGCTTAGGTACTGTATGTGTCTAGCCAGCGCGCGCTCGTACGTCTTCGGTTTTCTTCGTGCGCCTCCGGCTTTCTCCTCGGCGTCACCCTCTTGTGCGGATCTTCGCGTGAACTATCCCGCATGCAGCACGCTGTGACTCGCACAATTTATCACGCAAAAATGATTATTTATATTAATAAAAAAACCGGCCAAGTGCGTGTCGGGCCACGCGCTATAATAGGGTTCCGAAGAGCAATAATAATGTGGATTAAGAAGAGGGTTTATGTTGTTACATGAACATTAAAACGGTTTTAGCGGCTCACAACGTCTAAAAACGAGTCCACATAGGACGATGGTAAAAGAAGGAGTTATAAAATCCAACTTCACAAGTGAAGTTAAGAAAAATATTATCTATTTGAGAACCATCGTAGAGGCAAGCGTTTTTAATAAAGATTTATAACCAGCGCCACTTAATAATTTGAATACTGCAGTGTTGCCGTTACGGAGTTAGTCTTCGTTAAAATCTCCAAATGTTTACAAACCGAAAACAAATATTTAAGTATGAGTATTTTCAAACAACTTACTCAACTTCAAAAAAATTAAAATCAATGTATTTAATGATAGGAACAAACAATCAACCAACGGATTGGTACTGCCAAATACTCCGCCAAACTATAAGGGTTCCTTGTTGACTTCGGAACCATAAAAATGAGTATCAGTAGAATTATAAATATTTTTTCATATTCTCAAAATTGACGGCAAGCTGAATCAATTGATTTTTTTTTTAGTTTCCTAGGTGATCGGGAAGTGCCAATGCAACAAGGTGTCGTTTTTTTCATTGTTCCACTTTTTTCGGTCTAGCCCCTTAGCCCACAAACAAATCAGAACTATAACGCGCGATTACGTGCTTCGAATGCTGCAGGGAACAGTAACTATCGTAACGTTTTAAATCCAATCACCAATGATTCAAATATGTCAATTTTCGTGTTTAAATAATGCAAATAAAACAAATAATGTTAACTTTGTCACAAATAATATAATACTAGCGGTAGTGCAAATGTTTGGTACATAACTATTGAGGTTTAATTTATTTTAAAAGCAGTTTAATTTTATCAGTTTCTCACTTGACTTTTTCCGTAATTAAGACCATGGTCAGTTTTTACAATAATGTAATTTTTGCCAGGTGCTAAACTAGAACCCCGTCCACCTTTTGTGGCGCCTCACGCAGTGTGGGTCCGATACCTTTGCGAGGTAGCCGAGACTGCCAAATACAACAGCTTAGAAAAGGTGGAAATGCTGGCCAGTTTGCTGCATAGGTACGTAAAGCAAATTAGATTGAATTTTATCATAAAGGCTTTAAAGTTTAATTTTGTTAAAATATTTTATGTGTGTTTTAGATCTCTGCCGATAACTGTGGGAGATATTCGTGACCATATAAATAGGCATGTTGAAGCTGTTGGCGTAAGATTTAGGTAAGAATATTTCTAGCTCATGGATTAACTTTCTCTATGATTCTCAACACAGCTCAATGGAAATGTGTCCTCAAATTCTGTGTCGTCATATGATTGTAAAAAAAAAACAGATATTTTTCACTGTCTCATTCTAATACTGGTTGCTAGCGGGAATACTGATTCGTGAAGTATTGGGTTCGATTCCCAGGTCATGCGGTGTTATTGTGTTTTTCTTTTAGAAATTTTAGCCAAAGTACCCGGAGTCTGGAATGGGTGTACAATATACCTGTGCCACGGGGTCTCATTGCTAAGAAAGAAAATTTGGTTCAAATAAATGTCACTAGATGGCGCGACATGTTCACACAATTCAACAGTGTAAAATTAACATTTTCTGGAATTGAACATAAAAATTGTATGCTCTTGTTTAATCAACTCTCCTAAGTACAAAATTATGGAATATTGGGAAATTCACATTTCAAAGATTATTTGAACGGATCATTTAAAATTGATGCAAATAGATGGCGCATTTTTAAATTTCTGAGGCATTCCACTCGATTGTTAAAATTTGCATTGTAACACATTTTGGTGCAAAAATGTAAAACGTGCAAAAAAATATTATAAAACGAACCATCACTGTATTTAAAGAAAAAAATATTCACGAACCTAGTAAACCCTTTTACTTGCAAGTCGCAGCTAACACCATCTATTGGCGTGAAACGGAATCGAACGCGATTGATTACAAAAATAAGAAGATTAATCTGATGAAAAACTAGTAGACAGAACAACTAGTTACGTCGGCACGGTTTCTTTGTATGGGATGAGGCATCTGTATGCTAGTATTATATTATCTGTGCGTGTGCCCAACCCTTCGGGGCAAAAAAAAAACATTATAGGTACTATCTTTTTCTTTTTTCACAGGCTCCTGTCCTGCGGCCTATCCCTTCTCCAAGGTGACATCCTCCCGCGGTCCATCGCGCGCAACATCCTCCGCGAGCGAGTATACGCGGCCTGCCTGGACTACTTCTGTCGCGGAGCCATGTGCCCCGCCAAGGGCTCCAGCGCGCTGCGGGAGGATATCATCTCGCTCATCAAGTTCTGGCAGCTCATGCACTCCGACAAGAAGTATTTGAAGAGCAGTGACATTGGAGGTAAGTCTTCCTGGACTACTTCTGTCGCGGAGCCATGTGCCCCGCCAAGGGCTCCAGCGCGCTGCGGGAGGATATCATCTCGCTCATCAAGTTCTGGCAGCTCATGCACTCCGACAAGAAGTATTTGAAGAGCAGTGACATTGGAGGTAAGTCTTCCTGGACTACTTCTGTCGCGGAGCCATGTGCCCCGCCAAGGGCTCCAGCGCGCTGCGGGAGGATATCATCTCGCTCATCAAGTTCTGGCAGCTCATGCACTCCGACAAGAAGTATTTGAAGAGCAGTGACATTGGAGGTAAGTCTTCCTGGACTACTTCTGTCGCGGAGCCATGTGCCCCGCCAAGGGCTCCAGCGCGCTGCGGGAGGATATCATCTCGCTCATCAAGTTCTGGCAGCTCATGCACTCCGACAAGAAGTATTTGAAGAGCAGTGACATTGGAGGTAAGTCTTCCTGGACTACTTCTGTCGCGGAGCCATGTGCCCCGCCAAGGGCTCCAGCGCGCTGCGGGAGGATATCATCTCGCTCATCAAGTTCTGGCAGCTCATGCACTCCGACAAGAAGTATTTGAAGAGCAGTGACATTGGAGGTAAGTCTTCCTGGACTACTTCTGTCGCGGAGCCATGTGCCCCGCCAAGGGCTCCAGCGCGCTGCGGGAGGATATCATCTCGCTCATCAAGTTCTGGCAGCTCATGCACTCCGACAAGAAGTATTTGAAGAGCAGTGACATTGGAGGTAAGTCTTCCTGGACTACTTCTGTCGCGGAGCCATGTGTCCCGCCAAGGGCTCCAGCGCGCTGCGGGAGGATATCATCTCGCTCATCAAGTTCTGGCAGCTCATGCACTCCGACAAGAAGTATTTGAAGAGCAGTGACATTGGAGGTACGTTGTCATCGTCATGCCGCTGGAAGATATCCACTGTCCACTGCTGCACATAGGCCTTCCCCATGCATCTCAGATCACATATAAATAATGGAAATTTATCGAGTCACCTTTATCAGTTGGCCAAGGATAGCTTTTAAAGCCGTGGCCTCAGATAGTATAATATTGACCACAGGCAACAAAAGTTGTAATTCAATTTTTTTTCAGTAACATTTAAAACAACATGTTTTTGTTTTTTTTTATTATTATTCATAAGCTCGCGTTTGACCACTATCGCAACTGATGGAAAGCGATGATGTAGTAGACGGTGAAGCACGCTTGCCCAGAAATAACATATATAACATTCTTGACTTCAATACCCCCAGGTTTGAGCTATCTGGAAGCACAGACTCTGGCAGTTGCTCGCAACTTTATTAGTATTTGTATTTGCATTGCATTAACTATTATGATGAACGTGCTGCAAGCAAAAATACGAAGTAAGAATAGTGTCAGATAGCGTTTTGTAATTTCTACGTTCCCTCATAAGAAAAAGAAGTGCGCTCATTTATTAATTTTATTAACGACCGCATCCAATTAAACAATGAAAACATACAGACGAAGACTATTTTTTTTTTAAAGAAATGCCGTACAACCACAGATTCAAATATGAATTTCTGTTCCAGGTGAATTTGAGCTCATGGGTCGTAGCAGTAACCACAGCATCTACACGTCGAACTCGCCGATCGACAACCGATCATCAGTGAACAGCGATATTGGCAGTCGACAGACTACGGGATGGATTAATACCGTAAGTTCAATTTGCCCTTTCCTGGGCATGGACACGGGGTCCCATCGCTAAGAATGAAAATTTGGTTTAAATAAATCTCAATTGATGGCGCGACATGCACCGAGTTGTTATTGAATTGCCTATAAAATTAACATTTTCTGGCATTGAACATAAAAATTGTATGTTCTTGTTTAATCAACTCTCTCTAAGTATAAAATTATGGAATATTGGGCTCTTAATTCACATTCCAAAGATTACATGAACGGATCATTTAAAATTTATGCCAATAGATGGCGCGGTTTAAAATGTCTGAGGCATTCCACTCGATTGTTTAAATTTGTATTGTAACAAATTTTGGTGCAATTAAACTGTAAAAATGAGCAAAAATAATACTATAAATCAAATCTTAACTGGATTTAAAGAAAAAATATTCATGCACCGAGTAAACCCTTTTACTTGCAAGTCGCTGCTAACACCATCTATCTATCGCCATGGAACGGAACCGGACGCGAACGATGTACAAAAAATAATCGGTTTAATCAGACGAAAAACGCTAGTTCCGTCGGCACTGTTTCTTTGTGTGGCATGGCATGAGGCATCTGTAGGTATGCTAGTATTTTATTATCTGTGGCATGGATAAACTTTTAAACACTCGATTTATGTCTTGACAAAATTCAAATTGCCATGCATTGCCGTCCTCATAACTATACTCTGGCCAAGATGAAGCTACAATATTTACTAACAAAGAACTGACAGGACAGCTCAATCAGCTGACAGCAGGCGTGAATTTTTTAGGTTCGCTCTAATCTTATATTCCAGTCCTTTGACCTTGGATATTTTATGTTAACAAACTATCTTTCATCTTTACTAACAGTTACAACATTCTATATCAAATTCATTTTATTTTTGCTGTCGAGTAGAGGATAGCCAAAAAAAAATACTCTTTTCCTTTGTAACTAAACATTGTATCTTCAAATTGGCTGGAGAATAGGAAGAAGTATGCCGAAAATAAATCTAATTTCTAGTTTTTTTTTAGAGTCTAAGTGTTTCTTTCAGATTTCCGTTTTACAAGCTTTTATTTAATTACTTTCACCTGTCCCGGTGTCTGTAATCAAATCTAGCAATTTAAATTGGACCCACTTAATTCCCAGTGTCCGATTGAGCTGAAATTTGTTTGTTTCTTGTGACAATATTTTTTTTTATATAAAAGCATCTAAAAACATTTATTTTTTATATCTATAATCTTGTTTTTTTTTCTATTATGTTTTTATTTTATTTTGCATAAATTATAATACAGGCTTGTGATTTATAGAAACTTATTAAGATTTTAACAGTCATTGTCTTGACAGCACTGTCCTTTCGCACATGATTTTTTGATATGCATTTATTTAACAAGTTTCCATACAATGGCTAAAAGTATAAGAATAAAATATATATATTATATATTGACTGCCAGTTTATTCAAACTGTTTTTTCTGTAGGTGCCAATGTCAACAACCACGCTAAGCAGTGGAGCGGGCAGCATAGCCGGCAAGCGTTCCAACCGCAGCGTGAAACCGCCCGCCAAGCCACAGGACACATTTGTCAAGGACTACGTTAGGAAGAGGAACCTTATATTGGAACTGATGGTAAGTACTCGTACAAACCTTCAAGAAGATATGACTACATATTCCCAAAACATTCTTCACCTTCTCGCCTAAGAGTTGTATATAATTTACATTTAAACATTTTGACTCCTTTTTTATGGAGATTTGTATCAAACTGATCTGGCACCTATTTGGTCAGATTGGTATGTACCATTTTCCTGTAATAATCTGGAACTGTTTTGGCCTTTACAGAAACCTTAGGTTCCGTATTCAGTTGGCCCATTGAATAAATAATCACAGATCAAATAATATATGTAAGGCTCAGTCTTTTCAAATGTTTATCTGTGTTTAAACACACCTAGACAAAACCCTTTATAGTACTCGTAGTTAGAGCCCGAGTTAAATAATTTGTAATTCTATTTTTCCCCACAGGCAGTAGAAATAGAATTCCTAGTAACCTGGCACAACCCGCATGGTCGTCCAGAGCAGGCCGTCCCTGGAGAAGACAACATCAACACCTGGCGCTCCAAGCCAAACCTGGAGAGGACCTGGCGTGACTACGCCAAGCTGGCCTGGGATATCAGTCCCACACTCGCTGTGTTCTTGCCTGAAAGGTAAGCGTTTTTTTCTTATGACACCTGATCATAGATTTCTGCCTGCGCTCGCTCGCGCGCTCTGTCGTTTGTCTATGCAGCAGCAGCAGTGTTTTTCAACCTGTGGGTCAACCCCCTGGGGGGTCGCAAGAGGTCACGAAAACTACCTCAGTAAAAAACAAAGTTTAAAAATATAGATTTAATTAAAAAAAATAACTAAAAGATATATTTTTTTTTATGTTAATACAAATTAACAAAAAATTACATAAGAATACTCGTTCTGTGAAGGTTGCGCTTGTTTCTCATTAATAAATTTCTCCAAAAATGGATTGCTAGATTGAGAATTAAATCGTCTTCCAATTTTAAGCGATTTCTTTGCTAACTTTTGATTTGGGCCTTTGATGAAAATGTCAACTCGCACAAGTACCAGGTGGTAAATAGAATCATACATTGAAGTATACCTGTGTTATTAATTCTGGGTATTATGTTTTTCTTATTAACCAAAAGGGAATCCAAATTGGCAGACTTGAATTCCAAGTGCAACATCCCATCGGCAGATAATGCCATCAGATTTTCTTTGAGCTTGGTTGCTAAATTTGCCTCATTTATAGCTGCATTTGCCTCATTTAAAAGCAGATTTAAGTTCCACCTTTGCCCATTGTTCTCCGATATCTCTTGCATTGAGAAGTAATGACGCAATTCTTCTTTCAAAGAACATCTCATAAAATTTCCAATAAGCCCAAACACGAGTAGGATACATTGTTTTATTTCGGAGTTCCATTGCCTACCTTCCGGCATCATCATCAGTTCAGTTCAATTGTACCATTTTCATTAGTACCATTTATTTGTGAGTAGGTATATACCTACTTGAATAACCGACTATGATGAAGCTTAATATGCTTAATATTAGGCTTAATCATAGTCGTAACCCCTATTATGTGACCGTTGCATAAACTACTATTTTTTTTTTATCTTTCTGCCGCTGTCACATGTTACTTGGGGTAGGCTCAACATGTTTTCTTCATCCATTCTCCTGATTAAAATGTATAATTATTTTCAGGTTAAAACACGAGGGCATAATATTCGAGATTCGTCGCAAAGTGCAAGCGCAACCTACTGCAGTATGTCATATACCGCAAGCGTTGAAGTATCTAGTAACAACTGAGACACTGCTCAATGATGCTCATGAGGTAAGAAATTAGTACAGCAGTAAGCAGTTATAGTGAGCGACGGGTTGTAAACCGTATTAAGAAAAAATATACCTGTGCTAGAGTGTGAAAAATAATAATTAAAATTGCTTTTGATGCTTTTTCGTTAGTTACTTTGCACACTGTGGCAATTTGCCAGAATTGCGGCACCTATATTTTATCCATTTTAAAACTCCATAAAACCATAGAAATGCAATTGTTATTATAGAAGTATAAAAAGGACTGTTATATTTACAAGTGCAGTTAGTCTCATTGTATCCGCATTTTTTTTTTAACCCCCGACGCAATAACGACGGGGAGTTATAAGTTTGACGTGTCTGTGTGTGTGTGTCTGTTTGTGGCATCGTAGCTCCCGAACGGATGAACCGATTTTGATTTTTTTGTTTGTTTAAATGGTGACTTTGTCGAGAGCGTTCTACCTATGATTGATTAAAATCGATTGACCCGTTAACAACAATAACATTTAAAAAACCCCCTTAAGAGACACAAAAACCTCTAAAAAGCAAAAATAAGCCTAGTACTCGCGTCGGGGAACCGCTAAGTAAATAAAATAAACTGCTGTAATAGTTTTATATCATAATATGCCATATTATTTAAAAAAAATCAGGTGTGGATAATGCGGGTCTTCTGAGTTATAGATTTACTTTTTTAGAGGTAAAAAAAATTTTTAATGAATTGAAACGGGTCAAACATTATAGTAGTTTATGAAACTGTTGCATAATAAGGGGTATTAAAACATGAGTGTACGGCTCGGTTTTTAAAAATTTCACACGAATGTGCCTAATACCTATTACCTAGTTATGTGCAGTTTCATACACTACTTTATCTACACTCATACATTGGAATTGATACCTACTAAATACCTTTTTTTGCATTTTCCAAGGCATAAAGTCGTGATAGCATTTATCATATAATTTTCTCGACTTTGCTGGTAATAGATTATGAGTAATTTCCTTCGCCGCATCTAAAATATCGGGCGGGGTAAAATTTCTTCACATTCACTGATATCAGACATTTTTAAGCAAGAATTTTTAAAACTCATGAAATTCAGTATAGCAAAACGTATGAATGGCGCCAAAACCCAGCACATCACCGCATTAACCGCGCATGCGCTATGGCTTAGCACGCACTGCGATTTTTATTCGCGCGAAGCTGCTCGCATCGCGGTAAATAAATCGTGCGGAAATAATACCGCAAGAAAGCCGTGTTTTGCCACAGGATCCACCGCACCGCGGCGCGAATTTAATTCGCGCTAATATTTGGTATGGTTTGGTATTACGAACAGGTAGAAAGAGACAAAAAGCACGCGGAATTGTAATCGCAGTGCGTGTTACTTAGATTCAGTACGCGGACAAAAATTCGAGCGAATAAAAATTGCAGTGCGTGCTAAGTCTAAAGCTGGCATTACCACAGACAAGTAAAAATTGGAATCAAATCTTTTTATAATAGGTACTATAAAAATGGCGCGCCCCGCTTAAGCTTTCCATTACAAAAAAAATAATTGATGGAAACTTCTTGGATTTGTCCTGTATCGTAATAGAAAAAACAATGTTTTATAGCATTATTTTGTTCGATAAAATTTGTTTTACTAAGATTCTATTTTTAAATTTAGGTATTGTGTTTGTAAAGTTTGTCAATATAAAATCGTTTTGAATTTTATAATTCGAATATTATATGAGAGTAGATAAACAATGTTATTGAATAATTTGAGTATTTCATGCGCACGACTCAAAAAATCTGTCTATAGTCCGAACTAGTAGTAATGTGATCCGCAGCCGTATTGCGTAAGTGCGCAAAGAAGTTGAACTCTATCCAACCGACCGAATCGGCCAATCACACAAAACGGACGCGTCATTCATCTCGCATGTGATTGGTCGATTTGGTCGGTTGGATAGAGTTTAACTTCTTTGCGCACTTACGCAATAAGGCTGCCGGTCGTGTGCTCTCTAAATAAAATTAAGCTACACGTTAACTTGTTTATGCGTGCCAACTTTCAGTACATGTGAACCTAAATCGTACATAGACTGACACATACCCTGATTGATTCTGTGATAATAATACCAAAGTCAATACTGGCACCTTAGAAATCAGGATCTAATCTTTTCAACAACACTTTATTTCTATTCCAGCTCGTCCACATGATAACCTGGGCCCGCGTGAGCCCGGTAGAAGCGCTATCGTACTTCAGTCGTCAGTACCCGCCACACCCGCTATCCGCCCAAGCAGCCGTCAGCACTCTGACGTCATACCCGTCCTCCGCCGTGCTGCTGTACATACCGCAACTGGTGCAGGCGCTGCGGCACGACACTGTGAGTTGTTTTCAAGCTACTTGCACCTTTGCCCCATAGCCACAAGGCAGTATTTCCCCTGCGCGCTGGACTCGTCAGCACTCTGACGTCATAATACCCGTCGTCCACCGTGCAGCTATACATATCGCAGCTGATGCAGACGCTGCGGCACGATTTTGTGAGTTGAATTGTGACTTAAAACTTTTGGGATAAGATTGAATTTCTTTTAATCAATTGTTCGTGAATAAATGTTTTGATTTAGACATGAGGTAAGCTGTTCTGCATCTTAGCCTTATCGAGAAAAGGTTTTCTCATGGAAAGTTAGTACGGGATAGTGATGTAACGAATGTAATTTTTTTTAAATTCGCGAATGCGAATGCAAATATCTACTACTGACATTCCCGAATGCGAATACTAATATTCAGTTTTTGTTCAAATTTGGCGCCAATTGTCTATGGTTTGGTGGCAGTCTCGAGATGCGTTCCGTTTGTATTTTGTATCGGGAATTGCCGAGTTGATACGAACTCATCCCAAGTGTCATTCTGCTCGCACCGGTCTTTTCGTAAATAAAACCCTAAGAAATGAATGGATTTTGATTTTATTATCCTATTATCATCAAATTGTTTTTTTTTTATATGCATATTCGCAAAATTTTCGAAATATTGCGAATGCGAATATGCAAAAATATGCGAATATCCGCGAATGCGAACGCGAATATTCGTCACATCACTAGTACGGGCACTACAATAGTGCGTTCAGATGTGACCAAATAAAGATTAAAATATTATATCCCAATGTAAAATTACTTTACGATTGTTTTCCTCGAAGTGTTTGGTATACTTTACCTATATTACCCCCCATTTCGCCAGCTTTGATGCTTAAAGGATGAAAATAAAATCGTCAAAAATAAAAACGTTTTAAAAGTCAACATTCTTGTGTTTCTTTAAGTTTTAATCTTCTGTCATAAAACGTAATTATTAAGTGACTTATTAAATTATTAGTAATTAAGCAATAATATTAAAATATTGACATAATCTTCTCCCTAAACTCAATTATTAGTAATTAAGCTATAATATTAAAATATTAGCATAATATTCTCCTTAAACTCATTTAACTTTGATTCGTCCTTCAGATGGGCTACGTGGCAGAACTAATAAAGTCTCTATCGAAGAAATCTCAAGTGGTGGCTCATCAGCTGATATGGAACATGCACACCAATATGTACACGGACGAAGAAATGCAGAATAAAGATCGTAAGTATTGTTATTGCGTTGTTTTATATTATGCTCTAATGTAATACTCATACGGTTCATAATTCAAACTCGCATAATTGGTCGATCGGAGATGAAGCTACGTATTCCCAAATTTGGTTCGGGGATGGTTGACAATCCATTTCAAATTAAGAACGTGTTTTTCGAAGCAAGAAGGGAAGCCGTTGGTCCCGGCTGCCGTTCGTGAATCTTTGACTGCGTTAAGGGTACTTTGAAACCCAGAATTATTTTCGAGTGATATCATGTCAATCATGTTGTAGATGTCATAATTATTTCGGCTCGGCTGGGCAGCATTCGGGAAATCTTCTCGTCCAACTTACCACAATGTCGCAAGCCGAAAGTCTATGACCAGTGTGTGTTGCCAGTGATGACCTATGGCTCTGAGACGTGGTCGCTCACAATGGGCCTCATCAGAAGTCTGTCACCCAAAGGGCAATGAAGAGGGCTATGCTCGGAGTCACCTTGCGTGATCGAATCAAAAATGAAGACATACTCAAGAGAACCAACGTTACCGACATAGCTCGAAGAATTGCTAAAAATAAGTGGCAGTGGGCAGGGCACATTGCTCGCAGAACGGATGGCCGATGGGGCAGAAATGTTCTAGAGTGGCGACCGCGAACCGGAAAAAGTTGCGTTGGAAGACCTCCCATTAGGTAGACCGATGACCTGGTGAAGGTTGCGGGTATCCGCTGGATGCAAGACGCACGAGACCAGTCAATGTGGCGACACTTGGGGGAATCCTATGTCCAGCAGTGGACGTCTTTCGGCTGAAATGAGGATGATGAGATGTCATTTGTATAGTCGCTTCATATAAAATACTGGTATTCAGTTTGCATCGGGTAATGTTGCGTTTACATTAGGTCGGCCACCGTTTACAGCGACTGCTTTCGGTTGAACCGGATCGGTTAACCGAATTGGACTCGACCGTATTCGTTTAAGTTGTCGGCTTTTCCGGATTCGGTGACCGCATTCAGCCGAACTGTGTACACTCGTGTTGAAAACATCATCATGGACAGACATATTGTAATACGACAATTTATAAAAACGCACTAGGAAAAAAAACCACCACAATACTTGACGCGTGCGCCGTCCGTGCTATTCGATTGAATGATGATTGGCGCATTTCAACAAGTCAGCCGTGTTCGGTCACTGAAACGGGCAATGAAATACGGGCTGCAACCGAATCGGTCAAAACGACCTAATGTAAATAAGCCATTAGACCGTAAGCAGACCCGAACATCATCATTTCAGCCGAAAGACGTCCACTGCTGGACATAGGCCTCCCCCAGGCGTCGCCACATTGACCGATCCCGTGCGTCTCGCATCCAGCGCCTTCCCGCAACCTTAACCAGGTCATCGGTCCACCTAGTGGGAGGCCTTCCAACATATCGTCTTCCGGTTCGCGGTCGCCATTCCAGAACTTTTCGGCCCCAACGGCCATCCGTTCTGCGAGCAATGTGCCCTGCCCACTGCCACTTGAGTTGACCCGAACAAAATTGGTAAAATATTAGTAAATGTAAAACTTCAAGAGTTGGCCTCCTGTGTAAAAAGTACACATACATTTGCCCTCCATATATCATCATCAGCCTATTAATGTTCCCACTGCTGGGACACAGACCTCCTCTCTGTGAGGGAATGGGCCGTAATCCACCACGCGGGCCCAGTGCGGGTTGGTGGATGTCACATGTCTTCGAATTTTTGGTTCTAGGACATGCCGGTTTCCTCACGATGTTTTCCTTCACCGTTTTGAGAGCAGTGGCGATGAAATAATTTACACAAAGTAAAGCGCCTGCCTGGGCTCGAACCCACGACCTAGAACTTGTAAGTCGCGGCCGATACCACTGGGCGCCCACTACTCTCGGGCCACCACTTGTCCATATATATTTTTAACTAATTTATCGCCATAAATTTATAATAATACAACATTATTTTCCCTTCTTCTAGCTGCCCTATTCGACATACTAGAAAGCCTAACAAAGAACATCGTAGAGCACCTGTCTGGTCCCGCTAAAGCGTTCTACGAGAGAGAGTTCGACTTCTTCAGCCAGATCACGAACATCAGCGGAACTATCCGACCGTTCCCGAAGGGCGCCGAGAGGAAACGAGCGTGCTTGGAGGCGCTGAAAACTGTCAAGGTAAGGCTTGATTAGGACAGTATTCAATGGCAATTCAATTCAATGAAAAACTTTCAAATTATAATTGTAAAATAATGCTTTGTTAATTTTGGATCTCTACAAATAATCCTCTGCCTTCCAATACTCATAAGGAGTGTCGTTAAATACAGGAAATATTATAAATAAAATTATTAATTAAAAAATATATTTTTATCAAGCTTTTTTCGTATTCTTCTCAGCAAACCATTTCATTTGATACCCATGTCATGGCAGTGCACAAAAAATAACTAGTCCCCCATATTGAATTTAGAATGACGTCACTTAGCTAACCATGTATTCTCATACAAACTAAGCGTGTGTGCAAAATTTAATTTTAATCGGTGGAGGAAAAATGCTTTAAAATTCAGTTTCAAGATTTGACCCGAACACACTTACATACATACATTGCAAGTTTAATAAAAGCTTGTAAAATTCTGTTAGTCACTATAGGAAAAAAATATCGACCTGAATGAGAATGAACTAATCAACGACAGTTTAAACTTGGAACATTGACTAAGGTTCAGAAGTAAAGTAGCTATACTTCTGGACCTTAATCAACGTTCCAAGTTCAAACTGGCGTTATTTAATGTACCCTCATTTGTAGCTTTGTCCGGACATTCGTCATTTGTTGATCACAGTTCACCTTAAAATGCAGAAATTTATTAATTTATTCCTTCTTTCTGTAACAGGTTCAGCCCGGTTGCTATCTACCCTCAAACCCCGATTCAATGGTTGTTGACATCGACTACAAGAGCGGTAAGATTTTACTACGTTATTTATTTATTTATGAGTTCAATATATGTTTAACCCCTAACGGCAAAAGGTATGGTGGTGTTATAAGGTTGGCGTGTGTACCTGTGTGTTTTTGTATCTGTCTGTGGCATCGTAGCTCCCTAAACGGATGAACCGATTTTGATTTAGTTTTTTTTTTTTTTGAAAGGTGTGTTTATCGAGATTGTTAGAGACATAGCTAAATGTTTGATGAAAATCGGTTAAGTCGTTCAAAATTTAATGGGTGTTTTACTGTTTGAATTGGGTTGGGTATTTTCGCAAGATATCGTATCATAATTATACTTTCTCAATAGATTGTCGATTGAAGCGTGTCTACAACGGCACACGGTTGGCACAGTGGTTGAGCGATTGACTGCTGCGCTGCGTGTCGCGGGTTCGATTCCCGCACGGAACAAATATGTGTGGGTGTTTGTGTATGTGAGTTTATATGTTTGTAAACGCACCCACGATACAGGAAGAAATTCCTAGTGTGGGGCAACGTTTTTTCTAAAAAGAAAAGAAAGAAAAAAGTAATTAGATAAATAATGTAGTTTAAAAAGTATGAAATAAAAATGTGTCGGGGGTTTTATTAAAAATTACTTGTTAACTTGCTTTGTTACCCGGCAGGATAAAGACCTTTCTTTTCTATCTTATCCATTTCTTAAGCTTCTTGCAGACAAATCTTGTCTTTGCGTCACGAGTCATCGATAAGCTCGATCAATGCAGCCTCTGCTGGTCATAGGTTTCCCTCAAAGTGGTTCTGCCTTCTATTCGCTAAGTCATGAAAATACCCTTTTGAATCAGGTACCCCCATGCAGAGTGCCGCTAAAGCCCCGTACTTGGCGCGGTTCAGAGTGCGCAAGTACGGTATCGATGAGATGGAATCCGTCGCCATGGCCATCTCCGCAGGAGAAGATCCGCCCTCAGTAAGTGCCGACTATTCAATCTTTATTATATTAATTTCTTTTGTTAGAAAATGTGAGAAGATTAAACAAACATGAATAGACATGCTGATCTATTTTTAGAATAGAGTAGATGACTAAAAAAATCTATTTAGTCCGTCAGTTAGATTACCTAAAAGTATTGAACACGTATTTTTTGTTTTGCTTCGTAAACAATAAATTACGACGATACAGTGCGTTGAAATATCGTGTGACGTCACGGTGTGCTACACTTTATACTGACAAAGTGACGTCACAAGCCCCCACTCTTGAACTTTAATGCGCTTTATCTTTGTCAATTTGTATTTATTTGATAAAGCAAAAAATACGGGTCCAATATTACTTGATCATCTCACTGACGGACTAACTATAACTATAATTTGTAATTATAATTTTTCTACCCAACTAACATCCCTATTGACGGTGAGAAATTATGCATACCTAATATGCATAATTTCTAAATTCTAATTTTACCATAATATTTATTTAGAGTTAAAAAAAAAACTTATACAGAAAATATAAGACGTGTTGTGGAGTTCAGATTAAGCAATCGCTTCATAAAAATACTGGTATTTAGTTGCATCTAGCTAGACTGAAAGCCAACTCCTACATAGTTGGGAAATGTACCATAAAAAAATAAAAAAAAGGAAATGGTGCCAGATTTTAGGCTTCGCTCGCGTGAAATTCGAAAATTATCCCAAGAGAACATGTTCAAGAAAATTATCCTATGTGCTATTCCAGACCATAATCTATCTCTGTGCCAAATTTCATCCAGATCCGTTCACCTGTTCTGGCGTATTTGAGTTACAAACATACACACTCACAAACTTTCGCTTTTATAATATTAGTGTGATGTGATGTGATATCGCATTTTTAATTCGCATTTACATGGAAGAATAATCTCACCTATGAATATCACCCATGCATGATCAAAAGCAGTGGTGGCCCAGAGGTAACGGCCCCGACTTACGTCTCTTATCGTAGGTCGTGGTTTCGAACCCAGACAGGCGTTTTACCTTGTGTAAATTATTTCATCAGTACTGCTCTAAAAACGGTGAAGGAAAATATCGTGAGGAAACCGGCATATCCTTGACAGGTCATGTGACATCCCGCAGTGGGCCCGCGTGGTGGATTAAGGCCCATATATTCTCTCTCTCACTGAGAGGACGCCTGTGTCCCAGCAGTGGGCATATTAAAAAGCTTATAATGATGATGATCATGATGTGGTGATTTATTTTTATATTTAATTGTCGTTCAATAGAGTCTCCTAAAATATTTTAACGTCGGTCATCGCCTTTCTACTGCTGAACTTGTACTTGTAAGTCTGTGTGTGCAGAATGCGAATTCCCCTTTTAATGAACTTGGCAACATATATAACTTCCCAAATTACCACACCTTTTAAAGAAATTTGATTGCATTAGTAAACCAAAATATTACATGCCATTGTATAGTTCCAAAACGAATCAAGGAACTTGAAAGTATAAATAAAAATTAATAAAAATGTTAATTTCCAATAATATATGATATATATGATTTCAGAGCAGTGGTGGCCCAGTGGTATCGGTCGCGACTTACAAGTTGTAGGTCGTGGGTTCGAGCCCAGGCAGGCACTTTACTTTGTGTTAATTATTTCATCACCACTGTTCTCAAAACGGTGAAGGAAAACATCGTGAGGAAACCGGCGTGTCCTAGAATAAAAAATTCGAAGACATGTGACATCCACCAACCCGCACTGGGCCCGCGTGGTGGATTACGGCCCATTCCCTCTCACAGAGAGGAGGCCTGTGTCCCAGCAGTGGGAACATTAATAGGCTGATGATGTGATGTGATGATGTGATGATTTCATAATTGTCATAAGATATTTCAACTGCAAAGATATTTATATATATATACTATGTTTTTGCCTCATGGTTGCGATTCCTGCACGTATTAAGTGTTGGTATTAGATTGGATATTGTTCCGGATTATGTTTGTGCATGACAGATTTACACTTTCAATGTACGAATCCTAGTGTGAGAAAATGGTGTGTTCATACATAGAACTTATTGTACCTATACTTATAAAGCTATCCCTTAAATTAAAACCGAATAACTAAATAACTCCTTTTCACAAACAGGAAGAAGGCAAAGACCGGTTCACTGGCATAGCAGCGGAAGTATGGCAGGCCGCCATATTTAAAGTGGGAGACGACGTACGACAAGACATGTTGGCGCTGCAAGTTATATCGTTGTTCAAGAACATCTTCCAACAAGTCGGGCTGGATCTGTACCTGTTCCCGTATAAGGTCGTCGCTACTGCTCCTGGGGTGAGTGTTTAAATGTTTGAAAATGTACTTATATAATAGGGATAGGTTTTGTGATATTTTAATTTGTGTTTTTCTACTTAGGTGCCAAATCAGATGAATTTGAAAAATCGACAAAGTTTTCAAATGTTGCCCAAATTGGACGACTGCCAACAAATTCTTCGTCAGATTTGCTTATTTATGTCATTTTGCGTCAAGCCGATTAAATTTAAATGAATGTTCATGCACCTTCAGTGTCCTTTTGGCAAGGTGTTTAACGATAAAGAATCTGTATGTCATCGACATGCTAAAAAAGAAGTGTCCTATTTGGAAATCTGAAAGTGAACTTCAGGGTGGTGACCATAAGTTCTTACGATTAAGGTTATACATCTGTGCCTTACGCACACTCAAAATAACCTTTCTCTAAGGGCTTATGGTCACCCCCCTGACCAAAGTGTTCTTATCTGAAACATTTCAGATATATATTATTTTTATACTTCTTTTTTATTTTTTTACTCGTGCTTGACCACTATCTCACCTATAATATTAGTATTCTCTCAGCAAGCTGCACCTATTCCACTATCAACTTTTTGCCCTGAATATGCTTACTCAAAAAGCTGGCAGGCTTTTTGAGCAAGCATTTTTTTCATGCATTTTTTTCACCACTAATGAAAACAGGCATAGTTCCTAATTTGCAATAGTAACAACTACTATGGGGCGGAAAGTTGGTGATTTACGATGAGTGGCATCGACACGAGTCGGGAATCATCTTACGTACATGAATCATACAACATTTTACTATGCATTGTGCGAGGAAATAAAAAAATATATCTGAACCAAGCAAGAAATTAATAAAATGGCGGGCTCATACAAGCGTGCTCAGCATATCCACAGATTTAACTAATAGTTCCTCGGACATATCTTTTGCTCAGGTGCAAATAGCTGTCACGTCGTAACGCAAAATGGCACGAGCAAAATATACGTTTTTCCAAACATATTTAATGAATATTTAAAATTATGTACGACGAAGGTCTATACACTTGGGTTCAAGTGCACGATGATTGTTCTGTACACTTGAGATGATGGAAACCCGGGCATAATAAAATAAACCGCCCGTGTTGAGTGTGGTAAAATCACTAATTTATTTTACTAAACAAGTAGACTAAACGCTGATGTAGCTTAACCTACTTAATATTACGAAATGTGCGGGTTCACCGTACATACTGCCAACTCTGAAGGAGAAGACTAGGGAATACGTTAAACCTAGATGAAACCTAGTGTGTCTTAATACAATCAAAATGATGACTTTGGATAGATGATATAATTTTTTGTTGAAAGCAGTAACAGTGTTGAGTGTGGTAAAATCACTGATTAATTTAACTAAACAAGTAGACTAAAGGATCGCGCGTATGCAAACGCTGATGTAGCTTAACCTACTTACTATTATGATATGTGCGGGTTCACGGTACAAATTAATTTATTGATCAAATCAATTTATTGATTAATTGATTAAAATCGCCTGTAATGAAGTATTAGTTATATTTTACCTTGTATATGAATGATAATCTGTACTTAACTAATTTGTATAACTTTTCTCAAATAATAAAAACTCTATGCTAAAAATTAAAAAAACAGAAAAGTAAAAAGCACTAGTGAAAAATAGTAACACTTTCCGCACTTTTTGGCTGCGTGGAAAACGCTCTTTTTTACGAGAACATGCATTGTAATAGTAGTTTATGCAATGGTCATATAATAGGGGTTATTAAAACACGAGCGTAGGTTTATCAAATGAGGCGAAGCCGAATTTGATAATAATATTACGCGAGTGTTTTAATACCTAATTATATGCCGTTGCATACACTACTTTATCTTCACTCATACAGTTGAAATAAAACAAAAGTGCAAAGGGAAAAATATGTGGTATGGCGGGCAATTTAGATTCTCATTGCGAAGCGCGCGCATCCAGAGACAACTGACAATGACATGAGCCCATACGCGCCAGAAAATTAAAAAGTAAAAGTGTGCTATAAAAATTAAAAAGTTATTTTATGATGCAGTTGTTTGAAAATCGAAGGAAAATGTTGAACTATAATGGGTTTTTTTTTAATTTTACCTATCCACGAACAGTACGTGTTTATACAATATTTTTCGAATTCGTATTTGGAACATTACGTTGTGAGTGTAGATAAAACAATTTTCAATTCAAAAACATCGTATTAATTACAAGTGACAATTTAGGCAATTGGATTACTGCAAAAGTATATCATTGACCAAGCCAAATTTTAGAATATTTTATTATCTTTGTCAGTATTTACAATATAAATTGAAACGCTTGAAACACCTCGGTTACTTTAAACGATAACATACTCTAAAGTTTGTTAAGCTCCATCTCATAGCTCTCATGTAAAATTACCTGTACAACTATCTAATTTAAGTTGATAATCCTCTGTATACAATTCCAGTGCGGCGTGATAGAATGCGTGCCCAACGCCAAATCTCGCGACCAGCTCGGCAGACAGACCGACATCGGCATGTACGAGTATTTCATCAAGAAGTACGGAGATGAGACCACTAGAGAGTTTCAGGTATGCACAGTCATGTTCGTATTTCAACGAAAAAAATTAAGAATACAAATTGCTGGGGAAAGATAAAATGCAGCTGCAATGCTTACTGCCTGGCCACAACATTGCCGTCACCAGCGAATAGCAGCGTGTCGAGAGCGATACAAACAATTATCTAAATAGTATAAAACAAAGTCGTTGTCTGCCTCTGACTGTTTCTCCACTTATTTCTTCTAAACCTCGCAACCAATTTAGATACGGTTTTCACTAATTTAAAGAGAGATTTTTGTATATAATTTGTCCCGTGCGAAGCCGAGGCGGGACGCTAGTAGGAAAATAAATGACATAAATTACTATCTATGTCTGTTTATCAGTCTATGTATGTATATATGTTTGTTCCTATGTGGCGTTCTAGAGACCAAACGCGTTTGCCTATTTTGATGATTCTTACGTCATTCGATTCGTCTTAACCGTGCGAGTGTCACTAGCTACATTATAAATGTAAAATAAAAAAAATGCGGCTTTTGGGCGCCATATTGTGGGGCACCAAATTTTTTTTTCTACCTTACCCATCATCATCATCTGCCTAGCCTTTTTCCCAATTATTGTTGGGGTCGGCTTCCAGTCTTACCGGATTCAGCTGAGTACCAGTGTTTTACATGGAGCGACTGCCTATCTGACCTCCACAACCCAGTAACTGGGTAACACGATACCCCTTGGCAAGACTGGTGTCAGATCTCAGGCTTCTGACTACCCGTAACGACTGTCAAAGATCTTCAAATGACAGCCGGGACCAACGGCTTAACGTGCTTTCCGAGGCACGGAGGAAACTCGGTATGTTGAAAATGGTCACCCATCCACGGACCGACCTCGTCAAGCGTTGCTTAACCTTGAAGATCGACCAGTGCGGCTGTTATTATTTAGCCACGAGCTCCTCCTACCTTACCCATCGTGTGGGGTATAAAATAAAGGGTTTTAAGAGGTGTTTTTTTTTTTTTTTTTTTCCTTTTTTGTTTTTTTGTATGAAAAAAAAAATTTTTTTTTTATTTTTTTTTTAAATCATTGCCCCACACTAGGAATTTCTTCCTGTATCGTGGGTGCGTTTACAAACATATAAACTCACATACACAAACACCCAGAGCCGGAACAATTATCTGTAGGTCATACAAATTTTTGTTCCGTGCGGGAATCGAACCCGCGACACGCAGCGCAGCAGTCAATTGCTCAACCACTGCGCCAACCGTGCGCCATCAGATTTCAAAAATATAGAACACTTATATATTTAAATGTAAGTAATTCTAAAAAAAAAATACTAAAAAGTTATAAATAAAAAAAGTTAATTCTAAAAATCAAAAAACCCACCGCTTAAAAAGCGAACTAAAAAGACGTAAACAAGAAGAAAATTATGCTGTGCAGTCGTGGATACATGTTCGCGAGCTGGCTAACCAAAACCAGATGTCTGACCAGACTGTTTAAGCAGTCGGCTTTTTGATATTTTTAATTAACATTTTTTTAAATTCGCCCAAGTCTATAAAAAATTACACTATAATTAATCTCACAACCGTATATTCCAGGCCGCTCGTCGTTGCTTCGTGACGTCAATGGCGGCGTACAGCGTAATCGGCTTCCTGCTACAGATTAAGGACAGACATAACGGCAACATCATGCTGGATACAGACGGACATATCATACATATAGGTATGTATACACTTTTCTAATATTGTATTGTTATTTGTATGAACTTGTAAATACAAGACCGGCGTTCATATATTAAGGCCCTTTTCTAGTCATACGTATTTTCGCCCGCGCGTGGATCGGGTACGCATGCGGGTGATAGCACGGACCTGGCCACACGCTGGACAAAAATTTCGTTCGCCGCTGCAGTGTCGTGCGTGTCGCCAGTGACTAAAATTTTCATTATGCGTACTGTATTGTGATCATGCGTGTGACCTGCACGACAGTAAAAACTACACTGGCGTGCTGTAATTTCTGCCAACCCCCTTGAAAAAGGCTTGAGTTTATATATAATAGCTTCTGCCAGCGGCTTCGCCCGCGTGAAAGTCTAAAATTGTCCCGAGGGAACATATTCCCGGGATAAAAAGTATCCTATGTGCTATTCCTGACTATAATCTATTTCTGTGCCATGTTTCATCCAGATCCGTACAGTAGTTTTTGCGTGAAAGAGTAACAAACATACATCCATCCTCACAAACGTTCGCATTTATAATATTAGTAGGATTATGTACCTATGTATGTTTTAAATACAGGGTAAGTTTTTAACAAGAGTTCATTACAGCAGGTATGCAAACCATCGTAGGAGCCGGCCATTTAACATTATACCCACGAGACGGATACTATTGAAAAAATACCGGCCAAGTGCGAGTCGGGCTCGCGCACGGGTTCCGTGCCATTATCGCAAAAATTGGCAAAAAGTTTGTTGTATGGGAGCCCCACTTAAATATTTATTTTATTCTGTTTTTAGTATTTGTTGTTATAGCGGCAACATAAATACATCATCTGTGGCAATTTCAACTGCCAAGCTATCACGGTTCATGAGATATAGCCTGGTGACAGACGGACGGACAGACAGACAGACCGCGGAGTCTAAGTAATAGGGTCCCGTTTTTACCCTTTGGGTACGGAACCCTAAAAAAGAAGAGAGAGACTGATCTAGAACTGAGGCTCAAGACAAGTGTCATTCGATATCAGCGATTGCGATGGTCGAAATGCCAAAATGTACACTTCGATAGCGTTTGATATTCCAATACATTTTTGACATTTTTTCAACCGCTATCGCCACGCTTTCGATGATAGAATGTTACTTGTCTAGGCATCTAGGTTCAATTAAATTTGCAAACGGGCTAACGGCTCGTTTCAAAGAAACGGGCTGACAATTAGCTATAGACATTTTTTACACAAAGGGGTGCACATAATATCTGTTTCAAAAGTTTGTATAGTGAACCAATAATATCTCAAGTAAAAAATAAGCTATACGAAGTACTAACGCTAGGATTAAGTCGCGGACAAAAACTAGACGAACGCCCTTTCCAGACGAATCTTTTCCAACCATTTCACTACTAGCATAAATCTAAAATCAAATACATTATCTTCCAGATTTTGGCTTCATGTTCGAGTCATCGCCAGGCGGTAACCTAGGCTTCGAGCCAGACATCAAGCTGACTGACGAAATGGTGATGGTGATGGGTGGCAAAATGGAAGCCCCACCGTTTAGATGGTTCTGTGAACTCTGTGTGCAAGCCTTCCTCGCTGTCAGGTAATTACGGACTATATTTTGATAGTAGTAAGGTTGTTGGACGTCTAGCAACGAGATGGGCAGACGACATTGTTGCCATCGCGGGTAGAACCTGGATAAGGGTGACACAAGGCCGTGGAGGCTGGCACAAGAAAATAGAGGCCTGAGGGTGATGAAAGTTGATTTCTGACTGACAAAATGGTGATGAGGTTTGGTGGTAAGATGTAGTCCCACCGTTTAGATGGTTTTGTGAACTCTTTGTGCTGTACAAGACTTTCTCGCTGTCTGGTGAATATTAACTCTCGTCCAATTTATTGAGATAGGTAAACAGGACTACAAGACGTATGGCGATGCGCCATCGCTACATGGCGGACGTCCCACCCATACGCTCTAAACATTTTAGGAAAACTTTCATTGTGCGTACAGCCAGGGTCCCGACGCTAAGAAAGAAAATTTTATTCAAATAAATGTCACTAGATGGGGCGATATGCATCGATTTTAAGGGTTCCGTACCCAAAGGGTAAAAACGGGACCCTATTACTAAGACTTCGCGATCCGTCTGTCTGTCTGTCTGTCCGTCTGTCTGTCTTTCTGTCTGTCCGTCTGTCACCAGGCTATATCTCATGAACCGTGATAGCTAGGCAGTTGAAATTTTCACAGAGATGTATTTCTATTGCCGCTATAAGAACAAATACTAAAAACAGAATAAAATAAATATTTAAGTGGGGCTCCCATACAGCAAACGTGCTTTTTTGCCGTTTTTTGCGATAATGGTACGGAACCCTTCGTGCGCGAGTCCGACTCGCACTTGGGCGGTTTTTTATTGAGTTGTGTGTAAAATTAACATTTTCTAGAATTGATCATAAAAATTGTATGTTCTTTTTTAATCAACTCTTCTAAGCACAAATTTATGGAATATTGGGCTCTTAAATCACATTTAAAAGATCGGATCACTTAAAATTGATTCCAATAGATGGCGCGGTTTTATATTTCTAAGGCATTTTGGTACTATAAGGGTCAAAAGTGCAGTCACACTCTACCAAAACAGAAAAGGCAATTTTTTTGTAGGCAGCAGTATTTCAACTTTCCGCGGTTAGTAGGAATAATCTATACTTTAATTTCTATACAAAATATTAAATCAGTTGTGGATAATTTAACTTCTAGGCATCTGTATGCTAGTATTGTAGTATATGTGATATTTACGTACCAAATACAACAGAGAAAATCTCAATTTTATTTATGGAATCGGAATCCAAATAACCCTAAACCTCAACAAAGTTAATACCATTTATCTAACTCCATCTTTTCTCTTTCCAGGCCCTACCAAGAAGCAATAATCTCAATGGTATCCCTCATGCTGGACACAGGTCTACCTTGCTTCAGAGGTCAGACGATCCGCCTACTCCGTTCCCGATTCGCACCGAATTCCACTGAAAAAGAGGCAGCCGCGTATATGCTGTCCGTCATCAGGAATTCCTTCTTAAACTTTAGAACCAGGACCTATGATATGATACAGTATTACCAGAATCAAATTCCTTATTAGATTTTGTTTTTAGGAGATTAATATAAAATGCGTTTTTGTGTATATTATCTGTGATGGCTCTATTCCTCCATTTGAAATTTAAACAATCCCTTATTACAGCCCGTTCAACCAATTTTGAGTTCTATTGCGTTGGTGTCATGACAAATGGAAGGTCTAGTAAACAGTTGGTATTGGTACCAGGGTTTATGCTTTTTATGACATCTTTATGTTGACGGAATAGAACTCAAAATCGGTTGAACGGGCTGTAAATATAGTATAGCAAATGTTCACAGAGTACCGAATCGTCAAGGCGGCCATAGCTAGCTATTGTCAGTACTTTACATAATAACCAAGCTTGTTAATGCGAGTCACAGTTTACTCAATCAAATTGGGGGCCCGTGACAATTCTGCGACAGCCGAATTTGCACAGTGAGTGTAAATTCGGAATTATGGTGATTTATCAGCAGTCTTAACCAATCAGAACGCTGTATTTTCATAAACTGAGTTTATTTGAACTAATAGCGATTAGTTTCATTGGTGATATCGGCTCTAAAGGTTTGACAGTCTAAAGCTTAGATTTAAAGGGTCTAAATACCAATTTAAAAATTTCCTGATATAACAAAAAAGTGGAGCTCAAATACTTTCAATATTGACACAAATTTAGCTACTGCGCAGGCTCTTGCAGCCAATTCAGAGACACAAAGATCGTTGTGAATATTATACGGTGTTTGCCTTTATTATCTGTGTGTTTTTATAAACGTAAAGTTGATAAAGTCCAAAGTCAAACCATTCATTTTAATTAGGCCAATAAGCGGCACTTTTGAATGTCTAATTCCGCCTAGCCCGTTTCATCATCGGACTACAAGACGTACGGCGATGCGTCATCGGTACATGGTGGACATCCCACCCATACGCACTAAACGTTTTGGAAATACTTTCATTATGCGTACAGCTAAGGAGTGGCATTCCCTGCCGGAGTCTGTGTTTCCAGATAGCTACAACCTCGGGGTCTTTAAGTCAAGAGTGAATAGGTTACTTCTAGGCAAGCGTGTTACACCGTCGACCACATCATCGCTTACCATCAGGTGAGATAGTGGTCAAGCGCGAGCCTACATACAATAAAAAAAAAGACAAAATTTAAAGAAAATATAATTCTAGTTGTCCATTCGCAAAGGCAGTTGGTTATGGCTAATAAGTGCTTGGTTCCTATTGAATACTGTTAGACCCTTTAGATTTTCAACCCTTTTATAATAGTAACAGCAGACCTTTGTGTCTCTGAAGTTGGCTCTGCCAACCATTGCGCAAGAAACAGTTTGTCATCGAGTATACTGCATAGAGTAAGCGAGATAGGACGATGCGACAAACATAAGCGAGTGAAAGAGACAGTTATACAATGCTATCTTCACCTTCAACATTGACACAAAAATAGGCTACTACGCAGGGTCTTGCAGTCAACTCAGAGACATAAAGATCCGTTGTGAATGTTATTATAAGTAATGGCAACACAAGTCGATGCCGACTCGGATTCGTCGCCTGCTCTGTGGAAAAATTCCATAAGCGGTGGTGACCACTTAATAATCAAGTGGACCTCTAGACAAGTCTGTAAGTGATTTAACCTTCTCATCAGTGACTGTTTAAGGATTTACAGTACAAACGTGTTCTTAAGGGTACACTAGTCGAAAATTCTTCCTTCTGTTTGACGATGGACGTTTAAAATAAAAAATGATATCAATTTGTCTCATCATTATCTAGCCCTGTATGGAAGTAAAAAAGTAAAAAAAAAATTACTTGTAAGTTATGAGCTTCGAAAGTTCCATATTTTAACACTCATTTTAACGCATCTTTGGGCGCAAATAAGTACAATAAGAAGAAGGAAAATTTAAAAGCGGCCTCCATACAGGGATAGATTAGTAGTTCAACAATGCAAATAATTTTATTTTGAACAGATATATTCAGTCGTTTTTTCATGATATCCAGACTCCCAAAGGTCTGTTTATAAAATTTCGCGCGCTCGTTTTCGTTCTAAAACATCATCCATATCGCTACAAATTTGTAAAAGTGTGTATTCGTACGCGTACTTGTTTCTTACTGCTCGTAACAGCATCTATCTGTTCCGCACGTGTTGTCGGTTGATATAGCACGCATTTTAACCCCGCGCACAAAATAGTTCGTGCCGTCGACTAGTGTACCCTTAATGTCAATCGGCAAACTTCGTGTTTCGTCAGTCGTCGGATTTCTATCAGTTGCCGTATGCACTTGGTGCAGACCGGACGCTCTCAATCAACTTGGAAGTATATAGAGTTGTTAATACTCTTTTAACTTAATGTAATTTATTTTAAAAATGGGAGGAAAGCTGCAATTTTTACAGCTCTATATATTTCACACGGAAATCAAAACAAAACAACAGTAAAGTACTTAGTTCTGAATTCAAATTATTATACACGATAAATCTAATAATTGATGGACATGGAAATTAGCATTCGTTTGTAATCTAAAATCCAAATCTGAAATGCGATTATTGCCGCGGGACATAAAGAAAATAGTTGTACTGTATTTTTATCACTATTGTGGGCATATAAATTGTATACTACTCTGCGCCGGACAGTTTTTTAGCGTTATTCATTAGTGATTTTGAGTAACTTGACTATTTCTTATAAATAATCACCAAATAGGGTTACAATATTCTTTGCCAGAATTTTTTATTATTTATTGTATGTGTGTGTACTATAAGTGCACCTCTGCTTACCCTTCGCGGAAAAAGGCGTTATGTTATGTGTTTTATTGAGGTTGTTAAAGGTAAAGGTCACTTGTGACCTGCTATCAACGAAAGCGAGGCGATTGCGATTATCCATCGCTGACATCGAATGTCATTTGTTTAGAGCCTCAAACCTCTATACTCCATTTTAAATAACATTAGAAATAGAATAGAATATCTAGTCTGGCAAACGAAAGTAGAGACTGAAAAAGCGCGGCATATTTAACAAATATCAGCATAGCAACCCTAAAAACTAGTATGAAATACCTGGCATAACCTAATTTGATACTTTAGAATTATTTATTTTACTTCGGCTGAATAAAAATACTATAGGTAATACTTTAGATATTATGTAACAAGATGAATAAAAAAAGAACCGTATTCTTTAATAATTTTGGTTTATTCACATCACACGTAAACAGTCTTGTTTTTGTTTGAATTCGGCGTCTTTATCCTGTTGTTTTTCTTGATACTTAGACATGCGAAACAACATCTCCCGTAATCCACTTTTAATTGTTTTATTCATTTTTCACTTAATTAATGCTATTATCAAGACTATAACAAATCAGGTTGTCATTTGTAAAACATTGCCATATAAAAAGGTCATCAGGTGAGATAGTGGTCAAGCGCAAGCCTAAAGACATTAAAAAAAAAAAGCTTGCAAATAATTCGAGTGTCTACTTTCGTTTGCCAGACTCTATGATATTCTATTCTATAAACAGGACTTTAGTAGGAAACCGAATGAAGCGTAAATTCCGCGAGGCATTTAAAGCAACTCACAAAATTACGTTCGTTTGGACAAGCTCTAGCCAAGTCTATCCACGAAAGCGTCGCAATAGCGATTGGAAAAATGTATAGAAATGCCAAGCGCTATCAAAATGTCACGTTATGAATCCCTTACATTTTGGCATTTCGACCGTCGCTATCGCTGATAGATTGTTTAACAGTTTATATGTCTGAAAGTTTATTTCTCTCATGTCATTTTTACGACCGAGTAACTCTACTTTTGGTAATTTATCAAAGGTTTTTTTTAATAAAACTCCATATTACGACATCAATATTTTTATTAAATTCACACCCTTATCGTCCTGCGAATTGACAACATTTAGATTTGTATTGAAAGTGCAATTGCGAAATATTTCTACGAAATACAATATCTTGATTTAAAAAAAAAAACTGTCGAATATCTTTCTTAAATAAAAGTTACAAAATATTATGCAAAAATATATCGACAGATTTACAAAACAATGTTTACAAATATTTGCTTTTATATTTAAATTTTGTGCAAAATATCTTAAAGTACTTATATAAAAAATTCAGTAACAATAACAATAATTTCGTTAATAAATTAAACAATTATAATGATATGACGTTGAATCAAATTCTTTTTACTTTTTGTTTTACAAAATCCTTAAAAACTACATATTTTTCATGCAAACATAAATACAGACTCACAAATAACTATGGTAGACAACGCGCTGGACAGACTGAATAAAACAGTGTAAAATATTGACTTAACAAAAATTATGCTTATGTGGGTACAATTAATTTCAAAAGCTCGAGTGTTCCACTAACAATGTGCACATTTAAATCATATTTACTTTGCAACAGTTTAATAAAAATATTTCTCAACTTACAAAAGATTTTTCCGTTGACCGCCCAAACATTCTAAATCAAACAACCGCAACAAACATTTTTACCCTGGTAAGCCAATTCTTATCATGTTTACCCTGGATCCCAATTTTAATACCCTGGACTCTAGCCCATACTTTTTACTCACCATTCACACATACATTCACCAATGGTACCAAACATTTTATTAGCGGTCAAAGAGTCTGACATTGAAAGAAGATATAAGAGCGAATTTTGTCTGCCTAGCGCGTTTTGTTCTTACACCACTTTCGTTTTAGCATGGCTATAGCAGTCCAACATATTTTTTTTTTATTCTTAATTTAAAAACGTTAGACTATGTCATATTATAAATGCGAAAGTAACTGTGTCTGTTTGAGACGTTTTCACGCCTAAACCGCTGAACCAATTTTGATAATTTTTAGTCTTGAGATAGATTGGACCTTGGTTAGGATGACATGCTAAAACGAAACAACTTATACTTATAGTACTTAAATGCAATAAATGTTTGGCACATACAATTATTGTATTAGGCACAATCAGTATGCCTAACAGAGATTGTATCATTATTCTATTAAAGTTTTAAGATTCATATACATAAAACACTGAGATTATAAAATTTAAAAGATTTTAATATGATTATAAAATACACATTTATGATTACATCATTTAGGAGAGAGGGTTACTAACACTGTAAATTATTATTATTTAATCCCTCTAAAATAACTACTAAGCAGCCAAAGTTTTTTTAAACTGAAGCCATAAATACAAATTATTCAAATATCAACTCTAATATTTCATTTTTGAAAGACATTGACTAAGTACTCAACTATCATCGTTGCAATCAGTTGCAAGAGGAAACGTACCATGTGCATTGGACCTAAAGTCGTTAGTCCTAAATTATAGAAGAAATAGTTCTCAAATAAAATAAGAAGAATGGTGGATTTAAAAAATCGGTGATTGGGGATAAAAAGTAGGTTGATAAAAGGGTGGTAGGACTTATTACAAGGTGATAGGGCTTATTATTCTTTGTATGATTTAGGGCAAAAAGAATATTTATTTCAATGGATACTGTTCCGGTATGGTTCAATTTAGTCCTTTAACCAATTTTGGTTTTGTTTCAATTTTAATCGTACTTATTTTAGCTGGATGTTAATTTAAAAATGGAAACTATGGTAGGGATGGATTTAGACAAAAACTAATAGGGGACGGAGTTTTTTTTTTTGTTATTAGACTTTCTAAAAGCAAAGGTTTGACAGCAGATATGTAACGTAATAAGGCTTTCTAAAAATTAAGTCCTGTACGTCCCAAGTAACATTACAAGTAAAAAAAAAAAGTATGTGTATTTTGAATTTGAGATAATATTATAGTCTTAAAATTCGATAGTTTGGTGATGTTTTTTTTCTAGTGATATTTTAGGATTTTGGGAAAAGATTTCACAATGATATAGAAACTTACATAATTTACTTATATCCTAACATCAATAAATAGTTGCATCTTACAAGCTACGTGGGTACTCTACTATATCTAAGAAAATGTACTGCTGTAACCTAAGTACCTAACATACTGCGTAGACCAAAATATAAATTGAAAAGAATATATATATAATTTGGGAGAATCGTTACAGAGGAGCCGAGTTATTTTTGTTTAAATACCCCAATGATACACAATATAAATTATTAATTCTAAAGTTACAAAAATAAATGCTATACTAGCTCCCTCTGTAACCAAAATGTAACAGCATTTCTCATGTTACCATAGCTATGTTATTATATCAAGAAATTACAAAATATATCAAATTATGTATTAGGCAAGCCGTTTTGAATTTTTATGTATATCTAAGTGAAAAAAAACCTATTTATTGTACTTAGAAGATTTTAGGCCAATTTCTAGTTTAGATGTCAACGTTATTAATATGATTCAGGTATATATGTAAGCAAGGATTTAACATAATTATGAATTTCTCTTTTATTTTAATATTTGTGCTAATTTTTAGATAGTAAAAATACCCATGACAAATAAAAACTATAGATTTACACTATTGTTTTCTGCACAACCCGTTTTAAAGATTAAAAGGTTTTCAGGACGGGTTTGGCATAAGACTGCATTTACTTATTTTGCTATAACAAAAGAAGCTTTTTAGTTCCCTACATACTGTCTACCACAGATCCTTGCTTATGTGAACTGTATCTTAATCTTATATTTGTGAACAAAGTCTAATGTGTGTTTTTCTTTATTTGTCCTAAATGGGAAACGACATGGCGAACAAAGTATTAGGTATAATTTTCAAAAATATGTATTTGAAACGGCTAATTTAAAGACTATAAAGCAACTTAGATATTTTTAACATGTCCATTATTCTTATATATCAAAATGTAGTTATCAAACTTAAAAAAAATTGGAACAATAAGTTATTTCTTACCGTGTTTGTTTACCGAATAAGTCAAATAAGAAAAAACACACTGTATGTTGTTGTGTTATAAAATTGTGTATATAAATATTATTGTTGATGGTATCGTGACATTCCTTTTATTCATGTTTGAACGAATAAATCAGGTTAAGGTGTCCGATGTGTTTTATTTTGAACTTTTTTTCAGCATTCTATATGTAGAAATTTGTCTAAAACTCCTAGTTCGTCTATCAGGTTATAATACCTGCTAGAATTTGATATAGCTGTTTCTTTTAAGCAAAACTAGGTTTTTTTTAGGGTGGACTTTTGCCATAAAACACTTTAAAAAAATTTGCAAGACCATGTCATCTTAATTTATACCGGGTAAGCAAAAAATCGTGGATCAGACGAACAGGAGCGATAGTTGGGGTTATTTGTAGTAGGTCCTAAGAACCATTTTTTTTTACTTAAATTACACTAACTATCGCCCTGTTTCGTTTGATCCACGCTTTTTTCCCATCCTGTATAAATAGGGAATGCAATGGGCTAGAAACTGTTTTTGGTAATACTAATGTTAAACCTGGTAAGAATTTCAACAATCTACAAAGATTTTGGCAACAATGTAATTTTGTAAAACATTATCATACTTTTGGGCTTTGCCGCAGTGGGGTAAATAGCACACAGACAGTCTTTAATTTAACTACCTATCACATGAATCACAATGTGCTATTATATTGGACAGTTATCTAATGAACGAAATATACTAATAAAGGTACAAACCTACATACAGACAAAATACCTACACGACACTTAGTTTCTACAAATATATATTTGAAATGGTTATTTTTTATAGATGACGATCGAAGAATAGAAAGGAGGAAGGAAAATGAGTAGGTACACAGGTATACTGTACCATTAAAAACTGAGAATAAATGAGCAACCTAATTGTGTAAAGGAATTCGGTATGGCAAAGGGTTTGACCCCATCAACCGACCAGTCGCATAGATGGAAATCCACATCGCGTCTTTCATTACGCATCACGCGTGATTGGTCGATTGATGGCGTCAAAACTCTTTGCCTTGCCGAATTCCCTGCTGATCTTTACCTCCCTTCCTAATACCGCCTTAGCTTGACTTAATAAAAAGTCCTAAAGATCACGGGATGTTCGCCTTGCCCTCCTCTAACGGTCCAGGTTCCTTCCCCACGGAAGTCCAACAACAGACCAGCCTGCCTTATAAAATCCATGCCAAATAAGGACTTAGAAGAATTCGGACAGTGGATCAATGGCGTCTCAATCCTAACTCCAGCTGCTATCACTTCCACCTTTGCCATGCTGTATATTTCATGCACTGGTTCTGCACCGGCAACCGGCCTGATCATAGGGTGAGAGATGAACTCTTGCCCGCACGCATTCAAGTGCTCCAGCAACTCCGGCGAAATAACGGAATGGCTCGAACCCGTATCGACAATAAAATTAAAGTCCATATCATAAATCGTGACGGATATCTGAGGGCAACCCCGCGAAATTTCGTGTGAACATTTCTTACATTTCAAATCCACGATATCTTCGGAACGGCAGCGGAAGCACACGATTTTGCAGGGCTTTGCAGCTTTCTCAACCAGAGCGACGTTTTGTGGAGACCTCTCACCCTTGTGTAACTTCCGGCATGTCCGCTCTAAGAGTTGACCGTATACTCTGCAGTGGTCGCAAGGAGATTCACAAGATTCACCCATATTGGATATGGGGAGAGATGGTTCCATAGGTACGACAGCCTGCATAGATACGCTAGCCTCCATAGGTGCGCTAGTTTTCATGGGTGCGCTAGGCTCCATAGGCGCGTTAGCAGGTTCTTCTTTCGGTGCAGCGCCATGAGGCGATGCAGGTGACTGAATTGACGCAGATTCTTCACCCACTGCAACTTCTTGATCCAGCTCTGATGGTTCAGGCTTTGGAGATAATTTAAGCGGCGCAGGTTCTTCAACCTTCACCACATTGTCCTCAGCTGGTGTAGGCTTAGGCGGTGTAGTGCCCCGCGCGGCAATCATTTCCTCCACCTGCCGAGCTCGCTCCAACAGATCCAAGAAATTATGACAATCCTCACGGTTCACCATGTCTTTTATGCGGCGATGTAACATCGAAAATATCAAATCAAGCTGCGTCTCCGCAGTTAAAGTATTTAATGGTATTTTGCTGAACAAACTTCTTGTTCTCTGGACGAATTCAGCAGTAGGTTCATCGGCTTGAGGGGCGGTGAAGAATCGGCGGTAAATCCTGTGCTGCTGCGTGCGCGCGCGGTAATGGTCACGCAGCATTCTAATAGCACAATTAAAATCCGTAATATCGATTTTGTTGTCCTCCCACCAAATCGCCGCCTGATCCGTCAACAGCAAAGGCAAGCTTCGAAAAGCTGACTCATCCTGCATTTCGCTACGATATTTAAAGTCAAGAACAGCGTTTATGAATGTCCTGACGTCACCAAGGCCGCTGAAACGCTCCTTGCATAAAGCAAAGTTAACCGCAATGCCAGCCGGTCCTTGCCCGGAATCTTCTTCATAGTCAGTTTCCATTGTGTCGTAATCGTTTTCAGGACGAGAATTATTAGGACAAGGTGGAACGAAAGCAGGTGGGGGTGAAAACGGTCGGCTGTACGGGTTATACGAAGGGATCGGTTCTGGTATCGGCATCATGAACATCATACGACTGGGGAACCGTGGCGCAAACTGTTGCGCTGCGTACAGTCGGGCTCCATGCATCGAGTAGACTGGTACTGCGTACTGAGGATGTGGCCGCGGATTATTAGGATACTGCTGATTATTGGAAGGGTAAGCATTACGTGGAGGTTGTGCATTATTTTGATTCTGAGCATTATTGTGTGGCTGAACATTATTTTGAGCCTGAGGGTAATTCAGAGGGTTATTAAGAGGATTACGATTATTCAGAGGTTGTGGGTTATTTTGAGGGTAACGATTATTCAGAGGGCGACGATTATTTTGAGGCCCATTCTCAGGCATCCTCGGCTGCTGCGGCGGGGGCCTTGGAGGCAAGTCGTCAGGGTTGTTGTTATGCCCGTTATAATTACAGTTACCATTTGGCATATTGTGCCCCGGCATCTTGGTTAGTGATGTTCAAATGTAGGTACTACTTGCGAAATATATCGGTGATACTAAGAGATGATAACTGCTTCGGTGCAATGATCAGTACTTGCAACGGCTATGTTGGATGCTGGTGCAAGACCGCGGGAACCTTCGCTGCAATGCTGGTAGCCTGGTACTTAATGATGTCACTAGGTGCACGTAGCTGCACGCTTTTTATGTTGTAGGTACTTATTGTCAGTTTTTCAGCACAAAGTCACCAAATTGTTCGCACTTCTTTAGTCCGAATGTCGCACCACTATTAACAAATTGTTCACGTTCACACTGGTTCGTCGTAAAGTCAAGAATATTGTTCAACGTTCACCACATATGAGCTATCCAGAGAATTCGAATCGGTAATGACGTCTGAACCAAAAAAATGGCTTCAATGTCCAAGCACTTCGTAAGTAAGTTCACGCACCGAAGTCTTATATTACACTACCACCTTGCAATATTTTAAACGAATTTAGAAGTCAGATGAATAATTCGCAGGCACAACGCAATGTAGGTAGAACGATATTATCACAGAGTACAATATGGGTACTATAAGTTATGAAGTTAGGACCATTGAGATATGTCTACGAGTTAGGACGGAAGGGCGTAAACTATTGATTCGTAAAATTGCACTACAAGGCACGAGCAAAGGAAAGGCAGCCGATAGCCAATAAGGGCCCACCGGAAGAGCTGACTTTTGGCGGGATTCAACGAATCTCATTTGCATAAACGGCAAACCGATTCATCTCTCGAACATTCAATTTTACATTTTTCAATAAGTAGGTAGGTATATTAAAACCAAAGTACTTAGTTTGGCTCAGCACCCTTTTATAAGTCATTTGTAAAGAATGATTGAATACAATGCAGGACACGGGGTCTGACCCCTCAAGGTCATATGCGCTCAGGGGATGAATTTCAGATCTGTCAGGTGGACTAAAAGGGGCTGCGGCAGCCGGCAACAAGTCACGTGATTGAAAGGGCCGCTGATTGGCTAGCCACTCATGTCTTTGTTATAAAAACACTTCCGTGCAATGAAAATGACCTGCAATAGAAAATTGGAGTGGAAAAAGTGCAGTCAAGGGTCAAAAATGCAGTCGCTCTCTCTTTACCAAAACTAAAGTAATAAAGTACCTATCTAAAATTTCAATACAGAAGAATCTAAAATACCTACAGAATCTAAAAATCTAAAGAACCTATACGTATAACTATACGTTTTGGATGACTAACCTTCGTCTACAAATCTATAAATGATCGTCCAATCACGCCAGAACGGCTGAACGGATCTGGATGAAATTTGGCACAGACATAAATAAAATTATAGTAAGGAAAACACATAGGCTACTTTTATTTTTTTCGAGACTTTGGCGGTAATATCTGTTGCACAACTCTGTGCATTAATTTCCATTAGCGTATTAGGAGAGAGTGCTAAATCCTCTTCGTCATTGGAAATTTTTAACAATTTTAGCAAATTTGAAGAAAATAATAAACACACGAAAAAACAAGACCTATTTTCAGTACCGTCTTTACCATAAGGGCACACGGGGCCCGTGCCCAGGGCCCCCATCCTCAGGGGGCCCCGAAGGGCCGACAACCGAAATTTTCTCTCACATTTATTCTCAAAACATTTCAGTAACAGTGAGCACCCGGGATGGAAAATAAAACTTACTTTTGTCTTAAAATTTTAGCCAAAATTAAAAAAAAAAAAAATAATTTGCAGATTTTTATCATAAAGATAGGTATTAATGCATTTTAATAATTATTAATTATTTGTTTATTATTATTGTTATGTATTTGTTGTGCACTTTTGTTAACTGTCCTAATTTTGTAAATCTCTCTTTAGCACTGAGGTTTGCTGTCGAGAGAACCCAATTATGGGTTAAGCTCGCCTTTGTACATAAGTTAACCTTTTGTATTTGTAATGTCTGTTTTGTGTACAATAAAGAATATGATTATATGAATATGCATATGAACTCAAAATTGAATGTTTTCCAATATTTAATAAAACATAACAAAGCAATCAGCGGATTTGAATATCTCAACCTTACTTAACCTAATATAGTCATAAAAATGAGAAAGAACTTCCAAACGTTGAAGTTGTTACAAGAATATTCCTTTGCCTAATGGTTACCAATTGTAGTGGAGAGCGTTCATTTTCGCAGCATAAGAGAATAAAAAATGAATTGCGAACAACAATTTTACAAGAACGACTAAGTAATTTGTCAATTATGTGCATAGAAAGTAACATCCTTCAAAAAATTTACTTTTAGGATATAATAGAAGATTTTGCTAAACAGAAATCCCGAAAGAAACCACTATCGTAATCGTAACCAAACACCCAGCAGCATAATAATATCATTAATGATATATTATATATTTCATTACCTACCATTTATTTTAAAAATGTTAGTATAATTCGTTTTCTTTACTTTCCAAAAGGGCCCCAAATTCTTTTGTGCCCAAGGGCCCCAGCATAGTTAAAGACGGCCTTGCCTATTTTCCGCCCAAAGATTACTATTATATGCTCCCGCCGCTTTTTTTTAATCTTACGACATTGATATTAGGCTTGGGCTGCGGACCTATACAGCCTACTATTAAATTAATTTTGTAATATATATTTATTTTAAATTAATTAAATAACCTACCGTATTTTAATTTTAATATCTTTATGTCTTAAAAAACACATAAAAGGCAAATAAATTAAAGTAAATATTATAAAATAACATATTCTATCTGTGAACTTTTTATTGTGTTTGCCTGTATGGCTCATTTTCTTTGCCTTAATATAGATACATTTATAAGTAGATACGTTAATGCACTTTTGTGCAGCCACACAAAAATCGATTTTGTGCAGCCTATATCCTGCGCAAATAAGCAATTTCAGAGCATGAGAAGTGAAATAGTATATTTCGTTACGAGTGCGGAAAGCCTGAGTTCCGACAAATGTCTACCCGAGCCGAGGCGCAGCCGAAGGTGAAGGTTGACAGCCGGAACAAGTCCGGTGTCACCCTAATAAAGAACATCTTTAACGCCCGGGAGGAAGCACAAGACACCATTGGAATCATTTGCGACCTCTCGAAGGCGTTCGATTGCGTTAACCATAAGACACTATTTTTGAAGCTCGAGCACTATGAAATTAGACATACAGCCCTTGGGTTACTTAGATCATATTTAAAAGCCAGACAAGTTAAAGTTCAGATAAACGGCGTAAACTCACTAGGGTCTGAAATGACAATGGGTGTTCCTCAAGGCTCGATATTGGGTCCATTCCTCTTTTTAGTTTATATTAACGATTTACCCCAATTACTACAAAATCAACCGAAAATGGTGTTGTTTGCTGATGACACATCTTTGATATTTAAAATAGATCGGCGGTCACAAAATCTTGATGATGTGAATAACTCGATTCATCAGGTCCAAAATTGGTTCACGGCAAACAATTTGGTACTAAATGAAAAAAAAAACCAAATGTATTAGATTCACATTGCCGAATGTTAGAAGTAGCGAATGCGACATCATATTGAATGGCGAAAAGCTGGACTTTGTAAATCAAACGGTTTTCCTGGGCATCACTCTAGACGACAAATTGCAATGGAGTTCTCACATAACATCTCTTGCGGGTCGGCTGAGCTCGGCCGCTTATGCTGTTAGAAAGATAAGACAGTTAACGGATGTGGAGACCGCGCGTTTGGTCTATTTTAGTTACTTTCACAGCATTATGTCATACGGTATTTTATTGTGGGGCCGAGCGGCTGACATTGAATCCATATTTATATTGCAAAAGAGAGCTATCAGAGCCATATATAATTTAAGTCACAGAGAATCTCTTAGGGAGCTATTTAAAAATATTAATATTATGACAGTGTCTTGCCAATTCATTTATGAAAATATTATGTATGTAAAGAAAAATATACATCTCTTTAGTAAGGTCAGTGATAGACACAATTGTAATACGAGAAATAAAGATAAGTTAGATCAACCATCTTATAGACTAGCAAAAGTACACTCATCTTTCATGGGGTACTGTGTGTGGGGTGTATATAATAAATAATAAATACTGTGTTAAATTCTATAACAAAATACCTTGTGATATATTAAAACTAAATGAAAGTAAATTTAAAACTTTAGTTAAAAGCACACTTTGTAAACAAGCATATTACAAATTAGATGATTATATTCAAGATAAGAATGCTTGGCAACATGTTGGTCCCGCTCCGTAGGGCAATCTTTGGTGTGGACAAAATCAAATTTGCTAATTTGTATTCCTATTCATAGTTATTGTATTCTTAGGTTATGTTTTATATTTTTCCAGAATTTGACTCACACACGGTTCCGCTGTTGTAGAATTAGGTATTTTACCTATGTTTGCAATATTTGTAAGTATGTGAGAACCATGTTCCTATTTATCAAATTAATGAATTTACCTGTTAGTGCTTTTATTACTTTAAACCTGTACGTTGTATAGTGTGTAGTGCTATTTTTGGGTGCACCGTCCTCACATATATGAATTTATTAATGTATGTACATAAGTAAACATTGTAAAACATATTTTTTTTTAAAAGAGTAAGTATGGAGTTTCTTGTGCGTTCTTCTCCATATCAAGCTACTTTCCGAATGCACCGTGCATTCGGAAAGTAGCTTGATATGGAGAGTAAATTTTTATTACTTGTACATTTTTAATTAACATTTAATTTTTGACGTTCAAAAGTGCCGCTTATTGGCCTAATTGAAATAAATATATTTGATTTTGACTTTGACAACTATTTTTAATACAGTTGCGAAAAAATTAAGCAATTTAATAAAAACACAATAAACTCAACTAACTAATCATTTATTTCTTATAAAAGTTATAATTCACATATACATTGAAATTGGTACAGTTTTTTATACTAACTGGGGAAGTTTTAGGTTGCATATTTACTGTTTGAGACAAACTATTATTAATTTCGTATGATTGTTCATGTATATTTGTCAAAGGTCATATACAATGGCGTTTGCTAGTTGATGGAATTGGATCTGATGAATTATCATTATCAACGAAGGTAGATCGATCGAACGAACGTTCTCTTCAGTATGGTCATGTGAAGAAGACGGACTGGACTTTAAATTAATGGATTGTCTGATTTTCTTCCCAGTTTCTAGTTTGTCGTTTAATCAATCAGCAATATAGCCTTCTGCAACTTTGTCTGACATCCAACCTCCTAGTCGCTTTAAGGACGTCAAATTAGCTCCTGAATCTGCCAATAATGTAACAGAGGTCCTCCTGAAGCTGTGCCCAATAAAATCATCCGGCAGACCAAGTAACGTAGCTATTTCTTTTGGCATATTACCAAATTTGTTTATGACGATTGCTTGAGCAGTACACTTCCCTTTTTGATAATTTTGGAAAAACGGTCAGTTATTGCTTTTTGGGACCGCTGTTTCATATATTTTTGCACTATTCTAAGAAAATCTCCTTCAACAACAAAGCTCGGTATCTTATTTTTTGTATTCGGAATCCTGATTAGTAGCATTTTTCCATGGACTTCAATATCTTTTAAAGTAATGTTAGCTAACTCCTCTCTGCGGCAACATCCAACAACGCCAAAAATCAGCGCAACCTACAAAAAAAAAGGATTTGGTTAATATTTTATTAAATAATATATAGACTGTATTTTGCGATTTCGTAAATACTAAAGAAAAATATAAGTTTTTATTAATAAATTACCTTTGTGGCTAAATAACGATCATCGGGAGCTTCGTTCAAAAACTTTTCCACTTCATTCGATGTTAATATTTTCGGCTTTTTAGTTGTAAAACCGTTTGATTGTCCGTTGTCGTTTTAAGAAAGCAGTTAGTTTTGGGTATTCACTTATATCCACGTTGTTCCTTATTTTCAGCATAATATTTATCATCGAAAACCTCGCCCATAACGTAGAAGGTTTTAATTTTGCTGAGAGTTCGGAGAAGTATGCCAACATAACATTTTCTGAAAAACTATTTGCTTTTTTCTCTTCTCTCCACGCAATAAATTCCTCGTATGTAGATATGTAGCGACTTTATAACTTTTCCGGTAAAATGTTCTCCGAAGCATTTTGTGCAATTATACTGAGTTCCGGTGGTTTACCCATTTTGTGCAACAAACAACTAAACTCGCAAAGAACATTTTTGGAAAATGGCGCCAACCGTAAAAGAATCTAAGCAGAGATTTTTTTTTGTTTTCTTCACCCATTCTGGGTAGGCAAAGAGAACTATGCCCATACAGCCAAGTCTTCAGTAGAATTTTTTTATTGATATGAAATGAAAATGAAATTTAATGAGATGAAATGAACCTAACCTAACTCATTGAATCAAATGATTAAATCTGATATTGAAACAAATGTGTAGCTTATTTTTAGAAATATTTGCATGAATCATAAAAACTTCTATTAATTTTTTTTTGTTAAAACTTCGTGGTTGGTTTTTTTCTTTTTAATAGACATTATTTTGACAGTTGGGAAGGGAAAGAGAACGCACGAGTTCGGAAAAGGTAAAGAAAAAACTCGGGTATGTAATAGCCCACATCCCGAACGCTATACGTCCCTGCAATACGCCACTTTTTGAGCAACTGTATTAAAAACAACTTTTCATGCAGGCGAAGCCGCGCTAGTAGGTATTTTTTAAATATATACAAAACAGTTATGCAGAGGTTTAAGATTCCCCTAAGTCGACGGCACGAAATATTTTTCGCGCAGGGTTAAAGTGCTTACTATCTCATCCGACAACACGTGTGAAAGAGATAGATGCTGTGATGAGCTAGTTCGCGTACGGTTTAGCACTTTTGCAAGTTTGTAGCGAAATGGATGATGGTATAGGACGAAAACGCAAAATTTTATAAACAGACCTTTGGGAGTCTAGATATCATGAAAAAAGGTCTAAATGTATATTTTCAAAATAAAATTATGTGCATTGTCGAACTACTAATCTATTCCTGTATGGAGGCCGTTTTTAAATTTTCCTTCTTCTTATGGTATTTATTTCCGCCCAAAGATGCGTTAAAATTAGTGTTGAAAAATATGGAACTTTCGACGCTCATAACTTACAAATATATATTTGTAGGATCATGAGGGCCGAGGGGTATATACGGTCAGGATTTGGGCGTTCCCATTTTTGTTGGATAAACAAAAACTGTACAACCAATAACAAGGTTGTTAATTACAGTACTAGTTTCACTAATAAAACAATACTAATGGTAACAAGATAAAGTAGGTTAAAAGGGTATAGTAACAATACAGTTAAACGAACAAACCCTTAAGGTTACAGTTTGTACAGCAGCCTAAGCCACCCAAGTACGCCATCAGCAAGCCAATACAGCTATGTGAATATACAGCAGTGCTGTACCAAATAAACCGACAGTTTTGTCGGGAGCAGGGGAGCTCTTTATCGAGTCTAATCTGAAGATAGCCTGACTTGCATACCGTTGCAAGCTCTCTTATACCTTGCTATCCCTCCACAACAACTCTGTCCGATGACATACGGAAGTACGTCACGTGTTTACTTGATACAAAATAGTAAAATGGGCTAAATCAAATTAAACTTCGATTCTAAAATCATCAAGTAATAAAAGAATAATTGTCGTAAGCAAATAATGGTGATAACACAAAGAATAATCCAATTAACATGTCAACAATTGTTTTGAACTTTACCATCGATTACAATTATCGAAATAAGTTGCCAAAATCAATTGGTGCGTACACAGAGTACTTAATAAATTATGATTTGATTTATTAGGCAATAATTGATAGTAAAATCACTTAAATTAGTAATAAGAAAAAAAATTATTACAAATTCTGTTGACTACCCGCAATTTTAATTGATAACGAACTCCGACATATTTTTTTTAACTTTTTTGTTTCTATACTGGGCTAGCTAATGATCAGACAAATTAATATTATTTTTTATTTTGAACGTATATCATTAAACAGTGGAGTACGCTTTACCTTACCTCACGAGGTCATTACACCTGAAGTAAATGGCTTACGCTATTAGACCCCCAGTCGACTACTTTCGGCGAGAGCCATATTTCCAACCACTAAGGAGCTTGTTCGCGTCAAGGTTTGCCAGGAGCTTAACTGATGAGTACACGTATCAAACTTTATTAGAGTATGGACGTGGTCTGTTATAGGTTAAGTTAGCTCGAATGCCCTTTTTTGGAAATGGTTGCTTTTCGAAACCGAAATATTTCGAAAAATTAGATATTTCGAATTCAAGATTAGAGACAGTTCACTTGAGTTCAGGTGTTTTAGGGACCCTGAGGGGCATCCTTCTCATGGAACCCTGGAATCTGCCCCGTAATAAGCCATAGAGCATTTATTACACAAATAAGATAACAATCCGCATCGGTGTATTCAGTCTTCATAAGGTAGTTACTGAACCTACAGCGTGTAACGGAAAGGTACCTACAATTATTTATTTTAAAAACTGTTTCTATTCCTGTTTATGAACAACTTTCTCCAAGGAAGTCATAAGCAATTCCCAAAAAAATAAATGATTTTCATACAAAGATACTACATCTGTACGGACAATATTTTTTTTCAGAAATAATTTTGCTCGTAACTTTGGTATAATAATTATATAAATAATATAATAGTACATAATAAAATGAAATCACACTGCAGTGGAGAGCAATTTACAATATTTAAAAAACTGACCAAATAATTTTGCTCGCAAGTTTACGAGCCTGCAATAAAAGCAGTTGGTTGCAGCTTGCAGCGCCACCGGACCTCGTTGCGCGTCTGAGGTACTAATGTAGTGCCACACGGCCACACCCTCCTATATTTCAATGTACTCTGTGGCCACACCTGCCTAGTCTGCAAATTATCGATCGTACTGCTTTTTGACTCGTACGTGGAGACTCAACTCAACGTTGGTTCTGTGTGTCTCTGATGTGTGTACAGATTGATGCTATGTGTACAAGCTCGGGAATATTCGGGAACACTCGGTATCTATTGGTCGAGCCACTACGCACACACACTTTTGTTTTCTACACGAACTATTATTGTTTAGATAAGTATCAGAGTACTCGGTTTAAAATAAATGTGATATGTGTGACTGACGTTCGACTCTTGCTATTGGCGCACGAACGTGAACGCGGTGGGCCGCGTGAGTAGGCGGGCGAGGGGTCGAAGTCGGGCGCGGTGGCGCGGTGCACAGTTATTTTGACCGTGTTGTAATCATAGATATTGGTATTATTGTAGTTCGGCTGTTATCGCGAGACAGAGACATACAAAGTCTCTGTCGCGAGAGACTGTAACAAAATGGAGGCAATATGTTGAAATCTCTGGTAGGAATGTAGGTAGGTACCAAAAGGATGTCTTGAAGAAAGTGGATAGATAATAGATTCATATCGGTGAAAGTCTGTTCCTATTAGGGTTGCCAGATCGGAAGACGAAAATAACTGGAAAAAATGTAAAATTTCGGGATTTTGAGGTTGTTGTCGGGAGAAAAAGTATTAAAAATAAAAATGTTAAATAAAATGTTTTTTTTTAATTAATAGGCTAAATATTGATGAAACATAACTAATTTAACTATGTACAGTTAAGTTTTAGGTTGCCTTGGCTGACTTGACTTTACTGTTTGTGAGTCCACCAATTTAGGAAAAGAGTAAAAATTCAAACAATTTACTTCAAAGTTCAGTCTATTTACTAACATAATTTTTTCTCTTTGGTATATAAATTATTTAGAAAACATGTTTTCACAGTAAGCATTGCTTACAGGAATTGATAACGCAAATGGTCTGATAACGAATTTTTTAAGAACATTTTTATCTGGAGATTTTGCGTTTTGTCGGGAGTCTGGACAGTCTGGAGATCCTTTAAATTGTCGGGGGAATCCAGACGGTTCCCGACCATCTGGCAACCCTAGTTCCTACCTTATTACGCATTGTATAAAAAAACCTGCTTACAAAGCGAACTTAAAAGATGTAAACATGAATAAAATCATGATAAGTAATCGGAGGATACCTAGGAAGGTAGGTAGGTATATAATGGTTTTGGTCAGCCAGCTCGCGGGTATTGTATTCTTCAAGTGCATAGCATTATTTTCTTCTTGTTATGTACTTAGGTAGTTACATCTTCTTAGTTTGCTTCGTAAGCAGTCGGGTTTTGTTTTTTATTCACAACTTTTTAGTTAACTATCTTGTTTTTTTCGAATTAATTTTATTTTAGGTAGGTACCCACTCGATAGGCCAAGAATAAAAACTGGAACTCCCACAATATGGGACCAAAATTGGCCATGTATGTTTTATTTATGTCACTTATCTAAGAACATTTTGGGGGTCAAGATGTTTCTAACGATGTCTTATTTATATACATCCGTCCAGCGGTTTGAAATATATAAGGTTATTAGTGAGGATGGTTGTTAATCAACTTTAAATCGTTATACTTATACCTATCCTAAACTGTTATTTAAAATGAAAAATTATGAAAGGAACCTATTATTGGTATTTAGGTCGATTATCTACCATAAGTTCGAAAAATGTTTGACCGAATTTCATTTCACCTAAAAAGTTGAAAACAACTATTATCGTTTCGTTTTTTTAGGGTTCCGAAGTCAACAAGGAACCCTTATAGTTTCGCTCTGTCCGTCTGTCCGTCCGCAGCTTAGCTCAGAGAATCTAAGTACTAGAAAGCTATAATTTGGCATGTATATACATATTAATAATTCCGACAAATTGGTAACATAAAATCACGAAAAAAATTTTTTTTCGTTTACCTCAATAGACGTAAAGTGGGGATGTAATTTTTTTTCTCATCTGTCCCATGGTGTGGGATATCGTTGGATAGGCCATTCAAAAATATAACGGGTTTGTTAAAACCATTTTTCGATTCAGAGAAACGTTTGCGTAAAAATAAGCTTTAAGTTGCAAATTTATGTTAGAGTCAAGTGTGTCACCCCCCTGTCAGCGAAATGGTTGCTCATGGCTATGTGAAAAAATTCACGGCGATAGTAAATATAACAAAATTAAAAGGAAAATTATCACGGATAACAAGGCTTTACAAGTTTACGAGTAATAGTCGACCAACTTATGAAATGTACTTGGCACAGTAAAATTTTTGTACAAATGCTATTAAAAAATTACTTAAATAAAGTTGTTAGCTGTGTAAAACAGATAGTAAATATATGCTTATGAACCATGTAAAAATGTACAAAAATAAAATCATAACATCCTTAATAATAATGATTTCTAAATTAATAATGTTTAAGCTCGAATAACGCATTGGAGTGGCTGGAGTCGTTGGCAGTATCAGTCCGTAGTCCATACGGCGCATGCGCGCGGTGGAGTCTATTTTGTGTTAGTGCAGAAGTATTTTCGATGTTTTGTAATTAAAACGTAAAAATAAAGTCAAATTAGATTATATTGCCAAGCAAATTATTTTTTTTCTTTTGTAAAGTCAATATTCGACCCGACTTCATCACTAATTGAGTAGCGTAAAACTTTCCAGAATGAAATAGTGAATACTAGAGTATTAGAGGAGATTAGAGGTGAGTACATACGATTTTTTTCTAATTCCGAAAGAGAAATACAATAAAGAATTAAGAAAAAAAAGATAATTAAAAAAAACCCGCCTGCTTAAAAAGCGAACTAAAAAGACGTAAACAAGAAGAAATTCAGGCTGTGCAGTCGGAGGATACATATTCGCGAGCTGGCTGACCAAAACCAGATGTATCCTCCGACTGCACAGCATGAATTTCTTCTTGTTTACGTCTTTTTAGTTCGCTTTTTAAGCAGGCGGGTTTTTTGATTTTTTTAATTATCTTTTTTTATTTATTACTTTTTAGTTAATTTTTTTCTAGAATTAGGTACATTTAAACATATAAGTGTTATATATTTTTGAAATCACCTCTTAAAACCCTTTATTTTGATACCCCACACGAAGGGTTTGGAAGGAAAAAAGAATTTTTTCTCCCACAAAATGGCGCCCAAGATCCGCCATTTTTTTCTTCCATTCCATTCTTTTCCAATTTCAATGTAGCCAGTGACACTCGCAGGGTTAAGACGAATCGATTGACGTAAGAGTCATTAAAATCGGCCAACGCGTTTGGTCTTTAGAACGCCACATAGGAACAAACATACATACGTACATACATACATATATACATGCATACATACATAGACTGATAAACACATTACCCTCCTTCGGCAGTCGGGTAATTAAGGAGCGTGCACGCAAGGATCCAGGAACGAACTATACCATTCCCCGTGGCTCTAACGCGCGCTCGTATCGGCTCCTATCGCAATTCGCACCCGCGGTGGTACTCAAATAGATAATATTTTTCTAACTTCAGTTGCGAAGTTGGATTTTATAACTCCTTCTTCAGTTACCAGTTAGTCCTTATTTAGTTTAAGTCAAGAGTGAATAGAAAAAAAATCATCATCCTATGTGGGCCCGTTTTTAGACTTTGTGAGCCGCTGAAACCGTTCTAATGTTCATGTAACAACAACAAAACCCTCTTTTTAGTCCGCATTATTATGCAACTTCGGAACCCTATTACTGCGCGTGGCCCGACACGCACTTGGCCGGTTTTGTTTTTACTTCATCGAAGTCACGTCTGCCACTGTCTCAGTTGACCAATTATCAAACCTAACCTATCCGTGTCGGGGTGCCCTAAATTCTGGAGCTAGCTTCGCACGCTCTTGGACTAATTCTTTGAATTAATTAATTAATTAACATGTCTAATGCATGACAGCTATTAATAAATCGTTTGCATGAACATTCAAAATAATAAGGTGAACACAGACAAGACTGCGTGAAGTCGGTTTTGCAGCGATTCGTTTCTGTCACAGCACAACATATTGACTTTTTATGACACTATTTCAATTTTGAAATGAAAATGCTACCAAGTAACCGGCTATATATTTGTGACCAAATAATATTCCGTAAATATGGCAAATGAAAAAGTTCAAAAGAGGCTTCGGCCAAAAGCAAAAAGTTATTTAGTAAATCGGCGAAATGTAGTTCGGTAAAATAATACATATGCCAAATGATACTTCGATGATCTGAAAATATGTCAAATAATGCATATAGCAAAAAAGTGTTCGGTAAAATGAAATTCGAACAAAAAAATATCGGATATATGATCGGCTCCCATTTAGGTCACATAAACTTTTGACTGTACCCTGCATATTTATCTTTGAAATTGCCATTAAGCCTTAAAATGAGCTTGATTGATACATGGCCCCCTTAATTTTTAATGCTTTGCAGAAGTCAACTACCCTTCAAAAATTTTTCTTCGGCATTACGAAAGTCGTTGTTGCAATTACATTCCTATTTAAGGTTCCCCTAGTTGACGGCACGAACTATTTTGTGCGCGTGGTTAAAATGCATGCTATCTCATCCGACAACACGTGCGAAAGAGATAGATGCTGTGATGAGCAGTAAGAAGCTAGTTCGTGTACGAATTAGCACTTTTGCAAGTTTGTAGCAAAATGGATGATGATTTAGGACGAAAACGAGCGCGCGAAATTATATAAACAGACCTTTGGGAGTCTAGATATCATGAAAAAACGACTAAATGTATATTCTTAAAATAAAATTATTTGCATTCTTAAACTAATAATCTATCCCTGTATGGTGGCCGTTTTGCAATTTTCCTTTTTCTTATGGTATTTATTTACGCCCAAAGATGCGTTAAAATTAGTGTTGTAATATAGAAATTTCGATGCTCATCACTTTGAAATGTTTTTATTTTTTACTTTTTTGTTTCCATACAGGGCTAGATAATGATAAGACAAATCGATATCATTTTTTATTTTTAACTTACATCGTCAAATAGTGGAGTAATTCCTAGACTACGTTTGTATGGAAGAATTTTCGACTAGTGTAACCTTAAGTGCTCAATTCACGATATTTTTATAAAATGTCCCTGTTTTTTTTTCTCTTGATCTGAAAATATGTAATTATTTAAGTTAAGTGGTAATATGTTATATGTATTGTTTAATTTAATGATACGGTAAAAATGGAAGTGTTTTGTATTAGATATACTAGCACTCCGCCCGCGTGATTTCATATTTTAATGTACAGATGATGAACGTAGGGACGTAGGTAAATAAATCTAAAGGAGATGTAAGGATTGTAGAAGATGGCGTTCTGTAGATTCTACCTACTTCTATGGGAAAGGGGCGTGAGTTTATAAATATCTATATCTATACAAATAAATAAAATTCAAGTGTCTGTATGTAATATCAAAATAACAACGTTTTATTGAATGCACGTGAAAGTATATACGGTACTAACAAATAAGCAATTTTTAAGATTTTTGTCTGTCTGTCTGTTTTTTCCGGGTAATATCCGAAACGGCTGGATCGATTTTGACGGGACTTTCACTGGTAGATAGCTGATGTAATAACGAGTAACATAGGCTACGTGTGATCACGAGAAAATTCATAGTACCGACGGGAAACTAAAAAAATATTTTTTACGAGTTTGACGCGGACGAAGTCGCGGGCAACAGCTAGTTTAAAATAAAATCACCTTACCTACTGTAAATTTTTGTTTATTCAAAATCCATATTGTAACTATCAATATAAGATAAGTAGAATTCTACTTTTTTCAAACACTTTTTCACTTTGCTAACATCTAGACTAGGTAAATGTTCCTTTTCATGTTCAGGAAATTTTCTAGAAAAATCTGTTTTGTCTTTGACTGTTCTTTTTACAGGTTTTTCTTGTTTTCCCATAGATTTGGAACTGGATAGAATGTGGTGTAAATGGGATAGGGCTGCTTGGCAGTAGTATTTCTCGTTTTCTTCACTGGGTCCCCTGATGATTAAGAATGTGTCTTTTTTCATGACTGTTAGACTGGCTTCGTCTGTTTGTATGAGTTCACTCTGGAATGGTAAAAACACGAATTAGAAAGTGCGACAGCTTGTGGAAATCATGGAAGTCCGCGCATCGGATAGCCAACTTCAGGGTAGCCCAAAAATTTGGCGAGAACTTATACCACAAAACATTAGATGACAGCGCAAATAGCTTAAATATAACCTGACTAAATAAAACTGTTTGTTTGTTTCGTATTACAAGTATATTACTTTGAGTTGATTGAATTTCGGATTATAATTATCAGTAGAAGTTCTTTGTTTACAAAATTTATAGCTTCTCGTGACAGTGACTTTAGATCTATGTGGAACAGAGTCAACATAGGCAGTCCTGCAACAGCCATTTACAAGGGTTGATTCTCGGACAAGACGGGAGTACCTGGTATGTTTATACCAGGCCTTTTTTTTTCCTTTTCTTAATCGATAGGCTTGCGTTTGACCGCTATCTCACCGGATGGTGAGCGATGATGATGCTACAGTGAAGCATGCTTGCCTAGAAGTAACCTATTCACTCTTAAAGATCTGGGCCCAATGTTTGTTGTCAGACTGTTATACATATAATTATGTTCAAACCAAGTGGAGAACTTTGAATGCTTTTTGTAGGATTTGTGTGACTTAGTTAAAGTTTAGATAGTAGTAGTCGCTACAGAGCGAGCACACATTTTGTACAACCCAAACGATTTTTATTATATGGCATTAAGATTAAAAATGCATTGATATTAAATTACCTGAAGACATTTCTGTGCAACAGACTCCAGAGCAATGGCTGGATCATCAAAGTTGGCATTACTGTCCAAATTGTCACATATATTGAGCAGATATATCACTGCCTCACCCGGTTCTATTTCCCCATTGAAGTACCGCATTATGAAGGCGTAAGATGCCAGCACATTTGTTATGTTGTTTTTGATTGCTGGTGATGGTATGACTGCCTGAAACAGTAAATTAAGAATTTAAGATTTAGAATGAAGATACATCAGCATCATTTCAGCCAGTACATGTGCACTGCTGGACATAGACATACATCCCCCAAGTGTTGATGAAAGTGATAAAGCGAGGTCTCCGATTACAGTACAAAATTTTTAGGTACTTATTATCAGCGTCAGCCTTTATCAGTTCAATCCTGGACATGGGCCTCTTCATTAGCTAGCTATTTCAAAACCTATGGGATTTATCAGACATTTTGTCTTGTTTTTAGAGAAAATAAATGTTAAAATATATGTAATGACATTAAGACTATCCATTATAGTACTTATTAGAAATGCAAACTTACAGTCATAGTTTCAAACTTAGGAACAACTTTCAACTCTGGACATTTTTCCAATGCCTTACTATCATCAGCAGCAACATCTTCCACCAACTTCTTATCTTTCCTATAAGTCCACCATGGATCCCACTGTGGCATTATCGACCCTACATCCCCTTGATTTAGTAATGCTTCAAATTCATTCCTCTCATCTTCGGTCAACGCATTCCATACTGCATCTGGATCGTCAAGGTTCAAATCTTTGATACGGTCCTCAAGTTCGAGTTCCGGTTCATCATCAGAATCAGCTGGCTCGTCGTCATATTCTATTAAATCATCTATATCAATGTTGTCAGTGTCTTCATTTTGCATCCGTTTTAAAATGTCAATCATTTTGTCTCTGGATTCGTCATCAGCGTTGAGTGACGTTAGTTCTTCGTTTACGCATTGTCTGTAGAAGTTTTCGGAGCATTGTTGGTGTTTCTCAGATTTGTAGCAGTCTAGGGAACAGTAGAAAATTTCGCACCGAGGACAGCAGTATTTGCTTTGTTTGTTTTCACAACTGGAAAGATTTGATGATGATGAGTTTAGATAAGCAAGGTATGTTAGGGTGTCAATTGTCAAGTATTTTATACAAAATATTTATAAAAATAATCAAGGGGCCAGTCAAACAGGTTAGGTTTATACTCACATTCCACAATTGTTTTGGTTTATTTTGGAAGGTTTACTATCAGCCATCGTGGCGTTTTATTTTATACCGATGGACTCGTCAAATTAAACAGAAAATCAAAGTTTAAAGCGTATATCCATACAACTGGGATTCCCGGCACAAACAACAAAAAAATCCAAAATTCCAAATCCAGAGAAACAGACTTGACAATTTAGTTTGACACTTTACTGGCTGATGATTGCGTTTAGTTTCCGAACGACATGATTCCTTTCTATTATTTTCTTTTCATATATTTTTCTGTCGCTAAATTGTATAAATATATTAAATACACAAATCGTTATGTAACGAGAAATTTCAACACGATTAAAACAGCCTATGTTAGAAATAGAAAGAATAAAAATAACATTGTAAGTACAAATTTCAAAACGTTGCTGTCAAAAAGTCAGATTGAATTAAAACCTCTTGTTTTCGAAAATCAAAATAAATAAACACCGGTATAAAAAACAATAAGAAACAAGTGTTATTATAATTATGTTGTAGGTATGTATATGTATGGATGTTATATTATATGAGATATTCACATCATATAATACATAATGTCGGATCCAGAATTAGTGGAGGATTTCTTCGGGGTTTACCTGTTGTACTGTATCAACCCGAAATACAAAGGTCGCACATACATTGGTTATACTCGGGATCCAAACAGGAGAATAATGCAGCATAACAGAGGAACCTGGGCTGGAGGCGCATGCCAAACTAATAATAAAGGACCGTGGTATGTATTAAAAATAGTAAAATGACGAGAATACTCAATGATTCCTGTTTCTTCCTCTGGTCCGTATTCTATATTAGGTTACATTATTATTTTCAAAACACATTATTATTGTTAATGCAAAGAAAATTATACTTTAAAAATAGCACCAATATTGTCCTTACCTGCACAACTGACAACATCAAAGCAACTCGGACAATTTTTTCTATTTAAATTATGCACTCAATCAAACTTTAAACTTTTAACCAAAAATCCTTTGACATTTAAGTTAACAATGAGACGAAACAATTTCAGACAGTGTATATAAAAGCAAAAAAAAAATAAAAAATAACGCTTTCTGGACTAAAATGAAAATAAACCTTTTTAGGAAGATGGTGATGATTGTGCATGGATTTCCAAATAATATTTCTGCTCTAAGAGTAAGTATAATTTTTTTTTTTCTAAATAATATTTAAATAAGATTTAACTTACATATTTGAAAAATATTATATCAAAAATTAAACTGATAAAGGTACCTAATCCATAATTTGTATATTTATTTTTGTTTAACATAATTAAATATATTTTTCCTTTTTATTATTTATCTTTTTTTAAAATACATATTAATCTACAATAATTTAACTTTTTTAGTTTGAATGGGCCTGGCAGAACCCAGCAAAGACAACAAGACTTCAGCACCTCAACTTGAAGAAAATCCCTAGAAAGGAGACTGAATTCAAGTTCAAATTGAGAGTTCTGAGTGAGATGCTCCGTGTTGGACCCTGGTGCCGCTTGCCGCTTATCATACGATGGTTAGAGACGGAGTATCGTGAAGAATTTTCTGTAAGAATCCTTATTAATGTATTAGTTACTTTTTTAATGCTTTTATTGTTTTTTTCTAATGTCCTTATGACATAATTACATCCTCCAAAGTACTATGTAGCCTTTGACATCCTGGGGTTTTGGATCTTTCCATCCGTGGGAGAAATTTTATTTAATTATTTCAGACATCATTTCAGTCCATAGTTCAGGTCCAAAAATTATAAAAATGTCAGAAAATAATCAGATCAAAGCTTCCAGAAATTACCTTTTATAATCACAAAATTTTACCTCTTTATACCTAATTCTAGTCTAGATAAGAAAATTAATTGAATTCTTTGAATAGAAATCAACATACAAGATACGTTGAATATTATAAAAAAAAAAATGTTTTTATTTTTTTCCAGCCAGAAAGAATACCACCAGAACACATGACAATCTGCCAAGGGCCAGTCAAAAGTAAAAACTTGAAACACAAAACCTCCAACACCATACCACCTGATGAAGAATGTCTCCTATGTTCCACCTACATAACCAACGGCCAAGCAAAGATCACCTGTTTGAATCCCACTTGTGAACTTATAACCCATATAACATGTCTTGCTGACCTCTTCTTGGTACCAGGAGACTTTGTGCCTGTAGAAGGTAGCTGTCCTTTCTGTAGTGTTCAATTAAAATGGGGAGACTTGATCAGGAAAATGAAGGGTTGTTCTCGAATGAGTGCTGGTGAAATTGATGAAGAATGTAGTGATGAAGAAGGTTCGCAAGATAGAGGATTTGCTGAAGATCCTTCTTGGATGTTAGATTGTAATGAGGATTTATGACGAATTTTTATTTAATAGGTACTGTATTTTCTACAAAAGATGTGTTTTTATTTGTTACCTGTTTACCTTACCTGCAGCCTAATATAATAGCATACGTGAGTTCGGCAGGGCAAAGGGTATGACTTCATGAAAGAAATATCCCCTTTTTGTTCAGTATTGTCAAAAATTATTGGACGCTTTCTTTGGTGAAGATACTCATTTCGAAAGAGTCCAATAATTTTTGACAATTCTGGACAAATTTAAACGGAATCTTCATCAAATCAAATCAAATCATTCTTTATTTGCTCAAACATGAGTACAGTACACACGATAAATTATCAATATGTATGAGATGTTAATAAAAGTAAAATATAGAGCGTCATGTTTGCCTTAGTTTATAATGGCATGCAAATATTAATAATAGAATATAAATCAAAATAATATAAATTAAAATAATACAATTCAAATCAAAATAATAAAAATCAAAACAAAACAATAAAATTCAAATAAAATAATAATTCCAAAATGAAATGTCAATAAAAATAAAAAATGTACAAATGTCAATATTATCATTCCAGAATGTCATTTAAATTATTAAATCATTACTATGTTATAATGTCAAAATTCATAAAATGTATTATTATTGTCAGAAAAAAAAGAAAAACTATTCAATCAATAAAAACTTTTTCAGCTAAGAATTCGGCGACACTATAATATGCTTTTTGCGAGAGAAACATTTTTAATTGACGCTTTAATGCCCTACCATTCAGCTCCTTCCAACGTTTAGGCAATGTGTTAAATATAGTAGGCGCCATACAGACGATATTTCTATGCATCCACAGCTGGACTTCCCGCAACTGCTAGGTAAATATTATTTTCTTATGTTCCTCACGCTTCCGTGCCAACCTTATGAAGGTTGTACTATCGGTGGCAATAATGTCGTCTGCCCATCTCGCCGCTCGACTACCAATAACTTCTTCCAATTCTTGGATGCCACTTGGTCACTGCAGGGGCGGCTTTACTTATAGTGCAGGGTGTGCGTAGCACACGGGCGCAGCCCCCTAGGGGGCGCCGAGGGCGCTCACGCGTCCCCCGGCCGCGACACTTTTAATGACCCACGTAAAAAGAGCTCCGGTTTGCAAACATTTTGTATAGCATCTTCTTAATGTCTAATTACAGCAAACAAGGCGCGCCACGAGCGGCTTTTACAATAGTAACTTTTATTTCAACATGAAATAAACCTAAAAACAGATAATTACAGATTATATTGGTTAAGTAGTGAGTGTCGCATCGCTACCAAAAGCGCGTGCCGGCACCTGTTTTAATTCGTTTGAAAACACGCCGACAATTATTATACTGCGAAATCCAGAATTCGGCTGTTTTGAATTAAAAATAAAGCTCAAATTGCCATGGACGAACGTGACGCGCTCGGCATTTCTGAAGCGCGTGCCGCACTTTGTGTTCTACCGCTGCACGTAATTTTGTAAAGTAAGCATTAAAGCAATGGATTAAGTATTATATTTGAGTAAACATGTAAATATGAAGTAAATCGGCTTTTCTTTTGATTAAAATATACCTTTTAAGTAAGATTTGTTATTAGTTGTTGCGACTTTACCCGTGTACAGTGGGCCTCGCATTAAGCTACCCATATCTGCCAAAAGTTCCCAGTTGATATTGAACTCTGTACGTATGACATGAGGTCGTAATTAGGGTCCTATCAGACAGAGAGCGGTCACACGGTCAAGCGGTCAGTTTTGCGTTCGAGCGTGCAGTTGCTCACGAACCCCGCGCTGTTGGACGGTTTACGCGGTAACACCTATTGTCATCATGTTTTTTGACGATTGTTCTTCATCGGAAGACGAATTAATGATTTAGTGGTCATTATCAGCCTCAAGACGGCAAAGAAAATACTGGGTATCACCCAGTAAATAAGGATAGAAAACAAGATGGAGTTTTATCATGATCTTAGACTTTTTTCTAAATGGGTTAAACATGAAGAAATTTTTTAATTCTTTTTGAATGACAGTTGTTTCCTTCAATGAACTATATGACAAAGTTAAACATGAATTAGATAAACGAGATACTAACTGGAGGAAAGCCATTTAAGCAAAAGAAAGATTGGCGCTTCTTTTCCTCGGATTTTATAATCGTTATCCTTCGCATCGTCTTTTCTTCTCTTCTTCGCTTTTCAGTCTCCATCTTCCTTCCAATTTTGTCACCGAAACGGCAGTGAACGCGCGAACGCTTACGGTCTGGTTGACAGACGCGGTCAGAATGCCTCCTGTGTGGGTATATCTATTTAACGTTTAATTATTATATATTAATTTTGAACGGTTAACCGCGTGACCGCTCTCTTTCTGATAAAACCCTTAGAATGAATAAATTTTACAGATGTAAATTGATGCGATACCCAGTATTTCTGTTAGTGTATCTGTTGTTTACCGGCATCATTTAAAATTACACCATTTACAGTTTTGCACCCGGATCTCCGTTCACTGTTGAAAATACAAGGTGTTCGGTAAACACACTGTAATATTCTAAAAACAGTCAACTGCACATCATGGCATCCAACACAGTCAAATTTCTTCAATAGATTTTCAATTTAATCTCCAAACAATATTATCCATTTATTTGTACCCATTCAATTTTGACCGTGCGCTTACTATTATAGAGGGCGCTAGGGTAATGATTGCACACGGGCGCTACATAGGCTAGAGACGCCTCTGGGTCACTGCCTTACTTTATCTGTCATGACCGCGCTCTTCAGATGTACCTAATGCCTATGATAGAAATTGCGATGTGAATTTCCGTTTATGTGATTGATCGATTTTTCATACTCTTTGCCCTTTGCTTTGCCGAATTCATTACGCAATAAGGCTGCTGGTATCACCTATTTAGGGGTGAAACCACAGTATCAGCACTTGGTGCCACCTATGTTAGCTACGCCACTGGGTACTGGCTTACGGAACCCTCACAGGTTGTACGGAGTGCCGGACAATTCGCCTTCCTCACCTTTTCACTCGCATAACAATTTCCGCCACGACAGCTGATCACTTACTACTATAATAATCAGCACGATGTTACTCGCTTAGAAATAATTATTGTTATTTACGGCACTTTTTCCAAGTTTAAGGAGTACGGAAACCGCGAGCGTGACTGACGGTGTGTGAAACATGGACTACTCACTACTCAGCCTTAGGGTACGTTCACACAGAACATCCGTATTTCCAGGACCGTTTTTAACGGATCCGACGCGAGGTGATTTTCACACGGCATTTACAGTACCGTTTGACGGTCCCTCGGGGGTAATTTTCACACCGACCAACTTTCGATAAGGATGGTCGTCCGATAAAACGGATCAGTATTTTAATACGGTTGCGTGTGTGAACTCGCTCATACAACTACCTACGCCATTGCCTAATAAAAACGTACGTTAAAGAAAGCGGACCTGTAAAAGGGACTGCTGTATATTTTATCGAAACGGTATTTTTTACTGGATTCGGAATACTGTCACGTGTGTAAACTCGTTCATACAACTACATACGTCAGCCCCGAATAAAAACTTATACGATAAAACGGACGTCTGTGTGAACGAGCGCTTACTCGCTTACGTTGTTGAACTTGACTGACAGTAGACAAACACACGCTACGTACAATGAGGAAAAAGGGATACGCGTGAATGTTCCGTGAAATGAAAAAAAAAACCGGAATAGTGCGAGTCGGACTCGAGCACGAAGGGTTCCGTACCATTATAGCAAAAAAACGGCAAACAAATCACGTTTGTTGTATGGGAGCCCCAGTTAAATATTTATTTTATCCCGTTTTTAGTAATTGGAGTGCTTTACTGCAGCCAGATAATGTCGAAAATCGTCATCTAAGTGCAATAGATAATTAGATATACAGCTTCTGTAATTGGTAAGCAGATTTATTAATTTGGTAAGCTGATAGTTTTTTAATTATTTGATAAAAACAGTTCCGGTTGGAGTAACGTTACCGCTCACGCCAGAACGGCTGAATGGATCTAGATGAAATTTGGCACAGAGATAGATTATACTCAGGAACAGCACATAGGCAACTTTTTATCCCTATATTATTATTATGTTCCGACAATCACACAGGCGAAGCCACTCGCAGAAGCTAGTAAATAGTAATTAAGTTGATTTTCAAAATTGGCACGCAATTAATTTCATCGTACCGAATTTTCCTGGACAATTTTCGATGTTCCGTGTCAGTCACGCTATTTTAATGAATAATGCAAGTGGATTTAATCAATTAATTAGTGTTTCTTCCTGTCACAACTTTGTTTGAAGTGGGTAGGTACAGTCAGGAAAATGATATTGCTTTATGGTTGAATATCACTTCACTTCACTTCTTGTTTGAATGGCACCAGTGTCCTTAGTGCGAGTTTTTACTCACGCTCAATCGCGTTAACGTAAACGTCAATTTGTATTGAAACTGGATAAGCGCCGTCTGGTGACGGTAAGGAGTAACCTCTTTTTTTGTATACATTTTGACATAATAGATCGTTTACGTCGTCACTAGTGAGGACGTTAAAAAACTCGCTCTAAGGCCTCAGATGTGTTTAATAGTTCAATATCACGTGCACTTCATAAAACGTCAGGAGGCTCTAGACAAATGACATTCTATCATAGAAGTGTCAAAACTTTATGGGAATTCCAAGCACTATCGAAATGTCACGTGAGCAATCCCTAAAGGTGATACACTATACTTCATAAAAGATAGTTTGATCTCTGCGACATATGTCAAACTGACGTATAAATTATTGTTAGCCTGTCAAGCGCGATTGTTACTGTATAGATACTGACAGCTGTCGCAGTGATCAAGCTATCTTTTATGAAGTATAGAGTATTTTCGCGAGCATTATCTACAATGTATTGTAACGTTCTTACGAATGGTACAATAAAGACAAATGCTCAGTTCCTAAAGCATTTCCATGTAATGTAACGTTCTTGAGACCGTTCGACGTAATGCTCACGCCGAGTAAGCATTTACCTGTAACATTTCTTTGTTGAGGTAAATGGCTGGACGGATCTGGATAAAATTTGGCGCAGAGATAGATTATAGTCTGGAATAGCACATAGGATAATTTTTATCCCGGGTAAATATATACCCTTGGGATAATTTTCGACATTAACGCGGGTGAAGCCGTTGGCAGAAGCTAGTATTAATATAAATTAATAATTAATAAAATAAGTCCATTGTCCAATTATTATTTTTAGTTGTTGGACATTATAGTTGGACCACGATCCCTAAACGGATGACTTAGGTGAAGTGAGCTCGAAGTGAGTTGTAATACCAACCAACGCAAGGGATAGACAGCTCACTAAGACATCTAGGGGAAGTGAGTCATCACGGTGTCTACGGTGTCTACAGAATAGCACTACAGCAGCTTAGCTAACAATAAGTTAGTTTAGCTTAGTTCGTATAGCAAAAGTCGGCGAACACTTGGCGAACAATGGCAAACAAACACGAACATGTGGATGTGTGTTTGTTTGTGTTTGCCTGTTTTTGTTTGTGTTCGCCCGTGTTTGGCATCGGTGTCGGTTTTTGTGCACAAATCAAAGGGTGTTTGACAAACGTGTTTGCGATGTATCCAGATGCTTGTTCAATTCAGAAGAACGCGCGGGCTTGCGGGCGGCGGACGGAGTTAATAATGGTGGTCAAATTTAGGAAATTTGACATTTTGTGTATCCTAATCTAAATTGTATGGAAAATTTTCTGATTGGTCTGAGGATGTTAAACCGTTAGATAAAAAATCGCTGCCACAACAAGCTCGTCGTCTGCCATGTTTGCCAATCTATACTATAATATTACTAGCACTCCGCCCGCGACTTCGTTCGCGTGATTTCGTTTACCCTATAAATGATTTTCTTATATGTGCGATATGGCGACCAAAAAATAAGCTATTATTAAAACAATAAAAAACTGGGTCGTACGATACGTTATTTGACTTACAGAATAATAAATTTTAGGTTATCGCCACAAAGTAAAATGCTCCCCTAAAAACTAATCAACCCCTTTTTGCTCTGTTGAGGGTCGAGTTTTGAACAACCTAAATATGCTATTCACTCGTTTCTTCTCTTTTTAATTTATCGTTTATGTTAATCAGATTGCGCAAAGAGATTCCTCAAAAAAAACTTTCACACCCCTAACACTATCTGGGGGGGAGTTCTAAAAATGTAAATTTTGATTTTCAACCTTATCCCCAAGGAATTCGATATTACATACAAACAAATTTTGACCTTTTTCACCTCCTTAAAGGTTTAATAGCCGCAAAATCGCGCCTTAGTGCCGCCCTAGAACCCTACGTCAAAAACTAAACCCTGTCCAGTAAGATTCTTAGATTCAGTTAGTTTCGAAAAACTTATATTGACAATTTTTATTGTTTCGTTAGGTTGGTATTTGTGCCAAGTTTCAAATTTATTAACACATGAAATAAGATTCTTCAAAAACACTTTAAAACCGCCTAAATCGTCTTTTGGGGGTAGTTGCAAAAAACTAACAATGAAAGCCTTCATTGTTTATTTAGATTGGTATTTATGTCATGTTTCAAATTTATTAACTGAAATAATAAGATTCTTCAAAAAAACTTTAACACCCCTAAATCGTCTTTTGGGGGTAGTTTAAAAAAATAATAATAACAACCTTTATTGTTCAAGAGTATTGTGACAAAATCACCTTTCAAACAAAAAAAAATCGATATCGGTTCACCTGTATGGACGCTATGATGCCACAGACAGACACACATATACACAGCAACACACCTCAAACTTATAACACCCTTCTTTTTCCGTCGGGGGTTAAAAACTACCTAGCTATTCGAGCACTGCTAGCTAAGCTGAAAATAACTTAGCTAAGCTCTTGGTCTCCAACAGGGTTAAGAAAAAAAATTGGTCGTTCTTACAAAACCTACAAAATTAAATACAATATCCATTTTCATCATCATCATCACACAGGCCTCCTCTATGTGAGAGGGAATGGGCCATAATCCACCACGCGGGTTTTTGTATATCACATGTCTTCGAATTTGTAGTTCTAGGACATGCTAAAAAAAAGGTAACCAGAATCAGGTTGAACGGTTGGCTCCTGAACTAAGTAAAAAGATACTTGTATCTCACGAGTCAAAGTTCCTCGTAACCATTGAATATTATAACTTAAATGTTAGTGACTCACGATGTTTTCCTTCACCGTTTTGAGAGCAGTGGTGATGCAATAATTTACACAAAGTAAAGTGCCTGCCTGAGTTCGAGCCCACGACCTAGAATTTGTAAGTCGCAGCCGTTACATTTGGGCCACCGCTGCTATAATACAATATTTTTTTATCATTAAATATTCCAAATATTAGTTTGTTTGGACGGTGGTCCCCAACCAGTTAGAATGCTGTATCTTGGGGGCCTGAGTTATGTGTCGTTTTACCTGACTGCCGAAGGAGGGTAATGTGTTTATCAGTCTATGTATGTATGTATGTTTGTTCCTATGTGGCGTTCTAGAGACCAAACGAGTAGGCCGATTTTGATGGTTCTTACGTCAATCGATTCGTCTTAACCCCGCGAGTGTCACTGGCTACATGAAAATTGGAAAATAGGAAAATGGCGGTTCTTGGGCGCCATATTGTGGGGGCCCAAATTTTTGTTTTCTTCCAAACCTATCGTGTGGTGTATCAAAATAAAGGATTTTAAGAGGTGATTTCAAAAATATATAACACTTATATGTTTAAATGTACCTAATTCGAAAAAAAAAATAACTAAACAGTTATGAAGGAGAAAATCATGCTGTACAGTCGGAGGATACATCTGGTTTTGGTCAGCCAGCTCGCGAAGATGTATCCTCCAACAGCACAGCATGATTTTCTCCTTGTTTACGTCTTTTTAGTTCGCTTTTCAAGCAGTCGGGATTTTTGATTTTTTTTAATAAACTTTTTTCTTTATTTAAATCATGTTGAGAACCACAATGTACATCCATACAAGACAGCTTTATGATTTTATTTCCGTATGTATGTCAATAGATGTAGATGGGGTCAATGACTGCTATAGTTACACTAAAACGAACCAACTTTTTCGGTTTAAAACCAAGTTTTGTGACAAGCAAACTTTATAGTCGTCACAATCCTGGAAGCCCATTGACGTTTCTCATTGTACGTGCCGCGATAACTTTCTACGTAAGAAATTGAAAAATCAAATTCATAGTCCTAATTAAATACTATGTTACCGATGCACTGTGACAACGAGTATCATTATTTATTCATTCGCAAGCATCAAGTTTAATTATTATTCTATACCAATATTATAAAGAGGAAAGATTTTTTTGTTTGTTTGTACCGATTAGGCTCCGAAACTACTGGACCGATTTAAAAAATTCTTTTACCATTAGAAAGCTATGTTATTCCTGAGTAACATAGGCTATTTTTTAATCCCAAAAACGGGTCCTGTGGGGTGGCCCACGGGAGCGAAGCCGCGGGGAACAGCTAGTATTAAATATTGTTGTAGCTGTCAAAACGGGCCTTTTATTTTTTGACAACTATTAGTGACTAGAACATAAACTTTTATAAAATAATACAAAACTAATTAGCAAATAAAACATGTCTGTTTTTTTTGCTAGCAAGACAAAAGTTCGCATGTCCCAATTTTTTTCTTTCGGTATGTATAAGTAGTCGTTTTAAGTTAGCTTAGGTAGGAACCTGTACAAAACACAAAGAAAGAATAAAACAAAATAACTGTGATAATAAATACTATAATTATTTACAATTAACATAAACGTACGCTTTAAATTGAGCAGAAATAAATAAGCTAGTAACTACCAGGTACATCGTTAATAGAAACATGAAAAAACATGAAAAATAATTAAATAAAAGTGTTAACAAAAACTATAAGGGAATAATAACTAAGTAGACATCCATAATAACAAAGTGAACAAAAAACTTCGGTCTCAAGTGTTGCTGGTAAATCTATTTTGCAGGCACATTAAAAGTATACATGGAAGTCGGCCATTCCAATTGCCAAACAAAACCACCCTTTCCCTTGTTTTTTTTTATATAGGCAAGACCATTCCTACTTATTCAGAAACCATTTGAACATGTCCTTGCTTCATGTCACCTTCTTTACAAAATTTTGTTCTTTCGAGAATATGTGCATTATGTACAGTCACAAGCAAGATGACTAATATTTTGGAGTTTTAAATAGTCGTCAAAGTCACTAACTATTACATGATTTTGTGGTCGTGACTATAGACACAACACAAAAAACAACAAAAAAGCAAAAACTACAAAAAAAAAACAAAAGAAAAGAAATGCGTCTAAAATAAACAATAACAGAGAAAAAAATACAAAATCGTCTAATAATATTCAGGCAATTTTATGAAAATCAACATTCTGTGTACTTTAATGTTCTAGGACTAAAATAAATTACTTAATTATTTTTAATAAATAGGATTTTAAATAAGTTATTAAATAATTTACAAGACATAACTGGGTAAATGCAAGTTATTTGGTATCGAAGATATGCACGTTTACACACTTAAAATTAATAATCGTCAAAGAAGTCATCACCATCATCATCATCAAAGTCGTCATCATCGTCTGCCCCTGGAGGGACGAAAGCACCATTCATCACTTCACCGATAGGCTCCTCAAAGCCAAGAACTTTCGCGAAACCATACACCATTCTCATCACCACTAGTCTTGTAAAATCCACAGGCGTAGTCTCCTTCCTCTGCAAAGTCAGCTGCTTATCAGTAGGATAATCCTTAATCTTCCTCCTCCTCATCTCACACGGAGACAGCACCAAAACAAGCGCGAAAATCACGAAAAATACCCGCGCCATTTTGATTAACTGCCCGCCAAATCAAACGTCAAATTAGGATGCGTTCACTTTTAATAGTCCGAATAAAATTTTATTTAAAAACTTTTTTGCATTATAGAATTGTTTTTGACCGAGTTGAAAAGTGAAGAGTCTGGTAGCTGCTAACGGAATGTTGGCGCACGGGCGAATGACGGCAGCCGCGTACTGCGGGCTCGATACTATTGTGTGTCAAGCCAATGAGTATATGGATAACTGTCTTAAAACCCGCGACGACCGATCGCAAAGAAATATTTTACAGTTAGTTAAGCATATTGGGCCGTCCGGTGAAAAGGAATCTGATTTCGTGTTAATTTTCCTGCATTTTATGCGCGATGACGTGATAAGCACATGTTTACTTGCTACAGTGTCAGTAATGAAAGCGGGACAGTACTTTGAATAAGGCGTCGTTAATGTCTCGCCTTGTACAAAGATGAAAGTGAGACTCCTATTTTGATGTCTAGTTTGTATAATTTATTAACTTCTGTCATGCGTCCATTCGACGAATCCTTTTATGTAGAAACTTTCGCTTGTCAAGTATTTTTAATATTAAATTAACTTCTTCCTGTCCGTTACCTTTATTTATTACTACTTTAAGATGTAGACAAATAGTTAAAAGAATTGGTGACCCCATTTCATTTAACTATTTGTCTACATCATTACCTCACTGTTCACCCCCTTCAAACCGAAACCCATTCATTGTTACCTTGGTATTATTCTATTCTTAAACCAACCATTTCAAGGAATATGTCTTTGAGATAAGTTCGGCCTACATAAGACATTATTAAAAGTCCCAATGACCGCAACTTGACACCAAAAGTTTCTACGAAAATTCGCAACAAGCAAGTCAAAAAGTCGTTCTATCTACATCTCATACTTCGCAAACAACATACTAAGTATATACCCACATAGTCTGTGTATGTAGGTCTGTTAGTGGCAAAGATCATGACACGACTCAAAGATCTCGCCGCCTAGATATCTGCAAGCCTTGCACGCATTCTAGACGCCGTGGGAGCCGGTTTATACCTTACGTCTGGGCCACGATGTGTCTAATGTGAGAATAGTGCATTTTGGATTGATTTTTCCGATCATAACGTTTTGTTGCTCTTTGTGTCTTCAAAGCCTCAGTATCAAAGCACGTACAGCAGTTGGTTCATCGCCTAATAAAAAAAAAAAAAGGATATTCACTAAACCGCTTAGATAAAGTACCTATAGATTAAGCCTTAAATTGACCTTGATTGATAGAGCGAGATAGCTAATTGGCAGCTCCATGTAAATGATAAGGACAAAAGATTATTTTTTGTCTTTGTCACCGTGGCCGGTTTCTGTTGTTTGTCAAACTCTAATACAATGGCAGGTTTGACAAACTAACTCGGTTTTGTTTGATTTTCTATGATTTCGTGGTATTATGTGTTAATTGAGACAAGGAATTTGGGTTATTTATAGATAATAAGTGTCAGTGCGATGGTAGGTTCTTGTTCTTGTTGTAACACCAGAACTAACTATTGCTGTCTCATGTGCGGCCACGCCAGTGCTTAATCTATAGGTACTTTATCTAAGCTAAAGCGTCTACTAAACTATAGCTGCATATTCTTTACAAAACTTACTTTTTATAATATTCTGTCTGAGCATCTCAAATGCAGTTAGTTTTAACGGCAAATTCATTTGGATAAAAATGCAATGTCGTGGCGACCATGAAATATTCCAAATGATGATTGTTTTTTTTTATGAAAAACTCGTGCAGCTGCTTTCACATCTCATGTATGTCCAATTTTAATGACAACACCGATTGCCTGTGGCATTGCACTTACTTTCTCATTAAACGACATGGCTGCTACATTAAACGGTTTTAAGAAACTTTTAGTAAGGTAGCTGTTATTTTTGCTGGATGATATTTTTTGCAATATTCAACTCAGAACAGCTTAGCTTGATCCAATTGGCTACAATGAGATTTTAGAGCTACATTTCAAACAATGCCTCACTGCTTGTCCTGCAGCCTAATTGCGTAAGTGAATTCTGCAACGGAAACAAATCGATTCTTTCAAAGAATCAGAATCATTTCTTTCAACTTTTTCGGTATTGCGAAACTAATTTGGAAAGCTAGCGTTAGCTTTCCAAATCCTCCTTTGAGTTGAACACAGACCACTTAGAGATACTACGGAGTTGAAGATATATTACATTTGCATTACACAATACCAATAGTGAAGTTTTATCTCGATTCTTCCGCTTTATTCATTCTTTTACAATCTACGTTAAAATATTGGTAATGAAAGGAGCATAACCTTTCCGTTTCAGAGTGTAATATGCAATACGAAAAGTCGTTTTTGGGAAGTTTCCAACTTGTTTGCTTTGCAGAATTCACTTACGCAATTAGGCTGCTGCTCTCTGTGCAATTACACCAACCACTACACTGCACTCCTAAAGATTGTGACTTATGTTATTTTATCCTTATTTTTTTTAGTTGCACTTGTGTGCATAAAGTATTATATAAAAAAAAATGAGCGGAACTCATATATTTTGGAATCATCGGTATATTTATAATTGTATATTTGTTTAATGGCTCATCAACCATTGATTACACATTACATTTGCAATTCTTTAGAAGTTTAGACAATTGTTGATAAAACGAACAAGAATACTATACCTACTTATAATTGGTAATATATTCTCACTACAAAACGGTAAAAAAAATGGACAGATGCGGAATGCATGGTACAAAGAGTCGTGACATGTAAACGGGATGTATGGCAATAAAAAAGAACCTTGTTCGCTGATTTTAAAGTTGAAAGGTGACATATAACCGTTAAGCGCTAGTCTCAGGTGTTTGGTGTGGTTACAGCAATATCCCGCAACGTTCATAACTCCGTTAATAAGTGCACTTATGAAATTAAGCTTGCCTTTTTAGCTGTGTATCAAGAATTCACCTAAAATGGTGTAACTTGCGGTTTCAGTATTTCTTAATAAATAAACGCCATTTGCGATAACATTAGACGTTTAAATTAGCCCATTTTAAAGCCCGTTCAACCGATTTTGACTTCTATTGCGTTAGTGATACGACATATGGTAACTGTAGTAAACAGTTGGTTTTGGTAATATGTTTATGCTTTTTATGTCCTCCTTCTGTTTACGGGTTAGAACTCAAAATCGGTTGAAAGGACTGTAAAAAGATTTGGAAACTTTTCTAATGTTATTTCAAATGGAGTATAGTAATTCATAAAAGTTTGTCCAACGTGCAGTCAAACGACCGGACGTTGCACAAACTTTAAAGTACCAACTTTTAAAATAAATACTAGATTTTTATCCAAAGTACCTACTACCGGACTACAACCAGAGTTTATCGCAGTCACCTGCATCATTTCAGCCGAAAGTCGTCCACTGCTGAACATAGGCCTCACCTAGAATGAAAAGAAATGAAAGAAGTGTTTTACCACAAAAACGACATACAAAATTTTTGATTTTTCCTTAAAATAAAACCCTTAACGATACTATTAGTTACTACTCAAATTATGTTAGTACAGAAATGTAAGATTAAAATAAAATACCTACCAATTTGAGTACCTAGTAGGATGATTGATAAGTAAAAGCAGATGCATATCGTGACTGTGACTTGTTACTCAAGGTCGACAGAACAAGGTAATCTTCTTCCATATTCTTGTATTAATTGCCACGCTAAGATTACCCTTTTTACCCGACTGCCGAAGGAGGAACACATTATGTATATCAGTATGTATGTATGTAAGTAAGTATGTATGGTGTATGTATGTATGTTTGTTACTATGTGGCGTTCTAGAGACCAAACGCGTGGGCCGATTTTGATGGTTCTTACGTCAATCGATTCGTCTTAACCCTGCGAGTGTCACTGGCTACATACAAATTGGCAAATAGGTAAATAGCGGTTCTTGGGCACCATATTGTGGGGGCCCAAATATTTTTACACTAAAACTAATTAACTTCTTTATTTAAAACAAAAAAGTTGTAAATAAAATTAGTTAATTAAAAAAATCAAAAATCCCGACTGCTTGAAAAGCGAACTAAAAAGACGTAAACAAGGAGAAAATCATGCTGTGCAGTCGGAGGATACGTCTGGTTTTGGTCAGCCAGCTCGCGAAGATGTTGCTGAGCTTTTCAAGCAGTCGGGTTTTTTTCTTTTTTTTCTTTTATACGAGTATATTTTTATTCTTACAAGCTTTTATTCTTTTATCCTTACAAAATCCATCTATATTTTCTTCTAAGTTGGCTTAAAATATACATCCTCTGTATTGTCAAGTTATTTTACTGTCGTTAGATAAGGAAATGAAGGAAAACGACAAACATATAAGAAGCTAATTTAACCATATAATTATTTCCTGACCGTCTATTTACCGTGTTTTATCAACCATTAAAGAGAACCACGCCTATTAATCATTCCGCGAAAATATTTTTTTTTCGTTTTCCGTGTTTACCCACGATGACAGGAAAGAATTTGCTGAAATGGTAAAGCGGTGTTTTCGTTAAAAAAAGAAAAAGTTGAAGTTTGTTTTGTGGTAAAAACCGCAAACGTAAATATATTTGGGGTCAAATTAAAATTGTCATAATATTATAACCCTGATATTTTTGTCTCAGATTATTATTAGTACCTGGGCGACCGAGCTCTGCCCGGGTGAAAATAGAGAAAACGACGTTTTCTAAAAATGAAACCTAGCTAGATCGATTTTTCGCCCCCGAAACCTGCTGTATACTAAATTTCATGATAATCATTGGAGCCGTTTACGAGATTCAGATTATATAAACTGCCGAGCAATGAAAAATTTCCACCCACAAAATGCCGACAAACAACTTAAGGGTACACTAGTCGACGGCACGAACTATTTTGTGCGCGGGGTTAAAATGCGTGCTATATCAACCGACAACACGTGCGGAACAGATACACGCTGTTATGAGCAGTAAGAAGCTATTACGCGTACGAATACACACTTTTGCAAATTTGTAGCGAAATGGATGATGATTTAGAACGAAAATGAGCGCGCGATATTTTATAAACAGACCTTTGGGAGTTGGATATCGTGAAAAAACGACTGAATGTATCTGTTCAACATAAAACTAGTTGCATTGTTAAACTACTAATCTATCCCTGTATGGAGGCCGTTTTTCAATTTTCCTTCTTCTTATGGTACTTATTTGCGCCCAAAGATGCGTACAAATTAGTGTTAAAATAAGGAACTTTCTAAGCTCATAATTTTCAAGTAAATTTTATTTTTACTTTTTTGCTTTCATACAGAGCTAGATAATAATGAGCCAAATTGATATATTTTTTTTATTTTGAACGTACATCATCAAACAGTGGAGTAAAAGCCAGACTACGTTTGTATGGAAGAATTTTCGACTAGTGTACCCTTAATTTAAGTTTTTCACATTTAATTTAAAATTTGAACACAATATTTACGTTTTTAGTTGGTAATATTCTGATGCGCTGTTAAATGTACTTCAATACTGCAGACGGCGTCATTAAGCTATAGCCTTTCCCGTTTAGGAGTAATTTGGTGCTATGTCACTGGAACTTTTTCATTGCTCGTTAGTGTATATACAAGAATTACTGGTTTAAAGTTATTAGATAGATAGATAGTTGTTTTTTTATTTTATTTTACGTAGCACTAGAATCGCGGGGATCTGCTGGTCGATGTGTCGATGTTTCGGGGTAGCTTATGTCCACCAGTGGACAAGTATCAGTTGTGCCATAACCATAAATCGAATCCTGATTGGTTATTTTAATGTTGATGCAATCATCAAAATCTGCCTAACCCTCACACAATCTATACGATCACAAACACAAAGAAAGTTTCACTGACCAAGTAAAGAATCTTAGATAAAGTACCTATAGATTAAGCACTGGCGTGGCCGCACATGAGACAGCAATAGTTAGTTCTGGTGTTACAACAAGAACAAGAACACTACAACCCACCATCGCACTGACACTTATTATCTATAAATAACCCAAATTCCTTGTCTCAATTAACACATAATAACACGAAATCATAGAAAATCAAACAAAACCGAGTTCGTTTGTCAAACCTGCCATTGTATTAGAGTTTGACAAACAACAGAAACCGGCCACGGTGACAAAGACAAAAAATAATCTTTTGTCCTTATCATTTACATGGAGCTGCCAATTAGCCATCTCGCTCTATCAATCAAGGTCATTTTAAGGCTTAATCTATAGGTACTTTATCTAAGTAAAGAATCCATCAATTTCACTGTCAAACCATTTAAAGACAGAAAAAAAATAGTCTATGATTCATTTTGTGTGTCGTTTGTCTAAAATGTAAATAATAGGTACTAATTGCACGAAAACGCAAAGTAGTGTCATTCCAGAGTTACTGACAAGAGGGAAAAACATTACGCTTATAAATTACTTCATTTAACATAATTAAGGGCAAGCACACGCTAACGGCTTACTATACTGTCAGCGAATTCCTCAGTGAGAAAGAATTTTGAACAAGTCTGTATTTTTATAATAATATAATTAATTATGTCTATAATATAAATTGTAACATTGGATTAATTTGACATTCTAAATTGTTTGTGACATATTTTTAGATTTATTTGACATTATAGTTCTTGGGACATACACTGGATTTATTTGACATTCTAATAATATTTGTGACATTGATTAATTTGACATAATAATTGATTATTTTAACATTATAATTGTTCGTGACATATTGATTGATTTGACATTATAATTCTTGTAAGATATATTGGCATGAATCAAAATTTTAGTTAATTGTTTGTGACATATTTGATAAATTTGAATTTTTTAAATGTATAATCTATATAAGTTAAGTTGCGGTGACCTAGATATAATAAGTTGTGATTTAAAACTATGTCTGTTAATTGCCTTTATTTATTGTTTTAGCGTCAAATTATAAATTTTGCATGCCTCTTGGTAAAATATGGCCGAACCTAATTTTTATCTGATTACCACCATGTACTCTACCTACCCATATTTGCAAAATAAAGAATTACTTACTTACTTACTTACTACTTACTTAACGGATAAAATAAATTTACAGTAGTTTTACTTGTCAAAGCTCTAGTTAAAATCGAATTGGCAATATGCTTTTTGACATTTGTTATATGTTTTGCTATTAACGTTATTGGCCTTAATTGAATCATGTGTTGGGGATTTAATTGCTATAAACGTTTCTATTAAATTGACATTATTATTGCCAATGTTCGAGATTTAAGGCGAAAATTATTCGTATCCCTTTCATAAGTAGTTTCTAAACTGCCCTACTACTTAATTCAGTCTTTCAGGCATACCTGCATGGGCGTACCTAGCTTCAGCTTCTGGCCTAGGGGGGGCAAGTCAGATTTTTTTGGTCGGATCGTCCGCGGCTGTTTTGTTATACACACTATAAAAAAAAATCGACTGTCCATATCTATCTTTATTATTGCTCAGCAGAATGTATGTGCGTGTCACAATCACAACACAATATCAATCAGAGAGATTTCTATACTTTGATATAGACACTGAATGAATATTTTTTAATCACCTACGTTTGATTTAGCTAGTCGCTCGCAACCTCAGCTCGCAACTCCCTACCGAAGATTTCCGAATACAGCCGAGCGTGCAACGCTCGGCTAGATTCGGTAATCTTCGTCCGCCATTGTCACGCGCGGTGTGGGCAGCTGGGGGAGCAGCTGCCCCTCCCTGCCCCCCCCCTGGGTACGCCCATGCATACCTGCATTATGCTCTGTAGATACAGTTATCACCACAAATGATTTTATGTTTTGGACTGAAATGGAACTGCTGACATTAAGGAGATCTGTCTCTTGAGTAGTATTCGGTTTAATTTAAGCCTTATATATCTATCTATCTATAGGATCTGTTATATTTCACTGATGGGAAAAGCCCCCCTCTTCTTTCCCCACAGATGCTGTCCTCTGCCATTGTAGGCCAGTATTTTCGTTTGCAGTCAAGTTCGTCCCTCCATCTTCTTCTTGATCTCACTTCGATGTAGCTTAGCATTTCATGGGACCCAATAAATGGTTATTTTTAGTCCACATCTCATCTGGCATTTATACCGTAATTGATATAATCATTTCTCAATCTGATGCAAACACAACGGTCATTCAGTCAGTCACGTAGAATATTTCCAATAAAACTTCTATCAATTGGAATTTAGGTCTCACGTACGATGGGTTTGCGGTAGACCAGAGAATAAAATAAGTGAACGACACACGTTCCCATGCTGTAGTGAATGTTTTAACTATATGCCACCTCCACCGTTGCTATCTTTTTTTTCTTATTTATTCATCATCCTTCTGACCTTGGCCTTATTTAGGTGATTGGCTTACCTTACGTCTTTTTCATTAATATCTATATTGTCCTCTTATCCGTCTAGTACCTGGTGAAAGCGACCTAGACTAATATGTATTCTTTTTTTGTGAACTTCCGTACCTGTCTATGCCATGCCATACAAGCATGCCATGATTTCAGAGTTAATTTATTTGGCCTATTTTGTTTATCGGCTTCCAATTCTTCTGTGGTTTATCAGATTTAAAACCTTTTTTGCAGAAAATATCCGATGTTCGGTGATTTTCGTATACCATCAGAATTGCTAATGAAATGAGATAATGATTAATTAATGACATTGTTAATCTGTCAGCTGTCAATCTCAACTCACTGCATAGGCCATTTAGAATAAATCTGCGATTATAGGTATATTGCCATAATAAATAACCGAGATGTGTGAATTGACTCTAAGCGTAAACACTTTCGTCCGTCACGCACATGTTCCTAGTTAGCGTGTTTCAACTAAAACTCTGTGCACGAATATTAGAACAATGATGTTCCATGACTTAAACACTGTGTCACACAGTGTCGATTAGCGAGTGACTTGTAGAACGCTGTTAAATAATCGAAAGTGTTGAAGATGCGTTGAAAACGCGTGGTAACAAAAAGTAAATATTTATCGAACGGATATATTCTGCATCTTAGCTTTTTCCCGACAAACCTGTCTTTATTATTTATGTTAATTTTATAAATGTCGACAACTTAAGTTGGTACAGTAGGTACAACTATTTTCTTAATATCCCTCGGCAATCATCGCATTTCCGAATACAAACGAATGCTAATTTCCATGTCCATCAATTATTAGATTTATCGTGTAGGTACAATAATTTGAATTCAGAACTAAGTACTTTCTTTTGTTTTGATTCCCATGTGAAATATATAGACACGGTAATAGATATCATTACCGTGATATAGAGCTGTAAAAAAAGCAGCTTTAGAAGCTGTCATCCCATTTTTTAAATAAATTGCATTAAAAGAAAAGAAAGAAAGAAAGAAAATATTTTACTTGTCACAAGCCACTAGAGCACACAATATAAAAAAAGAAAAACAAAAAGAAAACTTAATACAACAATAAAAAAGAGAAAAAACAATATAAATATGTCATTGAAAGTGTGTGTGTGTTAATAATAACAACTCTATATACTTCCAAGTTGATTGAGAGCGTCCGGTCTGCACCAAGTGCAAAAGTACTCGTAATAGTAGTCTATGAGGGCAACTAATAGAAAGCCGACGAAACACGAAGTTTGCCGAGGGACATTAAGAAAATGTTTGTGCTGTACCTATACCTAACATCACAACATGATGCCTGTATTTTTGCTTAGGCTGAGGTGCACCGTGAACCGGAAGACGTTGCGTTGGAAGGCCTCCCATCAGGTGGACCGATGACCTGGTAAAGATTGCGGGGATCTGTTGGATGCGAGACGCACGGGACCGATTAATGTTGCGATGCTTGGGGAAGGCCTAAATCCAGCAGAGGACGTCTTTCCGCTGATATGATGGTGATGATGAGAGGTGCACCTATTGTGCATCCACATTTCGCCAGTTATGTCTAAGTCTCATATCAACAATCAACAACAACAACAAAACAACAATTACAAAGTCTACATTTGACATTGTTTTATACATTTCTGAAATATTATAATTTATTTAATTTCATCATCATTCATCATCAATTCATTCATTCATACATTCATTTTCTATCATTTTTTTTATTTTTTATATATATATATTTTTTTTTTTTTATTATTATTTTTTTTTTTTGTTTTTGATTGTTTTAAATTTTAATTATTCATGAATTTTTGGCATTCTATCTGTTTATAATTTTGATGTAGGTATGTATAACTATGGACTGTAATTATGTCTGAAATAAATAAATAATATATATATCTTTTTTTACTTATCAGTAATGACTCCATTGCCGGATTATTAACCGGAGACAAATCAAAACTCCGGCCTCCTACTAAGAAATTCCAGATGGAAAAATCCAGAAACACAATGAATAATGCAAAGGTCGACATTTTTTTTAAATGTTTTTAAACCACGAATTTACGATTGGATTTTCAAAGGTTCTATAAATATCGCAAAAAAATAGATTTTACTAAGCTGAACATGGGAAAACCATTTTTTAAGATGCGGTTTTTGCAAGCTCGAGGCGATTGCAAAAAAAACTGGCCAAACATTGCTGGCAGGTTTTCCCCATGACGATAATGATAGATTTATACAAATTTAATAGAGATTATCCAATGAGATTTTACCAATAGCGACGTCATATTCATTATTAAGAAATAAAAACCAGGAAATATTTTTTGCCGGCAGAGGGCACTGGCTCCTGTAACACAGGTTAATCACCTAGCATAGGAGTCAGGGACTTCACTGAATTGTATTCTTTTTCTTATGTAAATAAATCTATATTATTATTATTTTACTTTAGCTACGAGAGGCCTATATAACTTGGAACTTTATTTCTATCACTGAGTAGGTTAAAAGATCACAGGAACAAGGACCCCGTTATCAGAAACAGATTAACATACTATTCAAACGTACGTTCGTGTCGCGGCCAGACGCAGAGTGGACTGAAGTTCACTCAAGCTAATCAGCTTGTGTTTGTATTGCCGCGCAGACGTCGGTATAACGTATCTACGCAAAAGTACCCGGCCAATCACTTTTCGCTCTTATTCCCCTTTTTAGGGTTCCGAAGCCAACAAGGAACCCTTATTCGCTCTGTCCGTCTGTCCGTCCGCAGCTTAGCTCAGAGAATCTAAGTACTATAAAGCTATAATTTGGCATGGATATACATATTAATAATTCCGACAAAGTGGTAAAATAAAATCATGAATTAAATATTTTTTTGGGATTCTTCCTATAGACGTAAAGTGGGGATGTTTTTTTTTCTCGTCTGTCCCATGGTGTGGGGTATCGTTGGATAGGCCATTCAAAAATATTATGGGTTTGTTAAAATCATGTTTCGATTCAGAGATCCTTTTGCGTAAAATTAAGCTTTAAATTGCAGATTTATGTTAGAGTCAAGTGTCCCCCCCCCCCTACTAATGAAATGGTTGCTATTGGCTATGTGAAAAAAATCAAGGCAGTAGTAAATATAACGAAATTAAAAGGAAAACTATAACATATAAGTAGGTTTTATAAGTTTACGAGTAATAGTTGACCAACTTATAAAATATACTTGGCACAGTAAAAGTTTTGTACAAATGCCATTGAATAATTACTTAAATAACGTGGTTAGCTGTGTAAAACAGATAGTAAATATATGATTATGAACCATGTAAAAATATACAAAAATAAAATCATAAAATCCTTAATAATAATGATTTCTAAATTAATAATGTTAATAATGTTGGCAGTACCGGTCCGTAGTCCATACGGTGCATGCGCGCGGGGGAATCCATTTTGTGTTAGTGCAGAAGTATTTTCGACGTTTAGTAATCTAAAGTCGAATTAGATTGGATTGCCAAGCAAATTACTTATTTTCTTTTGTCGATATCCATCTATAAAGTCAATATTCGACCCGACTATATCACTAATTGAGTAGCGTAAAACTTTCCAGAACGACATAAGAAATTTTTTCAATTCCGAAAGAGAAATAAAAAAGGAGCGTGCGCGCAAGGATCCAGGAACGAACCATACTATTCCCCGTGGCTCTAACGCGCGCTCGTATCGGCTCCTTTCGCAATTCGCACCCGCGGTGGTACTCAAATAGATAATATTTTTCTAACTTCAGTTGCGAAGTTGGATTGTATAACTTCTTCTTCAGTTACCAGTTAGTCCTTCTTTAGTTTAAGTCAAGAGTGAATAGGTTACTTCTAGGCAAGCGTGCTTCACCGTAGACCACATCATCGCTTACCATCAGGCGAGATAGTGGTCAAACGCGAGCATATAGATTAAAAAAAAACATTATCCTATGTGGGCCCGTTTTTAGACGTTGTGTACCGCTGAAACCGTTTTAATGTTCATGTAACATCAACAAAACCCTCTTCCCTCTTTCCCTCTCTCCGTATTATTATGCAACTTAGGAACTGCGCGTGGCCCGACACGCATTTGGCCGGTCTTTTTTACTAAATATGTTAGGAATGCTTTTAGGTATTTCCATTTCTTCAAAAACAATTTATTTCGAAGCAACAGAAAATACTTCAAGAGATGTAGCTGATTACAGTAACAATAATATACAATACAGTCATTAACGATAGAATGTAATGACTGTATTATAGACCAGGTACAAGTTGCAAAATTTTTAGGTATAGTGATAGGAGTCAGTTGACTTGGAAACTTCAAGCAGAAGAGGTTTGTAAAAAATTGAGCATATCCGCGTAAGTTTTATATAATCAGGCAAAAAGGTCAACATCACCACAACTGTGGTTGCATACCATGGTATAATCGCGTCCACTTTAAGATACGGGATAATCTTTTGGGGAAACTGTACTCTACGAGAACAGGTGTTCAAGGCCCAAAAGCGATGCTTATGGGCAATGCATATTATAAAAGTGACGGATAGTTGCGTTCCTGTGTTTAATTAAGTCCCTCAAACTATTAACTTTCCCGGCTATGTACATTTTGAAGTCGCTATTTTCGTTAAATGTAACATTAAACTTTTCACTGCAGTGTCAAAAGATATTTAGAAAGAGTCATGAAGTCAGTATAAATATCTACTACATGTTGAGAGTTGTAATACTGCTTTACAGAAATAGAGTGTTATTAGTATGGGCCCTATATAATAATATATAATAAAATACCTAACACAATTAAAAATAACACAATAAGAAACTTTAAAAATAAACTGACAGAATTATTAATTGCAAAATGCTACTGTTCTGTAAATGAAGCAAATCTTCTTCTTAGCGTGAGCCCACCACATTTTTACAATAGTTTCTTCTGAAATACGTCACGAAATGTATTCTGTATACTTTTCGCTGCGTCGCAAACTAGGATTTTCGGTTCATAAGTATCAGAAAAATAACAAAAGCCAATGATTTAATCCTTGAAATATTGTTTTAAAATAAGCGTTACATTCATTTGTAGATAGCAAACGGGGTGGTATTTCCTGTTTTTATCGGTTGTTCCCACTATCAACACAGGAAACGCTTTATTTATTCAGCATAACTAATCAATCTGCCTAGCCTTTTTTCCCAACTGTATTGGATTCAGCTGAGTACCAGAGTTTTACATGGAACGATTGCCTATCTGACCTCCACATCCCAGTAACTGGGTAGCTCGGTACCTCAGCATAACTAATACACGAAAATTTGTTTACAAATATCCAGTTCTGAAATTCACCTCGCTTTTTTTTCGACAGCTGACCTTCGTCTTCCGATTCCTCGTCAGAACAGTACTAAGGTACTTCATTTTCACTTTAAGACGTCATAGCTATTTAAAACTAGTCAAATATTAATTTAATTACAAGCTAATAAAAGCGTGTTAGTAAAAAAATACTTTTTTCAAAAAAATACTACCGACTTCCAAATAAGAAAACTAGAAAGTGAAAAATAACTTTATTTTTGGAAGTCGGTGTCTTTGGTAGGTACCAAATTTTTAAGTTATGGACACCGACTTCCAAAAATAAAGTTATTTTTCACTTTCTAGTTTTCTTATTTGGAAGTCGGTAGTATTTTTTTGAAAAAAAGTATTTTTAATTTTTTACTTTTTAGCTGTACCTACCTAATAGGGAAGTATTTAAGTAAGTACCTATAACGACAGAATAGATTACCCGAATAACATGAAACTTGAATGCCAGTGAAATGAGAGACCTGCATACCCCTTTCGAGCGTACTGGCGTGATGTTATGTTATGAAATGGTATAAACAATAAACAGACATGCGATTGCAGCAATCCCGAGAGATTTTCCGATATTTATTGAAGAGTTCTGTTGTATATCTCCGAAGTTCTTCATCAGATCTTTACCAAATTAAAATGGGACCAATTTCGGAATATACTCTCACAAACAAAAAAAGAATTTTCAAAATCGGTCCACAATTGACATGTGCATCTGGACCGAGGGCCCATTTTTTAAATCCTTGCGAAACGAAATAAGACTTAAAGGGAAATTAGTTAAAAATAGTAAAAACATAATGCAATGGGCCTAGAATTTCTTAAACGTGAATTCAAACAGTTATAATTAAATAACTTGGGCCCTCAATCCAGACGCGTGCATAAACTGGCATAGCCTAAATCTCAGAAAGTACTATCTCTGGGTTAATCATTTTTATTTAGGAATTTAGTTAAGAATTTCTTAAATATTTTCAGAAATTCCCAAATCTGTAGAATATGACATTACAGATTTATGGCGGTATATCTAGGGCCCTCAATCCTTTAATGTCTCTACTGAGGAATCTGCAAAACATGAATTTATCTGTAGATATATATTAATAGGACTTTAATATATTTTGCTTAGATACCTCTGTAAATTAGTTAAAAAGAAATAATGACACAAAAGTGAATTGTTACAAAGTAAATGAGAATCGAATTTTACTATAATGTCTGAACTGAGAGCCCAATATTTTCGGCTTTATTGACTAGGTTCAACCTCATAGATTAAATCAAATTAAAATAAGATTTTTTACTATTTTTTAATTAAAATGTCACATATCGTCCGTTCTTCTAAATGCAATACTTTAAGAGAAAATAGATTTTAAATTTTTCATAGGAGAAAGTTTTGTAGGGTACATATGACTTTGTTGCTTTTTTGGACTGATCAGTATGTATCCTCATACAAGCTATTTTTTAAGCGCCTAAAGTAAATATTTATTTCTTGAACTGTCGGAAGCGACTGTTTTTTGTGATGCAATATTTTGAAGGGAAACAATGCAATTGTCAGGAAAAGCTATTATTGCATGGGTCCTTTTCGGACGAGGATAAAACAAATCTTTCTTGGTAATGTACGGTTACAAAGTAACTAATTGCATTATGTAATGGAGAATAACGTATTGAGGATAATACCTTTGTGTCATGTAAATGTGTGGCAAATTCATATTACGAGCTCTCTGATTTGATCTCATTTGATTTGAACGGGACAGATAAAGTTAGTTTGAAGGTATTTTCCTTTGAAACTGATTGTTTCGGGTAGTTCGAAACAATCAGTTTCAAAGGAAAATATTTTAAAATATTAGGTGTTATTGAATTTGTCTCCCAGTTGAACCCGGCTGATCTTGGTCACTACAAGGGGCATGGTTTCGTAAACGGCCGCATGGTCTGTTATGATGATTTAATGCTTAGATTTTACAATAGTAGAGAAGAACAACCTATTTATTTACACATTGTGACATACGGTTTGACTGATCCTAATTTTGAAGAGTAAATATAAAAAATATTAAAAATATATGACTGCGCTGCTAAAATCACGAACTACAGTTGGAGGACTGTTCTATGGAAAACTATTTAATATCTAAGAGGTCACCCGACTGCAGTTCGTGTTTATGGTAGCGCAGTCGTGTTTTTTATATTTTTATTATTATTTATTTTTCTTTAATACATTTTAGTGACAAGTTTAATTTTATAACAATATGTAGATAGGTAGGTACTCCTCTGAACTTAAAATTTCATATCCATGTTGTTATAATCGACGACAAAATCTGAATTCATCTTTGAAAATAGAGCAATATAGTTAGCCGCTATTTTTGCCCAAAAGTTATAGCACTAAAAACTAACATTATTAACTAGCGTTCATAACTAAAAATGTGTGTGTGTACCAGAGTACACAGGTAAGAAGTGAAACTTCTTTACGACATATCATTTTTCTACTATTTGCAACTTCACGAAAATGGGGTAGATAAGGCCTTAAGAAAAACATTTTTTTCCGTATTAAATTAAAGCTATTTTATTATTATAGACATGCATACAATTAATGAGTAATTTATATTTATAAATTAATTAATTTATAAATATTAAAATCATGCTCATACGTGTTGAATTTATAAAACGAAATATATAATTACTCACTTTTCTTGTAAATTCACTTAAATATGAATAAGTCTTTTTACTAAACTTTGATAAAAAAAGCAACATGGCGTGTAACCGAAATACGTGACGTTAGAGTCCTTCCAACGAAAGAAGTCCCGTAGCGCGGCGCTAGTTTCTATGCGACTGTACGCTGTCCTCTAACAAATCTTGTTAGTTCCATGTATTTCCGCGGGACTTTTTTCGTTGGACGGACTCTACGTACAAAATTTTCTCCCATACGTCGATAAAGAAGTTTCACTTCAAAAATCAGCAACCAAACTTCGCTCACTCGCTTCTTTGAACAAATTTATTGACAGTTTAAACCGTTTATTTGTATATTTGTTACAAAAAGTTTGTAAGTAGGTAAATTGTATTTTACAATATCAGACTATTTTTAGGTTACATTTATGTAAAGTAAATAGTTTTCTTATATTTATACTGATCGTAACCGTTTATTTGAATAGTAGTTACAAATAGTTTGTAATTAAATTGATGTTATGATATCAGAGTATTTTTAGATTAAGTGAAGTAAATAGTTTTCATAAATTTTTACCGATTGTGTTTTATTCATCGAAATGAATTTGATTGATTTGCGGATTGCGACGTCTCTGGTGCTACATATACTGTCAATAGAAACAATGACACATGATTTTCCGTCCAAAAAGGTAACAAAATCATATGTACCCTACAAAACTTTCTCCTATGAAAAATTTAAAATCTATTTTCTCTTAAAGTATTGCATTTAGAAGAACGGACGATATGTGACATTTTAATTAAAAAATAGTAAAAAATCTTATTTTAATTTGATTTAATCTATGAGGTTGAACCTAGTCAATAAAGCCGAAAATATTGGGCTCTCAGTTCAGACATTTTAGTAAAATTCGATTCTCATTTACTTTGTAACAATTCACTTTTGTGTCATTATTTCTTTTTAACTAATTTACAGAGGTATCCAAGCAAAATATATTAAAGTCCTATTAAAATATATCTACAGATAAGTTCATGTTTTGCAGATTCCTCAGTAGAGACATTAAAGGATTGAGGGCCCTAGATATATCGCCATAAATCTGTAATGTCATATTCTACAGATTTGGGAATTTATTAAAATATTTAAGAAATTCTTAACTAAATTTCTAAATAAAAATGATTAACCCAGAGATAGTACTTTCTGAGATTTAGGCTATGCCAGTTTATGCACGCGTCTGGATTGAGGGTCCAAGTTATTTAATTATAACTGTTTTAATACACGTTTAAGAAATTCTAGGCCCATTGCATTATGTTTTTACTATTTTTAACTAATTTCCCTTTAAATCTTATTTCGTTTCGCAAGGATTTAAAAAATGGGCCCTCGGTCCAGATGCACATCAATTGACGGAGATATCGATGAACATACATAAAAAAAAAAAAATGTCTAACATAGAACCTCCTCCTTTTTTGGTAAGTCGGTTAAAAAGTAACGCCGTATCGTCAGCAAACGTGAAAATTTTAGCCTTTGGAAAATTGATTTAGGCAATGGATAAAGTCGGGCCCAAGATCCTACCTTGTAGAACTCCGAAAAGAACTGAGGCGTCATTACTTGTGATGTTATCAAGTTTCACACACTGTGTTCTTGCCGTGAGGTAACTTTCCAACAAAGTCAACTGAAGGTCCCTCATTCCTAGAAACAAAGTTTAGTCTACATCCGATTTGGCTACGTTATTTATATGATCTAGGCTATGGGGCTTCCCGGCTGTGGCGCAGCGCAGCATCTGAGTGATTAAATAACCTATTAATTTAATCTCTTAACAAGGGGTCTCTTATCACATAAAATACAATGTTTTTGTGTTTTAGGAAAAAGCAACGATATGTACTATTTAAAGAGCGTACACTGAGGTTGGGCCAGTACTGTGTCATGTTCTGTGGTAGACACTTCTTCATCTGGTGAAACAATGTCTATTCTGAAAAATAAAATGTGTAGATCGCAGAGTGTACTATTGGTAGCACTGTTCGTCGGGATAGCACACTCTTGGGGTAAGCTTTATATATATATTTTTTTATCTTTTTTTTTTATTAAATAGCTGGTCAGACCGATTCGGATTGGCAGTTAACCCTGCTAAGTGTCAGGCTATTATAGTTGGGAGTCCCTATAGCTTCAGAAAGCTTGATGGATTATCTGTTCCACCCTAAATCTTTGACAACGTAGCAATTCCGTTTGGCTCCGAGGTTAAGGGTCTTAGTATGCTCGTCGACACTTGCCTTAATAGGCGAAAACAGGTAACGAGTGTCAGCCGAAAGGTCACCGGAACGTTACGTTCGTCGTATCAATTAAAAAATCTTCCTCCAACTCAAATAAAAGCCATGCTTGTACAGTCCCTAATCTTTCCGATAGTTGACTATGGCGATGTATGCTACTATGACCTGAACGCAGATCTACTATAAACTTTACCGCCTTTTAAATAACTGCATTCGATTTGTCTTCAACCTCCGTAAGTATGATCATGTATCTGCACATCGGTCATTACTAAAATTGTTACCCATTTGTCAGCGTAGAGCCTTGACTAACCTGTTTTTATTTATTGATAAACCCACTTCTCCTTATCTGACTTCATATATTCAATTCAACCCGTACAAATTTATTAGAATACTTAATAGCATCTCTCTGCGTTTGGACATATTTTCTTGCTCTTTGGCGGAATTCCAGAGGGTGACACTTAGTGTGTTGTCCACTGTGTAACTTGTGCTTCTACCCAGACCCGTTACTTGGGAATGTACTATTAGCAATGTATGACTATTTTTGTGACATGGGTCTTACCTGTTAAAACAAATGTAAATGTTAATGAATAAATAAATAAAAATAAATAAAATTCTTTTGTTCTGGACATAGTAAAAATCTTCGTTCCACCAATAATCGTCTTCTACAATGTCCCTCTCACCGCTCTGGGTTTATCCATTCCTCCTTCTTTGTCCAGGCGATCTCCCTTTGGAATGCGCTCCGTCAGAACATTAGGATGGCAAGCAATCGGTACTCCTTCAAATTGAAGGCACGTGTTAAATTGCAGAATCTGAACACAGTTAGTTTGTTGGATTCGGTTTCTCAATGACATTGCTTTTGTATGTATGTATCTAAGTATATATATATTTTTTTTTTTTCTACTTGTTCTTTCATTTAGTTGCACCTGCCATGTTTTATCTTTGCACCTACCAAGGTCGACTGGTAGAAAATGCCTAATGCATTAAGTCCGCGTTTGTATTTGTGCATAAAATTTTAATTAATAAATAAATAAATTTGCTTTCCGTCTATGGAAGAACCCGCATCTTTGTAAAAACCGGCCAAGTGCGAGTCCGACTCGCTCACAGAATTTTCCGTATAAATTGCTACAATCACCAAAATATATAGGTAACATTATTAACGTTCATAAACAATAAAAGCACCGAATATTGCTCTAACGAAGGGACAAAATTAACTTTGCCGTTCGGAATCTGTTGTCCCCATACATCAATATACAAAATTTTTACTTTTTAGGGTTCCGTACCCAAAGGGTAAAAACGGAACCCTATTACTAAGACTCCACGGTCCGTCTGTCTGTCTGTCACCAGGCTGTATCTCATGAACCGTGATAGCTAGACATTTGAAAATTTCCCAGATGATGTATTTCTGTTGCCGCTATTACAGAAAATACTAAAAACAGAATAAAATTAATATTTAAGTGGGGCTCCCATACTACAAACGTGATTTTTTGCCGTATTTTGTGATAATGTTAAGGAACCCTACGTACGCGAGTCCGACTCGCACTTGGGCGGTTTTTTCTATGTTGTAACTGTTTAAAATCCTTCAATAAACAAACAAAAAAGAAATGGGTACAGAACCCTAAAAACCGACCAAGTGCGTGTCGGACTTCGCACATATAGGGTTCCGTACCAAGGAAAAATTCAGATTTTCAATATATTTGTATTTGTTAGTAAAATATACGTATTAATTAACATTATCACTAAATTTCAAGTACATAAGGTCAATGGGAAGTTAAAAAAATCTTCCACACGAAGGGTTTGGAAGAAAAAAATATTTTTTTTACCCCATAAAATGGCGCCCAAAATTCGCCATTTTTGTTTTTTCCAATTTTAATGTAGCCAGTGACACTCGTAGGATAAAGACGAATCGATTGACGTAAGAATCATCAAAATCGGCCAACGTGTTTGGTCTCTGGAACGCCACATAGGAACAAACATATATACATACATACATACATACATACATAGACTGATAAACACATTACCCTCCTTCGGCAGTCGGGTAAAAATAATAATGATATGGCTATTGACTGGAATTCTTCCTAATAATTATGCATTAATAATGTATATTTATACATTTAATTTCAATTTATATTGACATTTTGCTTGTACTATGCTTGTGTTGTGCCTGTATTGTTTTAATTAAGTTTGATTTGTTTTATAAAACTGTTTTGCATGACTTAGTATAAGGATCACTTAATATTATAATAACATCTGTATCTTGTACCTACTTTCTGTGCAATTAAATCATTATTCTATTCTATTCTATCAAAAAACACTTTTTGCCCGACCTAGGCATCGAACCCAGCAGCCTAATTGCGTAAGTGAATTCTGCAAAGCAAACAAGTTGGAAACTTCCCAAAAAGGACTTTTCGTATTGCATATTACACTCTGAAACGGAAATGTTATGCTCCTTTCATTACCAATATTTTGACGTAGAATTGATTGTAAAAGAATGAATAAAAGCGGAAGAATCGAGATAAAACTTCACTATTGGTATTGTGTAATGCAAATGTCATATATCTTCAACTCCGTAGTATCTCTAAGTAGTCTGTGTTCAACTCAAAGGAGGATTTTGAAAGCTAACGCTAGCTTTCCAAATTAGTTTCGCAATACCGAAAAAGTTGAAAGAAATTATTCTGATTCTTTGAAAGAATCGACTTGTTTCCTTTGCAGAATTCACTTACGCAATTAGGCTGCAGGACCCTACGCAGGTCCACTCACGTTTGCGACCACGAGACTGATGAGTCTAACCTGTGTTCTTTCAGACATCGCCGTAACAGCTGGAGATCGACTAGAATTTTACACTGACGATGGAAAAAAAATATACACCGTGCTTTTCGACTCTCAAAACTTGACTGCGTTAGCCTATGATGAAGTTCATAATATGCTGCTGTATGTCGACAAACAGACAGACAACGATGCCATATGTGGTTACAATATAGCTTCTGGAGAATACAAATGCTACATAGAAAGGAACGGTAGAAACATCCAAGGGCTGGCCTTCGATCCTGTCACAGAATTACTGTTCTTCACAGATATTAAGGAAAGGAGCATTAATTGGTTTTCATTAGAAAATGGGACCATAAACAATGTTCACGGAAATCTTCTTTTTAAAATGAATGACAGTATCCCCACGGACATCGTTGTGGATAGTTGTCGGGGGTAAGTTATTAACAACAGTCTGATAACTTATCATAATCTTCCTGCCTTTTTCACATGTTACTTGGGGTCGGCGCAAGATTATTTTTCATCCATACCGTCCTGTCCCCCGTGACCCTATCATTGACTCCCTTTTCTTTCATATTAATCCTCACAAAGTCCATCCATCTTTTCTTTGGTCTACTTATCCCTCCTCCCACCTCATCATCATCGTCATCATCTGACCTCGCCCACTGCTGAGCATAGGCCTCTCTCTTCTTGTACCAATCACCACGTTCCCGTGCCAACCTCATCCAGGTTCTACCCGCAATGGCAACAATTTCATCAGCCCATCTCGCCGCTGGACGACCAATACTTCTTCTTCCAGTCCTTGGACGCCATTCAGTCACCACCTTACTCCACCTATCATCACCGCGCCTTGCTAGGTGATGATAGGTGTAAGGCGCCTTGTTAGGTGTGGTATCCTCCCACCTTTCCTTTGAATTCATAACTTGCACTTCATCCCTCCTCATCACATGACCATACCAGTCTGATATCTTATAATATCAAAGAATCTGGTCTGTATTGGGATAAGAACTCATGGTTTTTAATTTGCAGATATGTTTACTGGGTCACCGGAAACCTTTCGACGTCCACAATAGAGAGAGCGCGATTTAATGGAGCAGATAGACAAGTTGTTATAAAACAAAACAAATTGCACCTACACGGCTTGGTTATTGACCATCAGACACGGAAAATATTCTGGTACATGCCAAATATAGCAGAAGCTTACTATATTTATAAAGCCGATTTGAATGGGAAAAATATGGAGTCATTTATTCACTTTATTAACCTACCTGGTGATAATGTCCCGTATTTTTTCCCAAATACCATACTGTTTTCAAGAGAATTCGCCTTCACAGAGCAATGGATCGTATCCGATGGTTACTGGCAAGTTTTGAAAACATCAAAGCCATTACCACACACTGGTTACAATGTGATATTTCAGGTTCATACTAAAAACGTCTTCGATATGGTGGCCAATTACAAATTGAAAGATCAATTTCAGGGCATTTCGGAATGCAATCAGGAACTTGATTATGATACCAACGACTCATTAAAAATTGCTAGAGAATATGTAGGTCCGTTTTGTGTTCATGGTATAAAAGTTACTGGTCAATCTTTTTGCAAATGCACGTCCGGGTATACCGGTGAGCGATGCGACGTGTCCGTGTGTGAAAACTATTGTTTTCAAGGCCTCTGTAGTACCACTGAAGATGGACATCCTAACTGCAGGTAAAACATATTCTACATCTTATTTCATTTCTTTTGGTATAGGTACTTCACAATTTATATATTTCAGATGTAATGCTGGCTATACCGGGAAACGTTGTGAAGTGAACCTGTGTTATGGTTACTGTTTGCACAACGGTAGCTGTTCTTTAAACGAAGGGGATGAGGCAGTCTGTGAATGCATAGGAGAGTACGAAGGTGAAAGGTGTGATGTTCCACTACGCCCAAAAAATTGTGACGGTTCCGTAAACGAGGAGGTTGAGCCAGCCAGTCAATGTGTTGGTAGTCACGAGATTTCTGGACGAAAATCTGATAAAAATGAGCCTATTACCACTAATTCTACGCACTACTCACCAGAGGGAAATATAAAAATTTCCGTAGTTGTTGAAGTAAAGTCTAATAAAGGTGATAACTAAAAATTGTTTTTTGTCTGTCAGACAAATTAATGAATAACATTGGCCACGTATTTTTCTTGTGTCGCGTAAACAAAAAATAACGACGATACAGTCACAAGCCCCTCAGAACTTTGAAGCGCTTTATCTTTTTGTTACTCCTGTAGATTTTTGCCGTCTGGTTTGCCATAATGTTGGTAAATCCTAAGGTTAACTAAATATAAGGATAGTCTCTTTTTATATGTAGGTATGCCATGTTTTCATTTGTTTTTCTTTTATATGTTTTAATAAGAATTTATATTTTAGTTATTTTAGTTTCTAATTAGTTCTAGAATAAGATAATTATTTTTTATTTTAGTTTAATTACGCATGCTGTGGCTTCCTATAATTGAGGGAGTGCACTTGCCATTACTTAATATTAATGATACATTGTGTTTTTTTGTGTACATCTTTCGTTGGAGGTCCTAAATAAATAAATAAATAAAATAAAATAAAATAAATAAATAAATCTTTATCAATTTGTTTTGATACAGCAGAAAAAAATGCCCAATATTTTATGAACATCTATTTGAAGGACTATACAGGGTGATTGGAAGTTGGGTGCAAAGCTTTAAGGCGAAGATAGTACAGACAATTTAGAACCATTTAAGCCATGATTGTCTTAGACGAAGTCTTACTATTTTTTTTACCAAATTTTTATGATTATTTTCGAAAGTTCCCAAAATTTTAACTAAACTGCTTATTTATGGTCAAATTGAATGATAAATGAATCCATTTTTTTTTGTTTCATAAAAGTAATAAGTAAACTATCTAGCAAAACATGTTTTACGCTTCTGTGTCGTTAGATTTTTTTTTACATACAAATACAAAATTTAAAATTTCTCCCTCAAATTTGTTTGTTAAGGACCTACAATAATTTGTAAGATATCCGCGTAAATGACACCTCAAAAGAAAGAGCGATTGTCAAGCATATTTTAAAAAAGGTTTGAACAAAAAAAACACGCCCCGTCTTTTTATTAAATAAGGTTTACAAAATGTATTTATGACTTTGAATTTTTTTTTATGAACTTTAAATGCCTGTAAAAAAAAATGTCTAACGACACAGAGGCCTAAAACATGTTTTGTTAGATTGCTTACACATTACTTTTATTAAATAAAATTAAAATGAATTCATTTATCATTCAATTTGACCATAAATAAGCAGTTGAGTTAAAATTTTGGGATTTTTCAAAAATAATCATAAAAATTTGGTAAAAAAAATGTTAAGACTTCGTCTAAGACAACCATGACTTAAATGGTTCTAAATTGTCTGTACTATCGTCGCCTTTAAGTTTTGCACCCAACTTCCAATCACCCTGTATAACTAATAATTATTTTTGTATCCAGGAGTCATCCCTATTAATAAATTGAGTCTACAACACTCTCTACATATAGCAGCCTATATAACAACGCGGTTAGTATGTATGCTCGTGGGACTGCCCCACTTCTGTAGTGCGTCGGGAATGTTCGCAGTTGCACATGTAGCTTGCTTTTACTCAACAATGAGTAAGTGTCTATCGGTACTATCACGAACCGACCTCGGGTTACATCATCCTATGTGAGCCCGTTTTTAGACGTTGTGTGCCGCTGAAACCGTTTTAATGTTCATGTAACAACAACAAAACCCTCTTCTTAGTCATTAGTTCTTAGTATTATGCAACTTCGGAACCCTATTACTGGGCGTGGCCAGACACAAGTGCGTGTCCGGTATATTTTGTTTTCTTTTTGGGTGGGAAATCGTCCAATGACTTCTCCCGCTCTGGGTGAAGCGGTAGGGCGTGTCAGACTTTTACTTACTAAAACCCACCCGTGGTCCATCAATTGCTTGTGCCAGGGCCGCGGTAAATCTCTTTCAAATTTATACGCGACCCAGACATGCATTGGCCCTAGCGGAACCCGTCAGTATTGCTGCCACCTCTTTGAGACGCGTATGGAACACTACACGCCGTCGACTCGGGCCTGGTCTTTATCGGATGGCAAGCTACCCTTTACTCGCCGTCCGCGAGCCCGCGGTGGCCGGGAAGCCGTTTGCGACGCCCGACGCCCGGGGCGTCTCTTGCAGTGGCTAGGGACATGAGGGCGTCTCCGTTGCGTCTCCCTCACGCGTTCCGCCTCCTCCTTCGTGAGCTGCTTCGCAGAAGGAAGTGACAGCTGCCCATGCCCTCTCGCTCCGTACCATGGCCTGAACCAGGGCCGGACGCGAGAGATCGCCACCGCTGATCGCCACCACGAGGACATGGTGGTGCTCCGCCCAAGCGGGGCAGACCTCCACCGTAACCTCCGGGCGATCCACACAATGGTGACACCTGGACGTTTCCTACCGCCTTGTCCTGAACAGGAACCTCCCGATGCAGCCGGGTCCGGTGAGGATCTGCGTCAGGTGGAAGGTGAGGACGCCGTGGCGCCTCTCATGAGGGGCCTTGTCGCCGTAATTGTGGCGTGCCCAGCACTGGGTGGCGACAGTCGCTCTCTCCATGTCGGCATGAGATCCTGCCGGAGCCCTGTCCGCGCTCTTATTCCCCTAGCAATAAGGTTGAAAAGTGGTCTCCGGGGACTTCTACATCAGCACGCTGAGGACAACTTGTGCGTGTTAATTAATTTTGATAAGGAAGGAAATATCCACTATTAATTATCTTATGCAACGTTTTTTTAAGAAATTTATAACATACTTATACTTACGTCGAGCGCAGCCTCATCACATGTTATGTTGTTTCTCGTGTTGGCGAGCTTATTGTCATTAACTGTGCTCAGATCCAAACCCCGGGCTGCAACTGTAAAACTCCAGAGTAAAAAAAAACGAAAATACTTCATCCGACCCGGGAATCGAAACTTAGACCTCATGCTGAGCAGTAGCGCTTGCAACCACAAGACGAACAAGACATAGAAGTAGACCTTTGTCTTTTTTTAAACCTACCATATTACCTACCACATGAAGAATCAAAACTATTGTCATCTATCCATAATAAATCTGTAGCGTCTCCGTTAATTGTTTATTAATATCACATCACACATCATCAGCCTATTAATGTTCCCATTGCTGGGACACAGGCCTCCTCTCTGTGAGGGGATGGGCCGTAATCCACCACGCGGGCCCAGTGCGGATTGGTGGATGTCACATGTCTTCGATTTTTTGGTTCTAGGACATGCCGGTTTCCTCACGATGTTTTCCTTCACCGTTTTTGAGAGCAGTGGTGATGAAATAATTAACACAAAGTAAAGCGCCTGCCCGGGTTCGAGCCCACGACCTACAACTTGTAAGTCGCGGCCGATACCACTGGGCCACCACTGCTCCAATAATAGGTATTAATTTAGGGAACTTAGTATGTAAATAGTATTTTAAGGTATATACTTTACAGTAGGTAGGTTTCCCACAGCGAGCCCGCAGATGTTTTATTGCGTGTTGTTTTCTGCCTTGGGTATCCAAGGATGACAATAGTTATTTTAATTTGAGGGTCCCTTGCCCAATTTGTGTATTGTTTTAGTTTTAAGAATTAAGCGATATAAAGAACCGTCTGCATCACAACAAAAATCTTACTGATATAACAGTAAGATTTTTGTTGTGATGCAGACGGTTCTTTTGTTATTTAAATTATTATTTTTTATTTGATATAGGCTCGCGCTTGACCACCATTTCACCTGATGGTAAGCGATGATGTGGTCGACGATGGATCGCGCTTGCCTAGAAGTAACCTATTCACTCTTGACTTAAAGACCCCTAGATTGTAGCTATCGGGAAACACAGACTCGGGCAGGGAGTTCCACTCCTTAGCTGTACGCATAATAAAAGTGTTCTCAAAACGTTTAGTGCGTATGGGTGGGATGTCCACCATGTACCGATGGCGCATCGCCGTACGTCTGGTAGTCCGATGATGAAACGGGCTGGGCGGAATTAGATCATGCAATTCCATCGCACACTCCCCGAAATGTAATCGATAAAAAACCGTTAAGCTGGCAACTCGGCGACGATGTTCAAGTTTAAATGTTCTATATTTATTGTGTAACCTTTGTAGCTGTAAAAACCTTTGTGTTTTAGTTTGTAACGTGCCGCCCCGACCGTATCCAAACTTTTCGACAATTGCTTCGATGAAATGTATTCACTCGGTTTCGATCTAGTGGAGCGGTCGGCCGGCATTCTTGCTCTTTGTAATTTATTTTCAATAAACTGACTCCAACACGAAGTCTCGAAGACTCCAAGAAGAAGTAAATCAAGTACTCATTTTGCGATTCCCGTAACGCCGACATAGCTAAGTGACCAATCTACGTTCCCGAAATATCTACTAGGCTTATTTTATCCCACTGCTGGGCCAAAAACCAAGTTTCACAAATAATGTACCTACATGAATCAATAATATCTTTTCTTTATACCTTTTAACCTAGCCGTTATTAAGGAGTATGCTTTAGGAAGTACCCGTTTTACGACACTAAAGCATAGTAAGGGCCTTGAAGATCGACCCGAGCAGCATTATGTATTTTTGTTTGTATGTATGTAAGTTTATCCACGCATTCCTCCGAAACGACTTGTCGGATTGTTACCATTATTTTATATGATAGATATCTATCAACTCAGGGCATAATGCAAGTTTCATCCAAATCGCTTCAGCAGTTTTCTAGATATCGAACATACACATATAATATATATAACATAACTACTTAGCAACAAACAGCACGAATGTTTAAGTTGAGTTATTATGGGTATTTTGTCAATCTTCTGTCTTCTTCTTTGTCTGGTGTCAGATTTAATGGCTTCTGACTACCGCAAAGATTTTGAAAATGTTCATATGACAGCCGAGACTCAATGGCAATGGCTTAAGGCGTTTATATTCCCCAATGTTAAGGCGCTATATACGCCCCAATGTTAACGCAGTACTGGCCGTGTGCCCGCTCGATGCCAAAATATCAATATTGAACCTCCTTTTGAACAGTTTTGTTTGCAAATTATTATTTGATTTACCAAAACCAAACTGCCCTGTTAGTGCAGTTTGGCCGCGCCTCATTTATGCCGTCAGCGGCCCGCTCTGGCCATTTGCCCGGCTCGCCCCCTAAATCCGGCCCTGATTCCAGCAATATTACATACTTAGGTGTCGAATTGATTACCTTCTTTTTTTTTAAGTCGGTAAAAATACAATGTGTCATCTCGGCCATTCAGATAACGTGGTGTGGTCCTTAGTGATGTAACAGTGCACTAACAGTGCAGTTTGGCCGCGCCTCATTTATGCCGTCAGCGGCCCGCTCTGGCCATTTGCCCGGCTCGCCCCCTAAATCCGGCCCTGATTCCAGCAATCTATATATATAAAAGAAGAAACTGACTGACTGACTGATCGATCAACGCACAGCCAAAACCGCTAGGCCTAGAAGCATGAAATTTGGCAGAAAGGTTCCTCAAGTGACGCAAGTGAGCACTAAGAAAGGATTTTTGGAAATTTCACCCCTAAGGGGGTAAAAAGGGGGATGAAAGTTTGTATGAAATTTTTACAGTTTGTAAGTTGGACACGTTAAATTTTAGATTTATGCTCTTGGTTGATAAAAAGAATTCATGTATTTATTAGTTTTTGGAAATTCCACCCCTAAGGGGGTAAAAAGGGGGTTGAAAAGTTTGTATGTAATTTCTACAGTTTGTAAGTTGGACACGTGATATTTTAGATTTTCACTCTTCGTTGATAAAAAGAATAAAAGGTTTTTATTGGTTTTTGAAAATTACAACCCTGAGGGGGTAAAAAGGGGGTTGAAAGTTTGTTTGTAATTTCAACAGTTTGTAAGTTGGACACGTGAAAATTGTAGATTTACGCTCTTGGTTGATAAAAAGAACTCATGTATTTATTAGTTTTTGGAAATTCAACCCCTAAAGGGATAAAATAGGGGTTGAATTTTTATATGAAAAGTCTTCGGTTTGGAAGGTAAAACAGCTGAAATTGTAGGGTACGCTCTTGATTAATAAAAAAGTGGGTAAGGAGGGTAAAAAGGGGGCTGAAATATTATATGAAATTTCATAGGTTTAGAAGGTAAAACTTCTGTTATCGTAGGTTTTGATCTGTTATGATTAAAAAACACAATGAGTTTATTGATTTCTGGAAATTCTACCCCTAAGTGGGTCAAAGGTGGCAATTTGTTGGGCTTATATATTTGAAACTTGGCATAAATACTAACAGAAAATTGAAGGTTGTCATTTCATGTTATCCAAAACTACTCCTAAAATACGATTTAGGGGGTGTTAAAGATTTTTCATGAATTTTACTGTACAAGGCTTCTTTTTTGATCTAGGGGAGCAAACGAGGGCTATTTGTTTGAATGAAAAGTCTAATTCCTAGGGCAAATTATGAAAGGTATCATTAGTATTTCGGAACTACCCCCAAAAGACGATTTAAGGGATGTTAAAGTTTGTATGGAAAATCTTATTTATTGGGTTAATATATACTTGAAACTTGGCACAAATACTAACTAGAGTAAATAATAAAGAATGTCATTATTGGTTTTACGAAACTACCCCTAGAAGAAGATTTGGGGAAGATGATAGAGATGATTTGATGATTTACAGATCTTGGGTTAATAATCTTGAAATTTGGCACAAATACTAACCTTAATAAATAATGTAGGTTGTTGTTATTTATTAGTTTTTCGGAACTATCCCCAAAATAGTATTAAGGGGGTGATCAAGATTCATTTTAGTATTTTACTGCACATAGCTTCTTTTTTTAATGTAGGGGAGCATTAATGTAGCACTAAGGAGGGATTTTTGAAAATTCAACCTTCTAAGAGGTAAATTTATTTGTATGATAAATCTCATTCCTAGGGCAATAATAAATTGCCAGCATTATTTTTTCAAAATTACCACCAGAAGATGATTTAGGGGTGTCAACGGTGTTTTGAAGAAACTTACGGCACTAAGTCGACCTCTACCTCGATTTGGAACTACCAAACTGGACCGTTTGTCTCAGGTCAAACAAACAAAACACAACAAAAAATGTAAGGCCTAATATACATAGGTAATTTTATGAGTTGTGAGTGACGTTTAAGTGTCGCGTAATTTACGCAGCATTCGTTTTCATACTAAAGTAATTTTTGCTTCACCCATTATTGATTTAACAATAGCTTATTTTTGGTCGCCTTCACTTACTGCACATAATTAATTGTACTTAGTTGAATAAAATACGAAATCATGCGAACGAAGTCGCGGGCGGAGTGCTAGTATTACATACTTAGGTGTCGAATTGATTACCTTCTTTTTTTTTAAGTCGGTAAAAATACAATCTGTCATCTCGGCCATTCAGATAACGTGGTGTGATCAACCACAGATAGTTTACTTGTGATGCTTGACTAGACAAAACGCTCTACCGGGATTATACAGTTATCGGAACGCCCTAAAAATAACTTGGAATTGCTGTAGGTATCTGCAAGCTATCCGTATATACAGGTGTTTTTCAAGCAGGCGTGGATGACCAAATCCGAAACTATGAGGAATATCGATAAAACTGACCAAGTGCGAGTCGGACTCGAGCACAAAGGGTTCCGCTTCCGTACCACTATCGCAAAAAACTGCAAAAAATTCACGTTTGTTGTATAGGAGCACCACTTAAATATTTATTTTATCCTGTTTTTAGTATTTGTTGTTATAGCAGCAACAGAAATACATCATCTGTGAAAATTTCAACTGCCTAGCTATCACGGTTCATGATATCTCATGAACCGTGATAGCGTATTATAGGTACAGGCCGGTGGCTTAATAGCATACAACTTTTTATTGCCATTATTTGTGATATTGGTACGGAACCCTTCGTGCGCGAGTCCGACTCGCACTTGGCCGATTTTTAAGAAATACGGAACCGCATAACATAGGAACTGGCACACACAACAACATAGCCTGTAACGCAGATTTTTACTCTAGTCTGGGCTATAATTATTTGGTGGATTTTTATTTGTCAATAAAAATATTTGATTCGTTTTGAACTGACCTTTCCTTACAAATGTCTTCAATGTCATTTCATTGATTTTAGGCATTTAACCTAATGAATGGTACCGGTACTTTCGGCAAATTTCATACATAATTCCTGATTTACATCATCGAATCAACCACAGAACAGAAAAAATGCCTTTGGATCAACCACAGTTTGCTTTGCCACGGTTTTTATTTTGCCAGTGCGTTAAAATTTGGGTTGTTTTTTATGACGCTGGCCGAATTTAAATATCGCCTTACATTTCTTCTAAAAAAAAGTAAATGAGAATAATAAGGTTTACATCACTAAGGTCCAGCACACACCGAGACGCAACGCGACGCGACGACGATTGAAGTGGCCAATATTGCGGTATGGCGCTGCGCATAGTGACGCCGCGCCGCCGCCGCCACGCCGCACAGTGGGCTGAAACGGGCCGGTAGAGGACTTAGCGTTTAAAAAAAAAAGTTTCTTTTTCTGAAATTTTAAATAGTGCGTTGGATTTATCTATTGATTATAAGTAATTATTTATATGAGGTTCGTTTAGATAACTTGAGTATTTTCGGAGTTATTAATAACCAAAGTAATTTTTGTATGAAGCAAAACAAAAAATCTTGAAAATCTATAAATTCTCAAATTTTCTCAAATAATTGACTTTACGTATGTATAGTACGTATTTTTGTCCTCTTTTAGTACCTATTCTCGGGTTGCGATTTTCTGCGATTTGGTCGCAATTTCAAATTTTGTTCTCTATTCCACACCACCATAGAGGTTAAGAACCAGGAGCGTTTTTTTTTATGTAGTGGTCTCCCCGTTAGGCCTAATCCACTAAGGACTAAGTATATATAGAAATAAAATAAGTAAAAATCACAATCAGGTACTGGTCACTGCACTTTTTTAATTTAATCACTATCAAGAGTATCCATATTAACGAATGCAAAATTTTCGTATTCGTCATCATCAAAATGTTTCCGTTTGTTCAATTATTAATAAACTTTGTGCTTCTTCTGACAAAGTTTTATGTTTTCTGCGAAGTTTGTGGCGTTTCGCTGAGATGAGTGGATCAGAGCTGGTCAACAAATTATTTAAAATGTCTTCATTTGTAGTTTTTTTACTGCATTTCCTGGAATGGTGTTGGCGGTACCTACGAAAGTCTTTTCTAGCTTCAGCAGCTTCTTCAGATAGCTGTTCAATTGGTATTAGACCCTTTCAACTTAGAAACTTTAAATAATAGCTGCACCATGCATAAGAACTTTATGAACACTTGAAGGCATATAATACCAGCCATATAATTCCAAATACAGTCGCATGGTCACTTGAGCATATTAGAAAATAAAAAAAAATAAAAAACAGCAAATTTTTTTTTTAGCAAATTACGTCATACTCCTATATTACCTATGGTGGTGGAAAATGTCGAACAATTTTTATTTATTTAAACTACTAAGTAAGTATTGAAGTACTTCCGGACGTTTAGTGTACATTATTTTCAATTTCAAATTAATTGGAATAAATTGCTAAACTAAAATTTCATGACACTTCATACAAATTTGATATGGCTATATATCCGAAAGTACGAGTCCAATTAAAAAATGTCAAAGAGAAAAATGTTTAAATTTAAGTGTAGATACTAAAAAAATACATTTTAGTTCTTAAGGCCCAACCTTGTAATACCAGCCCACTGTGCGCCGCCTTGTGTCTGTGAATTCTCTCATTAAAGTGTGTTCATTTTTGTGAAGTTAATTAAGTTCTATCTTGCTCTTCTTCTTTTCGTATCAATTAAATATAATCTCAACTATTCAAACCTGGCTCGACCAGTAGGTTGGTATGTGGCTACATGGACAGTTCTGTCGTTAGCCACGTTTAAATCCTGAAAGGTGCAGGTGGTTGAGCATGAAGGGCAGACGAGGAGGTGGACTATATCCTGTGAAAGGGCTCCAGGGCAATTTGTTTGTGATGGGTCTATGATGCTCCATTTGGCCAAGTTGTTTCTTCGGCTAACCTGGGCCCACATTCGATTTAAGCATTTTTCACACTGGATGCGTTTTGCGTCCTGCGGTTCGAACATTTCCCGCACCAAATGTTCGCGTGACCGGACCGCAGGACGCAGAACGCATTCAATGTAGCAAAACTTTTAGGGATTTTTATATTAGCCACTGCGTTTCGTGTCCAGAGACCCAAGATTAGTGACATTCTATAATTGAAAGAGTAGCGATAGCGATTGGAAAAACATCAAAAATGTATGGGAATGTCAAATGCTATCGAAATGTCACGTGATCAATCCCATTTTAGCATTTAGACCAGTGGTGGGCAAACTTTCTTAATGGGGGGCCACAAAGTTTAAGAAATTTCAGAGGAGGGCCAGAATTAAAAAAACATTTAATTCAATTCATTTATTCAATAACGATTTTTACATCATGTCTGAATTTCTATAACTAAATATAAATAAGAAACATCATGCATGCAATCCATATTTAAATCAAAACAATTATCGATTACAGCATTACACACTTGACTTACTTGACTTAAGATCCTATGGCCCCTAGCTGGGGCAGAGGGCTTCCACAGTAGTCCTCCATCGAGACCGGTCTTGAGCTTCGCGCTTCACCTCGCTCCACGTCATTCCGATACTCGTCGCTTCAGCCAATACGGTGCGTCGCCATGTTTGACGGGGACGGCCTCGCTTCCTTTTTCCTTGAGGATTCCAATCCAAGGCCTGTTTAGGAATGTGATCGGAATCCCTCCGGAGCGTGTGACCAATCCAACACCATTTACGCCGCTTGATCTGGCGGTCGATCGGGGTCTCGTGGCATCTCTCCAACAGCTCTACATTAGAGATGATATCGGGCCAGTAAATTCCGAGGATGCGACGAAGACATCGGTTGACGAAGACCTGGATTTGGCGCGAGATGTCCTTTGTTACCTTCCACGTTTCGCACCCGTAGAGCAGCACGGATTTGACATTGGACCCGAAGATTTTTAGTTTAACCCTTCGGGTCAGTTTCCGTGATTGCCACACAGGTCTCAGCTGTGCGAAAGTAGCTCGCGCTTTGGCAATCCGTGAAGTGATATCCTCTTCAGTTCCTCCAGTCTCTGACACGACGCTCCCGAGGTACGTGAATTTGTGGACGCGTTCCACAACCTCTGTGCCGATTAATATCGGAGAAGGATTCATCACACCTGTACGCATCTCCTGGGTCTTACGGATGTTAATTTTGAGTCCAGTACATTACACACTTGCACTAATGCAAAAAAATACAATTTCATTTATATTCGAAGGCCCTGCCATGGAAAGCTTGTGAGACATATGAAATTGCTTTTGATTTGCCACAATATTTTCGAATACAGGTTCGAGCTGTGACGATGTAACTTTCAGCAGCGCGAAAAGGTCTATTATTCCACTAATTAGAATCTACTTTATACTTCTAGTCAAAATATAAATTATCGCGGGCCATATACTATTCATGTCGAAGGGCCGTCGGCGGGCCGGATTAAATACTTTCGCGGGCCGGAGTTTGCCCGCGGGCCGTACTTTGCCCATCACTGATTTAGACCATCACCATCACTGATAGAATGACACTTTGTCTATAGCCTCAAGGGACAAAAACTATATATCTTAAAAAGTGCGTTCACTATAGCTCGCATCTCGCTGTGAGCTGACCCTAAGTAGGTACGGTCCACATACGAAAATGTCGATTGAAACCAGGCTGCGGTCCGGCCCACTTAACTTTCACCAAACGACACCCGGTCCTAAACGATAGAGAGACTTCCTCTGCGTAGCATAGCATTAGTACTTTAGATATTATTGGTACACCATATAAACTTCCACCCTTGTCAGCCCCTTAGGGATGATTTCCGGGATAAAAACTATACTAAGAGTATATCCTTCCTTGGGTCTCAAACTCTCTCTATACGAAATTTCATCTAAATAGGTCCAGCGGTTTAACCAAACATGAAAAGGTAACATACAGACAGAGTTATTTTCGCATTTATAATATTACTAGCTTTTTCCAGCGGCTTCGGCCGCGTGAATGTCGAAAATTATCCCAAGGGAACATATTCCCGGGATACAAAATATCCTATGTGCTATTCTATATGATACATTAGACTATAATCTATCTCTGTGCTTAATTTCACCCAGAGCCGTGCAGCCGTTTGCGAGTGAAGAAGTAACAAACATACAAACACACTCACAAACTTTCGCCTTTATGATATTAGTGTGATTACTAGTTATGGAAGTATGGATTTGTATGCATGTCTTGGTCGACTTTATTTTTGGGCACATTTATTGGGATTTTTCTGTATTTTGGCACCTTTCTCTATGTACATATACCTACTACACTATTTGCGCTGTAGCATGGTGCGGGTGACAGTTGTAGTAAATTAATATGAAAGCCATGAAACTACCTCCCAGGTCGCCACCTGGAAACGTGTGTATAATATGAAGAATACAACTTTTTCAACCATTATATCTCAGAAACGGTGACGTTTAGAAGAAAAAATGTTAAGACATTTTTATAGATAATTGCATAATCTACAATTTTTGTTTGACCTATTTTTATCATAAAACTTACCGTTCGGCTAAAAAACCCATATTTGTGACCTTTGACATTGAATAAAAAAATTTGCAAGTGTGGGATCGATGGGGACTTTTGACATTTCTTTTATAATGGTGTGCCGAACATTCGTACCAATTTTCAGCTATAAGCGAATTACTGCAAACCTAACCCTATTTTTGGTTTAACTTGACCGGACTAATAGTTACAATATAAGCCTCACCCCATACAAAGAAGGCATGAAATTATGATAAACCAAGACCCTAATCTAAGCAAGCATAAGCAGGTTGTATTTAAGCACTTGGGTGAGAATTTATGATTCCTCGGAACGCTACATTTTCAGAGAAACCACTATGGAGTCATCAGTAGAACACATCTAGAAAAACGCAATCCCGTACTTATCATTCAACATCAAAGTGAAAAAATATTAATTTCCGCTTTTCGTACGGCAGAAAATAGCAATTTTTATGTCTTTAAGGCCAGCGGGGTAGGCAAATCATTTTAAAATGCATTGTATTTCGGTGGGATAAAGACTAAAATGCAAGTAAAACAGTGTGAAATATTGTAATTTTCTTAGAACGAAAGCGCACTACTTCTATTGGTGGTGTAAACAATGGAATGATTGTTTTTGTTAAGCCTGCTCATCATGGGAGATTATAGAAAAAGTGTCGGCTAATGTGTTTGCTTGTTACCTAATTATTAAGGTACCTACATTTGATCCTACAAATTTTTGCGGTAGAAGAACTGCACCGTGAGACTTGTGTTTTTTACATGTTATTTTTAGAGTTCCGTACCCTAAGGGTAAAAACGGGACCCTATTACTAACACTCCGCGATCCGTCTGTCTGTCTGTCTGTCCGTCTGTCACCAGGCTGTATCTCGTTAACCGTGATAGCTAGACAGTTGAAATTTTCACAGATTATGTATTTCTGTTGCCGCTATAACGACAAATACTAAAAACAGAATAAAATAACTTTTTAAGTGGGGCTCTCATACAACAAACGTGATTTTTTTGCCGTTTTCTGCGATAATGGTTCGGAACCCTTCGTGCGCGAGTCCAACTCGCACTTGGCCGGTTTTTTTGCGTCTTTTCCATCCCAAACTTCCCAGTAGCTAATCGAAATTGACAATACGTTCGCCCGCTACCTAATAGGTCAAGTAAAACGAAATATGGGTGTATATTACATGGGTAACTATACTACTGCCATAATATACCTTTCGGGGAATACACGCCTGATAATACAATAACGAGCAATGAAAAAGTTCCAGTGACATAGCACCAAATTACTCCTAAACGGGAAAGGCTAGCTTAAAGACGCCGTCTGCAATATTGAAGTACATTTAACAGCGCATCAGAATATTACTAATTTAAAACGTAAATATTGTGTTCAAATTTTAAATTAAATGTGAAAAAAATTAATTAAGGTGTTTATCGGCATTTTGCGGGTGGAACTTTTTCATTGCTCGGCAGTTTATTATTGTTTACTTCGGACTCTATGAGTCGGAATGGGTTACAGCCCACCACCCTGATCTATTTCGGGTTTTTAGATGGGATAGTATCATTTTGAAATTCTTTGATTTCTTTTTCTTTGATTTTTTAAAATTTTTAATTTTACCTCCTAGCACTATAAGTTAAGTTGTTCATGGTAATGCCCCAGATTTTTTCACATAGGTACATAATAATCGATTGCGCAGTTGCTCAAGCAGACACATGAGTGATTGTATAACCAGAGCACGTGCTAGTACATAGTACAGAGATGGCGAACCTTTATTACTAATCGTGACACTTTCATAAAAAAAAATAATAACTTATTATTTCAATGCATTAAAATAAAATAATAACAAAAAATATAATGTGGTTTCTGCTGCTGTAAATTAGATATAGGTTAGTCTTGTGTACAATTGGCGGTCAGTGGATACGAAACGGAGCACTATGAAAAAAAGACTTAAAAAAAATTCACCAAAAACCATCGCCTCAGGAGTAGTAGGGTGGGGGAACACCATGGGACACCTCAAGGGCATTGATATTGGCACCTGCTATATTTATGTGGTAGTATTGTATATGTATGTACCTACTCAAAAATTTGTTGATGAATAAATTGAAATTGAAAAACTGAATTGAAAAAGTCAAGTGATTCCGGAGGTCATGATACCTTGGAGGTCAAGGCCGAGTGGAGGTCATGGTCAAGTGACCTTGGGAGTGTCTTTGTAATTCCAGTGCCCTGAAAAGTTTTGACAAAATGTTACAATAAAATTCCTCCCCACATTCTAGAACTGAATGAGACGAAATTTAAAACTTGTATAAAACGCACACTATGCAGGCAGCCTTATTATAAGTTGGGGGATTACATCACTGATAAAAATGCTTGGCTCAATGCTAGTCCTGCTCCGCAACCACTAGTGCGCAAAAACAAGTGATATGCAGGACATTATTGTTTTGAAGTATTATTGGGCCTGCTGAAGACTATATGAATATATTTGTATTGTATAAACTCAATTTCTTTTAGTATTATATAACTGCACAGCACATGTGTGAGTTATATGTACCTTGGCGTTTGCCTGTGTGTGTCCTGGCAGTTGAGTGTGTCATGCTCTCTCAAATGTCTCTCTGATGGTGGCACATGTAATGGATAATTCGGTTCCCTTCATGATGGTTGAGCTGAGTGGTGCCAATTCATGCGTCATGTTCGTGAACGGGCGGCATCAGTTGAGATTAATAATAACTGGTTCGGATGTTAAAGTTTTTCTAGTATTATAAAGGGTCTTTCAACAAGAACGGGTCGATGTTAAAATTGAATAAAACAAGATGTGTGTGAGATATTAACGAAATTTATTTTTTATTTAAAAGGCCCATTTATGCTATTATGGATGGAATATGACATCGTTCAAATGTCCGCCGCGGCTTCGTATGGTGGCACGAATCCGAGAGGTCCAATTTTTAATGACTCTGCTGCATAGAACGAGCGAGCGCTACAGATCAATGATAAACAATTTCTTTTGGCTTGTATTGAACAATATGGACGTGAACGACATGTGGTTCCCAGCAAGATGGCGCTACTTGCCACACAGCGAACGACACAATCAAGACAATCAATCGACATTCTGCATGAACGGTTTGAGGGTAGAGTTAGAGTTCCGCTAGACTTTTTCTTGTGGGGTTTTCTGAAGTCGCAGGTCTATGCCAATAAACCACTTTCGACCGTTGCCCTGAAAGCCAACATAACGCAGGCCATCGCTCGGATTCAGCCGGATCTATGCAGCAGAGTCATTAAAAATTGGACCTCTCGGATTCGTGCCACCGTACGAAGCCGCGGCGGACATTTGAACGATGTCATATTCCATCCATAATGGCATAAATGGGCCTTTTAAATAAAAAATAAATTTCGTTAATATCTCACACACATCTTGTTTTATTCAATTTTAACATCGACCCGTCCTTGTTGAAAGACCCTTTATAACTGCACAGTACATGTACAGTGTGTAGTGCTATTCATCGTCTTCACATATATGAATTTATTAATGTATGTACTTATGTAAATATTTTAAAACACTTTTTTTTTTAAAGAGTATGTATGGAGTTTCTTGTCCGTTCTTCTCCATAACAAGCTACTTTTCTGAATGGACGGCAGATTCAATTGTTATTACTTGTAAGTTTTAATTGTTGACGTTCAAAAGTGCCGCTTAGTGGCCTAGTTGAAATAAATATATTTGGCTTTGATGTTTTTTCTTGATTTTTAGGGTTCCGTACCCAAAGGGTAAAAACGGGACCCTATTACTGAGTCTTCGCGGTCCGTCTGTCTGTCTGTCTGTCTGTCACCAGGCTGTATCTCATGAACCGTGATAGTTAGACAGTTGAAATTTTCGCAGATGATGTATTTCTGTTGTCGCTATAACAATAAATACTAAAAACAGAATAAAATAAATATTTAAGTGGGGCTCTCATACAAAATACGTGATTATTTTGCCGTTTTTTTGCGATAATAGTACGGAACCCTTCGTGCGCGAGTCCGACTCGCACTTGGCCGGTTTTTTATATCTTGAAATCGGTGTGTTCTATCGCAAAAATAATTATAAATTTGCTCCCCTTAATAACACCCTGCCGCGAAATTCTCAACACGTAGGTATTGTTTCACTTTAAAGTCTCAAGGATACTGTTAAACATAAAACAACTATTTACATATAATAAATGCATATTTATTTATAAAAAATAACTCAGAACTTCATTCACTCATACATTACGTTCACAACAGAAGGTCAAATTCGAAAATAATGATATCTTGTGTCAAACTTATATTGTCTACAATTAGAACAAACTATGGTAAAAATAACTTAACCTATGGGGGAGCCCAGATATATAATAAACTTCTAAAAATTGTAAAGGAAACGACTTCATTTAGCATTTTTACCCAACTACCGATGGAGGGTAATGTATTTATCAGTCTATGTATGTATGTATGTATGTAAGTATGTATGTATGTATGTATGTTTGTACCTATGTGGCGTTCTAGAGACCAAACGCGTTGGCCGATTTTGATGATTCTTACGTCAATCGATTCGTTTTAACCCTGCGAGTGTCACTGGCTACATGGTGAATAGAAAAATGGCGGCTTTTGGGCGCCATATTGTGGTATCCCAATTTTTTTTTTCTGCCCTCCCTTTCGTGTGAGGTATTAAAATAAAGGGTTTTAAGAGGTGATTTCAAAAATATATAACACTTATATGTTTAAATGTAACTCATACTAAAAAAATAACTAAAAATTTATAAATAAAAATGGTAAATTTAAAAAAATCAAAAGACCCGACTGCTTAAAAGGCGAACTAAAAAGACGTAAACAAGAAGAAAATCATGCTGTGCAGTCGGAGGATAGGTACATCTGGTTTTGGTCAGCCAGCTCGCGAATATGTATCTTCCGACTACACAGCATGATTTTCTTCTTGTTTAAGTCTTTTTAGTTCGCCTTTTAAGCAGTCGGGTATTTAGTTTTTTTTTAATTTATATTTTATTAAACAAATTGTTAACTCATATATATAATGACGTAACACTGCATTGAATATCTTTATCTGAACCGGGGTCATCTATATTCATTTTGGCGTGCCCGAATTATTTTGTCGCGTACCTCCACTTGCAAACATGCCGTTGGTTCGCAATCCCTGACATAGTACATAAAGTTCATTATATCAGTGGAGCCAATGACCGCAACGGTCATATCTGTGCCTACGGCTGTGTATGGAGAACTTGTTATTGCAAATCTGACTCGTATTGGAAACGTTAGGTTCCGTACTAGCAGGGAGAGGGGCAGTTAAGTAAGACGTATGATATGTTTTTCTTGGCAAATCAGTTTGATTGAAAGTATATTTGAATTTATGAATCTTGGCTACAGGGGCGGTATAAAATGCTGGTTTCTGAATATAAGGCCGATTTCGGAATTGAGTATTTCGGTAAAGACGAGTCAAAACCTACTGTAATGGTAAAGTTTGAGAGGTTTGCAGGATAAAATAGAGTTAAGCAAATACTCAACTTCAAATTCTTAATTCAGAAATCGGGGAAGAATTGAAAGTTGAGTATATTTGTCAAGCTCTACTTTACTACTACTATGTACTTAATTTGAAGTGAAAATCTCTCAAAAGCAGGATTTGGTACGCAGAATTTATAATTTGCCATAAGTTAGGTACCTATATTAGCAAGGCATTCCACCCGTTCAAAATTAAAAAGAGCGTTGCCTCGTTTGACGTACCGAGCATGGTCAAAAAGTTTGTGTGTCTTCATCTGTTATACTTGGAAACTAAAATTGATTCATGTATTAATACATATGTCATTCTTGTGTTGCTAAAGACCTTAATAAAATACTGCAATGTGATTCATAAAGATGTATTTATTTTATTTATTTATTCATTTACACATATAATTATTTTTACAGGTAGAACCCAAGGTAATAAAAGTAGCCATACAATGCCTCGAAAACTGATCACACACCTACTCGCGTCTTGATTGACCAGGGGGTTGACCACAAGCTCTTAGAGTAAGATTGTTTTGAGTTTGTGTAAAGGACATATGTGTATGACCTGTATACATCTGTCCCTTACGCACACTCAAAATAACCTTACTCTAAGAGCTTGTGGTCAGGGTCACCCCGCAGTCCCAAGTTACGGCTCCGTGTGCCGGAACAAGTTACATAGAGGACAACACACTGTCACCCTCTGGAAATCCGCCAAAGAATACGACAAAATTTCCAACCGCTGGAAGATGCTATTGATGTAGCTTAAGACCAAAACCAACCTCCGACCTTACCAAATGTTGCTACTAACAAACATTAATATTAATTTAATTGGTAGGTATTTATTTATCTGTTACACACATCGCCGTCCGTCACTCGCGATACATCAGCGGACGTTTTTTGACGTCAAGTGTGGTCCTCATTAGAAGCCAGACAGATGACCACAGCCACTAAAATTATACGGAACCCTGAGAACCGGTTATCCTAAGTACTGTTTTCGTCACTCTAAGGCTAAGGCCATTGGACTGACGCTAGAATATGAAATTAGTTGAAAAATGATTCATTATTATGTAATAATGCAAATAACTAAGATTTATGTTTCCTTATTAGTTTGTTTTGTTTTGAATTTAGTAATTAATATAAACTGAAGATTTGATTATATCATTCATGGCTTCTACTGTAACTTATACATAGTACGAGATCCCACCGCAAAAACTTTTTTTTGTTGTTGTAGTAACATACTTTTCATTTATGATGCTTGGTAGCAGAATAGTTTAGGTTACTACTGTAGGCCGCCTGACAATATCTAGCCGCAAATAGTTTATTTTTTTTAAATTTAAATAGTTTACTTTTTTTTTCCTTGTGTCCCTGGCTACACTAGGAATTTCTCCTGATTCACATGAAAATCTTATATATGTGTTTAATTAACAAACATTAATTAAAATTTATTTTACCTGTAGCCTGCAGCCGAATTGCGCTATTGAATTCGGCAAGGCGCAAGGTTTGACCGCTATCAAATGGACCAATCACAACATGTGAGATGAATGACGCAATGTGGATTTCCGTCTGTGTGATTGGTCTATTGATATCAGTCAAATCCTTTGCGTTGCCGTATTTACTTACACAATAAGGCTGCTGTAAAAATCTATTATAATATCAAGTATCATTCAGAATTAAGTTTAATAAAAAAAATTGCTTGCAGATTTTTGCAGTGGGATCTTAGGCTATGAGGCGTTTGGTAGTTTACCCTGAATGGGACAAAAAAAAATCACATTTTTGCCATATTTTATCGAGCATCACTTGTTAGTGCGTCAAGATGAAATCTTGCATGCTAATTTTGAACAACTTTGTCTTGGCATATCATCTTGAAACATACTCGTCCCGTTCCAATGACAAAACATTTGTCAGAGATGAACTGATAATGTATCTAGAAACATCTCCGCACAAGGTCAGGCTCTACTCAAGTGTCATCAACGAAAACATCGCGAAAGTTATTAGCCCGCCGACAAACCTACGAAGTTTGGTGGGTATAATTAAATGTTCAAAAGTGTTTGATCCAAAATAAACGATTTAATATTTATTTTTATTTATTGGAAGAACATAAAAAATGTATGAGATTACCAAGCGCTATCGAAATATCACGTGTTCAGTGATGTCCTTCTTGGTGTCGTGGTGGGTTGGTAGCCCAGTGGCTAAGACCTCGCCTCTCGTGCTTGAGATCGTGGGTTCAAATCCGTGCAAGTACCAATGTGACTTTTTCAAATTCATAATATGTATATGTGGCCACATCCTCACATGAAAAGAAGATAAATCCATTACATTTTAATATTTCTATCATAGCTATACTATATTAATAATATAATATAATATAATATAATATAATATAATATAATATAATATAATATAATATAATATAATATAATATAATATAATATAATATAATATAATATAATATAATATAATATAATATAATATAATATAATATAATATAATATAACATTTTACGGGTCGTAAGTCCGTACACTGATTCGCCGTTAGTTGGTTGGAGAGAAACACGTCACAGTTAAATCCACTAGTTAAATATATTTTTGTAAAGTGAATTACAGTATAACTTAGATGGAAGGCGACTATTTCTCTCTCTTGGTTTGGATAGCAACACGGCTATAAGATCACTATCTCCGTTGGTTGCTTTCTTATGATTTTTTATACGTTCAAATTATGACGCACATTGTTGGCCTAAAGTAGGTTGCCAGTATGCAGAAAAATGTACGGTGACGAGACCGTACAAATATACAAATATAATATATTAAAAATGAAAGATTTTTGCTTGTTTGTACCGAATAAACTCCGAAACTACTGGACCGATTTCAAAAAATCTTTCAACTATTTCAAGCTACATTATTCCATTATAGGCTACTCTTTATCCCGGAAAAAATAACTGGTCCAGCGGGGTGGAAAAAAGCTAGTCGCTGATAAATTTTGTCTAAAGCTACTACAGACGCTCTTTGAGAATGAGTGGGCCGTATTGCCCGTATTCCACAATACGAATCTAGTGCGGGTTGTTAGATGTCACAATACGTCATTTCTTTGAATTTTTGGTTTATGATGGCCTGCGGTAACGTGGTAATAGCTTATTATCTAACTGATGGTGAAAATCACATCAATACCCGTTGCGTGGTTTAGGAGGAGTTAGCGGATATACAGACAGATTCGAAAAGCAACTTTGTTTTATACTATGTAGTGATGATATACTTTATTGTACACCACGAAATACGTACAGAAATTCTGCTGATACCCTAGAAATGTAGGAAGAGTTTCACCACAACAATCTCGCAGACTGAACTCGAGCGCTCGACCTCTTCACCTCACGATCCGAACTCGAAAGCCGTGAGAACCTGGCGACTTCTGCGCTCCTAGTAACTTCGTTCTATTGATCAGTTGAGTTATATGTTATGTAACATAGTATATGAGCTCAAACCTCTTACGGAAGAGGTCAGTGTGTTCTCAGCTTTACGTCTGTAAACATGATACTAGTGCTCTGCTTATTTTATTTTGGATTTAATGTGAGTAAAATTTTGTTTGTAAATAGACTTAAATGAACTTAAAAAAAATCCTCTTTTGCCTTAATGAAGAATGAAGTTATGTTGCCTTGGTAGCTTAAAATAAAATAGTGGTCCATGATTTAATAATAAACTTACGTCTGTTGAAAGCTCGTAATAAACTGTGCTCTCATTAATTTTAAGTGACAATTTTATCTCTTGAACCGCTTATAAAATACTAGCGGCCGCCCGCGGCTCCGCTGACGATGCCTATGTGTTATTCTGTTGTATAAGCCAAGTTTCATCAAAATCCGTTCACTAGTTTTTGCGTGAAAGAGTAACAAACATACATCCACACAAACTTTCCCGTTTATTAGTAAAGTAGGGTTGTATAACAAGAAATGCATAGAAATTTGCAGAGTTTTATTTTTGGTATATTTTTAGAGGTTCTCAAAAATTTATGAATAAGGCCTAATAATCAAGTCCTGCCCAAGACCAGAAGCTCTGGACAATATGTCATTTTCATTCTTCCATGGCGACAGTCGAAAAGCCAAAAATAATTCCAAACATTTTTTACTTTTTTAACCGACCTTCGAAAAAGAAAAAAAAAACATATAGTCGAACATAGAACCTCCTTCTATGTTCGACTATATGTTTATTTTCTTTTTTTCTTTATTTTCACCGATATTGCCGTCAATTGTGGACCGATTTTGAAAATTCTTTTTTTGTTTTAAAGAGTATGTTCTGAAATTGATCCCATTTTAATTTGGTGAAGATCTGATGAAGAACTTCGGAGATATACAACAGAACTCTTCAATAAATAACGGCAAACCTCTCGGGATTGCTTCAATCGCATGTCTGTTTATACCATTTCATAATATAACATCAATGGCTCTCAATGGGTACGCAGATCACCGTTTATGTTCAAGTTTCATGATATTCGGGTAATCTATTTTTGCGTTATAGGTACCTTACTAAACAACTTGCCTAATTAGGTAGGTACAACTAAAAAGTGAAAAAATAAAAAAACTTTTTTACAAAAAAATTGTACCGATTTCCAAATAAAAAACTACAAAGTGAAAAATAACTTTATTTTTACCTACCAAAGACACCGAGTCTTTGGTAGGTACCAATTTTTTGCATTTAAATTTGTAAAAAAAGTTTTTTTATTTCCAATCACTGTCGTGACGTTTGGTTGATAGAATGTCACTTGTCTTGTCTTACCTGTTTTATTTAGAAAAAAGAGGGGTGTTATAAGTTGTTTTAACGTGTGTTTGTGTATTTGGTTATCTGTCTGTGGCATCGTAGCTCAACGGATGAACCGATTTTGATTCCTTTCTTTTTTTTTAAAAGTGACTATATCGAGAGTATTCTTAGATATGTTGGATGTAAATCGGTTTTGACGTCCAAAAGTTGTGGGCGTTTCACAGTTTTAATCGGGCTGTTTTCGCAAGATATTGTGTCATAATTACGTACGTGTTCAATAGATTATCTATGAAAACATGTCTACTACTAGATAAATGATGTAGCATGAAATAAAAATGTGTCGGGGTCTTTAATTTTTTACCCGACTGCCGAAGGAGGGTAATGTGTTTATCAGTCTATGTATGTATGTTTGTTCCTGTTTGGCGTTCTAGAGACCAAACGCGGAGGCCGATTTTGATGATTCTTACGTCAATCGAATCGTCTTAACCCTGCGAGTGTCACTGGCTACATTAAAATTGGAAAAGAAAAATGGCGGCTTTTGGGCACCATTTTTTGGGGAAAATATTTTTTTTTTCATCCTAACCCTTCGTGTGGGGTATCAAAATAAAGTGTTTTAAGAGGTGATTTCAAAAATATATAACACTTATATGTTTAAATGTACCTAATTCTAAAAAAAAATACTAAAATGATGTATATAAAAAAGTTAATCAAAAACATCAAAAAACCTCTGGTTTTGGTCAGCCAGCTCGCGATTATGTATCCTCCGACTGCACAGCATGATTTTCTTCTTGTTTACGTCTTTTTAGTTCGCTAACGCTTTTTAAGCAGGCGGGTTTTTTTATTTTTTTGATTAACTTTTTTTTTATATTTGACTTGTCTAAAGAAGTTGTTAAATCTTTATACGCCAACTAACCTTGAAAATCTTTGATTAAACATCGATGTAGTAGGTACGCTAGTGTTATAGGTATAATTAGAACTCATTAACTCGATAGTTTTACTGTTCATTATCTGTAGTTAAAACCTGTATTCTTGAGTGATGTTTCTTCCTGAACCTAGATTTGAAATTAGATTTTGACTTGAGGATAAAATTGAATAATACTTTACGAGATTCGTGATCGAGCGATTACTAATGCTTCGATCACGTTTGTCTAAGTTTATCCGCATTGATCTAGGTCTTAATTGGCCATAATTTCCTGTGGCTTTTTTGCGTAGATAGATGCAATAGTAACGTACCTACAGATGAAGTGCAAATGATTTATAATCTTAGTCCTCCGGTGTTCTTTTCTCATTAATTTCGTTATCCGAGACGGCTAAATCGTTTCTCTAAGACTCGTCGAGCTTCATAGCCTCGGCGCTTCTCTTGTGGTTATTACTGTTGATTCTGGCTTTCAGAAATTACAGTGGTTTGGAATAGAGTGGCTGGCATGAACCATGTGAAATCTATCTACCTGCAAGTTTGTTGTTCTGACGCTGTTTCTCATTCAAATAACGAAGAAGCGATAAACGCAGGTCGGTTTCATTGGCTATCTGTTGTAAGACGTTCAACATTTAATTTTATTTTAGTCGTTCGATTCGCAAATTAGTTAACCAACGACGGAAAAAGAGGGATGTTATAATTATAACTTATAAGTTAGACGTGAGTATTTGTGTATCAGTCTGTGGCATAATAGCTCCTAAACGGATGAACCGATTTTGATTTAGTTTTTGGTTTGAAAGGTGACATTGGCTAGTGTTCTTAGCTGTTTGATGAAAGTCGGTTGAATATATGGACGTTATACTCTTTGAATCGGGGTATTTGCGCAAGATATCGTGTCACGGGTTTTAAATTTTACTTGTTTTTAGTAGGTATGAATTTGAAGTTTATTTCTGGGATAATATTTTGCTGCATTTTCTTGTTATAACGTGACGCTTTATGTAGTACTTTGGACTCTTGGTCCTGAAAAGTGGACCACTGGATTCTCCCCATAATTTAAATAGTTCAGGGTTCTCGTTGGCTACGTTTTCGAACACCAAAAGTCATTGGTGTCTTTACTAATTTCCCTAAGGAATTTTTATTACAAAGTCCTTTTTTGCGAGTCCCAACTTTGGTCTTCACGTGCTGCCATCCACATTCGTGCTCAAAACTTTCTTCACAATATTTTCCTCATTCCTCCGCATCATGAGTCCATATTCTTCACAGCTTGCCCGTCACCAGTGCCACTTTCAGTTCATTTTTAATTCTATCAATTCGCGTATCGCCGCACTTCACTCTTTGTATTTTCATATCAGCTGCATGAAATTGTAATTATTCCTTAGTGGCCAATATTCTGGAATGCCTTGTTTTCTGTCACATGTAACATCAAAACTGCAATTATCATCCATCCTTAGCTTGAGAATCTGTAGCTCTATTCTGTTAAAATCTCTCCGCAGATCTTAGTTGAAGCGAACACGAAGTGAGTCAATCTATCCATCAAAGAGGAATGACAGTTCACTTCAAGCTGACTTCATCAATGTTTTCACGGTGAGAGGTTTACAGAATCGCACTGCTGTAGTACTATTCTGTTAAAATCACACCGCAGATCTTAGTTGAAGTGTACATGAAATGAGTCAATCCATCCATCAAATAGGAATGACAGTTCACTTCAAGCTGACTTCATCTATGTTTTCATGGTGAGATGTTTACAGAATCGCACTGCTGTAGTACAATTCTGTTAAAATCTCACCGCAGATCTTAGGTGAAGTGAACATGACGTAAACTGTAAATATCTATTCAAGGAGAAATCACATCAAGCTCAATCCTTCAAGTTTTCACAGTGAGAGGTCTACAGTGGGCTTATTCCGAGTTTTTTAACGTTCTCGCTCGTGATATCGTAAACGATCTCTTATGTCAAAATATATACAAAAAAAATAATTAAAAAATTCAAAAAACCCGACTGCTTGAAAAGCAAACTAAAAAGACGTAAACAAGAAGAAAATCATGCTGTGCAGTCGGAGGATACATATTCGCGAGCTGGCGGACCAAATCCAGATGTATCCTCCGACTGCACAGCATGATTTTCTTCTTGTTTACGTCTTTTTAGTTTGCTTTTCAAGCAGTCGGGTTTTTTGAATTTTTGAATTATTTATTTTTATTTACAACTTTTTAGTTATTTTTTTTTAGAATTAGGTACATTTAAACATATAAGTGTTATATATTTTTGAAATCGCCTCTTAAAATCCTTTATTTTGATACCCCACACGATTGGTTTGGAAGAAAAAAAAAATTTTATTCCCCACAAAATGGCGCCCAAAATCCGCCATTTTTGTATTTTCCAATTTTAATGTAGCCAGTGACACTCGCAGGGTTAAGATGAATCGATTGACCTAAGAATCATCAAAATCGGCCAACGCGTTTGGTCTCTAGAACGCCACATAGGAACAAACATACATATATACATACATACATACATACATACACATATACATACATACATACATACATACATACATAGACTGATAAACACATTACCCTCCTTCGGCAGTCGGGTAAAAAGAGGTGTCTCTTTACCGTCACCAGACGGCCCTTATCCAGTTTCAATACAAATTGACGTGGGAACAAACAAGCCATTGAGCGTGAGTAAAAACTCATACTAAAGCACACAGAATAGACCGGCTGGTCCCTTAACCTCCGGGCTATCACGAAACTAAAAAAATAGAAAGTAGGACAAAAAAGACGTCAGTGGTTGCTCAACTAGATTAGCAAATGGTAAGGTTAAACAATGCAGCTGGTGACGTTTGACAAATGCCTAATGAATGATCGAAGGACTTATGTGAGATGGAATTATTATAGCCTAAGACCCACTGTTGAAATCTGCAGGTATTTTTGTTTGTAATATAATTTAATTTCCATGAACGGTACCATTAAAATGTATTGCTGCAGGGTTGCTTTGCATGACAATAGTTAGCCGCAATTACCTTAATTGTTTATATTTAAATTTATGTTTGATAGTTAACCCCAGATTATAAGTTATACAAGTGAATCCAACGACATTCAAAAGAAAGTGATTTAGAAAATAGAAAAAAAAAAACAAAAATAAGGTTGTCAGCTCTCATTTTGCCGCAATCTATGGGCATGCCAGTTTATAACTAAAAAAAAATCATTACAGCTAAATTTTCCCAGTCATCTATTCTTCTAAAAAGTATATTTCATAAAAAAATCAGATTAATCAATAAAATTAATGCAGATTTTTGCAGTGGGATCTCCCACTGTAACCAATTGATAAACTAAAGGAGCTTTCTAGAAGAACTCGCGTGGTCTTGAATCTTATGGTGTGGATAGTGGATGACCGTGTTATTTCCGTGTTTATCTCGTACAGACAAACATGCAAATATATATTGTTGAGAATACATTACATTCATAATTAATCGATTTATGTTGTGTGATAATAATTACGATAAACACACGCATTTTAAATTAAGTTGTGCGTACCTAAAGTGGTACCATATTTCGGTCCAAACCTCGGCAACCTTCGGATTTACCTACTTATTTCCGGAATTCCGGATAACTTCGGTCCGCGACTTCGTCAAAGTGCTTTAACTTGATTAATACCTATTAGACCAGGGCTGAACCCTTTGAAAATGGTAAAATGTGACAAAAAATAATAGTAGAATGAAACCCATTGGAAAAGGAAGAGAATATAAAAAAAAATGAAAGGAAAAATAATTTACGGGCGATCTGAGGTCGGGAAGTGGAAGGGGGTTTAAGGGGGACGGGAACCGTTTTTAAAGGTAAAAAGGAAAAAAGGTAAAAAACGGTTTATGTCGATTTCTGACAAATCTACAAGTCCTATGGAAAAAAGGTAAATGGCAAAGTTGTAGGTAATAAAAATTACATTACTTTACATAACCTCAGAATTTATGTGAAAAATTCAAAAAACCAAGTTTTTGTTTTTTTATTTTTAGGGTTCCGTACCCAAAGTGTAAAAACGGGACCCTATTACCACAGATCATATAATACTACAGTCTATTACTAAGACTCCGCGATCCGTCTGTCTGTCTGTCTGTCCGTCTGTCCGTCTGTCCGTCTGTCACCAGGCTGTATCTCATGAACCGTGATAGCTGGACAGTTGAAATTTTCACAGATGATGTATTTCTGTTGCCGCTATAACAACAAATACTAAAAACAAAATAATATAAATATTTAAGTGTGGCTCCCATAGATACAACAAACGTGTTATTTTTGCCATTTTTTGCGATAATGGTACGGAACCCTTCGTGTCCGACTCGCACTTGACCAGTTTTTTTAGTTTACAATAAAAAAAGATCACGATATTTGGTGAAAACTTACCTTTTTAAGTCCCAAACACACTGTAATTTTTTTAGATTTAAAATATTTATTTTTTTACCCTATTTTGACTTAATATCGAAAAAAGCACCCTAATTTTCAATCTAAAACTCTTACGTCATAATATCTGCATTTTTTAAAAAGTCGGTGGGCTTTTTGTTCGTTGAAATCTCTACTTTCTGATGGTGTGAAAAAATATACATTACTATAGTAAATTTAATTTACTTTAATAACGAACCCCAAGCCCCTTCCCTACTTCTCTATGAAATACCTTTTGATGGGCTAAAATTTTCCATAGGTCACTCAGGTTATCATCCGACTATTTTAAAAATTATCGACCCTGATCAATACGGATGGATGATAATTTTGACTCATTGACTTTTATAGTACGGAAAAGGCGGTCCGCGCGTTTTTCTGGCGAATTCGCCACACGGTCGGCACAGATAATATAATGCGGTCGGCTATCTCCGGGAGCGAAATATTAAAAATGCTGTGACTCTTGTACGAGTATAGTGAACACGCGGCCAAATGTTTACGTTTTAAGGCGCCGATTCCCTTGAGTAGCTGATTTTAAAATGAGAATCACGTCTAAATGGCTAGTCGTAATTTTTTGGAAAAAAATATATGTTATGTTAGACCATTTTCTTAATAATTTGATCTGAGCAAATTTTAAGTTTTATTCATATAACATAGTGCATAGTGTAATTAATTTGTAAAGTTATGTCTAAAACGGACAAAAACACGACAGTCGCAACAAAACCGCTGGGCGTATTTTAATGAAATCAACACCATCTCAAAGACAATTTAATTATATAAATTTTGATCTGAACCGTTTTTTTTAAAGGTCGTTGGCGTTAGTCGTCGTCTTAAATCTATGGAAATACCTATCGTGGGCCACTTTTTTCGACTTTATCGTTTGTGTCGACTAACTCAAACTAGTCTAAACCAACCAGGGTTGCTGCTGATGCACATTTTTTTCACATCTGCTGATGCTGATTTTAATTATTTTAGAAAGAAAACAAAACTTTATTGCTTTTTAATTTTCTTTAAGTAGGTCAAATGCTTGTTGTTTTTTTTTCACTAGTTAAAAACATTTGAAACTCATCAGTATAATCCTGCTTACATAAGTTACTTTTTGCAGATTTTTAATACACAAATTTAAAATTATCGTCCATATTTCCTTTTTCAACGGCCATTATTTATCAAATTTAAATTTTACTGAATAGTAGTAATGATACAAGTTTGTGTTTGTTCGCAATCGGCGCGGTCGTCCTCCGTCATGATTGGTCAAAACTCGCAACCGAAAAGAACACGTGGCCTTAGCCCCGCTCCCTCTGCAGTCATGTCACGAATCGAATTTCAGTATTAATAATCAGCATCTTTCAATGATGTTGGTGATATTGAAAATAATGCTGAAGTTCCGCTGATGCTGATGCTGAAGTTCGCAACAACCCTAGTCTCAATCATTCAGATTTTGTCCGACCAGTATGTGGCTACTCGGACAGCTCTGTCATTCGTCACGGTCAAATCCTGAAAGGTGCAGGTGGTCGGGCATGACAAGGAGGTGGGCCACTACAGCTGTATGAACATAATACCAGATTATCCTCCTTGCGCATCCAGTCTATTCCAGCCAACATTTTCGATGAACGGTCCATCTAGCTGGAGTCATATCCGCCGACCGATTCGCGGTCTTTGTCCTCTAGGACTTGTCTTCTCGGACTCGTCTTCTCCAACTACCATTTTATAAGCAACGTTTTTATTCTTTAGTTAATCACTCATATCATCCCACTGCTGGGACAAGGTCCTCCGCATTCTTATTCGTGTTTTAAAACTTAATTTATGAAATTAATGGTGATGATTATTTTATTCAAATTTTTAAACTTTTTCTTTAATTTTCAGGTAGCGTTAGCTGCACAGGCGCCCTGCATAGAACTGAACGATGGGAATAAGATCCCTATGCTTGCATTGGGAACCGGCAGGGGTACAGCTAAAGATGTGAGTTAATTTATTTTGGGTTTTGGAAGCATACAATAGCGTGAGAATTGTTAGACTTTTAACGACTACAACCCACCCGTGTTCCTTCAGGTGGTTGAGCCAGGCGGTTGCCTCCTTTTGCGAGGACGTGATGTTGCAAAAGGAGGCGGCGGAGCGTGCGCGGGAGGACGATCCTCTCGCGCCACCGCTCCGCAGGCGAAGAGGGGGTGGGAGAAGACGGTTATACGATCGCCTCCTCCCACCTCCTGGTGGTGACTAGCGGGCGACGGGCGCGGGGGCGCCTTTCGCCTGCATTGCACTAGTCACCACCCTCGTCGGGCGGGAACGGTCGAGCACTCATTCACGGTCGTTCCCGGGCCCCTCCACTAAGGGAGGTGCGTGAAGGGCCTGCCGTAAAGGCGGGCGGTCGTCCGCGGGGGACTGGAAGTAAAGGCTGTGCCGGTTTCCCAGTCCCCCTCCACTCAGACGATGCGGGAGTGCCGCTGGGTTATTTTAGTGGGTATACCGGGCTTGCCCGGGGAGTCCCACATAGCCCCCCATCCCCCGATGGGCGGGTATGCGTAATACATTTTTTCCCAGCGAAACCAAAAAAAAAAAAAAAGGTGTTTGAGCCAGGGCCACGGTAACTCTCTTTCAAATTTATCCGCGACCCAGACAGGCATCGGCCCTAGCGGACCCCGTCAGTTTTTGCTAAAATATCTGAGGTGCGCGTGGAATTCTACGCACCGTCGACTCGGGCCTGGTCCTTATCGGATGGCGAGCTACTCAGCTACCCATTACTGGCCATCCGCATGCCCGCGACTACGGTGGGCGGGAATCGGCTTGCGAAGCCCAACGCTCAGGACGCCTCCTTTGGTGGCTAGGGGCGTGAGACCTTTGCGTCTCCCCCACGCGATCCGCCTACTCCTTCACGAGCATTATTGCTTCGCAAAAGGAGGCAGCAGCTTCCGATGCCTGGACCAGGGCGGGACGCGTGAGGTCACTACCGCCGATCGCCTCCTTACGGCGGTGCTTCGCCCAAGCTGGGCATACCTCTACCGTATGCTTCACCGTGACCCCCGGGCGATCCACACAGGCACCTTCCGAAACAGCCGTGCCGGTGAGGACGCCAGGCGGAAGCTGAGAACGCCATGACGCCTCTCAAGGCACTACTCAAAGAGAGGCCTTATCGCGGGAATTTATCTCAGGACCTTATGCTTTGATTAATTCCAGAAGATATTTGACATTTTGTTGTTTAATCCTTGACTTGTCTCCATTGCAAGGAGTCAAGGAAACTGAAAGGTTACTTTTGTGCTCACGTCAATGCAGAAATCGAATCGTGACCTCAAAACGTGTCTAATTCGTTGTGCCATTTGGTTTTATATACAATGTGGAGTTGCAATCACGCTTGTTGCTATTATGCTGCACTTTGTGGTTTTCCATGGCACATAGACTAGTTATAATAATAGTTCTTGTGCGACTTTTGACCCTAGTATTGAGACGTGTTACGAATATCACATTCTTGTGGTTACTGTGGTATACGTAGATTCAAACTTAATGTCGGCCAGGAACACTTCGCTAGTCGTTGCACAGTATAAAATTGAAATGACATCATCCTCGGTGGGAGTGGGGCATTAATTTGAATCGATCTATCAACAATGCTGAGACACTTCCCACGTGGGCCTTAATCCACCACGCGGGCCCAGTGCAGGTTCAGGTCACAAGTTCCTCACGATGTTTTCCAGACCACCACTAGCCGCTTAATGAATCGATCTACAGCGGATCTTAATTGTGTTTTTATGGTGTACAATATGGAGTATTTATCTATCTACCATGTATTCTATGCATTATTCGAACAGGCAAAAACAAATCGTAAAGAATGGCTGGAAGGAATTAAAAGCTTTCTTGCATTGTAAATTGGTAAAGCCTGTAGTTCCTCTGATCCATATTAACATCTTGTTATACGGTCGTATTAAGCCTTGAGTTTTTTACCTACCTATCTTTCTAGTTTTTGCCTCTTTAAGTACACTATTTACAGTGTCTTCTCTTCACCCATTGTCTAGCACGTTGCTTCAGGAAGGTACTAGGACGCACGTAAACAAAACTGCGATATTTAAGTTTTTAGGCCAATAATTTATGATACTTTGCGCGGAGTCTCCGGGACATAACAGATAAATAACGGCTTAAATAAACGAGTTGTCTCTGCTGCTGCTAATTTTAGGCCCCGCAATCGATTCCCAGGTCAGTCAAAGTGTTATTGGGTTGTTCCATTAAGAACTTCTCAGAGGCGGCTCGAAGTTTGGAATTTAGATTCACACACTGCCCCACTATACGCTGCGGGGTCCGTGGCGACGAAGTCACGACACTGGGTATGAATTCGTTTTCTGTGTGTTGCACTACGCATGTTTTCAATGTAACGACTTTTTTTCTTCCTTATTGGTAGCGGCCCAATGGTAACCACCATGACTCACAAGTTTTAGGTCGTGGATTCGAAACCCAGGCAGGAGCTTTACTTTGTTTAAATTATTTCATCACTACTTCTCTCAAATCGGTGACGAAAAATATCGTAACCAAAAAATCGAAGACATGTGATATCCACCAACTCGAACTAAGCGCGCATGGTGAATTACGGCCCATTCCCTCTCACCGAGAGGAGGTCTGTTCCCCAGCAATGGGTACATTAAAAAGGCTGACGATGAATTTAAATATTGACCTTGAATTTCAGACAGATTCCCTCGACGATGTCCGCAACTCTGTGTTCTGGGCCTTAGAAGCAGGGTACAGGCATATCGACACCGCAGCAGTGTACGGGGACGAAGAGCAAGTCGGCCAGGGAATAGCTGATGCCATCGCCAAGGGAATAGTGACCAGGGACCAGGTGTTTGTTACTACTAAGGTTGGTATTTTTTGTACTAAATATCATCATCTGCCTAGCCTTTTTCCCAATTATTGTTGGGGTCGGCTTCCAGTCTTACGGGATTCAGCTGAGTATCAGTGTTTTACATGGAGCGACTGCCTATCTGACCTCCACAACCCAGTAACTAGGTAACACGATACCCCTTGGCAAGACTGGTGTCAGATCTCAGGCTTCTGACTACCCGTAACGACTGTCATAGATTTTCAAATGACAGCCGGGACCAACGGCTTAACGTGCTTTCCGAGGCACGGAGGAAACTCGGTATGTTGAAATGGTCACCCATCCACGGACCGACCTCGTCAAGCATTGCTTAACCTTGAAGATCGACCCATGCGGCTGTTATTATTTAGCCACGAGCTCCATTTTTTTGTACTAAATATAAAACCCCTTAATTCATTTACTCATTCGACAACACATAGCGAAACCATTGGATCCAGAAGCTTGATAGCACAAGTTTATTTTGGGGTAAGGAGTTTCTATGGATTTTTGACACTTTTGCGGATGGAAAGGTCTAAAGGGCGTAAGGATTGCTTTAGTAGGATGATAGATAATTGAAATGATAAAAAGTTAATTTTGAAATAAAAAACCCAACTGCTTAGGAAGCGAACTAAAAAGATGAAAACAAGAAGAAAAATATTATGTGCAGTCGGAGGCTGTTTACATATTTTTAGTTCGCTTCCAAAAAGTTCGGTTTTTGATTATAAAATTAACTTTTTATTTAATTTTTTTTTGTTATTATTTTTTATTCGAATTACTTTTAAATATAATAAGTATTTTAATTTTTTTGTTACCACTTCTTAAAACCCTTCACTTTAAAACAGGCTCGCTGGGATTGGGAAAAAAAAATTGGGGCCCTCACAATATGGCGCTTAAAATCTGCTTTGATGATGTTATTGATGAATTATTGCTTTTTTAACATCTTTTATCTAAGAATACTTGGGCGGTCAAGATGTATCTAACGATGACTTATTTGTAAAAATTCATCTGTCAGTTTGAAAGATATGAAGTAATAAAGAATATTATTACATACATACAAGATGCGCGAAAAACATAACCCTTTCCTTGCAATCGGGTAAAATAACTTTTTTGTTTTATATTCATATAATGAAGTGTTTCGTGTGTGGAGTTTCGCATAAACCAAATTAAAAGTCAAAAATATTTATTTCAACTAGGCCATTAAGCGGCACTTTTGAACATCGTAAAATTTACACGTAATAAAAATTGATTCTACCGTGCATTCGGAAATGTAGCTATTAATCATAGACATATTAAATAAAATGAACTGGACATACCTACAAAAAAAACGTGCCTACCTAGGTTCCACCTACGTGGTTACCAGTTAGGTTGGTCTACCTTAAAATGGCACATAAAATGGCTGCCGATGCTATGGTTGTGTCAATCACGGAACACAAACAAATTAATAATACAAAAAGTAAACAACCATTTGACAGCAGGACTACCACGAACACAACCACAAAATTCGGCGCCTAATATGGCGAATTTGGCACGTACGTACAACTGTCTCTACATCATAACAAAATGTTGCCATAATGAGCAACAACTGAAATATTGTTGTCTCTTTTGTCAAATACGATTACTACATTAGAAAGAATGAAACAAAACGATGTTTCACATTCCGTATCGTATTTCACTCATATTTGTATAAGCTAATGTATGTATAGAACATCGTAAATTATTAAAATTCGACCATATCTATAAACAAATTTTCTGCCTCGCTTTCAGCTGTGGAACGACAAGCACGCTCAAGATCAAGTGGTACCAGCTCTCAGGGAGTCGCTGACAAGGCTGGGTCTTGATTACGTCGACCTGTTCCTCATACACTTCCCTCTTGCTACCAAGGTAAGACCATATCTAAAAGAAAGGCTACATTTGAATGTATGTCAACTGCAAAACAGTATTTTTTTTATATAGGTTCGTTTTTGACCATTGAATCCATGATCTATCTCACCTGCCCCCTTAGCCAAGTAATAAATGTTTCGTATTGATTCTCTTTCTACAATCGTTAACGCCTTTTATTTGTATGGTCTGACCACGTGACTTATCGTTCAGATGTGTCATTCCCATACATTGATTCGTTTTCTACTATCGTTATCGATTGTAGATTGTCAACTTGGCTACAGGTGCTGAATTATGTAAGCTCATCAGTTAGTGGAAAAAGAATCGTTCGTGTCTCGCATAAAAAGGCTTTATTTTAACGCTCGCATATAGTAATTGTAATTGGCCACATCGCTCGTGTTAAAAACTCGACTTTTTATGCTCGAACCGAAATGTACTATTAGCATCTTTCAGTTCCAAAAGCTTTTTAAAAAAAATGTATCTTTAATAAGTTCTTAGAATAGGATAGGATAGATGGACCCCTTTTCCGCACTAGACTCACATTTGATCCGTTCTGCGTGTAGGCCTCCTCTCTGTGAGAGGGAATGCCGCCAATGGGCCGTAATCCACCACGCAGGATCAGTGCTTGTTGGTGAATGTCACATCTCTTCGAATTTTTGGTTCTAAGACATGCCGGTTTCCTCACGATGTTTTCCTTCACCGTTTTAAGAGTCTACTGATAAGTACTTATTATTGTTTATCATTATTACAGAGTGATGACTCATACGATACCATCGATTACTTGGACACCTGGAAAGGCATGCAGGAAGCGAAGCACCTGGGCCTGGCCAGGTCTATCGGAGTGTCCAACTTCAACGCTAGTCAGATTGACAGGATCGTGGCCAACAGTCATGTCATACCGGTTGTCAATGAATTTGAGGTAAGTAAGAGAAATCTTGTAGTTTCATCTACCGGCTGAATATGAGTTTATTGGAAACTAAAAGTGGTGAAATAAAAAAAAAAGAGTGAATATAAACAATATTTTCATAGAGGACAGAAGAGTCGAGTAAGAAATTAGTCTATTGAATTTTCGTGAGCAACATGTTTTGTTTTTAACCCCCGACGGAAAAAGAGAGGTGTAAGTTTGAGGTGTGTTGCTGTGTATCTGTGTGTCTGTTTGTGGCATCATAGCGGCTAAACGGATGAATCGAATTTTCGAATTTTGATTTAGTTTGTTTGAAAGGTGACTTTGTCGAGAGTGTGCTTAGCTATGTTTGGTGATAATCGGTTCAGCCGTTCAAAAGTTATGGGCGTTTTACTGTTTGAATCGGGGTGTTTTCGCAAGATATCGTGCCATAATTACGTGTTTCAATAGATTGCCGATCGAAGCGTATCTACTATGTACTAGATAAATCATGGAGCATGAAATAAAAATTAGCCGGGGGTTTTTTAAATTTTGAAATTTTACTTGTTACATACTTCTGATTTGGTCTCATAGATATATTATTTATTTATTTATGTACACACAAAAACACTTTACACAGAAAATAAATAATACAGATTGAAGAGCACAAAGGTACTGCTTATTTCATTTAGAAATTTCTTCCAGCAGATCTGCGATAGGAAAGTATATTGTTACTGCCGATAATTTAAAGTTGCTAGTGAATTCTTTAATTCCGGTGTCCATTGTCATTTCTTTATTGGTGAAATTTCAGTTTGTTTAAATTATTTAAAACTAGCGACCCGCACCGGCTTCGCCCATGACAAATTATACACAAAAACCTTCCTCGTTTCTCACTTTGGTGAAAACCGTATGCAAATCCGTTCAGTAGTTTTTGAGTTTATCGCATACAGACGCGGCGATGTACCTTATTTTATAATATGTAGTGATGACGCCAAAAACTGTTTTCTATATTAACTGTATTTTTATAAAGAAACTAGCTGACCCGGCAAACTTTGTTTTGCCATAAAAACACCAAACATTCATCTACTCTACCTACCTTACACTACCTACCCTACGCTACCTACCCTACCCTAACTACCCTACACTACCTACCCTACCCTACCTACCCTACCCTAACTACCCTACACTACCTACCCTACCCTACCTACCCTACCCTACCCTACCTACACTACCCTACCTACCCTACTCTACCCTACCTACACTACCCTACCTACCCTACCCGACCTACATACCTACCCTACCTATGTAGGTAAAGTTCAATATTTTTTTCTCTATTTTTTTTTTCATAATAGCCTTCTCCTTACAATAACAAACACAACAAAAAAAGAATAAGAGAAATCGGTCCAGCCGTTCACGCGTGATGCCGTGACCAAGGGAAATAGGGATTCATTTTTATATATATAGATATAAATTAATCATCACACACACAAAATATATACCGAATTCATCACAACTCAAAACAAGGTTCAGGTTTACATTATTCCAATTTCAAATTCAAATTCATTTATTAATTTTGTGAACATAGGGTAAATTTACAGATGGTTAAATAAATAAAAAATGTTGTTCCATACTATGTCCCGCCTGAAGGCATACAAAATATTTGGGTAAAAGGTAATCACAAAGGAATGTCACAATAACAAAATAAAATCAAAAATATAAAGTCAGTAGATGTCACAATTTCATGTCATAAAATAATAGTTAATAATAATGTGTCAATAAATTAAGACGGCACATAAACAAATAGATCCTAATACAATAATAATTGAGATAAAAATTTCAGGTCAGAATATCATTAACATTTTAATTATACAGACAGACATGAAACACTTAAATTATTTAAATTTATCATTAAGATATTCATTAACGGAATAATACGCCTTGTCATTCAATAATTCAAAAAGCTTACGTTTAAACTCATTCATGTTTATAGAAAAGTTCTGTGTTCAAAATACAACCAATGTTTTATTTCCCTCAGGTAAATCCTACGCTAACTCAAGAGCCTTTAGTCTACCACTGCCTTTCATTAGGCATTGCAGTCATGTCGTACAGTCCCTTCGGCTTCCTGGTGTCTCGCAACCGCCCAGATGCCCCCCCTCCAAGATATGATGACCCGACCCTGGTTGCCTTGGCTGCTAAGTACGGGAAGACTCCTGGACAGATTGTACTCAGATATCTGGTGAGTATTTATGAGAAAGCATACTTCGACGAATGGATTAAAATATTACGTTTTGATACAAAAAGTGGCCATGTTTATCAATCTTTATAAGAACCTTACGAAGAAACAATAAAGAAAATTACGTTAACACAATATTTTGAAACAAGTATTTTTTGCCCGCATTTTTCCGCACTCGTGCTGAAAAGTGTTTTGGCCAGTCCCAACAAAAATAAACTACGGCTCCAAAAAATCAACATGTCACAATACATAATGTGTTACTATAGTACATTGTGATACAAGGGTGGAAAGTAGGTTATTGCAAACGAGCTAGTTTGCAATAACCTACACGCCCGTGTATCACACGATATTTTTCAATACAGTTGTGGGAAATAGTAAAAACAAATCAAAGAATTAGATTTGTTAATTCACACAAAAAAAAAAATGCAACTGGACATATTTTTTTTACAACGAAAACAGCCTACACAGCCTATTCGATTTTAGACAAATGTTGATGTGAAAATAATTAAATTGAAACTGGTAATTAAATATATTAAACAACCATTTAAAAGACTTTTGAGAATTAAATGCTAAAACGTAGGGAATCATTCATTTTTCCTCGTATAAAACCTATTCCATTTTATTCTATGTATGAAAACTCCTTGCTACTAAACTTTTTTAAATTGACTTATAACTAAAGGGGCGTTTTTGCAACTGGACATTTTTTACAACGAAAACAGTATATACAGCCTATTCGATTTTAGACAAATGTTGATATGAAAATAATTAAATTAAAACTGGTAATTAAATATATTAAACAACCATTTAAAAGGCTTTTGAGAGTTCAATGCTAACGTACGGAATCATTCATTTTTCCTAGTATAAAATCTATCCCATTTTATTCTATGTATGAAAACTCTTTGCTACTAAACTTTTTAAATTGACTTATAAATTTAAAACTAAACTGCAAAACTAATGATCGAGCTCGTAAACAAAAGTCACGACCGCGTAACAGAAAGATGCCTATGCATAAGATTTAATTTTCGAATCATAATTATAGCCTCTGAAAGTACGCCATGTTTAACAACTGTATTGAAATAGTACATTGTGATACAAGGGTGGAAAGTAAGTTATTGCAAACGAGCTGTCATTAACAAGCCCGAGCCGAAGACGAGGGTTTTTAATGACACGAGTTTGCAATAACCTACACGCCCGTGTATCACACGATATTTTTCAATACAGTTGTGGGAAATAGTAAAAACAAATCAAAGAATTAGATTTGTTCATTCACAAAAAAAAAAAATATTCGCGCGTTTTTGCAACTGGACATATTTTTTTTACAACGAAAACAGCCTACACAGCCTATTCGATTTTTGGCAAATGTTGATGTGAAAATAATTAAATTGAAACTGGTAATAAAATATATTAAACAACCATTTAAAAGACTTTTGAGAATTAAATGCTAAAACGTACAGAATCATTAGTTTTTTCTCGTATAAAATCTATTCCATTTTATTCTATGTATGAAAACTCCTTGCTACTAAACTTTTTTAAATTGACTTATAACTAAAGGCGCGTTTTTGCAACTGGACATTTTTTACAAAGAAAACAGTCTATACAGCCTATTTGATTTGAGACAAATGTTGATGTGAAAATAATTAAATTAAAACTGGTAATTAAATATATTAAACAACCTTTTAAAAGACTTTTGAGAGTTCAATGCTAAAACGTACAGAATCATTAATTTTTCCTCATATAAAATCTATCGCATTTTATTCTATGTATGAAAACTCTTTGCTGCTAAACTTTTTAATTTGACTTATAAATTTAAAACTAAACTGCAAAACTAATGATCGAGCTCGTAAACAAAAGTCACGACCGCGTAACAGAAAGATGCCTATGCATAAGATTTAATTTTCGAATCATAATAATAGCCTCTGAAAGTACGCCATGTTTAACAACTGTATTGAAAAATATTTATTTATATCTCACAGCACGGCAAAGGCCTCTTTCTAAATAATATGTTGATATAATTTTATTTATTTTTCTTCGTAAGTGCGTTAAAAAACGGCCTTTGATACACTTGGGCATATACAGTCATTGCACAATCGGCTTCATGACGCCCTCGTGTTATGCCTCAGCTGCAATGAAAAAATTTGTACTATACACGCTTACCTCTTTTTGTCTTGTCCCCAGCTCGAGCGAGGCCTAATTCCGATTCCGAAGTCGACGAACCAGAAGCGTATAGCCGAAAACATCGACGTATTCGACTTCCAGCTGACAGCAGAGGAAGTCGCCACCATCAGTCGGTTCAATAAGAACACCAGGGTCATTGACATCAGCCACTGGAAAGATCACCCTTACTATCCTCATAATTAAGGCAACATTGAGTTTACTACTAGTCGATCAAAATAATTGTGCAGTAGGGAATATGCTTGTTTTTTTTTTATTTGACCTAATTAACGATACAAATACTAAAATTTAATACTAATAGTGAAAACAGAAACAAAATTGATCGAAAAACGAAAGAGATATAACAATTTAAAGAAATATAATATCTGACCCTCTCCACGATATTTTATCTGTGGCTGTATGGGCGTCGTGCCATCTGACGTCAGGTGGCACGTCGGACTTCTCTTTTAATTCTCAACTTTGAGACTTTATACTCGTAACTTTGTCTCTGATCGAGATATTTAAAAAATATTTCATATTTGTTGACTGTATATTAAGTATTTCATTTAGCAAATGAAAAAATCACATGCATATTCCCTATAGGCGCTGTGACGTCACTCTGACGTTCTACTCTCGCTATTGGCGCACGAGGAGAACGCGGGGCGGCGCGCGGGCAAGCGGGAGTGGGGTCGATGACAGTTGATGTGCACAGTTATTTAGACCGTGTTTTACTTGCCCTTCAGAAACTCAAATTCGTTGCAACAACTAGTAACTATGTATTTTAAGACTATTTTTGTAAATAAACATAAAACTTTAAAAAAAAACAACAACAATTTTTTGTTCTGTTTCCACCTTTTTTTTATTATTTTCGCGTTTGACCATTATCTCACCAGACGGTAAGCGACGATGTGGTTGATGATGAAGCACGTTTGCCTAGAAGTAACCTATTCACTCATGACTTAAGACCCCCAGATGGTAGCTATCAAGAAACACGGAAATTCCACTACTTATCTATACGCACAATGAAAGTAGGTGTTCCCAAAACGTTAATGTCACCTAGCAGTGTCTCCTGTCACCTAGCAAAAGTCGTTAAGGTTTTATAGATATTTATCAGAGTATGTTCACGAAAACGCATTGACAGGCGCTAAGCAAAGCAGACTTGGCTAGCCACTAGCCAAGTTCTCGGCGGTGAGGATCGGGAGAATGCAAATATGACAAAAAAAAATCTTTTGTCCTTATTATTTACATGGGGCTGCCAACTAGCGATCTCGCTCTATCAATCACGCTCATTTTATGGCTAAATCTATAGGTACTTTACCTAAGCTGCTAAAAAACATTCATAAAATTTAGTTACAATATTCCACTTTTTTTTTTAAATAACGTTGCCCCACACTATTCCTGCAGTTTTCTGCAATGGGATGTCATACTATCGATAAAATTAAAGAAGAGATGAAGATATTATTTTGTCATATAAATCAGGGTTTTCTTTCATACAAATACGCCTGTAAATACATGGACGGAGGTCTTCAAACACATTTCCTTTTTTAGGAAAATATACCGCGAAGTTTTGGACCTCCCCTCGTAGGTACAAAGCAGTAAGATCGTCCTTTTTTGAAATCGAGCTTTATACGAACTTCATTGCATCGGTAAATATTATAAAATTTTGCACCTTAGTGTAGTTTAAAAATATGCGTAGGACGAGTTGGGAATGAGGCGAAATACAGCTTGAGGAGATTTAGGGAACTGACACCACTCCACTGTCCACTTAGTCAGCTGAACGAGGTTATACTAAAAATGTCTAAAATATACTAATTATCCCACTAGGTGGACCGATGATCTGAACTCTAATTGTGTAAGTTCATAGAAGAGCACATAGTACCTACGCTTTCATTGTAATTACTTCATATGTTAAAAAATCCGTGTATGTACTCGACATCGTAAAACACGCAACCAATACTGTTGAGTTATAAAAATGAAAGGCAAAGAGTGTGCTTCGTGGGGTCAAAACAGATTGCGTTAGAGTACTGGGCATCCACTGGGTGCGAGACGCACAGCACCGATGAATGTGGGGACACTTGGGTGAGGCCTATATTCAGCAGTGGACTTCTTTCGGCCAAATTGATGATGATGACGAATGCCTTCCGTATTCATAATCAGACCTTCGAAGAAAATCTTATCTCAGGTATTAAGTTCTCATTAAGATAGAAAAATAAGCCCAAACACGAGGGAGCTGTAGTAAACCGTTCAAGAGTTTCCACAACTGTCTGCCGGTTGCATTATCAGATCGAATTCAGCAGCCTAATTGCGTAGGTGAATTCTGCAAAGGAAACCAGTCGATTCTTTCAAAGAATCAGAATCATTTCTTTCAACTTTTTCGGTATTGCGAAACTAATTTGGAAAGCTAGCGTTAGCATTCCACATCCTCCTTTGAGTTGAACACAGACTACTTAGAGATACTACGGAGTTGAAGATATATGACATTTGCATTACACAATACCAATAGTGAAGTTTTATCTCGATTCTTCCGCTTTCATTCATTCTTTAACAATCAATTCTACGTCAAAATATTGGTAATGAAAGGAGCATAACCTTTCCGTTTCAGAGTGTAATATGTAATACGAAAAGTAGTTTTTGGGAAGGTTCCAACTTGTTTGCTTTGCATATTTCACTTACGCAATTGCGTAAGATGATGTAAACCCGCAGCCTAATTAGGTTTACATCATCTTGTAGTGCTATTGGTTCACAGGTGAAGCCTCAGTGGGAGAACAATAAACTATACCCTAACAAAGAAAGGCATAAGTCTGGTGTGAATACGGCTCTCAGGTCTGATTCGTTCGAAAATCGCAAAACACAAGTACCTACCTAGTATATTTGAAGGGAACATGCATAAGTCTTTGCTTAGTTCTGGAAAAACAAAAAAGACTCTAACCCTCTTACAAATAAACGCGGTATAAAGTTATACCAAGTATAAACCTATGAAAATGTATGGTTATACCTTTGTTATACCTGGTATAACTTTATACCGCGTTTATTTGTAAGAGGGTAAAGCTTTAACAGTTTATAAAAAATTGCAACTTTAAGAATAAATCTAAAGCTAATCATATTATCTTTCATATTATCTTTAATCTAGGGCAAGGCCATATCGGAATATATGACGTAATGTTTGGGCACGGGTTTGGGATCACAACTAGGGAATGCAAACCCGATCTCGTGTAATTTTTCGAGATCAATCCCGAAGCATAATATGACGAGATCTCGCTCGAGATTGAGGGGATTAGGCGGCAGTAGTCAGGACAGAGAAACTTATATTGGTAGTCAGCGATGTTCGCCATACACGTCTGCTCGGTGCGCGAGCGATGCGCTGGTTTTCATATAAGTACAAAAAGTACTATGTGGTGTCACTGGCTGACTGACGGCCGGTAGTGACGAACAGTGAAATCGAACTATCCCGACTATTTACGAATATTAGCGACGGATGTCGAGCAGGACAGATGATTTAATGCTGTGTGGAGTGAGTGAGCGAGATATATCCGCGGGCGTGCAGGTACGTGTTTGTTCATGTAATTGTTTCAGTCGTGCCGTTGTACTCATTATTTTGCTTAAATTACGCATTTTTGAAACAGGGAGGGCAGGCAGTGTTGATTCAGAATCAGATAAAGCATTTTCAGTTGCGGGGTACATAGATATGACATAAGATGCCGTTTATCAGACAGCACCCTCAATCAACTATCCACTTCCGATTTTGCCACCGTGACGGAGGTTACTCCTTGAAGTTACCAGCTGCCGCCATTCTCGAAATACATGCCGTCTCCCCTGTAGCCATTACAAGCTACAAAGAAATATTTTGCAATTTGCAGATCTCGGCAAGATTAAGCCCTGGGTCAAACTGATGCATGCGAATAGTTGCTTACTTCTGAATTATGAAAACGACCGAAGCACTTTCCCTGCGAGACGCTTCAGTTTAACGACAGCCTTAAATACTATTATCTTTATTTGACATATTTATTTCACTCAAACACTAAAATTGAGAGATTTATTAATTGCCTTAGTATCTACCTACTCATCTGGAAATTTCTACCTCACAAACATACATAGTTGTAGCTCGAGATCTGAATATCAATATTAGGCCGAAAGCACAGAATAAATAATGGATACGGAGGCATCACAGGACTAATAACATGATAAACTATCGAAATACTATTCATATACTATACCTATACCTATCTACCACTTCATGTTAAAGATTAATAAGAAAAAGATTCGCAGTCTTAAACACTACTATCACTGGTCACTCATGTTACTGCGTAAACAAAATGAAACCCAAATTAAAAATAAATAAAAGAACCCGCCAAGTGCGAGTCGGACTCGCGCACCGAGGGTTCCGTACAAACCTGTAGGTGTATAAGTAAAAGTTTACCCATCACGACAATTAAGTTTATTAAAAAAAGGGGTTGTAAGTTTAAAATTATTAAAAATATTTTTATTGTATGATGGAACTAAAAATTTACGGTTTTCGCAGTTTTTGTAAGACGTTGCTTCGTACCAAATTTCCAGATTCTGAGTCCACGGGAAGTACCCTGTAGGTTTTGATTCCCTTGCGAGTGTCGAAAATTTGCGGCAATTTGCGGCATAAACGGCTTTTGATTGCGTTGACATCGAAGTTTGATTTTGTTACAGCTTAAAGGTTCTAATATCTTTAAGCTGTAACCTGAGTATTTGATATGAATTTCAATTTATTACCTCTACGCGTTCATGAGGAAAGGTGTTGTAAGTTTAAAATTATTAAAAATATATTTATTGGATGATGTAACTAAAAATTTACGGTTTACGCAATTTTTCCTTTATATGTGCTATAAGACGTTGGTTCGTACCAAATTTCAAGATTCTGAGTCCACGGAAATTACCCTGTAGGTTTTGATTCCCCCGTGAGTGTCGATAATTTGCGGCAATTTGCAGCATAAACGGCTGTATCTTTTGATTGCGTTGGTTTAGAAGTTTGATTTTTTCACAGCTTTAAGAAACAGTAGATTTGAGTATTTGATATAAAATTCAGCTTGTTACCTTTACGCGTTCCTGAGAAAAAGGGTCTTGACAGACAGACGGACGGACGGACAAGGGTTCCGTTTTTTCCTTTTGAGGTACGGAATCCTAAAAACAAGCATACATTTCGAAGAAGCTTTAAAACATGTTCAGCAACATGACAGAATGATAAAGCGGCTTTCAGACTACGCTATACTATTGTGATTTATAGTATAGCAAAGAAGGACCTAATGCTATACTATATATATAGCATAGCGTTCACATTACGTGATATAATCGCAATAAATACAAATCGCATAATCGCGGCGCGTGATATAGCACAGCATGAACTCAGCGCATCGCAACATTTTTATAGCGTATACGAGTAATAAGCCAATAATATTATATAGTACAGTATAGTGTGAACGTGTCCATAACAATGTATGGTGCGCGATATTGTTGTGCTATGAGCTATATACTATATGCTATTACAATATAGCGTAGTCTGAAAACCGCTTTACTATATATCGATCCTAAACTACTGATAAACTGACTGAATATATTAACCTAAATACCACTCATAGCCCTAACAGTAAATGTATTATCAAACTTTGGATTACCCCAGGCATATTGCGCTGCATATAAAATCGCAATAAATTATAAATAATCACAAAGGCTGACCCGCACAATGAAGTACTTAAAATAACGTACAGTCGGTAAAGAAATCACTGTATCAACCTCATAAAAAACTAAAACGAAAATATGGAAGGGATTTATTAGTGAATTTAATTTCAAACAGCAAACTACTCTGGCAAAATATTAAGACCCTACACCAACAAATCTAAAAGCGAAAACAGTGATCTATTAAATAATAAACCCACTCCCATAGAATCAGCAAACTTTGTTTATAATTACTTTGTAAATATCATTGAAGAAAAGCCTAAGAAAACCAACCAAGTATTACAAATAACTATTGTAATGAGTCATCTCACTCACTGACAACACAAGTTATGAAGTTAAGTCCTTTGTACTTTTAGACACTAAACAAAATGACCACATTGTTAAGCCTGAACTCAAATAGTGCTGCTGGTTGCGATAATATCTTTACAAGATTTAAAGTCTATAAGGAAGGATCGGCCGCGATGCACGGCATTGCACCTAAAGTTGAGACAAATACCTCACCATCTTTCTAAACCTTAAAAAGGTTTAGTAGCGGCATCAACGCCGCCAGCTACGAAGTAATGACATGACGTCACACAAATCCTGCATCGCACAAGCTAGGTTTCCGGCGCGAATTGAACGTATACAAAAGTCCGACATCAATCGTCAGGCTATTGCCCGGACCAGACACAACATCCGTCTGGTCTGAGGATACTCTCTTTTCAATGGAGGTTTGTGGCATTTCACAACCTGTGCCGCATACCTCCAATAAGGCATTCGATACCGTCTCTATCCCAACCCTTGTCAACAAGCTCGAAAAAATTGGATTAGGGTGCACTCCACTCAATCTTCTGAAATATTATTTTTCAAATAATAAACGTAGACTTAGACTGAGGCAATGCATCAGCGACGACGTAGAAGTCTCATACGGCGTGCCTCAGGGTAGCTTTTTGGGTCCCAGCCTCTTTCTAATATACATAAACGATCTTTGTAAAATGAAAATAATTAACGCACAAGTGTTTTCGTATGCCGACGACAAAGCAATAGTGTTCTCAGGAAAGTCCTACAACGATGTTACGCGGGATGCTTCAAAGGGCATGGCTCGGGTTGCTGAACGGCTTAACAATTATTTACTCACCTTGAACACCTCAAAAACAAATTATACGTGCTTCAGCATTAGCAATCGTGAGCAGCCTGTCGAGGACTTTGCTATCAGGGTTCACGTATGTGGCGATCCTCAAAATCAAAATTGTATGTGCCCTATCATAAACAAGGTCACACAGACCAAGAACTTAGGTGTCGTTCTTGACCAGAAACTATCCTGGCCTATACCCAATTTGAGCAGGTTGTTATTAGAGTCAGAAAGTTTAGCTGGATATTCAAGTCTCTGAGGAATGTTGTTCCATCCGGGGTATTTCAGTATTTCTTCTAGGCAAGGGTGCTTCATCATCGACCACAACATCGCTTACCATCATGTGAGATAGTGGTCAAGAGCAAGCATAAAAAAAAACCTATCTGGGGAAGTGCTGCCAAAACCGCGTTTTCGTGGAGATGTGGTGGAAAGTGCTCAACGAGCTCTCATAAAAATAATGCATTTTTAGAGAACAAGGTACCACATTCAACACATAGGTGATAATTACATGCAAGATCTTAAAAATTAGGTTACGCTATGTTTTGCCAATTGACATACAAATTATAAAAAAAAAAACAACTATATAGAAAGAAAAGAAAGAAAGAAAGAAAAAGTGTTTATTCGCTACAAAAACGACATACAAAATAATGAAACAATGATGAATGGGCACTATTAAATTAAAATATAAATTTATTACAATATAACTATTTACGTTTTTGAATACCTGATTGTATTAACACACGAGAAGGAAAGATCTTGTGGCAGATATTACACAAACAAAAATCAAATTATGTAGCATGCAATAAGACAAAAGTTCATATCACTTGTACTATAAAATAAACAAAGAACTAAATATTACACACTAAACATTATTATGAATGCAAAAAACTCGACTTGATTGAACCACTCACCTACGAGGACATCGAAGCCCTCTTGCAGCTTGCATCATCATTCTGTCACCTGCACTCTACACGCACACGCACACATACTCTTCATGCGCACTTACACACAAACAAAACACACTATATTCTTATATTAGTTAAAAACAAATTAATAAAACTAAAACATTGAATTATTTATAGTCTAGTAAAGTAAGTGATAGACACAATTGTAATACTAGAAATAAATTAAGTTAGTTCATATTGGGATTTATGGGTAGAGGTGGACACCAATGAAAGACCGTTTTATAAGGGTTTCAATAATACAGTTTAATTACCCTTTTACTTGTTAAATTGGAAGGTGTGTTTCAGTAATACTTTATGATACATGTGTTCTCTAGCACGGCTGATGCGATTGTGTATGGTGACCAGATAGGATTTGGGTCTGGACTACCTGAGAAGGGTTCGAAGTCAAACCATATAATATAAGGTTAGACAGAGACAGACATAGAGTATTGTAGATTTCTTTTTGTTAAACTCCAACACGCCCCCTCAAAAATAAATCCTTTTCTATTTAATTACGACACACTCGTAATTATACCTATCTCATACCATCATTATACAATAATAAAAACACACACCTTCCTTTTTCTCTCTTGGGAAAACAATATCATCATGGTCCAACATTCGTTGCGCAGAATAAGGGAAACCCAAGAAAACCTTATCAAACCAATTAATCATATCTATTGTAATCAATGAAATATTAAAGTTATTTGTCTTCTTATTATAACCAAGCTCTTTTAATTAAAACATCCTTAATTATAACCAAGCTTTTATAATTAACTTATCTGTAGCATTACAATCATGCTATTATAATTAACATAATATGTAATCATCCTTGTAATTATAACCAAGCCTTTTTCAGCTTCAGTTTTAGCCATGTAGTTACCTTAGTAGTTACCTATTTTGCTTTTATGTACTATGTTATTATCATAGTTTATTGACCATTATTGTCCATTTGTGGCATAAAAATAACATTGTGCAATGATCAAATACTTTTAAGTTAAACAAGTAACTCATTGTACTTTTCTATCTATTATGTCAGCCCATTCACAATGAACAAAGCCACTTCCAATAATTTTGTTTCAAAACCAACTTGAGATTTATGGTTCTTTAAAATTTGTTAGACCTTTTTAAGTCTGACCATAATAAATTATTGGTTTTTGCTTGCATACTGACTTAGAAAGTTTACAAAAAAAAAAAAAAAACTTGGGTCAGGTCGGGTGCACAGCATGGTATCAAGCACACAACAAAATTTCTACAAAGGCACTAGTAAGTTCTCACGAATTTAATACTTCGTAATTTAGTTTACTTTCAATTTGGTTACAAATATTGACTGATTTATTCAAGGACTGTTCACATATTCTAAACAAAAGTAACTTTGTTTACCAGAAAACCTTTTCACGCATTTCAGTCTTACATAATAACAGTATGTTTTATAACTATTCATAGAACATATTTAAATTACCGATCGTTACAAGATCGTTCACATGTAAAACATCAATACAATTTAAAATATGACTTAACATACATAATATCGCATTTGTGTACCCCAAAGGGTTAGATAGAGGCTTAGTACACTATATTATAGTACAACCACATTTTGTCAGTTACATAGAAACTCTTTAAAACATGACTTAACATAACATCACGCCTATGTTCCTCGAAGGGTCAGGCAGAGGCATAGTACACTATAGTACACCCACATTTCACCAGTTAATTTATGTTTGTATCCTACATTATAGGTGGACTTCCTTTAATCCTTTCACTCCTTCTGATCTGGCAAGAATTATCGATATTTTCTTTTTATCAGTACAAGTTTTATAAGAACTTTGTTTATTAACATCGTACGGCTTTAGTATCTATGTTATTAGAGTATTTTATCGAGCGAATTATACTACTTTTAATCCATTCATCAGAATTTAAATTTTCTGATTCCACTGATTTAAAAACCATCCAATTTTTTTTTATCATTGGATTTAGTTCCATCAGTTTTGATACACACCAGATTTAGGTCTTTATCTGTTTTGATATCATGTAGTATTTAAATAACTCTATTTTAATTCCACTGATTTGAACCATCCAATTTTGTCTTTTTGGATTTAGTTACACCAGTTTTGAATACACCAGATTAAGGATTGTCATAACTGTGAGAATTAATTGACACTGATTTTCAATACAATCAGTTTTGTTATGGAAATGTTCGGTTTCATTTCATTTCCTTCAAAATGTAACGCAGCCCTCGACTGCTTATAACTCACTTCATTATGACATTCCCAACTGTTTCATATTTTTCACTCTTTATGTTCCATACTTTATAGCCATTTCGTAGGTCCATACCTTACTTACCAGAATATTATTCTAGGACTTTTCATCAACTTTGGTTTTAGTGGTTTTATTATGTACATACACGGTAGAACCGAAAACCTTTAAATATTTAATAGCAGGTTTTTATTTTTATTATATTTCCACAATTCATATGGTGTTCGAGTTTCTTTCAAATATTTGGAACTAACAGCTTGCAGACTGCTGTAGTCCATATAATGACTTAAACGAATATATTTGAATGTGACTTCTTTTTCATTTGCAAATTATATTTTCAACCAGGATATGCTATGGAAATATTCATATACTTAGATTTCCTTGGTCAATTTCCCATTCAAAATGATTTAACATCTATATGATGCACTAGCAAATTAACTACTAACTCGCTAAAGATATTAATCTTAAACTTGTGTTTCTTGCAACTAATGCAAAAGTTTCTGACTAGAACCACTAGCCATTTATTCACAGGTTTTCGAAACTCATCATTTTTAACCGTAAATGGCACTTACAGTTTTATTGATAAAATATATTTAATATGCAAATGATTTTAGTGTTTCACTTCAGGTATGATTTATAATAAATAAATTATATTCCTCCTTAACATTTTACCATAGGTACATGTTCATTATCATGCATACATAGATTAAATTTCAGAATACGATTGAGGTATTTGAAATATCAAAGATTCAGCACACAACTGCATCCTAACACTTGCTTATTTTCTGTTTCATTATCATTATCTTATGGTAAAGTTAACACATTTCCATTTTGATATGACAACTGGATCAAACGCTCCACTATTTCTTTAACAGGTTTATTAGCATATGATATTAGGAATTAATTCGTATTTAAAGGCATATACAACCTGACTTAATCTTATCAGATTCACATCACTTCAATAGAGTGTGACAAGTCAAAATAACATAGTTATTATTGTTACTTTTTAGCTATGATCCATTCGGGCTCAGGTTTCACTGGCCTATTAGACAAGATGTTAATCTCATCCAATACTACATCTCTGAATCTCACAAACCAATTCTCTAACATAATTGTCTACACTTTAAATACAAATTAGTGTGACTCAAGTAGGGACTTTCACGTTGCGGACACGAAGTAGCGTCATTCATCTGTTCTCCAGATGTTACGAGTGGGCAAGATCCGCGCCCTTAGCGCCTCTCCGCTCGTCTTTTGTTGTTTCGTCCGAGCAGGTAGAGACAAACCCTTACTTTTACCCAAAGAATTATTACTCTTTGACAACACATTGTTTTCTACTTTATTAACAAAGTAAATCCGAAACATTAAAATACTTTAGTTGTGGCTTCTTATTTCGCCATAACTTATAAGGTTTGTTTTACAACCTCAGTAGGTATTGCCCAGGATAATTTAATCCCTGAATCATTTTAAACATTTAGAACTTAATAGGTGGTACAATTTATTACATACCGATGATGTTAAGCCGTTAGTCCCGGCTGTCATTTGAAGATATTTGACAGTCGTTACTGGTAGTCAAAAGCCTGAAATCTGACACCAGTCCGGCCAAGAGGTATCGCGTTATCCAGTTTCTGGGTTGTGGAGGTCAAGATAGACAGTCACTCCATGTAAAACACTGGTACTCAGCTAAATCCGGTTAGACCGGAAGCCGACCCCAATATAATTGAGAAAAGGCTAGGCAGATGATGATGATGAATTTATTACATGTACTATTCCGTTCTATAGTTGATTGTTCTTATTGATCCATTCGGCAATATCATTCAATGTCGTAATGCAAACCACTGTTTAATGGTAGGCATCCTTTTCGAGTTCAGGACTCTTATTTAATTGGATACAATTTCCTCTCCATTATTAAAACAATAAGTTAGGTAACAATAATTCTCAGACCAAAATTAGCTTTACAAAACACAACTCGGTTTTTGTTTGCAATATACGAAGAAGTGTTTTGACTGTACACATCTGTGTGCACTATAATTATCTACCTTTTATTTTATACTAAACTTTTGTTTTGTTATGCCAAACAAAATTGTTTTCAATAAATACGCGCTTCACACAATTTTTCGTAAAGCACTTATTTTTTGATTGCATCACTATTAAAAAATAGTTTAATCAATTTTATTTTCAAAGAAAAATGAATTGCCTTTATGGCCTTATACTTCGTTTCACAATAAATCATAATTATTATTTACGAATGTAATACAAAAATTTGCTAATTAAAGCGTTTATAAGATGCAAACAATTATCGTCAATTTCATTTTAGATTATCATCAAAGACTTACCATTTATCGGCTTACCAACCATTTCTAAACACAATGACACCGCCATCTTTATTAAAAATGACAGCCATTCCCACTTTGCATTTTCTTTACCGATGGTTTGGGATTTCGGAACATAGCACACCTGGAACGCCCATCTTACAGGTAACTGGCAGCTCCTCCTCCTTCGTCGCTTGTCCAACACGCGCCATTATTCCTGTCTCTTGTAGCACTGCCCGTCACGAAGATAAAACCAGAAGTCTATTAGGGTTTTGAACTAACCGTATTATGCACTGTTGTATTGTTTTATTGTACCTTCTTGTTTCACTTAGATGCACAACACGTTTTTATTATTTAGTGTCCGTATATTATTATTTTCACTTTGGCTTAGCGCTCTGGGCCCATAACCTATTGGGATTTATGGGTAGAGGTGGACACCAATGAAAGACCGTTTTATAAGGGTTTCAATAATACAGTTTAATTACCCTTTTACTTGTTAAATTGGAAGGTGTGTTTCAGTAATACTTTATGATACATGTGTTCTCTAGCACGGCTGATGCGATTGTGTATGGTGACCAGATAGGATTTGGGTCTGGACTACCTGAGAAGGGTTCGAAGTCAAACCATATAATATAAGGTTAGACAGAGACAGACATAGAGTATTGTAGATTTCTTTTTGTTAAACTCCAACAGTTCAACTATATTATAGATTAGCTGAAGTACACACATCTTTCATGGGGTACTCTGTGCTAAATTCTGAAACAAAATACCTGGTGATATAAAAAAATTAAGGAATACTAAAAATTTTAGTTACAAGCACACTTGTAAACAAGCATATTACAAATTAGATGATTGTATTCAAGATAAGCATGCTTGTAAACATGCTGGTCCTGCTCCATAGGGGAATGTTTTAGTGTAAACAAAATCAAACTGGTTGAATTATATATTCATAAAATTATTGTATTGCTTATTGCTGTTTTAAGAAATTGACTTACACACACACTGTTCCGTTGTTGTTGAATTAGATAATTGACCTATGTTTGCATACTTGTAAGTATGTGAGAACCATACTTTCCAAATTAAAAAAAAACCTTTTAGTGCTTGTAATACTTTATACCTGTATAGATTTCCCACAAGTGAATTGTACGCGGAATGCAGGGTACTTACTGTGCGGCAGCTCTTTGTGCTCAACGCCACCCTCAGGAAGCATGGTCAGGTTCCATTAGATCCGACCATTCGTAAAGCCAAATCTGCATGCCCATCTATTTCTCACAAAACAGCTCTAGCTAGCCGCCAGTTTTATGTGATAAGCTCTCTCATTTACAGAAGGGTCAACAAACATATCCAAATAAGTAATTTAAACAAACACACAGTCAAAACCAAATTGCAAAACTGGCTGTATAATCAGGACTACTCCAGTACAGAAGACCTTGTTTCTTATATAATGTAGGCACATAATAATCATTTTCATTATCACACAAAAACGGATATAGAAACACATGCGCAACATCACACGAACACACCTTACACGACAACACACACTCTCACACACACACTCCCACAAGACACCCACTCCCATCTCATACACGACAACACACACTCTCACACACACTCCCACAAGACACCCACTCCCATCTCATACACCACACCACACTACTTCACACCCCATCCCAATCACACAACCATCTCCCCTTGTACACACATATTCATAATCATAGTTAAATCAGGACATTATAGGTTTCTTATATTAACACACATAAATAAAGGTTTATTTTGTACATGAAGTTACAGTAGAACACTGACTCCTAGGTCACAGGGTTCCCCTAGTTTAGGAGGCAGGGTTTTTCACTATTTGTGTGGCCTTTTCCAAAATCCAATGTAACTATGTGAAATGTATTGGTATTGTATACAAAGGTATTTTGTGTCAATAAACTTATTTTATTTTATTTTATTTATTACCTATACGTAGTATTTAGTACCTAGTGTTATAAGCCCCCGGATGTTCTCAGCTCACCAAAACCGTTTCTCCTCACTTCACTTAGACCTAATATCTGTAGGTTGTAGCCAAGCATTACTGCTTCTACTTGGGCTAGTCGGCTGTCATCGCTAAGCGTGCGTACGTTCCAATAAGCAATTCGTGTACGTTTTTTCATACCAAAAGTCATCGGTAAAAGATCGGTCCGGTTTCTATCTATTTCGGTTTCAGGAATCAATATAAATTGTCGGGCAAGCGGGTGATTAGCCCACTGTGTCTTAATCCGATAGCGGGGCTGCCGCCTTAGAGCCTTCGGATGTGCTCGGTTTTATTTCGGGTGTCCTCCCTAGTGAGACGATTCTGTTTTAAGGCGCAGAATATTCGCCCTTCGCCCTGCATCCGTAAGCTCAGCTGCAACTCGGGGTGGCGGACGCGCGGCGGCGCGGTTGCAGCAGGTCCCAGGGAGAACGACGGGGACGTGGATGACTCGGACTGGCTAGGGCTCTGCTTTATAAGGTACTCCGCCACGAGTACAGCAGAAGGTATTTTTGGCATTTTGTAGGTAATGCTGTTCTCACCAACAGCGATGCCCACCAAAACATACCCTAGCTTCTCTCCCCTAATACTGCACTTGCCTTCAAAACTTAGTTTAGACAGTTAAACGTGGTTCAACTCATCTATGCGCGCGGCGCTATGTGTGGGTAAGCATGTGTGGGTGATTGTTTACTCGGACGACGACTGCCTCGTCACTGCCACACAAATGCATAATAATATGTATAATATTACAAGCGCACGCACAGCGCACATTACACACTGTCCGACTTAGGAAACGAACCCAGGACCAGAGGAATCAAGAGCTGAGTATATGCGTATTTGTAAATGAATGATCTCATATATATTATTATTTAAGAAAGAAAGAAAGAAAGAAAACATTTATTGCCAACTGTAACAGAACATGAACAATCACAAATTAGCTCTGAAGCACAATAATAAATCAGTATGGCAAAAGGAGCGGGCTCAGCATATGCTGAGCAGTGTAAAGCATAGCTATAACGCTAGTTAACGCTGATTTACAGCCCGCTCCCCTTTCTCACAACACTTTCACTACATTATAGTGATCACTTAATAAATAAATAACTTACCCACCCCAAATATCAAATTACACCTACATATCTACATTTTAAAGCAAACAAAATAAAAATTTATAAAAAATAATTAATAATTTCATCGTAATATTACTAACAAATCTACATATGTATATCCTGCTTAATCGGTAGATTCCAGTCTAATTTAAGAAGTTTGCTTGACCTTCAAGTAATGAGTTCACGACAAAGTGCCTTCTAAAGAATACCTACAATAAATACACTAGGACAAACACAATCAATACCTAACAAAACTGGTAGAAAAATTAAAAAATACTGGCCAAGTGCGAGTCGGACTCGCGCACGAAGGGTTCCGTACCATTATCGCAAAAAAACGGCACAAAAATCACGTTTGTTGTATGGGAACCCCACTTAAATATTTTTTTTTTTCTGTTTTTAGTTGTTATAGCGGCAACAGAAATACATAATGTGTGAAAATTTCAACTATCTAGCTATCACGGTTCATGAGATGCAGCCTGGTGACAGACAGAGAGACAGACCCTTTACCCTTTGGGTACGGAACCCTAAAAAAGGTATAGCTCTTTTTATTGAAAGAATTTAAAGTACATAAATAATTTTTGGATACTCAAACTGGTTTTTCGAATATCCCCAGAAAATATACATATAATAAATGTTATTTAGAAACTAGTATAACTTGTCATAACCAGGAAAAATCAAAACCCAACTCCTTTAGATGGCTACACCGAGAATCGTACCGGAACACGGCTAGGCCGCTTGGCGGTACGTCTTTGCCCGGTGGGTGGTCGCAAGCCTTCGGCCGAAGCCTACCACAAGTATTGTGTGTCATCTGATTTGCACCACCCGGGGACCACGTGTAGGGAATCAAATGGGCTACACTCCTACGGACGTGGGTGACTCGGCCCCCAAAAGACTACCGAAATCTCTGAAACGGCTGGAACGATTTTGACGGGATTTTCACTAAGAGATAGCTGATATTTTAAGGAGTAACTTAGCTACTTATATCAGTTTTAAAGATCTCAGATTTTGTAAAATATGCACACGCTGTATTATTACACCGACCGATATTATCGCTAATAAGGATCAAACGACTATTCTGGGAAGTAATGTAATACAGATTTAATTTTTTTCTTGATAATAAAATAATGAACATCATTTTGGATCAAAACGATTGTCATTATTTTTAATACATAGCCGGATTCGATAACTCAAACATTGTACTATATTCAGATTTACAATAATTTGGAGTCCGTTTACATTAATTTCCAAAGATTTTTCATGATTTCAATTTACATGAGACAAGTCTTTGTCGATTTCCTAGTAAATAAAAAGTATTTTATTAATAAAACCGGCCAAGTGCGAGTCGGACTCGCGCACGAAGGGTTCCGTACCATTATCGCAAAAAAACAGGCAAAAAATCACGTATTTAAGTATCCCCCACTTAAATATGTATTTTATTCTGTTTTTAGTATTTGTTGTTATAGCGGCAACAGAAATAAATCATCTGATGGATTGTTTTAAGTATCAGTAATGATTCTAATGTCAAATGATATCAAGTGGGCCACTTATAACTTTCTTTTTATCGGGTTATTTGAGGATTTTGCAACTTTTAACCAGTGTTTCTCCTACTTTAAGACGACGACTAACGCCAACGACCTTGAGGGAACAAAACGCGCACCCGTTTCGCACCCGCGCAGTAGTTTTTTGTACTTTCCTTATTATTCTACGACTTCAGAACAAAATGTAGATAATTAAATTGTCTTTGAGATGGTGTCGATTTAATTAAAATAAGCCCAGTGGTTTTGGTGCGATTGTCGTGTTTTTGTCCGTTTTAGACATTACTTTACTAATTAATTACACTGTGTTATACGAATAAAACTCAAAATGTGCTTAGATCAAATTATTAAGAAAATGGTCTTATGTAACATATATTTTTTCCAAAAAATTACGATTAGCCGTTTAGACGTGATTCTCATTTTAAAATCAGCTACTCAAGGGAATCTGCGCCTTAAGTACAAGCAGTCTATAACGCTTCTTCGCATATTGGCACGCGTTAGGAAACATATGGACGCATATTCAGCCACCAGGACTGTGACCTGCCCCCCCGGTGGATACCCGCATTTTTGAGGCGCGGGGCTCAGTAGCCGTGGCTTGGTCACCCACGGTGATGGACAGCCGCCGCGGGTTCATGAACGAGAGCTAACGCGTTTTCGTGTGCCCGCCATAAGCGGCACAGGAGGACACCATTTTAGAGGGTTGGAGTTCAATATAACTGCGCTATCTCCCCGTGGTAGCGTAGTGTGCATAAATCAAAAGCAAAAAAAAGGAAAGGGCTGTCACTTTAATCCAGGAAGGACACCAGGAAGGTCAACGCGCAGTAAGTTTAATGGTTAATGTCACCAGACGTCGTAGCTCAGGAAGAGTTTGGGTTACTACAGCTCAAAAGACCGCACGAAAACAGCGAATTTCCATCGCACTATCCATACAAACTGCAATACGTCGAGCTACAGGCACTCGTGAGAGCAACTCGTGTGAGATTCAACTATTCGGAATAGACTCCATGAAAACTAACAATATTCAAGAAGAAGATTTTTTTTATTTTATATTTTTTTTACATTTTGACATTTTTATAATTTGTCAATTTTTGGGGGTTTTGATTCAGTTATTGTTTGATTTCATTAGTTATACAGTTTTAATTTAATTCATTGGTAAGCATCAATGTCTTTTGGAGTTGTACGTGTCTTTTTTTTTGTGATTTTGTTTTGATGTTGACAATTATTGTGTTTATGAACGATGTCTGAAAATTAATTAATTTATTATTGTAAATAATTTGCACGCTTGCTTGCAGGCAGAATAAATTGACCGGGCTTTAAGATCTTCCCTTGTAAACAATGTATTTTTCTGGCAAATAAACATTTTTGATTGATTGATTGATTGAAGATGCTTAGTTCCCCTGCAGCTTACTGAGTTACACATCGTGCAATCGTTTAAACTTAACTAAAAACTCGCTGGGAGAGGATTTCTACAGAAAGAGTCAGTGGTGTCTCATCCCATACAAAGAAACTGTCCCGACGTACTGTACTGATTATACTGATTATTGATTGTATATCAATCGATTTCGGTCCCGTTCCACGGATACAGATGGTGATCTGTCTATCGCCGTGGAACGGAACCGAACGCGATAATCGGATAAAAAACGCTAGTTACGTCGGCACGGTTTCTTTGTATGAGATGAGGCATGCTAGTATTATAATTATCTGTGGCAGTAGTTAATGGAGAGCTTGCCTTCTCAATTATGGGAATGCGTATTTAAAAGAGAAAACCTTGTAAACTTGAAAACTGTTTTTTTTTAAATTTAACATTACAAACAATTCCTCATTTGAAAAGTAATTTTGTTTTTCTAAACTAAATGATTAACAACTACCTAAACACATTTTGGTTTTAGTTTTATCTAAAACTACCTACTTTCTTTAATTTCAGTTAGTTTCATTAGAAATATTTGGATAATATTGAATAAATTGATAAATTTCAGTAGGTCCTTATATTCTTTAGAGTAGTATATTTATGTGTATAAGTAATTAAACAAGCAAACTAATTATCTAATCTGCACATCCTAGTTCATTGTTATGATTGCCAATAGTAAACCGGTTCGACTGGATCGGAGCATCGTATCACGACCTAGAAGTTTTACCTTCTAAGATTTTTTATTCTAAGTATTTCCTCAATACAATATGTGGAATATGATGTGTCTGGGAATCGTTCGTTCAATTTCGTTATCTATTTTAAGTTCTTTCCGTCCATATAAAGGTTGGAATTATGATTAACTAGCTTCTGCCAGCGGCTTCGCCCGCGTAAAGGTCGAAAGTTATCCCGAGGGAACATATTCCCGGGATGAAAGTATCCTATGTGCTATTCCATTCTATAATCTATCTCTATGCCAAATTTCATCTGGATCCGTCCAGCCGTTTGAGCGTGAAGAAATAACAAACACACACACAATCACAATTTTTCGCCTTTATAATATTACTAGCTTTTACCCGCGGCTTCGCTCGCGTAAAACGTAGAAAAGGAAACACAGAGTAGTACAAAAATAGTGTATTGTGCGTAACATAAAATGCAGTAGGTACTAATTTGATTTTTGATTCTTATAAATATTGTTTTTGTCGTCAAAAGTGTGGAAATAGGTTGTGAGCACAGAGTTGTAATTTTTAATAACTTACTTTAACACAGTCGTGTAAACAATATTTTAGATTTACCATCTTTTGCTAAAACATGTTGATTATGTGGACTTGATACTCGTGAACACGCTACATACAGTTGCCCATGGGAAATTCAGTTTTTTTCTAAATTCACTCCTGCAGCTTTCAGTGTTTGCCCTTGAGCTTTATTATTATATGGTAATCGCGAATGTCGCTTTAAGCGGAAATTGCAACCTTTTATATTGGAATGGCATATTGGTTGGGATTATCGGAATACGTGAAATCATTACATCTTCTCCCTTTGCTATTCCTGTCATAATTGTTGCCCTTACTATATTGCGTCCTAGGTGTGTTATTTGTAGTCGGGTGCCATTACATAATTTTGGTGCGTCCAGATTTCTCATTAACAGTACTGGAACACCAACTTTCAGCCTCAACGTATGGGACGGCACCCCTGATAATTCTAAAGAGTTAAAAAACTCTACAGGGTAGAGATTCTCACCCTGTAGAGTTTCAGGGTTAGTCACTCTGCTGCCACTTGATTCAAGCTTGCTTGGAAGGATGTATTATATTTTCTTATTCTGCTTGAAAAACGGCGCGATTCATCACTGTCATACAAAAGCAAAGATTTGAGTGGTTCTTCTGGCTCACCAAGCGTTGGAACTGAAACTTTTCCACCAGAGCAACACATACCCGGTGTCTCATCATTCCACTTGAGTGCTTCACAATATCTACATTTTTTATCCATGTTCCCTATGAGAACTAATCGATGGTTAGTGTAATCAATCAATGGGTCATAATCAGACGCAGCGTTGTGGAACGACTCCCATGTATTTCTTGCAAACGTACGTCTCCTTTCAGACTGCCGTTGAGCTCGTAAAACACGCCGTATTGGAATTGTTCGGCGTCTCAGCAGCTATCGATGACGCGTGACGTTCGGCATCTAAAATCCGAAGGGCCTGTGTTTGCTCAAAGGTCTCACCAGCCCTTTGAGTTGCGTGACGCTCAGCATCTGTGAGTTGGCCAGCTTGCGTCTGGTTGAAAGTCGCAGCAGCCCTTTCATTTGCGTGACGCTCAGCATCTGCGAGTTAGCGAGCCTGAGTCTGGTTTAAAGTCTCAGCAGCTCTTTGAGTTGCGTGACGCTCAGCATCTGCGTGTTGACGAACCTGAATCTGGTCTAAAGTCTCAGTAGCTCTTTCAGTTACGTGACGTTTAGCATCTGCGAGTTGGCGAGCCTGAATCTGATCGAAAGTCTCAGCAGCTCTTTGGGTTGCGTGACGCTCAGCATCTAAAATTAGACGGATTGAGTCTGCTACTCTGTTTCTTAGCTTCTAGCTACTCTTGCTGTTCGAGCTCTGCTAGAGCTACGGCTCAAAGAAGATTTACGCTTGCGAGGCATATCCACAGCATAAAAATATCCCCCTAATAAAAATAAGCAGTAGAATATTTAAAAGTTTTGCTTAAATTACCACTTTCACGGACACTGACATTAATTTGACTTTTTCAAATTGACACTCAAATCTTTCATAAACAATTATATCATGCCTGCAGCCGAATAAGAAAGACGCCATAAAAAGAAGTTTCATATTATTTTCATTATTTTCATATTTTATAACTACTCCACCCCATTTCTCCCGCACCTTGTTTAATACAAAAAAGTAGCCCATGTCCATCCCAGGATCTCATACTACCTGCATACCGAATTTCATCTAAATCGGTTCAGTGGTTTAAGCCATAATAAGAAGTTTCATACAAATCTAACCCACCCCCCTATTTCTTCCCCTTTGTGTTTTATGCAAAAAAAAGTAGCCTAAGTCCTGCCCTGGGTCTCAAACTATCTTCACACCAAATTTCATCTTAATCGGTTCAACGGCTTTGGCCATAATAAGAAGTTTCATTCAAAATTAAACCCCCTCCCATTTCTCCCCCTTCGCATTTTTTGCAAAAAAAAGTAGCCTATGTCCGTTCCAAGGTCTCAAACTATCTTCTTACCAAATTTCATCTAAATCGCTTGAGCGGTTTAAGCGTGAAAAGGTAACAGACAGACAGACAGACAGACAGACAGAGTTACTTTCGCATTTATAATATTAGTATGGATAGTGTGATTACTTAATACTACGTTACCTTTAGGCAAACGTAGAGCACGTTTTTCTTCGACAATAAATCGCTTACCATCAGGAAAAATAGTGGCCAAAGCGAGCCCAATAATCTATCTATACTAATATCTAGAGATCGGATTATATGTATTTGCATATTTGCATATGAAATTGCATATTTATCGCATTCTCAGCCAAAATTGCTTATTTAGTGATGATGCATATTTTCGCTATATTTATTATATTTTTCAGTAGGTTACCCTTGATTGATTGAAGACCAATGATATTCTAGTAAACAGATATGTTATGAGCGCACGCATTGCGAAGACTCGAATACGTCCTAATTGGGACGTATAGTCTTTAGTCTATGTTACGCATGGTGTAGAGCGATACGCTTTGTTGAAACAAAAACTAAATTAAAAAAATGCCATTGTGTGTATTTAGAAAGTGTACCAGTTATGATACCAAAGTACATAAAACAGAAGGGATCTCATACCTTATGTAAGTACGCAATACACCTCAATTTACTAATTTATTTCAATTTTTTTCCTAATATTCTGATATTTGGTGGATTTGGGAGTTTAGAAAAAGAAAAAAAACATTGGTGGTCAGAATAATGTTTGTTTAAATTCACACGCAAGTGACAAACACTAGCTGTCTCTTTTTTTCTTATTGGTTTTATCAAGCCATCTCTTTCGACTTGTAGTGAAATGTCAGATGAATGAAAAGTGTGTATGTGTGCTGCCGCTGCTGTGCGGAACACTTTTTTCGGTTGTTTTGTGAGTGTATAACATATCTGTTTACTAGAATATCATTGTTGAAGACTATACATTGAGAACACCTACCTAGCAAATTGTTTACAAAAACAAAAAAAAAAACATGCGTTATTATCGTCTACAAAATTTTCATATCGATTATTTATGATTGATTAATTCACTTGACTACGACGATATTGTGATATTCGCAGAGAAACCACAAATACTACAAACTATGTTACAGCAATTAGATACAGCAGAGCAGAGCAGACAAACCAGCTTTCCTGCTTTCGTAGCAGGAAAGCTGGTTTGTCAATGAATCCATCAAAGGCAAAAATAATGACGAATGCAGTAAAGGAACACATAATAACAAGCTTTTTTACAAAAAAATACTACCGACTTCCAAATAAGAAAACTAGAAAGTGAAAAATAACTTAATATAAATATAACCGGTAAAATGAGAGATCTGCATACCCCTTTCGAGCATACTGGCGTGATGTTATGTTATAAAATGGTATAAACAATAAACAGACATGCGATTGCAGCAATCCCGAGAGATTTGCCGTTATTTATTGAAGAGTTCTATTGTATATCTCCGAAGTTCTTTATCAAATCTTCACCAAATTAAAATGGGACCAATTTCGGAATATACTCTTTCAAACAAAAAAAGAATTTTCCAAATCGGTCCACAACTGACGGAGATATCGGTGAACAAACATAAAAAAAAAAAAAAAAAAAAAAAAAAAAAAACTTACGTAATGTCGAACATAGAACCTCCTCCTTTTTTGGTAAGTCGGTTAAAAATAGGAAACCAGATCATTGAATATGGCGATGAATATATTTATTTGGGACAGCTACTTTCAATAAACAACCAATATTCAAAAGATGTTGATAGAAGGATAAGCAACACTTGGAAACCTTACTGGTCGCTTAAGGAAATAGTCAAAAACTAATCAATACCAATGTCAGTGAAAAGCAAACTGTATAACACGTGCATTCTCCCATGTATGGATGATCAAACTTGGCCTGCTACGAGCAAAAACAGCCAAAAACTAATAGTTTGCCAACGTGGAGAGAAGCATGCTAAACATAAGACTACAAGACAGGTGGACCACTTCAAAAATAAGGAAAAGGACAAAAGTAAGCGATGTCACACTCAAAATAAAGAAATTGAAATGGAACTGGACTGGTCATATTATGAGAACGAACAAAGAAAAATGGACAAGAGACGTTATGGAATGGTATCCTAGGAATGGAAAAAGGCAAAAGGGACGTCAAATAAAGAGATGGGAAGATGACCTACCAAAAGGATGGAGGAGATTAGCTTGTGACAGAGATGAGTGGAAGAAACTAGGGGAGGCCTATGTCAAAGAAGGACAACCTGACCAACAAACTTGTTGCTGAGTACTTACTCAATTGAATTAAGTTTATTTTTATTTTTTATATAGTGTTAAAATTATTTGTTAGTTAAAATATTTAAGTTAAAACTGTATTGATTTTTGGTCAGTGAATAAAGGCTTTTATTATTATTATTATATTATAATTCACTTGATTTGGAAAATATAAAAAAAAAACTTACCACTTTATTCCTTTATTAAAACTTTAACTTTAATGTTGCATATTTTACAAAATTTCATGCATATTTTACGCATTATTTACTTTTTATAATGCACATAATTCGGTCCTTACTAATATCTATATTTCTAAAATATAATATTAAAGACTATTAGATGACAAGCGAGGTGATATCATATAAATTGCTAATGCCATGCAAGTTGCGGACGGTGGAAGTATATGGAAGGAGGTGCGTAGCGTGTCATCCATAGACTACTATTATATATGGTGTCCTCGCTCTCTTTTGCTGCTGGCACGTTGACCAAGAGGGACGTGCACAGAGAAAAATAATATATGACGTGCTACCTGACAATTATCGTGGCTTGACGTATTAAATTTTACGTTACGGTTCTTTAACTATTTTTGCAAATTGTAATTCCAAGGATCAAAAGATTGTTTATTTTTATAATATGTTTCGCTTCTGGTTCCTAATAATACTATAATAATATTATAAATGCGAAGGTTTGGATGTATGGATAGATGTTTGTTACTCAAACACGCCAGAACGGATAAATCTATCTGGATTAAATTTGGAACAGAAATAGATTATATGTTGGAATAGCACATACTACTTTTCATCGCGGAATCATGTTCCCTTGGGATAAGATAACATTTTTCACGCGGGCGAAGCTACTGCCAGAAGCTAGTTGAAATAAATCGAGTCGCCATCGTGTCGTGTGATCTAAAAACTTGTATATTATTTTTCCTTTTAAGTTCAAAACATCCGTTTGTAGTATACAGCCAGTCTGTGGCTAACGTTTGCAAGATGAAGCTGCTTTCGTCAACTTTTGCGCTCTTCGCTTTATTTACCGTAAGTTGACTTTTAATTTATTCTATCTTTTAGTAAAAAACCCGTGTCCTTTTTTTTCTCGAGTTATAAGAGATTATACAAAGACCGTGGATTTGTATAATATTATATTATAACACTTTTCTATATCTATATAATAGGTACCTATCCTATAGCATGATCGTGCGACTATGTCGTTAACGTTATTTCGTGTTTTTAATAAAGCTTTCATTAAAAATAAAAATACGAAGTACTCGTTGATGATAAATAATTTATTTGGCATACTATAAAGAGTAAAATCAAAAGCACAATTAAACGCTAATTAGGTTTAGTAATAAAAGACAGTTTTGAACTTTCATGATTTATTGGATATTTGTAGAGAAAAAAAAATATAACGACGGGAGTTTCTTTCCTACATTTTGCCGAATAAATTTTTGCATATATTAAATCTTGGATTTATATCTAAAGCCTGGATTAAATTTGAATGGTGATACGAAAATCAGGTTGTATAATATACATGCAGTACCTATATGTTTGGTTAACTTTAAAACTTTCGCGTTTAATTTTGGAAAACAATATATCACGGGAATTTACGCAATGATTCAGTTTTTTTTTATTGTGTGCGATGATTTTTTATTTTTTTTGGCTTTTGATTTTGTTTTTGAATTATTTTATTGTATTTTTTTTAATTTGTTTTTTTTTTGAACATCGCGTTAAATTCCCGTGATATATTGTATCCCATATGTTAGGTTGTTTATAAAGTTTTTGGGTCCGTGTTTAAAACTTCTTAAAAGTTTACTTATATATATATCTTGTATTATATATATATCTATTTGTCTACTTATTACAGTTTTTACTAATTTGGTCGACAAACTTGGAACAAATAAAAAAAATTATTATAAAAATAAAAAACCGACTGCTTAAAATAATTAACATAAAAGAGAAAAACAAGTAGATACCTGCAGTCATAATTTATTAAATTCTGTAAAGTAATCTAGAATACACCATAATAATTGTATTGTTTTATTGACAAATTTGTTCAAGGAAATAATTAAATATATTAAAATAGATATTAAATATTATGAGGGGCCAGCGGTGACAAACGAAGTTTTGGTAGGATTTTCTATAATCTTTGTCCCCGCTGTACTTATGGTTTTAGTGAATAAAAATGTAATTTATTTTGATATCAAATTTACGCTTATCTTGAATTTGTGCCAAAACAGTAATATAAAAGTGTTACAATATTCTTATATATATTTTTGGAATGGTCTATTTAGAAGCTTTCATTAAAGTTGATACCCATATTGTTATGATAACGAAAAAAAAACAATTTTATCACCACCTTTTTGGAGGGAGGGGCGCCATATTAACAAGTAATATAGCCTATGTCACTACCACAATTAATATGAATCCAACGACACCTCATTATGACATAATCGGTCAAGCCGTTTGGGCTGCAGAGCTTGCCAAAGAAATGAACATACGTAAATACGCTCGAATAACATAACCCTCCTTTGGCAGTCGGGTAAAAACAAGTATTTTTTTAGGTATTGGATATGAATGTCCGACAACCGACCTGACCTACATGTAAAAGTATATGACTGGTAAAACAATATAAAGTCATATTTCGAAAGACTTTTCAATGTCAAAATCTGATAAATAACACAGAGTACATATACTCGTAAACTTTATGTATTTAGATTTGTATATTTAATAAATACATACAATAGTTATAATATTCTATCGTATGTGAACGTGAGAATTAAATTTTATATTGTTTGATAGTTTTGTCCTCGACGCCAAATATTTCAATTCCTTCGAGCACATTCTAAGGTTCGTGGTTAGAAAATTGAATTCCAAGCTACCTTTTGTACCTGCAAATAATTAGACATAAACATTTTAGTAGACAGAGCTTTATTTGTATATGTTTAACCGACTTTCCAAAAAGAAGGAGGTTCTATGTTCAACTTTATGTTTTTCTCCGTCAATTGTGCACCGATTTTGAAATTGATTATTTTGTTTGAAACATTATGTTCACATATTGGTTCCATTTTAATTTGGTGAAGATCTGATAAAGAACTTCGGAGATATACAACAGAAATCTTTAATAAAAGGCCGCAAAGTCACGGGATTGCTGCAATCGCATGTCTGTTTATTGTTTATACCATTTCATAACATAACATCACGCCAGTACGCTCTAAAGGGGTACGCAGATGTGTACAGTTCACCTTGGTACACTCTCATTTCATGTTCAAGTTTCATGATATTTGGGTAATCTATTCTGGCATTATAGGTACCTAATAAAGAACTTGCTTGCTTGCTTGGTACAACTAAAAAGTGAAAAATAAAAAAAAACTTTTTTACAAAAAATACTACCGACTTCCAAATAAAAAAACTACAAAGTGAAGTCGGTGTCTTTGGTAGGTATTTTGCAATTTGTTTCGTTATGGACACCGACTTCCAAAAAGAAAGTTGTTTTTCACTTTGTAGTTTTTTTATTTGGAAGTAGGAAGTATTTTTTTATAAATTAATTTTTTTATTTTTTCAGTTTTTCTGAAGCAAAAAATCAAAACACAACTAATTGAATAGCAGCAAAACAGCATAAAGTAAATAAATGATTACCTGGCCTAATATAAGTTGTACTAGTTAATATAATAGTACTAGTTTATATTATAGTACTAGTTAATATAATAGTATTAATTAATATAATAGTACTAGTTAGTATATTAGTACTAGTTAATATAATAGTACTAGTTAGTATATTAGTACTAGTTAATATAATAGTACTAGTTAGTATATTAGTACTAGTTAATATAATAGTACTAGTTAATATAAGTTTGTAATCGCAAACGATTTTTGTGCAAGTGTGGTGTTTAATACTCGTGTCTTCTCAGTATGAGAAGAGGCCTTTTACAAAGGTTAAGGCTCTGGTAAGGACAGTCGGGTATAGTTACTATACTTGGTTTCTGGAAGCCAAATGACGAGCTGTTGAAAATTAATTCAATCAACCACAGCTGCTATCTAACAATTCGTTATTATATCTATTTATTTAAGATAAAAAAAACCTTTAATTTCTCCTCATAAAAAGTTACTTAGGTACACAAATACTGGTACACATGTTCGTAGTCTAGAATGTGTGGGGAGCTGGTGACTGAATTAAGCTTAAGAATACCTGTCCCACCAGGTCCCCACCCCACAGAAAACATAAACAATAAAATCGAGTGGTTCCGGTTTAGTTACTTCCAATATTGTCGATTTCATAAAACTGTTAGAAGATACAATTAAAATGATAATAACTTATAATAATCTCAATTTTAGTAATTACAGCGAACTCAATAAAGAAGGAAAGAATAATCAATTAATAATAAAAATATACAAAACAAAACACATAACTAATTAATAAAAAACAGTAAATGATTATTTAAATCTTCATCAAAAATAAAAGATAAAATTATCAAGAATACACAAATTTAAAACATGCAGAAAAAAAAAATGGAGTAAAAAACATGGCTTTATTTATAACTAGCTTTTACCAGCGGCTTCGCTCGCGTGCTTGTCGGGAATTATTCCACGAGAACATACTACTGCTTAAGCAATAACATTTTTAGGGTTACGTACCCAAAGGGTAAAAACGGGACCCTATTACTAAGACTCCACGATCCGTCTTTCTGTCTGTCCGTCTTTCACCTGGCTGTATTTCAAGAACCGTGATAGCTAGACAGTTGTAATTTTCACAGATGATGTATTTCTGTTGCCGCTATGACAACAAATACTAAAAACAGAATAAAAACAAATATTTAAGTAGGGCTCCTATACAACAAACGAGATTTTTTTGCCGATTTTTGTGATAGTGGTACTACGGAACCCTTCGTGCGCTAGTCCGACTCGCACTTGGCCAGTTTTTAATTTTCTACCGGTTTTGTTATTGATTGTGTTTGTCGTCATGTATTATTGTAGGTATTCTTTAGAAGGCACCTTGCCATGAACTCATGACATGAAGGACATGCACCCGTTCTTAAATTGGACTGCAATCTTCAAATGGAAAAGTTCTAACTAATGTTTTAAACTTGCTTCTGCCTGGCAAGTCTGCAATTATTGCACGGGAAACATACTCAATCAATCTGCCTAGCCTTTTTCCCAATTATGTTGGGGTCGGCTTCCAGTTTTACCAGATTCAGCTGAGTACCAGTGTTTTACATGATGCGACTGCCTATCTGACCTCCACAACCCAGTAACTGGGTACCACGATACCCCTTGGCAAGACTGGTGTCAGATCTCAAGCTTCTGACTACCCGTAACGACTGTCAAAGATATTCAAATGACAGCCGGGACCAACGGGTTAACGTGCTTTCCGAGGCACGGAGGAAACTCGGTATGTTGAAATGTTCACCCATCCACGGACCAACCTCGTCAAGCGTTGCTTAACCTCGACACATGCGGCTGTAAATATTTATCCACAAGCTCCTCCTATATATATAATATCGGGATAAAAAAGCCTATGTGCTATTCCAGACTATAATCTATCTCTGTGCCAAATTTCATCCAGATCCGTTCAGCCGGTCTGGCTTGATTGAGTAAATAAACATCCACACATCCAAACTGTTGCATTTACATACAATAATAGTTAGATTAATTAATGTACACACAGTATAATGCTTAGAGAGGTCTCTACTCATCTGTTCACATCATGCCAATAGAGTACAAAGATACTGCTTTTATCCTAAGCAATTTCTACCAGCAGACTCGCGAAAAGGAAAATAATAAATTTAGGGAATAGTGTGTGAGAACAAAAGAGAATGAAGAGAAGAATAGTAAACGACTTAAGACGCTATATACGCCCCAATGATAGCGCAGTACAGGCCGTGCGCCCGCTCGATGCCAAAATAACTATATTGAACCTCCTTTTGAATAGTTTTGTTTGCAAAATATTATTTGATTTACATATGCTATGTTACTTATGAAGAAATTCCAGCCATAAATTTTTCTGTGTAAAAATATTTTTAAACATCCAAGTCGTTTTGGAGGAGTTTCCAAAAGTTGCGAAAAAATATCGTGTTGTTAAATGTTTTTTTTAAAGCAAAACTGTTAGTTACACGAAAAAACCTTGTGTTAAAAAATTATGTACATGAATCAATAATAAATATATATTTTTTTCAAACCTTTTAACCTAGCCGTTACTAAGGAGTGTGCTTCAGAAAATTACCGTTTTACGGCACTAAAGCGTATGTAGGCCCTTAAACTAAGTACACATAAAGTGTAAATCCCTTTTCACACGCTGCGCGGTTGCCAGGTAACCGCTAACGGGTAACCGGCGGCGAAGTGTTTAGCCATGTACGTTAGCTTTCACACGTACCGGCGATTATGGCTATACATTCGCCGCCGGTTACCCGGCACCGGCTACCCGGAAACCGGATCGTGTGAAAAGGCACTAAAGGTGGATATTTAAAGGGTGTGCCTGAGACCTACGAGAAAAAAAAGGTTGTGATGACAACTCGTCACACTAGCTAACTCGCCGCTATCTCTAATAGGTCTCGTTCACTTATACGTCACTTTGTACATGTATTCAGATTTCCAACTCGTCTTAAGCCGTATTTCGTCTCTTTCTTAACTCGTCCGACGCTAATTTACAATTAAGCACAAAATATGTAAATAAAATATTTAGGAAAATTCGGAGACTACCTTCAAGGACAGATTTAAGCGTTCAACCATGGCGTCGCGGAGATATCGGTAGGCTCATTACGTATATCTTTTGCAAGAGCAAAACGATAGCGATCAAACGCTTTTTTTTCATAAAAGTCGGCATTACCTGCAGTGTAGATAGGCTAGGTCCTACACAATCGTTTGCTATTCGCTCGCTGTTTGTCAAATGCACTTATTTAAAAAAAAAACCGACAACAACTATAAAACTTTTGTATTGAAGAGCAATTATTGCGCTAAAATCGCTATCGTTTTGCTCTTGCAAAAGATACGTAATAAGCCTGCGGATCTGAGGCCCAGTAGCCCGTGCTTCGGACACGGCTACAGTGCTGTCGTCTACATACTCAAAGGGTATTAGCAAAATGTTTATGTGGAGTAAGAACAATGTTGCTGAGAGTACCGACCCCTGAAGGACCCCAGCATTAATATCCAGTTGATCTGATATCGTATTGCATCGGGAAAGAGACTTATTAGAGATTGCTAGTGTGACGAGTTGTCATCACAACCAAAAAAATAGCATGGATTCAGCATATGATTCTGGACCCCTAGTGTTGGATTTTCGCGTCGACTTTTTCATATTTTTGAAAAAAAAACATTGAATCCTTTTTTCCAAAAAAACAGCAATGAAAATAAAACGCCAAAGCGCTACTTAACAGCTAATTTCCATAAGTACACGATCGCGGTCAACGCCGCCGAGCCGGCTCGTAACTACACGCGCCGCGCCGCCCGCACTTTCTCTCGAGGTGAGCCGACAAATGAGAATAATTAAAAATCGAATTGAGCTAGATAGGAATAACGATTTTGAACTGATTTAAGTAAAAATATATGCACATTTTTTCATTTATTATGAAAACTCTGACGAAAAATTCCAAAACTAGAGGGGGTCCAGAATCATGTACTGAATCCATGGTGTTTTTTTTCACGTCGGTGTCAGACACTATACCTCTATTTATTTGTATAAATACATAATTCTAAACTATATAGATTATTAAATATGTATATAAAGGTCATATTTAAGAGTAGAGATAATGCTCTTTTAATCGTGCATTTATGTAAGTACTTACTTCTGCCAGCGACTTCGCCTGCCTTTTTGTTTTCTTATGCCCAGTGTTTTAGTTTTCTTATCCCAAGGAAACATTATACCGGGATGAAAATTGTAAGTTATGTGCTATTTCAGTCTATAATCTAACTCTGTGCCAAATTTTATCCAGATCTATTCAGCCGTTGTGGCGTGGTGAGTAACAAACAATCATCCATCCGTCCCTCCAAACTTTCGCATTTATAATACTAGCTGCCGTCTGCGGCTCCGCCCGCGTGGCATTTGTACTTCTCGCAATGTATTTATAAATTAGCCTATGTCTTGTTCTAATGTATAGTTCTCGCCAAACTCCTTAACCGCCCTGAAGTTGGCTTTCCGATGCGCATGGTACACAGTGCTGTTTTTGTATGAGATTTCAGTGCGGCTAAGAAGTTTGCCGAGGACTATATACCTGAGCTATATTACTGTAAAGTTTCAACAAAATTCGTTCACTAGTTTTTGCGTGAAAGAGTAACAAACATCCATTTATCGATCCTCACACACTTTCGCGTTTATATATCATAGTAGTAGATTAGTTGGAAGAATGATTCTAAATATATTAATATGACTTCTAACTGCAGGTCATAACAGGACATCATGGGCATGGCGGACATGAAGCGAAAAAAGTAAATATTCCTACCAAACAGCTCAACGATGGTAACCATATCCCAACACTCGGTTTGGGCACCTTTGGTTTTGTAAGTATTAAAATCTACCACAAATAGTCCAGTGCAATTAATCTTTATAAAGGTACCCTACTCTCCCTACTCTCTTTTCTATAACTGCAATTCCTACTTTTGAAGGACGTTTGCTGTCACTTCATATATTTGGTATAGAAACTGAGTTATTCTCGGAATAAACATAAATATAGCTGTAAAAAGAAAACCAGAAGTAGCATCACGACTAAGGGAAAAAAAAAATGCGGTTGGTTTCAAAGGGTACTTTTTACTTTTTGCTATAAGAACTTATATATATAAAATATATATATATATAGCTATAAAAATCCGGAATCTTACAAATCCTTTCATTATAGCTGGGTTTCAAGGTATAAACCTAATTGCACTGGAATAAATATCATGCGACATTCGAAGACATGTGACATCCACCAACCCACACTGGTGGATTACGGCCCATTCCCTCTCACAGAGAGGAGACCTGTGTCCCAGCAGTGGAAACATTAAAAGGGTGATGATGAAATATCATGCATAAGTCGTTTCAGATTTGTTTCTAATGGCGACAATACACATGTCTGTAACTTGCATAAAAGTGTTCAAGTAACTTTCACGCACTTGTGACATCCACCAATCAGAAGTTAGTATGCGATGATTTGAGATTGGTTTGCTCTTGACTCTAGTCTAGGTCAGAAGTGACAGGTGTCAGTTTGTACTTGCATACTTTTATGCAAGTTACAGGCATGTGCTGTCTATTTTCGTCCTGATTGGTTATCGGACGGATATACAGTGACTGGTACTGCAGATATCCTTAGGCCTAATATGGAATCCGGGGGATGCGAGATGCATGGGATCAGTTAATGTGGGGACGCACTTTTATAACTCTTATATTTTAGCACTTTTTGTCTTTTGACCCTATATGAAATAAATAAAGCTGCCATATAGGTACTTAAACAAAATGGGAGTCCCACCCACTGAATACAAGAGATGCATGTAAGAAGAACAACTAGTAAGTACGAGAGGCATGAAAGAGGAATAGAATTAATGAATTTGATCAGAATAGGCGCCAACGTTGTTGAGCGGGATTATTATTATAAAAAAAGCTTTGGAGAGATCTATGTTCAGCAGTCCTCCGGTTGAAAAGATGAATGTTGGCAGTCATAATATAAGGTGGGCTATGGACTTGTTTGCCAGCCACAGAACACCACACGTGGACATATTTGCAGGAGGCCGTTGCCTAACAATGAGATATAAGAAACTAAACACTATTTCCTCGAAGTGTTTGGCAGAGGTAACATTGTACCAGTATAAGTCCCATGAGTAAAACCGGGCTGCTACTAAGAGTCTCTTAAAGAAAAAAATCACAATAAGGCTTAAACCTACGTGAATACCTTATCTGAAACATCATAATCATCTTTTCAGTCGACTTAGGCCTACCTCAAGTGTCGCGACACCTATCAGTCAGAGGACCAACTTTCAACTTTTCGCCCATCTGTGATCTGTAACATGGAAAAAGCTAATTAAAAAAAAAAGGAAAATAAAATGTCCGTTTAGGAAAAAACAGAAAAAGGAGTTTGTAATGACCGTAGCTGCTGGCGTTCTGTAGTTTTTCCTGCCATAGGAAACTGTATTTAAGTATGCAATTGTTCTTTCAGAATGATATCCCAAAAATTCGGCAAGCTGTCAACTGGGCGATTGAGGCTGGGTACAGACACATTGACACGGCGGCTCTATACGGCAATGAGGCGGAGATTGGAAAGGGCATCAGCGATGTTCTGAAGAAAGGACTCATCAGGAGGGAGGATCTCTTTGTTACCACTAAGGTAAGAAAAACAGCTACCACAGGCTCTAGACTAAGTGTCATTAAATTGCGTAAATGCCAAAACGTGTCGCATGGTATTTCGATAACACTTGCTAATTCCATACATTTGCTTTCAATCCACCCGGAATGTAGGAAGGCCGATGAAACGGTGAAAAAGAAGATCGTGAGGAAACCTGCACGTCTGAGAACGTAAAATTCAAAATAATTACAATTTTAACACGATTTGATTGCCTTTAATGACCCATAAGCTTTTATGTATTCATACAAGCACATAAAAAAAAGATGAACACCTTCGAATCATAATCGTTGCCGACTAATTGGCATGACGAGTTCTGATGCTCCTAAAACGACTTAAAATGTCTTTGTTTTCAGCTGTGGAACGACAAGCATGCCCGGAACCAGGTTGTGCCGGCTCTCAAGGAGTCCCTCGCCAAGTTGGGTCTGCAATACGTCGATCTATACCTCGTACACTCCCCAGAAGCGGAAGTAAGTGTTACCAAGAACTTGATTTCTTTGCAGACCTTAATAAAACTATTTGGCATATCATTGACAAAGTAAAACTAGATGCTAACATTAAAAACTTATAAAACTAGATGTGTCATATTTTCGATTCGGTAAGGGGGATTTCCCACAGAACAGAAAAAAACGCCTTCTACAATAGAAGTCGCAAGTAGGCGGGGCCCGCGTACCCCGGGATTTGCACTATTCCGCAAATGTCTGCTGCCCCGCCCACACAAAAGTAAAAGTTGATTTTATGTTGTTAAATTTAAGGTCTACTTTCTTTTAAATTCAAACATATTGTTCTCGAAGATTCCAACTATGCACATGTCACAGTCAGCTACTCAATTAGAGATTGCCGTTATCGATAATGAGTTATCGATATTTTAAATTTACAATGTTCTCTGTGTTCTATGATATACCTTTCTGAAAAAATTTAAACCAGTGTGCGGTTTTTTTTGGTGATTCAGTATTAGTAATCAAATACATGTCATTTCCATGTTCAAACCCTTTTTTCTGCCTTAACCAAGTTTAAAATGAATAAAGCATGGATATGGGTAATCTATTGGTAGTATTCTAATCGAAAAAAGGTTAATCGAATAATTAATATTTTAATGTAACGATAAAGTGGCAACCTCCAAATGTCAGTTTAGTGTACGAAATCAAAAATCAGACTATAGTTTAATATCTATTGCGTAAACGCCACAGGGTGTATTTTTCTATCAATATAATGATTTTCAAAAACGGATTAGTAGTCTAACATGACAATTCTTAATTATATTTTCTATAAATCGTAAGTATTAGAATAAATTTATATAAACACTATTTTGAATTCTTTATTTTTAAATATGACTTACAAGTACAGTGGTCGCTACTTTAAAAAACGGAACCGCTCTTGAGTTTCTGGTAAGGAAAGGCTCGCGCTTCTTAAACTGGGCGGCGCGCGAGGTGGGCTGTAGACGTCGCCGCAGACGGCGCAGCTGCGGGCGCCGGTGCCGTCATTAATGACATCATACGTCGAGCTCTTGTCACCGCCGGGGCGTCAGCTGTTTTAGAACCCAATGGCTTGGCACGCGACGGTGGGAATAGACCGGATGGGATGGCCATAATGCCTTGGAAGTTGGGTAGGCCTTTGGTGTGGGATGCAAAATGTGTCGATACCCTTGCGCCATCCCTTAGCACGGCGGGCTGTGCTGGGGCAGCTGCTGCTGGTGCAGAAAACCTCAAACGGCGCAAATATAACAACATTATTGGCAGTTATATGTATGACCCGTTTGGGGTTGAGACATTAGGTCCATGGGGTCCGAGTGCTCATCGAGTGCTTCGAGACACAAGTAAACGGTTAGTTGACTGTTCGCGGGACCAGAGGGCTGGCCTTTTCTTCAGCCTGAGAATCAGCATTGCCATTCAACGTAGCAATGCTGCCAGCGTTCTGGGCACGTTTCCTATTGACATCGATGTGGGCGAATTTTTTGATGCACTATGAGCCCTTTTCCCTCTCCCCTTTGTATGTAAGTTTGTTTTGTTATTAGTCATAAGATTAGAAATATTCAGTTGTATATAAACACTTGATTTCAAGCATAATAATATTTATCGAATCTAGCTGTTGATTTTGTTTTGTTTCAAAATAAAACGAATTGTCGATAAATAAGTCAACGACGGTGGTACATCTCTAGAGGAAAAATAATTGTAATGACCTCATTACGCAAATATAAATCTTATTAATAACGAAATACAGCTTTAAATTGAATGCATTTAGTATAGTGACATCTAGCGGCGGGTAGCACATCACATCATCATCATCACATCATCAGCCTATTAATGTTCCCACTGCTGGGACACAGGCCTCCTCTCTGTGAAAGGGAAGGAGGGAGCGGCGGGTAGCGTAACTTGGTTATTAAACTATTCCATGTGCGATTTTAACGGAAAATGTAATAAATACTTAAAAAGAGTAGTCAATTAACAACTCTATGATCATTAAAATGTGGTTTATTTTCAAATAAGCGACGACTGACATATTTCCTACTTTCAAACTACCAATCACACCAAAGATTTCTTAGTGTTACGAAATACAATTAACCTGTATATGTGTGAGTTTGGGTACGCTGGTTCCGATACTAATGAAGCGATATACGATTTCTACTGTCTTCTCTGTTCTGTGGGATTTCCCTACCGTAATCATGAGGTGAGAAATTTAAGTACAGGGAAACTCAAGATCATAGAATATAGAAATTGTACCTTATCAAAACCTTCAGTCTTTGCCCCAGTTACGTTGGTGTCGATTTCCAATCGAATTGGACGCAGCTGCAGCCGGCCAGTATTTTATTTGGAGCGACTGCTTATCTGAGCTTCACAAACCAGGCTTAGAACCATAGGCCATTATTTGCTAAGCTGTTTAAAGACAGAACAAGTCACGGAGCCAGATAAATAGTTGCTCCCCACATGATATAAAATCGCTTGACTTCACATTCTGCCAAAATATTGATCCGATATATGAGGGGATGATTCGACCCGAAGAATTGACAAACTTAAGTGGCAGTGGGCAGGGCACATTGCTCGCAGAACGGATGGTTGATGGGTTCGAAAAGTTCTGGAGAGCCGACCGCAGACCGGCAGGCGCAGCGTTGGAAGGCGCTCTAGGTGCACCGATGACCTTGTTGTTAAGGTTACGGTAATCCGATGGATGAGAAACGCACAGGACTAGTCGATCTCGGTACGTTTGGGGGATGCCTATGTCCAGCAGTGGACGACTTTCGGCTGAAATGGTGATGACATATGAGTATGTAAAGTAGTTTCTGCAATAAACCTACATGTTTTTTTAATGGTTTGTCAGCCTTTGATTCTTTAACACCTCATTTTAATTATCTCATTTGTTTTTCAGGTAAACGGATCTCCCGCCAATATCGACTACTTAGAGACTTGGCAAGGCATGGAGGAGGCCAAGAAACTTGGTCTGGCCAAGTCCATTGGTGTGTCGAATTTTAATACGGAACAAATTGACAGGATCAAGGCGCACAGTAAAATAGTGCCCGCCGTCAACCAGATTGAGGTAAGATAATGTTATGTATTTCTTTTCTAACAACCTTTTTTATCCCATTGCTGGGCAAAGTTATCGCCCATAGCCTTTCATTATTTCCGGTGTGCTGCCTTCTGCGACCAATCCCTCTTAATTGCCTCTAAGTCCCAGTCTTTTTATCCATAAGTTAACTCAACCAATGCTTAAATATTCGAACCAATGGTTTCAAATTTCGGTAAAACGCATTTTTTCATAAATTGTTAACCTTACAAATGGTCAAATAAGTTGGAGAGAATTATTATACTATTTGTTATATGTAATACAAATTGGTGCTTAAAACGCGTTTATTCATTAATTATTAGCATCACAAAAGGTCAAATAAGTTCAAGAGTTAATTATTTGACTATTTGTTAGATTTAAAATTGATAAATAAACGCGTTTCACCGAAATTTTAAACCATTGGTTAGCATAATTTAATCGTTGGTTGAGTTAACTACGGATCAAAAAACTGGGTCAAAGTCATCGTAAGCGTTGCCTAGGCCTCCCTCGGGGACGATTTATTTTTTAATTAGCAACATGGTTGCGATTTTGCCGGAAAAAATCACGGGCTTAATTTTATTTTTGCCAATCTCTAATTCTTTTTACCAACTTCTAAAAAAAGGAGGTTATTCCAAGATGAGTTGCTAAATTACTTCTTAGAATATCAGCTATATGTCGGTTTAAGTGCCGGCAAAATCTATTCACCCAATTCGGAGATTAGCCGAAACAAAGAGACAGACAAAAAATTTCAAAATGGTATTTTTGTTATTTGTACTATATACACTTTCATAATAATATTAATTTAGTAAAAAGCTGTTATTTTGACATTACAAACAGACATTTCATTATTTTTTTAATAGATATTTTTATAGATTTTCCTTATACAATAATTCATTTATTCAATAGACCGGGTTTTCCAAAAACTTCTTGAGTTTAGTTTTGATGAGATTTTTATAAAGTTATAATAGTTTCTAAACCACATTTATTATAAGTCATCTATATTTTTCCGAGGATGTTTTAAAAACCAGTTTGAGTGTCCAAAAAGTTAATTAGGAAATTAAACTTCTTTGCAAAAAATAGCTAAAACTTTTTTAATTTTTCAACCGGTTATGATAAAGATTGTGTTTTTCCTGGTGTATTTTTGTAGGTATTCTTGCTTGCTAGAAGGCACTTTGTCATGAACTCATGACTTGAAGGACATGCACTCGTTCTTAAATTGGACTGGAATCTTCCAATAGAACAATCCTAACTAGTATTATTAATGTGAAAATGACTTTGTTTGTTTGTATGTTACCTACGCCTTCATACTTAAATCACTAAACCGATTTTGACGATTTTGATTTGGTACAAAGATAGATCCCTGGAATAGATAATCAGCTCTTGATTTCTTTGGTCCTGGATTTGATTTCTAAAACGGACAATGCGTTATTGGTTTTTCACGTCAGGAATGCCTCACGAAAACTAATCACAACAAGAAAGAAAAAAAAAAAAAATTGTGAAGCCTACCGTTTTCGGGATAAAAAAATAGCCTATGTCACTCAGGAATAAAGTAGCTTTCTAATGGTGAAAGATATTTTTAAATCAGTCCAGTAGTTTCGGAGCCTATTCGGTACAAACAAAAATATCTTTCCTCTTTATAATATTGGTATAGATGTGGTACAGCTGAAATACTAAGTCAATAATTTGCGGCAACTTTCAAGAGTGAAACGAAATTTCACGCACCATGCTACAGCGCAACGAGTGTAGGTGTAGCGATGGCCTGATCAAGACTGCGGTAAGCCGATGGATGCGAAACGCACTGGACCGATCAGTGTGGCGATGCTTGGGGGAGGCTTATGTCCAGCAGTAGATATCTTTCAGTTGAAATGATGTTAATGATAAAACTTATCAATACATTCTTCAGGTACACCCATCAAACACTCAAGAGCTGCTGATCAAGGACTGCTTCGACCGCAACATTGCTGTCATGGCGTATAGCCCATTTGGTTTCTTCGTCAAACGAGGCGGAGGGCCCAGCATGGACGATCCTAAGATCGCGGTTATCGCCAAGAAGTACAATAAGAGCGTCAATCAAGTCTTGCTGCGGTATTTGGTAAGTGTTTGTAGCGACATCTATATACGAGCTAATGAGTAATGATCTGACGTCACACACAAATCCTGCATCGCGCATGCAATGTTTTCGGTGTGATTTGTACACATACTTACAGTAGTCCGACAACAATCGTCGGGCAGTTGCCCGTACCAGACACAACACCCGTCTGGTCGGAGGATCCTCCCTTTTCTATGGAGGTTTGCGGGGCGTCTCGCAAGTCAATCCAAGTGATTGGCAACTGCCTTAACTATAGCCTCAAGATAGGCAACGGGGCTGTTACCTTGTACCGCATAAGTGCCTCCAAATGATATCTTTTTAATATAATTTAATATATAATGATACCCTTTTGTGCATTTGAATGTTCTTAATGATTATTCAATATCTGAAAGTTTTGAGTGCTGATTTGTAAGAGTTGAGATGATAAAAAAAGCAAAGCAACGTTGTGTTGATTGCGCAAAACATTATGAGGATACAGAAATAACGAAGAGATATTTATAACAGATGAAGAAAATAATTATCTTAAGAGATTACCTTCTTTTAAGCAGTTTTGCCAGTTATTAGGTGGCCGAAAGTTTTTGATGCCCAACCTTTATTTAGAAACTATTTTCATCAAAACGTTGATTGATATTCAAACTTATTAGTTCCGCCATAGTTTATACGATTTAGGGGTTTTCACCACAATATTTCAATAGAAGTTAAGCTAAAAATCTCATTAAATAAAGTACATTTCTTGTGTCTTTCAGCTCGACAGAGACCTTATCCCGATCCCCAAGTCAACGAACCAGGAACGTATGAAAGCGAACATCGATGTCTTTGATTTCCATCTGACTCCAGCGGAGGTAGCCATCATCAGCAGTTTCAACACTAACACAAGCGTCTTCAGTTAAATAGTAGAGTATTCACGAATGTCAGACAGCTGGTGACCTAGGTTGGTGACCTTACTGTCTTATATTATAAGTGGACATGGGCCATGATGGTAGAATTTAATCAGTTATTTACTTTAATGTGAAATAAATGTTTTAAGTAATTAGTGGAAACGTTTTTTATTTATTTACTTTTTATAACATAACTAGCTTCTACCATTGGCTATAATGCATTGCATTATAAACAATCCTGATTCCCTTCCCAAGTAGGAGAAACTGGCACTTATAAAGGAGAAAATATTGATGTCATTACCTTCCACCTGACTCCAAAGGAGGTAGCCATCATCAGCAGTATCAACACTAACACACGCATCTTCAGTTAAAGAATAGTGGTCAAGATTCGAATGTCAGACAGCTGGTGACCTAGGTTGGTGACCTACCTGTCTTATATTATAAGTGAATACGAGCCATGACGACATAATTTTATCAGTTATTTACTTTAATGTGAAATAAATGTTTAAGTAGTTAGTGCAAACGTTTCTTTATTTATTTTACTTTTTATAACATAACTTGCTTCTAGCATTCGCTTGGTCCGCGTGCAAGTGATAAATTAACACTACAATGCACTATAAAAATCCTGATTCTCTTCCCAAGTAGGAGAACCGGGAACATATAAAGGCAAAAATTGATGTCTTTGATTGCCATCTGTCTCCAGCGGAGGTATCCATCATAAGCAGTTACAAAACTCAAGCATCTTCAGCTAAAGAGTGGATCAAGTATGCCAGATATCTGGTGACCTAGGCTGGTGACTTAGCTGTCTTATAAGTGAACACGGGCGGGCACACAGCAGAATTTCATCAGTTGTTTAGTTTAATGTAAAATAAATATTAAGTATTGTTTTTAGGGTTCCGTACCCAAAGGGTAAAAACGGGACCCTATTACTGAGACTCCGCGGTCCGTATATCTGTCTGTCCGTCTGTCTGTCTGTCCGTCTGTCTGTCTGTCTGTCTGTCACCAGGCTGTATCTCATGAACCGTGATAGCTAGACAGTTGAAAATTTCACAGATGATGTATTTCTGTTGCCGCTATAACAACAAATACTAAAAACAGAATAAAATAAATATTTAAGTGGGGCTCCCATACCACAAACTTGTTTTTTTTTGCCGTTAACGATACGGAACCCTTCGTGCGCGAGTCCGACTCGCACTTGGCCGGTTTTTTTTAAATTGGGTTTTTTATATCTCCCTTCTCTTTGTCGTTTTGTTTTCCTCATAAGTTTGAAATCACATAGTTTTTATTTAAAAATAAAAACATTTGTAGCAGCTCTAAATGCAATGTAGGGAAAGAATAAATGAAAAAAATATTTAAAAGAATTGAGAAATATATTTAAAATACCACAGTTAATTGCAATTTCATTGCTAGCTTCTTTTAATATGTATTTTATTCTTAAATACGCATAATACAATAAAAAAATCCACATTGCCTAATTGGTTATAGATTCCATTTAATTTCATCCACAGGTTTTAATATTTTGTGAAAAAAAAAGAACGTATTAAAAATCCATTTAACTAGCAAAGCAAATTGAAGATTATTTATAAAATATATTTTTTTAAGAATAGAATTACGATTGCGACTAAATAAAATGTATTTTAGAGTCTAACATAGAAAATCTAAATCTAAACTTATAGCTACCCTCAGATTTACATGGTCCATAGTATTGTGTAAACAAGGCCACTTTGTTTTGATAAATTGTCAGCTGATTTCGTTACTTAGACTGCATAAAATGCGATTATAGCAGCTTCAGTGTATTATTATTGTTATTTCTTTTTTATTACAACTTTATAAAATGCTGCTCCGGTTTGAACCAGCGCTATGGCTGTCTCGCAAGCGACGCCTAGCATTATGCTGAGTGATTGCCGTTTAGCGCTGCTGTGACGCATACTTCCCTATTTGTGTTTAAGGTTACCCTTCGTTTTGCGTCAAACCTGGCGCAAATAAACTATATTTATTTCTTTTCTTTTTTTATATGCAGTTAATCTAATAATTTTGAGTCAAAGTAGATCATTAACATAATCATTCTTTGCTGACTGAAATAATACGCATTTTCGTAACAAAACAAAAAAATATTTTTTCACCCTGTACACAAATCCTTGCCACGGAAAACCTGACACTTATTCCAATCCTACAAAACGACGTCAACTTGACATCCAACATTACTATACTAAAACGTCAGTTTGACAACTTAACGTCACCACAGACGTCAATTTGACAAACCAACATTGTATAAACTAAAACGTCAGTTTGACAACCTAACGTCACTGTCACGTCTTATGTCAATTTGACAGTTGAGCAAAAATAGTGTCGTTACGTTGTCGAGCTGTGGTTATCGATAACATCAGTCGATAGAGAGCTGTCTAAAGGAGCCGTCGATGCCGAATAGCTCGTCGTAGTTGGTCGGTCTGCCCGGCCGGAGAGACTCGTTGGCAACGATGCTGTCTTGGCGCTTGAACCACTCGCGATATTCTTGGAGCTTCAGTTTCCATTGTTCTGTTGAGAGAAAAATGTATGAATAAATACATTTTTCAGGATTGGGGTTTTTGATTATAAGTCAATATTAAATTCGATTGTTTTCGATATGTTGTGGAAAATAGATTTAGCAAACATAGTACCGATAGTCGTGACGGCCAATGGCTGAATAGCCACAAGCCTCGACCTACACCATAAGAGGCTCTCGTTAGGCAGCTGGGTCAAGGGATTGATTTAGAAAGTAGTACTTAGTGGTAGTCAAGCCAGCCAGACTCGTATCGTGAGGACATTCCTCTTCCTAGGGCGCTTGGATCCTGTTCCCGATACCGGCGGGCCAAGATTTTATAGGACAACCCAGGCCTGATCAGGACATCGAACCGACTAGAATAACGTAATTAATCAGTTCTTTTATCTATGTAAATTAAAAAAATAAATCTTTATAATATTTTATAGTGATGTGCTATTATTTTCTTTTACTTTGTGATTGTTGCTGTTGTGTCTATATGGAATATGTATATGTTTTCTATTGATAATACGAATAGAGTCCAAATGGGGCGATGCCAATCTGGTCAAGTTCAATGCCGCTCAAACCGCCATCTTTCAGAGGTGTGAGCGGCCGTGCCGATAACGGACCATCTTGAACTTCTTGGCGTAACGTTGACATCGACACTCAATTTTGGCCCATACATTGAGTCAAAGGCTCAACTGACTGCCAAAAAGTTGTGGATCCTTGCGAAGGTGAGACGGTACTTCACGTCAGAACAGCTGCTTAAGTTGTATCCAGTGCAAGTTCGATCATGCATAGAGTACTATTGATTTATTTAACACTTTGCTGTGATTGGATTCAATTGTGATTTGATTAAAATTTTATTTTTGATTTAATTTTGTTATAATTTTAGTTTTATTTATGATTTAATTTTGTTATAATTTTTTATTTTTTTATTTTATATATTATCTGTTAGCGTTTAAAAATTTATTTTTTGCTTTCTTAAATTCTTATAATTTTTCAAATAATAAGTATTTGCATGTAAGATTCACATCTAGTAGGTGTCAATCAGACTTGTTTTATTAAACATTATTTTTTTGCAAACTCGATTGTACATCAGTTTTGAGAATTACAAAAAAAAAAAAAACTCAAACGGATCTGCCAAATACCGAGGCACTAGAGTTGAAAAACGGTCCAGGAGGCTTATCGGCAATGAGGCACTGGTCAAGTCAAAGCTCCAGAGCCTTGAACATCGTCGCCAAGTTGCCAGCTTGAAGGTTTTTTATCGGTTGCATCTCGAGAAGTGTGCGATAGAATTGCATGATCGAATTCCACCAAGCCCGTTCCATCATCGGATTACAAAACGTACGGCGGGCATCCCACTTATACGCGCTAAATGTTTTGTGAATACTTTCATTATGCGTACAGCTAAGAAGTGGAATTCTCTGCTGAAGTCTGTGTTTCCTGAAAGCTACAACCTGGGGGTCTTTAAGTCAAGAGTGGAGAGGTGAGATTGTGGTCAAATACGAGCCTGGCAGCTATAAAAAATAAATAAAAATAAAATAGGCAGTCACCTTGTAGCGTCGCCATACTGCCGCACTGTCCACCGTACTCTGTGGGCAGCATCTCCTGGGGTATGTACTTGTAGAGATCCTTCACCTCCTTATGGATGTAGATCTGAAGTAAAAGGATCACGGTTACACGACCTGTACATAAGAAGCTTAGCATATTAATAAAATTATTAAGTAAAAAGTATTTTTTTAAAACAAGCTTTTTTCGTATTTTTCTCAGCAAACCCTTTCATTTGATACCCATATCATGGCAGTGCACAAAAAATAACTAGTCCGCCATCTTGGGCCGTCCGCCATATTGGATTTAGAATGACGTCACTTTGCTAACCATGCACTGTCATCCAAATTAAACGTGTATACAAAATTGCATCTTAATCGTTGGAGTCACAACTGCTTTAAAATTCAGCTGCAAGATTTGACCCGAACATACATTGCATGTTAAATAACAGCTTGTAATTTTAAATAGTTTTCAATCTAAGTATCTACTTTTATACAGCCAACGCCATAACGCCGTTCTTCAGCTATGAAAATTATTGATTATCGCTTCATTGCTTTTAATCGGAGACAGATAATCTCCCTACTTAATCGTTAGGCGGATTGATTGAAATTCGTCATTGTATATTCATTTATATTTTAATTCGGCGAGAATTCATTATACGCTGCTATTTGATATTAGAAGATAAAATGTTGAAATTTCTTTATTTAAATTTTTAAAGAAAAGTACTATACAAGCCTTGGCCACAACTAGGCATTGATGGACTTACGTATGTGTGCCTCGGCCTCGCCTCGGCCCACATTTACATGTTCGTCCATGAATGCCTCTTTTGCTGGCCGCTGCAGTAATGTACTATATATGAAAAAAAGCCGATGTATGTACAATCTTACCCGTTTCCTAATCTTCTCCTTGAGGAAAGGTTTGACGAAGTTAACGAATCGCTCGACCAGCGGCGACGTGTTCACGATGTGGACTTCCTTCAGCTTTATAGGATACGCTTCCTGAAAAGAGAATTATTTTAACATGACTAAATGTATTCAATCTACCTAGCCTATGTTGGGGTGGGTTTCCAGGCTAACCAGATATGAGTATAGCCCTCGCCAAACTTCTTGGCCGCCCTGAAGTTGGCTACAATGGCTGCGCAGTAGAAAAACTCATACAAAAACAGCACCGTTTCGTGCCTCGCGCATCCCGTAAACCAACTTCTGGGCGACCAAGAAGTTTGGCGAGGGCTATACTGGCCCTGCTTCGGACTATCCGTAATCACTGTCACCTGCCACGGTGTACAAATAACAGCCGGGACCAACGGCTAAACGTGCTTTCCGAGGCACGAAGGAATCTCAGTATGTTGAGTAGTCACCCATCTACGGACCGACCTCATCAAGCGTTGCTTTACCTTGAAGATCGACCGTGGAGCTATAGTTATTTAGCCACGAGCTTTTAACATTACTTAATGTATTGTGCTTTGTGCTTTTGTGCTTTTTTTAAACACGTTGCCCCACACTAGGAATTTCTTCTTGTATCGTGAGTGCGTTTACAAACATATAAACTCACATACACAACACCCAGAGCCGGAACAACTATCTGTAGGTCATACATATATTTGTTCCGTGCGGGAATCAAACCCACCACACGCAGCGCAGCAGTCAATAGCTCAACCACTGCGCCAACCGTGCGCCCTCATATCATCATATCATATCATCGTATTGATGACTAACATCTAGGAGATAGTAGTTTATAGTTCAAATTGCACGATGCACTTCACGACACCAAGAATAGACGCAGATTAAGGAACATTATCACAGAAAATCCGATCTCAGGATCTCAGGTCAGTGGAATCATCGCCCTCAGTAATGAGGAACACGACACGAGGAGGGGAGAGAAGTAGTCTACAGACAAGCGTTTGGCCGGTCTTTCCTGTAGCCTAAAGCTTCTTTATATACAGTTCCACCTTATCATTTCAACTCAACAAATTTGAATCCAAACTCAAAGATCATCATTCATTTCAGCCGAAAAACTTCCACTGCTGAACATAGGCCTCCTCAAGTGTAGCCACATTGACTGGTCCCGTGCCTCTCGCGCCCAGCACCAGTATCTCACCAGGTCTTTGGTCCACCTGGTGAGATACCTTCCAACGCAGCGTCTTCCGGTTCGCGGTCACCATTCCAGAACTTTTCGGCCATATATACCGTCCGTTCTGCGAGCTATGTGCCGTGCCCACTGCCACTTAAGTTTCGCAATTCTTTGGTCCTTCTGCGGATGTCTTCATTTCTGATTCGATCAAACAAGGATACTCCGAGCATAGTCACTCTCCCATTCCACTTTGGGTGTCTTTAAGCCTTCTGATGAGGCCCATTACGAACAACCACGTCTCAAATTACTACATAAGACAGCTTATAACAGGATATATACAGTAAAAGATATAGTCTACGAACCTGAACACAAATCATGAACTTCTTGATGGTAGCAGCAGACAGCTTGGCCAGCATGCTAGGTCCCAGTATAGCTGCGTCCAGCACATATATGTCTCCAGCCACTCCTTCTTTCTCTTCTGTTAACCGGACGTCTCCTATCATGAGAGCCAGCTTTAGGGTGTCTGTGATCTGCTGAGAGTTTAGGTCGGGATGGACTCCTGAAAAAAGAGATAAAGAAAATGAATTAATAAAACTTGTGAAGCTTAGAAATGAGAGCAGTGGTGGCCCAGTGGTAATGGCCAGGATTTACAAGCTGTAGGTCATGGGTTTGAACCCAGGCAGGCGCTTTACTTTGTGTGAATGATTACTTCTCCACTGCTCTCAAAACGGTGAAGGAAAACATCGTGAGGAAACCGGCATGTCCTAGAACCAAAATTCGAAGACATGTGACATCCACCAACCCGCACTGGGCCCGCGTGGTGGATAACGGCCCATTCCCTCTCACAGAGAGAAGGCCTGTGTCCCAGCAGTGGGAACATTAATAGGCTGATGATGTGATGTGATGATGTGATATGTAATTGTGTCTTAGATCTCACCTCTGCAAATAGTGACTCTTCTGCCATTCGGTGTGATGCCCGGAAGCGGTGGCCCTTGTCTGAAATCAATAAATTCTTGCAATATATTAACTGTCTTTATTTATATATTTTTATTTATATATACTTTATTGTACACCAAGATAAAACAATCCAAAAAAAAACATAATAATTAAAACAAACATACAACAGGCGGCCTGCGATCTCTTCCAGGCAACCTTATCGCGCTCTGCGATCTCTTCCAGGCAACCTTGAATGGATAGAGATAGCCTGGAAACGACATGGGGTTGCACTTGGTGAAAATTTGAATTTTGTCTTTCTATGGTATCATTTAAGTAGAAAATGATAGATTTCTCTTCATTGATTCAAGTGTCAATACAATAGAAATTACCATTGTTGAAGTGAAACTTCTTTATCGACGTATGGGAGAAAATTTTGTACGTAGAGTCCGTCCAACGAAAAAAGTCCCGCGGAAATACATGGAACTAACAAGATTTGTTAGAGGATAGCGTACAGTCGCATAGAAACTAGCGCCGCGTCTACGGGACTTCTTTCGTTGGACGGACTCTATCGTCACGTTTTTCGGTTACGCGCCATGTTGCTTTTTTTATCAAAGTTTAGTAAAAAGACTTATTCAAATTTAAGTGAATTTACAAGAAAAGTGAGTGATTATATATTTCGTTTTATAAATTCAACACGTATGAGCATGATTTTAATATTTATAAATTTATTAATTTATAAATATAAATTACTCATTAATTGTATGCATGTCTATAATAATAAAATAGCTTTAATTTAATACGGAAAAAAATGTTTTTCTTAAGGCTTAAGCCTTATCTACCCCATTTTCGTGAAGTTGCAAATAGTAGAAAAATGATATGTCGTAAAGAAGTTTCACTTCTTACCTGTGTACTCTGGTACACACACACATTTTTTTTAATCCGATTCGGCACGACGATGGACAATCATAAATCAATTATTCAATAATTAATCATTCAATCATTCTATATATATAAAAGGAAAAAGTGATTGAATGATGTATCAACGCACAGGCCAAACCCTTAGGGCTAGAAACTTAAAATTTCGCACACGTATACCTCTTATGACGTAAGCATCCACTAAGGAAGGATTTTTCAAAATTCAACCCCTAAGGGGGTGAAATAGAGGATAAAAGTTTGTATGAAACTTTTTATTAAAAAGTCATCTGTAGGATAAAACACGGATCACGCGAAAGAAGTCGCGGGTGAAGTGCTAGTCTTAAATATATATGTAGTTGTGTCATAAACATTCTGCAAGATACTATATGTATCCGGTCAGTCATAATGACAAAATCAGTATTAGAAAAAGAATATCTTGTTATAAAGCACCACCTCTGTAACTCACTCCTGATGTTCTCCTGCGTTATAACTTTAACATGTGTACCTGTGTGTTTGTGTATTTGTGTATCTGTCTGTAGCATCATAGCTCCTAAACGGATGAACCGAATTTGATTTCGTTTTTTGTTTGAGGTGTCTTTATTGAGAGTGTTCTTAGCTATGTTTGATGAAAATTGGTTAAATATATATGGGCGTTTTACTGTTTGAATTGGGGTGTTTGCGCAAAATATCGTGTCATAATTACGTGTTCAATAGATTATCGATCGAAGCGTGTTTATCTACTACTAGCTGACCCCAAGGGCTTCGTTCCCGTCAATTGGCTACCTATCTACCCTACCCTACCCTACCTACACTTCCCTACTTTACCTACCCTACTCTACCTAACATACCCTACCCTACCCTACTCTACACTACCCTACCCTACCTACCCTACCCTACCTACCTAATCATGTAGCATGTATATTTTTATGTATCAATAGTTTTCTCAGCGCACGCCAAAGAATAAATTTTATATGCAATATTTTGCTACTTTGAAATGGATCTCTAATTCTTTTGATAATATATTATAGCCTATTATACTCAGGAATAATGTAGCTTTCTAAAGATGAAAGAATTTACAAAATCGGTTCAGGAGATCCAGAGATTATTCCCTACAACGTCACAAACTCACAATTCACAAACTTTACCTCTTTATAATATTAGTATAGATCAATCTGCCTAGCCTTTTTCCAACTATATTGGGGTCGGCTTCCAGTCTAACCAGATTCAGCTGAGTACCAGTGTTTTTTACATGGAGCGACTGCCTATCTGACCTCCACAACCCAGTAACTGGATAACACGATACCTCTTGGCAAGACTGGTGTCAGATCTCAAGCTTCTGACTACTCGTAATGACTGTCAAAGATCTTCAAATGACAGCCGGGACCAACGACTTAACGTGCTTTCCGAGGCACGGAGGAATCTCGGTATGTTGAAATGGACACCCATCCACGGACCGACCTCGTCAAGCGTTGCTTAACCTTGAAGATCGACCCGTGCGGCTGTTATTATTTAGCCACGAGCTCCTCAATATTAGTATAGATATAGAATAGGTAAATTATGTAGCATGAAATAAAAATGTGTAAGGGGACTTTTTTAAATTTTTTGTTGTTTTATAAGCTTTAAGAGTCGTATCGCTTATTGACTGTGCCATATTTTACAATGAACAAAGTCTAGTTGCTATTAGTTTTGGATACAAACTTACATTTTGTTGGTCATAATCTCATCAAGCTCGGGTCTGGTGGCGTCTCTTTTTGTGAAGAACTCGGGGCAGGCTGCTCTCATCGTGAAGTACATGTCCAGCTTTCTCTTGCATTTCTCCAGGGAGAAACTACTGCCTCGCAAGAAGGTCATGAGTGGGGGGATCTCTGTAAATAATATAGAAAATGTCTTGTTAGTTTTGATCATTATACTAAGAGACCACTGCAAAAATCTGCAGGTATTTTGTTTTTCATAAAACATGACTTTTATGAATGATTCTTGATTCATTTCTTCTTGGCAACCCAGCAGTAATATAATATAGATTACTGCAGGGTTGCCTGACTTCATCTTGCCGCAAGCCGCAAATTTTTCGTTTTTTTTTTTAGTCTGTCCCACACTTGCAATTTCTCCGGTATCGTAGATACGGGCAGGAACCACAGTGTCTCAAGACGAAAGTGATGACAAGGCTCTGAGATGTGGTCGCTTACAATGAGTCTTATCAGAAAGCTTACAGTCACTCAAAGGGCAATAGAGAGGACTATGCTAGGTTCTGGAGTGGCGACCGCGAACCGGAAGACGTTGCGTTGAAAGGCCTCCTGACCAGGTAGACCGATGACCTGGTGAAGGTTGCGGGGTTCCGCTGGTTACGAAACGCACGGGACCGGTCAATGTGGCGACGCTTGGGGGAGGCCTATGTTCCGCAGTAGACGTCTTTCGGCTGATATGATGATGATGATGATAATTATATTAGGTACGTATGCCATATTAACTAGCTCTCAGTTAGCCACCCTTTATTTTAAAGTTAGCAGCAAGCTGTGGGTTGCCAGTTTACATGCAAAACCTGGCAACCCACAGCTTGTAGCTAACTGAAAGCTGGCAACCTTATTTTTACTTTTTTTTATTCAATTAAGGTTATATAGCGCCCTACCTGGCAACCCTGCAGCAATCTATTTTGCTATGAAGTATCAATCATGAAAATTATGTTTAATCATAAACTCATATAACCTAGACTCCTGCAGATTTCTGCAGTCGGATCTTAGGCTAATAATCTGTATCTTATCTGCCGTCATTTAAAAAGATTTTAAGTTGGGTTTTAAGCATATTTTGAGATAAACTGAAAAAACCGGCCAAGTGCGAGTCGGACTCGCGCACGAAGGGTTCCATACCATTATCAAAAAAACGGCAAAAAACACGTTTGTTCTATGGGAGCCCCTCTTAAATATTTATTTTATTCTGTTTTTAGTATTTGTTATATAGCAGCAATAGAAATACATCATCTGTGAAAATTTCAACTGTCTAGCTATCACGGTTCATGAGATACAGCTTGGTGACAGACAGACAGACAGACAGACGGACCGCGGAGTCTTAGTAATAGGGTCCCGTTTTTACCCTTTGGGTACGGAACCCTAAAAAGGTGCAAAAACGTGTCCACTGCGCGCTTTCATAAGTGTCCGAGAATCGAAATCACAACACGCAGGACAAATACCACTGCAGCCTTCATGCACAGAACCCATTGTATTTTATAATTTAGATATTTGATGTTGTTTATAATTTTGATTAATTGTAGGGTTTTAGTTTATATCGCAAGAATTTTTTTTACTTGTTTTCCGTGCGCAATGTGTTTGGTTACACATTTAATCGTAGTTCAGTAAATAAAATGAATAATCAGATTCTTACCCCAATCATCCGGCAAATGTGGCTGCTTCTTCAACCACTCCCTGATAGCAGCGAGATCTCTGTCCCTGGTCGTGACATCTTCTTTCAGCTCGACTCGGATGCTTTTCCACAGCTCGCCAGAAGGCTGCTCCATCAGCTCTTGTTTTAACTTCATGGTTTATCCTGGAACTAAGGAGAAATTGGCTATTGAGTATATTCATCATCATTGGACTACAAGACGTATGGCGATGCGTCATCGGTACATGGTGGACATCCCTGAGGAAAGGAGTGGAATTCCCTGCCGGAGTCTGTGTTTCCTGATAGCTACAACTTGGGAGTCTTCAAGTCAAGAGTGAATAGGTTTCTTCTAGGCAAGCGTGCTTCATCGTCGACCACAACATCGCTTACCATCACGTGAGATAGTGGTCAAGCGCAAGCCTATCAACAAAAAATATTCATATATTGAACGCGCAGAGGCGACAAAAATTTGTTAAAGCTAATTTTGGTTGGGAACACCGAAGACAAAATATCGCGCGGTCGTTCATTGAAAAGATGGAACGGTCAAGTGTAATACAAGACGTCCTCCAAATTCTACACAGTCGTAAGGGATGCGCTGGACTAAAACTGATGGAGGTAGATTAGCCACTCCAGGTGAAACCCACCGCGATCGACTTGAGGGACCGACAAAGAGAGAGCCTATATATTTGAACATAAAAAGCGTTATCATCATCAGGCTTTTTTACCCGACTGCCGAAAGAGGGTAATGTGTTTATCAGTCTATGTATGTATGTATGTATGTATGTTTGTTCCTATGTAGCGTTCAAGAGACCAAACGCGTTGGCCGATTTTGATGATTCTTAGGTCAATCGATTCGTCTGAACCCTGCGAGTGTCACTGGCTACATTAAAATTGTAAAATAGATAAATGGCGGATTTTGGGCGCCATATTGTGGAAATTTTTTTTTTCTTCCAATCCCATCGTGTGGAGTATCAAAATAAAGGGTTTTACGAGGCGATTTCAAAAATATATAACACTTATATGTTTGTATGTACCAAATTCGAAGAAAAATAACTAAAAAGTTAAAAATAAAAAAAAGTTACTTAAAAAAGTCAAAAAACCCGACTGCTTAAGAAGCGAACTAAAAAGAAGTATACAAGAAGAAAATTATGCTGTGCAGACGGAGGATACATATTCGCAACTGGCTGACCAAAACTAGATGTATCCTCCGACTGCACAGCATGATTTTCTTCTTGTTTACTTCTTTTTAGTTCGCTTCTTAAGCAGTCGGGCTTTTTGACTTTTTTAAGTAACTTTTTTTTTAATGTTCACTCTTCTCTGTGAAAAGTAATGCGCCGTTATCTACCACGCGGGCCCAGTGCGGGTTGGTGGATGTCACATGTCTTCGATAAAAAGCATTAAATTGAATGCACATTTGAGATGGGATAACAGGGACTAGCGATGGGCGTTGAATGAACGAACTAGTTAATTCGACCGTCGACGTACAATTAACGATTCGACGGTTCACCGATAATCAACGAACTAGTTGAATTCGTAGACGGCTAAACTGAGACTCGACTACGTTCATGTCGACTTGTAACGCGACGACCGACGCGATAACTTAGTTGGGTAGTACAAGTTCATACGTCCGAAAAAATAACAACAGCGGACGAACATCGAGCAAATTAATTTGAACTCTAACTCTAGACTTAAAGAGTTGATATTTCTATAGGCCGAATGCTATTTTGGAGTTAAAATGCATTGTGTGTGTTAAGAAGAAAAGGACGCCAATAGTTTCACGTGTGCAAGCGATGGACCGATTGAACGATGAGACGTAAACCGATGTAGTTGTTTACGTTCAATCGGCAAGTTGAAAGTTGTCGTCGAACCGTCCGTCCGTAGACGCCGCGCGTCGCGTCGTCGCAAAGTTTATAAAGAACGTCTACTTAACAAAGTTTACGTTATGAACTAATCCATAAATTCAACTAGTTGATCGACTCGTCGATCAACGAAAATGGACGGTCTAGTTTCGTTAACGAAAATTACGTCGACGACCCATCTCTAACAGGGACAGCTACTACTCGTATACGGCGTCGGCGCGTCGATAGAGGGCGCTTACAAATGAACGCAATGGTCGCGCATTCACGAGGTGATCTATTTCTATAAGGAGGAAGCTTACGATACCGTACCAAACACAGAACAGATAAAAGAAGACCTCTTTTATCTGTTCTGTGGTACCAAACTATTAAAGTAATTTTATTTTGCGCAGATTTTTAAGATACGGGACACTAAACATAACAACGGGTTTTTTTATGTGCATACAAGTATGTAGGTACCAGTAGACTTTATTATCACAATAAAATCTAGACTTTAAATAATCTGGATACAACTATAAGCAACCGTGGTGGTCAATTTTCGTTCCACCTCTATATAAAAACATACACACACAAACTGGCGCAACACGTCACATTAGCATGACGGTGACGCGACCGCATAAGTTTTGCCCCAACCAGAATTCGCTAAACGCAGACACAGATAATATAATACTAGCATACAGACACCTCATCCCATACAAAGAAACCGTGCCGACGTAACTAGTGTTTTTCGACTGCTTATTCTGGCAATTTTTTGTACATCTACTTGCACTTAAAACTTGCAAGTAAAAGGGTTTATTTAGATTAGTGAATATTTTTTTCTTTAAATACAGTGAAGGTTTGTTTTCTAGTATTTATTTGCACGTTTTTACAGTTTTTTTTGCATAATAATGTGTTAAAATGCAAATTTTAACAATCGAGTGGAATGCCTCAGAAATTTAAAAATGCGCCATCTATTGGCATCAATTTTAAATGATCCGTCTAATAATCTTTGAACTTAGGAGAGTTGATTAAACAAGAACATACAATTTTTGTGTTCAATTCCAGAAAATGTTAATTTTACACACATTCAATAAAAGATGGAGGTGCATATCGCGCCACCTAGTGAGATTTATTTGAACCAAATTTTCTTTCTTGGCAATGAGACCCCGTGACGCAGATAAAGAATTTTTCACTTCAAATAAGGTAGAATTTTCCGCTACAGGTTACATAAACCTATGATGTACAGCCGGCTCATTATAAATAACGATTAATTAATACAGGATACCAACGTATACACAACACAACTAAATCGAGCGATTAATTCGCAATCGATCGCAATGCAACCGCTCATATCCGCGTGAATTCGTCTATGTTGCCCAATCTCGCGTGTTGGCTTCGAAAGGCTGTAAGGTCATTGGCAATGTTTGTTGTCGGCCATCGCGCTATCGACACGTTGTGTTGCAACTAGCTAATTCTGTTGCAATTCCGCTACAACTACGACTGGTTTCCGAAAGTTTTAGTGGATAGAGAATAAGGTTTCGGAACTTTGTAATGTATAAAATAGATTTACTTTGAAGCTGTTTGGATAGAATCCTACTAATATATAAAAGCAAAAGTTTTGATGGATGGATGTTTGTTACTCAATCACGCTTAAACGGCTGAAAGGTTCTGGATGAAATTTTAAGATTAAAACTGGCACATAGATAGACTTTTATTCCAGTATTTTTATCCATTGGGATAATAAAACACTTTTCGGCGGGCGAAGCTGCTTGCAGAAGCTAGTATATATTATTTGATAAGGTTGAAAGTTACGAAATTGACAAAGAATTGCTATAAGAATTTTATTACGTGTTTGTGAGGCTCATAGACTGAAAACACTTACTGAGCCAAAAAAAATTGAAAATCTTGTAGTGGCCCTTTGAAAGAAGCCACAAAGCGTTCTGAGCTATTTTATCGCTCAATAAGCGTTTTCGGTCTTTGAACCCAACATCAATCTATGTAACTAGTGTACAGGAATAAAACACGTTCCTGTTCTGGGTTTAAAGGTTTCCACAGACGGGTGCGACGCGACATTGCAACAAAAATGTGACAACTGTGATTTACAATTTCTGTAAACGGTTTTTTTTGTAATAGATTTTGAAAATCATCATAAAAATACACAAGAAAAGATACTAACTAAACTTATTAAATTTATGTTATGTCCCTTTTGTTATATTTCTTCCCATGGTTTATCTAAATTAATCCTGACATGCTTCATAGTTACCATTATTATCTGCAAAAGATCATGAAAACAATAGCAAAATATTATTACTTAAATAGGAGTGTGTTACCTAACTTAGAAAAGTGTTACACCGAATAACACTTCCCCGTAAGTTTACTAATACGAAACAGCAACGAATGCATGCATTATTTAAATATTGTTTTACTCTAGAATATTTTAATCCATTTATAACTAGTGGCTTTGTGAGCTGTAGACCTCGTGAGTCTGATTTTTTATATTTTGTCAATTCAGTTTTTTGAAAATTTTCACAATGGCTGCACCATTCCTTTAAATAAAAAATAAAAAAAACTGAACGACAAAAAAAATAGTCTGTCTTTTTTATATTTTGTCAATACAGTTTTTTTTTTAATTACACAATGGCTTCAATATACCTAAAAAAAAAAACTGAACGACAAAAAAAACCGTATTGTTAACGAACCTGCACACAAAATTTCACGAGAAGTGGTTGAGAAATGCGACCTGTAGAGGAGAACAGCTGGACATCCGGACATAAGAAATAATTTTCGCTTCGCTCGCGTTTCGTGCTTCACATCATCATCAGCTTTTTTTAATGTTCCCACTGCTGGGACATAGGCCTCCTCTCTGTGAGAGGGAAATGGGCCGTTATTCACCACGCGGGCCCAGTGCCGATTGGTGGATGTTACATGTCTTCGAATTTTTGGTTCTAGGACATGCCGGTTTCCTCACGATGTTTTCCTTCACCGTTTTGAGAGCAGTGGTGATGAAATAATTTACACAAAGTAAAGCGCCTGCCTGGGTTCGAACCCACGACCAACACGTAAGTCGTGGCCGTTACCACTGGACCACCACTGCTCTTTCGTGCTTGCTTGGTCAATAAACTGGCTTCTGCCATCTTTTTCGACCGCATGATAACTATTCCAAGGGAACATACTTCTGGGATAAAAACGTATCCTATGTCCTTCTAAAAGGGACAATCTATCTATACCAAAATTTATCAAAACTGGTTAAGCGATTATAAACTTAACTAACAGACATACAGGGTAACTTTCGCATATAATATTAGTACCTACCTATATGGCACAATCCATTCAAATCATTCGCTTTTTTGCTTCTAGTTTGACGTCAGTCATTAGTTCCATTTAATTTAATGTATGGAAACTATGATTGGAATACTTTGCAGTTATTATTTATTAATTATGGGAAAATACCCATGTTGACGGCTGCATAATAAAAGTACCACTGTTTTGTATCCTTGGTATTTACGCAGCAAAGAGTATAAAAGCTATAAAATGTACCAATCATTGAACTGGTCCCTTCCTAATTATGCGCCTCTTCTTTTTATTATTTTGCTAACCTTTGAAATGCCTAACTGACCCTCTAAAGCCACAGTGTCTCGCGTGGATCCCCGTTTTAGGCACTCAAGGGGTTAACCAGGGGCACGAGAATTCATAGATAGCCAAAAATAAAGAAAAAGTTGAATGTTTTCAATATAAAACTAAGCCTACCACAGACAGGTACACGACAATGCGACACCAAATGCGACCATGAAAAATGGTCTGGAATGGTCTCATCGGGTATCATGCGTAAACATAAATCTACACAATATTGTGAAAAGACAGTGCCAATTTTGGGAGTTCGTGTATATGTGGAAGAAAACCCTATAAAACACTGTTTCTATGGAAAACAATATATCACGGGCATTTAAGTTAAGTTCAGTTAAGTTCACCGATTGCACAAAGCGAGGTAATGTTTTTTGAATCACTGGATTCCACGCCGCGGATAATTTGTAACCGTCATCCCGATTACAGAATAAGGACACGGTCAGTGTTGTGTGTAGAAATGTGAGGGTAGAGGAAGAATTTTCTGCCCCAACGGAGCCAGTACATCGAGACACCAGTCTACCCGGGACCACGATCGTTGCAACACGGTTGAAACGTCGGGTTAAATAGGTAAATAAATAATCCAAATCATCGCGTTAAATTCCCGTGATATATTGTTTTCCATTATGAATCGCGAAAGTTTTAAAGTTAACACTGTTTCTATGAACAAAAACTCTTACACCGTTTGAAAAGTAATCGTATGTTTATTCCACATAGACATAGGCTACACATATCTACAAATAATCCGGGTAAAGTCGGTGGGGGCCGCTAGTTAACTTATAAACCATTGAAAATGATCGTGGACCTAATGTTGCAAACTCTTGACCTTGTCCGTTCGCGGTCGCCGCGGTCCTATGGTCACATAAAATTAATGATTGCAAAACACTTACATACGTAGGTACCTACTTGTAATGTTCTAAGTACGTACTTAATTTAATATGTGCGCTATTATGTTATCCTAGACTTTAGGTACATACATATACAAATATGTAACATTGAAGAGATTGAAGATGTTTTCCTCATAATTATTTATGTCGAGGAACTGCACAAATTGATTCCGCTTAGCCCTTTCCAACATTGGATTACAAGACGTCCCATCGATATAAAGCGTTTTGAGAATACTTTCATTGTGCGAACAGCGAAGGAGTGGCATGCCCTGCCGGAATCTCTGAGTCCAGATAGCTACAACCTAGGGGTCTTTAAGTCAAGATTGAATAGGTTACTTCTTGGCAAGCGTGCTTCATCGTCGACCACATCATCGCTTACCATCAGGCGAGATAGTGGTCAAACGCGAGACTATCATTTAAAATATTCGTGTAAATAGAGTGAGGAAAGATTTTGTGTAGCCTTTGCCCGACTGTGCTGAGGTCGGCTTCCAGTCTAACCGGATTTAGCTGAGCACCAGTGTTTAACATGGAGCGACTGCCTATCTGACCTCCACAACCTGGCAACTGGGTAACACGATACCCCTTGGTAAGTCTGGTGTCAGATCGCCGGCTTCTGACTACTCGTAACGACTGTCAAAGATCTTTAAAAGATAACCGGGATCAAAGATTTTGAGTATGAATCGAGATAAATGAATTATTGTGTAAAAAGGCGGTTACGCTTTACACGTCCGTGTCCGTGATCCGTGTCCGTGAAATTTCGGTTCCGAAGTAGCCGTAGTAATTGTTGTAGGGAAGGAAGCTTACGCACTTCATCCGAATTCTATCCGTCATAATTCAGAACATTTTGAACTCAGAACTCAAATCACGGACAAGGATCACGGACACAAAAGTGAAGTACGTAACCGCCCTGACAGATGATAATAAAAAAAAGGGTGAATACTGACAAGACGGCTGATAGGGATACATGGAAGAAAAAATCACATGTTGCCCTGATGCTGAGTACATTGGGCAGGAGGATGGTGTCATAACATTGCATCTGTATTCTCTGAAGGATGAAGCAGAAGTGTAGCCATGGAAAACCAGATTTCGCTAGTTAATAATAGCCGCATCTAATACCCCACAAGTCTATTGTCTGGAACCAGGAACAAATCAGACTGGAGCGTGTTACTGAGAAATTATAGACGGCAACGATGATGCCGATTGATACAGATAAAATGGTTCGTTGAGACGCCTTCGTAATTTTCTTCCCATGACCACTAAAATTGCGATAGCCCAATCTCTACTTCTCCCTATCCTGGACTATGCTGATGCCAGCTATCTTGATCTCACCCAAGACCAATTGGACAAGCTTGAGCGACTTCAAGATCTCTGTGTCAGGTTCATATTTGGCTTGCGCAAGTATGACCATGTTTCTGAATTTCGAACCAAGCTCAAATGGCTTCCTATTCGCCTTCGCCGGAATGCCCACATACTTTCTTTGCTATATAACGTGCTCTTTAATCCATCTAGTCCTTTTTATCTTAAAGAACGCTTTCAGTTCCTTTGTGACACACATTCTAGGTCCTTGAGATCATCGGAGAATCTGAAATTAAGTATACGTATGCATTCCACATCCTTCTTCGACAAATCTTTTACAGTTCAAGCAGCTCGTTTGTGGAATGCACTACCTATTGAAGTGAGGCGTGCTCAATCCTTACCAACATTAAAAAAAATGGTGAAGGAGCATTTCCTTTCGCTATAATTAGTCTTCTCCTTGCTCTGTTATATTTTTGTTATATATTAGTATATTATGTATTATTGTATGTATGTATTTTATGTTATTATGTTTATTTATTATTGTTTAAGATATATTGTACACTGACAACCCTAAATTTCTCTCCTCTCTTTCAGTCCATCCAAAGGTTGTCTGTAAGAAATTGCCCTGTGCGATAAGACCGCCCATTGTACACTTGCTTTTATGTTTTTTGTCCTGTGTATATATTTTTGTGGTGTACAATAAAGAATATAATAAATAAATAAATAAATAAAATGATGATAGAATTAAAAAATTTATGTACAAACACACTTCTATCATCAACATCAACATTTCAGCCGAAAGACGTTCACTACTGAATATAAGCCTCCCACAGGCGCCGCCACTTGACCGATCGGTCTCGGCTTCCCGCAACCTTAACCAGGTCATCGGTCTAACTAGAGGAAGGCCTTCCAATGCATCGTCTTCCAGTTCGCGGTCGGCACTCCGACCATCTGTACTGCGAGCACACACACAACACTTTTATTTTAAAAGAAAACTATTGATCTAATTCATAAAAACAGTTGAATTGCCGGAGTGGTTTTTATAGTACGCCAAAAAAAAGTTACACATGTCTTTTACAAGAAAACTTATTTCTACGGGTACAAAGGCGGCCTTATCGCTGACAGCGATATCTATCAGACAATCTTTATTATTCTTCCTTTATTATTTTGGTTAATAGAGAAACTAATTTTCTAACAAGTATTTGCGGCCTTGCCTTGTGAAAAGTGGCTTTTTATCATGGTTAACCCATCCGTGAGACTGAAAGAAAGCTATCATTGTGGTAAGTAGCTCCTTCCAGCCATGACTGATTGTATAGAATTATATCAATTTACAAGTTTCACCTGTACTTAATCTATTGTCTATAATCTCTTCGTAAACATAAGGTACTACCATACTTATCAAGGGCAGATTCTAGATATCTGTTTGCAGGTGATTTTCTTGGCAATTTGCCAAGTTCCGTTTCAGCAAATAGATAGCTTATGGATGGATTATACGTAGGTATATACGTGTATATGCAGTAGAACTCACACCATATACGAGCAGCGAGATCATATCATATACGAGCTAAATCAACACAATATTACATCATACCCAACACCATCAGTATTATGTTTTTCTTATCAATACCGTGTTAATAATGTGTTCTTCAAAGACTGACACCTGTTTTTTATACAAAATGGAAAAACACTTATTTCTCAGTGCATGATACGTGTGGTATAAATAGCAAGCTTGTAGCAATATGTAATTTACATATACATATTAAATATTTAACTAAGCAATACTTTGTATTTTTTTAATGCTTTTATAAATCTATTGATTTGCCCGAAACTTCGTCCTTATGATTTCAAGATTTTCGCTTATAGATGTTTTACCATAGATATTGTTTGTGTGTTAATACAAAACTAACAAATAATTCAAAAATTCAAAAAAAAACGACTGCTTGAAAAGCGAACTAAAAAGTCTTAAACAAGGAGAAAAACATGCTGTGCAGTCGGAGGATACATATTCGCGAGCTGGCTGACCAAAACCAGATGTATCCTCCGACTGCACAGCATGTTTTTCTCCTTGTTTAAGACTTTTTAGTTCGCTTTTCAAGCAGTCGGGTTTTTTGATTTTTTTAATTAACTTTTTTTATTTATAACTTTTTAGTTATCTTTTTTAAGATTTAGGTACATTTAAACATATAAGTGTTAAAATTTTTTTAAATCACCTCTTAAAACCCTTTATTTTGATAACCCACACGATGGGTTCGGAAGAAAAAAAATTTTGTCCCCCACAATATGGCGCCTAAAAGCCGCCATTTTTCCATTTTTCAATTTTAATGTAGCCAGTGACACTCGCGGGGTTAAGACGAATCGATTGATGTATGAATCATCAAAATCGGCTAACGCGTTTGGTCTCTAGAACGCCACATAGGAACAAACATACATACATACATACTTACATACATACATACTTACATACATAGAAACACATTACCCTCCTTCGGCAGTCGGTAAAAAGGACTGGGTTATATTCATTTTTCTCACGAAAATATTTTCAATGCCCAAAATGAGATATTAATTTCATTTTGGGCAGTGAAATGATTTTATCACATCTATCATTAAAAGATTGCGTCCAATGAGTTTTGCGACACATGAAATAGCCACTTTTTACAAGCTTTTATTTACTTTCACCTGTTTTGATGTCTGTAATAATTCAAATATTGCAAGTTAAATAAGGCATACTTCCCACTGCCCGGTTGAGCTGAAATTTTACACACGTTTTTCTCATGATAATGCAATTTTTATATTAAAGCTTGTTTAAAACAAACTTTTTCTAACACAAAAGCTTGTTCTAGCTTAAATTTCTCAATAACCACAATAAATAGATTTATTTTTTTATTTTCTGGTTTTAGTCCGCGAAATTGTGTCCTTTAAAATCTATAACTAAATTGTAAACCTAATCCATAACTTAATATCCCAATTAACAGTATTGTTTCAGACTTCTCGTTTTTCGCATACAAAAGTCGCGTGCGCAAGCCAGTCAGCCAGTTAGGCGGGTATTCAATGCAGCGAGGTAAATGCACCTAACTGTTCTCTTGCAGTGCAACGGAACAGTTGAACTGTTCCACAGAGCACAGAGACGGCTCAGCGGCCACTGCTAGTTGTGGCATTGTCAATACTTACCATACAAACCAGCGTGTGTCAGTGAGTTTCACTGTATGTTCAAAGAAATTGATGTCCTGTGACACTAGGGTAGTTGACAAAAAATATCTATTTAGTCCGTTAACAGTTAACCTAAAAATATTGGAAACGTATTTTTTCTTTTGCCTCGTAAACAAAAAATTACGACGATACAGTGCGTTGTAATTTCGTGTGAAGTCACGGTGTGCTGCACTTTATACTGACAAAGTGACGTCACTAGCCCCCACTCCTGAACTTCAATAGGGATATGTTTACTGAAAATTCGTTTTTTATCCATCAAGTAGAATAATAAAAAATATTGGTCCACGTATTTTTTCTTTTGTCAAGTGGCGACGATATAATGCGTTGAAATATCGTGTAATGTCTCCCCGTTATTACACTTATTACTGACATAGTGACGTCACAAGCCATTACTCCAGAACTTTGATGCGCTTTATCTTTGTAATTTTTTATTGATTTAGCAAAGCAAAAAATACGGGTTCCATATAATTTGATAATCTCACTGATGGACTAAATATAATTATATTTTTTCACCCAGGAAGCATCCCTATTCTAACAATCAATCTGTCTTGCCTTTCTCAAACATGTTGAGGTCGTCTAACCTAACTAGATGCAGCTGAGTACCAATATTTTATATGGAACGACTGCCTATCTGACTTCCACAACCCAGTAACTGGGTAACACAGCACGCCTTGGTAAGATTTGGATTTCTGACATGTGCTTAGTGCACATTGTGTGGCGAATATTATTAGTAACTGACCTACAATTTTTTTTCTAGGATCATTCTTTCGCGGAGAATCATAACACCGCCATTCAGAAAATGACATCAAATGCACAACGCCATCAATCGAATATGGAATTCAACTGTTCGAGTATCAGAATTGCGTGTGTTGTGCATTGAGGTAATGATGTACTACGGTGTTGTGATATTTTACTTCTTGAACACTTTAAATTCATATTTTTTTAGACTGAACCGTTCGTGTTGAAACAAATACTAAGTACTAAGTATAAAATTTATTTACATTAGTTTCATACATTTTACGTGATTCGTGCACAACTAAACAGATAAACAGACAGAAAATCAAAAATGCTCGAAATGGGTTCTGTTGGTTATCCATCTTGACTATATTTTTTTAAATATTTTCCATGAAAAAAAAACTTTTCTGCAGATGTATTATATATATTGATGATTGATGTCGTTTCTAGTCTATTATGCGCTCTGTGAGCTAACTAGACAATTATAATATGAAGAATTACCGATCTAAATTTATGAACTACTGGTTTTATTTACTTGTTTTGTTGGCAAATATGTTTGACCTAGAAAAAACGATGTTTATGTGGTCTGTGACCGACCTTGATGACTTCATAATTTATGTTTTAAGCATAACTTTTCTTGTGTATGACAAAATTATTGTGATAGGTCCGGTAATGGATACTTACAACGATTTTTTTATCATTAATAAAAAGAAAAAAACAGCAAAATTTTTTTGTTTGCATATTTCGTAAAAATGTAGGGGTATTGTTTTTGTATTTTTTTTTTATTTTCATATTGTATTTATATCTGCATGGTTTTCTGTTGTTTTTAGTACCTTTAAACAAATTTCAATTAGGTAATTTAGTAGTTATTTAATCTTAGTTTTGAATATTTTGTTTTTGAGATGCTAATAAATGTTGTATAAAATTAGACGTTTAAAAAAGGTTTGTTTAAAATTTCGCACGGTTTTTATACTTAATCGCAATTTTATTTCATTTTTGCATTTTTTGTTTTACACATTTCATTTATTCTTAACAATACTATATTAATCTAAGTGTTAATAACCTTTAGCTAAGTAGGTATATACATACCATTTACAGTAAAAAAAATATGTGGGGTGGCTCACGGGAGAGAAGCCGCGGGGAAAGCTAGTATTATCTATAAAGATAGAATTACTAAGTAATTAAACGTATTCGGAGCCGCGGGAGGTAGATAGTTTGGTTATAAAATCAAATTCACAAAACGGAATTTTCTACTCTCACACTTAAATCTTTACACTAAAATATAATTTCTTTTACAATACTATATTGTATAACTACCTTGACCAAATCTAATTCTAGGAAGACCTTGTCCATATCCAAACCTGCAATCAGAACTTTCCAAATCGTCTAAAAGGCTAAAACTTTTCAACATCGTACGTCTTTCGAAACCTGCAGATTCGTATTGACCCATACTGCGGTTGATATTGGCCAAATGTCTATGGACACATGAGGCAATAGGCACGTAGCCTTGACTGAGAGTATCGTTGTGGCATTGGAGTTTGCCCTTGTGGTCTATGGAAAGAGGGAGGACAAACCTAATGGGTTATATTTTTTTTGTATTTTTTTTTGGTGTTAAGATGAACAAAAATCTTTTTCAACTTCGTAGTAATGATAGCATTAATCACTCATTCACTTATTTTTTGTGTCCTGTGATAATTTTTTGTAATATAATCGGAATGAGTCTTAATTACTCAGTAACAAGAATGGCATTGGACTTTGCCCTTGTGGTGTATGGGGGCAATCCCGTAGGACATGGGTTATTAAGGGCCTACAACCGATTTAGTGCCGTAAAACGGTTACTTTCTAAAGCATACTACTTAGTAACGGCTTGGTTAAAAGGTTTGAAAATATATATATATTTATTATTGATTCATGTACATTATTTTTGTAACAAGGTTTTTTCGTGTAACTAATAGTTTTGCTTTAAAAAAATAATTAACCACACAATATTTTTTCGCAACTTATGGATACTTCTCCAAAACGACTTGGATGTTTAAAAATATTTTTACACAGAAATATTGATGGCTGGAATTTCTTCATATTTAAAATAGCATATATAAATCAAATAATATTCTGCAAACAAAACTGTTCAAAAGGAGGTTCAATATTGATATTTTGGCATCGAGCCACGGCCAGTACTGCGTTAACATTGGGGCGTATATATCGCCTTAACGAGCAATGAAAAAGTTCCAGTGACATAGCACCAATTTACTTCTAAACGGGAAAGGCTAGCTTAATGACGCAAGAATTTTTAGTTTGTGTGTGTATTTAATTTTGGTAAGAAAAAATAATGGCTTGGTTTATAGTAATGGGCTAAGTCCGTTTGTGTATGACAAACGGATAAGGGTTTGAAACTAGAAGATGGTTTTGACGTGGTTTTCGACTTCATAATCCTAGTGACGATCATGTTTATGCACGAGTTCTGACTCCTCATGACTTAGTAAAAGTGATATTGTGTGAAAACAGGGTTAGTTATAATCAAAATTCCCAAAAGTTACGAACAGCTAAAACAGTTCGTTTCTTTTTTAGGGTTCCGTACCCAAAGGGTAAAAACGGGACCCTATTACTGAGACTTCGCGGTCCATCTGTCTGTCTGTCTGTCTGTCACCAGGCTGTATCTCATGTTCATGAACCGTGATAGCTAGACAGTTGACTTTTCACAGATGATGTATTTCTATTGCCGCTATAACAACAAATACTAAAAACAGAATAAAATAAATATTTAAGTGGGGCTCCCATACAACAAACGTGACTTTTTTGCCGTTTTTTGCGATAATGGTACGGAACCCTTCGTGTGCGAGGCCGACTCGCACTTGGCCGGTTTTTAATTTTTGATGGGCTCGCGTTCAACCACTATCTCGCCTGATGGTAAGCGATGACGTGGTCGACGGTGAAGTACGCTTGTCTTGAAGTAACCTATTCACTCTTGACTTAAATACCCCTAGGTTGTAGCTATCAGGAAACAAAGACTTCGGCAAGGAATGCCAGTCCTAAGCGGTACGAACAATGATAGTATTCCCAAAAAGTTTAGTGGGTATGGGTGAGGTGTCCACCATGTACCGACCTCTTTTTGGGACGAGACCTTTGTTATGTATTGGGACTGTTGCAGACCGGTAAAGTGGTATAACTCTCTAACTTGAAAAACAAATTAAAATAATGTTGTCTTCGCTTGTCAAGTGACGAAAACGAGTTACTTAGTTATTTATGGTGACGGACGACGGGTGGCAAGGCAATGGAAGTGAGGCAACTTAAGGTTCCCCTAGTCGACGGCACGGACTATTTTGTCCGCGGGGTTAGAATGCATGCATCTCATCCGATAACACTTGCGAAAGAGATAGATGCTGTAATGAGCAGTAAGAAGCTGGTTCGTTTACGAATTAGCACTTTTGCAAGTTTGTAGCAAAATGGATGATGATTTAGGACGAAAAGGATGAAAAAACTACTAAATGTATATTTTCAAAATAAAATTATTTGCATTGCTGAACTACTAATCTATCCCTGTATGCTGGCCGTTTTGCAATTTTCCTTTTTATTATGGTATTTATTTCCGCCCAAAGATGCGTTAAAATTAGTGTTGAAATATGGAACTTTCGACGCTCATAACTTTCAAATTTTTTATTTTTTATCTTTATGGTTTCCATACACGGGTAGATAATGATGAGACAAATTGATATAATTTTTTATTTTGAACCTACATCATCAAACAGTGGAGTAATCCCTAGACTACGTTTGTATGGAAGAATTATCGACTAGTGTAACCTTAAAAGACTACTAAGTAGCCTAAGTAAGATGTCTAGAGTTTTTCTAGTCCTAAAATAGTGCCAGTTTTGCATGGAATCACACTAATATTATAAAGGCGAAAGTATGTAAGTGTGTTTGTATGTTTGTTAATTTATCACGCAAAAATGACTGAACGGATCTGGATAAAATTTAGTACAGAGATAGATTATAGTCTGAAATTGTTCATAGGATATTTTTATGCTAGGAATATGTTCCCTTGGCATAATTTTTGACATTCACACGGGCGAGTCCGCTGGCAGAAACTAGTATTGAAATAAAATCAATTCATCATAATCTGCCCAGCCATTTCCCAATTATGTTAGTGGCCGGATTCCAGTCTAACACAGCTACAGCTTTGTACCAGTATTTATCATGAAGCGGATGCCTGTTTGATCTTCACATCCCAGAAACAAGGTACAAAAGTGATAGCGTGACGGGGGACAGGACAATATGGAAGATGAAAACGTGTTGCACCGACCCCAAGTAACATAGGAAGGGCAGGAAGATAATGGTGTTACCAGATACAAGGTAGCATAAAAGCCCTTTGATAAACTGTTGTCAAGATTTTCTGGTTTCTGATTACACGTAACGACTGTCTGAGAAAATTCATACATACGTCAATAAACACACACCTTCCTCCTTACAATACTCCTTTTGCTTCACTCACGTTCATACATCTAGTCATACACACACGCCGGTTATGAGTACTGCGCACCTGGCCTTTCTGAAGAACATCGCCAATAAGTTAAGTCCTTCTATGGTGTCCCCTCTCGGCGTTTCCACTAGTGTAAATATTGCCGCCTAACTTTTTAGGGTTACCGTACCTAAAGGGTAAAAATGGGACCCTATTACTAAGACTCCGCGATCCGTCTGTCTGTCTGTCTGTCCGTCTGTCACCAGGCTGTATCTCATGAACCATGATAGCTAGACAGTTGAAATTTTCACAGATGATGTATTTCTGTTGCCGTTATAACAACAAATACTAAAAACAGTATAAAATGAATATTTAAGGGGGGCTCCCATACAACAAACGTGTTTTTTGGTCGATATTAATAACGGCAATAGGTAGACGCTTAAAATATTCACAAAATATTTAGTTGTATATTCACTTCAAAAAAGAATAATTCTTAAATTAAAATAAAATAAATTAAGGGGGTCTCCCATACAACAAATGTGATGTTTTGGCCGTTTTTTTGCGATAATGGTACGGAACCCTTTGCGCGCGAGTCCGACTTGCACTTGGCCGGTTTTTTTATCTCTTAACTTGAACTTTTTGTATTGCAAGACTTGGCTTTGATACAGTTGAGTATAATTTTCTCAGGCCGTGAAAAAGACTGCGGCTACATTGTCAAGACACTGCGGCAAAAATAAAACAAACTTGTTTTATAACGACGTGGAATGCATTGCAAAATGGAGGCTTGCGAGATCTTGTCTTTGTAGTTTATGCCAGTCATCGCTACCGCTTATGACTACGATTGTAGGCTTATATCACGAGTGATAGACGGAGTTACCATATTATTTAGAAATAATGGTTTTACACAATGAAATGGGCGACCTTGTATTTTATAATGATCATTATTTAGATGTACGGTAACATTTTGATGATTGTCGTTATTTTATAAAGCATTGTTGTTTCAATACTGATGGTATTAAAAGAAACGAGGTCAGGTTTTTGAGGTTTCTTTTGGTAGAAGATTAAAATGAAAATTGCGTAAGTCGTCTGGCATTGAAATTGATTTTGAAATAAAGTATGTTACTGAATTCTTTACGATTGAAAATAGATTAAAAAAAAAACAAAAATTGACGAAATCCTTTTCGTTAATCAAAACCATGACAGTCAGTTTCTTAGCAGTATCCAAAATTGGCGTGGAAAAGTTCGCTACCACGCACAACGGACCAAATGAGACTCTCCTCCTCCTCGCGTCGATTTCCCAATGCTGGGGGTCGTGACCACATCATGGTTTCAAAACTTTCTCTTTGATGATGTTTCTCCACCTGCTCCTATTCTCAGCAACATGCACGGCTTCTGAGGCTTTGATGTTCAGCGAGGTTTGGATTTGGTCTGACCAGCGTAAAGGACTTCTGCCTCCAGGCTGTTTGCCCTCGACTTTGCCAGTGACAATTACCTTTAGAAAGTTGTCACCAGGTTTACGGGAAATATGGCCATAGAAGTCAAATATCTTGCGGAGGCACACATTCGACAATCTAGGCCTTTTTTCAATTTTGAGGTCCTGCAATATCGAGATGTTCGTCCTGTGCGCCGGCCACGAGATACGCAGCATCTTCCTCTAGCACCACATTTCAAATTTCAAAAGAAGGGTTCCATACCATTACCGCAAAAAACGGCAAAAATAACACGATTGTTGTATGGGAGCCCCACTTAAATATTTATTTTATTCTGTTTATGGGAAAATTTAAACTGTCTAGCTCGCTGTGTGTTTTAGCTGTCGGTTCATGAGATACAGTCTGGTGACAGACGGACCGCGAAGTCTTAGTAATAGGGTACCGTTTTTACCCTTTGGGTACAGAACCCTAAAAATTACAAAAATGTATGAGAATGCCAATGCTGACGAAATGTCACGTGATAAATCCCTCACATTTTGGCATTTCGACCATCCCTATCGCTGACTTCGAATGACACTTGTCTAGAGACTATGGTTTGTCATACACTGAGATTCATTTCATAAAACGAAGTTTGGATGGCAGAATTTTTGCATTCAACTCTTACCTATGCTTGCGAATATGCAAATATAGCTTCATCTTTTGCTTGACAATTCAAAAGTATATACCTTTAAATGGTTTACTTAATAGGGATGTTTTCTGGGTGGAAAAATGATAATTCTGTTTAGTCCGTCAGTGAGATTATCAAATGATATTTTTTGCTTTACCAAAACAATAAAAATCTACAAAGATATAACGCATCAAAGTTCTGGAGTTGGTGCTTGTGACGTCACTATGTCAGTATTAAGTGTACTAACGGCGAGACATCACACGATATTTCAACGCATTATATCGTCGCCACTTTATGCTTATGTGACAAAAGAAAAAATACGTGGACCAATATTTTTTATTATTCTACTTGATGGATAAAAACGAATTTTCAGTAAACATATCCCTATTGAAATAAATCGAGACATAATAATTTTTACATGATAATTATTTATACCAAATAACTTTACTTATGAGTCAAACCTACATCAGAACCGTTTATAATATGTGTTATTGAATATAGATACACATGTTATTGTTCTAACTCAATCGTTATAATATGCATGAACTGAGCAATTGAAAAAGACGTGTCATTTACATCAATATATACCTACTTGTACAATGTACATACCTACGTCACAATTCGCTGACCGTATCTAATGATTTAATCAGATATCTATATAGTCATGATCAATATCACATATCAGAGATAAGATTAGAAATAGGTAGGTACATAGAATGGTTTAGTGAAGTTATTTTGACATAGATCTCGCAAAATGTCACGTTCAACCTAACTATCGGTTCAAAGTAAACGTTGTACATGCCTATCTATGGAATTCACTCGGGTACTGTTAAAAATAATTCTATCACCGTTAGGAACTCGTCACGCGTTGGGAGCTAGACGATAAGCGTCGTCACCAAGGGAGGCCTTTTTGGAATATTTTCTTGGGAAGGCCAAACACCTAGAAGAACGGTAGGCTACAGCAGAAACCTTTGCCTAGCAGTAAGACCATATACATTTAAAATAAATAAACAGGGAAGATCTAGGAGTTAGGAAAAACAATACAAAGATAAATTTGACATCCACCAATCCACACCTAGACTTGCGTGGTGAACAATGGCGTGGCTTCCCTCGGGGAACATTAAAGGCAAATTATTGTGAAGTGGTGCATGTATTTGAAGATGTTAAAGGTTTAGGAAGACATACGAGGTGGTAGATGAGTCAGGGGTCATGGCCCGCAGGTTACGAGCAGTGTCGTGGTATAGTGGCAAAAACAACTGAATATCAGTTTTGTAGTTATTTCTTCTCTAAGCAAAAAGTATTTCTTTTAGACTTGATGTTTGAGTGAGGGCTTGATCTGTACTTTGACCCGCTCAGGCGTTCAAGGTTAAGAAATATTTAGTATATATCTAGGATTTTTTTAAAGAGATAGTAGATGTTTATGTTGTCATGTAATTGATAGGTTGTGTGAGGAGTTATAACCCCTTTACTGACCGAAACGTGGATCCAAGCGAGACAAAGTGACTTTTTATTTGTTTCAGTAATTACGGCATTCAAACGGTTAAGAAAAAAACTGGGTGAATTATAGCGTCTCGGTTGACACAGGAATATAAAAGAAGAAAACGTGTTGCGCCAACCTCAAGTATCATGGGAAACGCACAGGAAGATGATAAAGAGGTACACTCCTGTAGGTAGAAGATATCTATTGTTATTTTGAATTTCGTAGACTGAATTGACAGCTGCCAATGACCATATATTTTTAAAATGTTGCAAGCGCGGGGCATTGTGTCGTAAGTAAGGCTCAATGTGATTACGACGAGTAAATAAATGTTTTAAGAATATAAACGTAATATATTTAAATATAACAGTGTTTAATACACACAGTACATAGACTTTTATCGTAATAAATAAGAAATCAACAATAAAATAAATGCGATCGATAGAATTAAGACGACATGAATGAGTGGAAATTAAATAATAAGCGTCGCTAGTTTCTTAACAAATGTATTTTTTTGCCGTGCATTAGGTCCATTTTAGATCTACTTCGATTTTAGATCAACTTTCGATCACCAAGGATACGACACAATTTTTATGTAACGATAAAGTGGCAACCCCCCAAATGTCAGTTTAGTCTACAATTGTCTTAAAGGTCTCGTAACCAAACCAGTGGCATAGCCAGAACTATAAAAAAAAAAATGGTCTACAAAATTAAAAATCAGAGTTTAGCTTATTTTCATGTTTCTAATTATTGCCAGTGGGTTATACTGCCTATCTATTCGTTGTCTGACTAGACAGTGTGTCACATAATTCATCATACAAACAGTTTACTCCTACACAAGGTGTGTTAAGTTGTCTTCCATACACGCAGTAATCATTACTCAATACACGACATGTTTTGCAAGCACAACTTGAGAGTCTTAAGTGCTTTAAGTATGAAAATTTACAAATAATATGATTAACCTTGACCGGAACGTCGTTAGGTGCTAGATTTGGATGATTTGATAATTTCTAAGCACAAATACTTACTTCATTCTAATCTAACGCAACATTTCGATGTCTGGCTGTAAGAATTTGTGCTACTAAAAAAACTCATAAAATTCTGAATTTGAATATCTACCAATGAGACTACTAGGCTGGTGACGATGATGAAAAATTATGCTTCTTATTTTAAAAATAAAAGTTTGTAGTGACATACCTATTTCTGGGAAAAACCGCCACCCGTTTTTAGGCGCTTTTTGGTACAGCGTCAAGCACTTTTTTCTGAATTTTAAGTTTAATATATTTTATTATGATTATTTGACTTTTACATTGAAAATAAATTGCGGTTAAATCACGGTAAAACTTATCACTAATAGTTTATCATCGCCGTAGTTAGCACAATTATGTTTTTTTTTGTCAATACACACAATGATAAAGTCATAATAAAAAAAAAACAATTTGGCGGCAAAAAAAAGTGCCAGTACATTTTCAGTTACAGAAATTAAAGGGTTCTGACATCAATGTTGTTTGTTTATGGTTTCATAAATTTTAATGGTGAAAATTATAAATGATATTGTTGGTACCTACATATTATTTATTTTATTACAGAATAATAATTTGTTTTCTGCCATTGCTGTTTGTTAATTTAATTCGTGGCACGTAAAAAGTGAAGTTACTCGAGATAACTAAACAGCGGGTAGACCATAGTCTTCTTTTTCTACGAAAGTCTAATCTAATCAAAGAACTTACGACACGGTCGTCGATAAAAACAATTTATACTATACAAACTTATTCTACTAATTTCTCAAGTATTCTAAGTAACCCATAAATTACACCTCTTATTAATACATTGCAACGAAACTTTGACACAAAAAGCTTTCACGTTACAACAAATAAAAAAATCAAAAATGTCAACTTCGTAATCACAAACAAAAGAAAAAAAAGAAAATTTCGAAACGTCATTCAATTCAAAAAAACCGGCCAAGTGCGAATCGGACTCGCACACGAAGGGTTCCGTACCATTATCGCAAAACACTGCAAAATATCACGTTTGTTGTATGGGAGCCCCCCTTAATTTATTTTATTTTAATTAAATATATTATTATTTTTTGAAGAAAATATACAACTAAATATTCTGTGAATATTTCAAGCGTCTACCTGTTGCCGTTATTAATATCGAGCAAAAAACGGCAAAAATATCACGTTTGTTGTATGGGAGCTCCCTTTAAATATTAATTTTATACTGTTTTTAGTATTTGTTGTTATAGCGGCAACAGGAATACATCATCTGTGAAAATTTCAACTGTCTAACTATCACGGTTCATGAGATACAGCCTGGTGACAGACAGACAGACAGACAGACAGACAGACAGACGGACAGCGAAGTCTCAGTAATAGGGCCCCGTTTTTACCCTTTGGGTACGGAACCCTAAAAAGAACAACGCGATCATACTTTTTTAAAAATAGAACAATATTCAAACTCACATGTCAAGTTCCACACAGCCACTGAGATCACTGTTTCGCAACTTTTTTTTTTAAGGCAAAGGTATGTCACGTCAGCCAAGGTACAAGGCTTGGCGGCTACTGAGAGGAGCCAACCTCTCTCTGCAATGATGTTGAGAAATGCATGCAACGTGTGTGAACGCACACGGGTGAATAGTTGAGGTGATACAGTGATCTTGATTCGTTTTTATTGGCTGAGTATTGTAAGGAGATCGAAGATTTGAGATTCGATATGTTTTGTGAAGGGAATTGATTTGTTTCAGGTAAAAAATGGGCAATGGCAACGTTTTCAGGATTTAGATGGCAAGAAACGTTCATTAAGCAGATAGTCTGTTAAGTTGGTTGAATGACTTTTTTTCAATAATGATGAAAAAAGTCATTGACCTATTTCCAAAAAACCAATTTACCATTTTATACATTTTGTGTATAAGCATTTTTCTATGTAATTGGTAATCTTTAAAATAAATGAATAAATAAAATAAAAACTGTTCAATATAATGTAATGTAAAAGCCTTAACTCATCATTATCATCATCATCATATCAGCCGAAAGACATCCACTGCTGGACATAGGCCTCCCCCAAGCGTCGCCACATTGACCGGTCCCGTGCGTCCCGCAACCAGCGGATTCCCGCAACCTTCACCAGGTCATCGGTCCACCTGGTAGGAGGCCTTCCAAGCCTTAACTAGGTCTCCCTTAACATTTTTCGAGTTGCAAAAAGTGTCTACATATTTGCAGATGCTATATCTGCAAATATGTAGACACTTTTTAATCCTGCCAGCTCAATTCCCGGCACGTATGTTTCAGCCCGGACCTACGGAGTCGAAAGTTCGTTAAAAAGGGGTAAACCTACTCCATTGCTTTATAGACCTACCTTCACAATATTTATGTCGGTCTAGACTTCAATAATTTAAGTTTAGAGAACTGGGTTTTGGGCAACAATGTGAATTAATCTGCATAGAATTTACTCAAATTTGTTGGGGTCGGCTCTCTGTTTACACAGAGAGCCGACCCCAACAAATTTGAGTAAATTCCGAATACATTTGAATTCCAATATTTTAGATGGAGCAACTGCCTATCTATCATCCACAAACCCAGTAACTGAGTAACACGATACCCTTTGGCAAGACGGGTTATTTCCTGATTACCCCGATCCCCGATGCCCCCTTCCTGGATGAAACCGAATAAGATAATATTATTACATTTATTTTTACTATTGTTGTCTACTTGTACGGTCGACTTAAAAAGTGCTTAAATGTATGTTTTCAAATTTCAAATTCATTTATTTAACGTGCACAGTATAATATGATGACAATACACAGTGTGGTAAGAAATTAAAAGTAACAATATCCATCCCGCAAACTACTGGCTGGCAAGCGAATGGGTCTCCTAGGGGTTGGATACCCAAAACCAGAAGACTATAGGCTCATATCTCCTAGTCTCGTTGTAAAGCTCATGAAAACAGTTTTCAACGAGATTGGGGAGGAGTAAGGTATCTAGGGGACCACAATAGATCCCAATGGGTCGAAGTGTCCGAGTTATGTCTCGGCCCCTCCATAAGATAAGATAAGATAAGATCCCCCAAACTAGGCACACCATGTTTCTTGGTGACCCAAATGTTTTTGAAATACCTAAGACGAAAGTAGTTTATTTGAAGTTTTTTACTATGTCGAATCGTATGAGTAGTTGAGAGGTAATTACAGTTTGAAAATAATGTATCAAAAATATAAAATAAATGTTCATATTTTATTTATTTTTTTATTTATCTGTTGGCTCGCGTTTGACCACTATTTCGCCTGATGGTAAGCGATGATGAGGTCGATTATTCCTGAAAATGAGACTACATTTGCGTTTTTTTTTTTTATTATATTAAGGCTCTGCTGGCCTATTCGATAGTTATGGTACATTATTATGGTTTTCAAATCAAATCAAATCAAATGTTTTTTATTTCACATAGGCCTACATGGGCACTTATAAAACGTCGACAAAAGGTGCACGGTTCGGGTTAGTCGTTTCCTGTGGAGAAGAACCGGCAAGAAACACCACGGTTACTCTTTTAAAAAAATTGGTTTGTTTTTACAATATTTCCATGTTACAGTATTAGTGCATAGATATGGGGGGACAACGTAGGCCCGACAATAAGTCGTAAGAAACTAAAAAAAAATTGTATAAATAAATTTCATTTTAAAACAAGCATACACCATGCCACAGTGCACAAGCTCACAATGTTAGGACTGTTCCATCATTATCATCATCATATCAGCCGAAAGACGTCCACTGCTGGACATAGGCCTCCCCCAAGCGTCGCCACTCGCCACATGGACAGGACTGTTCCATGTAGAGTAGGTATTTTGACTTTCTGTAATGAAAAAGGAACTATGGTGATAGTAATTTAAATCTGTGATTGCTCTAGGAGACTATTGTATTGTCTAATTATAATAATTACCTTAACCAAGCAACATTATCTATTAGTTAAGTATTATAATTTTAGTAAGTAATAAAATTTTATTTAACACTAGCTGTTGCCCGCGACTTCGTCCGCGTCAAACTCGTAAAAAATATATTTTTAATTTTTTATTTTCCCGCCGGATCTATGAATTTTCTCGTGATCAAACATAGCCTATGTTACTCGTTAACCACCAGCACCAGCTATCTACCAGTGAAAGTCCCGTCAAAATCGGCTGAGCCGTTTCGGAGATTAACGAACAAACAGACATACAGACAGACAGAAAAAAATCTTAAAAATTGCATATTTGTTGTTAGTACCGTATATACTTTCACGTGCATTCAATAAAACGTTGTTATTTTGATATTACATACAGACACTACAATTTTATTTATTTGTATAGATTTGTATAGATTAGATACAGACATTTCAATTTTATTTATTTGTATAGATATCATCTACGGTACGGGACGGTATTTTTAAGCTAAGCTAACTTTTAATTGAGTTTATTAAGATAAAAATAAATCGGGGACTTCCGGGACAGGGTCCTCGGGGATCGGGGTACTCAGGGAATCACCCTGCAAGACTGGTGTCAGATTTACAAGACATTAATGGAAATGTGAACTAATATTACAAGGAGGTGAGTGTTTGTGTTGAAGTACTGACCTGCAGCCTACTTGCGTAATTAGATTCGGCAAGGCACAGGGTTTTACCAAATGAAAGAGTATGACAAATTCTCTTTAAATAATTAGGTGTTGCCAAAATTTCTTGGACTCTTTCATTGTTTAAGATACTCTTTTTGAAAGAGTCCAATATTTTTTTTAAAAATAATTATTTAAAATGTAGATATATGTCACACTCTTTCATGGGGTCAAACGCTTTGCCTTGCCGAATACACTTACGCATTTAGGCTGCGATTACGAAAAATATGTCAAAATTATGTATGATAGAAGTGAATTAGTAGGTATTTTTAGGGTTCCGTAGCCAAATGGCAAAAACGGAACCCTTATGGATTTGTCATGTCTGTCTGTCTGTCCGTCCGTATGTCACATGCACTTTTTTCCGAAACTATAAGAACTATGCTGTTGAAACTTGGTAAGATGTTTTCTCTGAACCGCATTAAGATTTTCACACAAAAATAGAAAAAAACAATAAATATTGGAGTTCAAAAAAAAATTCGAGTTTTAATTCTAAGGGGGATACTTAGAACTAAAACTTGTTTTTTTTTTATCATCAAACCCATACGTGTGGGGTATCTATGGATAGGTCTTCAAAAATGATATTGAGGTTTCTAATTTTTTTTTTTTCTAAACTGAATAGTTTGCGCGAGAGACACTTCCAAAGTAGTAAAATGTGTCCCCCCCCTGTAACCTGTAACCCTGTAATGAGAAAACTAAAAAAAATATATGATATACATTACCATGTAAACTTCCACCGAAAATTGGTTTGAATAAGATCTAGTAAGTAGTTTTTTTTAATACGTCATAAATCGTAAACCGTAATTTACCAAGTACGGAACCCTTCGTGCGCGAGTCCGACTCGCACTTGGCCGGTTTTTATATTTCCTACGGGAGCGATGTTGTGGGCAAAAACTACTTTTAAATACACAGCGATCTTTAAGATAACAGTCGGATAAACCAACCTGCTCTGGTGGATATAAATGTGAGGCTATATTGCAAACTATTGGATACCTCACAACTTGTCCTGCGTTCCCTGATATTTACATACTGGACTTCTGAGGTGCTAGAAAAAGTATCATTCTAACAGCGATAAAGATTGACAAAAAGTACTAAACGTATGACACTCTGACAAGCGCTACTCAGTGGCGTAGCTTGGGTTTCAGCTGCCCGGGGCGGAGGAATACATTGCCGCCCCCTTGTTTATATATTACAACTAGCTTCTGCCAGCGGCTTCGCCCGCGTGAATGTCGAAAATTATGGTGAGGGAACATACTTCCGGGATAAAAAGTATCTTATGTGCTATTCCAGACTAAGTCTATACCTGTGCCAAATTTCATCCTGATCTATTCAGTCGTTCTGACGTGATTGAATAACAAATATACATCTATAAACATCCATAAACATCACATTTAAATACTCGTATTAGTAAGATACTCAAAAGTCATTTCATCCAGATCCATCCAACAGTTTGAGCGTGAAGAAGTAACAAACATACACACTCAGACTTTCGCCTTTATAATATTAGTGTGATTGAAAAGAAAAAAAACCGGCTAAGTGCGAGTCGGACTCGCACACGAAGGGTTCCGTACCATTATCGCAAAACACTGCATAAAAATCACATATGTTGTATGGGAGCCCCCCTTAATTTATTTTATTTTAATTTATTAATTATTATTTTTTGAAGTAAATATACAACTGAACATTCTGTGAATATTTCAAGCGTCTACCTGTTGCCGTTATTAATATCGAGCAAAAAACGGCAAAAATATCACGTTTGTTGTATGGGAGCCCCCCTTTAACTTTTACTTTATACTATTTTTAGTATTTGTTGTTATAGCGGCAACAGAAATACATCATCTGTGAAAATTTCAACTGTCTAGCTATCACGGTTCATGAGATACCTGGAGACAGACGGACAGACGGATCGTGAAGTCTTAGTAATAGGGTCCCGTTTTTACCCTTTGGGTACGGAACCCTAAAAAACATCTTTTCACAAAAAATAAACCGACTTACAAAGCAAAACACTTAAAAGTGCAAAAACAACTTTATTTCGGATGTCGGTGTCTCTTGTTTTTTTATCATTTAGCGATACCGACTTACGAAACGGAAGTTATTTTTACACATTCATGCTATTTGTCGTTAATGAGTTCGGTTCCATATCTTGGAAACTGCTGAACCGATTGTGATGAAACTTGCACTATTCCCTAAGTTGAGAGATACTTAAACCAGTAATAAAAGAATAATGACGATCCGCTGACTAGTTTCGGAGAAATGCGAGGACAAACATACATCAATAAAATTAGGCACACATGTTTAGAAGCGCAAGTAACATAAATGTGAATATTGTGCAATTCCAACAATATTGCATAGGTAGATACGTATTGAATTGATAACCTCCTTTTTTTAAGCCAATTTGTTGTGAAAATGTTTTTATTATTTAGATGTTTTTTTGCATGCGATTAATCATTGTTTATCCTCCTTCTGGACCATTATGGTCTTACAGAAGGAGGGCCTTTCCCTCCAGTTTTCTGTCTCTGCCAGCATGGCCCTCACCACTGCTTGTAAAAATAGGTCTCGCCCGATCCTGGCAACCAAAACCTGCTGCTAAGTTGCCCACGCAGGGCACCCCTCGTTGTTTTGGGTACCTACTAGCTAGTATTCGAAGCAAAGTTCAAGGATATCAAAGTGATAGCTTAAAGGAAGAAGAGATTGCATATAGCAAGGCGCGACATTAAGCAAGAGAATATTTGGTAAGTTTGTTAATATAAACTTTAATAAACTCCTTGATATTCTGACCTCTAAAGCCTTGAGCTTGTATACATAATAAATATTAGTCGGTAATTTGAGTGGCTCCTATACAATATTGAAAATGTTTTTACAATGCATGTCCTCGAAAAGAGCGTTTTCCAAGCAGCCTAACTGTGCGGAAAGTGTCACTTTTTTAACTAGTGCTTTTTACTTGTCTGTATTTTTTTAAATTTTTAACTCCAACGTCAGCCCGACGCATAGAGTTTTTATTATTTGAGAAAAGTTTTACAAATTTTTACAGATTATCATTCATATAAAAAGCAAAATAAAACTAATACTTCATTAAAGGCGTTTTTAGTTACTCTAGATTTAGATTTTGGTGAATAAATTAATTTTAAAAATTCATTAAATATGTTTGGCAGAACGTATATTTTGCTCGTGCCTTTTTGCGTTACGACGTGACAGCTATTTGAACATGCGCAGTAGATATGCCCAAGGAACTATTAGTTAATCTGTGGATATGCAGAGCGCGCTTGAATAAGCCCGCCATTTTTTTAATTTCTTGCTTGGTTCAGATTGATTCAGATATTTTTTTTTATTATCTCGCACAGTGCATAGTAAAATGTTGTATGATACACGTACGTAAGATACGTAAGATGATTTCCGACTCGTGTCGATTTATCCAGGTTAAAATGCCACTCATCGGAAATCACCTACCTTCCGCACTTGTAGCATAAATAACTATTATTATTATCATCTTTTTTTTACTGTGATTAATGATTATTTATCCCCCTTCTGGACCATCACGGTCTCACAGAAAGAGGCCATTTCCCTCCAGTTTTCTGCGTCTGCCAGTATGGCCCTCAAAATTGCTGGTAAAGACAGGTCTAGCCCTCTAGATCCTGGCGACCAAGACTTGCCGCTCAGAGGCCCCTCGTTGTTTCGGTACCTACAATTAGCTAGTATTCGAAGCAAAGTTCAAGGATATCAAAGTGATAGCTTAAAGGAAGAAGAGATTGCACGACATTAAGTAAGTGCATATTTGGTAAGTATGTTAATATAAACTCCTTGATATTCTGACCACGTAAAACCTTGAGCTTGTATTCATATATCAGTCGGTAATTTGAGGGGCTCCTACACCTACACCGTATATGAATCAGATAACATGATTTACCTAATAATCCATAAAAACAAGTTTGTTTGTCGACGCAAGCGGCTCTGCTGAACATGAGGTACACACGGGTCGAACAGTGTTATTGCATATTTTTCATCGTGAATTTAACAGTTTTATCCCTATGTTTTAATTTTTAGCTTGGGTAAATGCTCATGTATATTGCGCTGCCACGGGGAGATAGTGCAGTTATGTGGGACTCTAACCCACTAAAACAACACGGTGTCCTCCTGTGTCGCTTATGACGGGAACACGGGTACGCGTTAGCACTCACCGCGAACTCGCCGCGGCAGTCCGATAGCGGACCCTCCTCTGGGGATTACCCCCCATCACCAGCGCACCAGAACACACTGTGCGCCGTGACGACTTCAGGGACTAAACCAGTACATGGGTACATGGGAGCCAGACGACCCCGTGTATGGCACCCTTGGCCCCCTTGTCACGGGTCAAGGTCAATGGCCCCGCCACCTACCATGTTTCGGCCGCAGGGGACAGGGAGAGCGGCCAACGCTATACCGACACTCCTCCTCCCCTGCGGCCTCACCGCGTCCGCCATCAGACGGTGACGACCCCGTCCAGGCCGCGAAAGGTAGGGAGAGCGGCGCACCACAATACCGGCACTCCTCTCCCGCTGCGGCCTCCAAACCTCAGCCGTGATATCTTATGGGTTCGGGACACCCCATACGACATCACGGCCCGCCTCAGTTGCGATGTTGCCCAGGCAGCACCGCAACCTACATGTTGGCTGCTACGTCGTCGGCTTATCGGCAAAAGCTCTAACGAGCGGCCCCTCTTCGGGTTCCTCTTCGCTTCACCGTGGGTGACCAAGCCACGGTTACTGAGCCCCCCGCCTCGACAATGCGGGAACCCACCGGGGGGTTTATCTCTATATTTTATCCCTATGTCTGGGTTTGTGCCGGTTGATAACGATCCTCGCTACCAGTTACATGGTAGTTAAACACATCTAATTAACTGGACGAATGTGGGTATAAGGCAGATCATTGTCTAATTTTTTTAGGAATACTGGCATTACATTTTTTGTGTATTTAAGATCAAATTAGAATTATCAAATTAGTAGAGTATACATGCTCCGAACACAATCTACGAATAAAATAAGAGTCGAAAAAATCTGTTATTATTTTGTAAATCTAAAGGCACTGCTTATACAAATTTAACTATTCAGAAATATCAATTCCTATAAATAATCTAGGTACACAGTCCAGTTTTTTACCCTGTTTGCAAAGCCCTTTTACGATGGCATGCAATTACATGAACAGGATCTGAGGGGTGAACGTAACTTTGAAGGGCCTCGAAAGGGCATTTACCTATCCTGGTGGGACGAGAATTTATAATTAGACATAGGTTGGTTACACTGAGAGTACTGTTGAGCCTGCCGTGGCGTTGCAGTGCGTCAGGGATGTTTGCGGACACAAACATTGATGGTTTCGCCGCCATTATTAGAAAAAGATGTGCCTCTCTGATGACGCGTGTTCGCGGCAGTACCAACACTATTCTCAGTGTGTTTGCAGATCGGTGGGATTCACCGATGATGCAGAGGTGGATGCAGCTCCACGCTTAAGTGTAGCTATATGTCTTTAATTTTTTACCTACTAACACTAGTTTTTAAGTAAATTGTTACTAATCCTATGGACTTTGTCTGAAATAAAAGATATTTAATTTAATTTAGTAACATTCTAACCTATGGAATCATGGGTAAGAATATTCAGCCTATAATATTATTATAACTGGGATACGGGCTTGACGGACCTTTGTCATAAATGTACAATATCACATGTTCACTTCTTTCAAAGACATGTCGATTTTCCTCACAATCTTTCACTTCATCGTTTTAAGGGTAGACGCGGTGCAATAAAATAAAAAAGAAAAAAGAAAGTAACGTGTCCAAGGATATGGTAATTCTTCTTCATACTAATATTATAAATGCGAATTTTTGTTGCTCAATCACGCCAGAACGGCTGAATGGATTTGTATAAAATTTGGCACAGAGATATTCCATAGTCTGATCTAGCACATAGGCTTTTTATCGCAGTAGGTATAGTGAGCCCTACGGATAATAAAACACTTTGTTTGTTTTTGTTTGCCAAGGTCGGAGTTAAGTTCCTGATCAATTTCGTTGCAGGGTCCAATACAGTTAAGTAACTTCTTTGCTTCAGCGCTTTTCTAGGGGTCGCCACCTTCGATCAGTGTAGTTTCGATCGTAGGTCACCACAGTTGATTATGGCTTTCTGTAGTTGCAGTGGTTGAGAATAGTGTGACGGTCTTGCCCTTAATAAGGTAAGAAATGCTGGACGACTGATACTTCTACTACGCCTAAGCCCACCGCGGTATTTCTTTTGAGATGTACTCTTATTAAAGTTTGAAAGAGCCACCAAAAGTAGTGATATAGCTGACTACCATTTTATGTTGAGTTCGGCATAAATATTGATTTACTTATTTAACACATTCTAGACACTGCCCTGGCTTCTTGTACTAGGAAATCTTGAATCACAAGATACATAGGGGAGACTGGGAAGATTAAATTTGATCCAACGGAAAATTTGGTTTATAAAAATAATAAGGCTACTCAGCGTCTCAAATTGTTTTAAAATGATAATTCCGAGTCTACTAAAGTAATAAACCGGAGAAGTAGAAATACTAGTAGAGTTAGGTTTGATTTTTAGGGTTCCGTACCCAAAGGGTAAAAACGGGACCCTATTACTAAGACTCCACGTTTCGTCTGTCTGTCTGTCCGTCTGTCACCAGGCTGTTTCTCATGAACCGTGATAGCTAGACAGTTGAAATTCACAGATAATGTATTTCTGTTGCCGCTATAACAACAAATACTAAAAACAGAATAAAATAAATATTTAAGTGGGGCTCCCATACAACAAACGTGATATTTTGCCGCTTTTTGCGATAATGGTACGAAACCCTTCATACGCGACCCCGGCTCGCTCTTGGCCAGTTTTTAAATCAACCGAAGATGTTTAGGGGCTTTATATTTTTTACTAGCTGTTGCCCGCGGCTTCGCTCCCGTGGGCCACCCCACAGGACCCGTTTTCGGGATAAAAAAATAGCCTATGTTACTCAGGAATAACGTAGCTTTCTATTGGTGAAAGAATTTTTTAAATCGGTCCTGTAGTTTCAGAGCCTATTCGGTACAAACAAACATACAAAAAAATATTTCCTCTTTATAATATTAGTATAGATATAGATATACCAAGTCTCCCGCAGAACCAAGTAACCCCAGTCTCCCTTACATTAAAACACAGAAACACAAGCTTATAATTTAGTTTAGTTACCTGAAGGTATTTCTTTTTCAACACTAAATGTACTATTTACAGTCCACTTCATGGTATTAGTAAAAGTAAATATAGTACAGGATTGCTCAGTAAATAACCTGTAAGTGATTGCTAACATATGGTGTTTGACAAGACCTTTGCACATTTGAGAATCGTGGAAATTATACCTTTTCAACTTCAAGCAGACCTATAGCTACGTTAAAATAAAATTAAGAATATTAGGAACTAAGTGAAACATGGGCACACATTTTCAGCTACAATAAGGGGTGTGCTCGCAGATGGGATGGCCAATGGGGCAGAAAGGTTCTGGAGTGGCGACCGCGAACGGGAAGACGATGCGTTGGAAAACCTCCCACCAGGTGGACCGATGACCTGGTGAAGGTTGCGGGGATCTGCTGGTTGCGAGACGCACGGGACCGGTCAATGTGGCGACGCTTGGGGGAGGCCTATGTCCAGCAGTGGACGTCTTTCGGCTGATATGATGATGATGATGAAGGGGTCCAATAAATAAAAAATAAAAAAAAATTATGTGTTATTATTATTTATATATTATTTACACATTCTATTTTTTTTTTCCTTCTCCTCCATTTTTCTTTTCTGTTTAATTTCGTTGCGGGATCCAAGACAGTTAAATTAATTCTCCGGGACTTCGTCGAGCTTCATTGCCTCGGCGCTTTTTTGGTGGTCGCCACTGTTGATTCTGGCTTTCAGGAGTTGCAGTGGTTTGGGAATAGTGCGGTGGGTTTGTCCCAATAAAAAAAAACCTACAATACTCGTGTACAAGTTCCAATACATAGTCAATATTGCGAAATACATTTGAACGTCTAGGGGTAGTATTGAAAGGTTGAACGCAAGGTTGAGGAAGAATAGATTTTATTGCATAATAGATATTGCGCAATAATATTGTAGGTGTATGGGACGCCTAAGCATGACGTCAGTGGTTCAAAAAATAGTCAAAGCTGGCTCTTATTCTCTTGAACGTCTGTACTATGCCAAGCTCATGGTTAAACCGATTCCACCAAACCTTTCAGTCGACTATAAAATTATAGCTAGAAAATGGGTATTACTAGTAACCATTAAAATCAACGAAAGTGTTGATGAAATTCATAAAGACTAACTCTCATTCTCAACGATATTAAAAAAGAGTGTGAATTTGTATCTCAACAAACATAACAAATTGTTTTATCTTGAAGAACATACTGATATGGCAGTGTGGAAAAAGAATGCATACTACAACTATATTTCTCGCCAAACTTCTTGCCACCCTGAAGTTGGCTTTCCGATGCGCAAGGCACGGCGTGGTGCTGTTTTTGTATGAGATTTACTACTGCGCAGCCATTGTAGCCAACTTCAGGGCGGGCAAAAAATTTGGTGAAAACTATAAATAGGGAAAAGGAAAAGGGGGAATGACGATGATGAATTGGAAAAGATGGATGGTATAACAAGAGAGCCAAGACAAAGTGACATTTATCACCGATACTTGACTTAATGTCCTATAACCCCTAGATGGGGCAGAGGGTGTCCACAGATGTCCTCCATCGCGATCGATCTTGAGCTTCACGCTTCACCTCGCTCCATGTCATTCCGATGCTCGTCGCTTCTGCCAATACGGTGCGACGCCAGGTTTGACGGGGACGGCCACGCTTTCTTTTCCCTTGGGGATTCCAGTCCAAAGCTTGCTTGGGTATGTGATCGGGACCCCTTCGGAGCGTGTGGCCAATCCATCTCCACTTGCGACGCTTGATCGATCGGGCTCTCGTAGCATTTCTCCAACAGCTCTACGTTGGAGATGGTCTGGGGCCAGTAAATTCCGAGAATGCGACGGAGACAGCGGTTGACGAAGACTTGTATTTGGCCTCACCGATAACAATTATCAAAAAGTCCAAAATGTGGCAGAATGACATGCGGTACCGAAATATCTCGTGGTCAATTCCAAACGTTAAAAATTTTTGACTATCGTAATCGATAATTCATCGTAAGGAAACCGGTATGACTGTCGTAGAACCAACTATTCGAAGACATGTTACATTCACCAACCCGCACAGGGCTGCTCACAGAAAGGAGGCCTGTGTCCCAGCAGTGGGAATATTAAAAGACTGACGATGATGATGAATCGCTAATAGAATGTCACGTTATCCTAAGAGACCAAGGTTCGGAATTTATACTGATAATTTTAATTATCAATCTGTACCTACTTCTGCATCTTCATCTGATAAAAAACCGCTGATACCAAAGGCATTGTTCAAAATTTTCGGACGCAGCACTTCATACAAAAGACGTGGGTAGTTCTAAACGTGGTCACGTAGGTATGTACTTACTGCGTCTTTGTAGTGATAACATTATGTATTCAACTCGCGTGTGTGAGTGGTGTTAGATCAGATGAGCGGAGGTGGACATGAGCGGGAGCGGAAGCGATTTTATTTGGTGGTCATAAAAAGGATCTTTTGGCCCACCTTTCGTTCAATATCGCATGCCCTTATGGCTGCATCGGCGAATGGTATTGCCGTAGCTGACTATGGAGCCAAACATAACATTGTAACATTGTATTTGCACTCGATACGCTTAGGAGAAGAATACGCTTGGTCCCATTACGGCGATGAGCACATTTATTTTAACCGTGTTGTAAGTACTTAAGTTGTAGGTAGGAAGTATTTTGTCTGAAATACATGAAAAAGTTTAGTTCGGCTCTACATCGTTTTCTCATCTTTAGGCCCAAGACACCTGGAGAGGCGCGGCGAAGATACTGAGAAGATAACAATTTAAATTAGACCCTAATTCTAATGTTAAAAAGTTGAAAATGTCATGGCAAAGATAAATAAGAACTAGCCGAGCGGCGCACGACACAATGATCTTATATTGACCGTATGTCAAGGTAGTTAAGGTTTATGTTAAATTGTTGTCTTCAATTGCTCTCCGCCGTGCCTCCAGCGGTGTGCGCTGGGCCTTTCACGTCACATCTTTCACATGCCCATTCTACCTAAAACTGTAACACCACTTGCTACTTTACTTTTTGTAGGCGCATAATCATATCCATCTGCACAACGCAATATCTTCTTTTATTTTTTGCCTTTTAATTACAATCTTTTTCCTATCGGCAAGCGAGGCTAATGAGGCTAATGAGGAAAAACTGCTCAACCCGACAACCCAGGACAGATTATTGTACTGTATGTAGTCGGGTCGAATATTGACTTTATAAATGGATATCGAAAAAAATACAAGTAATTTGCTTGGCAATCGAATCTAAATTGCCTTTAGATTACAAAACATCGAAAATACTTCTGCACTAACACAAAATAGACTCCTACGCGCGCATGCGCCGTATGGACTACGGACCGGTAATAATGCCAACGACTCCGACCACTCCAATACCTTAAACGAGCTTGAACATGATTAATTAAGAGATAATTATTATTAAGGATGTTATGATTTTATTTTTGTATATTTTTACATGGTTCATAAGCATATATTTACAATCTGTTTTACACGTTATTTAAGTAATTTTTCAATGGCATTTGTACAAAAAATTTATAGTGCCAAGTACTTAACCCGACAACCCAGGACAGATTATTGCACTGGCGCTAAATTAGGAGAGCTGACACCACCTAAAGTGGGATAGAACTAGGAACAAGAAGAAGTGAGTCATCAACTTATCATTTACCTTCTTCTGTCTTTTAATCTTCTATGTTTCTGTCTGTCTGTAATTCTTCTGTATTTTGATATAATTTAAAGATAAATAATAGACAACCATAGATAATAGATAACCATAGATAATATATCCATAGTAGTAAATCTCATACAAAAACAGCAGCGCGCCGTGCCACGCGGATCCGAAAGCCTGGGTTCAGCCCGGCCAATAAAATTAGGGGTCACTATACCTGATTGTTGTTCCATAGCTCATTGATTGACTGACTGACAACCATACTTATAAACTAATAAAAAAAAGTTAATTCAATGAATCAAAAAACCCGACTGCTTACATCTGGTTTTGGTCAGCCAGCCCGCGAATATGTATCCTCCGACTGCACAGCATGATTTTCTTCTTGTTAACGTCTTTTTAGTTCGCTTCTTAAGCATTCGGGTATTTTTGTTTTTTTTAATTACCTTTTTGATTTATAACTTTATATAGTTTTGAAATCAACGTTTGAAACCCTTTATTTTAATACCCCTTCCGATGGAATAAAAAGAAAAAAAAATTGGGTTCCTACAATATGGCGCCCAAAAGCTGCCAGCATATTTTCCAATTTTAATGTAGCCAGTGACACTCGCAAGGTTAAGACAAATCGATTGACGTAAGAATCATCAAAATCGGCCAACGCGTTTCGTCTCTGGAATGCCACATAGGAACAAACATACATTACCCCGATTACGACTGATAAACCCTCCTTCGGCAGTCAGGTAAAAAATAGCAGAGAAAGCTTGTGTTCAGCCCAGCCCATATGATTAGGAATTAGGTTACTGTACCTGGTTTTTGTAACCATACTTATACACTGAAAATAGGAAAAATGTATTATAAAGTTAAGTTCAAAGAATGAAAATCTACTTACCTTTCTTCCGTTCAAACCGCTTAGCAAACAATGTCTGCTAACGTAACCGCAGCTTTATTGCTACGTCGTATAAGGAAACACAGTTCAAGAACAATATAACATACGTAATGTGTACTTATGTATCATAAAACAATTGTTGTGTTCAAAATTAACCTCTTCAATGATTAGGTCAGATGACAGCTGTATGAATTACTGACCAACATTTGCTTTAGATATATACTTGCTATATTGTAATCAGCTACCTAATATTTTGCCAACTATGTTGGGTTCGGCTCCCAGTCAACCGGATTATGCACGGGGTCTCATTGTTAAGAAAGAAAATTTGGTTCAACTAAATCTCACTAGATGGCGCGATATGTACCTCGATCTGTTATTGAATGTGTGTAAAATTAACATTTTCTGGAATTGAACACAAAAATTGTATGTTCTTGTTTAATCAACTCTCCTAAGTACAAAATTATGGAATATTGGGCTCTTAATTCACATTTCAAAGATTATTAGACGGATCATTTAAAATTGATGCCAATAGATGGCGCAGTTTTAAATTTCTGAGGCATTCCACTCGATTGTTAAAGTTTGCATTTTAACACATTTTGGTGCAAAAAGAAACTGTAAAAACGTGCAAATAAATACTAGAAAACAAACCTAAACTAAAAACCTAAAATTGCCAGAATAAGCAGTCGAAAAACACTAGTTACGTCGGCACGGTTTCTTTGTATGGGATGAGGTATCTGTATGCTAGTATTATAATATCTGTGACCAGATTTAGCTGAAAACCATTGTTTTACAAGGAGTGACTGCCTATCGGACCTCCACAATCCACAGAACACTATACCCATTGGAAAGAATGGTTATAAACCATTTGGGCCTTTGACTACCCGTTATGACTGCTAAAGATTTAAAATTACAACCGGGACCAACTGCTTAAGGTTACACTAGTCGATAATTTTTCCATACAAACGTAGTCTGGCGATTACTCCACTGTTTGACGATGTATGTTCAAAATAAAAAATGATATCAATTTGTCTCATCATTATCTAGCCCTGTATGGAAAAAAAGAAAAATATTTGAAAGTTATTAGCGTTTTTTTGCAAAAAGAACACCATACAGTATCCCTGTATGGTGTTCGTTTTGCAAAAAAACGCTAATAACTATTAGTAGTTCAACAAAGCAATTTTTTTTTTTGAAAATATACATTTAGTCGTTTTTAGGGTTCCGTACCCAAAGGGTAAAAACGGAACCCTATTACTAAGACTCCGCGGTCCGTCTGTCTGTCTGTCTGTCTCTCACCAGGCTGAATCTCTTGAACCGTGATAGCTAGACAGTTGAAATTTTCACAAATGATGTATTTCTGTTGCCGCTATATCAACAAATACTAAAAACAGAATAAAATAAATATTTAAGTGGGGCTCCCATACAGCAAACGTGATTTTTTTGACGTTTTTTGGCACTTGGCCGGTTTTTTCATGATATCTAGACTCCCAAAGGCCTCTTTATAAAATTTCGCGCGCTCGTTTTCGTCCTAAATCATCATCCATTTAGCTACTAACTTGCAAAAGTGCTAATTCGTACGCGAACTAGCTTCTTACTGCTCATCACAGCATCTATCTCTTTCGAAAGCGTTGTCGGATGAGATAGCAGATAAATTTAAGTTATAGATGTAGGTTGTGTATGCTTGAAGACTTGCAGGACTATCCCTTTGCAACTATACGGGAATCGGTATCCCAAAAACAAACCCCTAGTTACCGCTGCCACGTATCGCGGTTTCGCGGTTATAGACCTTGTAGGATCCAAGATTCACAACATTGCTCATGGGCCCCAGTGTTACCTCTTGGCTTGTGATCTGCAGGCCTGTATTCAACATGTAATGGACGTACACCAGTCCACGCACCAACATCGGCAAGCTCGAAGATCGGAGGATAAGCGCCTACCCAATTTGAGCCAATTGATTAATGCTCATGTTTTCTCTGTATGAGAAGAGGCCTTTGCTCTGCAGTGGGGCAGTTACAGGTATTAATATTATCATGAAAAAGAGAGAAACAAGTCACTGCATGTTTGGACTAACTTCAAGAGTTTGAGTACTTATTTCTTCGCTTGTCGTTGTTTTAAGAGCAAACACGTAAATATTAATCGTTACTTGGGGCTTTTCCTCGTTGTTGTTTGTTGCGTAAATAGGACTTTATACCTTGCCAGCCGTTGAAAATCCGGCGTCGAGTCATGACCCGCTATCGTTAAAGGATATCCGGGTCGAACAGTTAACATACTGGTAAATATATTACATAATCTAAAGTAATATTATAAAGGGGTATTTGTTTGTTTAGAGCCCCACTTCAATAACATGGTGAATAAACTAAACTTCTTCTTCTTAGTGTGTCGATGACAAATAGACACTTTTTACCCGACTGCCGAAGGAGGGTAATGTGTTTATCAGTCTATGTATGTATGTATGTATGTTTGTTCCTATGTCGCGTTCTAGAGACCAAACGCGTTGGTCGATTTTAATGATTCTTACGTCAATCGATTCGTCTTAACCCTGCGAGTGTCACTGGCTACATTAAAATTGGAAAATAAAAAAAATGCGGCTTTTGGGCGCCATTTCTTCAAACCCATCGTGTGGGATATCAAAATAAAGGGTTTTAAGAGGTGATTTCAAAAATATATAACACTTATATGTTTGAATGTACGTAATTCTAAAAAAAATAACTAAAACGTTGTAAATAAAGAAAGTTAATTAAAAAATTCCAAAACCCTACTGCTTGAAAAGCGGACTAAAAAGACTTGTTTACGTCTTTTTAGTACGCTTTTCAAGCTGTCGGGTTTTTTGAATTTTTTAATTAACTTTTTTAGTTAAATGCCTTGCCTGGCCCAGAATTCAGCCACGGCAACGCCCTCCACAGACGCATTCATAAGGTCCTCACGTAAACAGACAATAGGACATGTGGCACAAGACGAAAGTTGGGCCATGGTCTGCGCGGAGACGCTGCACAAGCACCAAAGATCGGAACCATCCGAGAACCCCCATCTATGGAGATTGTCTATGCTGCAGCCGACCTGAGTGCGGAGTCTGTTATACTGACGAATTGTGGATGTTTTGTTATACCACTGGATAACCTTTCAGAAACTACAGGCGTGCTGTTTATATTAAGTGTTATGTAACGTTTTCATTTATACAGTACGACTGATAAGTCGTGACCTGTCTGAACATAGGCTTTGCGAACTTTACACTCGTCAAGTAAAACTGCCATTTGGTTCGTAAAGTATGTTCTGCGCAATTGCTTGGTGCTAACTTCAGACGGGCCACGACTCATCGGTCGTACTGTATAGTTCTCACCAAACTTCTTGGCCGCCCTGAAGTTGGCTATAATGGCTGTGCAGTAGGAAATCTCATACAAAAACAGCACCGTTTTGTGCCTCCCGCATCCGGTAAACCAACTTCAGGGTGGCCCAGAAGTTTGGCGAGCGCTACACTATACATTGAAAATAGAAGTGTGTCAGAGTAAAACAATAAATCTTCTATAAATTTCATTTAATTTATCACAGACAAACACCATTATTTTAAATTCTTACTAAGTAATTACAACAGATACACAAAGAATACCCTTCTTTACTTACCAATTCTACATTTTTATAAAAAATGTTTCAGGGGTGTTCTCTTAACATTATTAAACATTTAATTAAGACAAATTAGCAGAGATTTATTTTTGTGGGATTGTACGCAGCTCGCTTCAATTTTCAAACTATGCTGGAAATCCAGCATAACTTGGCTTCGTATTATATAGCCATTTCATGTAATGAGCGATCAGCTTATCCTGGAAGTGTACCGTGCGTACTCGTGACAGCTAAAGTTTCGATCTCTTAATCAGAACGCACAACGCAACGGTATGCGGTGCCTCAAAATCGTATAAAACCCGTACAGCATAGTCCGTGGTATTCTGTCCTAGTAAACTGCCGAGCAATGAAAAAGTTCCACCCACAAAATGCCGACAAATACCTTAATTTAATTTTTTCACATTTAATTTAAAATTTGAACACAATATTTACGTTTTTAGTTGGTAATATTCTGATGCGCTGTTAAATGTACTTCAATATTGCAGACGGCGTCATTAAGCTAGCCTTTCCCGTTTAGGAGTAATTTGGTGCTATGTCACTGGAACTTTTTCATTGCTCGTTAGTGTATGTGTCAGTTAGGAGGAACCACAGATATAAATCTAACTAGATGACGCGATTGTATGTATGTACTTCGCGTGTCAAAAAACGGTGTAAAATTTCGATCAATGATAGTAATTTGAGCTTTTTTATTAGCATTATTGGCACCGGAAATCCATCAAAATCTAGAAAAATGCTTTTTTATGCCATATTGAGCTGTAAATCTGTATAGAAAAGTTGGCTAAGGCATTGGAAATTTGTTTTAAATTGTGTTTGAAAAAGTGGCACGCTTCATTTTCATACAGCTGGAGGGACTTGCGTTATCTAGTTGTCTGTAGTTGTAGTTGTCTGTGGGAGGAACCCTTTTACGTCCAGCACCGCATACGTCAACTATGCTAGTATTATATTATCTGTGCCTCAACGTTGTGCTTTCCGATCTAGAGAGCAAAGCAGTGCCGCAGGGTTATACAAAAGCTTTCATAACAGACCAGCTGTTTGAATGAACTATTATTTTCAATCCATGTAGTAAGCGGTCTTGCTTATATTTATAACCTAAACAGTAACACAGTAGGTACAGGAGCCGTTTTTTGAGGTAATAATGCCGTCAAGTTTCCTTTGCGAAAAAGGGACGGTGGTCATGTATTGCTCCGTCCCTTTTTCGCAACGGAATCATAATGACGTCAATAAAACGTTTTATTTAATACAGCACCGGAATTGAAGAAATGATACAGAGAGCTAGATTTAAAACATGCATGATCCAAAGTTTTGAGTTGAAAATATCCTTAACAGACAAAAAAATCCTCTTTGTGGAATGTTATTAAATGTTCTGGTAAGATACAAACGTTCTATCTTTTAAACGAGCTAATTTAAGTGGACCCTGATGCTGGTCTAGTCAATAGCGAGTTTTCTGAAGGAGCCATCGATTCCAAACAGTTCATCATAATTGGTGGGCTTGCCAGGTCGGAGTGCTTCCTCTGCCTTGATGGTATCCTGCTTGTTGAACCAGTCTTTGTATTCTTCTAACTTCTTTACCCAGGCGGCTGAAATGAATATAACGTTATGTTAGTACGAGTATTAACAACGATATAATTAGAAGTGAAGTCAAACACACTGCACACACACACATGTGTGTGCAGTGTGTTTGACATATTTTTTTAACCGACTTCAAAAAGGAGGATGTTCTCAATTCAACTGTATTTTTTTTATTTGCTGGTGCTTCTCATGTGGACCCATTTACATTTGATCAAGATCTGACGAGTAGTTTTTGAATTATCCTTAATAATGGTTTTTTTATGGTAATGTAAGGTACCGAAAATAAAAAGAGAAAAGATAAAAAGATAGGTACCAAAGACAACGACTTCCGAAAAGAAAGTTATTTTTCGCATTGTAGTGTTTTGTTTTGGAAGTTGGTTTATTTTTTTTGTTAAAATGTTTTTATTTTATTATTATTGGTAGGCTCGTGTTGACCACTATCATTTGAACATCATGTCTTTTTTTTTAATTTCATCAGCAAAATGTGAAACGAAAATGCTTTGAAACGGATTATCGGGCTTAGAGGGAATAACCCAAAACAAACATAACTACAAACACCAGTGAAATTAATTAACAGATCATAAAAATAACATAAATTTGAGACAAATGTTTATTTTAAAACCAGTGTAAGACAGTGTAATTTTAGATAAGGACAGATGTGTCTGTATAAGTTTGTATATTTTAATCGTATTTCAAAGAAAATCGACATTTTTGCCGCAAGTTTGCCCGATTTTAGTACTATAGTTTATTTATAGAAGAACCCGACAGATATGAACGCAGCCGAACATTTTAAATGCTTGAGAAATTGTCAGGATGAGAAACTGAAAACATACCGTTGATCTCATCAAGCGAGGGTCCTGTACCACCATATTCTCCGGGGAGCAATTCTTTTGGTACATGCTCGTGAAGAGCGTTGTAGCTGCTGTGGAAGTGGATCTGAAAGAAAACACATCATGATTAGTTAAGATGATTTAAAAGATATAAGATTGTTAAGAACTCATTTGACTCTAAAAAGTTTAAATAAACTTTTGCGAGAGCCTTGCCCGTTTTAAATTATGATTAGTTTTATAAATTGGTTAAAAATAACACTAAGATTCGATTAATATCACACTGATAAGTGATTTTTATTAAGCGAATTTGCGTTCACATGGACGCAATTTGATGAAATTCGATCGTATGCACTTAAAATGTTAACTACGCAATTTAAATTGCGTCGCGTCATCTTCATCAGGAAGGTCGGTTTACGTTTGTTTTTGTCAATTTAAACGAGATAAAGTCGGTGTTTCCTAGCTGCCTCCTCTGAGAAGCAAACAATTTCTTTAATTTTTAACCCACGACGCAAAAACGACGGGGTGTTATTAGTTTAACTGTATGTGTGTCATTCTGTGGCATCATAGCTCCCGAACGGATGAACTGATTTAGATTTGTTCTTGTGGTGACTTTATCGAAAGTGTTCTTAGCTATGATTGATTAAAATCGGTTGACCCGTTCAAAAGTTATGATCTGCATTTTACTCTTTGAATCTGGGTTTTTTCGCAAGATATCATGTATAATTACGTGTTTCGATAGATTGTTAATTGAAGCGTGTCTACTACTAGGTATATTATATGTGGTTTAAAAAGCATGAAACATAAGAAATATCTAAAATTTAAACAACCTCCGACACGAAAACCTCTAAAAAGCCTCGTACTCGCGTCGGGGAAACGCTAAGTAAATAAAATAAACTGCTGTAAACGTTGTAGTATAGAAAGTAATAGTTATAGCCTCGTAAAAATCACAGACTTCTAGTCTAATATGTTTCTTTGATGAAGAAATAAATTTGCTGATAGACTAGAAGTAACATAGAGATAAAAAATGTTGCAATAAAAAAAATATACTTACTCTTTTCCTCATCTTTTCCTTGAGGAAAGGTTTGATGATATTGAAGAGAGCGTCGATCAGAGGCGTCGAGTTGACTACATGCACTTCTTTGAGTTTGATTGGGTACGCCTCCTGAAATAGTATGGAATTGTTTGCATTAGATTTCTTCTAAAAGATAATCCATTTGAGGTGCCTGAAAGTTGATATACCAGCTTTCGTTGTTCAGGCAGATTTGCAAAAACCTCGTCAATATAGTAGAATGGTATTCAAAAAAGATAAACAATAGTAGAATAACGGGAAGCCAATTACATGTCCTGTTTACGTACAACATACTTGACTAACACATCACCTGTAGTAGTAGCTTCGTAGTTCAACATTAAATACAATAACTATGTATATACTTTTTTTTGAAGAGTAAGTGTGGAGTTTCTTGTCCGTTCTTCTCCATAACAAGCTACTTTTTTGAATCAATTATTCAAGGACGGTAGAATCAATTATTATTACCTTTAAATTTTAATTTTTGACGTTCAAAAGTGCCACTTATTGAAATAAAGAAATTTGACTTTGACCTCATCAACATGAGCTTAGGTATTTTTTTTTTTTTTTTTATTTTTTTATTTTTTTTATTAGTTTATCCTCGCACTGGAACGCCTTGCAGCAATTACACCAATGGAGCACAATCTTATAATAAACTCACTTATAACTTCAGGTTTCCTCACGATGTTTTCCTTCACCGTTGTCAGCAATGTCCAAGATAAACTTAGAAAGTACATATGATTTGAAAAAGTCACATTGGTACTTGCCCGGATTCGAACCCACGACCTCAAGCACGAGAGGCGAGGTCTTTGCCACTGGGCCACCACGACATATTACAGGTATTACACTGCTACCGTTAGTCTATTCAAAAGAAAGCAACTGAGTGCTGTTTTCAGGTTTAATTTAGCTACTATGCTTTAACTTGTCCACTTCCCAATTCGTAGTCTCTTCACTTACAAATACTTATTCGATGACAACTACGAGTATATCAGGATCATATTACAAACCTAACGAAACCTAACTTAGTCCACAGCTGGACATGGGCCTTTCCCAAGAAGTGCTACTATACCAGACGATTCACCTTCCACATCCAATCTGTCTCTGTTGCCTTTTGTAGTTCTAATTACCCAATTGTTTCGCCACTTTTTAAATTCGAACCAATTATAAATATTTCGTTACCTGAACACAAATAAAGAACTTCTTCAACGCCGACGGCGATATCTTCCCCAGATGACTGGGCGCTACAATGGAAGCATCCAGAATGTACACGTCTCCCGCCACTCCTTCGATCTCCTCCATTAGTCTGACGTCACCGATCATCATGGCGATCTTGAACGCGTCGTTTAGTTGGTTTGTGTCGAGGTTCTTGTCGAGGCCTGCGGATATTAGAAGATATAAAGTTAATTGTTTGGTTGTTATGTGCTCCTGGTATGCATTATATATTAAGAACTAGCTGTGCCAGCGGCTTCACTCATGTGAGTTGTGTATTCTATTCTATATTTCTAACTTCACAGAAACGTGAAGTCAAACTAAATAAAAATAAAACAGGTGACTGAAGAAAAAAATTCTCATTACTGATTCTCAATTGGTGTTTTTAGGGTTCCGTAGCCAAATGGCAAAAACGGAACCCTTATGGATTCGTCATGTCTGTCTGTCTGTCCGTCTGTCTGTCTGTCTGTCCGTTCGTATGTCACAGCCACTTTTTTTCGAAACTATTTATAAGAACTATGCTGTTGAAACTTGGTAAGTAGATGAACCGCATTAAGATTTTCACACAAAAATAGAAAAAAAAAACAATAAATTTTGGGGTTTACTTAGAACTGAAACTCAATTGTTTTTTGTTTCATTGTGTCTATACGTGTGGGGTATCTATGGATAGGTCTTTAAAAATGATATTGAGGTTTCTAATATATTTTTTTTCTAAACTGAATAGTTTGCGCGAGACACACTTCCAAAGTGGTAAAATGTGTGCCCCCCCCTGTAACTTCTAAAATAAGAGAATGATAAAACTAAAAAAAGTATATGTTGTACATTACCATGTAAACTTCCACCGAAAATTGGTTTGAACGAGATCTAGTAAGTATGTTTTTTTTAATACGTCATAAATCGTAAACCGCAATTTACCAAGTACGGAACCCTTCGTGCGCGAGTCCGACTCGAACTTGGCCGGTTTTTGACTTTAGTGGCTATGTGCTATGTTAGTGACTATTTTGGTATTGGTGTTGTTTTCAAATATTAAATGTACGGACACAATGCTCCAAATTACGTGCTGACAACTATACCAGAAGTTTTGGACAAAGTTACATTCAATTTATCAGCCATGACGATTGTCCAAAAGTCAACAATCAAACGATTAGCAAACGCTACTGAAATTTAACATGATTAATAATAATAAACATTTCGGAATTTTGACAATCGTTATAGCCTTTATTATGTCACTATTTACCGACTGGAAGCCGGTAATAATCGAAACAAATGAAAAGCCATTGTGTCTGATGTGGATCCACGTTTTGGGCACTCAAGGAGTTAATATTGTTAATTCGATGTGGTAGTGGCAAAGTCAGTTTTAAATATTCTGGCTTCGGATATGAACTTGAGAAGAGACCGCATGCTATCTAAAAGCTACTTATAGCTTCATCTGCCCTAAAAAATTGTTCCATATCTTTCCACATGCACTTCGTTGAAGATAAAAAAATTGGCTTTAGCACCTTCTGCGCTTGCGGCTTCCCTGGTAACTCATAAACGGCACAAATATGTGGATGTCTCTAACTATTCTCAATCTCATTTTTTATTTTTCTTTTAATGAGACTTTTTACATTGGTTTGCAAATCAAATCTTTATTGCCCATTGCTAAGAATAGTTACAGCCCTGATTACACATTTGTGCCACATGTTAAATTTAGTCTTGCCATACTTTTTTTTACCTTTGTATAGATTCTTTTATCGATTGTTTTGTGAATGTGTGAACATTGTAGGTCTTCTAGATTTCTAGATGCTTGTTAACATTTGTAAACCTTATATCTCGTTTTACTTTCTTTTGTTTATATAATACATAATCTTTTTTTTAGTTTTTACGACTTATTGTCAGGCCTACGTTGTCCCCCCATATCTAAGTTTTTTTTTTTTTTTTTTTTTTTTTTTTTTTTTAAGTACTAATACTGTAACATTGAAATATTGTAAAGCCAAAATATTTTAAAAAGATTAACCGTGAAGTTTCTTGCCGGTTCTTCTCCATAGGAAACGACCAACCCGAACCATACACCTTTTGTCGACGTTTTATAAGTGCCCATGTATGCCAAAGTGAAATAAAAAAAAATTATTTTTATTTTGACATGTACCTGAAAATCTAACCATATAAGATGATGCATCTACCTATACATTCATCAAATTCATAAAGAAAAACTAAACTTAATTGCAAACAATGTAGAATTTGTAAGACAATCACGTCAAACAAAAAATACTTAGATTCGCGATAGGACTTTCGTGTGTAGAGGTAATTAAGCTTAATTAAGAATACTGCATAGCTTTGACAAGGTTAGCACTGGAACATATTTTTGTTTTATACTTCATTCATTTACATTACAATAGAAATCGAATTCGGAGGAACTCGTGCCTAAATAATAACAACTGCACGGGTCGATCTTCAAGTTTAAGGCGCAGATACCCTTGAGTAGCTGATTTCAAAATGAGAATCACGTCTAAACGGCTAGTCGTATTTTTTTGGAAAAAATATATATTATATTAGACCATTTTTTTAATAATTTGATCTGGGCAAATTTTGAGTTTTATTCGTATACATAGTGTAAGTAATTCGTAAAGTTATGTCTAAAACGGACAAAAACACGACAATCGCACCAAAACCGCTGGGTGTATTTTAATGAAATTAACACCATCTCAAAGACAACTTAATTATCTACATTTTGATCTGAGGCTTTTTTTAAAAGTCATAGAATAATAAGAAAAAGTACAAAAAACTACAAAATTTTGGGTCGCGCGACACCAGTCCGGCAAAGAGGTATCGTGTTACAGTTGTTCTATCTCACGCGGCGGGTTGGTTTTAGTCTTGTGTGTAGATGCACATGTTATGGTTGCATTGAATTAATTATTTTGTTGACATGATTATTTTTATTCCTAATGTTTTTACTATGATTGTCTTTAATTTATTAGTTTGCTGACATGACTATGTTTTATTCCTAATGATTTTGACTATGATTGTATTTCATTTATCATTTCGCAGACATGATTATTTTTTATTCCTAATATTTTTGACTATGATTGCATTTAATTAATTATTTTGTTGACATTAGCATGTTTAATCTAGAATGTTTTGATTACCTATTGTTATTCTGATTCCGATTCTGCTCAGGCGAGACTGAGCACTCCCTAGCTTACGAATCGCTCACGTGTGTGTGCATCTACACACACGTATAAGACCAACCCGCCATCGTGAGATTTATATGTGTGCGTAAGTTCGGGAGCGATCAGTATCGCCTGAGCACACAGAATCAATGTGCATGTACATCTAAACACACTACTAAGACACATAAGACCAACGCACCGTGCGTCGTAAGACAGAACAAGTTTACCCAGTTACTGGGTTGTGGAGGTCAGATAGGCAGTTACTCCATTTTAAATACTGGTACTCAGCTGTATCTGGTAAGACTGGAATCCGACCTCAACATAGTAGGGAAAAGGCTGGCAAATTGATTGATGCAATAGAAATCGAACGTTAACTAAACTAGTTCAACAAGTTGGTTCACAAAGGATTTCCTACAAGATTTGCAACAATCACCGGCAGTATATAAAAAGTGGACTATATTATGAACAAACTAAGTTTCACTAAGTTAAACGGTATTGGCTGCTAATTGCTTGTGTCATGCGATTAATATTAGTTTTGCAATGTTAAGGATAATAATCGTAAAGATTATTCATTGGAGAAGGAAATTAGTTTTTCCCTCTTGAATTATCTTAACTTCACAATCTGGTCTGTTTGTTGTACTTATCACATAAAATCTGCCACTCGTTTTATCCTTAGCGGTATGAGTTCGAAGGTTCGAAGTTCGCTGGTTACGAGACGCACGGGACCGGTCAATGTGGCGACGCTTGGGGGAGGCCTATGTCCAGCAGTGGACGTCTTTCGGCTGATATGATGATGAGTTCGAAAATGAAAGAATGGTGCAGTCGATTATTTTATTTAATGTGTTGAAAGATTTCTTACCTTTACAAATTGTAACTCTTCTGCCGGAGGGAGTCAAACCGGGCATTGTAGGTCCTTGCCTGAAATGTGATAAATACAGGTCCAAAGTTAATTTAGTTAAATTTTTTGTTGCTTTTGATCCTCGTATAATTAAAAGGCTTAATAGGCGTTTCGACCCCTGAGTTTCGTCCGATCCGGTCGAAACAGGAATTTCATTATTATTAATATTTTTGGGTGGTGTTTCGGACGAATCCATTTTTAGAGGCGTAGTAACGTCATTACGTTTACATTTCTTGCACCATTTCGGATTTGGAAAATCACAAAATTTCGCTATAACATTGTGTTGAACTTTTAGTATTTTATGTGACCTTTTTCGCTAAGAACTAATTTTCAGATCTTAGAAAAACACATGAGACTTAAAGATTTCTAGGTATACGTATATGATTGTTTTTTGTTGTACTCGTTCCATTTGATATATAAGATTGATTATTGTAATTTATGATGTTTACTGTTGATTGTTGTAATTGTATAATAAACTATATCTTTTTCCAACAATTCCTTGACTTTTACTTACATAATATAACCCTAATTAAGATTTTTCACTCCGACTGTACAAAATTTGCTTTATAAAAAGTATAGTCCTAAGTAATTCCTATTTCGACCGGATCGGACGAAACTCAGCGGCCGACACACCTACTAAGCCAATTGAAGTTTTATTTATAAGATGAGAAACTATGACTTCTAAGAAGCAGAAATGTTGCTGTAAGTACTGGGGTATATTGAATACTAATTTCTCATTGTGATTTTGAGATTGTGGTTTGTTCTGATTTTGTTGCCTTTCTGCTTCCTGTCTAACTAGATCAACGACTTTAATCACACAGGGCTGATTTCTCTAATTAACCAGGAGTTCAACAGAACTGACACTTACGCTCTAGATATAAGGTCCATAAGTTCCGGCCTCGTGATGTCCCTATTTGTGAAGAACTCCGGGCAGGCTGCTCTCATTGTGAAGTACATATCTAGCTTCCTTTTGCACTTCTCTAGGGAGAAGCTACAGCCTCGCAGGAAGGTCATCAGGCAGCGGTCCTCTGTGGAGGCATAAATAAATTATGATGCCACAATAATACTTAACCGATTGCATATTATAAACCGAAGTCATACAACTTGGTAGGGATAACATCTATACAAAAGTGTTGATCTCTTCAACTTAGGTAACTAAATATCTCCTATTCTTTTAAGCAACGGCATTTAAAAAAACCGGCCAAGTGCGAGTCGGACTCGCGCACCAAGGGTTCCGTACCATTGTCGCAAAAAACGGCAAAAAAATTACGTTTGTTGTATGGGACCCCCACTTAAATACTTATTTTATTTTGTTTTTAGTATTTGTTGTTATAGCGGCAACAGAAATACATCATCTGTGAAAATTTCAACTGTCTAGTTATCACGGTTCATGAGATACAGCCTGGTGACAGACGGACAGACAGACAGACAGACGGATCGCGGAGTCTTAGTAATAGGGTCCCGTTTTTACCCTTTGGGTACGGAACCCTAAAAATCAGCTAAATAAGTATTTTCAAGAGACCTTCTAAAGTTTCTCTTGGTTGCTTTGGTTCCTAAGGACCACTTGCACGAAAAATTTAACTCAGAGCTACTAGCTAACACGAAGTTAAATTGACTGTCTTCAATATTGTAAATTTAACCTCGTTAGCAACTCTGAGTTAAGTTTTTCGTGCGCCTAACTTAATTTGTAACTATGTATGGAACAAAATTCATCGTCACCACGACCGCTTTGTCAAGAGCTAAATGAAGAAGAAGAAGCTGAAAGAACTAAACCCAATTGTCTCGTTACCTAATACCACGGCATGGTTTCTAACTAAACCATAATATTTTCCTTCAACACCACCCATAATCTAAAAAGATCTAGTGTAATCCAATTGAATATTGGTATGTATATAAACATAGTTACTCCAAAGAAAATAGATGTCTATTTGCTAAGTAGTCAAGTCAAATCTCTCATCACAGCATATATGAGTTTACAGACCCTAACATCGCGTACAATTAATGCCATGATATATTCAGTTTAATATATAATTTATGCTATCCTATAAAAAAAACATTATGAAAATATTTCAAAATTTATATGGCTATCAAAAGGAATAAGAATGGAAATATAGTAAAAGCTCAAACAACGAAAATAAAACGAAGAACGAACTTACGCTTAAAATAAAAAACAATTTCACTGACAAAAATATCTTAGAACAATTATTTCACCCAGGTACATAAGAAATGACAACCTCCACCATGACCTTAAAATGGAATTCGTCACCACCATAATCCTAAAATTTGCTGAAGCCCACGAACACGGACTTCATCGACACATGAATGTTGAGGCTATTTAAGCTTCTAGACAACACAGATTTAGTGCGTACGCTAAAAATAACTCAACCTTTTGAATTAGTGTAGTATACAAAGTGAATGAATGTATGTTGTGCTATATATATAATACACGTGTTTTAATAAAAAACATTAGACTCAAATAAAGTGCTACGTACTTGTCTAAAAGGACAAAGGCAAATGGACACTATTCTTAGTTTTAACGTAATCTATCACGTAACACATTAAGTTAGGGTTAATTAGCTTGACTAATTTTAGGCTAGATCGTAATACCAATTAATTGAATCATTTCTTAGTGACAGAAAACAGATGGTACAATTAAAAGAGTCTCTTTAACTAGGTACCAGAACTGAAGAAACAGTTCTGTCTGAGGTAAGAAATATCCTTTCTAGTGTCCTTCAGGGCAGCATTCTAGGCCCACCATTATTTCTGATTTATATAAATGACATACCGACAGTTACAATTACAATTACTGACGATTTTTCTATATTATTTACCGGTACGCATAGAACTGATTTAGAACTTGACTTTAATAGTAACAACAATTATAAAATTGCTTGATGAAAATTACCTACAATAAACCTAGAAAAAACATAAATCATGAATTTTAGACAGCGAGTAAAACCTGATACCAATTTAAATATATGCTACTTTTAAACCAGCATAGAAGAAATCGAAGTAACCAACTTTCTAGGTCTTTATATTGATAGCAAAGTAAGTTGGCAGTTCCATATAGAGCAAGTTTGCTAAAGACTTCTTATGAAGAGCTCTTATGATCTTTACAGATTAAGGAACACTGTCAACCAGTCTGCACTACTTACTGCCTGTCATGTATATGTTGTTTCAATCTTAAGCTACGGGATAATTTTCTGGCGCAACTCTGTAGAAAAAGAGCGTGCCTTTATACCTCAAAAAACGCTGTTTTTAGATCAATGTGCAATATACACCAAACGGGTTAATGCAGGCTACGCTTTTTATATTTAAAAATATTTACTCTTCCTAAGGTATCGTATATGAAACTGAAATGTTCATAAAATCAAAACCAAACATTTTTTAATTTTGCACTAGCACTAGGCACAAAAACATGCTGCACACAGTTGCCAGTAAAAAAAAGATTTTGCCGCAAAGCATCTTTTTTATGGGCCCACGTATATAAAAAAACCTTTCGCCGCTTTTTAGAACTATGAGCGATATTAATGCCTATAAAGAAAACTCCACGAATTATTGATAACTAAATGTTTATTTACTTGTTTATTTATTAAACTTCATTCATCATACAGGATAATTACAGGTACATAGACGGACTTAATGCCTGAGGCATTCTCTACCAGTCAACCAAGGGTGGTAGAAAGATAACATGGCAAATGTTATTACTCTATTATAGAATTTCTAAATGACAAGACACTGTACCAGCCGGTTTATTACAACAAACCAATGGGTGCGTAAGCATGAATGTAAAAAATCTATTAAAGGTAGATGCTCACAAACTATGAAGTGACTCATCATAAAAAAAAATTAAAAACAATTACACATAATTGTTTTTAATTTTTTTTTTAGCCTGACCAATTAATAATTTGACATTACATATTATACGAATTTAAGTTTATGACAATTAGATGTATTGTATTTTAACTAGACTGATAATATGAATTTTGTATGCCTCAACGGTGGGACATAGCAGACCTAGTGGAACCAACAGAACATCTTATGAACCTATGATCCACAATAAATTATTCCTTACTATTTATTAATATTGTTACAAATATATTAACATATATACAATTTAATATTCTAAAAAAAAAACAAGCCCATATAAAAATACAAAGGGGAGAGGGAAAAGCGCTCATTGTGCATCAAAAAGTTTGTCCACATCGATGTGAATAGAAACTTGCCCAGAACGCTAGCAGCATTGCCATGTTGGATGGCAGTGCTGATTCTATGGCCGAAAAGTAAAAATAGTACATTATGGTACAAGTGCGTAATGTTGGTGATTACCGCTGAGGCGCCATTGAGACCCGAGCCGTTAGGTGAGGGTCTTAAGAGAGCCGAGTACGGTAATCATCAATACACATGTGTATCATACGACGTTTTTCAACACACTTGTGAAGAAAATAATACAAAAAAATCATTTTATTTTGTAGATTATAGATATTTTTCCATGGAGTTTTCACGTAGTAAACTTTCCATAACGTTAAGATCTTCACATCTTATATCGGGTTCGGGTGGTGTACAACATAAATAATTTTCTTCATAATTAGTACTTATAGACATTTTAATTAATAAATAACTGTAATTTAAACAGTGAAAACGAGTCGTGAAAAAATTTTCGCAATGGCAGGAAAAAATTATCAGTTTTCCTAAGCGCGCGCATCTAACAATGGCGATCGGCCATAGACTAAAATAATGAGGTTTCTTTTTTTTGGCTTTTTGCTGATAGCGTTTTAGCCACGTAAAAAATGGGGAATTTCAAGTTTATCTTATTACAGAGAAAATAAAAGTTCTATTTGAGTGAAAGTTTTATTTATTAAATACATAAAAGTGGAAATTATCTATTTAAATACGAAGTTGCATGAAATGAGCAAGCAGTAGTAAGTACTTTAGGTAGGTACATTAATTTATTTGTACTATTGAGCACGATCTGTTTTATATCTGGTATAAACTAATGCGAGCATGTCTGGTGTTCTGTGAGAGAAAGTATGCAAGGGTGTCCACTGTTCCATGATAATTGTATTTTTTATATTTGAATTATTGATTATTTGTATATTATCATTCCACGGAGCCATGTTGATTATAATTATTGTTATATTTAAATTACTTAATATTGCTATTCCACTGTGACATGTTTGTTATATATTCGTATTGTAATTTTCGAAATTTCTTTCTTTTTTTTTTTAGATTGATTGTATTCGCATAACACTGTTCAATGTATTGTTTGATAAATTATTATAATAAATGTATTGGGTAAATTATTGATTTTATGTGACACAATTGTCAACATTGTTATATTATATTTCTATGTTAATTATTGTAATTGGTATTGTATCGTTTTAATTAACTATAAATAAATAAATAAATATCGAATCTTTTTTAAGAACAAAGCAACTCAACCAATATAATAAAAAAATAAAAAGCTCTATAACTCACTTGTGAATAATAGCAATGAAAAAGTCACAGTTTGATTACAGGTATCATTATGTGCCTAATTGCGGTGAAATTAGAACCTGACCCACTTTATGAGCAAGTGTGTTGAAGACAAATATTTGCATTTGAATCGTATAGTATCAGTGTTATTGCGCAGTAACTTGTACTAATGAAATGCCTAATATACCAGTTTTGTTTACGTCTTTTCCTTTCTATTTCAGTCCTTGAGCTTTCTTAAAACGGTCTTAAGTATATCGAACTCACCCCACTCATTAGGCAGATGCGGCTGCTTCCTCAACCACTCCTTGATGGCTGCCAAGTCTTGGTCCCTGGTGTTCACGTTCTCGTTCAGTTCTACTCTGATCCTCTCCCATAACTCGCCTGCGGGCTGCACCAGCATCACTGAAGCTGACGCCATTGTGATTTCTGTAATATGGAGATAGGATTGTCAGTTAAATTTGAAGATTAAAATAAAAATTAACTTAAATACAAATTGAGAAAGAATGCGTCACAACCGCGCAAAACGGCCATCGATTAATTGTGATAGTCTTGTGATTGCGTTTTGATTTTTTAATTGTATCCGAGGTCCCCGAGCCATGGAACTTTCATAGATTTCTACCAACTGAAACCCGGGTGGGGTTTCAGTTGGTAGAAATCCATTATGACCATAATTCACCACAGGCGATATCCATATCTATACAAATCTATACTAATATTATAAAGCTGAAGTGTTTGTTTGAACGCACTAATCTCAGGAACTACTGGTTGGAATTGAAAAAATATTGTTGTGTTGTGTAGTCCTTTTATCGAGGAAGGTTATAGACTATATAACATCACGCTATGACCAATAGGAGCGGAGCATAAATGAAAAATGTTGCAAAAACGGGCAAAATATTCCTTTTTGAGAGTTTCCGTTGCGTGTGTTGCGTACAATCATGTATGTAGGTTAGAGTAGCTAGGTAGATAGGGTAGGGTAAGGTAGGTAGGTAGGTATGGTAGGTAAGTAAGTCAGCAAGATTAGCATTGCTCATACTCATAGTGTTGAGTAATCAGAGAGTGGAATATATCTTATAATTTGGTGTCGTCGTCATGCTTACTTAATATTTTATTCGGATGGCCAATGAGGCCGAAATGTTATGGAATGGTGACCGTGAACCGGAAGACGATGCATTGGAATGCCTCCCACTAGGTGGACCGATGACCTGGTTAAGGTTGCGGAAATCCGCTGGATGCGAGACGCACGGGATCGGTCAATGTGGCGACGCCTGTGGGAGGCCTATGTCCAGCAGTGGACGTCTTTCGGCTGAAATGATGATGATGATATTTTACTTCTAAATATACCAATTTTGCTTACATTTGCAGTAAATCCTCACTACACACACTGCTTAATAACTTAATACTGATCCACCATCTATCATATCTGCCGAAATTTCGTTATCATTTTCCTGTATCAACCACTTTATATCAACTACTTTTACCACATTTGAATTGCTATTGCCTTCTTATCTACCAGATAAAGATAATGGAAACCATGTGTTACTTCCGAAATGACTGGCGGTTACAACAATGCAAAACATATTATGTTCTAGCGTCTGATAATATATGTCCTTCTCCAAGATCGTCTAATTTAGACCACCATCGTCTAGCTAGATCAACTATTTTACAATATATACCAGCTATTTTCTATGGATGGAACCACTTCACTCACTCACCCTATACTCAACTCATCCCAACACTCAACTACACTCACAAAAACGTTCTTCTCTCTTAGTCCCTCAATGAATTTTATTTGATTTAACGTTGATTCTAAGTTAATCTTAATTTGATTAATTATTTTGAATTTAATTTGATTTTGGCTTGATTTGGATTTGATTTTAGTTTGATTATAAGTTGATATTTGGTTGTAGTTTGATTTTAATTTGATTTAAGTTAGATTTTAATTTGATTTAAGTTAGATTTTAATTTGATTCTAGTTTTATTTTGATTTTAATTTTATTAAAATATTTTTATTTGATATTTGTTTGATTGTATCTTGATTTTTATTTGATTTTAATTTGGTTTTAGTTTGATTCTGTTAATTTAATTAATTTTCGTTTGGTTTTAATTTGATTTAAATTTAATTGATTTTATATAAATTAATCATAACAGTAGGCAATGTAGCAACACATCTTATTTTAAGGATTTTAATTTCACATTAACAGTTTTTCCATGGGTGGAACACTAGCTTGTACTATTATTTATTCTGTAAAACTAGCCCCCAAAATATGGACACAGGCCTAGTTTGGGAGATAGCATCATCATGTTACGTGTTACCTTTGTGTCAAATAAACATTTTCATTTCGTATATTTTAATGGTTCTGCGGTTTGGACAGAAAAACGTAACAAATAGACGAAGTTACTTTCGCTATTAGTAATTATGGATGTTTTGGACGAGCGGTTAAGCATTTTACATGCTTTAGCTGCTGAGTTGTTCATGATAAATAGGTAGTGAATTGGATATGTAGGTATAAAAGGTTTTTAATGTATCCATATTTTACTAGGCTTACCTACCTACTCGTATAATTTAGCAACCCACCATGGTTGGTAGTGCATGCTTATAGAAGATTGCACACACAATCCACATCTTGAACAAGACATTATCAAGACCTATCAAATATATTTTTTATTCAAACAGTCCTTACATAATAATAAACATACAATGAGCAATATTTGCATAAGAAGACCATTGCCCTGCAATTTGCGAAATATTAATCTGTGTTTTGTTACAGAATCTACCGCGCCACGGCGCACGCGAATATTTTGTGCACTACGAACGGCTACAGCTGAGAACTGGGCAGAAATAGAAATAAATGGCGAGGAATTTTATTCGCCATGCGTCTAAGTTATGATTTAGTGCGCTGATTTTAAACCTCCAGAAAAAAATCGTGCGGTCATTTCACAATGCGCGCTAGGCCATAATCTAGATTTGTCTTGACATATAAAAAACAGAAGCGAGCGGAATGATGGACACAGAATAAAGGTATATGATTGCTGGTAAAAAATAGATAACATTTTCCCATGAAATCCTGCATCCGGTAAAACACTCGAACAATCTTTTCAAATAGGGCTATTAACGACGAAGAAAATTGATATAATTGTCACAATTATAATTATAATACCACGAGTCTGTTATTATCCTTGCAGGGCAAAATCTCCTCAGAATACGGAGAAGAATCTATCACGCTTAATTAGAACACGTGTAAAAGATTTTTGAAGTGGTTCAGGATGCGTTTGGGCACACTTTATTACGTGAAAGAGAAGAAAGATCTTTCATCCTGCCACACTAAACCACTATTCTTTTTTATGAAGTTTTAAACACTTTTATGACAACAAGACGACAAAACGTTTTTTTCTTGTAACAAAAAGGACAGTCAGACTGGATAGGACAGAAAGTTATTTTAATTTTGCATTAGCCCGCTATTTTTTAACCGACTGCCGAAGGAGGGTAATGTGTTTATCAGTCTATTTTTCCGTGTGCTCTTTAAAACACCAAATATCTTGAAGTCCGTCAAACTTTTTAAACTGTAGAGCGTGCCAAAGGATACAAGTACACATTTTTACATACCTACGCTTGAAAACATAACCCTCTTTTTTGTGAACCACTGCTGCAGGGTATCGGCTGGGCCTGTGACCTTGTGGTAGCGGTGACACAATTGATATTGTATTGTTTTGTGTTGTTTAATTAACATAGTTTTTAAGTATGTAAATTGTTACTAACACTTTGAGTCTCTTGTGGGTAAATACATGATTCATTATTTATTATGATAAAATGGTGATGACTCAAGGTGTAATAAAAGAACGCAGTAAAATGATGAGTTCGATAGCATATCTACGCATAAACACTATCAACCTGTAATGTTCGCACTGCTGGGGTACAGGCCATCTCTGTGGGAGGGATTGAACGGTATCTACCACGCGGGTGCGGGTTGGTGGATATAATAATACTAGTTGTTCCCCGCGGCTTCGCTCCCGTGGACCACCCCACAGGATCCGTTTTCGGGATAAAAAAATAGCCCATGTCACTCGGGAATAATGTAGCTATCTATTGGTGAAAGAATTTTTCAAATCGGTCCAGTAGTTTCGGAGCCTATTCGGTACAAACAAACAAACAAAAAAATCTTTCCTCTTTATAATATTAGTATTGATAACATAATAAAAATCGTATATTTCTCACCACAAACCAAGTACAAACAACAAAAAAAATTGTAAAATGTAATTTCCAACTTTGGTTGTGGATCGCTGGTGCCTGTAGTAGGTAAATAAAAGGTTTTATTTACCTACACAGGTGTGTTACAGCTCACCAGGCCTCCACATCACAGCGTTTTTTATATACAATTACAATATTGCAGACAAAAGTAGCATAGACGAGTATACAATGACAAGATTAGATATCAGAAAACGGTTGGTGAGTAAGCTAAGGTTACAATAATTAAAAAAAGATAAATTAGAAAAAACAGAAGCACCTGTGTATAAGGCTGTGTGTGTAGTGTGTGTGGGTGTGGAGGTGTATGTGGGTGACTGTGCTTGTATGTGCAATTACATAGCCTAACATTTCTATATTAACGATGTAAGATTTTAAAAGATGAAAGGATATCACATGTTTTCGAATTTTTGGTTCTAGACTGCTTGGGTAATGAGTACTTTTTTGGCACAAAACTCAGAATTTTTATAATACCAGTTGTTTGACGAGAAAAATAAGCAAATAAACATAGAATGACGTATTTACCTATAAGGTGATTGAGTAATTAGCTCTGTCTGCATTTGTGTTACGTAAAGTAAGCGGTTATACCTATTAATATGACATTGACCTTGTACTGGCAAACATTGAACTTACATAGCTAAACATATTTTTTTATTATTATGTATGTAGCACTTTCACGCACAGATACTTTTATACCAGCTGTAGATATGCGTGTCAGTCTATCGCATCGTAACTCCCAAGCAGATAGTCTGAATACAACGCATTTTTAAGCACGTCTTCAATTAGTTTCTAGAAAGAAAATTATCGTGGAAATGTTACAAATTGGAAACCGTGCGTAAATTGATTGGTTATAATAAATTTACCATTAGCGTCACTTGACTTTATTCGCGGGAATCGATAATTTCGTTCCAGACACCAATTGTAAGTATTTTAATTATTGTATTTTACATATTATTATACTCATTGTACCTATCAAATCAAAATAAACCAAATAATATTTATTCAACAAAGATAATTTTAATAGTAGTAGTAGATAGAACAGCTAGGAGTTTGTATATATAAGACTTTCTGCACCCGAATTAGGCGGTAGCCTGTATCTCGGATTGCAGTTTATACCCTTCTTTAAATAGTGGTCCCCTAGTAGCCTTTTGTAATATAATAATCTTACTTGAAAGCCATTTCATGTGTAGGTGTATGTTCTGTATGTGTGTATGTGTGTTGTGTGTGTATGGGGTGTGGTGTGTGCAGTGGCGTAGCTAGGTAACCAAGGGCCCTGGGGCAAATCAAAAAATGGGGTCCCACTGCTATCTAAACTGGTTAGGTTTTATCAAGTAAAAATATTAAATATACAAATACTTTAAAAATGCTAAGCTACTTTATCATAAGCTCTTTTTCGTGCACTACAGGGCAGGTAATAAAAATATTAAACAGTAACAACATAAATTACAATTAATACTTGGTGTAGGTATTGGGCAATAAAACGAAATAGAATAGATTCAAAGGTTTATTATATAAAAGTCGGACCAACTGACTAAATAAAAATTATATTTACAATATTTTCCTAGCTTTAGTTTTCGAAAAAATATTGATGCGGTTTTGTTTTCTTGTTTCATAATTCATACACAGCACATGCTTCCGTATGGCCACTCGAACAACTGTGTTGTTTAATTCTTGATAAATGCTTCCAATCCCGAATTCCCGTACACCAAACATAATTCCTTTGTGAAGCAAATAACCAGCAGGGTTGACTATAGGCAGCGTCTAGTATTTTGGAATAACACAACCAAAAACGATTAACTGGTCCATATTTAGAACTTGAAATGTAGTACGACTTTGAAAAACACCTATTGTTTTGATTGATGTATGTTGGAAAAGGTCCTGAAGGCTGTAAAGGCCATATCAAGAATTTGACGTTTTTCGTTATCACTTAATATTTTGTCCGTGAAGTTTCCCAAGTCATAAGAAGATTTATCGTACACATTTTCGAAAAATGTAGAGGTCTGTGGTTCCTCCAAAGCCTCCGCTCTTATGTGTGCCATGCAAACATCATCCACGTTTACATGAACTGCAATAATTGTCGAATCTTCTTCAGTAGGCTTCTCAACCAACACTGCAGTTACCACATTATTTAAATCACTACCAATAGAAATATTTTGTCCAGAAGTACTTGCAGAAGGCTAACTAAAAAACTTGTCAATTTTGGGCAATTTTTGTTTACTATCTTCTCTTTCTTGGCGTTGAATGCGTTTAAATGCTTTCTTCCTTTTGTCCATAATTTTAGTCTTTTAATTTATTTATGCAATATTTATATTAGATTGTGTTCGAGTAGGTACTCACTGTTCACTGACGAAGTTAAAAGTATAAAGAAGGAGAAACGTAATGATACGCTACAAGAAGTCTTTGGGGAATCCCCGGCAAACATTTTGTCACCGCTAGTGTTACCAGATTTGGTCAATCTTCTCGCGCGCGGGCCTGAATTAATACACCTACCGCAGGTGACCTGCATTTTTTCCACGTAATTTCGCGTTATAAAATGAGTAGCCGAAATCTATAGATTTGACATGATTTATTGACCTAACGGACATCAATAAGAATGGTACTAAAATAAAATAAAATTGAAACACTATATTGACCAGTATTAAAAAGTTTATTGATATTAACTTACTTACTCCTGACACAGCATTAATTTTTTAACCGATCGAACTGAACTTTTGAAAATAGGAGATATTTTCAAAGGTTCAGTTCGATCGAGTTTTTCTGGTAAGGATTCGAGGGCCCCCTGAGCTTGAGGGCCCCGGGCCACTGCCCCGCCCAGCCCCTAGGTAGCTACGCCACTGGGTGTGTGTATTTGAATTAAAATGAGCAATATTATGAAAAATTAAAAAAGTGTCCAGTAGCTTAGGTGTTTATTTGGGAAAGTTCAAAAGCGCTTCTGTTTCATTATAAGAGAGTCCTTGTAGATAGTTTGAAACTTTTCTTTTACAGGTCTTATTAAATTGATTTTTATGTTTATAATTGCATTGATTTTGTCATGTATATTTTTTATATGTCAAAAAGTTTATAAAATATTATTGTAAGCACTAAAAAAATAGGCTTTAGTGTATCCTTATTAAATACTGAATAATATATATATATTTGATGTCTTGTCTAACAAATAGTAAAAACCCATGAGTTTTTATTTCATTCGGAACTGTTTTTATATTACACAAGTTATGTACGTTAATGAATAGATTTACTGTACATAAGCATATTTATGTTTGGGTTATTTATAAAGAATTAGTTAAGCAACAAAAAACTTTTAACAAATAGCTGATTTCCGTGAGAAGAGCAAAAACTTGTTATTATTTAATGTTACTTATCGCGGGTTTCTTAATAATGAGTAAGTCATTGCCATGTTGAATATACTGCTTAAATAGCTGGATCATAATAATATGGTAATTGTTACTGACACTTATTTAAGTGCAATACAATTTCTAAAAGTAGGTATTGCACCCAACGGCAAAATTTACTAGTTTTAATTCATTAATATTCCTATCATCACTGCTGAAAATAGGCTTCTCCCAAGTGTCACCGAATTGATCATTCCCGTGCGTCTTTCTAACATCCAATATTCCTACGTTAACTTTAACTTTCCAGAAATTTAGGGTAATATTTATTTACATAGATAAAAGTATATACAGTGTATAAAATACTTAAATAACTAAGACTACAAACATATACACTTGAATCAAAAACTACTCAGTAACTAAAACTAAAAATATACATAACTAAAATATGGCGTCGAAAATCTCCTCCACATCGTTCCCCACTGGTAATGTACCCAAAAGGCTGACCAAGGTAAAAGCCAGCCCTTGGGTCACGCGAAGTGTCAACTAGGCGTTTGGAAAGATCTTTAAACAAAGCGTGAGCACTCGGACCTCACGGACCAAGAGTTTCAACTCCAAACGGCTCGAAAATATAAATACCGATTAGGTTATTATATTTCCGCCGCTTGTGGGTCTCTGCAGCCGCAGCGGCAGCGCCAGCACAGCACGACGAACTCAGAAGATGGGATGGCGCAAGAGTATCACCAGTTTTTTACTTTCCAGAAAAATCATACAACTTTAAAGGTAATTAATTATTTAACTAAGTTTAATTACAGGGTCCGCATGATGGATTATGGTACTACTTTTTGACAGGAGACCTGTGACCCAGCACTAAGAAAATTTTAGGACTATGCTGTTGTTTAACAATCACATTTAATTACTTTTATATAATAGGTAATATGAAATGGATACTTTGTGGCATCGAGGGTTTTGCAAACTTAAGTTTTTTTCCTTTAAAAAGATTTTCGATTATCGCCTCAAACTCAAAATCATTTAAATCAATTAAATCATTTAAAATTACTTTTGAATTGTCAAGCAAAAGATGAAATCTATTACCCAAAGAAAATAAATTTATTCGGCACAAACCAGAGGCACATAATAAAGAAGAAGTAGCACATACGCAAGCGTCAGTAGGTCTATTTGGAGAAGAACGTACAAGAAACTCCACGGACACTCTTTTCAATCTCAACGACCAGACATTGCTAAGTCAGGTAACAAACTTACAACACAACAGAAAGAACTCTGTGTATAGACCCAGTCTATTCACTCAAATTCTTAGTTCCAAAGGTGATCAATATACTTCACAGTTTTCGCAACAAGTTAACCAAGTGAGCGGAACTAGTATTTAAGTTGCGACACCAAATACTCGATTTAATAGGTCGCCATATCTAGCAGGCTGGTCTATATATTTTTTTTTATCTGTGGAAGTGTCGTAAGCGGTGAAATCCATGTGTGATTGGTATAGTTCTCGTCAAACTTCTTGGCTGGCCTGAAGTTGGGTTTCCGATGCACAAGGCACGGATCGGTGCTGTTTTTGTATGAGATTTACTACTGCGCAGCCATTGTAGCCAACTTCAGGGCAGCCAAGAAGTTTGGCGAGAACTATACTTCGTTTTATATGCCTTAGGATGCGGTCCCATGGAGAAATTATTAGCTTGTATTCTCTACTTCCAAACTCGCACCTCGCATTGTGTTCCTCATAACTGAGGGTCGTGATTCCTTCAATGGAAGACCAACTTTTCTTTTATGATTTTCCTCTATCTGTGTCTGTTCTTGGCGTCGTCTTAGTACTTCCAAACTAGAACTATATATTGCCATTTCTGTCTAATCTTGTAGACCTAATTGCAGTGTACCTCTTTATTAACTGCAAAAGTATTAGTTAATAGCTCTCAATGGGACTGTGCCTAGCTTTAGATATTAAGGCTTTAGTAAACAGGAAAAGTGAATAAACTCCTTCGAATGACTCAGCTTAGGTACCTTCTAAAAATAAACTTAGAGGGTTTGAATAATATGAGAATGTTGGGGCAAAGTTTGCATTTTATTATGTTAATATAAGAAAATAAAGAACATACTGAGACTGATGAGTAGGACTGGTTCGTTTAAACGAGTTTCATAGGCTGGTTTTTACCCGACTGCCGAAGGAGGGTAATGTGTTTATCAGTCTATGTATGTATGTTTGTACCTATGTGGCATTCTAGAGACCAAACCCGTTGGCCAATTTTGATGATTCTAACGTCAATCGATTCGTCATAACCCTGCGAGTGTCACTGACTACATTAAAATTGGAAAATAGAAAAATGACGGATTTTGGGCGCCATATCGTTGGGGCCCAAATTTTTTTTGCTTCCAAATCCATCGTGTGGGATATCAGATAAAGGGTTTTAAGAGGTGATTACAAAAAAATATAACTCTTATACGTTTAAATGTACCTAATTCTAAAAAAAAATAACTAAAAAGTATATAAATAAAAATCACATTTAAAAATAACAAAAAGCCCGCCTGCTTAAAAAGCGAACTAAAAAGACGTAAAAAAGAAGAAAATCATACTGTGCAGTCGGAGGATACATCTGGCTTTGGTCAGCCAGCTCGCGCATATGTATCCTCCGACTGCACAGCATGATTTTTATTATCTACAAAAATGTAAGTTCCCCGAAGATCATGGGAACAAGGCCGGCCGCGGGGTGAAACCTAGTTTCGTGAAGAAATTAATACAGTCTGTTTATTACTAGTATTTTCATTTCTACACGAACACAGACTATATTGAACAGAGTCTCTTTAAATCGACTTAGTCGTTTAGTATAATAGTCGCAAACACGACTGTTGTTAAACATTTTATTTGGGTTTTGCTTCCTTGTAAATATTTACATTACCTAGATACCAGGTATTTTGTTGAAATGATTGATGGATTGCAGCAGTGGTGGCCCAGTGGTATCGGCCGCGACTTACAAGTTGTAGGTCATGGGTTCAAGCCCAGGCAGGCGCTTTACTTTGTGTAAATTATTTCATCACCACTGCTCTCAAAACGGTGAAGGAAAACATCGTGAGGAAACCGGCAAGTCCTAGAACCAAAAATTCGAAGACATATGACATCTACCAACCCGTACTGGGCTCGCGTGGTGTATTACGGCCCATTCCCTCTCACAGAGAGGAGGCCTGTGTCCCGGCAGTGGGAACATTAATAGGCTGATTATGATGATGATGATTGATGGATTTACGTACAAAACGTGGCTGATTGCATACGAGTATTATCTAAAAATCTTTTCGAGGAAAAAGTATGATTTTTTGTCTATATCCTTACCGATAAGATTTTATGATTGATATTATCTATACTAATATTATAAAGAGGAAAGATTTTTTGTTTGTTTGTTTGTTTGTACCGAATAGGCTCCGAAACTACTGGACCGATTTGAAAAATTCTTTCACCAATAGAAAGTTACGTTATTCATGAGTAACATAGGTTATTTTTTAATCCCGAAAACGGGTCCTGTGGGGTGGCCCACGGGAGCGAAGCCGCAGGCAACAGCTAGTCACAAATACATATGTATATGCACATCGCACCTGCCGACAGTATGATGCGTTGACTCATATAGATAAACATATTACGATATCAAACAGGTTTTTTTGTATATAAGACCAATGAATAATATCACGTTGTATTAAATTTAAGTATTAAATTATTCACGATTGATAGGTATACAAAATGCTTTTATTGACGTTCGTATAAATTGGTAACATTCTGAATATCACGGATGTTTATCATCCATTTAAGACATACCAAGACCTAAATGATGATATTCTTCAGAAGGTCAAGATGTTTGAACCGTTGTTAATTAATCATGCGAAATGGCTGAATGAATTTGGATGAAACTGGCACACAGGGACTATGACATACTCGTAGAATATTTTGTATCCCAGTAGTAGTAATTCCCATAGCCGTTGGCAAAAGCTAGTTAATTATAACTATATTAGATAATAATAATAATTTCAGAATGTGTAAAGGACTATAGAAAACCACAAACAATACGGGCCACATATATTTCCGCTGATTTATCTTATCACCACGAGTTAGTGAACGCTATGTGTCATACAAGTACATAATTATAATAAGTTTGAATGTATTTAAAACTGAGTAACTAACTCGTTTTATAATAACCTACCTATCATTTTCACAACCTTATAAAATAATTCGATAACCAGTTTAGGTACCATGCAAGCATGCAAGCAGCGTTTTAAATGTAGGCAAGATTTGTCTTTATTTTGTAATGTAAGGAAAATGTGAAAATCACGCATGTCATTTATTTCTCGTGCCTTTTTCCTGGTTGTAAACTTATTACAAAAGGTATATAATTTATAATTAATAGATAGAGTATCTAGTTTATTTCATAGGTTCTACTTATCTCGTTTAGAATTACTAATTAGTTATGAATAAAATGTTTAAAAACACTCGGTTAGAAATAGCTATGGTTATGGTTTTTTTATTAGTTCATTGTTCGTGTTTATCTTTGCTAATTTACTGTATATCAATGTAACTGATTAACGCTTTAGTTGATTGGTAAACACGGTTTATTGTTATGTTAAAAAAATCTTTTCAATAAACTCTTTATGAGTTAGAATTAACACCTTTATAAATATATTTAAATAGGTATCAAAAATATCTATATAAAAATATTGATGCAAAAATACTCACATTTATCTCAAACAAATCCTTGTACAAAAAAAATATCACTAAAATATAAACTTGTTTCGCAACGACCGGCGCGCGCGCACTGTCTCGCGTCACGATTGACAATGAGACCGCATTTGTTTGCCGAGAGTAATCTCTTTGAACAGATCTTGTTCATGGACCATTGCGTCATAAAGAGGGAGGAGTTAGAGGGCAAGGGCAGTCATAAAAAGACACGATTTTAAAATTTCCTCGTTATGAGGAAAACGAATTGCAAACATGAAAAAAAATATTGTGTGCATTAAAACATGTTTTAACTGTAATGTAACTTAGTTGTTACAAAAGTTAACTTCAAGGTGAGTCTGAATCCCAGGATGCCATTGGCATTTTCTGTGATCTCTCGAAAGCGTTCGACTGCGTCGACCACAACACACTGATCTGTAAATTACACCACTACGGAATTCGAGGAAAATCTGCTGATCTTGTGCTTTCCTATTTATCAAACAGACAGCAAAAAGTAAATGTTAATGGGGCGACGTCCTCCGGGTCTCTAGTCAAGATGGGCGTGCCCCAAGGTTCAATTCTCGGCCCTTTCCTTTTTCTTGTTTACATTAATGATCTCCCTTTTATGATGGCCAAATTATCGGATATAATTCTATTTGCTGATGATACTTCGCTAATTTTTAAAATAGATAGGAAAGATACGGATGTCTTACATGTCAACGAAAGTCTGATTGTTCTCTCGAAATGGTTCGCAGCTAACAATCTTTTACTAAATGCGAAAAAAACAAAATGTCTGAAGTTTTCCTTACCAAATGTACCACAACGTGACCTAAATTTAAATCTTGACGGCAAAAATCTTGAAGTTATAAAGGAAACTGTATTCTTAGGGATTACTATCGATTCAAAATTGCAGTGGGGCGCGCACATTAGAACTCTTTCGGGTCGGTTAAGTTCGGCTGCATATGCAGTAAGGAAAATAAGGCAGTTAACCGATGTAGCCACAGCAAGGTTAGTATACTATGCTTATTTCCACAGTATTATGTCTTATGGCATTCTGCTGTGGGGATCAGCTGCAGACGTTGACTCAATTTTCATCTTACAAAAGAGGGCAGTCCGCGCAATCTATAAAATGAGTCCACGAGAGTCCCTCAGAGAAAAATTTAAAGAGATCGATATACTGACTCTACCTTCTCTTTATATATTGGAATGTATTTTGTATGTCCGCAAAAATCGAGGGCTTTTCAAAACTAGAAGCGATTTCCATAATTTAAATACACGCAGTAAGCATGAAATTGTAATACCCAAATTCAGATTAACGAAAACTAGCAAGTCTTTTCTTATAAACAGTATACGCTTTTATAATAAGTTGCCAAAGCCAGTTATAGAATTGACCGATGGAAAGTTCAAAAACTACATCAAACGTGTCCTTATTAAAAAAGCATATTACAAAATCAAGGACTACGTTGAAGATAAAAATTTTAGCTCCTTCTGCGCATGCGGCTTCCCTGGTAACTCATAAACGGCACAAATATGTGGATGTCTCTAACTATTCTCAATCTCATTTTTTACTTTTTTTCTTTCTTTTAATTAGACTTTTTACAATGATTTCAATGATCTTTATAGCCCTTTGCTATGAATAGTTACAGCACTGATAACAACATTTGTGCCACATGTTAAATTTAGTCTTGTTATATATTTTTATTTATTTTTTCCTTTGTATAGATTCTTTTACTGATTGTTTTGTGAATGTGTGAACATTGTAGGCCTTCTAGATTTCTAGACGCTTGTTAACATTTGTTAACTCTCTCGTTTATACAATTTTTTTTTAGTTTCTTACGACTTATTGTCGGGCCTACGTTGTCCCCCCATATCTAAGCACTAATACTGTAACGTGGAAATATTGTAAAAACAAACCATTTTTTTTAAAAGAGTAACCGTGGAGTTTCTTGCCGGTTCTTCTCCACAGGAAACGACTAACCCGAACCGTGCACCTTTTGTCGACGTTTTATAAGTGCCCATGTAGGCCTATGTGAAATAAAAAACATTTGATTTGATTTGATTTGAATAGTTCGTATGGAATACAGCCGGTAATATTTTCATTGACATGAAAATCATCTTAAACTTATTCATTAAAAAATGGCGCCCAAAATCCGCCATTTTAGTTTTTTTTTAAATTTTAATGTAGCCAGTGACACTCGCAGGATTAAGACGAATCGAATGACGTAAGAATCATCAAAATCGGCCAACGCGTTTGATCTCTAGAACGCCACATAGGAACAAACATACACATACAAATATATACATACATACATACATAGACTGATAAACACATTACCCTCCTTCGGCAGTCGGGTAAAAATCCTAATTCCTAAGGGAATAAGGCAGGGCAGGTAGAGCTAAGATCTTTACCTCTACACAGATTTATTTGTTATTAGGGTTCCGTACCCAAAGGGTAAAAACTGGACCCTATTACTAAGACTCCGCGGTCCGTCTGTCTGTCACCAGGCTGTATCTCATGATAGCTAGACAGTTGAAATTTTTACAGATGATGTATTTCTGTGGCCGCTATAACAACATACTAAAAAATGAATTAAATAAATATTTAAGTGGGGCTCCCATACAACAAACGTGTTTTTTTTGCCGTTTTTGGCGATAAAAGTACGGAACCCTTCGTGAGCGACTCCGACTTCTAACGCGAGCGACTTCAACTGTCTAGCTACCACGGTTTATGAGATACAGCCTAGTGACAGACGGACAGACAGACAGACAGATGGACCGCGGAGTCTTAGTCATAGGGTCCCGTTTTTACCCTTTAGGTACGGAGCCCTAAAAATACGACCCCCGGCTACTAATGAGAAATGCCCCACACAGGAAAATCCGATAACAGTTTTCCCGATACAGGAATCACATACAAGGAAATAGTAAAATCTAATATTTTTTCCGCATTATCACATAATTTTCTGATAGTGCGCTAAAATTTACTGACAAACTTTCTAGTCAGTAGTGAACTCAATGTATTATATACAGTTATTTTTAACCCCCGGAAAAAGGGGGTGTTATAAGTTTGACATGTGTACAAGTGTGTTTGTATATTTGTGTATTAAACGATTTTGATTGTTTTTTGTTTGAAAGGTGACTTTATTGAGTGTTCTTAGATGTGTTTAATGTAAATCGGTTCAGCCTTTCTTAAGTTATGGTGTTTTACTGTTAGAATGTGTCGTAATTACGTGTTCAATAGATTGTCGATCGAGGCGTGTCTACTACTAGATAGATAATGCAGCATGAAATAATAATGTGCGGGGTTAAAATTTTAAATCTTACTTGTTATTAAATTGAATTTTAGCAGACATTTCATCGCCCTGTGTGTTTTTTTTAAATTTATCAATAAGCTTTTAATGAAAGGACCATGTTTCCAAATAGAAAAGTTTTTAGTCAAAAAGGAATTGGTCTAAGTAGATATTGATCAAAATTTGCTTTTGATTACGCCGAAGATCTTCATATATGTCTAGTCTTTTTCTAAATACGACTTTGCTGCATATCCAGCTAGACTGAAACTTGATCTTTAGCTGCATCTGAATATGTATTTATTTTCCATCTTAAATAGCCTTCGACAGTCATCAAATAGACAGTTTTCGGACATTGTATTTGTTGGACTTTATCAAAAATAAATCTATACTATTCAACAGTATAGCCTTCTCTGTCTAAACCATAAATTATAAAGATTATTATTTGAGCCCTTGTCAACACTTGAAACTGAAATGCTAGCTGGGCACGGTACGGTACAGTATTCCGTCAATCTTAGTTAGAGCCACATGTGCATACACACACCTTTCGATATATAAAACAAAGGGTAATTAAACTGTTATTATTCAAACCCTTAAACCGTTCTTTTCTTTGGTGTCCTGACCTCAATAACCCCAACAGTATTTTTGTAATCGGAGTAGGTACTTCGAAGAATGACCTCCGCAAACAATTTTTTTTTAAAGTTTTCCTTTTAATTTGGTTTTCCGTTTTTTATGGCATCATACCTGGCTTAAATAAACAATTTTCATTCAGTATTTTATTTAATTTGTTTCTTAATATCCGACTCAGTTTTTTTAAAGTTTTGATTCCTTCAAAGATAAGCAAACGGAACCACTGAAGGTTGTCCAATGAGTACTTTTCTTAAGACATTGTTTATTTACCTAATAGTATTTGGTCCGGACCGCGACGGAATGAGGCAATGAGTCGGTTCTCACAGAACAATAGTTTAACTGTAAGTAATCGGGCTTAAGTAATATTTGTCTTTGGATTACATACTTAATTTGTTGCAATAATTAGTCGAGTGTGTATGTAGAAATTGTTAATAAGAGTAAGTAATTTTTAATAATTGTTACTCATCTTATTCGTCTGCCTAGCCTTTTTCCCAATTATTTTTGGGGTCGGCTTCCAGTCTTACCGGATTCAGCTGAGTATCAGTGTTTTTACATGGAGCGACTGCCTATCTGACCTCCACAACCCAGTAATTGGGTAACACGATACCCCTTGGCAAGACTGGTGTCAGATCTCAGGCTTCTGACTACCCGTAACGACTGTCAAAGATCTTCAAATGACAGCCGGGACCAACGGCTTAACGTGCTTTCCGAGGCACGGAGGAAACTAATGGTCACCCATCCACGGACCGACCTCATCAAGCGTTGCTTAACCTTGAAGATCGACCCGTGCGGCTGTTATTATTTAACCACGAGCTCCTCCACCGCTCCTCCTCCTCCTCCGCCGAGCCATATTTATAATATGTAATATAATATATGTTACTCATCTTATTATATTACATATTATAAATATTACATAAACACAATACATTTATAATCGTTGTGCGGAGCAGGGTCCAAAACAAGAACTTCCTCACAATGCGAGACGTATCGAGAAGTATGCCTTTTGTATCAGGCGCTTGATCCAAACGCGCAACAACTACTTCGACAGATGATTTTTTGCCAACAAGCCGTTTGCGCTAACAACAGTGTGCACAATAACATCCGAGACACATTCCACATGTCGACAACCTCGTGTGCTAAGTCAAGATATTACCGGAGAGTCAACAACCGCAAAATTTACATAATTTAAGAAACAGAGTTTTACACGCTATATACCTTGCTTTTGTAAATGTGGACGGCTTTTAGTAATCAATTTTTCAAGCACTTCCTGGCATCCGATTAAGCTTTAACTTGGCATACCTATGTTACTTTGGAAATATTTAAAAAAATATGGTATTATGTATCATTATCATCAACATCATCAACCTCTAGCAGACCATTGCTGGAAATAGGCCTCTAGAAGTGCACCCCATTTGTTTATATTTTTGGCAACTGTCATCCAGATGCAACGCAATGCGCAGATCGTCGTTCCATCTAGCCTGAGGGCGTCCTACCTTACGTTTACCAGTTCGCTGTCTCCACTCAAGAACACGTTTAACAGTCATCGGCTCTACGACTAATATGGCCGGTCCATTGTCACTTCAGCTTCCTTATTTTGTGAGCGACAACTTTGGTTCTCTGCCGGATCACCTCGTTTTGGATTCGATCCCATAGAGAGACTCCAAGCTTGGCTTTTTCCATAGCTCGCTGAGCAACGTTAACTGATGAACCAGACGTATTGTGAGTGTCCACGTGTCGGCACCGTAGGTCATAACAGGTAGGACGCACTGGTCTCTAGGCTTTGTGGGATACGTTACGAGAAGACTCGACTAAGTTTTCCAAACGCCGTCTAGCCCAGCTGGATTCTTCTGCTAGCCTCCTTCTCAAAGTTGTTCTTACCAAACTGTAGAGTTTGCCCGTGTTAAACGTATTCTCGAACAAATTTGAGAGCACCGGCATTGACCATATTTGATGTATGTATATACTTTATTGTACATGAAATGTTACATTTTGTACTTTTTAGTCCAATAAAAGTTGTTTAAAAAAATATATACTTTTAATTATTTGTGGTTTACTTATAGTCCAGTATCCAAATTTTTTCCATTGTCTTCATTATACGAAAACGCATTAATCAATTACTGGCACAAATAAAGGTCTTGTGCGATACTTGTAAACTAATCTAACCGTATCGTGACGCCTATTTTCCATACATGAACTTTAAAGTTCACTTAGTAGCAGCAGTAATAATTGTGTTCACATCATATAAACGGTTTTAAAGTTTTATTGTTATATCCAAGCATGTCTCATTGGAGTCAGTTCCATTTTTAACGTTCTTCCCAAAAAGGAGGAGGTTCTATGTTCAACTGTCTGTATTTGATTGTATATTTTTTTATGTATGTTCACCGAAAATTGTACATCGATTTTGAAATTCCATTTGCGCTTGGGTTTGTCCTTGGAGGTAGATTCAGAATAGGTCGATGCCAATCAGTCAGGTGGTCAAGTTCAATGACACTAAAACACAAGCGTGTCTTTTCTCCGCTAAAAAGAGTCTCATCCGAGTAGAATTTCATCCGACTACATCATTCCGAGGTGTAACCGTGCAGATAACGGGCCATCTTGAGCTTCTTGGCGTAACATTGATGTCAACACTCAATTTTGGTCCATATATTAACGCAAAAGCTCAACTGGCTGCCAAAAAGATTCATGGGAATGTGAGACGGTACTTCACGCCAGAGCATCTGCTTAAGTTGTATTAAGCACAAGTTCGATCATGCATGGAGAACAGTCATTTCTCTGGGACGTATCTGTCACATACTAGCTTGATGCACTAGATTCGGTCGAAAAACGTGCCATGAGGCTTATCGGCAACGAGTCACTGGTTGAGTCAAAGCCTTGAACATCGTCGCCAAGTAGCGGGGAGGGTGCGATGGAATTGCATGATCTCATTCCGCCTTGCATATTTCATCATCGGACTACAAGACGTACGGCTATGCACCAAATACCTTCATTATGCGTACAGCCAAGGAGTGGAATTCTCTGCCGGAGTTTGTGTTTCCCGATAGCTACAACCTCGAGGACTTTAAGTCAAGAGTGAATAGGTTACTTCTAGGCAAGCATGCTGCACCGTCAACCAGATCATCGCTTACCATAAGGTGAGATAGTGGTCAAGCGCGAGCCTATCTATAGTAAAAAAATATAAAAAAGTACTGGGTTTCAATAAGTGTGTGCGATTGCCGGCAGGAGATAACCATGATAACTTTAGGTTTTTTATCTGGAATAATGTACCATTCAAATGGCGAAAGATTTTTGAAATAGATTCAGCGGTTCCAGCAGAGATGATCCTACACGTATGAACAATCTCACACAATTTGGGCTCTATATATAATATTAGTTAAGACTATTAAAAACGCTGGTTGTACATTTTTTTCAAACTAGGTATAACTTAAGTTTTTGCCTTATCGTTATTTGCATCGTTTAAGATTTATTTCAACTAAAGGCTGCCATTTTTAACTCTTTTAAAAAAATACAAAAAATTAAATGATTAAATATGTAATGGCCAGGTAGTCATTCTCGTCATTTTCGGATTTACCGTCATTTTTGTCCTTGTTGTATTTTATCGTAACTACAATTTTATAAAATCAATATTAAAAAGAAAAAAAAACATTTGGTGCTTTAACGACCTTTGCTAATGCGTAGATACGGCCCGCTTTGAATAGATTTCTGCATAGTTTTTTTTAATACCTTGCCAAACTAGGAATTTCTACAGACATTTAAACTCACACACACAAGACACCCAGATCCGGAAAAACTATCTGTAGGGCATACTAAATATTTGTTCCGTGCGGGAATCGAACCCGCGACACGCAGCACAGCAGCCGATCGCTTAACCACTACGCCAACCGTGCCTTCAGATATAAGACCGGAGACTCATCATCTTCCTGCCCTTATCCCATGTTACTTGGGGTCGGCGCAACACGTTTGCTTCTTCCATACCGTCCTGTCCCCCGTCACGTTATTACTGACTCTCTTTTCTTTCATATCACTCCTCACACAGTCCATCCATCTTTTCTTTGGCCTTCCTCTCCCTCTCCATCCATCCACATTTATTATATTCATAACTCTTTTAGTAACATTTGTTTCATCCCTCCTCATCACATGAGCATACCAGGACAAACGGTTTCCTGTCAACTTTTCTGCCACTGGCGCCACTTTCAAACTGCTATACTTTATTCAATCTCGTCACGCCGCACATCCATCTCACCATTCTCATCTCTACTACATGCAATCTCCTTTCATCCATCTTTTTCACAGCCCAACATTCCGATCCATACAGTATGACAGGTCTAATCACGGACTTGTAGATTTTCCCCTTTAACTTGAGGGGCATCTGTGGGTCGCAAGTTGTTCCAATTACCTGTCGCCATTTCATCCATCCTGAGTTGATCCGGTGCGTTACGTCTCGGTCTACCTCGCCATTTCCTTGGACAAGCGACCCTAGGTACCAGAAGTCGGAGCAGATTGATATGGGTGTTCCAGCGAGTACTATGGGCATAAAATGTGTATATAAGACCGGAGATTGATTACGATATATTATATCAGATCTTTTATATTTCGAAAGATGAATGTGAAAAGTACAGGGCCGTACAATGTGGTAAAGCTTGGTGAGGTATGTCCAGCTGTGGACATATATTATCCAGTTGGTAGAACCGCAGGGTACAGCTGAGCTTGTGTGAAATAATTCTATTTCCATAGAGTTTCATTTTTTGTTCTATAACTTAAACTGTTTTTGTCATAATTCAAAGTGTTTAAAGAAATGATATCAATCGAAAAGATAAAAATATCTCTAAAGTTGTTGGCTTTTTCAAAATCAGGTCCTATTAACATTCAGAATATGACCAAACATGCATTAAACCGACCGTAAAGCGTTGATAGCAGGGTTCATAGAGTTCATGGTCACAAATCTGTTTACAGCCTTCTCTAGACTTGGTCTAGACCACAGAACAGAAAAAACGCCTTGGTAGGCAAAATTCATCTGCCAACATCTGTTTTAATATAGTTATGGGTGGTTTTTAATCAAATCAGTAATGCTGTTAATGTTTATCAATTACTCTAGTTATGCAATACAGCGATAAATGCGAAAGTAACTCTGTCTGTCTGTCTGTCTGTCATTATGTTACGCACAATACACTATTTTTGTACTACTACTCTGTGTTTCCTTTTCTACGTTTTACGCGAGCGAAGCCGCGGGTAAAAGCTAGTCTTTCATAAACAATTATATCATGCCTACAGCCGAATAAGAAGGTCGCCATAAAAAGAAGTCTGTTCTGTGGTCTAGACGATGCTTGTTCAAGAAGATTTTGCAAACAATTAACTAATTTTGCATCTACCTACCGTGTTAATTAATGTACCTATATCTCAAATACATCCAAAAATAATAGAGCTATAGCAACTATCTAGAGTAAAGAGTTTGAGAGGTCATCTATCAATGTTATTATGTTCTTTCATTAAATAAGTAATCGAATCCAAACCCAAAGATCATCATCATCATCATTTTAGCCCAAAAACGTCCACTGCTGGAAATAGGCCTTCCCCAAGCGTCGCCACACTGATCGGTCCTGTGCGTTTCGCATCCACCGGACGCCCGCAGCCTTCGCCGTCGCTCCACCTAGAGGAAGACCTTCCAACGCGGTCGCCACTCTAGAACTTTTCGCCCCCAACGACCATCCGTTCTGCGAGCAATGTGCCCTGCCCACTGCCACTTAAGTTTGCCAATTCTTCGGGCTATGTCGGTAATATTGGTTTTCTTGCGGATCTCTTCATTTCTGATTCGATCACGCAAGGCAACACCGAGCATAGCCCTCTCCATTGCCCTTTGGGTGACTTTCTGATGAGGCCCATTGTGAGCGACCACGTCTCTGTCCCGTAAGTAATCACTGGCAACACACGCTGGTCATAGACTTTCGTCTTGAGATACTGTGGTAAGTTGGACGAGAAGATACTGCGCAACTTCCCGAACGCTGCTCAGACGAGTCGGATTAGACGGTTGACCTCATTCTCGAAGTTGGACCTATATAACTGGACCGTTTGTCCTAGGTAGACATAATCGTCCACAACTTCGAGTGCAACCCAATGGTGCAAATCCCGATTGCTTAACCATGGCTTATTTACGGTTATTTTAACTTTGATCCGGTAAAATTCTAGGGATTAGAGGCTCTAGAGAAAGTATCGTTCAACACTTTAATTAAAAGCACACTTTGTAAACAAGCATATTACAAATTAGACGATTATATTCAAGATAAGAATGCTTGGCAACATGTTGGTCCCGCTCCATAGGGCAATCTTTGGTGTGGACAAAATCAAATTTGCTAATTTAAATTCTTATGTTATTTTTTATATTTTTCCAGAATTTGACTCACACACTGTTCCGTTGTTGTTGAATTAGGTATTATACCTATGTTTGCAATATTTGTAAGTATGTGAGAACCATGTTCCTATTTATCAAATTAATGAATTTACCTGTTAGTGCTTTTATACTTGTACGTAGTATAGTGTGTAGTGCTATTTTTGGGTGCATCGTCCTCACATATATGAATTTATTAATAAGTACATAAGTAGACATTGTAAAACACCTATTGTTTTTTTAAAAGAGTAAGTATGGAGTTTCTTGTGCGTTCTTCTCCATAACAAGCTACTTTCCGAATGCACGGTAGAGTAAATTTTTATTACTTTTACATTTTTAATTTAGATTTAATAATGTTTGACGTTCAAAAGTGCCACTTATTGGCCTAGTTGAAATAAATATATTTGACTTTGACTTTGACAAGGAAAACGATTGTCGAAATGAAATAATGTAAGGGATTGATCATGCGACGTTTTGATAGAACTTGTCAGTGAGAATATACGAATAGAGACGTTATACCCATTATAAAGAAATAAAAACATGGCGATATTTTACTTTAGCTTCCTACATACCTTTGGAACTTGGAACTTTATTTCTAACACTGAGTAGGTTAAAAGGTCACATAGATATAAATAGGACCCCGTTGTCAGAAACAGATAATCATACTGTTCAAAAGTGCGTTCGTGTTGCGACCAGACGCTGGGTGGATTGAGTTCACTCAAGCTGGTCAGCTTGTGTTTGTATTGCCGCGCAGATGTCGGTAAAACGCATCTATCTCAGTATACATATAACATTATTGGTGCTTGGCAATGCCATATATTTTTTCTACAGCTCTCGCGACGGTTTTATTGATAGAATGTCACTTGTCAAAAAACTTATATCACGCCGACACGTGGCGTTTATATTTCGAATTTATAAGAATTTTCTCCGTGAGAATTGTACCATTTTGTGTGATATAAAGTTCTATAATGTGTCGCTAGTTTTAAAAGTGGACACAATTTCTTGAGGAGAGTTGATCCGGTCTTATCGTCCGATTGTTTGCAACCCAATAAACAAAAAAAAACGAAGTCATAGACAACTGGTTTTCGCATAAACCAATTCGCAAGACCAGTTACATAATTTTGTCACTGTTTCATTGGCAATTAACGTCGTCCACTAAGGATTAACAATGGTCTCGACCCACATCTTCGTCGTGCTTGAGTAGAGCAATGCAACTGAAGTAGCCCAGATTACACCCATCCTATTGCACGGCCGGTAAGTAGAACGGAACGTAGCACGCGACTGACGGTTGTCGGTCAACGTAACCGTCTGTAGTTGGTAGTCGATGTTGACCTATTTGGGCTAGTAAAGATGTTACTAGAGGCTCTAGATTATTGACATTCGATCATCGAAGGCGTCGCCTAATGCGATTGGAAAAATTACACAAGTATAAATCAAAAATTTAAAATTCCCCGAGGCTATAGTAACTCATGATTTTGAAACTATATAATTTATCTAGTAGTAGACACGTTTCTATCGATATTCCATCGAAACATGTAATTATAACACGATATCTTGCGAAAATACCCGCTTCAAATATGCGCATAATAATTGAACGGCGGAACCGGTTTTCGTCAAAATAGCTAAGAACACTCCTGATCAAGTCACCTTTCAAACAAAATCATAATCGCTCCATGCTTTTAGGAGCTACGATGCCACATATAGACACACAAAAACACAGATATACAGCAACACACGTCAAAATTATAACACCCCTGTTTCCGTCGGGTGTCAATCCCTTACATTTTGCGATTTCGATCAAACCGTCAAAGTTAAATATATTTATTTCAACTAGGCCAATAAACGACACTTTTGAACGTCGATCAATAATAAATATAAATTAAAAACGTACAAGTGATAAAAATTTATTCTACTGTGCATTCGGAATAGTAGCTTGTTATGGAGAAGAACGTCGCCGATAGATTGACACTTTATCAAGAGCCTGGAGAGGTGAATCGATGACCTGCAGCTTAACCTACAGCCTAATTGTGTAAGTTAACTCGGCAAGGTAAAGGGTTTGGCCCCATGAAAGAGTATGACAAATACTCTTTACATAATTAGGTATTGCCAAAAAATATTGAACTCTTTCGAAAAGAGTGTCATCACCAATGAAAGCGTCCAATAATTTTTGGAAATACTTAATTATTTAAAGAGAGAGTATTACTATTTCATGGTGTCAGAGCCTTGCCGAATTCACTTTTGTTTTTTTATCTTTTTTGTCTATGATAAAGACATGCAAATATTAATAATAGAATACAAATCAAAATAGTAAATCTAGAATGTCATGTCATATACTCAAATTATAGTATTATATACCGAATTATATACAACTGTACTTATTGGCTACTAATACTCATATACATATTATGTTTATATGTCCATTTCTACGACATGCTCAACAGCCCAAACTTCTTGACGAATTCTGACATATTAGGTGTCGTTGGATTCGTCTCAAAACTGGGAGTACCATTAGTCATATAATTTTTAAATATGTCCCCCTCCCCCTCAAAAGGGGATGGTACTATTTCTTTTTTCATTTTCATAGCCATAACGGTATCAAATGAAAGCTTATGAATATACAAATATGAATAGACCATTTCAAATATATATATATCGTAACACTTATAAGTTACTATTTTGGCACAAATTCAAGAGAAGCACTTTGATAGTAAAATAAATAATCTTTTAACTACCTAATTACTTATTCGGAGAACTCGTTCATTAATCAAACTAAAAAGTCTAAAATAACACAAGTTTAGGTAAGTTTTTCTATAATTTTTGTTTGACTCCGCCTGCAGCACCTCATAATACTTAATGAATGATATATACCTAGAACTTGTTTTTCTCTTTTCAGTTATTTATTTTTAGCAGTTGGGTTTTTGGTTTTATAATAATTTGTTCAAGTTTTGTTGCTTCTGCGGTGGTAGTGACGTCGCGGTCGGTGGCAGCGCGACTGTGGTGATTCTTGTTGTAAGGCTTACATGGCATGATATTAAGGGTAAAAAGAGGACTAAAAATACCGGCCAAGTGCGAGTCTGACTCGCACACAGGGGGTTCCGTAGAAACAGCTACATTCACTTAAATAAATAGGTAACATAACTAAACTTAATAAACAATGAAAGCACCGAACATTGCTCTAACGAAGGGGAAAAATTAACTTTGCGGTTCGAAAACTGTTGTCCCTATATATCAATATACAAAATTTTTGCTTTTCCAAGTACATTTTATAAGTTGGTCGATTATTACTCGTAAACTCGTAAAACCTAGCTGTGATAGTTTTACTTAATTTTGTTATATTATATACTGCTGCCGTGAATGTTTCACATATCCAAAAGCAACCATTTAGCTGGCAGTGGGGGCACACTTGAGTCTAATAACAATTTTCAATCTAAAGCTCAATTTTACGCAAACAGATGCCTGTATCGAAAAATGGTTTTTACAGACCCGTAATATTGTTGTTAATCGTGGATAGATGAGTAAAAAAAGCATTTCACTTTACGTGTACAGAGGTAACCTACACAACAATAATTATATTCGTGGTTTTATTTTACCACTTTTGTCGACGTGATTAATTATGTAAAGCCAATTATAGCTTTCTAGTATTAAGAGTCTCTGAGCTAAGGTACGGACGGACGGATGGACGGACAGACGTATATGCCGAAACTTTAAAGGTTCCTTGTTGACTACGGAACCCTAAAAAAGACAATAAGTGAAATAAAAAGATCAGCTAAGAGGCTCAGGGTATAAACTAAACTACTAAAGCTCAGGGTGTAATAAGTTGCTTTGGGTATATACAATTTTTGCTTAGTATCAAATGTTCTGTCAATGGATAACTTCATTGTCCAAATAAAAAATACTTCTTGTGTCTGTGGAAAACTTTGGTATAATAAGAGGAAATACGAAAATAAAACCAGATTGTTTTAAAGAAAATGTTTATTATCAAATACCTAAAATTAAAGACGTTATACACACGTCATAATAACAAAGATACGACAAATTGAGCAAAACTTTGGTTGACAAACAAAACGTATACTTCAAGAGAATGCATACTGAACTCAAACAAACAATTTCACACCTTAAACCAAACGAAATATATTCAAAATTGCACCAGCTGTTCAGCAAGCAGTCACAAGAAACAATCATATCGTCAATATATGCTAAAATTTAAAATGGTAACTGAAATAAGCGACAGTAGAGAGACGCTGATACCCGATCAAGTTAAAAAGGCATCTATAACACAATTGTTCAAAGTTCTCGGGTCTTTTAAACTTGATGAGGTAATACTTGGAGAGAGTAGCTTAGTCTATAACCAGCTGACGGAAGGAGCCATCGATGCCAAAGAGTTCATCGTAGTTGGTTGGCTTTCCTGGTCTGAGGGTCTCGTTGGCTTTAAGGTTCTCCTGTTCCGCGAACCAATCTTTGTATTCATCTAGCTTCTTGACCCAGGCATCTGTAAGGAATTAGAAAAAAAAATTAGGTTAGATACATATTTTTTTTTAGAACTGTTTGTATATATTGGTTCAATATTCATTAACTCAGTCTTTTTAGAAAATTTTAAAGGGTAATAAACTGATCGTCCTTATGCAAAAGACACTGACCTTCAGTTTTTTATTAGATATTCTGATAAAACCGGTTATAATTTTAATCAATTGACTTACAAATCATGACTTTGGTTCATAAGATACATGTGAAGAGGAGGATAAAACTCATATTATTAAAAGAGTTATTAATATAAATGTGGATATATGGTAAGGGAACGGGAGGTCAAGGAAAAGATGTATCGATTGTGTGAGGATATGAAAGAACAGAGGGTCAACAGTTGACAGAATGGAACGGAAGAAGAAAACGTGTTGCACCGATCCAACGTGGAATAAGGTCAAGCAGACGATGGTGTTCATAAGATACTTACTGTGGAGATCGTTCATGGGTCCAGCGTTACCACCGTATTCTGAAGGCAGCATTTCCTTAGGAACGTATTTGTAGAGATCATTGGTGTCAGTGTGCAGGAAGATCTGAAAAGAATACATAAAGTTAATTAGTAAGAATAAACTAACATTTTAATAGATTTAATTGAAACATTTGATATCACTGTCCTTATATGAGTGTACAGACATCCTCATTGAGTGCGGCTGTTCTGTTATTTGTCCGGTTTTTATGTCTTCCTATTGCGATCTACTAGGTCTGTAATACCTTTAATATTTATTTAGGAAGAGGTAGAATTATTTATTCTGCTTGTTAAGTTAGTCTTAATAGTCATTGTATCTTACCCTTTCTTTGATCTTGTCCTTGATGAAAGGTTTGACGAAGTTGACGATCTTGTCAACCAGAGGTGAGACGTTGATGACATGGACTTCCTTCAGCTTTACGGGGTAGGCTTCCTGAAAACGTAAAACAATATTTTGTTAAGACTGGAATCTTGATACTAATCATGACTGCTAGATTACCGTCTTAGTTATCTTAATTTTTATTTTTGTTTTAACTCATATCTTAAAAATCTCTTTGTGAATGAAATATACAAGTTAATTAAAAGTAGTTACACTTACCGGTTATAGACTAAGGTCTATTACCGTAAATTAAAAGTTGAAATTTAAAGTAGCCCGTTATGATAAGTCATAACGGACTACTTTAAATGTTCAAGTTTAATAGTTTAATCTTTATAAAATATGATATTATAATGCACACTCTCGCGGAATAAAGTCTTTTACTTCCTTTTTTTTTAGCTAAACTGAAGTTCTACGTTCATATTATTTTAACAATTAATAGACAGTGCCCATTAAATTGACAAATAAATCAAATCCTTACCTGTACACAGACTAGGAACTTCTTGACGAGTGTGGGTGTGAACTTGGCGAAGTGAGTCGGGGTCGCCACAGAAGCATCCAGAACGTAGACATCTCCTGCTACTCCTTCCTTCTCTTCTGCCAATCTTACGTCACCCAGCATGAGAGCCAGCTTGAAGGCATCCGCCACGTTGGGAGTCTGGATGTCTTTGTCGACTCCTGTGGGAGACGAGAGAATATTGAGAAAAGTAGCAAAATTTACCGACAGGTACTTTAGTGTCTCTAATAATATAATCAGATGCCATCTATATTCTAAAGGACATACACATGCAGGGTTTCTAGTTTTGTAGGAAGCAAATACCTTCAATTAAAGAAAATTTACTACAGTAAGATATTTTTGTATCAGGTCGTGTATGAGAAATATCACCCTTCTGACACTACGTTTTTCGTCTAATTATTAGGCTCGCGTTTGAGTATTATCTGACCTGATAGTAAATGATGATTTGGTCGACGGTAATGCACGTTTGTCTAGAAGTAACCTTTTCACTTTTGACTTAAAGACTCTCAGGTTGTAGCTATCAGAAACTTCAAACTCCAGCAGATAGCAGATCAATATGATGCTCAAGTTATTGTCGATTCCAATATTTCATTATTATAATATACTAACCTCTCATAACAATCACACGTCTGCCTTCTGGTGTTAGGCCTGGTAGTGGCGGCATTTGACTGTAAATAAACAATAACACATAAATTGCGCATGATCCATCCAATATTATTATTCTTTGCTAAATATAATAAAATTACATTTTTAAGGTTCAATGACCGACGACGGTGTACGGACCGGTTCATATATATTTTTTACATGCATAAAAACAATTCTCTGTTTGTATCATTTTTACGTCAGGAAATCTTGCAAAAAAGAATATAATTTTAGTTATAATCCTACAATAAAATACTATAAAATAAAAAAGTAAGCAACTCGGTCTGTCTGTTTGTTTCCTACATTTTGACGCTTAAACCGCTGAACCAATGTTGATTTAGGTATAGACATAGTTTGGACCTTGGATTGATCCCAAGCCCCACTGGCTTAGGATACGATCCTTTTGGGATGATTACCAACATTCACGCGAGAGAAGTCGCTGGTAGAAGATAGTTTCATAAATATAATTACAACGTAATGTATGAAATAATTGGTACAGCAACGTCTTGAGGAATATTAAATTTATTACTATAATTCTGTAAGATAGTAGCTAATTATAAAGATACACACGCATTGGGAAGTTTTCAGCAGTTGGTACAAACATACTGTGATTATATATCCTCATTTTATTCAAATTAGTGAATAATTTGTGGATGCCCACTTGAGTAGTAATGACCCAGGGGTTAAGAATGATGTAGAAGAATTTGATGCTAATGGTTTGAATATGACCGAAGGCAAGATAAGTTAGGTGACTCTTCAATGACTGTGGGTCTTGAACTTGAGAGAGAACGAAGAAAGACTAAAAAATAAGATATGAAATAGATTTTGGTAGAGCATTAATGTTAAAACAACATTTTTCATCAGACTTTTAGCGATTATCTAAAATGTAATAAAAGAAAAAGAGACTCTAGGGAAGATCTGTTCGATGAATAGTCCATGTTAATCAACTCCCGAATAGAGGAACAGAAAGGAGAAGAACAGAAGATTCACAAGGAGGAATCGTCAAAAAGTTTAGTCGGGTACGTTACGATGTTTAGCTGTGAGCAAACAATACGAAGACTGAAGCTGGGGGAGAAAAAACAATGGCCAAATCATAACTTCACATTTGTAAAACTTACACAATATTTAAAATCTCCTGAAGCTCGGGGCGGTTGACGTCACGATCATTGAAGAACTCGGGGACAGCAGCACGCATGGTGAAGTACATGTCCAGCTTACGCTTGGTCTTCTCCAGAGAGAACTTGCAACCACGGAGGAAGGTCATGATGCGCTGGTCATCTGGTGGAAATAACCAAAGGAAGATGAGACAACAAGGACACGCAATGATTTGAAATGTAACAATTTCCTAGGTTATTCAAAGGCAACGACATTTCAAAGAACTATTAGGACTCCGTCGATATTAAGAATAAATGTTTAAGTCATTGATGGTACGCTGTTTTAAAATTGTGGAATAAAAATAAACGAGTAAGTATCATTATGAATTGAGTTTAAACACCGGTTAAAAGGTGACAGGTAGGGCAAGATAATTTTAGTTTGCAGGATGTATAAAAAAAAGGTCGTCGTTAGTCAAAGTTATTGTAATTTTCAGTAACTACTTCCAAAAACATTGATTACTTTCCAGGATTGAGATTTTTTTTGATAGATTTGAGGGGTTGATGGTCATAGCCTTTTGACATACAACTTAAATATGATTTGTGAATTGAGCGTGTGTTATAGGTAGCTAGATATGTGATACCTCTGCAGAATGTTCAGAATGTTTCTAACCTATTTTGTAAAGTTCACTTATATGAAAACAATAATTATAAACTAGAGTACATTAATCATAAATCTTCGACATTTGGATTTGATAATATTTTATAGTGGGTATTCCTAAAATGTTGTTATTAAAATCATGCATAACTACCTAGCTTGGAGAAAAACAGTTCGATCCCGCGGTCATAAAGCAAAAAAACCGGCCAAGTGCGAGTCGGAGTCGCGCACGAAGGGTTCCGTACCATTATCGCAAAAAACGGCAAAGAAACACGTTTGTTGTATGGGAGCCCTACTTAAATATTTATTTTATTCTGTTTTTAGTATTTGTTGTTATAGCGGCAACAGAAATACATCATATCTGAAAATTTCAACTGTGTAGCTATCACGGTTTATAAGATACAGCCTGGTGACAGACAGACAGACAGACGGACCGCGAAGTCTCAGTAATAGGGTCCCGTTTTTACCCTTTGGGTACGGAACCCTAAAAACATCACCATCGACATTCGGACTTAATAATATTTTAAAGTGGGTATTCCAAATAATTTGTTATTAAAATCATGCATAACTACCTCACTTGGAGAAAAAGTTACAAGAACTACTTCTATATTAAAGTTGGTTCTAACTTACTCCATACATGCTGTATTAAGAAGTGTGGCTTACCAAACTCATCAGGTAGATGTGGCTCCTTCTTCAGCCACTCCTTGATGTGTGCCAAGTCAGCCTCCTTGGTATCCGCTTTCTCATTCAGCTCCTCGCGGATCTTCTGCCACATCTCTCCTGCTGGCTGTTCAAGCGTCATCTTGGCTGCTTCGACTGGTCCTGGGAATAGAAAAGATTTCAAGGTTTAGTTTTTATTACCAAAACATTAGGCCCCAGGTTTCAGGATTTTCTAGTGTACAATAAAGTAAATAATAGTTTGTAAAAATGTTCCACGATGGCAGAAAAAAATGCTGGTGGTGAGGGCCGAACCACGCTCCTATGCCTCTCTCGGCACAGGAGCGTGGGGATTGGTACAAAAAAAAGAGACGCCTATATATAGCAGAGGACGAAATCGGGCTGTGGATGATAATGAAAAATGTTGCAGGTTAGTGGTTACATATTGTTTTGCATATTGTTGGAAATTGGATATGGGAATTACTCATATCATGTCAGTCTTGTTCATACAGCAAACAGAATCACAGATATTTCTTTATTATCATTCATCATCATTCGTTCTCGTTCGAATTCACTAGTGCAATGTTGGAATTATTTTTAGAAGGATTGGAATTTCGAAACAAAATCGTTGAATCTTTGTCCCCAGTCTCATGGTCTTCACCGTGCGTATCCGTGCATAACTTATTAGTGAGTTCCTATTTAATACTCTCACGTATAAATATGGCATATCTTTGTCTTAAATTAAGTAGTCGATTAATATGGTCACGAGCAACAATAAATTAGTGACGTCATCAATCCTTTAGAGAGATAATTTAGTAATTGAATTAATTGAAGTTTTGTTCTTTGTTTAAAGTGTGACGATATTTAGTGAGGAGTTCTTTGTTGTTTTGTCCTTTGGAATAATTACAATCATTGGTTTTGTATAGATTAATATATTTTTAATGGGGAATATCATTATACGTAACTATCTACTATGAAGGTGTTAATATTTTTTCTGGAATTTGTGTTTCCGAATAGCTATTATCTGGGTACAGATAGTTACCTATACCTAATAATGCCTAATAAATAAGCGACCTGGCAGTGAGTATAGGTTACATGATTACATCTAAGGCAAGCGTGCTCGTTCATCGATCATATCATAACACTAACATATTTGATGTGATAGTGGTCATATGCAAGTCTATCCATAATAATTAAAATATAGGTAGGTTATTAGATGTTTCAAAAACGTCCACACTAAACATTTTTTACTGCAGAATTAAAGTGCCGGCATTGTGATGTTATTCAGACAGCTTGCAGTTACAGTTTTGGATAATTTTTGTATGGCTGATTTGACACAAATCACTAGCGTATCTGTTTTCAGCAGTGCTGTTTAAGGGTACACTAGTCGAAAATTCTTCCATACAAACGTAGAACGGCTTTTACTCCACTGTTTGACGATGTACGTTCCAAATAAAAAAATTATATCAATTTGTCTCATCATTATATAGCCCTGTATGGAAGCAAAAAAGTAAAAAAAAAAATTACTTGAAAGTTATGAACTTCGAAAGTTCCATATTTCAACACTAATTTTAACGCATCTTTGGGCGCAAATAAGTATCATAAGAAGAAGGAAAATTGAAAAACGGCCTCCATACTGGGATAGATTAGTAGTTCAACAATGCAAATAATTTTATTTTGAACAGATACATTCAGTCGTTTTTTCATGATATCCAGACTCCCAAAGGTCTGTATATAAAATTTTGCGCTCTCGTTTTCGTTCTAAATCATCATCTATTTCGCAAAAAATTTGCAACAGTGTGTATTCGTACGCGAACTAGCTTCTTACTGCTCATAACAGCATCTATCTGTTCCGCACGTGTTGTCGGTTGATAAAGCATGCATTTTAACCCCGCGCAAAAAATAGTTCGTGCCGTCGGCTAGTGTACCCTTAAACAAGGTTTTTGAAAATCAGATTCCACCGATTACCAAGTCTACCATAATAATCTGCCACTTTAGCAATAGCTCAGCGCGTGGGGTCATCGACATAATTGCCCAATACAATGAGCAATATTATAAGTATGTTTATATGGTCGCATGGCCCTGTCACTTTACTGTTGTGTCCACAAGGTCTTAGTTTAGACAACGTGTGGTAATTAAGCAATTAGCAAGGTCGTATGTCCGGACAGTTAATGAAGGTCAACTTATTTTACGGAATACTGGCTCGTGCCCGTGGCTTTGAATGTGCGACAGTGTTTTGTTTTTCGAAGGAGATGTACTATCGGGATGAAAAGTGTTCTATGTTCAAAATCAGGTCATAGTGATTAATAAACATCGAGTCTTTCATGTTTTGTAATATTAGTAGGGTTAATAGAATGTTTTTTAATTGAAGTTTTCTTTCCCTTTGCGATCTGTTTGCTTATCTAATTTGTGCGACATTAAATTCAAAATCAAATTAAATTTATTGCATCCATAATGTACATACAGGTGGTAAATATAAGTTACAGAAACAATCATGGACCCTGTCGGGCACAGCAACATTCTAGATACAGTCAGTGTCTAGGAGAGAGGAATAGCGCTCAATATTTCCTTATCTATTAACATTTTAGTTATCTGTTCCCTTTCTATCTGTTTTTATTTAGTTTTATGCACTAATACGTATCCCTTTTATTTTCATGTTGAATTAAATATTTTTTTCAAATATTAATTATTTGTTTAAATTGTTATATTACAATAAGTATATTTGATTTAGATAGTTTATATTTAATAAAATTAATACATAATCAAATTTAAAATGTCCAAAATTGTAAATGTATTAAATTAGGTATTGATAGGTACTTTCTTATTTCGATCTTATTGTAAATATAAAATAGTATAGTATAATATAGTTTTCTAGAGCATTAAATTAGAATAAATAAAGCTTAAGATTTAAACATAATATTTGTTTTGTTTAAGCTGAAAAAAAATAACTCGTGTGGGTCAGTCTAACGGTCGGTTTAACAGTCTTAGGTATAAAAACAATTGCTTTTACCAAAGAGATTGAGATTTGTGAGCAAGTATGGTAAACCGCAGACACAAATAACTAGAAACTGTATCTAAAACGTACAGTTTAAGTATGTACAGTTTAAGTCATAAAAAGAAACCACAGCCTCAGGAAAAAGTGAACAAGAAAGTAACAAAATTCAACACCGTAAAATAAAAATTTCTAAACCCGTTTTCGTGAAAACAAAATAGGTAAAGTATGACTTTTACTTTATAAAAAAAAATCTTTAGTGTTCTGTAACTGCGCTATATGTAGCGTAACGGTTTTCATGTTACGAAAAAAGCAATTTAATGAGTTTTTAACAAACTTTCACCGTTTGGTTGAGCAATGCCCTCGCGTCTCGTGTGGTCACGATGTGCCGCTCTGTTTCTTCTTCGTAATTGGTAATTACCATGCACATACTGACATGCAACCCTCATAAAGCGCATTTTATTTTGCGAATAAAACATTTGTTGATAGCGCCATCTATTAAATATTTTTTAAACAAACTTAAAAGGATGGAACTCTCGAGAGATGAAGGTAACTGTAGTTTTAGATAAGAATAAAAGGTGGCGCTGTGTATAATATAAGATAGTTAATTATTTTTTATGACATGGGTTCCCATTAAGTTGTGATTATGACAAAATATTTGCGCTTGGCGCATATATATGGCTAGAAAGTTATACACACGTGTGGTCGTTTAATTGCATCAGCTCCCAAAAAGTACCGATCCAAAAAATGTTACTGATTACGTGCCATTCCATGGTCGAGGAACACTTGAAGCATAACAAGTGGTGTATGGGAGTGATCCAGATTAAGAATCATTATTGTTATAAAGAAAAGTCTGTTAAAGTTAAAACTAAATTACAGCTTGAAAAAATTAAACCAACGGTTCGATCAACATTTGTAGGAAAACGCGGAGAAAAACATTTTGGAAAAACACAAAACTGCCCACAGTTTAGCCAAAAAATCTTTGCATCCTCAGAATTGATTTAAATGATAACAAAGCATAACTAATTCATTACCGTTTAAATCGAACTTGGCAATGAATTACCAGACTTTTTGCAAAGGTTAATGAACTTCCAGTCACGGCCATTATCTTAATTGATTAACTAGATAAATGTCTAGCCTAAGCTATCTAAACTAATATTAGAAAGAGGTAGAACTATTTGATTATTTGTACATAGGATAAAGGGTAATCTGGATATCGCTGCACATGCTGAGATAGGAGCTTTTTTGGTCTCGCACGGGATTTTATTTTTATTATTATAAAAAAAATATGTTTTTGCTTGTTTCTTGTGCCTCCTGTGCGGGTCACACATAAATATTCTCTTTCTTTATTTCTTTCCTTTTTTCTTTCTTTCTTTCTAACCTTCTTTATTTCATTCTTATCTTTGGAATTCTGAATCCAATTACAAAAAATCTTTCACTCTTGGAAATCTCTGAAAACGGTTCCTGTGCGATACGCCGCAGGTTAAAAGCCACGGGAGTGAAATCGCGGACAAAAGTTAGTCTCTGATAAAAATATTTAATACTCAAGACATAGGTAAGCGAAAAGGAGGTAGTTTATAGATCTCTACAAAAATAGTTAATTAAATTTTCTCTTCAAATCTCTTCTCTATAAAATTTTCTTAAGGGCCGCTTTAGTGCCGTAAAACGGTTACTTTCTAAAGCATACTCCTTAGTAACGGCTAGGTTAACAGGTTTGAAAAAAAAATATATTTATTATTAATTCATATACATTATTTTCAACACAAGGTTTTTTCGTTTAACTAATAGTTTTGCTTTAAAAAAATAATTAACAACACAATATTTTTTCGCAACTTTTGGAAACTGCTCCAAAACGACTTGGATGTTTAAAAATATATTTACACAGAAAAAATAATGGCTGGAATTTCTTCATAACTAACATAGCTTATGTAAATCAAATAATATTTTGCAAACAAAATGTTTAAAAGGAGGTTCAATATTGATATTTTGGCATGGAGCGGGCGCACTGCCAGTACTGCGTTAATATTGGGGCGTATTTATCGCCTTAAGTAAATTAAGATCTATAGTGTGCATTTGTATAATTTAGTTTTCACAAAAGTGGGCTGAATATAAGTAAACAAATATATAAAAAAAAGTGTGTTAACTTTTGTTTTGGAATACTCGTATATTAAACTGTACAAAAATAGTCAAAGAGCTACGCATCGTATTACCGCTAGCATACTTTCAGATGATTTCTTTCAATCTATTCGACTTTCAAAATAATTGCATCCACTAACGGTGTTAGTACCGTTGGCAACACAATTGAAGACAAGTGCCTGTGGTTAGGGTTGCTACGTGATATTTCTAAGTATTTTTTTTGTTTTATGTGTCTGGTCTGGAGACCGTTAAGTTATCAAAATGATTTAGACCAAAAGAAAAGCCTAAGGCGTTTTCTATAATATTTTTATTCTTTTCTTTTTATGTTTGTGTTTTTCTTTTTATGGTTATATATTTTAACTTGTTTTTTTTTTTGTTTTTTTGTGTTTTGTTTTTATTATATTTTTTTAAGAATCTATTGAAATTAATTAATGTAATTATTATATCAATTTTAATATCCATGAATATTTGTACGCCTTCTGGCATAACATAGCGCGCTTGTATTTTTTTATAACAACCATTTTTTTGTACCTATGTTAACAAATGAATAAATGAATTATTATGAATTATGTTTCTGCAACTATTTTCAAGTCTTACTTGAACCCAGTTTTATGATGACGGCCACTTTTCTAACTATACAGAAGAGTCCCGCTAATCCGGTACTTCACTGATCCCGTAGACGCCTGCCACTCTTCGCCCGCGTCTTCGCATCATATTTGCTTATTATATTGGTACATTATGACAGCTTTATTTTATTTGTCTTGATTTTTCAATACAAATCCAGTAAACCAAATATTCCAATAATCCAGCACCCTCAGGTTTTCAATAATCCCGGATTAGTGAGACTAGTTATAAACCTACTTTTCCTCTGATAGTCCCAAACTCCAAACTCCTACCACCGACAACCCTACCTCTAGCAACAATGGTAGCCATTTCAACGGCGGGAAGCGCGGCAGTCACGTGCTTCTCGCTCCATTCGTTTAGTTTTTATTGCAAGCGTGATGATTGGATGATGGGCCCAGCACCCAGCTATTACTCGAGTCTACAATGGTAATGGTTGACTTTGATTTTTTGTTAAATTTTATGAAACGGTGAACAATTTTTCGCTAACGGTAAATAAATCTTGATTTTTAGTTACGATTTTTTACTGAGTTTTTATAGAATTTGAAGTTATATTTTGTTAGTATTTTATGTAACTAGCTTCGGGCCACGGCTTCACCCGCTAAAAACGTGGTTAATCAACCAAAGGGAACACACTACGGAGAAAAAAACATTCTATGTCCTTCCCAGGATCTCAAACTGTATCCATACAGAATATTATCTAAATCGGTTAAGCCATTTAGTAGTCAAAAGGTTACAAACAAACAAACAGAGATATTATCGCGGTTATAATATTAGCACAGGATATTAATAATGGTACAAGTAATATTAATCTGAATTGGGTTTTAATTTTAGAAAACTTTGCTTAAGTCGTGATGATTGGATGATGGATCCAGCACCCAGACACGAATCTACAATGGCAATATTATAGGCGAGGTTAACTTTTTGTTATAAATTTAAAACGGTAAAAGATTTTTTCGCTAACGGTATCTCGATTTTTTGGCCAAGTTTTATATACTGAGTTTTGTACCTGATTTTGATAGAATTTGAAGTTACATTTTGTTAGTATTGTATGTAATTGTAATCGAATGTTAGAAAACTTTAGTGCTATACTTTAAAAATCTCTTAATGGATACTTAGGTTAAGTCGTGATGGATCTAGCACCCAGCTATACACGACTCTACAATGGTAATAGTTGAGGTTGATTTTTTGTTAAATATTTGAAACGGTGAAAGATTTTTTTGCTAACGGTGTTTCGATTATGATTTTTTTACTGTGTTCGATTTTTGGATGGAGACTACTTTAATGTGTCTGGAGATCGTTGGATTATGAACGTAATTTAGATTAAAAGAAGACGCATGAGGCGATTTATATATTTTTTGGAATATTTGGGCTGATTTCTTGATTTATACATACCAAAAAAAATACAAGATTGAAGCTTTAAAAGTGTAACTTGTAAATTATTTATTTATTAAAAAGAAAACAATAATTACTTAAGTGTCGAAAGATCAACAGAAAAACCTGAAAATGAGTGAGAGCTTAAACACACACCGGCTTTTATTTGTTTTGCAAAACTGGATTTAATTTTTCGCATACATTACTCAGACGGCTAAACGGATATTTGAGCACTTTGGGCTCTATTATATCCTGAGGAGCTCGTGCTAAATAATAACAGCCGCACGGGTCGATCTTCAAGGTTAAGCAACGTTTGACGAGGTCGGTCCGTGGATGGGTGACCATTTTCAACATACCGAGTTTCCTCCGTACCTCGGAAAGCACGTTAAGCTGTTGGTCCCGGCTGTCATTTGAAGATCTTTGACAGTCGTTACGGGTAGTCAGAAGCCTGAGATCTAGCTGACACCAGTCTTGCCAAGGGGTATCGTGTTACCCAGTTACTGGGTTGTGGAGGTCAGATAGGCAGTCGCTCCATGTAAAACACTGATACGCAGCTGAATCCGGTAAGACTGGAAGCCGACCCCAACAATAATTGGGAAAAAGGCTAGGCAGATGATGATGGGCTCTATTATATCCTTTTAATTTGATAACACGGTTAGCGCAGTGGATGAGCGATCGGCTCCTGCAGCCGTATTGCGTAAGTGCGCAAAGAAGTTTAAACTCTATCCAACCGACCAAATCGACCAATCACATGCGAGGTGAATGACGCGATGTTTTTGTGTGATTGGCCGATTTGGTCGGTTGGATTGAGTTTAAACTTCTTTGCGCACTTACGCAATACAGCTGCTGGACTGCGTGTCGCGGGTACAGTTCCCGCACGGAAAAAATATTTTTATAGGGCTACAAATAGTTGTTCCAATCCACTTGTTAGTGATTGTGATTATACTTGAATACATCCACGATTCAGGAGAAATTCCTAGTTTAGGACAAAGTTTATTTAAAAAAAAGAAACACCGTCGCTGTCTGAGGCATTGATAGTAGTAGTTTGTTGTTTGCAGGAAAAAGTGGGGCGGGCTTATTGTCCATCTACTTAATAAGCAGAAAAAAGTGGGGCAGGCTTATTGTCCATCTACTTAATAATGAACAGGCAATTGCCTGTGCCAGGGTTAAGTAACCCTTAAGTACTTGCTAAATCTGCAACTCACTAACGAACGAAATAATATATGAGCGTGAAGTTATGTTAATAACTTAAGTAAGATAGTAATTTCGCAGCCTAGTTTTGTTCTCAATTACATTAACACTTCCTCCACTGTAATCATTATGTTACTTTTCTTTTTGTTGCCTAATCGCGAGCCAAACGGTCCAAATTAAGTACAGGGTACGAGAAAATTACGTACCCAGTTACATTGCAAAGCTTGGGAAGCCAAATTACATTGATTATAATATTGACTCATGAAAATTATTTGTGAAACATTGTTTATAGGGTTCCGTACCCAAAGGATAAAAACGGGACCCTATTACTAAGACTCCCCGGTCCGTCTGTCTGTCCGCCTCTCACCAGGCTGTATCTCATGAACCGTGATAGCTAGGCAGTTGAAATTTTCACAGAAGATGTATTTCTGTTGCCGCTAAAACAAATACTAAAAACAGAATAAAATAAATATTTAAGTGGGGTTCCCATACAACAAAAGTATTTTTTTTTGCCGTTTTTTGCGATAATGGTACGGTACACTTCGTGCGCGAGTCGGACTCGCACTTGACCGGTTTTTTTGGTATGAGTCTTTTTCTTTAAAAAATAATTAACAACACGATATTTTTCGCTTCTTTTGCATACTCCTCTAAACCGACTTTGATGTTTGGACTTTTATTTCTACATAACCTGTAAATTAAAAAATATTTTGCAAACTTTTATTTTGTTTGCGCTTTTAGCGTGGCTATATGTGGAGGAAAAAGACGGTGGCTGAACTGTTATCAAATTATTAGGCGTTAAGAAAGAAACTATGTATATATATTTAGTAAAATATAAGGCCTACACTGGAGAGCGGTCCAATTGTAAATGCTTGGCTCTCTGTTCACTCCACAGCATCCAAGCGTGATAGTGAAACAATGACTAGTGTATGGATTACGTTAAAACATGTTTGATTGGTATGTATGATTGTGTATACATTTGAGAAAGCCAACAATATCTCGTGCATTTCATTTCTCTTTGCAGTTCTTAAGCTTGGTTTATACAGTTTGCTCCAATTGTTTGTTTAATTGGAGCACAATCTTAGTAATATTATAAATGCAAAAGTTTGGATGTGTGCTTGTTTGTTACTCAATCACGCCCGAACGGCTGAACGGTTCTGGATGAAATTCGGCTCAGAGATGGATAATAATAATAATAATTTATAATCTGGATTAGCGCACAGGCTACTTTCATCCACGTGTTATTTTCCCTCGGGATAATAAAGCACTCTAAAGCCAAGGGCAAAAGCTAGTAACAAAATAAAAATAAAATAAAATAAAGTAAAATTGTTTGTCTGTGTATGCGTTTGTAAAAGATAATTTCTGCATGTACTAAAATTGTTTTACGAAAACTCCTTTCTTTCTTCCTCATTTTACGCTGTTTCTGGACTAAAGAGTAACCTTTTGTTGAAAAAAGGAACGGTTCCTTTGGGATAGAGCACAGAAGTGAAGCCACGGGAAAAGCTAGCATATTTTCAAGTTAACTGAAAAATAATTGAAATATTACGAATTTGATAATGTGAAAATTATTAAAAACTGCAATAAGACATTACCGGAAATCAATAAAAAAAAAACCGTAATAAAATCTAAATACAATCATGTTTGCAATCAATTAATAATTAACAGTCCGGTGTAAACCCGGCTTAAATGCAATTTCTCCGTGGAGCCATTGACCGCGCGGTAAGAGGCAACTGACGCGAGTATGTATGCTAAGCTGAGAGATTTTCATCTCAAAAACTGGATAACTGTTTGGTTTAGCCGAAATTTTAAAAGCCCAGTTAATGTTGGACTAAGGATGCTTGTTTCCTGTGTGATTTTACAGTGATCGCGAGGTCTGTTAAGTATTTTTGGGGATTTGAACATATTTTGGTAATTTACGAGTCATAAAAAATTGCTTTTTTGCAGTTTTGTGAATTGTCAAAACATTTAAAATTAATTTTATTAATTTTTACAAATTGTGGGCTTGGTCCAATTTTAATTTAGAATGGTGAATCATCAGTTAAAAACTACAATATTGAATAGCATTTGAGTTGCAATGGATTTGTAATTTATATTGTTGGTTTAGCATTTTTTTTACTAACGTTTGATCATTGTCAATAGGGAGATAAAAAAGGCTAGTAGATCCTATTAATTATTCTAGTCAAAGTCGATGTGATAGATAGTCAACTACCCTACTTTCGTAAACCGCAGACAACCTTACCAAAACCACATCCAGACACTTTCCACAAACACTCCGAAAAAAACCTAATATTTCAATTTTAATAAAAAAATATCAAATTCAAAATCAAATCACCTTGGAACTGGAAAATTAAGTCACAAGCCAATGTCTCTACGATAAACACACCGGCACTTTGTCGTAACGTGTTTAAAGATTTAAAGTCACTTTTGGTACCAAAAAGTATGTAGTAGCAAGCGCGGTACTCGCGCTAACCCGAATGAAGCGGGATTTGCGCGGGCGCAGGTTTTATTATTTCGTTACGGGGCGTAAGCAAGGCGATGTGGAGGGATGGGTACGCTTTGTGGATGATTGGGACATGGTGGCAGTGGTAGCGGATGAAATACAAAGAAAGAAAATAAGTTTATTTAGCACAAACCATAGGCCATTACAAATTTTTCGACAACGGAACATAAAATGAAATGGATGGATTAAAGCTGAAATACAGGATGCATTATACTTGAATTTACGAGTATGTTTGTTTAATAGACCTTAGGAGAATAAAATAATAAATCATCATTTATTTCAGATTCATCTTACGATTACATCCAAATTTGTTAGTACAATTGCGAGCTTACAAACTAGTGTTAATAATAATTAATAATTGATTGACAACATATAATAATAATACTTTAATTAAATAATATTTACTACTAACTATTTTATTTTATCATAATTCAATAAAACAATAATTGGCAGGTCCGGGACAACACGCTTGATGGTTATATAATGATATAATTCGAGATCATTTTCAATCCAATGCCACTAACTTAACAATTATTGCCTTTAGTGTTGCGTATTAAAATTTTAATGTGTTATTAAAAACCCTAAAAAGTATTGGTTGCGTTGGAATTTCAACGCATTGATCATGTTGTTCCAAAATTTGACAATTATTTATTTATTTTTATTGAATTATTTATATATATATTTTTTATTGAATTTAAGTTTTGACATTGTAATTTCATTTTAATAAAAATTTTGACATAGTGATTTTTTATTGAATTTAAATTTTGACATTGTAATTTCAATTAAATTTAAATTTTGATATTTTACTTTATTCTTTGTCTAGTGCAACTAATTTTGTACGCCATAAATGGCAAACCATGTAGCCACCTCATATTAATATAAGACCTTCTTACTGTACTCATGTTTTACAAAATAAATAAATCTTATCTTATCTTATAATTAATTAACGCACAGTATAATACATAGGGACAACACATCATGACAATAGAGTTCCGATGAACTGTATATTTATTACTGGCCAAGTGTGAGGCGGACTTGCGCACAAAAGGTTCCGTACCATTATCGCAAAAAATGGCAAAAAAATCACGTTTGCTTTATAGGAGCTCCACTTAAATATTTATTTTATTATGTTTTTAGTAAAAACAGAAATACATCATCGGTGAAAATTTCAAATGTCTAGCTGTCACGGTTTATGAGATACAGCCTGGTGAGAGACAGCCAGACAGACAGACGGACAGTGGAGTCTTAGTAATTAATATTCCCGTTTTTACCCTTTGGGTACGGAATCCTAAAAAAAAAAAAGTGTAACTATCTAGATTTCTGAATTAAAATTAAATGGGTGTAGACATCAATTCTATGATGGTAATCTTTTATAATGGCGACGGGAAATCCAAAGCGGTTTTTCATAAATTAAAAACATGACGTGTTTTCAAGGGAAATAACCCAAGTAGAAGAATAAACTAATAGAGACGGTATGGATTTTTTTGCAGACACAATAATTTTCCTTCGACATTACAAAAACCATAATAAAGCAAAACATCAATTCGTGTAATTTGTAATCCAAACTAATAATTATGAATCCGAAAATAAACACAGAGTTATTTTCGGATTCATAATTGTTAGTTTGTTTGATAAATTTTCACGCCTAAACCTCTGAACCAATTTTAATGAATTTTCGTAAGTCGATAGTTTGAACCTTGAAGAAGGAATTTTTTATCCCGGTTTAATTTCCCTCTCACAGAGAGGAGGCTTGTGTCCCAGCAGTGGGAACATTAATAGGCTGATGATGTGATGTGATGTAGCCATCGCCGTTGGGAAAAGCTAGTTCTGAACAAAATTTCTTCGCTTATAAATCCGCGATTAGTCTGACCACATCTCGTCGAGGGTGACCGAGAAACTATGAGTCATCGCGTCGGAGATACTCAAAAGAAAAGTAATGCAGTCGCGTGATTTTTATCTCAGAGTTAGCATACAATATTTTGTAGTTTTATATAAAATTCTATTGTTGTAACGTATGAGGTTTGTGGCAAAATAGTAGTCACACACAACCACGTGGTTCACGCAATCATTATGATAGTATGGTACACAAGGCCGTCTTTAACTATGCTGGGGCCCTTGGGCACACAAGAATTTGGGGCCCTTTTGGAAAGTAAAGAAAGCGAATTATACTAATATTTTTCTACTATGATCTTCTATTTAGTATGGGTAATAAAATATATAATATAATATGTCATTAATGATATTAATATGCTGGTTTTTTGGTTACGATTCCGATTGTGGTTTCTTTCGGGATTTCTGTTAGGCAAAATCTTCTATTATATCCTTAAAGAAAATTTTTTGAAGGATGACATTATGGCACATAATTGACCAATTACTCAGTCGTTCTTGTAACAATGTTGATAAATTTTTCACTTTAATTATTTTATTAGGTATCTGTTATTGATATTTAACATGCATATTATGACAATTCTATTTAATGTTTTTCGCCTTGGTTTTAACTTTTTACCTTAAAATTAAATAAAGCTGTCGAACTCGATTTTATTTTGTCTTACTTTTACCTTTTTTGCATTAATTAAGCCAAAACCAAGTAAAATTTAGACTTGAATATTACTTTTTTGTCTTAAAAAGATCCTAACTAAGCTAAATAAGTCAAATTCAAATCAAATGTTATGGAAATGTTATACTTTTAAAAGGCATAGTTTGACTTGATTTTGCCTTATTTTGGTTAAATAAAATCGTCATAATTTTGACTTAAATTTTAAGACAAAAGTAAGTTTTATTTTCAACCCGGGTGCTTTGCTTGTTTTGAGAATAAATGAAAGAGAAATTGACGGTCCTTCGGGGCCCCCTGAAGATGGGGGCCCTGGGCACGGGCCCCGTGTAAAGACGGAACTGATGGTACACAATAAAAGCCAATTAAGGCTTCAATTCAGATTTTCACTTCGTAGTGCTCGGGATAGGACTTTCCTAAGCTGTAGCATAATGCCCGGTTCTCAACCTTCTACATCCAAGGAGAAATGGTCTTGCCAAAGGGTTACATCAATAATGATAATATTTAATGAATGTATTGTTAGGTGGTTCCTCTCTCTGGAGCCTTGACCGCCTAGCTTAGACTCTCCTCCCGATACAGATGTATCTCTATTTTTTACCAAAAAGGAGGAGGTTCTATTTAGTTTTTTTTTTTTTTTTCACCCTTTTCTCCGTCAATTTTGGACCGATTTTGAAAATTATTTTTTTGTTGGATAAAGTATGTTTAGAAATTGGTCCCATTTTAATTTGGTGAAGATCTGATGAAGAACTTCGAATACACAACAGAACTCTTCAATAAATTACGGCAAATCTCTCGGGATTGCTGCAATCGCATGTCTGTTTATTGATTATACCATTTCATAACATAACATCACGCCAGTACGCTCTTAAGGGGTACGCAGATCTCTCATTTCACCAGTTATGTTAAAGTTTCATAACATCCGGGTTATCTATTCTGGCGTTATAGGTACCTTACTAAACAACTTGCCTACTAGGTGCAACTAAAAAGTGAAAAATAAAAAGTTTTTTTACAAAAAAAAAAAAACTACTAACACTAGCAACAACTAGCTAACCAGTTCCTATAGTAACAATAACTATAAATTCGTATATTAATTTTAGTACCAAATTAAATTTTTAAATATTTCTTAAAAATAAACGTAAAAAATATAAAATAAAAAGCTGTTTTACAAAAAAAAATACTACCGACTTCCCAATAAAAAAACTACAAAGTGAAAAATAACTTTATTTTTGGAAGTCGGTGTCCATAACGCAAAAAAATAGTACCTGCGAAAGACACTGACTGCCAAAAATAAAGTTATTTTTCACTTTGTAGTTTTTTTATTGGGAAGTCGGTAGTATTTTTTTTTTGTAAAACAGCTTTTTATTTTATATTTTTTACGTTTATTTTTAAGAAATATTTAAAAATTTAATTTGGTACTAAAATTAATATACGAATTTATAGTTATTGTTACGATAGGAACTGGTTAGCGGGAAAAAGCCTTCAACATGATGAGGGGAAAACTCCTGGCTTTACACCGTACACGTAGGTAAACATAAACAGTCTTATTCATAAAAATCTCTGAACTGCATTTGTTTAAGAACAGGTTAGCGAAATACTGTATTAATATTTAAAAAAAAAAAAAAAACTGGTAAATAGAGAATTTTATGAAAACCGGCCAAGTGCGAGTCGGACTCGCGCACGAAGGGTTCCGTACCATTATCGTAAAAAACGGCAAAATAATCACGTTTCTTGTATGGGAGCCCCACTTAAATATATATTTTATTCTGTTTTTAGTATTTGTTGTTATAGCGGCAACAGAAATACATCATCTGTGAAAATTTCAACTGTCTAGCTATCACGGTTCATGAGATACAGCCTGGTGACAGACGGACAGACAGACAGACAAACAGACGGATCGCGGAGTCTTAGTAATAGGGTCCCGTTTTTATCCTTTGGGTACGGAACCCTAATAAAAAACACCTGAGGTAACTTCCCGGCAAAAAAAGAATGTCAATCTAGCCAACGGTGTATTAATTTATGCCATTTTAAAAGATCTGTGCCGTTCTGTCTGCTGATATTAGCGTTATTATACGAACATTTAATCCCAATGCATTGGTTTTGATTATGCCCATATGATTATTTACTCCGATAATTCTATGACATCACAGAGATTAGGATTTTTTTCTGTTAGAAATTAATCGCTAACCATCGGAAATACTGTGTTGCTTGACTAATGTATACGATTTTTAACAGACTTCAAATAAAAAAAGTTAATTAAAAATCAAAAAACCCGACTGCTTGAAAAGCGAACTAAAAAGACGTAAACAAGGAGAAAATCATGTTGTGCTGTCGGAGGATACATCTTCGCGAGCTGGCTGACCAAAACCAGACGTATCCTCCGACTGCACAGCATGATTTTCTCCTTGTTTACGTCTTTTTAGTTCGCTTTTCAAGCAGTCGGGTTTTTTGATTTTTAATTAACTTTTTTTATTTATAACTTTTTAGTTATTTTTTTTTCGAAGTAGGTACATTTAAACATATAAGTGTTATATATTTTTGAAATCAACTCTTAAAATCCTTTATTTTGATACCCCACACGATAGGTTAGGAGGAAAAAAAAATTTTGGGCCCCCACAATATGGCGCCCAAAAACCGCCATTTTCCTATTTTCCAATTTTCATGTAGCCAGTGACACTTGCGGGGTTAAGACGAATCGATTGACGTAAGAACCATCAAAATCGGCCCACGCGTTTGGTCTCTAGAACGCCACATAGGAACAAACATACATACATACATACATACATACATACATACATAGAGTGATAAACACATTACCCTCCTTCGGCAGTCGGGTAAAAAGGAGGAGGTTTTATGTTCGTTTGTATTTTTTTCATTTTAATTTGTGTTCACCGATTTCTTTGTCAATTATGGAACGATGATAAAAAAATATTTTGGTGATTGAAAGGGTATACTCCCAAGGTGGTCCCATTGTCACCAAGTCAGAATGTGATAATGGGATTCTATGGCAATCGAGGGATTTCACCGAATATTATAGGCATACATGTAGAGATGTTGGTATTAACATCAAAAATGCAATCATTTGCACATTTTATGAAGTGGAAATAAAAACTTAACAAAAAAATTAAACCGACTTCCAAAAAATATCACTTTTAAGGGATTACTTTCTTTTCGGGAGAGGGCGAAAAAAAAAAATTTTTTTTTAGTTACCAATTACTTTTTTTAAAGATTGTTAAAAAGTTTGTTTAAAATCAGAAGTCAGTTAAGCGAGTAATGAGTAAGTCACCAAACCTTATAAATATTTACTTTTCAGCAATCGTTTTCGTTACATAAAATAATTTAGTCGATTCCGATTTCAGACCAATTAATGTACATAACTTGAATACTTGGTTTGGAAATTTAAGAGCCTTTAATAGTCATACATTTATCGGTCTTTGCTTTGCTGTAATCATAAGTAGTAGTTGATTTCACATCATCATCACATCATCAGCCTATTAATGTTCCCACTGCTGGGACACAGGCCTCCTCTCTGCGAGAGGGAATGGGCCGTAATCCACCACGCGGGCCCAGTGCGGGTTGGTGGATTTCACATGTGTCCTAGGACATGCCGGTTTCCTCACGATGTTTTCCTACACCGTTTTGAGAGCAGTGGTGATGAAATAACTTACAGAAAGTAAAGTGCCTGCCTGGGCTCGAACCCACGACCTACAACTTGTAAGTCGCGGCGGATACCACTGGGCCATCACTGCTCCAGTTTGTTGCTGCAGTAGTTGATTTAGAAGAAAGTTATTGTCAAAAATGTTCTGCAAAAGCGTACAATAGAAAAGACATCAACGCGTTTCTGTAAAAAAGCTTACTTGAAAATAGTAATGATTATTATTTTCTCGTCTTCCGTGTAGTTTATGAAATTTTTGAGAGTGAAAATGGGTTTATAATTTTGTTGTGTAAACGTGGCTTTCTTACCAGATCTTCTAGCGATGCTGATTTTATTAAATCAAAAGTTTCAATAGCGATTATTCGATGTTAGTACTTTTTAAACCTTGCCCTTGAATAGCGATGATTCGATGTTAAAGATTTTTTTTTTTTTTTGAACTTTTCCTCGCACTAAGAATTTCTTCCTGTATTGTGGGTGCGTTTACAAACATATTAATCTAAACTCACATACACAACACCCAGAGCCCGCACAACTATCTGTAGGTCATACAAACATTTGTTCCGTGCGGGAATCGAACCCACGACACGCAGCGCAGCAGTCAATCGTTCAACCACTGCGCCAACCGTGCGCCCAAACAGTGAGGACTTATAACGCTATGCTAGTTTTTTCTTGTTTTCTAGATATCTCCTTGTAATTTTTTTTTTTTTTTTTTTTTTGTGCTCTCATGTAAGGTCATTCGGTTACCATGCGTTTTGCATGATATTCGTATTAGGAGTAGTACAAAGCCTGACAACCAGTATCAAAGCCAGACCAGTATCAAGGGTATCTTGTTACTTGTTACCCAGTAACTGGGTTTCTGAGGTTAGATGCCTATCTGCTTTCTGTTATTCATCCAGTGTGACTGGCAGCCTAACATAGTTGGAAAAAGGCTATGATGATGACGATCGTAAAAATATTCATTTTAGGGTTTTCTCCTCCTTCATGTGTCCTAAGTAAAAAGAGGTATTTAAAAAAATAACAAAAAAAAATCGTGGTATCATGCTTGTGTAATTCAAGCGGCTCTATATTAAAATATTTTTACAATCATAGCCGCGTAACGCATAAAAAATAGTGAAAGCGCATATTATTTCAAATTACTGTCCGTGCAAATATTGCATAAAACTTGGCTGTAAGTTATACCTGTGAATTGTTATTTATAAGGTTTGATAAGTTGGTGTGAACGCACTATTTATCTTTGGATCAACAATACACCGTTAAACTTTGGTTGTTTATATCCCGTCTATAATCGATCGATTTTTTGGTTTGTTTGTACCGAACAGGCTCCGAAACTACTGAACCGATTTAAAAAATTCTTTCACCAGTAGAAAGCTACGTTATTCCTGAGTAACAAAGGTCATTTTTTAATCCCGAAAACGGGGTCTGTGGGGTGGCCCACGGGAGGGAAGCCGCGAGGAACAGTTTACTAACTATTCCCCGCGGCTTCCCTCCCGTGGGCGGGGCTGGTGTATATATATATATACATCCAAATTGAGAACCTCCTCCTTTTTAGTAAGTCGGTTAAAAATAACTTTCGTTTCGGAAGTCGTTGTCTATGGTACCTCTTGTTTTATCATTTTGCAACATCGACTTCCGAATCGAAATCTTTCTGAATTTTTGTACTTTCTAGTGTTTTGTTTTGGAAGTCAGGTTATTTTCTTGTGTCTCATCTGCCTAGCCTTTTTCCCAATTATTGTTGGGGTCGGCTTCCAGTCTTACCGGATTCAGCTGCGTATCAGTGTTTTACATGGAGCGACTGCCTATCTGACCTCCACAACCCAGTAACTGGTTAACACGATACCCCTTGGCAAGACTGGTGTCAGATCTCAAGCTTCTGACTACCCGTAACGACTGTCAAAGATCTTCAAATGACAGCCGGGACCAGCCGTATAACGTACTTTCCGAGGCACGGAGGAAACTCGGTATGTTGAAATGGTCACCCATCCATGGGCCGACCTCGTCAAGCGTTGCTTAAACTTGAAGATCGACCCGCTCGCTCCTCAGGTTATTTTTTTTTTACAAATCCATACTGTTTAATGTACCGGATCGATCCTCCACGGGATTTAAACGACCGAAATTTAACGGTGTATAAATATTGGTGTATATTTCAGGCTGAATTTGTTCTACTTTTGCAAAAAAACAAACAAACGGTGAAATAATACCGTTACCGCAAGACAGAGCGGTAATGTTGGTTCTGGGTTCAAATCCAGGTAGGTACCTTTATGCAATTTTAAGTAGTAAAGAAACATCGTGTCGATCTGCTTCTTTCTGTTACTAAAATCTGAAATCCATCAAGCAGCTCTGGACCCGCGTGATGGATTAAAGCCCACTATTTCTCACACAGAGGAGCCGTATATCCCAAAATAAATATACTGTAGAGCAGAGTTACAAACACCGCTGGATGCGAGACCCACGGGACCGGTTAATGTGGCGACGCTTGGGAGAGGCCTATGTCCAGCAGTTGACGTTTTTCAACAGATATGCAGATGATCACATTGGACAAATCTTTCAGACATGTAAAATACCGCGCCTTTATCTCTGCACCACAATCGCCAAGTTGGTTAACTGGCAGAGTATGCCTGAGCCATTGAGTCTACCATTAGATCTTTGTGAATAAAGTTTCAAATAAATAAATGTCAAGTAATTTGATTAGTTTGCCTCGTGAAGTCTTTTTATTGCAGTGGATATAATTATTAGGAGCAGTGGTAGCCCAGTAGGAGCAGTGGTAGCCCAGTAGGAGCAGTGGTGGCCCAGTAGGAGCAATGGTGGCCCAGTGGTATCGGCCGCGACTTACTAGTTGTAGGTCGTGGGTTCGAACCCAGGCAGGCGCTTTACTTTGTGTAAATTATTTCATCACCACTGCTCTCAAAATGGTGAAGGAAAACATCGTGAGGAAACCGGCATGTCCTAGAACCAAAAATTCGAAGGCATGTGACATGCACCAACCCGCATTGGGCCCGCGTGGTGGATTACGGCCCATTCCCTCTCACAGAGAGGAGGCCTGTGTCCCAGCAGTGGGAACATTAATAGGCTGATGATGAATTATTTCCCTACTGTCATCATTCCCATCCAATGCATGACACACCTTCTTGGTCTCCAACACAATGTCTTACATTACAACGTCAAGCCATTTTCATTTCGCCAGAGCACAACAAAGCGAGTGGTAAATTCCGTCGGCGTAATGCTCAGAAAGTGTCTAATAGAGGTGAGTCATAGTGGTGCGATGTCCCCCCTCTAGTTGGGAGGGACAGTGTCCATTGATACACGGGATTTTATGAACGATTTTTCATGAATCAGTCAAGTACTTGGGATTTGTCCATGTTAAAAATTAGAGATTATTGTCAAAGAACTAGGGTTTGTTGCCCAGTCTATGGAAAGGTACTTGTGAAAATATTAATAAACTATGTCGGGAATCATCGTGAGGAAACCAGCACCCTAATTGCATACCTGTTATAACAGTACGGAGCACACTCCTTGCCTTTCATTTTAGTAACTCAACAATATTTATTGTAGAGCAGTGGTGGCCCAGTGGTATCGGCCGTGACTAACAAGTTGTAGGTCGTGTGTTCGAGCCCAGGCAGGCGCTTTACTGTGTGTAAATTATTTCATCACCACTGCTCTCAAAACGGTGAAGGAAAACATCGTTAGGAAACCGGCATGTCCTAGAACCAAAAATTCGAAGACATGTGACATCCACCAACCCGCACTGGGCCCGCGTGGTGGATAACGGCCCAGCAGTGGGAACATTAATAAGCTGATGATGTGATGTGATGTGATTTATTGTGTGTTTTACGCTGTCGAGTAGGCGAATTTTTGAACAGATGAAGCAATAATGCAAGGGAAATAATCCGTACCCTACTCTTTGAACTTCTATAATTATTAGGGTGTAGGTCTGTAAGATAAAATGGCAATCACTAAAGAAAAAGGTTAGTGTTATTGTTTAATCGTTATATTTTTAAATAATAGCTTGTATGGACACGAAACTCTCCATCATCATTATTCAACACCCAACTTCATCCATTGCTGGAGATATATCCTGATTTTCATGTGCCAAACTTCTGTCACCATCTTGTTCAAATCATTATAAGTTTCCAATAAAATCCGTTTATTTGTAACAAGCCTAGGTTTTTCTAAAAAAAAACATTTATCACTTATCCTGCGACAAATGCAAACCAAAAGTCAAAATTATATTGTTTAAGGTCTATCCACACATACCACACACGTCCGTGCACGGGCCCGGGCACGGACGTGTGTGAACGAGTTCATATAAAATGTTCCCACCGATATTTTTTTGAGCCCCTGACGGGACCTGGCCCTGTCACGTCCCGGGCACGCCCCTGATATGTGTGGATAGACCTTAACACGGGCTGTGGCGATGCCTGGGAGAGGAATATGCCCAGCGGACGTCTTTTAGCTGAAAAGATGATGATGACTTCAGAGGCTCTAGACAAGTAACATAATATCGTCACGATAGCGATTATTAAAATTTCCAAAATGTATAGGATTAACAAGCGCTATCGAAAAGCTATATGATCTTACGGTTGACATTTCAAAATATATTGCCTTCGCTTATAAATGGCTCTAGACGCTTGGTCTGGAGCCTCAGGTAATGAGGGCTTCCGTTTTTGTGGCCACCAGTTGGCGCCACTGGCGAGTAAGGTCCTTATATATAGCTGTTAAACTATGTTATATCGCGCACGGAAGCAAAGTTTGAATTAAAATAGCTTCTAATACCGTAGAAGTGCGATTAAATAAAAAAAAGTTAATTAAAAAAATCAAAAAACCCGACTGCTTAAAAAGCGAACTAAAAAGATGTAAACAAGAAGAAAATCATGCTGTGCAGTCGGAGGATACATGTTCGCGAGCTGGCTGACCAAAACCAGATGTATCCTCCGACTGCACAGCATGATTTTCTTCTTGTTTACATCTTTTTAGTTCGCTTTTTAAGCAGTCGGGTTTTTTGATTTTTTTAATTAACTTTTTTTATTTATAACTTTTTAGTTATCTTTTTTTAGAATTAGTTACATTTTAACATATAAGTGTTATATATTTTTGAAATCAGCTCTTAAAGCCCTTTATTTTGATACCCCACACGATAGGTTCGGAAGAAAAAAAAAAATCTCCCCCACAATATGGCGCCCAAAATCCGCCATTTTTCTATTTTCCAATTTTAATGTAGCCAGTGACACTCGCAGGGTTAAGACGAATCGATTGACGTAAGAACCATCAAAATCGGCCAACGCGTTTGGTCTCTAGAACGCCACATAGGAACAAACATACATACATACATACATACATACATACATACATACATACATACATACATACATATATACATACATACATACATACTTACATACATACATACATACATACATAGACTGATAAACACATTACCCTCCTTCGGCAGTCGGGTAAAAAATCGAGTTTTGTGTAGCCCATGTTTTTCGAAAATAATGAGGATAAAATCGAATATGCAGAGTAGTTTTGTGCAGCACATTTTTTTTCTAAAACATTTTCTTCCTTAGGAAAGTATTTTCTGCAACATGAAGCTCTATTACAGCAAAGGTTGGTAAAACCCGTACCTTTATTAATCTACCATATTTGGTAAATATTTTTAATAATAAAATAATGTAAATAAAATCGCGCTAAAAGCCAAAAAGCTATGAAATTTTACATTTTGAAGACCTCACTCTACACCAGTGCCCCTAGCGGCAAATTCAAACACGGTAGCCTCCATTACATCCTATCGCATTACAGTGGAAACAGTGTCACCTAACGATTACACTCTGTCGAAATATCACTCGCCACTAATGTTAGAATCGCGTTGCGTACGACGCACTTGTCAAATTCAAATTCAAATTCAAATTCCTTTATTGTTTGTCACAGGTGGAAAAGCAGTTATTATCATAATATATATATAGATCGCTGCAACATACCCACAGGGCGTACAATATTGAATAGTCATATAAGATCTATTCTATCATTATTCATGTTAAAGTACATTATCATTAGTTAATATTATTACATGTCAAAAAAATATATAATTATGTAATATGTCAAATCGTCATGTCAAGAATACAATATTTTTCATAACAAAACTCATTCACCTCATTAATTAATATGTCAAAACTCATGTCAAAATTACATTATAATTCATTCATGTTACACTCTCGTCAAAATTACATTGTAATTCATTCAATATCGTCGGTGTACATTAGTCAGATTTAAATTCAACAGTCACATACATTTTTTATCATTGGTCAATATTGCATCATTTAAAAATTCATCGATCGAGTAGTATGCTTTACTAATTAAAAATACTTTGAGTCTGTTTTTGAAAATATTCAGACTTTCGATGTTTTTTATGCAATTTGGTAATCTGTTATAAATTTTTATCCCTATCCCAAATATACTCATCTTGAATTTATCTGTTCTGCATCTAATGACACTCAACACATTTTTATGTCGTGCACTTCTCAATGTTTCATAATTACCAATATCGCGTTTTATCATCACTGCAGCCTCATAAATATATATTGAAGGGAGAGTTAAAATCTTTAATCTAGTAAACAGTGCTCTACATGTATCAGTTGGTTTAAGTCCACATATACTCCTAATGCATTTTTTTTGGGCTTTAAACGCATATTCTCTGTTGGGAGAATTACCCCAAAAAAGAACACCATATTTGAGTGTAGAACCCACATATGCATGGTAAGCGCTTAGTAATGCACTTTCGTGTACAACTTTTCTTAGCATGTAGAGAGCATAGGAAGATTGATTCAATTTTTTGCAGATATGATCGATTTGCATTTTCCAGTTGAGCCCAGAGTCAATGTGAAAGCCTAGAAATTTTGTGGTATTAACTTCTTTTAATGTTTCATTTTTATAGTTAATGTGAATTTTGGTTGCTTTTGAGTTTTTATTTTTGAAAGTCATGTAGCTTGTCTTTGCAATGTTTATTTTTAGGTTGTTTAGATTTAACCAGTTTATGATATCTCTAAGAGATTTGTTAATGTTTGTTTCATAGTCGTCTTGTTGGTCCTTCGTAAAAATAGCTGTGCTATCATCTGCAAACAGTATTAGTTCCTGTTTTATGGATTTGGGTAAATCGTTTATGTAAATTATGAACAAAAGTGGCCCCAGTATGCTTCCCTGGGGCACTCCGTATTGAATTATTCTGGGATTTGATTTAAATGTTTGTTCATACTTTGTGCCTTTTGTTATTCTACTTATTTGTGTCACTTGTAATCTGTTTGCTAAATATGATTTCAAAAGATTTAATGCAATTCCTCTTACCCCATATTTTTCCAATTTATTAAGAAGTATTTGATGATCCACATGATCAAATGCTTTTGACATATCCATAAAAATCGCAGTTATTTGATGTTTTTTATCTAGTCCTGTCATTACTTGTTTTAAAAATTTAAAGAGCGCGCTACTTGTAGATCTACCTTTACGGAACCCGAATTGCTCGTTTGCAAATATTTTATTATTTTCAAAGTAATTGTATAAGTTATTGTAGATTACCTTTTCAAATATTTTTGCAATAACTGGTATAAGTGCAATTGGTCTGTAAAATTTCATCTCTTTTCTGTCTTCTTTTTTGAATATGGGAGTTATGAGTGTTAATTTCAATTTTGAAGGAAACACCCCATGTTCAAGGGACAGGTTTATTGTATGACTGAGAACTGGAGCAATGAGATGCGCTACACTTTTGATTATTTTTACGTTTATGTCATCATAGCCTGTGCTGTTCGTATTATTAAGCATCTTTATAATTTGGACAACATCTTGTGGATTAGTTGGTGTCATGAAAATAGAATTCGGCTTATTATATGTCAATGTTTTAAGAGCTGTACCATCGTCATTGGGTGTTGGTTTTATATCGTCAATAAAGTAGTTGTTAAAAGCTTGAGCTATATCTGCCGGTTTGGTGACTAATTTGTCTTTAACTTTTATTTGATTTATTTCTTCTTTAGGTGTCACTGTCTTACTATTATTTATAATTTTCCAAATTGCTTTGCTTTTGTTACTAGCTGAATTGATAAAATAGTTGTTTTGAGATTTTTGAGTCTTTTTAATAATACTTCTTAGTCTTGCCGTGTATTCCTTATACTTAAATTTGTCTTTTGGATTTGATGACAGTCGATACTTCCATAGTAAGTCCCGTTTCCTTTTTGAGCATAACCTTATTCCTTTACTAAGCCATGTAGGCCTCTTAGCAATTGATATTTTTACTCTTATTATAGGGAAACATAAATCATAAAATAATTTGAATAGATCATAAAAAATATTGTAAGCTATTTCAGGATCATTATTTGTAAAACATTCCGTAAAACTAAGACTCTCAATACAACTTATAAATTTAGAAATATTATCCTCACCGTAATCTCTTTTAGATTTAAACCAGTGTGTTATGGTGTAGGTTTTCGTTACGGGGCATGTCAACAATTGTGCTGTATGGTCAGAAAGTGAAAGTTCCAAAACTGTAGATTTTGCCCCCCTAATATTATGGGCTATATTGTCAATGCATGTCATGCTACTTAATCTGGTCGGTTGACTTATAGTTAAATTCAAATTATAACTTGCTAATAAATGTTCAAATTGTTGAGATACTTTATTGCTTTCTATCCTGTTTATGTTGAAGTCGCCACACACTATAACTTTTTTGTTTGTGAAACATATTTTGCTTAATAATTCCTGTAGTCTCGCAAAAAATAACTCAATTTGGTCATGTCTACTTTTAGGTGGTCTGTAAACGCACAATATAATAATTTTATGATTAATTAATTCAATGCCACTACACTCAAATATGTTACTAATACTCAGGCTTTTGGCCTCTGTGACTATTTTAAATTTATGAAAAGATTTAATCAATATGCATGAACCCCCATTTCTATTATTACGCGTGAAACTATCCCCCATTATATAATTGGACAGTTTAAATAGTTTCGTGTCATCAGTAGTCATGTTATGTTCCGTAATACATAGAACATCAACTGGATTGTAATTACTGTCCTCTCCCAAAGAATGCAAATGTACCGTTAACTCATCTAGTTTAGTTAATAAGCCATTAATGTTTTGGTGCAGAATTTTAATATTTTTATTCACGAAAAAAATTATTTGTGGTAGGGAAACTTTCGTTTTCTTTATAGATAGACTCTGTCTGAGTATATCTGTCAACAAAGATAGTAGCAGTGTTGGTATTAATATAGTTTTCGCTGACATACTGGTTATATTTTTGCTTGTATACTGCGCTCAAAATTTCTTTCAATAATAATTGGGATGCATGTAATGGTAAAAAGCGACATTTTGGCACATATGTTGAGTAATTCATGTCTACGTAGGTTGAATGACTGAAGTGAGAACAGATAAACTTAATTTTATAATTTAACTTACTTTCATTCAAATGATTATTAAATAGTACTTCGGATACCAAAACATTAGTATTTCTGGAATTATTCAAAAAGTTACCTAGGCACAATTGTGTTTCTTCCGGGTTTTTATCATTCACGCCGCCCAAAACAATTACAAAGTCATTTTTATTAAGTAGACTTATCTCTGATTTTTCCGTACTTAGAACTTCCTGTAGTGATGCACTCGGCTTCCAGAAGCATCTGACTAAAAAGTCATTACCTATTAATTTTTGTAAAATCCTTTGAATGAAGCGTCCCTGCTGATCAGCAATTATGATTATTTTCTTCTTTCTTACTTGAAAACTCTCCCTATTGTTAGATAGTTTTGTAGCTGTAATCTGTTGTGTAGGTCTAGTCTGAGTGTAAATATTGTGTAAGGTTTTGTTCTGTCCATTTTCAGGTATAAGTTTTGCTTCTGATATGTTTACCGGTATTATTGCGCTTGTCTGTTCTGAGGTTCCTGCCAATTGGTTTTCCTGTGTGTCGTTGTGGCTAGAAGACGGGTCTATTTCAGTGTTTAATGTCCGGTCCAGTAGCCCTAGCATTCCTTCGTTTTGTGTCAATTTTGGTGATATTGTCTTGTTGTTGTCGTAATCTTGTTTGTCATCTTCTCTGTTTTGTATAGAGGTAATTGACTGCCTATTATTTGCCACAGGCGTTGGTTTGCTATTCTGGTTTACTTTACGTTTTTGTCTTGAATGCGGAGTCAAATTCTTTAAGTCAGTAATATTAAGTTCCTTATATGCATTTATAGTTTTAATGTATTTTTGTATATCCGTTTTTAGTCTAAAATTTTCCGAATTTAAATTTTCAATTTCCTGATGAGCACTCTGTAAGTCATTGGACAACTGTTTGTTTTTTTCCTGTAGTTCTATAACTATTTGGCTGGTATTTAGTGACGTATTAGGCAAACTCATCATTGTTGCATCAAAAAGAGCAGAACTATCTGCAGTCATGTCACATAATGAGCTTGTTCTGAATAGTTTACGGCTATAAATAACGACTTGTAGTGCAGTCTAGCAACTTTTAATGAAATTATCTAAAATAACAAGAAATTTATTACCGTTTTGCAATAGATTTTGAATATTGGACTTTGGACTCAGAATATTGTACGACAACTACCGCCAATACGTCACCTAGTGGCGAGTAGACGAACAAAAAATAAACTACCACTACTAGTTGCCAGAGGACAAAGTGTTGGTTGGTGATACCATACTAAAAATTAGATTAGAAATTGGTAGATAATTGTTTTTCTTTTGGAAATTAATTATGGATGATAACATCACGTACCGTAGCCGTAAAGGTTAGTAAGCGTTGTCCCGCACCGAAACCGCATCAAGGTTTATTGCGGTCCCATAATGTGGGTATTTGGCGAAATTATCATCAGTACGAGACGGGACGGTACTGAAGTTCACGGGGGATCGGAATGAGGTGGCCTTGACGGTTACAAAACCATCCGCCAATGCCCTACGCTCCCTCTCAATGTCAATATCATCCCTTAGCTCGTCGGTGATGAAATGTTCAAGATATTTAAATTTGGACACTCTGTTTAAATGTAGTCCATTAAGTTTTATAATCTCAGGAACAGAGTCCGGATATCGACCAGCGGCCTTTAAAACCATATTTTCACTCTTGATGACATTCTAAGTCCGTGTGAGATAGCATAAATCTCACAGCCTTTGAGCATTTTCCTGATAGCCCCAGCAGTCGGACCCAGCAGCACCATATCGACCGCCGTAGCTGAGGTTATTGGCACTCATTCCATTTATTCGACATCCAACATTCAAGCTGCTAAGCTCGGTGATGAGGCCAGTGACAAGACCCTCGGCATGTGCACTATTGCATATTATCGCTTATCGCTGTTATACTCGTATTTTCACTTTGTTACTTTGTTTTGAGTCCCGGGTTTTATTATTATTTATTAAAGTACAAGTTTATAACATCTTAACTTAAGAACGATGCCCCACAAAACCGTTTTCACGGTTTGTCTGTGGGAACGGAACAAACAGTGTCAAAAATAATGTTTATGTGCGGACACTTAATTTTACAATAACTAACAATAATATATTAGTTTTGTAATGTTAATAATGGAAACATATTATATATCACATGACCCATATATTATAAAACTACTTATATACTTATTTGCTAACCCTCCCTCCACAAACTGCAAACCCCTTTCTTAAGAAGATCATTACAAACGCCTTAAAAAGAACTGCTTAAGTGATTTGGAAAATTTACCTTTTGCTTCGGAATTTGCTTCTATTTATCACATTTTACGGTGGTAGCTAAGATTTCAAGACGTTAATTGCGTCTATGTTGGAATGACAGTATTGACAGTTTATTTAAGGTTTTTATCAGATAGAATCTATCAGTGTTGGAGGTTTGAAGGTTTCCCAGCCCTTCATCATATTTTCATTACTGTTGCTTCGAAAAATGTGGAATTTGGTATCATGGAAGAATGAGTGTATTATCGGCAAAGTGATTTTTGCAAAAGCTTTCACCTTCTTTCTCCAAATCATACATTCTTTTGTAATTAAGAAAATAATTCGTCAGATAGTCTCTATCTAATTAACAAAATATCTGTTTAATTCTATAATTATCCAGTGCGAGTAATTAATTATCTGTAACATACATGCTCATTCACTATTCTAACTGTTCTGTTCTTTTAATTATTTCCTTTTTCAGCCTTATTGTTAGTTAATAGCATGTTCTATGCTTTAGTTTACAGTTTTATGTAGATATTGTTAATTATCTAGACTTAAAGAATAATTGAAAAAAAACCAGCCAAGTGCGAGTCGGACGCGAGTCCGACTCGCACTTGGCGCACGTAGGTTTCTGTACTATTATCGCAAAAAACGGTAAAAAATCACATGTGAAAATTTCAACTGTCTAGCTATCAGGGTTCATAAGGTACAGCCTGGTGACAGACGGACAGACAGACAGACGGATCGTGGAGTCTTAGTAATAAAGTCCCGATTTTACCCTTTGCGTACGGAACCCTAAAAACGAAATGAAAATCGGTTCATCCGTTTAGGAGCTATGATGAACACAACACACACGTCAAACCATAACATCCCTCTTTTTCCGTCGGGTGTTAAAACACATATAATGGCCGGCCTTATCGTATTCCGCGATCTCTTCCAGGCAACCAGGTATAGACAGTGATTGCTGGATACAAAGTGGGGCTGTCATTGGTGTGACAATATCAGTGTTAAAATTATTATTTTAATTTTACAATAATGTATTATTTATTGTAAAATATACGCAGATACACATAAATGTATACATATGATATACATAAATGTTATGTAATATACGAGTATTCATAAATACTAAAATACAAAGACAATAAATAATAAATGATGACAATCAATTCGTAATCACAGCAACAGGTTCTTCTTATCGATTCGATCGAAAATTCTTTATACAGGGCTACAGGTTAAGTCGACCTATAAGAGGTTGTAGTTTCCAAAATATTATAACCTAACTTGATAACAAAAACTAATAATACTGCTTATTTATTTAGTTTTTAACATTTTGCATTAATAGCAGTGAACTCAAACTTTCTCATCAAATATTTATCTTTAAAACAATGATTATTGCTTATATTAACATTAAATTTCTTAATTGTTATACCAAAACTCGGTATCGCGATTTCTAATGCGCCGGTTTATGAGTACGTGTGTACAAGACGGATGCACATGATGTAACAGTTGCTAAATTTGGCGGCGGTGCAATATACAACGGACTACAGTTTTTCATTTCGTTGGCCATGAGTTGGATGTAAAGTGGGATAGTTTTAAATAGTCCTGACTTATAAAAGCTATTATTTTAAAGAAATTTGTATAGGTACCCATAATTGTGATAAAATACCGGCCAAGTGCGAGTCGGACTCGCGCACGAAGGGTTCCGTACAATTATCGCAAAAAACGGCAAACAATCACGTTTGTTGTATGGGAGCTCCATTTAAATATTTGTTGTTATAGCGGCAAAAGAAATACATCATCTGTGAAAATTTCAGCTGCCTAGCTATCACGGTTCATGAGATACAACCTGGTGACAGACGGACAGACAGACAGACAGACAGACGGACAGACAGACAGACAGACGGATCGCGGAGTCTTAGTAATAGGGTCCCGTTTTTACCCTTTGGGTACGGAACCCTAAAAACCTCTAGAGTGGTATTTTATTCCATCGCAATATGCATACTGCATATCTCAGCGTTATGCTTTCCGATCAAGAGACCAAACCTTTGCATTTATTATTTGATGCGGTGTTGCCTGGCTGGAGACTATAGTTATTCTCCACAGGATCGCCCTGCTAAGCAGAAGACAATCACTCATTGATTGATCTGCGAGACGCCAAACATAAAAAAATGCTTAACGATGCTAAGGGCAGCCTCTTATATCCAGCAGAGAATGTCTTTTACTAAAATATCATGATAAAAATATTTCTATCAAAATCAAAGTTACAACGTAAAAAATAAAGTATTTCCTATTACGAGGGCAGAATACGATCTAGGAAATGGTTTACCATGTTCTTTGTTATAAACAACTTGAAGCCAGATAAAATACAGCACGACCTCAAAGCGAAAAAAATAGTGCAAAAGCCAGTGCAACCTTCTTTTCCAGAAAAAAAGGTGCCAAAAAAAATAATATTAAGCTGTTGAGAGAATAATATGTCTGTGATGGTTTGAATAACCTGTGAGTCTAATCTAAATTTTAAGTAAATATCTCAAGTTTCAAATGCGTATCACAGCGTGGTCGCCCTACATTTCTTTTCTAGTGCGTGACGCGTTGCGTGCGCAACATTTACCCATTTGCTGCTTGTTTATACTTCTGTTCCTCTGTTTACCCCTAAAACCTATTTGTCATAGGAATATCAACGTTACACCATTGAAATAAGAACTTCAGATATTCAGCTTGTTATGATTTTAAAATTGACTTGCCAATGGATTTTAAAACTTATGCAATCGTAATAAGAACTATGGCAGAAAGGGTTGGATGTCAGAAGCCAAGTATTACTGATTCGGTAAGATTTTGATATCTATTTATGATTGTGTAATGAAACGGTAGCTGTATAGTTAATTTTTAATTAATGGGATCTAGTTAGTGTTATACTCGTAATCTTAATATCTTAAATACATTAATTTTTAATTTTGCAAAGGTGTATCCAGATTGTGCTTTTTAATTTAGCAAAATAGGTAGGAATCTGATGTGCGTATTCTGATTGCGTAGAAAAAAAATCAGAGCAATTAAATATTTACGCTTATGATCTTCAGAGTCTGAATAATGTACTTACAGAAAAAAAACAGTTTAAAAAATTAGACTCGCAAGACTAATTAGATTCAGTTTTTTTAAATAGATTCTAGTTCTAAATTGCGTGCCTCGGCAAGCAAGTTAAGCCGTTGGTCCCGGCTGTCATTTGAAGATCTATGACAGTCGTTACGGGTAGTCAGAAGCCTGAGATCTGACACCAGTCTAGCCAAGAAGTATCGTGTTACACAGTTACTGGGTAGTGGAGGTCAGATAGGCAGTCGCTCCATGTAAAACACTGGTACTCAGCTGAATCCGGTTAGACTGGAAGCCGACCCCAAAAGAGTTGGGAAAAGGCTAGGCAGATGATGATAAAAAATTTAAATTGTTGAATTTTGAAGGAAACTACTAAACTCCATTCGATATAGTCACCATGACGTGGAAAAATATTTGGGATCTTGTACATTAATGTGTATAACAATAAATAACAAGTTGTAACGTTGTCAGTCTAATTGAGAGATTGAGTCTAAGTTGAATCAAGTGAAGGAAATGACTTGGCATGTGTGTTGTTATGCTTTCCATTTTACTTTGAGGTTTATCATCAACATTCTGTCGAAGGACGTCGACTACCTAAGTCTCCCCAAGCGTCGTGACATTAATCGGTCTTCTGCATATTTTATCCAGTAGATTCTTACGACCTTTATTTACTAGATCATCGGCCCACTCGGAACTGAAGACAATCCACAGACTTGATAAGTAAATATATCTAATTATCTTAATTTGAATCTGAAAAGGCCTTACCCACACCACGTTTTGTGTGTTCCTATGCCAGTATAATTTTGCAAAAATAGCTACAATTTTTTTCCTGTTACTTAAAACGAGCAGGTAGCAATGGTTGCCCTGTGGTAACGGCTGAGACTTAAAAGTTGTAGGCCGTGGGTTCGAACCCAGGCAGGCGCTTTACTTTGTGTGAATTAATTCACCACCACTGCTCTCAAAACGGAAAACATCTTGAGGAAACTTCTTCAGGAAATGTCTTAGAACCAAAAATTTTAATACATGTGGCATCCACCAAGCCGCATTGGGCCCGCGTGGTGGATTATGGCCCATTGCCTCTCTAGCAAGAGAGGAGGCTTGCACGTGCGGTGGTAAGTGAAAAAAAGTGGGTCCATCTATCCCATCCTCTCAATCTCAAGAACGCATACCGTGGCGCAGCAACACCTCCTTTTTTACGAAATTGCACTGCAAAGATTGGATAAAAGCGACGCTAGCTACTGTTTATCACTTTAGCGGAGCGTCGATGGTTGCGTTTCAGCTATCTCATGATGACAAATCATGCCAGAGATCATGTCTGGAGGGTCGCTGTCGTAGCCAAGACCACGAAAAACTACTCTTATTCTGGCACAATCATCATTGAAGAACCACTGTTAGGGCTGTCATTGTAAAGGACATCCTGAGCTGATACATAATTTATATTATAGGTGCTAGAACAGAGAATTAATGGTTTTTACAAAAGTCTAGCTGATTTCTTGTACAGCATAGCCTGTTTTATTGACGTATCCATCTATTTAATGATGCAAATGCCTGGCAAATCACCGTAGTGAATGCTCTAACGAGATGAATGTACAGTGAGATGAAAAAGTGCTTGAAATGCTTTCTAAGACTATTGTAAAGCAAGTGGTTATATGAGTGTAGTGGTGACCTAGTGATATCGGCCGCGACGTATAAGTTATAGGTCATCAGATCAAATCAAATATTTTAACTGACAAAGAAAAATATCTATACAAATAAATAAAATTGAAGTGTCTGTATGTAATATCAAAATAACAACGTTTTATTGAATGCACGTGAAAGTATATACGGTACTAACAACAAATAAGCAATTTTTAAGATTTTTGTCTGTCTGTCTGTCTGTTTGTTCCGGGTAATCTCCGAAACGGCTGGACCGATTTTGACGGGACTTTCACTGGTAGATAGCTGATGTAATAAAGAGTATTATAGGCTAACTCGGTCACGAGAAAATTCATAGTTCCGGCGGGAAACTAAAAAAATAAAAATTTTTTTTTTACGAGTTTGACGCGGACGAAGTTGCGGGCAACAGCTAGTCACCAATATGATTGAAACCCTGACTTCAGAGCTAGGTAAAAATCTGTGTTACAGAAGTCAGTGTCTCCTCACTTTGTTGACACTTGTTTACATTAGAAATGAAAAACTAATAAAAACATTTAAATTTAAATCAGAATTCAATTAGGTCAAATTTGCAAATAAATAAAATAAAAATAAAATTACAATTAAATAAAGTAAAATCAGAGTAATATAAACACAAAATAAATCCCAGTCTGCAATTAAATCAAAATAAAATAAATAAAAAATTCCAATTAAATAAGCTAAAATTAAAATGAAATCAGAATACAATTAATTAAATATTTTCAAAATTACGAGTAAATAAAGTTTGACTTTATTTTGTTTTTTTATTTTATTTAAATAAAAAACAAAACAAAATAAAGTCAAAACAGAAAGAAAAGTCATTTAAAATTACAATAATGTTAAATAAAATTATAATACACTCAAAAATAAAATAAATTCAAAATTACATAAAATAGGTCGTGGGTTCAAACTCAGACAGGCGCTTTACTTTGTGTAAATTAATTCACCACCACTGCTCTCAAAACGGTGATGGAAAACATCATGAGGAAATGTCTTAGAACCAAAAATTTGAATACATGTGGTATCCACCAAGCCGCATTGGGCCCGCGTGGTGGATTACGGTCCATTCCCTCTCACAGAGAGGAGGCTTGTGTCCCAGCAGTGGGAGCATTAAAGGGTGATGATGATGATGCAGTGGTCGATCGGAATAATGAACCATTTGTTATCTATACCCAGTCGTCATTTCCTTTTAAGGTACTACTTGTAAAATTTGATTCAGGCGATTTTGAATTTACGGCTCAGTATACTGCAGTCTCGTGTCCATAACGCCCATGATTTACTGATGGTAGTATTTTCATTAAAGCCTGAAATACATAATTGATGAATGAAGGCAAGTGGAGGAACGTCATCAAAGGGAAAATATAGTAACCATGATGTGGACACGACCCATAGCATTGGAGTAATGACACAAAGATGGCGGGAGTAGTTATTACAATAGGTAACAAGAATAAAAGCCGGCCAAGTGTGTACCAAAGTAAAAATCTGATTTATCAATATATTAAAAATACAAGTCTTTGTCAACCGCTGTCTCCGTCGCATTCTCGGAATTTACTGGCCCGAAACCATCTCCAACGTAGAGCTGTTGGAGAAATGCCACGAGAGCCCGATCAACCGCCAGATCAAGCGTCGCAAGTGGAGATGGATTGGCCACACGCTCCGAAGGGGTCCCGATCACATACCAAAGCAAGCTTTGGACTGGAATCCCCAAGGGAAAAGAAAACGTGGCCTTCCCCGTCAAACCTGGCGTCGCACCGTGTTGGCAGAAGCGACGAGCATCGGAATGACATGGAGCGAGGTGAAGCGTGAAGCTCAAGATCGATCGCGAAGGAGGACATCTATGGACGCCCTCTGCCCCATTTAGGGGTTATAGGACATTTAGTGAAGTGAAGTGAGGGGTTAGTAAAGTAAACGTAATAACACGTAATAATAAACATTATCACCAGATTTCAAGTTCGTATGTCAATGGGCAGTTAAAAAATTCTTCAGAACAAAATTTTGTGACAGACAGACGGACAGACAGACAGACGGATAGACAGATGGACAGACAGACGGACAGATAGACGGACAGACAGACGGATAGACAGACACGTGAGTGACAGCAATAGGGCTCCGTTTGGACCCTTGGAGTGCGGAACCCTAAAAAGCGTCTTAAACACCTTTCATGTGTTTAAGACGTGGATCCACGGGAGACATATTAATAGCTTTACTATTATTTCGGTAATTACGGGCACACAACCGCTTAAAGGACGTTTAAAGTATTAAAAAGAAATAGATAAAATACGCAACGTAAAAAAACAACTTTTCTGGTGCCGGTCTGTTATAATTTCTTCAGGGATAGGAGTATTCTGATTTATGAACGAGGTATTCGATTCCGAAAACTATGAAGTCACTGTAGTCAGGCATTAGCCACTACACATTCGGATAGTACAAAACTTCGTAAAAATACGACCAAAAGTTTATTTTTTGAAATCACAAGCGTGACAATAGGTATGAATTTAACAACGTTAGCAGTTTTGTTAGTGCCTCTACTCTCAGATTAGAAAGTACGTAAGCGCGCTTGCCTCGTGGATCAGCGCTCATTACCCCAACTGTTACTTTTTATAAACGATGAATTTGTGGTTGTAACTATTTATACAATACGACTAGGTTGCGATTAGTTGGGTGGGGAAATGCACCCAACTAATTAAAAAAACAAACAGTATTATATCCAGTTAGTCCAGTAACTCATACTTTTTTTAAAGAAAAAATAGTAATCAAGCGAAACATCTCGTAAAATCATATATTTCCGTATTAACATAATAAATGCCAATGTAACTATCTGTCTGTTTGTTTGATGAATTTTGGTATAGATATACATTAGACCTAGGCGAACAACATAGATACTTTTTATCCCAGGAGTACGATATATTTGGATAATTACTAAATTTATCACTCTCCTCGATTAAAATGGCAAGTTTTATACTTAATAATTTATATTAAAAATATAAAGCATACCATTTTACTTTTGAGAGAGTGGGGGAGGAATGGGTGAGTGAGATATATTCTTTTGTAGGGTTCCGTACCTCAAAAGGTAAAAAAGGAACCCTTATAAGATCACTCTCTTGTCCGTCGGTCCGTCTGTCTGTCCGAGTGTCACCACCGATTTTCTCAGGAACGGGTGGACTTAGCGAGTTGAAATTTATACCAGATACTGAGGTCTACAAGTCCCTAATAGATGTATAAAAATTAAGGTCCTGAGTCAACACGATAAAGATATTTTCGCGAAAATTTGTAAGTACCAAAATTTACCTTAATTTTTAAACATTTTCATTTTTCGGAATTATCCCTTTACTTGTACTGTAAGCCCTTGCTTTTAACCAAAAGTTACAATTCTAGGTCATCCAGAAGTACCCTATAGGTTTTGGGTCAAAAACCTATATGTTAGTTCCCGTTGATCTAGAATCACGAAATTTGCAGCACAAATAAAGGAAAAATTCCAAAAAATAAAAAAAGTTAAAAATTAAAGGGTGTCCCCATTCATACATAGTTGACGCCACCCTGGGTACGGAACCCTTCGTGCGCGAGTCCAACTTGCACTTGGCCGGTTTTTTAATCTGTCATTTCACTAACTCACACATTTACAACTAGCCCTGATATCCTCATCGCCCCTTTTCTTACCTAATTAAATTATCATCATCATCATCATAATTTCAGCCGAAAGACGTCCACTGCTGGACATAGGCCTCCCCCAGGCGTCGCCACATTGACCGATCCCGTGCGTCTCGCATCCAACGCCTTCCCGCAACCTTAACCAGGTCATCGGTCCACCTAGTGGGAGGCCTTCCAACATATCGTCTTCCGGTTCGCGGTCGCCATTCCAGAACTATTCGGCCCCAACGACCATCCGTTCTGCGAGCAATGTGCCCTGCCCACTGCCACTTAAGTTTGGCAATTCTTCGGGCTATGTCGGTAACTTTGGTTCTCCTGCGGATATCACCATTTCTGACGTGGCCATAGCCCTCTCCATTGCCCTTTGGGTGACTTTAAGCTTTCTGATAAGGCCCATTATAGTTAACTTCTTTACACCGCGCGACCACCCAACGACTACTCATCAACAAGTCGTCTCGTACCCGTCTCTTCTAAACCAGTTTCTCAAACATTTGCCGCACTTACAGCGCTACTCTTCCAGTCTCCTTTCACTGGATATAATGAGATGCACTTATACAAATTGTTAGCATTTTGCTTTATTTTGCACTGTGAGGCTACCGTTAGAAGAGACTGGTATTTTTATAAAGAAATGTGGCTTGGATATAACAATAACTTTGGTACTACAACAAGTAAAATTTAAAAAGCCCCCGACACATTTTTATTTCATGCTACATAATTTGGGATACATAAGGAGCTCGTGGCTAAATAATAACAGCCGCACGGGTCGATCTTCAAGGTTAAGCAACGCTTGACGAGGTCGGTCCGTGGATGGGTGACCATTTCAACATACCGAGTTTCCTCCGTGCCTCGGAAAGCACGTTAAGCCGTTGGCTCCGGCTGTCATTTGAAGATCTTTGACAGTCGTTACGGTTAGTCAGAAGCCTGAGATCTGACACCAGTCTTGCCAATGGGTACCGTGTTACCCAGTTACTGGGTTGTGGAGGTCTGATAGGCAGTCGCTCCATGTAAAACACTGGTACTCAGCTGAATCCGGTTAGACTGGAAGCCGACCCCAACAATAATTGGGAAAAAGGCTAGGCAGATGATGATGCTACATAATTTATCAAGAAGTAGACACGCATCGATCGATATCTTGCGAAAACCGCCCAATTCAAACAGTAAAACGCCCATAATGTATGAAAGACTGAACCGATTTTCATCAAACATAGCTAAGATAAAGTCACCATTCAAACAAACAAAAACGAAAGTCTTCAAAATGTCAAATGTTTTTGGCTTTTAGCGCGAGTTTATTTACTACTTTTTAGGGTTCCGAAGTCAACAAGGAACCCTTATAGTTTCGCTCTGTCCGTCTGTCCGTCCGCAGCTTAGTTCAGAGAATATAAGTAGTAGAAAGCTATAATTTGGCATGTATATACATATTAATAATTCCAACAAAGTGGTAACATAAAATCATGAAAAATATTTTTTTTTCGGGTACCTCCCATAGACGTAAAATGGGGATGTATTTTTTTTTCTCATCTATCCCATGGTGTGGGGTATCGTTGGATAGGCCATTAAAAATATTATGGGTTTGTTAAAACCATTTTTCGATTCAGAGATTCGTTTGCGTAAAATTAAGCTTTAAGTTGCAAATTTATGTTAGAGTCAAGTGTCCCCCCCCCTGCCAGCGAAATGGTTGCTCTTGGCTATGTGAAAAAATTCACGGCAGTAGTAAATATAACGAAATTAAAAGGAAAATTATCACAGATAACAAGACTTTACAAGTTTACGAGTAATAGTCGACCAACTTATAAAATGTACTTGGAACAGTAAAAATTTTGTACAAATGCCATTGAAAAATTACTTAAATAAAGTTGTTAGCTGTGTAAAACAAATAGTAAATATAATGCTTACGAACCATGTAAGAATATACAAAAATGAAATCATAACAGGCTTTACAAGTTTACGAGTAATAGTCGACCAACTTATAAAATGTACTTGGCACAGTAAATTTTTTGTACAAATGCCATTGAAAAATTACTTAAATAAAGTTGTTAGCTGTGTAAAACAGATAGTAAATATATGCTTATGAACCATGTAAAAATATACAAAAATAAAATCATAACATCGTTAATAATAATGATTTCTAAATTAATAATGTTTAAGCTCGAATAACGCATTGGAGTGGCCGGAGTCGTTGGCAGTACCAGTCCGTAGTCCATACGGCGCATGCGCGCGGTGGAGTCTATTTTGTGTTAGTGCAGAAGTATTTTCGACGTTTTTTAATTAAAACGTAAAAGTAAAGTCAAATTAGATTCGATTTCCAAGCAAATTACTTATTTTCTTTTGTCGATATCCTTCTATAAAGTCAATATTCGACCCGACTTGATCACTAATTGAGTAGCGTAAAACTTACCAGAATGACATAGTGAATACCGCAGATTAGAGGATTCACCTCTATAATCTGCGGTATGAGAGGAGATTAGAGGTGAATATATACGATTATTTCTAATTTCAAATAAACAAGGAGCGTGCACGCAAGGATCCAGGAACGAACTATACTATTCCCCGTAGCTCTAACGCGCGCTCATATCGGCACCTTTCGCAATTCGCACCCGCGGTGGTACTCAAATAGATAATATTTTTCTAACTGCAGTTGCGAAGTTGGATTTTATAACTCATTCTTCAGTTCCCAGTTAGTCCTTATTTAGTTTAAGTCAACCGTAGACCACATCATCGCTTACCATCAGGCGAGATAGTGGTCAAACGCGAGAATCGCACACGCCCGGCACAATGATTCTGCAACCCTGTTTGTACTTTTTTACTATTCTTCTCTGTTACTTTGTGATTATTGTTGTTGTGTCGAATAAATGTTTTCTATTCTATTCTTTCTTTCTATTAAAAAAAACATATATATGTGGGCCCGTTTTTAGACTTTGTGAGCCGTTGAAACCGTTCTAATGTTCATGTAACAACAACAAAACCCTGTTTTTAGTCCGCATTATTATGCAACTTCGGAACCCTATTACTGCGCGTGGCCCGACACGCACTTGGCCGGTTTTTATTATTTACTAGCTGTTGCCCGCGGCTTCGCACGCGTAGACTACATGCTTCTCCTTATCATATTTTAACATTATGTAGAGAAAAAGTAAAAAATAATGTAATGCGAAAGTGTTTCTTAGGACAGACTTATACTTACCTACTTTATCATCAATACGCTCTATCTTTGTCCCGTCCCTATCCCTTCACTATTTCTGTGTTTATCCATGACTAATAATAAGTAATCATACGCATAAGTAAGTAATTAAATTAAAGTATTTCCTTATAAACAGCATTTTAAACCATTTTGCATGTCCACGCCAATATCACCAGACTATTTGATGAGCTAACACGTGAACACGCTACATAGAACTGTCCATGGCAAAAGCAATTCTCCCTCAAATCTACACCAGCATACGTCAGAGTTTGTCCTTGAGCCTTATGAACACGTTCAGACTGGCACCTCATGAGTAGGTACTTGGTATCCTACGGCGCAAATCTTTATTTGGCCACCGGTGGTACATCACCGCCCCATGAACCAAAAGTCTTGCCCGGACGGGGTGCGTCACCGGTAGACACGGACAGGAATTATGCTTTCTCTCTCTTGTTTTGGATTATAATAATGCGAAAAAGGGGGTAGATATTTCTGATCAGACGGCGTCGTACTATACCAGCCTTAGAAAAACCTAAAGTGGTACCGCAAGCTGATCATTGAGATTGTCTGTGGCACAATGTTAGTAAATGCTTGGGTTATTCACCAAAAATTTGGAAAGGAAAAAAAAAAGAAAGTATTTTAGAATTTCGGGAACAAATTATAAAAGAGATGATTAGCAAGCCCAGCACTGATAATCAATACGATGACGTGGGCTCCATGCACAAAGAAAGCCAAAGCACAAGTTCAGAGATACCCGAAAGAGATGTAGACCTTATTACGACCATTTTACAACAATCGAATCTGCGGTGAAAAACCAATGGATGGTTTGGATTGTTTCAATATGATTCATTCAAAATAATTTTCATTTAATACCATCCATGATAGCATTTCATTTTATGCTTATTTCAATTTTGATCCAATTTCGCTCATTCTTTTTTTGTTGTGATTGTTATTGTTAGAAGGATCTTATAAAAAAAAAATAAAGAGAAAAAAAATTGGTACCTTACCTACACTGGTAGGGTAGGTATGTAGGTAGAGTAGCGTAAGTAGGGTAGGGTAGGTAGGGTAGGGTAGGTAGGGTAGGGTAGGTAGGGTAGGGTAGGTAGGGTAGGGTAGGGTAGGTAGGGTAGGGTAGGTAGGGTAGGGTAGGGTAGGTAGGGTAGGGTAGGGTAGGTAGGGCAGGGTAGGTAGGGTAGGGTAGGTAGGTTACGGTAGGGTAGGTAGGGTAGGGTAGGGTAGGGTAGGGTAGGTAGGGTAGGGTAGGTAGGGTAGGGTAGGTAGGTAGGGTAGGGTAGGTAGGGTAGGGTAGGTAGGGTAGGGTAGGTAGGGTAGGGTAGGTAGGGTAGGGTAGGTAGGGTAGGGTAGGTAGGGTAGGATAGGTAGGGTAGGGTAGGTAGGGTAGGTAGGGTAGGTAGGGTAGGGTAGGTAGGGTAGGGTAGGTAGGGTAGGGTAGGTAGGGTAGGTAGGGTAGGATAGGTATGGTAGGGTAGGTAGGGTAGGGTAGGTAAAATTCGAAGATCCTAACTTCAAAACTGACCGACTTTCATACAAACTTTCATCCCCTATTTCACCCCCTTAGGGGTGGAATTCACAAAAATCCTTTCTTAGTGGATGCCTGCACAGTATAAAGTATCTATGTGCAAAATTTCAAGTCTTTAGACGATTTAATTATTCCCATAACTTCATCCCCCTTTTCACCCTCATGGGGGTGGAATTTTCAAAATCGCTGAGACACGTGTAAGTCATTTTTTAATCTTTAGCCTAAACCCAAAATATGAAGATCCTGACTTTAAAACTGACGGATTTTCATACAAACTTTCATCCCCTATTTCACGCCCTTAGGGGTGGAATTTCCAAAAATCCTTTCTTAGTGCTCACCTACACTACCAAAAGAACCTAAGTACCAAGTTTCATGATTGAAGCTTCAGCCGTTTGGCCTGTGCGTTGATGGTAAGTGAGTGAGCTTCGCTCCCGTGGGCCACCCCACAGGACCCGTTTTCGGGATTAAAAAATAGCCTATGTTACTCAGGAATAACGTAGCTTTCTATTGGTGAAAGAATTTTTTAAATCGGTCCTGTAGTTTCGGAGCCTATTCGGTACAAACAAACAAACAAACAAACAAACAAAAAAATCTTTCCTCTTTATAATATTAGTATAGATTGATGTGATTATTTTCCAAATATGGTAGATTAAATATGGTCAATGTGGCGACGCTTGGGGGAGGCCAATGACCTGGGTCGGACGTCTTTCGGCTGATATGATGTTAGATTAAGTTAGGTACGGGTTTTACCAATCACTGCTTTAATAGTTTTGTCTCGGAAAATTTCACCCACATATTTTTTCGAAAAAAATACTGGGTCTGCGCAAAACTGCAGCATACTCGATTATATATTTAATCGCACTTTTATGGCAATAGAAATGATTTTAAGGCGCTATATACGCCCCAATGTTAACGCAGTACTGGCCGTGCGCCCGCACGATGCCAAAATATCATTATTGAACCTCCTATTGAACAGTTTTGTTTGCAAAATATTATTTGATTTACATATGCTATTTTAGTTATGAAGGAATTCTAACCATATTTTTTTCTGTGTAAAAATATGTTTAAACAACCTAGTCGTTTTGGAGGAGGATCTGATCTAATAGTTGCGAAAAAACATCGTGTAGTTAATTATGTTTTAAAAGCAAAACTATTAGTTACACGAAAAAACCTTGTTTAAAAATAAAGAAAATGAATCAAAAAAAATTTTTTTTTTCAAACCTTCTAACCTAGCCGTTACTGAGGAGTGCGCTTTAGAAAGTAAACGTTTTACTACACTAAAGCGGTTGTAGGCCCTTAAGTCTATGACAAAGTTCTGCCTCCTGCTGAAAATCAAGAAATATGTGTTATAGTTCCTACTTTTCTGTTTAAAATTGTGGATTCCAGTATTAATGATCCCTTGTTGAATCATTGCGCCGAAAAATTTAGATATATTCTTATCCATTTCGTTAGAAAATAAGCGAAAAGCCACATTTTATTTTCTTTTTTTTACATTTGACAACTTTTTCAACCAACCATAACAGCGACACGACGCAGGCTTGACAATTTGTCATATTATTATGTAAATTTCGTTCCAGAATCAGGGCATAGTCACACACAACATAATCGTGACGTATGAAAAACATTAGAGCTATAATTCCGTGCACATGAAACAGTTACATTTGAGCACCCCTTTCACTGCCTGTAATCAGAGAAGTACTCATCCAAATGGTGGCCATCTTTTTTTTATTTCAGCACACTGCTGTACATCGTCAGCTACTTGAATTTTTTGCAATATTGCGCTTTCGTGATACGGGGGCTGTATTATAACGTGTATAATGCCATCATTCCGCTATAAAAAGGGATAGTGTTCTTCGTCCTTTATAGCTCCATCTCTCTCTAAAAAAAAGAAACCATGATAGTTTTGACACATCAGAGTATGGCACCTAGGCCTGTACCATGAGCTCTTAGAGCAAGGTTATTTCCACTGTGCGTAAGGGTTGGATGTAATAAGTATCTGTCCCTTATGCATAATAGAAGTGCTTGCTCTAAGAGCTCATGGTACGGCCGCAGGTCTGTAAATTATGTTGATGTTCGCATAATGATAAGGTAACAGCTGGTTTTAAAACCGCCGGACTCATGCCAATTCATCATGTTTGGTAAAAAATAGGGAAATAGTTGCAGAGGAAATGCTGAATGTATTTGTCCGCGTGAACTCATGTGGGCCCATACAAGGCCCCCTGACTAAATGCGCAAGCAATGAAGCACAGTAAAAATAATTGCAAAACTCCGTGTGTTTTCTACAGTAAGAGTCTGATATATCTTTTTACCCGCCCCTGGGTGGAGGATAAAGGATGCATTATGCTATACAGTGGCGGATGCGAGCCGAGCCCCGTGCAAGGCACGGATGTGGCATGAATTCGAGGCTACACGAACCTTTTATATGATGCTGTTTATGCTACACCGTGCGGCGTCCGCGTCCCGGACACGCTCGGATGCCTCGGGCGGTCTAGCATAATTCAGCCTTTATTTGCGAAAGTTTTCGGCTAGATACTTTTCGTTTTAACACGGGATGAGGTATTTTTAAGTAAGTAAGTGAATGAATAATAATACCAACTCCTAGTAACGACTTCATCAATCATTCAATCTGCCTAGCCTTTTCCCAACTAAGTTGGGAAAAGCCAACTTAAGTTAAGTTGGGGATATATGTTGGGGCCGGCTTCCTGTCTATCCAGATGCAACTGAGTACCAATCACACCCGAGTTACACTGGTCATCACAATGATCTAAAGTATCAAAAAATTAAAAAAAAATGGTGAAGCAGCATTTCCTTTCAGTATAATTAGTCTTCTCCTTTCTCTGTTATATTTTTGTTATATATTAGTATATTATTGTATGTATGTATTTTGTATGTTATTATGTATATTTATTATTGTTTAAGATATATTGTACACTGACAACTTAAATTTCTCTCCTCTCTTTCAGTCCATCCAAAGGTTGTCTGTAAGAGATTGCCCTGTGCGATAAAACCGCCCATTGTACACTTGCTTTTATGTTTTTTTTTGTCCTGTGTATACATTTTTGTAGTGTACAATAAAGAATATCATAAATAAATTAATTAATAAAACATGAACACACGGAAACTGTGCCTCCATGTTATCATAAAGAGAAGAAATACAAAGAACGCACGAAAAGGACTAAGAATGATATTCAGAGTTTTACAATCTGAAACCTTACAAACTTCGAAAGCACAAAAATCACAATAGAAGAGAAGTTGATCAAGATTTTATCATTATATACATTATAGAAAAATGTTTGGAAGGAAACAATCTGACCTCAGATATCAGCACTTGTTTGCCGGGATCAGGAGTATTCAATTCGTGATACAGGATGGTATTGTACATGGAGCGACTGCCTATTTGACATCCTCAACCCAGTAACTGGGTTAAACGTCATCCCTTTGGAAAGACTGGTGTCAGTTTTAGATTTCCTCGCTTCTGACTATCCGCAAAGGCTTACAAACATGTACAAATGACAGCCGGGACCAACGGCTAAACGTGCTTTCCGAGACACGTAGGAATCTTGGTATGTTGAGATGGTCACCCATCCTCGGACCAGCCTCGTCAAGCGTTGCTTAACCTTGAAGTTCGACCTGTGCTTCTCTTTTTTTATTAATAATAGTCTTCCGCTTGACCACTATCTCACCTGATGGTAAGCGATGATGTGGTCGACGATGAAGCACGCTTGCCTAGAAGTAACCTATTCACTCTTGACTTAAAGACTCTCAGGTTGTAGCTGTCGGAAAATACAGACTCGGGCAGGGAATTCCACGCTTTTGCTGCGCGCATAATAAAAGTATTCCCAAAACGTGCTTTCATTGTTTAGCCATCAAGTCGTGGTAACGACTTCATCAGAAGTTATTTTATTTTCCTGTTAGTAAGATAATAATGTTAACGTTAAAGTTAGTACTTTTACTTTTCTCTTCTAACATTGAAAAGTTACTAATTTTAAGTAAGGTACGATAGCAAAAACAATCCGTGTTGACAATTTTAACACTGAAACCGCAAATATTAATCACACCGCACTATTCCCAAACCACTGCAACTCCTGAAAGCCAGAATCAACAGTGGTGACCACCGGAAAAGCGCCGCGGCAATGAAGCTCGACGAAGTCCCTGAGAATGAATTTAACTGTCTTGGATCCCGCAACGAAATTAATCAGAAAATAATAAGATTTATTTTCGTTGGATCCCAGTTTTGAATCCCATTTTTAAAGGAGGAGTAGGAATAAAACCGGCCAAGTGCGAGTCGGACTCGCACAAGAAGGGTTCCGTACCATTATCGCAAAACACTGCATAAAAATCACGTTTGTTGTATGGGAGGCCCCCTTAATTTATTTTATTTTAATTTATTAATTATTATTTTTTGAAGTAAATATACAACTAAACATTCTGTGAATATTTCAAGCGTCTACCTGTTGCCGTTATTAATATCGAGCAAAAAACGGCAAAAATATCACGTTTGTTGTATGGGACGGACAGCAAGTTTTATATTTATTTTAATATTTATTTTATACTGTTTTTAGTATTTGTTGTTATAGCGGCAACAGAAATACATCATCTGTGAAAATTTCAACTGTCTAGCTATCACGGTTCATGAGATACAGCCTGGAGACAGACGGACAGACAGACAGACAGACAGACAGACAGACGGATCGCGAAGTCTTAGTAATAGGGTCCCGTTTTTACCCTTTGGGTACGGAACCCTAACAAAAACATACTTACCACAGCATCCGCAAATAGTGAGAACACAACAGCAAAGGTATACCATAGATCCTAACGGCATGCGGCTTACTGCCCACAAACAATACATCTACATTTTACCCCTAAAACGCTCCGAGTGTGAAATTATTAAACCCCTTTACCCCTGTATTCATTCGTGTACATATGAATCCAGGCGAGGTTCTAGATTGCTTGCGGTTTTATTGAGACGAGCGTGAGCCAATGGCTTTGCATATGGTTCTGAATTGCATTTCAAATTTTTTTGTTGTTTGTACTAATGAAACAGGTGATTTAGGTAGGAAAATAGTGGGTTAAAATAATGATTAGAGGCTGAAATTTTTTGAACAGTTTTCCAAGACAAACATTTTTTACTTACTTATACCTCCCTCCTCCCCTGAGGGAAACTTAAGAGGAAATGCGGGCAGAGAGTTCCGACTGAATTTCCTTAGTAAAAACTCCATAATTCTAGGTTTGGCTATCGCCTATTTCCACCTCCAGTATTGGACAACTCTAAAAGACATTCCAGAAATTGAAAAAATGGATATATGTTGTGCTTCTATGTTTTTCATTTTACATTGGAGTTGTCAAATTTGTACACTAGGCCTCTGTTGACAGCGCAATTTTGAACGAGGGTTCTAGAGCTTCTAAAGCTAATGTATCATCAGAAAGGAATGGGGGCACAGTATACATCTTTCTTTTTCAGTTTATGGCATATCTTTTAAATTAGTCTAATATTGGAGCAGGAAATAGGCAAAAGCCAAACTACGAATTATGACTTTTCACTTAGGATATTCAGTCGATTGTCTGCGATCGCATCTCCTCTTAAGGGACGAGAGAAACCCGGCAATTCTGAAGTGGTTATTATTATTCTTGTTGGGAATTGAACCCAATACTTTGCGGGCCGCCTTCGCCATCGCGCACCTACTGCGCTGCGCGCACATGCAGCTACAAACAACATTCGACACCTCTTCATAATTGTTATTTGTTTATCCGGGACCGTTTATGTTTTGTAACAAAACGGCATTAAAACCACGAGCTTACAGTTGTCATCACCATCATCATTTCAACCGAATATCCACTGCTGGACATAAGCTCCGGTACACTGATCGGTCCTATGCATGTCCTATATTTCTTCGATTTACACGAGCTTTGCCAGATCGTCGATCCACCTTGTGAGGTTTACCCATTCTTGTTATCCTAACAGTTAGTCTTGATTTTCAGTCTATGTGTATAAAACACAGTTTTTATGAGTGAGGAATTTGGCACAAAGTGTTCCTTAGTTCGTCTCAATTTGTTTTTAAAATAAATCCTGAACAAAAGGTTTCAGTTTTTTACAATAAATATTTTCATACACGACTGCCCACGAAAAATGCCACACTTTTTTATTAAAAAAGTTGGATGCAAGCTAACAATGGGCGAGTTCGTGTTGTTGAGAGTTTGTACTTATTTTATTTTGGTTCCGATTTTGTACCTAAAATATTGCAGACTGGTTTTGTTCAAAACTAACCTGATGTCATACCTATACTCTATGTTTGTAAACTCAAAACCTTTGTTAATAATTTGTAGGTTCATGATTTTGAATGAAAAACTATTTACCTTGGAACTCTGATTCGATTTTCTGAAAAAAGTATAAAACTTACAACTATCAAATTTATACATACAGAAAGTGCGTTTCATGATGATTAAAATGCATTGGGATTAAGCAATTTATTAAGTGTTTATTAAGAAATTAGAAAGAAGAGTCGTTTTCCAGTCGTGTTAATCGTTAAAAAAGTGTATGGTCAGTATTCAGTATTCCCTCTCCTTGCTCTTATAGCTGCCAGCATCCTCGTATTCAACGACCTCACGAGCCTGACGATGAAATCTTGAGGAATTGCATTCCACTCCTCTTCAATTGCGATTCGCTGTTCTGGAAGCCTTGTTGGAACAGGTACTCGGGCTCGAACCCAAGGCTTCAGCTCATCCCATAAGTATTCTATTGAATTCAAGTCCGGGCTTCGAGCTGGCCAGTCCATCGTACGAATGGCGATGTCGCGTAGATACTGGGTCACCACATGAGCAACATGACGACGCCATTATCATGCATCATCTGCCTGCCCTTATCCCATGTTACTTGGGGTCGGCGCAACACGTTTGCTTCTTCCATACCGTTCTATCCCCCGTCATGTTATTACTGACTCCCTTTTCTTTCATATCACTCCTCACACAGTCTATCCATCTTTTCTTTGGCCTTCCTCTCCCTCTCCATCCATCCACATTTATATTCATAACTCTTTTAGTAATATGCGTTTCATCCCTCCTCATCACATGACCATACCAGGACAAACGGTTTCCTTTCAACTTTTCTGCCACTGGCGCCACTTTCAAACTACCTCTAATATACTCATTTCTCACTTTATCCAATCTCGTCACGCCGCACATCCATCTCAACATTCTCATCTCTGCTACATGCAATCTCCTTTCATCCATCTTTTTCACAGCCCAACATTCCGATCCATACAGTATGACAGGTCTTATCACGGACTTGTAGATTTTCCCCTTTAACTTGAGGGGCATCCGTGGGTCGCAAGTTGTTCCAGTGACCTGTCGCCATTTCATCCATCCTGAGTTGATCCGTTGCGTTACGTCTCGGTCTACCTCGCCATTTCCTTGGACAAGCGACCCTAGGTACCGAAAGTCGGAGCAGATTGGTATGGGTGTTCCAGCGAGAGCTATGGGCACGGAACTGGAGAGACCGCCGAAATCGCAAAACAAGTATTCAGTTTTGCTTCTGCTCAATTTCAGGCCAACACTCTCCAGTCTGTGCCACCACACCTCCAATCTGCTCTGGACCTCTAGGCCACTCTCGGCAACCAGCACAATATCATCAGCAAACAGCATACACCAGGGTGCCTCTTCCTGTATGTCCGACGTAAGAGCGTCCATTATCAACAAGAAGAGATAGGGACTGAGAGCCGACCCTTGGTGCAAGCCGACTGCCACACTGAAGCTGCCAGTATTGCCCACTGTCCATATGTGTACCACTGTGCATATCCTGCCCGTTATATCCTGCGTAAGGTATCACATGGTCTGCGAGGATTTCAGTAATGTAGCGATGAAAGTCAAACCAGGTGTACGGCCTGCCGGTTCTATGAAAACTAACGCTGTATGTGCGGTTAACGAGATGTCGCCCCAGACCATTACCGATCCTCCTCTATAAGCAACAGCTTCGTCGATGCAACACTGAGAATAACGTTTTCCAGGGCGACGATAAACTTTCTGACGTCGATCACTTCCATGTAGACTCACTCTGCTTTCATCAGCGGAGAGTACATTACTGCTCTAACGTCCAATCCCTATGCTCTCGATCAAATTCAAGTCGTGCTTGATGGTGGGCTACCGTTAATGCTGGGCCTGTTGCAGCTCTTTTTGGAGTCAGATTCCGTTCAGCAAGTCTTCTTCTGACGGTATCTGAACTTATGACCAGTTGGCGATCATAACGCAGACTTTGTTTGACTTGAACTGCGTTGAGGCGGCGATTTCGCAGAACAGTAAGTTGGATATAACGAGCATCTGCTGCTGATGTAGCCCTAGGTCTGCCTAGACCCGGACGGCGATCGAATGCTCCAGTCTCTAGGTATCGTCTGTAAACTAGTTGCACCGAAAATCTGCTGATTCGAAGTCTTCGAGCGACCTCACTTTGCGCAACGTTGCTGCTTCCTGAGGTGTCGTATTATTATTGACCGAAAAAAAGTAGCAAAAATACACGTGTCTGAGCAAATGATGCACAAAAACAAACGAAAAGATAAGAAATATCCGACTACCCTAATTGTAGAAAAAAAGAACGCTAATCGCGAACTCTAGCACGGTAAAGATATCTGTGACTCGGCCCTGACCTTGAATTACTTACCTACAGCTGCGCCACGCCGCACGGTACGTAAACACCCGATAGGGCTGCTCGCCTACAGTATTTTAATTTCATCTACCTACTTGAGTTTCTTTCTAGTTTTGTGATTGTCAATATTAAATTTTTAATTTAAAAATAATAGGAAGTGTTCAATAAAAATACATGATGTGTTTTTTGATTAGTTGTTTTAATAAAAAAAACACCCTTATAAATTTGCGACTGAAAAATATTTGCGCCTCGACTGAGAGTACGAAAAGCTTTATTGTTAAATTTAATTGTATAAAAAATCCGCATTCGGATAAAAAGTTTAATTAAAAATAGTTTTGAAAAAACTCTAGTCTAGCGAAAACAGAGCAAAACGTTAGAATTGTGTTTGTTGCTTGATTACAATGCTAGTTGGCGGTACTTTAGAATGAATTTATAGTCATTCTAATCAGCATCAAACGCACTTTCTGTAAGTATAACTTTGATAGTTTTAAGTTTTATAGTTTATTTGCTGTCTAGGTATTATAAATGCGAAAGTTAGGATGGATGTATGTTTATTACTTAATCATATCAGAATGGCTGAATGTATCTGGATGAAATTATGTCAGAGATTGATTAATTCTGGAATAGCGCATGTTTCCTTGGGATGATAAATCTCTTTTCATGCGGGCGAAGCCGCTGGCAGAAGCTAGTTACAATATAAATTATACCAAAATGAAGACGAACCTTTCAGCTTTTTATAACTATTTTTGTATCTATATTTCTACCCTAAAATATATAATTTGTATTTATTCGCCGTATTAACAATTGTTAACACTAAGAATATTACAATAATTATTCATTTCAAACTATACAATCATTATTATTTATTGTTACTTATTTTTGTTTGCAGTTTCTAACAATAAAAAGTAAGAATAAATAAAAATGATTGTATTGTTTTATTGTTTAGTTTTTTTGACTGTGTGACGATTTTATGGAAAAAATGTAATGGTAAAAATAAATAATTAACCACGGAAAGAATACAAAAAGTTTTTTTTATTAAATTAATCACAGTAGGCAGTAAAAGGAGGACATTTTTTGTCAAAAGATTATTTTTATTTATTTTATTTGAGTATTGATTAAAAAACTTATTCTTAATATTGTACATACTTATAGAAACAATAATAAAACAAAATATACCATAGCAGTATCACTGGTAATGTAAACTATTTCAAGTTGCTTTTGCAGTTTCACGATTATGATTTTCAAAACAGTATATTTTATAGCATTCAATAAAAAATTATCCATTACTAAAAGCAATAAAACTGAACGACACATCGTTAACGTATTTAAGTATTTACAATCACAAGATACAAAAATGTAATAGTTTTAATTGTACATAAGTAATTAATTTATTGTCGCTTAATAATATATAAATCTCTTATGATGTTGTACAGTTGATAAAAGGAATTGCTAGAGTCGTTGCAAATCATGAAAGCATAATTATGTCAATGACATTAGAGGGCTTAGATAAAACGACAAGCTGTCAGCGAAAATGATAACCACAAAATCTAAAATTGACACATGTCAAACCCATAGATTGCTACTGAAAATATTACAAATCAATCTCAAACATTTTAGACTTTCTACAATTGTTATCGATGCAGAAATGTTAACTTATCCAAAGAATTGCAGCCTTAAATATCAAAAACCTTTTTAACCCTATGATAAATTTAATCACTGCTTAGTAGATTCTTAATTCAAAATTTTGATTCTAATTAGAATTTAAATTAAGAATCTACTGATCAGTATTCAAACTGATCATATCATGGTTATTTTTTTATAAATAAGGCCCTAAGACCTTGCAATAACTGACGCGTGTTCATGAAATTCAACAACTATAGTATTTTTCATACAGTATTATGTCAAAATTATCACAAAGATTATAACATATCCACCTTATAACTCCTATCACTGGTCACTTTCAAAGTCCTATAGGCACCATGGATCCCATCATCCAGGTCATCATGTCGATGAAGAGATCTACACGAGTGCGTTCTCGTTACCGTATCGTAAGACCCGTTGCTTCCGCGCAGCATTCTGACTGCGCTTCTGTGACGCGTGCGCGTTCGTACTTCGGGCTTGAGATCTGTCTCGTAGAACTTGCGCTCTTCTGTTTGTAGCCATTTGGAGTTTAATAGGAGTTTCTTTGTCCATTCGTCTGTGAAAAGAGGTGACGCTGTAGTTATATGGATAATTGTAATGTAAGCAGTTCCGTCACCTGTCTTGAGCTGAAAATATGCGTAGTGGCAAGCAAGTTATGTAGCTCTTAGCAGTGATAGTTTTTACATCATTATCATCATCATATCAGTCGAAAGACATCCACTGCTGGACTTAGCCTCCCCCAAGCGTCGCAACATTGACCGGACCCGTGTGTTAGTATTGGAAGTACGTGTGACGTCATTAAATCATGAATTTACACTTTTTATCACAATGGGTTTGCTACAAAATACAAACTGTCATATTTATTAAGCATCTACCGACAAATGTCGAAGTACCTACCTGAATTATTATTGTGTTGTCAAATACCTACAATTATTAGAGTACCCACCTGAGCAAATATTGTTGTGTGTACAGGAAATAACTCTAAACTTACATATAAGCCATAGTGATGATATTCCTATAAAATATTACGTAATTTATAATGATCATTGTGATGTATCCTGGATTTTATATTGCTGTTTTAGTATTATAAGTCTTTTGAGACAATTAATACAAGACTGTCAGTTAGTATCAATATTCTTTCGAATATTGATTAAGAATTACTAAATAGGCGATATTAAGTTCCTTGATTGTCTTTGTACGTTTTAAAAAGGTTTCATTACTCAAGAATTGATTATTGACCTAATTGTGAGAAAATTAATAGAAATGTAGAAAATGGTGGGGACATTTGACAGGTCGACTCGTTACTATAAATAGTGTGTAATTCGTAAGTTGACACACTTCGTTGTGAACTACAAGCCAGTACAGACCAGTTGTTATATTGTGATATTGATATTGTTTTCCTGAATTGTTATATTCTGTGAAAGATGGACTACACAAGCTTCACGTAAGTTATTTGATATTATAACTTGATTATTGCTAATGGTTGTGTTGAAACTCTGTTTTCATATTGTGGCCTTTATTCATAATTATGTTGAATTAATTTAAGGGCTAGTCATGTTCTTTGCCTTATCCTTGTTGTTTTGATTATGTAACATTGAGAAATGTTACAAGATTAATAATGGCCATAATAGAATTAGATCTTTATTGTGATAAACGATATTTATATGGTGGTAAAAGATGTCTATGAATACTTTTACAACCATAGTTGCTTCCGTGGAGTTTCTTGCCCTTCTTCTCCACGAGAACTAGGTCTAGCGAACGGGCGGTAAGCTATCTGAGCCTCAATATTAATTAATTGACAAGCCTAATTGAAATAAATACCTAGTCTTGTCTTTTTGTGCTTTTCTTCATAAAACCTTTCCCTTATACACCAAATACATAGGAACTCTGATACACAGTAAATAACCATCTTGACATATATCGATACTTTTATATGGAGTTCCATCATGATTCTAACATCAGAAGTGGGATCCAGCTCTAGCTTACACAATAATTCTAATGAATTTCATTTTGTCATTTTCATAAACAACGTGTCGACGAGTCGCTGACTCCAATCGCACCAAGGCGATGTCCTAGCGATGCCACCCCAGCCCGTGGCACTGCGAGCTGCATAGCTTGCGGATCTAGAATCTGTACGACCATTTGAACTGCGGTTCTTCATGCTACCATAAGAACAGTTGGTCCATGGATCTGCAAACTATGGTCAGAGCATCACATTTTGACTATGGACATCTAGCTGACAGCTGCAGCACGAAAACTGCTGAAAGTGGTAAGGCCGTCAGAGGCTTTGTTTTTATTTTCGGTTGTATATCTTTGGTATCATAAAGATATAATATTATGTTTGAATAAGCGTAAACCGATCATTCCTAAGGTTTTAGTTTATTTATCAGAAACTTGTCTAGATTTTTTATTGGAGGGTATTTTTGCAAAAATGTACCCAACTTGGTGATAAAACAGTTGGTGGCCACAAACATACTTGAGAGGTACAAAGGATTTTCAAAGAATCAATATTAGTTAATGGAGGCAGAATAGTAGTTTTCACCAATATTCTCACATTTACAAGAAACTCTCTACTCTGTTTTTCTCTTGGCTAATTTTTTGAGTAAAATTAAAAAGGAATCGTATAATTATTTTCATGAAAAGTCTGTATTAATTAATAAAATAAATATTCTTATTTTCAGAAATATTAAAATAAACAATCCAATTAATATTTTCTTACCTTGCTTTTCTCTATCTGATAACAAATTCAAGTAATTAGTTTTAGGGCTATTAGAGATTGAGATTTTGATATAAACAAATCGTGATCTAATGGTATACAGATATATAGAATTACAATAATTTATTGCAAACTAAACAAAAAGGCTATAAAATTTGCACAACTGGCTAATTAGTCGTCACCAACCTTACTGTTGGTACCCACATCATTTATTTTGTTAGGAACATAAAGATTAATTGACAATAACACTAGTGTGTGAATGTCTAAGTATGTGTTTGTCTGTGACCACACAGCTAACATAGTTCGATTCTATAGGGTCAGCTACATAATAAGTAACTTCTTATAATTGAGTCATGAATAAACATTAAAAAATATACTTTATAGAATAAAACAAATAAATGAAAAGTACATTTTTGAATAATAAAAACCATGTAGGTGTAACTTACCGAGTAGTTTGAAAAATAACATGACAAGAGAAAGACAGAGTTGTAATAATGCCAGGCCTGGCCATCGGCATGGTACATTATAAAAATTGTTTTATCGTTAGTGGTACCTGTTGGGATTATTTTGGTTTTGTTTCTGATAAATAAAGTTCGTTAAAAGTTTGGTCATTACAATGAAGCTTGACATTCTAGATAAATGTCAAAATTAATAGTTGGTACTTTTTATGACCAAGAAAGAATTTAAATATATACCCTCAGTGGGTCTGATTTTAGTCAGAAGAAAATATCTACGTTCAGTATAATTTGCAAAGATATTGTCAGAATTGGCCGAGCGATGTATTGTTGGTTGGTGAAATAATATTGAGTTATTGTCAATTGTACCACTGAGATATAAAAAAAAGAAATGAAATGGCTGTGCCTAAAAAAAAAAGAAATGGCTGTGCCTGTGGCCTTGAGCCTGTGGCTGTGCCTAAAAAAAAAAAGAAATGGCTGTGCCTGTGGCCTTGAGCCTGTGGCTGTGCCTAAAAAAAAAAGAAATGGCTGTGCCTGTGGCCTCGTGCCTGTGGCTGTGCCTAAAAAAAATGGCTGTGCCTGTGGCCTTGTGCCTGTGGCTGTGCTTAGAAAAAAAAATGGCTGTGCCTGTGGCTTGTGCCTGTGGCTGTGCCTAAAGTAATTTTCCCTCTCCTTTACCCTCTCCTTTTCTCTTTCCTTTTCCCTCTCCTTTTCCCTTTCCTTTTCCCTCTCCTTTTCCCTCTGCCCTTTTTTTTAGAATATTAAATTGTACATATGTTAATATATTTGTAACTTTAAAGTAATCGATTACCAGAAATGAAATTCAAGCAGGATGACCAACATGGTCATCAATAAATAACAACAAGTTTGTTATATTGTAATAAAATTATGAAAAACTTATCTTATCAAAAATGTACTTCGAGAACGAAGTACATGTCAGAATGGCCGTGTTAGTATTGGAAGTACGTGTGACGTCATTAAATCATGAATTTACACTTTTTATCACAATGGGTTTGCTACAAAATACAAACTGTCATATTTATTAAGCATCTACCGACAAATGTCGAAGTACCTACCTGAATTATTATTGTGTTGTCAAATACCTACAATTATTAGAGTACCCACCTGAGCAAATATTGTTGTGTGTACAGGAAATAACTCTAAACTTACATATAAGCCATAGTGATGATATTCCTATAAAATATTACGTAATTTATAATGATCATTGTGATGTATCCTGGATTTTATATTGCTGTTTTAGTATTATAAGTCTTTTGAGACAATTAATACAAGACTGTCAGTTAGTATCAATATTCTTTCGAATATTGATTAAGAATTACTAAATAGGCGATATTAAGTTCCTTGATTGTCTTTGTACGTTTTAAAAAGGTTTCATTACTCAAGAATTGATTATTGACCTAATTGTGAGAAAATTAATAGAAATGTAGAAAATGGTGGGGACATTTGACAGGTCGACTCGTTACTATAAATAGTGTGTAATTCGTAAGTTGACACACTTCGTTGTGAACTACAAGCCAGTACAGACCAGTTGTTATATTGTGATATTGATATTGTTTTCCTGAATTGTTATATTCTGTGAAAGATGGACTACACAAGCTTCACGTAAGTTATTTGATATTATAACTTGATTATTGCTAATGGTTGTGTTGAAACTCTGTTTTCATATTGTGGCCTTTATTCATAATTATGTTGAATTAATTTAAGGGCTAGTCATGTTCTTTGCCTTATCCTTGTTGTTTTGATTATGTAACATTGAGAAATGTTACAAGATTAATAATGGCCATAATAGAATTAGATCTTTATTGTGATAAACGATATTTATATGGTGGTAAAAGATGTCTATGAATACTTTTACAACCATAGTTGCTTCCGTGGAGTTTCTTGCCCTTCTTCTCCACGAGAACTAGGTCTAGCGAACGGGCGGTAAGCTATCTGAGCCTCAATATTAATTAATTGACACATTCACACCATTTGAACTGCGGTTCTTCATGCTACCATAAGAGCAGTTGGTCCATGGATCTGCAAACTATGGTCAGAGCATCACATTTTGACTATGGACATCTAGCTGACAGCTGCAGCACGAAAACTGCTGAAAGTGGTAAGGCCGTCAGAGGCTTTGTTTTTATTTTCGGTTGTATATCTTTGGTATCATAAAGATATAATATTATGTTTGAATAAGCGTAAACCGATCATTCCTAAGGTTTTAGTTTACGTCTCGGTCTACCTCGCCATTTCCTTGGACAAGCGACCCTAGGTACCGAAAGTCGGAGCAGATTGGTATGGGTGTTCCAGCGAGAGCTATGGGCACGGAACTGGAGAGACCGCCGAAATCGCAAAACAAGTATTCAGTTTTGCTTCTGCTCAATTTCAGGCCAACACTCTCCAGTCTGTGCCACCACACCTCCAATCTGCTCTGGACCTCTAGGCCACTCTCGGCAACCAGCACAATATCATCAGCAAACAGCATACACCAGGGTGCCTCTTCCTGTATGTCCGACGTAAGAGCGTCCATTATCAACAAGAAGAGATAGGGACTGAGAGCCGACCCTTGGTGCAAGCCGACTGCCACACTGAAGCTGCCAGTATTGCCCACTGTCCATATGTGTACCACTGTGCATATCCTGCCCGTTATATCCTGCGTAAGGTATCACATGGTCTGCGAGGATTTCAGTAATGTAGCGATGAAAGTCAAACCAGGTGTACGGCCTGCCGGTTCTATGAAAACTAACGCTGTATGTGCGGTTAACGAGATGTCGCCCCAGACCATTACCGATCCTCCTCTATAAGCAACAGCTTCGTCGATGCAACACTGAGAATAACGTTTTCCAGGGCGACGATAAACTTTCTGACGTCGATCACTTCCATGTAGACTCACTCTGCTTTCATCAGCGGAGAGTACATTACTGCTCTAACGTCCAATCCCTATGCTCTCGATCAAATTCAAGTCGTGCTTGATGGTGGGCTACCGTTAATGCTGGGCCTGTTGCAGCTCTTTTTGGAGTCAGATTCCGTTCAGCAAGTCTTCTTCTGACGGTATCTGAACTTATGACCAGTTGGCGATCATAACGCAGACTTTGTTTGACTTGAACTGCGTTGAGGCGGCGATTTCGCAGAACAGTAAGTTGGATATAACGAGCATCTGCTGCTGATGTAGCCCTAGGTCTGCCTAGACCCGGACGGCGATCGAATGCTCCAGTCTCTAGGTATCGTCTGTAAACTAGTTGCACCGAAAATCTGCTGATTCGAAGTCTTCGAGCGACCTCACTTTGCGCAACGTTGCTGCTTCCTGAGGTGTCGTATTATTATTGACCGAAAAAAAGTAGCAAAAATACACGTGTCTGAGCAAATGATGCACAAAAACAAACGAAAAGATAAGAAATATCCGACTACCCTAATTGTAGAAAAAAAGAACGCTAATCGCGAACTCTAGCACGGTAAAGATATCTGTGACTCGGCCCTGACCTTGAATTACTTACCTACAGCTGCGCCACGCCGCACGGTACGTAAACACCCGATAGGGCTGCTCGCCTACAGTATTTTAATTTCATCTACCTACTTGAGTTTCTTTCTAGTTTTGTGATTGTCAATATTAAATTTTTAATTTAAAAATAATAGGAAGTGTTCAATAAAAATACATGATGTGTTTTTTGATTAGTTGTTTTAATAAAAAAAACACCCTTATAAATTTGCGACTGAAAAATATTTGCGCCTCGACTGAGAGTACGAAAAGCTTTATTGTTAAATTTAATTGTATAAAAAATCCGCATTCGGATAAAAAGTTTAATTAAAAATAGTTTTGAAAAAACTCTAGTCTAGCGAAAACAGAGCAAAACGTTAGAATTGTGTTTGTTGCTTGATTACAATGCTAGTTGGCGGTACTTTAGAATGAATTTATAGTCATTCTAATCAGCATCAAACGCACTTTCTGTAAGTATAACTTTGATAGTTTTAAGTTTTATAGTTTATTTGCTGTCTAGGTATTATAAATGCGAAAGTTAGGATGGATGTATGTTTATTACTTAATCATATCAGAATGGCTGAATGTATCTGGATGAAATTATGTCAGAGATTGATTAATTCTGGAATAGCGCATGTTTCCTTGGGATGATAAATCTCTTTTCATGCGGGCGAAGCCGCTGGCAGAAGCTAGTTACAATATAAATTATACCAAAATGAAGACGAACCTTTCAGCTTTTTATAACTATTTTTGTATCTATATTTCTACCCTAAAATATATAATTTGTATTTATTCGCCGTATTAACAATTGTTAACACTAAGAATATTACAATAATTATTCATTTCAAACTATACAATCATTATTATTTATTGTTACTTATTTTTGTTTGCAGTTTCTAACAATAAAAAGTAAGAATAAATAAAAATGATTGTATTGTTTTATTGTTTAGTTTTTTTGACTGTGTGACGATTTTATGGAAAAAATGTAATGGTAAAAATAAATAATTAACCACGGAAAGAATACAAAAAGTTTTTTTTATTAAATTAATCACAGTAGGCAGTAAAAGGAGGACATTTTTTGTCAAAAGATTATTTTTATTTATTTTATTTGAGTATTGATTAAAAAACTTATTCTTAATATTGTACATACTTATAGAAACAATAATAAAACAAAATATACCATAGCAGTATCACTGGTAATGTAAACTATTTCAAGTTGCTTTTGCAGTTTCACGATTATGATTTTCAAAACAGTATATTTTATAGCATTCAATAAAAAATTATCCATTACTAAAAGCAATAAAACTGAACGACACATCGTTAACGTATTTAAGTATTTACAATCACAAGATACAAAAATGTAATAGTTTTAATTGTACATAAGTAATTAATTTATTGTCGCTTAATAATATATAAATCTCTTATGATGTTGTACAGTTGATAAAAGGAATTGCTAGAGTCGTTGCAAATCATGAAAGCATAATTATGTCAATGACATTAGAGGGCTTAGATAAAACGACAAGCTGTCAGCGAAAATGATAACCACAAAATCTAAAATTGACACATGTCAAACCCATAGATTGCTACTGAAAATATTACAAATCAATCTCAAACATTTTAGACTTTCTACAATTGTTATCGATGCAGAAATGTTAACTTATCCAAAGAATTGCAGCCTTAAATATCAAAAACCTTTTTAACCCTATGATAAATTTAATCACTGCTTAGTAGATTCTTAATTCAAAATTTTGATTCTAATTAGAATTTAAATTAAGAATCTACTGATCAGTATTCAAACTGATCATATCATGGTTATTTTTTTATAAATAAGGCCCTAAGACCTTGCAATAACTGACGCGTGTTCATGAAATTCAACAACTATAGTATTTTTCATACAGTATTATGTCAAAATTATCACAAAGATTATAACATATCCACCTTATAACTCCTATCACTGGTCACTTTCAAAGTCCTATAGGCACCATGGATCCCATCATCCAGGTCATCATGTCGATGAAGAGATCTACACGAGTGCGTTCTCGTTACCGTATCGTAAGACCCGTTGCTTCCGCGCAGCATTCTGACTGCGCTTCTGTGACGCGTGCGCGTTCGTACTTCGGGCTTGAGATCTGTCTCGTAGAACTTGCGCTCTTCTGTTTGTAGCCATTTGGAGTTTAATAGGAGTTTCTTTGTCCATTCGTCTGTGAAAAGAGGTGACGCTGTAGTTATATGGATAATTGTAATGTAAGCAGTTCCGTCACCTGTCTTGAGCTGAAAATATGCGTAGTGGCAAGCAAGTTATGTAGCTCTTAGCAGTGATAGTTTTTACATCATTATCATCATCATATCAGTCGAAAGACATCCACTGCTGGACTTAGCCTCCCCCAAGCGTCGCAACATTGACCGGACCCGTGTGTTAGTATTGGAAGTACGTGTGACGTCATTAAATCATGAATTTACACTTTTTATCACAATGGGTTTGCTACAAAATACAAACTGTCATATTTATTAAGCATCTACCGACAAATGTCGAAGTACCTACCTGAATTATTATTGTGTTGTCAAATACCTACAATTATTAGAGTACCCACCTGAGCAAATATTGTTGTGTGTACAGGAAATAACTCTAAACTTACATATAAGCCATAGTGATGATATTCCTATAAAATATTACGTAATTTATAATGATCATTGTGATGTATCCTGGATTTTATATTGCTGTTTTAGTATTATAAGTCTTTTGAGACAATTAATACAAGACTGTCAGTTAGTATCAATATTCTTTCGAATATTGATTAAGAATTACTAAATAGGCGATATTAAGTTCCTTGATTGTCTTTGTACGTTTTAAAAAGGTTTCATTACTCAAGAATTGATTATTGACCTAATTGTGAGAAAATTAATAGAAATGTAGAAAATGGTGGGGACATTTGACAGGTCGACTCGTTACTATAAATAGTGTGTAATTCGTAAGTTGACACACTTCGTTGTGAACTACAAGCCAGTACAGACCAGTTGTTATATTGTGATATTGATATTGTTTTCCTGAATTGTTATATTCTGTGAAAGATGGACTACACAAGCTTCACGTAAGTTATTTGATATTATAACTTGATTATTGCTAATGGTTGTGTTGAAACTCTGTTTTCATATTGTGGCCTTTATTCATAATTATGTTGAATTAATTTAAGGGCTAGTCATGTTCTTTGCCTTATCCTTGTTGTTTTGATTATGTAACATTGAGAAATGTTACAAGATTAATAATGGCCATAATAGAATTAGATCTTTATTGTGATAAACGATATTTATATGGTGGTAAAAGATGTCTATGAATACTTTTACAACCATAGTTGCTTCCGTGGAGTTTCTTGCCCTTCTTCTCCACGAGAACTAGGTCTAGCGAACGGGCGGTAAGCTATCTGAGCCTCAATATTAATTAATTGACAAGCCTAATTGAAATAAATACCTAGTCTTGTCTTTTTGTGCTTTTCTTCATAAAACCTTTCCCTTATACACCAAATACATAGGAACTCTGATACACAGTAAATAACCATCTTGACATATATCGATACTTTTATATGGAGTTCCATCATGATTCTAACATCAGAAGTGGGATCCAGCTCTAGCTTACACAATAATTCTAATGAATTTCATTTTGTCATTTTCATAAACAACGTGTCGACGAGTCGCTGACTCCAATCGCACCAAGGCGATGTCCTAGCGATGCCACCCCAGCCCGTGGCACTGCGAGCTGCATAGCTTGCGGATCTAGAATCTGTACGACCATTTGAACTGCGGTTCTTCATGCTACCATAAGAACAGTTGGTCCATGGATCTGCAAACTATGGTCAGAGCATCACATTTTGACTATGGACATCTAGCTGACAGCTGCAGCACGAAAACTGCTGAAAGTGGTAAGGCCGTCAGAGGCTTTGTTTTTATTTTCGGTTGTATATCTTTGGTATCATAAAGATATAATATTATGTTTGAATAAGCGTAAACCGATCATTCCTAAGGTTTTAGTTTATTTATCAGAAACTTGTCTAGATTTTTTATTGGAGGGTATTTTTGCAAAAATGTACCCAACTTGGTGATAAAACAGTTGGTGGCCACAAACATACTTGAGAGGTACAAAGGATTTTCAAAGAATCAATATTAGTTAATGGAGGCAGAATAGTAGTTTTCACCAATATTCTCACATTTACAAGAAACTCTCTACTCTGTTTTTCTCTTGGCTAATTTTTTGAGTAAAATTAAAAAGGAATCGTATAATTATTTTCATGAAAAGTCTGTATTAATTAATAAAATAAATATTCTTATTTTCAGAAATATTAAAATAAACAATCCAATTAATATTTTCTTACCTTGCTTTTCTCTATCTGATAACAAATTCAAGTAATTAGTTTTAGGGCTATTAGAGATTGAGATTTTGATATAAACAAATCGTGATCTAATGGTATACAGATATATAGAATTACAATAATTTATTGCAAACTAAACAAAAAGGCTATAAAATTTGCACAACTGGCTAATTAGTCGTCACCAACCTTACTGTTGGTACCCACATCATTTATTTTGTTAGGAACATAAAGATTAATTGACAATAACACTAGTGTGTGAATGTCTAAGTATGTGTTTGTCTGTGACCACACAGCTAACATAGTTCGATTCTATAGGGTCAGCTACATAATAAGTAACTTCTTATAATTGAGTCATGAATAAACATTAAAAAATATACTTTATAGAATAAAACAAATAAATGAAAAGTACATTTTTGAATAATAAAAACCATGTAGGTGTAACTTACCGAGTAGTTTGAAAAATAACATGACAAGAGAAAGACAGAGTTGTAATAATGCCAGGCCTGGCCATCGGCATGGTACATTATAAAAATTGTTTTATCGTTAGTGGTACCTGTTGGGATTATTTTGGTTTTGTTTCTGATAAATAAAGTTCGTTAAAAGTTTGGTCATTACAATGAAGCTTGACATTCTAGATAAATGTCAAAATTAATAGTTGGTACTTTTTATGACCAAGAAAGAATTTAAATATATACCCTCAGTGGGTCTGATTTTAGTCAGAAGAAAATATCTACGTTCAGTATAATTTGCAAAGATATTGTCAGAATTGGCCGAGCGATGTATTGTTGGTTGGTGAAATAATATTGAGTTATTGTCAATTGTACCACTGAGATATAAAAAAAAGAAATGAAATGGCTGTGCCTAAAAAAAAAAGAAATGGCTGTGCCTGTGGCCTTGAGCCTGTGGCTGTGCCTAAAAAAAAAAAGAAATGGCTGTGCCTGTGGCCTTGAGCCTGTGGCTGTGCCTAAAAAAAAAAGAAATGGCTGTGCCTGTGGCCTCGTGCCTGTGGCTGTGCCTAAAAAAAATGGCTGTGCCTGTGGCCTTGTGCCTGTGGCTGTGCTTAGAAAAAAAAATGGCTGTGCCTGTGGCTTGTGCCTGTGGCTGTGCCTAAAGTAATTTTCCCTCTCCTTTACCCTCTCCTTTTCTCTTTCCTTTTCCCTCTCCTTTTCCCTTTCCTTTTCCCTCTCCTTTTCCCTCTGCCCTTTTTTTTAGAATATTAAATTGTACATATGTTAATATATTTGTAACTTTAAAGTAATCGATTACCAGAAATGAAATTCAAGCAGGATGACCAACATGGTCATCAATAAATAACAACAAGTTTGTTATATTGTAATAAAATTATGAAAAACTTATCTTATCAAAAATGTACTTCGAGAACGAAGTACATGTCAGAATGGCCGTGTTAGTATTGGAAGTACGTGTGACGTCATTAAATCATGAATTTACACTTTTTATCACAATGGGTTTGCTACAAAATACAAACTGTCATATTTATTAAGCATCTACCGACAAATGTCGAAGTACCTACCTGAATTATTATTGTGTTGTCAAATACCTACAATTATTAGAGTACCCACCTGAGCAAATATTGTTGTGTGTACAGGAAATAACTCTAAACTTACATATAAGCCATAGTGATGATATTCCTATAAAATATTACGTAATTTATAATGATCATTGTGATGTATCCTGGATTTTATATTGCTGTTTTAGTATTATAAGTCTTTTGAGACAATTAATACAAGACTGTCAGTTAGTATCAATATTCTTTCGAATATTGATTAAGAATTACTAAATAGGCGATATTAAGTTCCTTGATTGTCTTTGTACGTTTTAAAAAGGTTTCATTACTCAAGAATTGATTATTGACCTAATTGTGAGAAAATTAATAGAAATGTAGAAAATGGTGGGGACATTTGACAGGTCGACTCGTTACTATAAATAGTGTGTAATTCGTAAGTTGACACACTTCGTTGTGAACTACAAGCCAGTACAGACCAGTTGTTATATTGTGATATTGATATTGTTTTCCTGAATTGTTATATTCTGTGAAAGATGGACTACACAAGCTTCACGTAAGTTATTTGATATTATAACTTGATTATTGCTAATGGTTGTGTTGAAACTCTGTTTTCATATTGTGGCCTTTATTCATAATTATGTTGAATTAATTTAAGGGCTAGTCATGTTCTTTGCCTTATCCTTGTTGTTTTGATTATGTAACATTGAGAAATGTTACAAGATTAATAATGGCCATAATAGAATTAGATCTTTATTGTGATAAACGATATTTATATGGTGGTAAAAGATGTCTATGAATACTTTTACAACCATAGTTGCTTCCGTGGAGTTTCTTGCCCTTCTTCTCCACGAGAACTAGGTCTAGCGAACGGGCGGTAAGCTATCTGAGCCTCAATATTAATTAATTGACACATTCACACCATTTGAACTGCGGTTCTTCATGCTACCATAAGAGCAGTTGGTCCATGGATCTGCAAACTATGGTCAGAGCATCACATTTTGACTATGGACATCTAGCTGACAGCTGCAGCACGAAAACTGCTGAAAGTGGTAAGGCCGTCAGAGGCTTTGTTTTTATTTTCGGTTGTATATCTTTGGTATCATAAAGATATAATATTATGTTTGAATAAGCGTAAACCGATCATTCCTAAGGTTTTAGTTTACGTCTCGGTCTACCTCGCCATTTCCTTGGACAAGCGACCCTAGGTACCGAAAGTCGGAGCAGATTGGTATGGGTGTTCCAGCGAGAGCTATGGGCACGGAACTGGAGAGACCGCCGAAATCGCAAAACAAGTATTCAGTTTTGCTTCTGCTCAATTTCAGGCCAACACTCTCCAGTCTGTGCCACCACACCTCCAATCTGCTCTGGACCTCTAGGCCACTCTCGGCAACCAGCACAATATCATCAGCAAACAGCATACACCAGGGTGCCTCTTCCTGTATGTCCGACGTAAGAGCGTCCATTATCAACAAGAAGAGATAGGGACTGAGAGCCGACCCTTGGTGCAAGCCGACTGCCACACTGAAGCTGCCAGTATTGCCCACTGTCCATATGTGTACCACTGTGCATATCCTGCCCGTTATATCCTGCGTAAGGTATCACATGGTCTGCGAGGATTTCAGTAATGTAGCGATGAAAGTCAAACCAGGTGTACGGCCTGCCGGTTCTATGAAAACTAACGCTGTATGTGCGGTTAACGAGATGTCGCCCCAGACCATTACCGATCCTCCTCTATAAGCAACAGCTTCGTCGATGCAACACTGAGAATAACGTTTTCCAGGGCGACGATAAACTTTCTGACGTCGATCACTTCCATGTAGACTCACTCTGCTTTCATCAGCGGAGAGTACATTACTGCTCTAACGTCCAATCCCTATGCTCTCGATCAAATTCAAGTCGTGCTTGATGGTGGGCTACCGTTAATGCTGGGCCTGTTGCAGCTCTTTTTGGAGTCAGATTCCGTTCAGCAAGTCTTCTTCTGACGGTATCTGAACTTATGACCAGTTGGCGATCATAACGCAGACTTTGTTTGACTTGAACTGCGTTGAGGCGGCGATTTCGCAGAACAGTAAGTTGGATATAACGAGCATCTGCTGCTGATGTAGCCCTAGGTCTGCCTAGACCCGGACGGCGATCGAATGCTCCAGTCTCTAGGTATCGTCTGTAAACTAGTTGCACCGAAAATCTGCTGATTCGAAGTCTTCGAGCGACCTCACTTTGCGCAACGTTGCTGCTTCCTGAGGTGTCGTATTATTATTGACCGAAAAAAAGTAGCAAAAATACACGTGTCTGAGCAAATGATGCACAAAAACAAACGAAAAGATAAGAAATATCCGACTACCCTAATTGTAGAAAAAAAGAACGCTAATCGCGAACTCTAGCACGGTAAAGATATCTGTGACTCGGCCCTGACCTTGAATTACTTACCTACAGCTGCGCCACGCCGCACGGTACGTAAACACCCGATAGGGCTGCTCGCCTACAGTATTTTAATTTCATCTACCTACTTGAGTTTCTTTCTAGTTTTGTGATTGTCAATATTAAATTTTTAATTTAAAAATAATAGGAAGTGTTCAATAAAAATACATGATGTGTTTTTTGATTAGTTGTTTTAATAAAAAAAACACCCTTATAAATTTGCGACTGAAAAATATTTGCGCCTCGACTGAGAGTACGAAAAGCTTTATTGTTAAATTTAATTGTATAAAAAATCCGCATTCGGATAAAAAGTTTAATTAAAAATAGTTTTGAAAAAACTCTAGTCTAGCGAAAACAGAGCAAAACGTTAGAATTGTGTTTGTTGCTTGATTACAATGCTAGTTGGCGGTACTTTAGAATGAATTTATAGTCATTCTAATCAGCATCAAACGCACTTTCTGTAAGTATAACTTTGATAGTTTTAAGTTTTATAGTTTATTTGCTGTCTAGGTATTATAAATGCGAAAGTTAGGATGGATGTATGTTTATTACTTAATCATATCAGAATGGCTGAATGTATCTGGATGAAATTATGTCAGAGATTGATTAATTCTGGAATAGCGCATGTTTCCTTGGGATGATAAATCTCTTTTCATGCGGGCGAAGCCGCTGGCAGAAGCTAGTTACAATATAAATTATACCAAAATGAAGACGAACCTTTCAGCTTTTTATAACTATTTTTGTATCTATATTTCTACCCTAAAATATATAATTTGTATTTATTCGCCGTATTAACAATTGTTAACACTAAGAATATTACAATAATTATTCATTTCAAACTATACAATCATTATTATTTATTGTTACTTATTTTTGTTTGCAGTTTCTAACAATAAAAAGTAAGAATAAATAAAAATGATTGTATTGTTTTATTGTTTAGTTTTTTTGACTGTGTGACGATTTTATGGAAAAAATGTAATGGTAAAAATAAATAATTAACCACGGAAAGAATACAAAAAGTTTTTTTTATTAAATTAATCACAGTAGGCAGTAAAAGGAGGACATTTTTTGTCAAAAGATTATTTTTATTTATTTTATTTGAGTATTGATTAAAAAACTTATTCTTAATATTGTACATACTTATAGAAACAATAATAAAACAAAATATACCATAGCAGTATCACTGGTAATGTAAACTATTTCAAGTTGCTTTTGCAGTTTCACGATTATGATTTTCAAAACAGTATATTTTATAGCATTCAATAAAAAATTATCCATTACTAAAAGCAATAAAACTGAACGACACATCGTTAACGTATTTAAGTATTTACAATCACAAGATACAAAAATGTAATAGTTTTAATTGTACATAAGTAATTAATTTATTGTCGCTTAATAATATATAAATCTCTTATGATGTTGTACAGTTGATAAAAGGAATTGCTAGAGTCGTTGCAAATCATGAAAGCATAATTATGTCAATGACATTAGAGGGCTTAGATAAAACGACAAGCTGTCAGCGAAAATGATAACCACAAAATCTAAAATTGACACATGTCAAACCCATAGATTGCTACTGAAAATATTACAAATCAATCTCAAACATTTTAGACTTTCTACAATTGTTATCGATGCAGAAATGTTAACTTATCCAAAGAATTGCAGCCTTAAATATCAAAAACCTTTTTAACCCTATGATAAATTTAATCACTGCTTAGTAGATTCTTAATTCAAAATTTTGATTCTAATTAGAATTTAAATTAAGAATCTACTGATCAGTATTCAAACTGATCATATCATGGTTATTTTTTTATAAATAAGGCCCTAAGACCTTGCAATAACTGACGCGTGTTCATGAAATTCAACAACTATAGTATTTTTCATACAGTATTATGTCAAAATTATCACAAAGATTATAACATATCCACCTTATAACTCCTATCACTGGTCACTTTCAAAGTCCTATAGGCACCATGGATCCCATCATCCAGGTCATCATGTCGATGAAGAGATCTACACGAGTGCGTTCTCGTTACCGTATCGTAAGACCCGTTGCTTCCGCGCAGCATTCTGACTGCGCTTCTGTGACGCGTGCGCGTTCGTACTTCGGGCTTGAGATCTGTCTCGTAGAACTTGCGCTCTTCTGTTTGTAGCCATTTGGAGTTTAATAGGAGTTTCTTTGTCCATTCGTCTGTGAAAAGAGGTGACGCTGTAGTTATATGGATAATTGTAATGTAAGCAGTTCCGTCACCTGTCTTGAGCTGAAAATATGCGTAGTGGCAAGCAAGTTATGTAGCTCTTAGCAGTGATAGTTTTTACATCATTATCATCATCATATCAGTCGAAAGACATCCACTGCTGGACTTAGCCTCCCCCAAGCGTCGCAACATTGACCGGACCCGTGCGTCTCGCAACGACCGGTGACCGATGACCTGGTGAAGGTTGCGGGGATACACTGATTTTTACATCGTTTCGTTTCAATTAAGAAAACTGAAGTATTCAACTCTAAATATCTCCGATTTCTTAATTATGACTTTGATGTTGATAATGTCGATAATTTTAGCATGAAAACCTGTCAAACATTGGCATTGCAATAGAAAAATAATAATTCTATTTAGTCCGTCAGTGAGATTATCAAATAATATTGGACACGTATTTTTTGCTTTACCAAATCAATAAAAAATTACAAAGAGCTCATCAAAGTTCAGGAGTGGGGGCTTATGCCTTCACTATCTCAGTATAAAGTCTACTAACCGCGTGACGTCACACGATATTTCAACGCATTATATCGTAGTCACTTTATGTTTTCGTGTCAAAAGAAAAATATGTGTCCTATATTATTTATTAATCTACCTGACGGCCAAAAAACAAATTTTCAGTTAACATCCCTATTGTCCAATTTAACAATTCATAGAGATTTGTAGGTTACAAATGATCATAAATATTATCATCATTTCTATAGAAAGATGCCTCAAGAGTAAGATGATGTCGCTGACAACGATGATTTTATTTAACGTTATGGTTGTTTTATTCTTGATATATTTTAATTTTAATTCAATTTACTTTGAACTATTTAAATTTAATTCTAATGTTGACTTAATTTTGGTTACTTTAATTTAATTTTATTGTTGATTTATTTTAATTTTGTTTTAATTTATTTTTTAATTAATTTTGCTCTCATTTTGATCTTGTTTTGATTTGATTTGATTAATTTTATTTTATTTAATAGTAAGTATTTTACATGTGCATGTAAGATTCACATCTAGTAGATGTCATTCCAATTTTTTGCACGTGTGATTGTACATCAGTTTTGTGAAATTCAACAAAAAATAAAAAAGTGCCGTTTGGAAATTATAAGACAGCGAGGTTAGTAGCAGGAATGACTGCTTATGCTCGTTTACACGTGTATACTTCGTTTAGTAATTCCTATTCTTAGGCCTAGGGAGGCTTTAATTTTTCCAGCTTGCTTATGAACTAAAACACAATGTGTCCGGACTTGTAGTTATAAAACTTTTAGGCCGTAAAATACAGATAATTTTATCAATAAAAACACCCATGGCTCTGTCTTTAAGGGGTGAAATCACGACTCCTTAAAGATAGAGCCATTTTAGTGCCTGACTTTCTTATTACGATATCCACATAGTGTAACAACCATAACTGTGGACTTAGGTCTCACAAAGGCCTACATTTAATGTATTTTTTACGGCCATAGCAAAGAAAATAAAAAAAAAAACAACTAATAGGTTTTTTTTTTAAATCGAAAAAATCGTGAGGAAACCGGCCTGTCCTAGAACCAAAAATTCGAATACATGTGATATCAACCAACCCGCATTGGTCCCGCGTGGTGGATTACGGTCCATTCCCTCTCACAGAGAGGAGGCCTGTGTCCCAGCAGTGGGAACATTAAAAGGCATATGATGATGATGAAGATATTTTTGTATTGAGCCATAAAAGACAAATTTTAAACGAAATTTTACAAGTTTTTATTGCATTTCCTAAATTTCTGCATTTTTTTTAGAAATTAACTCATTGGTGGCTTTTTTGTCAGTCTTTTAGTTGCTCTACACACTGACAGAAGAATCAGGTAAAGAGATAGAGATAGAGCTATCTAAGCCAATTAGTTTTAATTTTATTTAACGCCTAAACAGAACCCCTGCACATTTTTGCCTATATTTTATGCAGAATTTTAGGAAATGCAATACAAAATTGTGGGGATTAAACCTTTTTTGTAGGGTATTTTTATCGATAAAATTAAGTGTATTTTATGGCCTTCAAGTTTTATTACTACAAGTTCGGACACATTGTATATAAAAACCATACCATTAAGATCCTTCATCATTCCAGCTCTCCCTCCATACTCATACGGCAGCCCATCTACCGGGAACCTGTCGGAACCAAGCGCTTCCTCAATGCTGTCAGATGTCCCATGCAGCTGGACCACCTTACGTCTCCAAGGGTACAGGCCTATGTGGAGGAGTAAGAGTGACATGGTCTTCAAGCGTTGTGTATTGATTATGTGGACCTCTGTGATGCGGAGGGGGTAGGCAGTCTGGAATATGAGAAATAGTAGAGTTAGTGATAAGAAAATCTAAAGTTGTTCTTATCATAATTAATCAGATAATATCATGTTTGAGTGCATCATAAAAGGTTGATACTTAGAGACTTCCATCACACATCTGCAACTAACAAACATGGTGGCGTGTCGTGGTGGCCCAGTGACTATTAAGACCTCGCCTCTCGTGCTTGAGATCGTGGGTTAAAAGCCGGGCAAGTACCAATGTGATATTTTTCAATTCATATGTACTTTCTTAGTTTAGAAGAGGAGCTCGTGGCTAAATAATAACAGCCGCACAGGTCGATCTTCAAGGTTAAGCAACGCTTGACGAGGTCGGTCCGTGGATGGGTGACCATTTCAACATACCGAGTTTCCTCCGTGCCTCGGAAAGCACGTTAAGCCGTTGGTCCCAGCTGTCATTTGAAGATCTTTGGCAGTCGTTACGGGTAGTCAGAAGCCTGAGATCTGACACCAGTCTTGCCAAGGGGTATCGTGTTACCCAGTCGCTCCATGTAAAACACTGATACTCAGCTGAATCCGGTAAGACTGGAAGCCAACCCCAACAATAATTGGGAAAAAGCCTAGGCAGATGATGATGTACTTTCTAAGTTTATCTTAGACATCACAGGCAACAGTGAAGGAAAACATCGTGATGAAACCTTGATTTAATTTTGGGTGGATAAAATATCGTGGATCAAACGAAACAGGCCGATATTTGGATTACTTGCAGTAGGTCCAAAAGTACTAATTTCTTTTATTCGTTTGATCCAAGATTTTTTGCCCACCTCGTATAGTTGATTAAAGTCTGAAATAGCTAAGTCAGAGGCCTGTGGGGTTCTAACTAACAACATTATGCCTGTATTCCTCGAAAAGTTAGGAAGAGCTGCACCTGATCATCGTCATAATCAACCTTTTATCGTTCCCACTGCTGGGATACAAGTCTCCTCTCTGTTAGAGAGGGAACGGGCCATAATCCACCAAACGGGCACAGTGCGGGTTGGTGAATATCACATATCTTGGCATTTTCGGTTTTAGGACATGCCGGTTTCTTCACGATGTTTCCCGTCACCGTTTTTAGAGCAGAGGTGATGAAATAATTTACACAAAGTAAAGCGCCTGTCTGAGTTCAAACCCACTACCTACGACACGTAAGTCGGGGCCGCGCCGTTACCACTGGACCACCACTACACCTGTAGTACACCTAAATTTCGCAAATTATGTTTAAGTTCCATATATTAGGGAGCGCCTCTATCACCATTAACCGGTCACGAAGTCCAGACTTTGAGCTGTTACTGAAAAAATTTGCAAGAAAAATCTCATAACATTTTGTTCGATCCGGGACTCAAACTCAGGACCTCATGCTCAGCTGTAGTGCTTGCGAACACTAGACCAACGAGGCAGTACAGAGGCCCCAGACAAGTGACATTCTGTCATCGAAAGCGTGGCGATATCGATTGTCAAAAAGGCAAAATTGTATGAGATTGACAAGCGATATCGAAAAACAACGTGATCAATCCCTTACATTTTGACATTTCGACTAACATCTTCGCTAACATCGAATGCCACTTTACTAGAGCCTCTGATACCAATTAACAGCACACTTATATTATAAATTCAAAAGTATGTGAGTCTATGTTTGTTACTTCACGCTCAAACGGCTGGACGGACCTAGATGAAATTTGGAACAGAGATAGATTATAGTCAGGAATAGCACATAGGATACTTTTTATCCCGGGCATATGTTACATCGAAAATTTTTTGGCAATCACGCGGACGAAGCCGCTAGCAGAAGTTAGTTTATAATAGAAATAGGTGAGTAAGCAAATTCAATGGAGGTTGAAGCTTGGACACTGCCGAATATTATTAAAACAAGGGCTTGGTGGAATTATATTGTAATACGACTTAAATATACTACCGCAGATATTCTATTGTAGCAAATAAGGCGCCGATTCCCTTGAGTAGCTGATTTTAAAGTGAGAATCACGTCTAAACGTCTAGTCGTAATTTTTTGGAAAAATATATGTTACATTAGACCATTTTCGTAATAATTTGATCTAAGAAAATTTTGAGTTTTATTCGTATAACATAGTGTAATTAATTTGTAAAGTTATGTCTAAAACCGACAAATACACGACAATCGCGCCAAAACCGCTGAGCGTATTTTAATGAAATCGACACCATCTCAAAGACAATTTAATTATCTATATTTAATCTGAGGATTTTTTTTTTAAAGTCATAGAGTAATTATGAATGTAAAAAAAACTACTAAATTTTGGGTCGCGCGTGTGTCAAACGAGTGCGCGTTTTGTTCCCACAAGGTCATTGGCGTTAGTCGTCGTCTTATATATCACCATTAGTATAAAAATCAAGAATTGATGACGTGATGACGTGGCTAATACCTCGTCACTCGTGCGGACGTCGTAAGTTCAAATCCAGGCAACTATCAATAATGGTTTTTTATAATTTTTTCTAAGTTTGTCTTGGAGATCGCTGATAACATTTAATTACAACATCGTGAGGAAACCTGGACTCTTAAGTTTGAAATTCCCAATCCGTCTTAAGGATTAATGCTTGTTTCTTCTCTGAATGAGAAGAGGATTTTACCCTGCAGTGTCTTCATCTGTCGTAATTAGCGAAAACAATAGTACAACAAAAGACAGACAATAGATAGTGCTATTCCTTACTATAATCTATCTCTGTGCCAAATTTCATCCAGATTCGTCCAGCCGTTTGAGCGTGAAGAAGTAAAAAACATACCAACACACACTCAAAAACTTTATCCCTTATAATATTAGTGTGATTATTTCATTGAAGCAAATAAGTGCATTGAATTTACTTCATCAATATGTTAACTGTATTATTTTTATTTACCTTCATGCACCAAACGAAATCTTTCCAGTAAGTGCCTCTGAAGTGGTTCTTAATATGTGCTGGTTGGAGATCGCTTACGTCTATGAAGATCACCTCCTCGCCAGGAGTTGGGTCTTCACGGAGTCTGGAAGTTAATGAAAAAAATATTTTATAAAGACATTTGCTTAGTGTCTCATCATAATTTTCAGTTTCCTGTCTATCTTCTGTCTGTCTTCTTCCATTCTACCAATTCATCGTCAACCGTCATGCACGCTAACATTCACTCACACAGTTTCTTTAAGACTTAAAAATAAAATTTTAAAACAAGCTTTTTTCGTATTCTACTTAGCAAACCCTTTTGTTTGATACCCTTTGGCAGTGAACAAAAAATAACTAGTCCGCCATCTCGGGCCGCCGCCATATTAGATTTAGAATGACGTCACTTAGCTAACCATGCATTGTCACCCAAACTAAACGTGTATGCTAAATTTCATATTAATCGGTTGAGGATAACTATTTTAAAATTCAGTTGCAAGATTTGATCCGAACACACTTACATACATACCAACATACATTGCAAGTTAAATAAAAGCTTGTAATGACCTATTTCAAGACAATACTATTAGAAAAAAACTTGTACTTTTTCTATTTGCAAAGTGTAAATTATTGATAGTAGTTTCTTCAGCGGAGAAACGACATTAAAGAAAGGTTTCATAAATAACATAACATAATGTGTAAATGTCTGTATACCCTAAAGTGCACCTATGGTATACGCACAATTCACCAGTTATGTTTTAATCCAGACTCCGGGCTGATACTGAAATATTTCAGATAAAAAAACCCAATAAAATTTTGCCCAACCGAGGCATCGAACCCGGACCTCAAACGCAGCAGTCACACTTGTGATCACTAGAAGAACCAGAAAGTTCCCGTCAATTCGCTATATCTTGGCTAATTTCACAAAAAATCGTAAAAATTAATACTTTCCTGGACCAATCTTTGCTCAGTAAAAGTTAAGTTACTAAAAGAGTTCATAAACTAATAATCATCATATCAGCCGAAAGACGTCCACTGCTGGACATAGGCCTCCCCCAAGCGTCGCCACATTGACCGGTCCCGTGCGTTCCGCATCCAGCGGATCCCCGCAACCTTCACCAGGTCAACCAGGTACCGTATAAATAGGTAAAGAATTGCACCATCCCATATCTATCCGTGGATGTAGTAAGAGGCGACTAAGGTGCACACCAGAGAATGGGCAGCAGCGACCTCTGTCACTATAACAAGAAACTGCGATCGCCGACCCGCCTGCCAAGCGTGGCAATTACGGCAAACCCACCCAAACCAAAATATAAAACTAATAAACCACCTAAAAGGTTTCATAATTTTAGGAAAGAAAAATCAAATATTTCAACAGCGAATTCGTGTCACAGCTATATTATTGAAAAGTACATAAACCTGAGAGCTCGTTCCTAAGGTTCGCGATGACGAGACGAAACGATATGCAAACAGTCTGGGAGCCTAACAAAGGAGCCTATTGTAACAATCGCTCTCTTTGTTAGACTTGACATTGGTCTTTTGTTTCTATAAACTGATTAAATTCCAATATTCTGAGGCATTTATTTTATCTGTGTTTACTTAGTTATGAGTTGTTATCGATAACGTAAGACTTGTGAGAATCTTGTTTTAAATATACGTTTGTTATTTTAAGATGTTTTGCTGATCAGTTTTGTGTTTCACAGTTGAGTTTAGTACACGGTCGATTAATATATAATGGGTGCAACCTGTATTGCTCTCTGTGATCAATTTGGTCCTGTACTATCCTTTAGAACATGAGTTTTTTTACTATGTACATTCAAACCAAAATTGAAAAATTATCTATGTGTTTGACATCTTAGGTTTTGGGGTATAGAACTAATTTTATGAATCACTAGCGGACGCCTCGCGGTTTCACCCGCGTAGTTCCCGTTCCCGTAGGAATACAGGGATAAAAAGTAGCCAATGTCACCCAGCGATAGTATAGCTTCCCAACGGTGAAACAATTTTTGAGATCGGTCTTGTAGTTTTTAAGTTTATTCGTTACATACAAAAATACAAATCTTTCCTCTTTATAATAATATAGTATACATATAGAAGTATAGATATATATTTTGAGCGAGACTCGAAACTAACAGCAAAAATATCGGAAAATCTCGAAGTTGTCATATAGATACAAAAAAAAAAAAAAAAAAAATCATTACCTGATGTCCAATATCATAAGCCACCTTGCTAGTAACGCCTTAGCTGACAGTGGTCTGTCCAGGGCTGATGGAGCCGGCAGCCTCACCAGGGTCACTCTTCTGCCTCCCATACTGCGAGTCCGAAGTGGCACGATGTATCTGGAAATATTTGGTTGGTACATATTAGTAAATGATAATAATTTATTTATTTTCTTTTACATAACACAGTCAAAGGTCAATTAATTATTATTTACTAGCTTCTGCCAGCGGCTTTGCTTGCGTGAAAAGTGTTTTTTATGCCTAGGGAACACTATACCGGGATTAAAGTAAAAACCTATGAGCTATGCCAGACTATAATCTATCTCTGTGCCAAATTACATCCAGATCCGTTCAGCAATTCTAGCGTGATTAAGTAACAAACATACATCCATCCATAATTTCACATTTATAATATTAGTAAGATTATGCATGTTTTGAACAAGATTTTTCTTCCATTCGTGCGCAAACGCAATCAGGTTTCAATTGATGGGATTATGTTTATTGTATGTACAGCAATTTTCATGAGGCGTATTTATATGTATGATTACACTTTTTATATGTATGATTACTGCCACTATCTATATTCAGGCGGTGATATTCAACAAATGTTACAGGGCATTGACAATAAAATAAAAAACTTTGATAAAAATGACTATTGTGTTATTATGGTGGGAGAGATGGACTTCATACGGACTGGAAACTATCACGACATTATATTTCTTATTAGAGAAACCATCGGAAAAATCAATAACACCAATGTGATTATTTGCCTTCCGACCTACAGATGTGGCAATTATACAACTATATATAATACTAGAATAGAAACTTTTAACAATTTGCTGTATCTGGACAACTTAACTCACGAATATGCCTATTTACTAGACTCTAATGCAGAATTAACTTATGACTATCAAATGTTTTCTGCGCAACAAGGACACATAAATGAAACAGGAATGAAGAATATTTTCACTAATCTCCGGACGACTATAACTGGAATCGATACTGAAAATAATATGACAACATCTAATTCTTCTACATCAGAAATTAAGCATTCAGACACGTTTTTTCTATAATTGTCTGATTGTTATGCATCAAAACATAGCGGGACTCATCAACAAGGTGGATCAACTAACACTACACATGCAAGAACTAGCCGAACAAGGAAACAGTATAGACATAGTTTGCGTCACTGAACACTTCATGGAGCGAGGACACGAGGAGCTTCTTTCAATACCTAATTATAAATTAGCCGCTTACTATTCAAGAAATACGAAGAGAGGGGGCGCCTGTATTTTGGTGAAGTCTGGTCTCCAATACAAAGAACTTCCATATGTCAGTAAAATGTCAATTGAAGGCGTTGTCGAAGTTTGTGCAATTGAACTAATACCACATAACACAATCATTATTTGCATGTATAGAGTACCGGGGTTAAATAATTTAGAGGTTTTCTACTCCAAATTAAACATTATATTGTCAAAATACTGTTACGACTCGAACAAGAATGTAATTCTGTGTGGTGATTTCAACATTAATATTTTAAAACAAGATAAAATATCTCTTGAATTTACTAGTTTCCTATTGAAGTACAATCTATGTTTACAAATTAATCAACCAACTAGATTGCAAAGCAATACGTGTATTGATAATTTTGCACATAATATTTCACGAAAATGTACTCATAGTGTTCTTGATCTACATATGTCAGATCACACCGCACAAACTTTAAAGCTCCCAGTAAAAAAGACATTTTTAATGAAAAGTTGGAGTATAAAAGTGCGTGACTATAGTATTGAAAACTTGATGAAATTTAAAGACTGTTTGAAATCAATTTCTTTTTCTGATGTATACCTCACTAAAGACCCTAACGTAGCATACAACAATTTTTTAGAACTATTCCAATTGTTTTATAATTTATGTTTTCCGATTACGTACAAAAAAAGAACATTACTAAAGAATCCAAATTGGATAACACCTGGTATTAGACGGTGTAGCCAAATAAAAAGACAGTTGTTGTGGCACCATAGATTAAATCCATCTAAGCTAACTGTGAAGAAACTTAAAAATTATTCAAAAAGACTTAAGAAAATTATAAAATTGACACAATTGGCAAAGAATAATTATAAAATGAAGACAGCATATAATAAATCAAAGATGACGTGGCAAATTATAAATGAAAATAGAAGCAACTCTCCACCAGAGTATATAAAAGAAATACATTATGACGGAGTTACATTCTCTAAACCCAAAGACATAGCAAATATCTTTAACGACTACTTCATAAGCCAAGCAGAAAAACTTTCTACTGCTTCGACACAACTGACCACTGACGATAAAATAAATTACTCAGCACAGTCAATGTTTTTAGCCCCTATCATACCAGATGAAGTAAATATAATTATAAAAGGCCTAAAAAATAAAAATAGTGTAGGATACGACGATATTTCAACAAAAGTTCTAAAGTATGTTTCGGAAATAATATCAGATCCTCTCAGCTATATAATTAATGTAAGTATTGAGTCTGGAATCTACCCTGATAAGCTTAAACCAACTGTCATAAAACCTTTATTTAAAAAAGACGATGACAAAGACATTAAAAATTACAGGCCAATTGCTCTTATTCCGGTAATATCCAAGATATTCGAAAAATGGATCTATAGGTCCATAGACGGATACCTCAACAAACATAATATACTTGTGAAAGAACAAAAAGGATTTAGGAAAGATCACTCAATAAATATGGCAATTTATGACTTTCTTAATGTTATCATAGCTAGCATGAATGAGAGAGTCCCAATATCAGCAATATACATGGATATGACCAAGGCATTTGACTTGGTCAACCATGATATCCTGCTAAGCAAGTTAAATGCGTATGGGATAAGGGGAAATGTTTTATCGCTCATAAATTCTTACTTAAAAAATAGAACACAACGTACAGAAATAAGTCGGATTTGTAAATTAAATAAAACCGTTATAAAATACCTATCTAAAGAACGAAAAATATCGTATGGAGTGCCCCAAGGCAGTGTGCTAGGGCCTTTATTGTTTCTTATATATATAAATGACTTTCCCCAGAATATACCCTATCCTATGACATTGTTTGCCGACGACAGTACTATCACTGTTAAACTTGACAAAAATAATAAACACTTTGAAGCTGACATAAAAAATGCATTACAACAAGCGGTTAACTGGCTAGAACATAACAACTTAATTATAAATTTGAAGAAAACAAAAATTATGAATTTTCGTCAAAGAGTAACTAATTCGGAAATAAATGTAAGCTTTAATAATGAAAAAATTGAAGAAGTTGCAAATACAAAATTTTTAGGCTTAACAATCGATAATCAACTTAATTGGAAGCAACATACCTCAATATTAATTAAAAGAATTAGTAAATTTGTTTATGCTTTGTATAAACTAAAGAAAGTAGTCAATCAAGCAGCGGTAGTCACTGCATACTATGGGTATGTCGATTCTATACTGCGCTACGGAGTCATGTTTTGGGGTAACTCCTGTAATAGGGACATGGTGTTCAAATCACAAAAAAGATGCATTAGAGCTATTACCGGCATAAAAGTAACTGATAGCTGCAAACCTTATTTTGTATTGTTAAAAATAATGACTTTACCTTGCTTGTACATACTTGAGACTGCTTTATTTGTAAAAAAGAACATGCATCTATTCAGAAAAGCATCTGAACATCGTTATAAAATGATTAGACAAGTATATAGACATGAATTATGCGTTCGACCATCAAAGACCGCCTTGATGCACAAAAGCATACTTTGCATGGCCCCAAAAATATATAATAAATTACCAAATGGAATTAAGGACTTAAATATTATTCAATTTAAAAACAAATTAAGACATCTTTTATTGGAAAAATGTTATTATAGTATTGACGAATTTCTTAATGATAAATTTTAAGTTATTTGACATTGATATTTATTTAATTTTGACATCTTTATTTCCATTATTTTTTTATATGTTTACTCAATTGTTAATATTTTGCTTGTTTTTTTGTTCTGTCTTGATTTATGTTCTGTTTCGTAGTAATTATTTTATTTTAATATGTTATTCTTTTTTATGCTTATTACTTATGATGTGAAAGAGTGTACACCTTTAAGGTAGATTTTTGAGGAACTAATTATTTATTAATAACATCTCATGTAAAATGTACCAAAAATCACACTAATAAATGAATTTTGAATTTTGAATTTTGAATTTTGAATTTTTATAAGAAACTATAAATTAGAGGTATTTTAGACAGATTTCAACTGGGATGCAAATGATAAAGTTCCTGAAAGATACGGGAATTGATCCTCTGGAGCATGAAAAAGTTACAGGATGTTTTACAAAGCTCCCCCCAAAATTTATGGGAAAAGGCAAGTTCCAGTACTATAGTACCTGGCAAATCGTTGGAGCCGTTTCCGAGATTTAGATTATATATATAATATGAGTATATATATGAGTATTATGTAATTTTGTGTGTTTGTGACTTGTAGCATCATATTGGATCAAACTGTAACAGTTATAATTGGTGATAATAAATAAATAAATATACATATATATATATATATATATACTAGCTGACCCGGCAAACTTTGTTTTGCCATAAAAACACCAAACATTCATCTACCCTACCCTACCCTACCTACCCTACCTACCCTACCCTAACTACCTACCCTACCCTACCCTACCTACCCTACCTACCCTATCCTACCCTACCCTACCTACCCTACCCTACCCTACCCTATATCTCAAGTTGGACCAGACTGCTCACGGTGTGCCAATTTAATTTAAAATCGGTTATGTAGTTTAGGAATCCATCGCGGACAAACATCGTGACAGGAGATTTATATATATTAGAATATATATATATACAAGAATTGCTCGTTTAAAGGTATTAGATTGGGGGGAGCTTTGTAAAACATCCTGTATCTTATTCATGCTCCAGAGGATCAATTCCCGTAGATGCTATTGATGACCTTTTTTTAGGCATTTTATATATACAACAAAACATTGTTGAGCAAGTAGCCTAATATTTATAGTTACGGGCTGGTATTAGTAGTTGAATTCCATTTACTGATAAGGATACAATTCTATGTAACAACAGAACTAACTACCTAATCAGAGAGATTTTCCTGTTCATCACCATAAAATTGATCCCTAGAGAATACAAATTAGTGGCGGAAGTGTTCAATAAATCTAACGCTAAATACGATTGCCATAACGTGTACCTGTTCATTATTTTATTGATTTCCTCTAACACTAAGGTCTACTGAGCTGCTTCAAATACGGATTCATTTTCGTCATAATGTATCTTGTTGGTAAGTTCTTAAGTAGGTAATGGGTGCCTTTGGTTTAATAAATTTTTAATCAAGTTTTTAATTTCTCAAATACCGATAGCGTGGTAACACTTGATATTATAAAGGTGAAAGCTTGTGTGAGTGAGTGTGTGTGTGTGTGTTTGTATATTTGTTTCTGTCTTCTTCACGCTCAAACGGATGGACGGATCTGGATGAAATATGGCAAAGAGGTAGATTATAGTCAGGAATAGCACATATGATACTTTTTATCCTGGGAATATGTTCCCTCGGGATAATTTCCGACTTACAAGCCGGCAAAGCCGCTGGCTGAAGCAACTACCTACATATCATCATTTTAGCCAAAAGACGTCCACTGCTGGACATAGGCCTCCCCCAGGCGTCGCCACATTGACCGATCCCGTTCATCTCGCATCCAGCGCCTTCCCGCAACCTTAACCAGGTCATCGGCCCACCTAGTGGGAGGCCTTCCAACAGATCCGGTTCGCGGGTCCATTCCAGAACTTTTCGGCCCCATCGGCCATCCGTTCTGCGAGCAATGTGCCCTGCTCACTGCCACTTAAGTTTAGCAATTCTTCGGGCTATGTCGGTAACTTTGGTTCTCCTGCGGATATCATCATTTCTGACGTGATCACGCAAGGAAATTCCGAGCATAGCCCTTTGGGTGACTTTAAGCTTTCTGATAAGGCCCATTGTGAGCGACCACGTCTCGGTCCCATAGGTGATCACTGGCAACACACACTGGTCATAGAGTTTTGTCTTGAGACATTGCGGTAAATTGGACGAGAAGATACCACGCAACTTTCCGAACGCCGCTACATAAATGTGAAGAATAATCTTTTCATTAAATCAATAAAAAAGAAAAAAAAAAAAAAACGTCTTTTCATGTTTTTTTTTAACATTTATGTAGGTGCTTGTGGTACTTGCTTTGCTTGCTTGAAGATAATATTGAGAACTAACCCGTGTATCTACTTCGTGCAACGTTCTATTTCCATTATCTAGATACTATACATTATGTTCCAGTAATATCTAGTATCAAAATCCTCGTATATAACTTTAATTTCCATAACAACAGACATGATAATAAAATGCCTTAGATCAAGCCAGAACCACAAACAATACATGGAAATATCCATGATTGTTTGTGGTTCTAGCAAGGTTTAGATGATTTCCACTGTCTCTCTTCAGGGCTAAAACTCCAATTGCACAGCATGATTTTCTTCTTGTGTACGTCTTTTTAGTTCGCTTCTTGAGCAGTCGGGATTTTTGATTTTTTGCATTAACTTTTTTTATTTATAACTTTTTAGTTTACATTTTTTTTCGAAAAAGGTTCATGTATGTGTTATATTTTTGAAATCACCTCTTAAAACCCTTTATTTTGATGTATTAAAGTTGGGCCCCACAATTATAATGTAGCCAGTGACGGTTAAGATTCGATTGACGTAAGAATCATCAAAATCGGCCAGCGCATTTGGTCTTTAGAACGCCACATAGGAACAAACATACGTAGATTGATAAACACATTACCCTCCTTCGGCAGTCGGGTAAAAATATACTCACACATCCTGACAGCTAGACAGTATCTCCTCGTCATCAGGATGCCTTCTATGCCACAAGTCTGTCAGTCCACCTGGACCTCTCGCCGTATAGTACTTCCTTGCTCTCTTGGCTGCTTCAGCTTCATTCCCCTCACAAGTGATGGGGAAGAGACCCAGCACCACCAGTTCCTCGGGAGATGGTTCCCTGGTCAGGTTGTCACGGGCCCATCGTTGAGCGAACGACGCTGCTGGTGACATCCTTGACCTGGAATGTAGAGAAGAAAGAGTTATTAGAGAGAGAAGTATTGGTTGTAACAAAGTTGAAGGATACAGTACACATATTTATTACTACGTGTATTTTCATTACTTCGTGTTTCGCCTGTCGTCGGAATTCTATCAGTTGCACTTGGTGCAGACCGAACGCTCTCAATCAACTTGGAAGTATATAGAGTTGTTAATACTCTTTTAACATAATGTAATTTATTTTAGAAATGGGAGGAAAGCTAACTAAAGCAACTATTTTTACAGCTCTATATATTTCACACGGAAGTCAAAACAAAACAACAATAAAGTACTTAGTTCTGAATTCAAATTATTATACACGATAAATCTAATAATTGATGGACATGGAAATTAGCATTCGTTTGTATTCGGAAATGTGATTATTGCCGATATTAAGAAAATAGTTTTTCTCAAACATGCTTGGAAATGTGAGCATTATTTTGACAAACTTCTTCGAGATAAATCAAAATTGCTGTACTGGCCAAATACATGCGCGCAGCGGCCGGCAAAAGTTGTATGAAAATCTATATCTGCCGTGTCTAGCGGCCAAATAAATTACATAGTAAACTCATATCTGTTGTGTAATTTAAAAATGGAACGATCTTTTACTCCGAAACATGGAAGCTAAGGAGGTAACTTACCAAAGGTTTTATTTAAATTTCGAACTGGCTTGCAAATAGAAAGCTGTTTATTGGAAAAAAAAAACAAATGAACATGTTCATCATTGATTTTGAAAAGTAATTATTGTATTAACAAAATGAGTAAGTTTTAATTTCCGCGCATTATTTGAGAAAAGTACTATACAAGCCTTGGCCACAACTAGGCATTGATGGACTTACGTATATGTGCCTTGGCTTCGCCTCGGCCCACATTTAAACGTTCGTCCATCAATGCCTATTTTGCTGGCCGCTGCAGTAATGTACTATAACTGTACAATCAATAGATTATCACATGGTGTCTGGCAACAAAACTATTTATCACCGCATTATTTGCAAATTGATTCCTAGTGGATATTGTGATATAAAATTGGTGTAGTTTTTAGTCTCAACTTTTTACGTAACTAGACAATATGTGAAATTATTGACAGAAGCGATCTCGGGATAGTGGAGCGGAGAATTTTATTGTAGTATTGCCGACCAGTGGTTGAGAGCAGTGGTGGCCCAGTGGTATCGGCCGCGACTTACAAGTTGTAGGTCGTGGGTTCGAACCTAGGCAGGCGCTTTACTTTGTGTAAATTATTTCATCACCACTGCTCTCAAAAACGGTGAAGGAAAACATCGTGAGGAAACCGGCATGTCCTAGAACCAAAAATTCGAAGACATGTGACATCCACCAACCCGCACTGGGCACGCTTGGTGGATTACGGCCTATTCCCTCTAACAGAGAGAAGGCCTGTGTCCCAGCAGTGGGAACATTAATAGGCTGATGATGATGATGATTGTCGACCTCCGAAAAACTTACTGGGAAGCCTGACTCGATACAATTCGCTGCCAAATACTCAAAAATACATTACAATCTGTTACATCCGCACAATGTTAAAATCCATCTATGTATCCGACTGAAAGACTTGTATCTATGGTCATGAACAATAATAAAAAAATTAAAAAAAACACCGGTTAGTATCAAAAATGCAGGGCTGCTGTGATTGACACCTTGGGTTTTTTTTTTAATCTATTATAGGCTCGCGCTTGACCACTATCTCACCTGATGGTAAGCGATGATGATTATTAAGATAAACTGACATTCTATTGGCGAACGCGATTCTCGTAATGCCAAAATACTTGGGATTCACCACGAGATAGTTCGGTAACGCATGGATAAGCCGATATTTTTTTGACATTTCGAATAGAATGACAATAATCGCATTTACACACTGCAATTATCTTGATAAAAACAGACAAAACGATTAAAAAAACCGGCCAAGTGCGAGACGGACTCGCACACGAAGGGTTCCGTACCATTATCGCAAATACTGCAAAAAAATCACATTTGTTGTATGGGAGTTATTACATACTATACTTAATTTATTTTATTTTAATTTAATAATTATTATTTTTTGAAGTGAATATACAACTAAACATTCTGTGAATATTTCAAGTGTCTGCCTGTTGCCGTTATTAATATCGAGCAAAAAACGGCAAAAATATCACGTTTGTTGTATGGGAGCCCTCCTTAAATATTTATTTTATACTGTTTTTAGTATTTGTTGTTATAGCGGCAACAGGAATACATCATCTGTGAAAATTTTAACTGTCTAGCTATCACGGTTCATGAGATACAGTCTGGTGACAGACGGACAGACAGACAGACGGATCGCGAAGTCTTAGTAATAGGGTCCCGTTTTTACCCTTTGGGTACGGAATCCTAAAAACCAAAAACCTTGATCTAAATACTGTTTATTCTGTTTTTTAAAACAACAACTTCAACAAATGGTGTTAAATTGCACCGTGTAAATCAGGCTTAAGGCTCTTCACGATGATTCGTATCTAAGTAAAACTGTTGATATAAAGTTTTAGAACGTAGAAGGTACAATAATTTTTTGATTATACACAAGATCCTTTTCCTACCATACAGAATTATTCCTCTTTACCACATATTCAAAGCGTATGATTAATTCCAAGGACTTTTTCCATGTCGTTGACACAAAATACTACAATGATCAACTTACTACCCACGACATTGTCCTTGCTTTGTCATAAAAAAAAACAATGTAAAAGATTAGATTCCAGTCAAGGGCGAAGTGTTAACCTCACAGAATGGTCTCACAAAAAATATATCATTTAGAAGCACGGTCTGATGCCTTTAGAAGCAAATCAGTGCAAATTATATGACTTCTAATTTGCAGACTGCTTGAAACAGGTGTCTGGGACTGATTGGATGCGGAAGGCAGCGGACCGGCAGGTAAGTAAATAGTAACTTTTTTTTAGAAAAAAATAGAATAGAATATTTATTTGCAAGAATCACGGTGTTTACAGAGGTGTTCATTTCATAACATTGCATAGTGCTACATGTTTCACCGTTTTAACGGTATGCAAAATCAAATTCCAATTTAATGACATTCTTACATAAATTTTCAATTACATTACATTATTAAAAAATAAAATAAAAATAAATTATTATATATCTAATATACTACACACACTTCTATTTTTTACCATATCATTAAATAAAACAATACATTTAACATATTATCACTTAATCTAAATAATTACTTAGGCCTGTATTTAGATGCCTGATCAAGAGAATAAAATTTACATGGACATTTAACAAAAAATTCGTTAATTGAGTAAAAACATTCCTGCAACAACCACTTTCGTAGTGCCGATCAAAATTTTTTAAAGGGTAATTGGGTATTTTTTTTATTTTTTTTTTATTAATTATTGCCCGACACTAGGAATTTCTTCCTGTATCGTGGGTGCGTTTACAAACATATAAACTCACATACTCAAACATCCAGAGCCGAAACAACTATCTGTAGGGCATACAAATATTTGTTCCGTGCGGGAATCGAACCCGCGACACGCAGCGCAGCAGTCAATCGCTCAACCACTGCGCCAACCGTGCAATTGACTTCGGCAAAGCATTATAAATTAGGGGAGCCATGTGGATACAGCTCTTTCGGAAGAGTTGCAACTTAGGAACAGGTATCTCGAAATCCAAATGTGCAGCTTTCCTCTTATTTGTATTATCCCTTCGTTCAAGTAATGCTAGATTGGATCTCAGAAACTCGGCAATTTCAAAGATATATATGCAGGGTACTGTCATAAGGTTATGTGACTTAAATATAGGCCTACGCGAATCCGACCATTCCATATTAAAAATTGCGCGGATACATTTTTTTGTCGAGCAATTATAATTCGATGTATTTCTGAGGAGTTGCCCCATACGAGCGAATAACTGAACAGACATAAAATATGCATGATACACATATATTTTTATATTGGTAGGCTCCCATTTGGCCACTATCTCACCTGATACCATCAGACAATGACGTGATCGACGATGGGGCACGCTTGCCTAGAAGTAACCTATTATAGAGATTTTGGGGTCACCTTTACTGAGGATCTATCATTTCGAACTCATGTCGTGCAAGTGTGTAAAAAAGCCTTCAAAAATCTTGGGTTTGTCATCATGCGAGAAACTCGGGACTTCACTAACATGGCAGCAGTGAAATCGCTTTATAATGCGTTGGTGCGAAGCAACTTGGAAACTAGTGCTATCATCTGGAATCCTTATGAAACTAAATATTCTCAGATGGTGGAAAAAATGCAGAACAAGTTTACACGGTACCTCTACATGAGGCAATTTGGCGTCTATCCGTTTTACCCGCTTATGTACCCAACTCTCTTTGTAATAGGAATGGTTGGGTACTATAAGTTGGAAGTAAGACGCAATCTTGCTCTGGTCAAATATGTCTTTATGGTGATTCGTGGGATGCTAAACAATCCGCAAATCTTGGCTTCGTTGGGATTACTCGTTCCAAACAGTAGGCTACAGTTGGGGCCGAGGGAGTGTCTGTTTAAAACTCCGGTAGCCCGTACAAACCTATTAAAGTTTGCACCCGTATGTCGGGCGGTTACAATCATTAATAGCATCTCTCAACGGTTGGACAATTTTTCCTGCTCTTTGGCGGAATTCCAGAGGGTGACCGTTAGTGTGTTTTCCTCTATGTAAATTGTGCCGGCACAAGGAGCCGTTACTTGGGACTGGTCTATCATAGACGCAAGTAGGTGTGTGATCAGTTTTCGGGGGGCGTCTCTGGGTGTCGCATTGTATGACTACTTTTATTACCTTGGGTTCTACCTGTAAAAATAATTGTATGTGTAAATGAATAAATAAATAAATATTCACTCTTGACTTAAAGACTGCCAGGTTGTAGCTATCAGGAAATACAGACTCCGGCAGGGGATTCCACTCCTTAGCTAAAACTTCTCTTGGAAATTGTCACTAGTTAATCATAGGTAACAATAAATAACAAACAATAATACAACACAATAAACAATACAATAATATAACAGAACCACACAGTTTCATAGATAAACCACATAAGTTACCTAGTTTCCAACAGCCATACAAAACACTAACTCGATAATTCAGAGGCCTTCGTACTCCTTTACCACAAAAGATCTTATTGTTTTGTTACCTACATTATTATGTTTATGCATAACGAAACACTTAACGGGTTTCTAAGAGCCATGAGCAATGTCCGTTATGTAGTTTTAAGTATATAACTAGTACATAATAAGATGCATTGAAGGCACGTTGACCTTATGAGTCAGAGATGGACTGAGAGAATAATTTCTTTAGATATATCTAAAGGAATTATATAATCACTCATATTTTATAAAATATGAGTGTGTTTTCCATATTCTCATACGGAGCAGAGACGTCGACTCTAAGAGCTGCTGATTGGAAACGTATTGTTTCTTTCGAAAAGTGGTGCTATAGGAAGATGCTGCGTATATCGTGGACGGCACACAGGACGAACCTCTTGAAAATGCAGGAGCTCAAAATTGAGAAAAGACCTAGATCATCGAATGTGTCCTCCCGCAAAGAATTCGACTTCTACGGCCATATCACCCGCAAATCTGATGATAACCTTCTGAAGGGTAAGGTAATTATCACTGGCAAAGTCGAGGGTAAACGACTTAGAAGAAGAAGATTTTGCCCTGGTCAGACCAAATCCGCGCCTCCTTAAACATGAAAGCCTCAGAAGCCGTGATGTTGCTAAAAGTAGGAGCAAGTGGAGAATCATAATCAAGGAGATGGTTTTGAAACCATGATGTGGTCACGATCCCCGCCATTGGCTTAGAAGTCAAATATCTTGCGGAGGCACACATTCAACAATCTAGGCCTTTTCTCAATTTTGAGGTCCTGCAATATCGAGATGTTCATCCTGTGTGCCGTCCACGAGATACGCAGCATCTTCCTGTAACACCACATTTCAAAAGCCTCGATGCATTTGCGATCAGCAGCTTTCAGAGTCCACGACTCTGCTCCTTACAAGAATATGGAGAAAACAAGGGAGCTGACAAGTGACAGTTTTGTCAGGTTCGAAATGTTGCGGTCCTTCCGTACTCTCTCGAGTTGCGACATGGCACTCTTTGCCATTCCAATGCGGCTGCGAATCTCATCTTCACACGATCCATTGTTACTTATACTAGAGCCCAGGTAAATAAAGTGATAATTGCGGAGATTTTATGAAATTCCATTGGTTAATATTGGCACAGCTCCGCTCCGCTCATCCCTCTCCCGTGGCTGCCTACCGGGACAAAGTGGCCTTTGTAACAATCTAGGAATCACGGTCTACCCATGTGCCAATATACACCCAAATCGGATCAGCCGTTGAGGTGTAATTGATTAACAAACATCCAGACTTAGAGACTTCAACATTTATAATATTAAAGTAGGATGTCATATATTGTACAAGTAGTAAGGAAGTTGGCAATGAACTTGAAATTGTGACAATGATTCATTGTTTATTGTAATTATTATGAAGATAATTTTCTTTGTGTCGGTAGGTATTTTCTTTGTTTGTTTCACAGGCGCTAATTTAAAATAAAATAAAGGTTTTACCGGTCGATGGGAGTAGACGTCTTTCAGCTGAAAATTTCGTGATGAAAGGTTATAAACAGAATCGTTACCTAAGGTGTTAAAATGAGTCACGATTTATCTTTGGGATATGAGAATTAAAGCAATTTAAGATTTCACTGTGTTGTAATTACAATGAAGGATGCCTAGTCAGCCTCAAATAAATATAATTTTTAACCGACTTACCAAAAAGGAGGAGGTTCTATGTTCGACATTACGTATGTTTTTTTTTTTAATTTATTTTCCGATATCTCCGTCAATTATAGACCGATTTTGAAAATTCTTTTTTTGTTTGAAAGAGTATGTTCCGACATTGGTCCTATTTTAATTGTGAAGGTCTGATGAAGAACTTCGTAAATATACAACAGAGCTCTTCAATAAATAACGGCAAATCTCTCGGGATTGCTGCAATTGCATTGTTTATACCATTTCGTAACATAACATCACGCCAGTACGCTCTAAAGAGGTACGCAGATGTGTACAGTTCACCTTGGTACACTCTCATTTCACCGGTTATATTCAGTTTCATGATATTCGGGTAATCTATTCTGGCATTATAGGTACCTTACTTAACTACTTGCCTATTAGGTAGGTACAACTAAAAAGTGAAAAATTAAAAAAACCTTTTTATGCAAATAAAATATTACCGACTTCCAAGAAAACTACAAAGTCGGTGTCGATAACGCAAAAAAGTGGTACCTACCAAAGACACCGACTTCCAAAAATAAAGTTATTTTTCACTTTGTAGTTTTCTTGGAAGTCGGTAGTATTTTTTTTGCAAAAAATGTTTTTTCTTTGTTTGTTTTTATGCAACAAGCCAAATGGCAGTTTTTCCCATCGACACATACGATCATCAATACAAAATTTAGATGACGAATTTTCAGAAATACTTCCATAATGCTCACCTTTTTGTGCAAAATTGTATGCTTGTGGACCCAGCGGTTTTAGTTGTGCTTTGTCTCATTGAAACATTAGATAGGTCAACATTTTCTACACACGGGAAAAACCCAGTAATCATTTTAGCCGTCAAAACGCAAAATATATCTAACCTTATTCTAAATTCTTTTAATTTACTAGATACGTATTCAACCCATTCCCCTAACCTACATTTAAAACGTCAAAACCATCGACCATGAAAACAAAATCGAATCATAATCGTATTCCTATTGTAGCGGCACCGACACCGCCACTTACAAAGTAATGACATGACGTCACACAAATCCTACATCGCGCAAGCAAAGTTTGCGGCGCGATTTGAACGTATACAACAGTCCGACGATAACCGTCGGGCAGTTGCCCGGACCAGACACAACACCCGTCTGGTCGGAGGATCCTCCCTTTTCTATGGAGGTTTGTGGGACTTTACACCCTGTTCCACCTACCTCCAAACTGGTGACCCTCGAACATGAACATCAGCGCAGCCTTCGTGCAGAGCTACTTCATCGTGACGTCATCATCACTTCCTCAAGCTTTCGAGCAGCGAGTCACACAGCCAGCCAGTACCCACGGCATCTACGGGGGTATCCTGACCACCAGCATGCAGCGGACGCGCATACCTGGTCATCACCCTCAGCTTCTTTCATCACCGCTCCGACCCACTGGAGCCAGCAGCACTGTCCCGACTCACTGGGACACATCATCACCCCGACTCACTGGGGCACAACCGCAAACAGTTCCGACTCACCGCGAACTCTGCGACTTCCGGTTCCGACTCACGGGAACCAATCTTCCACTGGCCAGGCACGCATCACAAGATGTACGGACGACTCAAACTGCTATCGACCTCCGGTCTCCGGAGGGGAGTGATGTAGCGGCACCGACACCGCCACTTACAAAGTAATGACATGACGTCACACAAATCCTACATCGCGCAAGCAAAGTTTGCGGCGCGATTTGAACGTATACAACAGTCCGACGATAACCGTCGGGCAGTTGCCCGGACCAGACACAACACCCGTCTGGTCGGAGGATCCTCCCTTTTCTATGGAGGTTTGTGGGACTTTACACCCTGTTCCACATACCCCCAAACTATAAAGTCAGGTCGAATTTCAAAACTGACACAGTAGGTTTAAGAAACATTTAAAGAACAATAGTCTAAAATACCAGCATATCCTATCACGTACTTCCCTTGACATTACACGATACTAAACTATTTATTGAACAGTTATTTTACCGCTGAAAATCAACCTTATGTCTTAGATAATAAAGATCAGTATGACGCAAAATTAGGAGTAAAATTACTGAGAACGGATTGTATTCGATTCGCCTCTCTAATGTCAAATTGGGTGGATGAAATACGTAAGATTTGTTTACATTGACATTAGGTAGATGTGTCATTGTTTTTGGGACAATTGAGATAATTTTTGGGTGTACTATGTGTTATTATTTAGTACTGTAATTATTTTAATTAAGTGTTGAAATCGTGTGTGCAATTTTGGCACAACTAGCAGTTCTTTTATTTATTGTTATGTGAGTTGTTTAGTTGTGTGAAACATTTTATGACGCATCGTACTTGAAGTGAGCTATATTCAATCTATAGCTTCAGTATATCCGGCAAAAATCTCACCGTGGAAACTTAAGTGAGGTGAAAATAAAGTAAGCTGTAAATATATCCAAACTAAAAGGAATGACCTAAATAGCTCTACAGTTCAATTCAAGCCAAGTTTCCAGGATAGATGTTACAATAACTGAGTAGAACGGCAGGTCGAATGAAAGGTCACTTCACTTAAGATTCAGGGTGAGATATTTGCTAAAAAGATCTAAAACAGTAAGATTGGTAGGGATCGAACATACAACCTGTATCTGGCTATCTTGTCTTAAGTTTATAATCAACTGGCTGTCCCACGCGGCTTCGCTCCCGTCTACTGGATACCTACCTACCCTAGATACATGAATGTTGCGTAACTTTAACCGTTTGCGTAGCGCACGCAACGGGAGCTCTCAAAAAAGGAATAATTCTGCCCGATTTTGCAACATTTTTCATTTATGCTGCGCTCCTATTCGTCGTAGTGTGATGTTATATACCTATAACCTTCCTCGATAAATGGACTTTCCAACACAATAATAATTTTTCAATTCCAACCAGTAGTTCCTGAGATTAGAGCGTTAAAACAAACTCTTCAGCTTTATATTATTAGTAATCAATAAGGAACATGCAAGTAGCCAGCAGTTAAAAAGAAAAATAATTCTTTATTATTATTTGGTTGCATGGCATTACTTACTACCGAGCGATACGTCGTAATATTGACGCCTACCAATATTGATAACTAATTTTCCAAAATAGGGCAGACCACATCTGCTTTCTGAGCGATCCATCAATAAACCGATTTTGACATAATAATATGGCAGTTTGTTAGTTGGAGGTTTGGTTAGAACTTGGTGAAGTGGCAGTGAGTGAGACATTTTGCTCATCGAGTTTACTTCTGCTTACTAATTGAAGTAGGCAGTGACATAAACATACATTATTATATAACGATGTTACTCGGCGCGGCTGTCTGTCTTTCTGTTCGCGATAAACTCTAAAACTACTGAATGGACTTTCATGCGGTTTTCACCAATAGACAGAGTGATTCATGAGGAAGGTTTGAATGTTTAATTTGTCAAGGTTTTGTGTGAATTGATTAAAATATGACGATAATTGTTGAAAATGTCGGCAAAAGACAAGCCGCCTGAGAGCTTTAATCGAAAATGCTGCCTAATCCCTTTGAGATATTACAAAACAATGTAAAGTGAAATTGTTCCTCTTTTATAGGACTACAGAAAAAAAACCGCGATGGCATAAGTCCATTTTTTAATGATAATTATAATGAGTATCAACTAAAAAAAACGCGCGCGAAAATTAAGTCAAGCGCGGGTCTCACATCGATGACGGGGCCCTACGACAGAGAAAACATGTAGGCATGATAATTATGCTCTACTACACGAGCGAGCCGGGGCGGGTCACTAGTAGATTATAAATTGGTTTAGAGATTGTCATGTGTGGCGAGATGAGCATGACTGGACTGACTGACATGACTGGACCCAAATAAAGAGAGGGTTATACCCAGTGGATGAATTTGGATGATGATAATGTAGAAAAAACATCAAAATCATTCTGCCTAGCCTTTTCCCAATTAAGTTGGGGTCGGCTTTCAAGTTCACCCGGTATTTTACATGGGCCGACTACTTACACAACCCAGTAGCTGAGAAACACGAAACCACTTGGAAATACTGGTGTTAGACGTGGGCAAATTATAACAGACCAATAAAATTGTTGGATTGTCAAAATGAAAGCTTATATGATTACGAAGGCTGTAAGTCTTGCAAGATCGACTGTTCTAAAGTAGTTACCGGCAATAAAGTACCATTATAAAGTTACGATATATTTGTCACGCACATAGCTTGCGTAGTTTTTCTCACGAAATATAAAACGAATTTCGTGTACGACAATGAGAGAAGTTAATGATGTAAGTCGTTTAGTTACTGTTAAGGCTGTAAAAGAAATACACTTACGTATTGCTGATAGGGTCCCGGGAAATTATTTTTTATGATTTTCACGCGCGTGGTGTATGTGGTGTTTTGGTGGACATCCCACCCATACGTACAAAGCGTTTTGCGAATACTTTCATTGTGCGCACAGCTAAGGATTGAAATTCCCTGTCGGAGTCTTTGTTTCCTTATAGCTACAACCTTGGTGTCTTTAAGTCAAAAGTGAATAGGTTACTTCTAGACAAGCGTGCTTCACCGTCGATCACATCATCGCTTACCATGAGGCGAGATAATGGTCAAACGCGAGCCAATCGCAAATAAAAAAAACCGGCCAAGTGCGAGTCGGACTCCCGCACGAAGGGTTCCGTACCATTATCGCAAAAAACGGCAAAAAAATATAACGTTTGTTGTATGGGAGCCCTACTTAAATATTTATTTTATTCTGTTTTTAGTATTTGTTGTTATAGCAGCAACAGAAATACATCATCTGTGAAAATTTCAACTGTCTAGTTATCACAGTTCATGAGATACAGCCTGGTGACAGACAGACAGACAGACGGACCGCGTAGTCTTAGTAATAGGATCCTGTTTTTACTCTTTAGATACGGAACCCTAAAAAATAATAAAAAAATGTTCAGCTGTACTATTTAGTAAAAAATCCACCGTGACATGTTATGTGAAATGAACAGGAAGAGAGCTGTCATCCTTCAGGTGAGAGAGATAATTCTCTTCAAGCTAACTCCACTTACATTTTAACAGTGTGATTTTTACAGAGTAGATGTCAAGATGTATGAAAGTAATCGAAGCCAAAGAGTATGTAATGATCGTAGCGTGTGGAGATCAGTTTTTGCCTATCCGAAAAAGGCGTGACTTTATGAATATATTGTAAGTGTCGGTGAATAAATCGACTATAAATCAGTAATGACCATGAAAAGTCAAAGTTGTAAAATATATTTTAGAGAAAACGAACTCTTAACTTAGTTATCTCGGATCGTTTAAAAAAAAAATGTTATTGGTTACATTTCGAGTAGTGTGCGATGGAATTGCATGAACTAATTCCTCCTAGTCCGTTCCATCATCGGACTACAAGACGTACGGCGATGCGTCGTCGGTACATGGTAGACATCCTACCCATACGCACCAAACGTTTTGGGAATACTTTCATTATGCATACAGCTAAGGAGTGGGATTCCCTGCCGGAGTCTGTATATCCTAATAGCTACAATCTGGAAGTCTTTAAGTCAAGAGTGAATAGGTTTCTTCTAGGTACTCGTGCTACATCGTCGATAACATCATCGCTTACCATCGGGTGATTGGTGCGACGGAACTGCACAATTTGATTCCACCTAGCCCTTTCCATCATCGGACTACAAGACGTACGGCCATGCGCCATCAGTACATGGTGGACATTCCTCCCATACGCACAAAGCGTTTTGCTAATACTTTCATTGTACGCACAGCTAAGGAGTGGAACTCCCTTCCGGAGTCTTTGTTCTCTGATAGCTACAACCTTGGGGTCTTTAAGTCAAGAGTGAATAGGTTTCTTCTAGGTAAGCGTGCTTCACCGTAAGCCGCATCATCGCTTAACATCAGGCGAGATAGTGGTCAAGCGCGAGCCTACCAATAAAAAAAAAAAATCTCTGGATTTCTAGCATTTATAATGTTACAATCTCAATATAAATGTCAGTGCCATATCAAAATTATAATATGACGTCATCATTAGTTGGCTGAAGCAGGCGATTATGCATAAATGTAAAAGTTCACAATCACAAGTCTTCCGAAGGTTTCCCACGCCTACGCCCTCTTTGTGCCGTCGATATTAAAATGGCTTAGGGCACGATCATAGTGGTATACGAATAGCGACAGTTTGATGAAGTCTCAGTTGGCGTTTGAGTGGTAAAACCCGAAGAATTTTTAATTACAAGACAATAGGCAGATTCATTAATGATTTTTCAATTAAGTCTTTCTTCTTCGTTTTTTGAAGCGCTTATTACTTACTAAGGTCTCCGCTTTTATCAAAATATATAAAAATGTCATTAATACGACTTGTACTTAAATTAACTGGAAAACATGTTTTTTTTATGGAGATATTTTGATAATTTTTTCTCAAATGAAAGGTATAGGCGTAGAACCATTTTATCCGTTTAAATCATGTAAATCGGTTCACGATTTTATGAGATATTAACTCATTACTGAATGCCAAGTGAAAGGGTCACGGACCTCCCTTACTGCGATACGTTTGTTTTGATCGTGTTAGCGACACTGTCACAGAATAATACTGCCTTTACATTTTTTTCGTATCGTTTCGAAATATTGGTATACATTGGTAGACAGGTTAACTGACGGTGACTTTAGGAGATATTATTAGCTTTTGGCTGCGTCTTTTCACACGTGAAAATGCATTACCGGGATAAAAGTATCAAAATTAGATGTGTGTCTAACTAATCCGAGTCATCAATCAGTCCATAGTCAATCTATATTCTAAATTTCATCCCAACCTAATCATCCGTTGACGCGTGATCTACTTAATAGTAGTACTTGTAGAAAGTAAGATCAAAACACAAAAAATCTCATACTAAATTCTCATTCATCCAATGAACAGATAAATTCAAGAACTGATTATTTTCTGTTACAATATTACAATGTCCTAATAGAACCGCTAACACCAAAGCATAAATGTCCGGTTATCCGTGTATGGTTTATTATTTAATCCGCTATATCATATGCACTATTCACTATGGCGTCTACCTAAAAACTAGTCACGGAACTTCCCATAACACATCGGTAAGGTCACTCTCAAACGATGCAAACCTTTTTTTAATGAGCTTGATCTACTCTATCACGAATTATATTGATAGCTTGTTTATGCATAACTGCTGTAATTTGCTTATATTCTCAATCATTTTAATGCCAATCATTGAAGGCATGTAAATCAGAGGCCTTTCCATGATGTGTTAAAACTATCATGAGAAAGGAAAAAGGATCTAAATTAGCCCAAAACACTGGTCAGTCTACGTACGGATCTTTGATATAAAGCCTGGGTCCGCATAGGGTTTCAGATTGAACCAGGCAGCCTCCAGTCCGCTCACGATAAATATAACATGCATCCTTATTCCAACGGTGAATCGCAGAACGAGAAGTTTTACTCTAACACACAGTCCATAATATACTCGTATCGTACTATTATCGGAAAATCTTAACATAGGTACAAAGTTATACAGTCTGCACAGTGTCAAGAAGACGAAGGTCGAAAAAGAAAAAGATCTTGGTCTAGACACTATAAACCACCAATGGAATTTGAGCAATTTTTTGTAAGTCACGGAACTGATACGACACTGGTGCACATTGGTGCAAAACATTGTGTCAGCAAATTCTAAAAAGCTTTTAATAGACTATGGGAAAGCCAAAAACGAAACTTTGTTTTCATGTTCTACGTAATAACGTAAACTCCATTTGAAATAACATTAAACATGTTTCCAAATCTTTTTACAGTCCGTTCAACTGATTTTGAGTTTTACCCCGTAAACATAAGGATTACATAAATTGCATAAACCTGTTACCAAAACCAACTGTTTACTACAGCTACCATTTATCGTATCACCAACGCAATATAATTCAAAATCGGTTGAACGGGCTGTAAAATGAGCTAATTTAAACGTCTAATGTTATCGCAAATGATATATAGAGAGAGTATAGATAGTTAAAAATCTAATAAAATCATACAATTTCAAAATACTTAGCGAAAACAAGATTTTCTTTGAAAACTTTTCGATGAATAAAATATCTTTTGGGCAGGTAAAGTTGCAATCATGGATCTTCTGTCAGATTTTTAGGGTTATTTTATCCAATCACGACAGTTCTCCAAACGTGTATTTACGGTTCTTATTAGAGAAAACGTTTATTGCCCTAGTCGATCATTCTTCCATACAAACGTAGTCTGGCGATTCAAAATAAAAAAAAATACATCAATTTGTCTCATTATTATCCCACTAGCCCTGTATGAAAACAAAAAACCGGCCAAGTGCGAGTCGGACTCGCACACGAAGGGTTCCGTACCATTATCGCAAAACACTGCATAAAAATCACGTTTGTTGTATGGGAGCCCCCCTCAATTTATTTTATTTTAATTTATTAATTAATATTTTTTGAAGTAAATATACAACTAAACATTCTGTGAATATTTCAAGCGTCTACCTGTTGCCGTTATAAATATCGTGCAAAAAACGGCAAAAATATCACGTTTGTTGTATGGGAGCCCCCCTTTAATATTTACTTTATACTGTGTTTGGTATTTGATGATATAGCGGCAACAGAAATACATCATCTGTGAAAATTTCAACTGTCTAGCTATCACGGTTCATGAGATACAGCCTGGAGACAGACGGACAGACAGACAGACAGACGGATCGCGAAGTCTTAGTAATAGGGTCCCGTTTTTACCCTTTGGGTACGGAACCCTAAAAAGTAAAACAAAATATATTTGAAAGTTATGAGCGTCGAAAGTTCCATATTTCAACACTAATTTCAACGCATCTTTGTGCGCAAAGAAATACCATAAGAAGAAGGAAAATTGCAAAACAGTCACCATACAGGGGCATAGATTAGTATGCAAATAATTTTATTTTGAAAAGATACATTTAGTAGTTTTTTCATGATATCCATATTCTCAAGGGTCTGTTTATAAAATTTCGCGCGCTCGATTTCGTCCTAAATCATCATCCATTTCGCTACTTTGCAAAAATGTGCATTCGTACGCGAACTAGTGTCTCACTGCTCATCACAACATATATCTCTTTCGCACGTGTTGTCGCATGAGATAACATGCATTTTAACCCCGCGCACAAAATCGTACATGCCGTCGACTAAGTTCCGTGCAACCTTAAGGGCCTTCCACCGCTTTAGTGCCGTAAAACGGTTACTTTTTAAAGCATACTCATATTCAAAAAGGTTCCAAAAAAATTTTTTTTTTTTTTTATTGTCTATAGGCTTGCGCTTGACCACTATCTCACCTGATGGTAAGCGATGATGTGGTCGACGGTGAAGCACGATTGCCTAGAAAAAAACCATTCACTCTTTACTTAAAGACCCCTAGATTGTAGCTATCGGGAAACACAGACTCCGGCAGGGAATTCCACTCCTTAGCTGTACGCATAATAAAAGTGTCCCCGAAACGTTTTGTGCGTATAGGTGTAATGTCCACCATGTATCGATGACGCATCGCCGTTCAACTGGTAGTCCGATGATGGAACGGGCTGGGTAGAATTAAATCATGCAATTCCATCGCACACTCCCCGAAATGCAACCGATAAAAAACCGACAAGCTGGCAACTCGGCGGCGATGTTCAAGACTCTGGAGCTTTGATTTGACCAGCGCCTCATTGCCAATAAGTTTCTTGGCCCGCTTTTCAATCGACTCTAGTGCATCAAGCTGGTATTTGACAGCCCAAATACCAGTATATTATATCCCAAGTATTGGTATATTGGTATTGGTTGGTTGGTTGGTGGTATTTGGTCCCAGAGATGAGAACTGTACTATATATTTATTATTGATAAATGTAAAATATATTTATTATTGATTCATGTACCTAAATTTGTGAAACATATGGTTTTTCGTGTAATTAATAGTTTTGCATAAAACATTGTATTAACAACACGATATGTTTCCGCTTCTTTTGGATACTTTTCCAAAACGGGTGTTTAAAATATTTTTACAAAGAAAAATTGATGGCTGGAATTTCTTCATAACTAACATAGCATATGTAAATCAAAGAATATTTAAAAAAAACTGTCCAAAAAGAGGTACAATATTGATATTCTGGCTTCGAGCGAGCGCACAGCCAGTACTGCTTTAAAATTGGGGCATATATACGCCTTAAAACATGTCCAGTTTGTTATCAAACGAGTATTTTATGACGGTTATCGAAGTAATTACGCTTATCTTTACGGTAGCTTGGTATGAAGGTAATGTATATAGTTTATAGATCAAGAGTTAAGTACTGAGCTACCTAAGTATCTCTATTGATTTTGTTACCCTGAACACTGCACTGGGTAATACCTGTTTTTTCCATAATCTGTTTATGTTTTCCTCTAACCTCTAGCGGAAATAGTTTATGATAATATGCCACATCTATTTTTACCACATCTATTTTACAATTTACATTTATTTTGCGTCATAAAATAAAAACAAATAGTGTTGCTACTTGGTGAAGTAATGCTACATTTTGACGTGTATTTTTCAGGTCAAAACACTGTTTTACAATATCTTACATTGTTATTACAGGTGTTTTATTACAATTAATGCAATAATATGCAACATAGTGTAGTAAGAATGTTGTTAGTTTTAGAAATAAATACATCATGTCTAAATTCTTGGCGTTTGTTCGGATTGCATAAGAAAAATCTTAAGATTTAATAGCAATGTTAAAATAATCAGTATTATTATTTTTTGGTTGCATTAAATTTGTGTTAAAATAATTCCTCGCCAGTGTAAAAGTATAAAATTAATCTACGGGATAATCAAGGCCATGATCTGTGTTCCAAAACCAAATCCGAACATAATAAAAAAAGTTAATTAAAAATAAAAAAACCCGACTGCTTCAAAAGCAAACTAAAAAGACGTAAACAAGAAGAAAATCATGCTGTGCAGTCGGAGGATACATATTCGCGAGCTGGCGGACCAAAACCAGATGTATCCTCCGACTGCACAAAGTTTTTTCCAATTTTAATGTAGCCAGTGACACTCGCAGGATTAAGACGAATCGATTGACATAAGAATCATCAAAATCGGCCAACGCGTTTGGTCTCTAGAACGCCACATAGGAACAAACATACATACATACATGGACTGATAAACACATTACCCTCCTTCAGCAGTCGGGTAAAAAGAGCGCTGAATGACTATTTTTTGCAGAAAGATGATCTATTTATCATTGCCTGCTTGTCCGTCCCACTTGAAATGATCAGTTTCCTTCCATAACAAAGGGGAGCTAGACTTGACCTGATCTTATCTATGAGCTAGATCTCACGTCTATCTTATTGCCTGGCTAACGAGGATGTCACTGCTTATCAAAATAATCTTGCACATCCCATTTTAAAAACGAAATACGACGGGATTTTTACATCGACTCTTATGTACCGAATAACTCACAGTATTTAGAATGTTGAAATAGGTTCGGTTAACGCAGGTAGTTGGAAATGGAGTGAAAGATTTCTTTGGGTAGCAGGTGGATGAGAAGTCGGTAGTCGAACCAGCGCAATGCAATAGAAGCTCCATTGCACTAGTTTGTCTGCCGACTTCAGCGTGCCGAAAGCAGTTCTGTGGATGCGTTGCTCATATAGAGACAACTGCCGTCTTTGACTTGAAAACTTGGTTGACTTCGGCGGCAAACTGAGTCGTCATATGACTAGACGCTTATATTGGGTTGACCTAGTGCAACTGCCCAATTATTGGGCAATAATACAGTGCGAAATACGCCGATAGTTGGGAATGGAATGAAATATTTCTCTGGGTTGCAGGTGGATTAGAAAGATTTAGGCATAATAGGGTCTTAAAAAATATATGTTCATTTTTAATCAACTATCCTAAGGACAAATTTTTAATGAAATATCAGGCTCTTAATTCACATTTCAAGTACATTTGAACGTATCATTTAAAATTGATTCCAATAGATGGCGCAGTTTTATATTTCTGAGGCATGCCACTCAATTTTTTTAATTAGTATTGTGCACACTATTTTTTTGGAATCCATTTTGGTACAATGAAACTGTAAAAACGTGCAAAAATACTATAAAACAAATCATCACTGAATTAAAAAAAAAAAAATCACGAACCGAGAAAACTCTTTTAATTGCAAGTCGCTGCTATAGCCGTGGAACGGAATCGAACGCGATCGAAGTACTTATAAAAATAATCATCTTAATCAGACGAAAAACGCTAGTTACGTCGGCACGGTTTCTTTGTAAGGGATGAGGCTTCTGTACGCTAGTATTATATTTTCTGTGGCTTTGTTAACCTTAAAGACGAAGGCTGAATATTTATCCCAAGCTGTTAAATATTATAGGTATATTTTCGTTCAGTTATTGATTCAATAGGAATGAAATGAATTGTCTTTCAATCTGGTCTTAATTGGACAACATTTCGACCATTTTGATCTACTAAAAATAGACAAATAATCAGTCAACAGACTCCTTAATTAAGGTTCCGCTAGTCGACGGCACGAACTATTTTGAGCGCAGGGTTAAAATACATGTTGTCTCATCCGACAAGATGTGCGAAAGAGATTGATGCTTTGATGAGCAGTAACAAGCTAGTACGAATTGCCACTTTTGCAAATTTGTAGCGTCATTTAGGACGAAAACGAGTGCGCGAAATTTTATAAACAGTCCTTTGGGAGTCTAGATATCATGAAAAAACTACTAAATGTATATTTTCAAAATAAAATTATTTGCATTGTTGAATTACCAGTCTATCCTTGTATGGAGGCCGTTCTGCAATTTTCCTTCTTCTTATGGTATTTATTTCCGCCCAAAGATGCGTTAAAATTAGTGTTGAAAATTACTTTCGACGCTCATAACTTTCTAATATTGTATTTTTTACTTTTCTATTTCCATACCGGGCTAGATAATGATGAGATAAATTGATATACTTTTATATTTTTAACGTACATTGTCAAACAGTGGAGCAATCGCCAGACTACGTTTGTATGGAAGAATTTTCGACTAGTGTAACCTTAAAGGACTAAAAGGGATTAATTGAAGGACATAACTAAGCCTTGTTAGAACTATAAAGTTTAGGAGAGCAAACAAATGAGGGACTGTAAACAGTTGATGAGTAATATTGAACGTAGATGACGGGAACAAGATTATATCTGTTACAACGGCTAATCTATATTTAATGATAAGAATGATCTTGACTGGATTTATGCTTTAATGCATTAGGTATTATAATTACCGAGTGCTATATAGCAATATAAAATAAACAAAACATTCAAGATTTTTGTGTTAGTTTACCAATTGTCTTGCCTTGTTTTTCTACGAGGAACCTATCTGTTTTCAGCATAATAAGAAATACAAAAAATCTAACCGATGATTTTAAAGAGACAAACTTGTGTATTTAACTTTTTTTAGTTTGTAACTTATTAATAAAATAAATCCGAAAACTTGGATGGATGTGTGTATGTTTGTTACTCAATCACGCCAGTACGACTGAACGGATCTAGATGAAATTTGGCCCAGAGATAGATTATAGTCAGGAATAGCATAAAGGACTTTTAATCCCGGGAATATGTTCCCTCGGGATCATTTTTGACATTCACGCGGGCGAAGCCGCTGGCAGAAGCTAGTAATAATATTTATATGTATAGATAATCTTTGGATGTACTACAAATAAACATGTTTGCAGCTTGTTATAAGACATGTTTTTTTATGTCAAAACTAGTAATTTCTTGTGGATAAACATCGAGCACAAGTAAGTTTTTCATAAAATCTAAATCATAGTAGAACACTGTTATAATACAACAGAAAAAAACCTTCGATTTTGAGATCAACCCATTTTCTTCTTTTTCTCTTAGTGTCAGGGTACATTTTTACTTGTATCATAGGTACTGTTTGAGGCGTCGGTCACGTCGTCCTAATACAAGGCAAATACGCGATTATCGCGCGAGTAAGCGATGCGATCAACGCGTGGTCGCGCGATCACAAAAACTGGGTATCTTAGAACGCGAATACACGATTATAATAATGTTTATTGCAGCATTGGTCTCGTTTGAAATGTATTTGTCTTATGTTAATTTATAAGTGGTTATTTAGTGGTTTTATATTATTTTAATTACCACTAAAAATGGTCGGCATTAAAACCCACAAGCTGTTGTGCAGAATGAATGCGTTTTAATCCATGCAGATATTGACCTATACAACAAACCTACAGCCCTGCTAACCCCATAACTCTAAACGTCATCCATCAACTCATGCGCACGCATTTAAAAACAGGGTCACCTAAATCGTAAGCCCGCCATACTATAGCGGAAACAGTGGCTACCGCGAGGTGACTTCCTGTTGCTAGGGTTGGTAAAAGATTTATCGATAAACTGTTATGATAATAATAATATTGTTTTGATCTATGTTGATAGTTTAATGTGTGTTTAAGTTATGTGGAGATTATTATTATAATAATAAGGTAGTAGCTATAATTTGGAAGGTATATTTTTTATCTAAGTGCTAAAAATATATATTTCAATCTAGCTACAATCAAACATCCCCCGAGATAAAAGTATACTATGTCCTAATTCGTGTGCTAAGTTTCACCCAAATCCGTTTAGCCATTAAGGTATGAAAAGGTAACAAACCGATAGACAGACAGTCAGATAGATTGAAAGACAAAGTTACTCATTTAAAATATAGTACCTGGGCGACCGAGCTCTGCTAGGGTGAACATAGAGAACACGACATTTTCTAAAAATGAAACCTAGCTAGCTAGATTTATCGCCCCCGAAACCCCCCGCTTACTAAATTTCCTGAAAATCGTTGGAGCCATTTCCGAGATTAAGATCACCAAACTAAAAACGAGCAAAGAATTGCTCGTTGAAAGGTATTAGATATTCAATAGATGATATCATTGTGTGATAAAAAAACAGATTTAGGAAATAATTTTCTTGAAAACAGAAGTTATTTATACTGGCTTGTGCAAGTAGGGAAATTCGAAACAATATAATCATTTGTAAAATTAGTTACAGTATCAAGTTGCAAACAATTGAAACTGGGATATCGAATCATATCATGTCATATTACATCATATTACATAGTTATCATTCGTCACGCAAAAAATAGACCTTGATATTTTTGCCTTTTAGAATGTAATGTGCTCGTAACAATGGAGTTAGGAATGCACGAGAAATAAACATCTCTATTGCACTATGAATAGAACTCAGTCTGCCTAGTCTTTTGCTCAACTACGTTGGGGCCAGCTTCCAGTCTAACCTGATGCACCTGAATACCAGTATTTTTAACGGCTGAACGATTCCCATCAAACGTAGCTAAGAACACTCTCGATAAAGTCGTATTTCGAACAAAAAAAAAACGAAATCAAAATCGGTTCATCCGTTTAGGGTATAGTGGACTTGAAATTAGTTGTCAATCTCTATAGTTTCAGATGTTGATTGTTCACTTCGAGCTCACACCACTTAAGCTTTCACGTTGATATTTTTTATCAAATAAAATTTAGTGAAGTTGCAATTTGACTTATACGATAGTACCTGATGCCCTAGACGAGAGACATTCTATAATCAAAAGCGTGGCGATATCGATTGTCAAAAAGGCAAAAATGTATGGGATTGACAAGCGATATCGAAATATCACGTCATCAATCCATTTTGACATTTCAACTATCGCCTTCACTGACATCGAATGCCACTTGTCTAGAGCCTCCGGTTTTATTTTTTTTCAACCTTATTGCTAAAGTTATAAGAGCGTCAACGTAGTCAACATAGAATTGTCCTTCTTTTACTACTCTAAGAGCTACAGCTCTGTTATTTTTTCCGTTTTTTTTTTGGGACAATTCCACCGCACTATTCCCAAACCACTGCAACTCCTGAAAGCCAAAATCAACAGTGGCGACCACAAGAAAAGCGCCGAGGAAATGAAGCTCGACGAAGTCCCGGAGAATGAATTTAGCTGTCTTGGATCCCGCCACGAAATTAATCAGAAAATAATAACGGAGGAGTAGGAAAAATACAAATTTCCACTTCCCTCCATATCAAGCAGGAGACAGAACAAACAAACAAGACCAATAGGCACAAAGGGTCGTTTACAACTGGGATAAGCCCAGTTGCCTAGCACCATGGATAAAAATTTGCATTAATATTAATGGGTCCTAACATTGTGAGCTGTTATATTTGATTCCAATAATAGGTATGGCAACACATACAGCTCTGTTACCGATGGTACTGTTTTGGTGCTAGAACTTACCTACTTCTTTATAATGTGCGCACGGTGCACGTGATAACATAATTCTAGGTAAACCCGGCATTCCAAAAGGTTACAGGAGTCAGTCTGTGGCAGTCACGTCTCCAATTAGTTTGATACAATCAGGGGTGATGAAACTGATAATGTTTTATACTGACCCTAAGACAGTGGATGACTGATGTGTAATTGTGCATGCAATTAAATATTAGTAATAACTATTCTTTCATAAAATAGGTACGGGAACATTTATAAATATTTAATAAACAATTATTTACAAATGTCTTCCCCTCCGCCGTCGAGCGACCTTATAAGGTCGCCGAAAAAACTAGCCGCAACCATCGACCGACCATAGGATGTGATCTAGGATTTGGTTAGATGTTTTAAGGCAACCCTGCAATAATCAATTTTACTATGGGGTATAATTCATGAAAATAATTTTACCGATCGGAAATATTTTTGCGGATCCCTTAAAAAATTTTGTTAAATTTTGTTTAAAAAAAAATACACTGAAAAAATATAAAAGGACAAATAATACATTAAAAGTGGTAAAAATAATACATTATTGAAATCTGCGGCTTTTCTTGTTTTAATGTGTTATTTTTTTCCTTTTGTACCATTTTTTATATTTTCAGTGTATTTTTTTTTTTACTATTTTAAACGTACGTGGCGTGAATTATTTAAAAAAAAAACTTAACGTTACAAATGCTAGCCTAGACCAGAGGACAAAATCTTTTTTACTCTCTTCTTTTCGTGTGAGAATGTGATCACCTCTGGTGTCAGAGTTAATTAAACCGCCTCTGGGAACCCTATAGGCCTCTGACTTAGCTATTTCAGACTTATATTAACTATATAAGTCCAGGTTTCCGCACAATGTTTTCCCTCACCTTACCTGTGATGTTCAAGATAAGCTTAGAAAGTACATATGAATTTGAAGAAGTCACGTTGGTATTTGCCCGGATTTGATCCCACGACCTTGAGGTGGCATGAAATTTAAATTGGCACTAAAACACGTTTGTTTTCTATAGGAAAGGCCACGGGGCGAAGCCGCGAGACAAAACTACTGAAGCATATTCAATATAAGCCCTGAGCAGATACAATTATATACAAGTGACATTATGACAACGAAAGCGTCGCAATAAAAAATAGTCAAAATGTAAGGCACTATACTTCATAAAAGATAGCTTGATCTCTGCGACAGCTGTCAGTATCAATACAGTAACAACAACGCTTGACAGGCTAACAATAACGTAACATTAACGTAACAATAACGTGTACGTCAGTTTGACATATGTCGTAGAGATCAAGCTATCTTTTACGAAGTATAGGGTAGATGATACGTGACAAAATATAACTATTTAGTCCGTCTGTTAGATTACCTCAAAATATTGGACACGTATTTTTTCTTTTGTCAAATAAACAAAAAATGACGACGATACAGTGCGTTGAAATATCGTGTATCGTCACGCCGAGCTACGCTTTTACTGACAAAGTGACGTCACAAGCCCCCGCTCTTTAACTTTGATGCGCTTTATCTTTGTCAATTTATATTTATATGAAAAAGCAAAAAATACGTGTTCAATATTAAATGATATTCTCACTGACGGACTAAATACAATTATCATTTTTCTACCCAGGAAACATCCCTATTCCAAGCGTTATCGAAATATCACATTTTGACATTTCGACCATATCGCCATCACTGATAGAATGTAAAATTTTCTATGGCCCTTGAAGAGAATCTTTCGAAAGCGCTAACTTCTCTTGTCAAGCAAAAATAACATGTTTTGGGATGCAACTTGCGTCGACACCCTTGCACCATCCCATCTTCCTAGCACGGTGGGCTGCGCTGGGGCGGCTGCTGCAGGTGCTGAAAACCTCAAACGGCGCAAATACAACAATTGGTAATTATGTTTTTGAGCCGTTTGGGGTTGAAACACTAGGGCCATGGGGGAGTGCACACCTATTATTTCGGGATATCGCCAAGCGGTTGGTCGACTCTTCACGTGACCAGAGGGCTGGCGTTTTTTTTGACCAAAGAATCAGCATTGCCATCCAACGTGGCAATGCTGCCAGCCTTCTGGGCACTTTTCCTGTTGACATCGGTGTGGACGAATTTTTTGACGCCCCGTAATTGTACATATTAGTTTTTCTTATTTTAGTTCTAATATTAGTTTGTAAATAATGTACATTAGATATAATTATTAATTGTATATTAATTTAAAATATGTTACAAATAGATGCAATGACATGTTTTGTATTCCCACACAACACCATACCAAACAAAGTTTCCGTTGTACCACGACGTGCCAAATTTGGCACCAATTAGTGGAACAAAACACTTCTAAATAAGTTAACGTTAATTAGCAACTGTTAAATAATATCGATCAGTGAGCATCTAATAAGGAACATAGGTTAACGTTAACGTTAGTTAGTTCGTTGAAAACGGTGAAGGAAAACGTTTTGAGGAAACAGGTATGACGTCATTGAACCGTTCAGTCATATTTGATACCTTATCAGCCCACACTGGGCCTGCGTGGTGGATGACAATCAACGTCATTCACTGAGGGCAGGCCTGTGTTTGTCCACCGCAGGAGACGCCCTGGGCGTCCGGAGTCGCAAGCCGATTCCCGGCCACCGTAGGCGCGGGCTTGCGGACGGCGAGTAATGGGTAGCTCGCCGTCCGATAAGGACCGGGCCCGAGTCGACGGCGCGTAGTGTTCCACGCGCGCCTCAAAGAGATGTCAGCAAAACTGAAGGGGTCCGCTAGGGCCGATGCCTGTCTGGGTCGCGGATAAATTTGAAAAAGAGTTACCGCGGCCCTGGCTCAAGCAACTGAAGGAACACGGGTGGGTTTTAGTCAGTAAAAGTCAGACACGCCCTTCCGCTTCACCCAGAGCGGGCGAAGTCATTGGATGATTTCCCAAAAAAAAAAAAAAACCCTGTGTTTGTAGGCTTTTGTGATAAGGTATACTTATGCTTAGTAATATATAGGATAGGACGACACGGTTGGCGTAGTGGTTGAGCGATCGAATGCTGCGTTGCGTGTCGCGGGTTCGATTCTCGCACGGAAAAAATATTTTTATAGCCTACAGTTAGTTGTTCTGGATCTAGGTGTCTTGTGCATGTGAGTTTAAATGTTTGTAAAAGCACCCTTGATACTAGAAGAAATTACTAGTATGGGGCAAGGTTTAAAAAAAAGGTAGGATATTTTATGGTATCAATAGCTTTTGCCCGCAATATAGCCGGTTCAGATTCTGAGTGAACGTACTATTGGGCTAAAAGTATCCTATTGTCTAGAATCCAAGTCATGGTCTACCCGTGCGCCAAGCTCCGTTCAGCTTGTGGTCAGTTGAGGTATGATTGATTAACAAACATCGAAACATCCAGACTTCAGACTACATATTTGTAATAATAATAGGAAGGAAGTGCTGTATTATAGATAGTGCTATAAACAGTGCACCAGGAAAAAAAATCAAATTACCTACTTCAGATAAACAATACTGTTAGTACTTTTATTTTGTTCAATTAATTGGTCAGATATTTATGGTAACTATATTGCTACAAGTAATTGATTTGATATCATGATTTAACACGTATTTGTTACACTTTCTTTATTTTACTATATGTAGTTTCTTTCTATCTGCGTTTTTCATTTAAATACTAAACTCATGCTAACAAATGAATCAAGTAATGTTAAGTTGTGTTTTATTCTGATCGTTTTTAAGGACCACCGACTTATCATCATCATCAATACATGTATAATAAATCTTTTGAAAAGTCGTTTTTGTACATCGAAAATATTTCCAACAAAAATTGCCAGTTTGTTAAAGGATAACCAAAATAACCCATATCTAGCCTTTTTGGAAAATTTGTCTGTTTATCTGTTTATTTGTGCACGCATCACGTTAAATTTTCGAAACCAATGTAGATAGATTTCATACATAAAATTTGTGCGTAACTTGAACTATTACTTAGTTTTTGTGTTATCGCAATCGGTTCACACTATCAAAAGATGTATGAATTTAAAGTGTTTAAGAAGTAAAATATCACAACACACGTAATTCAAATACTCGAACAGTTGAACTCCATATTTTTTAGATGGCTTGTGCATTTGACGTTATTTTCTGAATGGCGGTGTTATAATTCTCTGCTGAAGAATGACCCTAGAACAAATATTTGTGGGATGGGGTAGGCAGTTGACGAGAGTGAAGCCGCGGGCACAGCTAGTAATTAATAAAACTAGCATCTACAAGCACGATCATGTAAGTCGGTTTTTCTATGTCCAGGATTTGCTGTATCAGTGTGCCAAGCTTCATCCAAATATGTTCAGTCATTGAGACGTCATATCCAATCTGAATCCACAGACATACGAATTTATAATATTACCTACGCTCTATGCATTGTCCAGAATCTTGCTAACGGTTATGTGCTCAGTGTAGATAAAGTAACTCCAAGTCCAGTATAACGCAAATTTACAGCAAGTTTATAGTAGTTTATGCAATGGTTATATAATAGGGGTTATTAAAACACGAGCGTAGGTTTATCACATGAGGCGAAGCCAAATGTGATAATAATATTACGCGAGTGTTTTAATACCTAATTATAAGCCATTGCATACACTACTTTATCTTCACTCATACAGTTGCAATAAAACAAAAGTGGAAACGGAGAAAATATTTGGTATGGCGGGCAATTTAGGTTCTCATTGCACATGACTGCGCAGCGCGCGCCTCCTTAGACAATGACAGTACTTCAATGAGCCCATATCGATGTCAATAAATTAATAAGTAAAAGTGTGCTATAAAAATTAAAAAGTTATTTTATGATACAGTTGTTTAAAAATTGAAGGAAAATGTTGCACTGTAATGGATTTATTTTTTTAATTTTACCTATCCACGAATATAAAGTATGTGTTTATACAATATTTTTTGAATTCATATTTGGAAATTTGCGTTGTCATTAGTTCCATTATTTTCAGGTTCTTCTAAAATGGAACTAGTGATTAAAAAAAACATCAATAGTTCCATCATGGAACTGTTAGTGGTACTAGTGACAACGAAGCGATAATAGCAGTTTATGCAATGGTCATATAATAGAGGTTATTAAAACACGAGCGTAGGTTTATCAAATGAGGCGAAGCCGAATTTGATAATAATATTACGCGAGTGTTTTAATACCTAATTATATGCTATTGCATACACTACTTTATCTTCACTCATACAGTTGAAATAAAACAAAAGTAGAAACGGAAAAATATGGCGGGCAATTTAGATTCTCATTGCGCATGACTGCGCAGCGCGCGCCTCCTTAGACAATGACAGTACTTCAATGAGCCCCTAAGCGCCAATAAATTAAAAAGTAAAAGTGTGCTATAAAAATTAAAAAGTTATTTTATGATGCAGTTGTTTGAAAATCGAAGGAAAATGTTGAACTATAATGGTTTTTTTTTTAAAATTTTATCTATTTACGAACATATAGTACGTGTTTATACAATATTTTTTTAATTCATATTTGGAACATTACGTTGTGAGTGTAGATAATAGTACATTACTGCAGCGGCCAGCAAAATAGGCATTGATGGACGAACGTGTAAATGTGGGCCGAGGCGAAGCCGAGGCACACATACGTAAGTCCATCAATGCCTAGTTGTGGCCAAGGCTTGTATAGTACTTTTCTCAAATAATGCGCGGAAATTAAAACTATATAAGTAGTACCTAGAACTCATTTTGTCAAAATCAATGACGAATAACAATAATTGTTCCCGCGTTAAAGTGTTCCTTTGTTTCTTTTTTCAATAAACAGCGTTCTATTTGCAAGCCAGTTCGAAATTTAAATAAAACCTTTGATAAGTTACCTCCTTGGTTGCCATGTTTCGGAGTAAAACATCGTTCCATTTTTAAACTACACGACAGATATGAGTTTACTATGGAATTTATTTGGCCGCTAGACACGACAGATATGGATTTCCATACAACTTTTGCCGGCCGCTGCGCGCATGTATTTGAACAGTACAGCAATTTCGATTTATCTCGAAGAAGTTTGTCAAAATAATGATCACATTTCCAAGCATGTTTGAGAAAAAGCTTTTACTAACGGTCTAGTTGGTAATAGTTCCCAACCGTATTACTGAACCCTTCCACATCATCTAGCTTGCTTAACTTATAGCGGGATAATGTAGAAGTATGGTCACTTGGTTCAACTAATAGACACAGGTAAGTAATTCATATTGTGTATTCGTATATTTTTTCTTTTTTTAGGGTTCCGTACCCAAAGGGTAAAAACGGGACCCTATTACTAAGACTTCGCGATCCGTCTGTCTGTCTGTCAGTCTGTCACCACGCTGTATCTCATGAACCCTGATAGCTAGACAGTTGAAATTCACAGATGATGTATTTCTGTTGCCGCTATAACAACAAATACTAAAAACAGTATAAAATAAATATTTAAGGAGGGCTCCCATACAACAAACGTGATATTTTTGCCGTTTTTTGCTCGATATTAATAACGGCAACAGATAGACGCTTGAAATATTCACAGAATGTTTAGTTGTATATTCATTTCAAAAAATTATAATTATTAAATTAAAATAAAATAAATTAAGGGGGGCTCCCATACAACAAACATGATTTTTTTGCAGTGTTTTGCGTTAATGGTACGGAACCCTTCGTGTGCGAATCCGACTCGCAATTGGCCGGTTTTTTTACCTTTGTCATCATCATCTGCCTAGCCTTTTTCCCAATTATTGTTGGGGTCGGCTTCCAGTCTTACCGGATTCAGCTGAGTATCAGTGTTTTACATGGAGCGACTGCCTATCTGACCTCCACAACCCAGTAACTGGGTAACACGATACCCCTTGGCTAGACTGGTGTCAGATCTCAGGCTTCTGACTACCCGTAACGACTGCCAAAGATCTTCAAATGACAGCCGGGACCAACGGCTTAACGTGCTTTCCGAGGCACGGAGGAAACTCGGTATGTTGAAATGGTCACCCATCCACGGACCGACCACGTCAAGCATTGCTTAACCTTGAAGATCGACCCGTGCGGCTGTTATTATTAAGCCATTTATGTTTTTTTACCTTTGTATAGATTCTTTTACCGATTGTTTGTGAATGTGTGAACATTGTAGGCCTTCTAGATTTCTAGATGCTTGTTAACATTTGTTAACTTTTTATCTCGTTTTACTTCATTTTTTTTGTGGTTTCTTTTGACTTATTGTCGGGCCTATGTTGTCCCCCCATATATACATACTAATGCTGTAACATGGAAATATTGTAAACCAACCCATTTAAAAAAAAAAAATAGTAACCATGGAGTTTCTTGCCGGTTCTTCTCTTCACTCGCAAGAGAATCAAAACCTACAGGGTACTTCCCGTGAACTTAGAATCATGAAATTTGGTACGAAGCAACGTCTTATAGCACAGATAAAGGAAAAGTTGCGAACACCGTATTTTTTTAGTTACATCAAATAATTAATAATAAAAATATTTTTAATAATTTTAAACTTTACTACCCCTTTCCTCATGAATGAGGTATTAAATCATATCAAATACTCAGGTCTATAATACCTTTAAGCGGAGGTTAGTACGGAACCCTCGGTGCGCGAGTCCGACTCGCACTTGGCCGGTTTTTTTACTATCGATGTGGCATCAAACATAGTTCTAAGATGATATTATATTACTAAGCTAACCTTTGTAGGAGTCCGCCCTTTTTTTCCTGGGTTTTTTTTATATAGTTTATAGACCACGTAAATAGAAAAAAAAAAAAAAAAATTGTGTAAGAATTTTTCAAGAAGATGGTTTGGTTTCGGAGATTATGTATTTATTTCTTTTAACTTCATGTACAATAATGATACATAGGCGGACTAATGCGTTCTCTAACAGTCAACCTTTGGGTTAAAAAGGACAACGTTTTGAACGGGTACAAAATAATATTTAAAAATAACAACTTGTGTACGAAAATATATATATATATATATTGACTTACATATATATTAATAATACTCATATACAAATAAAATTGACTTATTATACTAGACTTCTGTCTCTAGATGAGAGCTATTTAGTCTGACTCAAATAGTGGTCACGAACTTTTCGTTTAAAAGTGAATTTGCTTTCAGCCTTTTTAATTCCAAAGGGTAGCACGTTCTAAAGCTTTATTGTTGAGACAGCGTATGAATTGAACATTAAACCGGTACGGTGTGAAGGAATTTGGAGGAGTAGATTTTTGTAAGCCCGAAGGTTACAACTGTGAGCACTGCCCAACACTTTGAAATAAGTTTTTTGATAATCGGGAGCACAAGGATCGTTCATAATAGTAAATCCTCATTTGTTCTCTTTCTTTGTAATGTTAGTATAGAGTGTTTTTTTTTTAATTATAATATCTTTGTAAAAGGTAATCTCTAAAAGCTCTGATTATCCATTACACAAATTCTTTTATTTATAGAGTAGCGGACGCCTCGTGGTTTCACTCGCGTAGTTCCCGTTCCCGTGGGAAAACAGGGATAAAAAGTAGCCTATGTCACACGGGGATAGTGTAGATTCCCAACGGTGAAAGAATTTTTGAAACCGGTCCTGTAGTTTTTAAGTTTATTCGTTACATACAAAAGTATAAAATACAAATCTTTCCTCTTTATAATATTAAGTATAGATGGCTAGACTGTCTCTAAGAACCAAAGACTACTATTTATCATCAAATGCTCATATTCTTCCGGCACGGGAACAAAACCACGGTAAAAAGCTAGTATATAATAAAACAGAAACTACATTGTTTGTAATAGTTACACGCTTGTATATTACTTTGATAGACCATTTAAATATCGTAATTTATCGTTATCGTAACGATTTATGATGTCACTTCACTACGGTTTATACAAGTTTGTGGTACAATAAAGTTTTGATAGCTTCTTTGTTTAATAAATTGAAATTTTATCATAATATCATTTCAACATAAATGCGAAATTTATTCAAATTTAAATGTGTAGTTGAAACAAGATTTAAGTATAAAATCGAAACTCAAAAACAAAAAGAAACTATTTCAATATTTGTTTAACTACCATGTTTACTAAGGCATTTACTGGAAATTGTCTGGAGAGGCCAACACGGTGGGTAGATTGGAAGACCTTTACCCTGCTATCGAACAGCGTAGGGTAAAAAAGACCAAATCCACATTCTCACCAATAAAAACCGCATTACTTAATCAATAAACGATAAAAACCGAACCACAACAACAAACAATCACTCAAAACAAAAAAAGAACAGCTGTCACCGGTAAAAAAAACAAAACAGACAAGGTTACGAAACACGTAATAATTTAAAAAAAGAATAAATTTAAAAAAAGAATCGTACCGTGTATAGGCAGCAAGCGACTGTGGCCGTTGGCACTACACTGACTCAAACGCAGTCTTCCTTGCGTTCACCTTGACCCTACGTTCGAATGTTTATGTGTGCGCGCACCAAATGTGACCAGTAGTCTTACTTCGAACAAATATGGAGCGATTTATAGCCGTTACATTGTAAGAATGCCTGCTAGCCTAAATAAGAGTAATCATTTTGTACCAGAAGGCATAAAGTTGGCAGGCTTTCAAGGTATAATTTTAATTTATTGGCCTAAAACAAATTACACAAAACAAATGATCATGAAACTCTAGCTAGACTGGTAACTTGCCGTGGGAATCTGCTGTATGTGAAAAGCAGAGGGCGGGTCATTAGCTGTTAAAAATAACGATGACCATGACATAATCTTGATTCTGTGTTCAAAATATAAAGTTAAATAAGTAGCTTGACCCGGAGTCCCAGCCGATGTCCTCTGCAAACTGTGGCAGGACACTTTTTCTTCACGCACTCAGTATTTACCGCCAAGCGAGCATCTTCCTGCAGGCTCTAACCTTCCGTGGTCTCCCTGGAAGTCCCTGAAACGTCTCAGATCCCAAATAGGAAGATGTAACGCAAGCCTCTCAAAATGGTGCTACCTCAACAGAGCAGCAGCAAGATGTGCATGTGGCGCCGAGTTATAAGCTATACCCCACCTTCTGTTATGTCCTCTGTGCTTCAAAATGTGCGATCAGGGTAATCTTTGCGCTGCCGCCGACGACGCTGTGGAAGTGGCTAAATTAATTAGAACGACTGTTGTGCCAGCGATAAGAAGAAGAAGAAGTAGCTTGATGACGATGATATAAACAGCCCTAAAAGTCTATCACTCTATATGCTTTGTAAATTTGACAACCGAAAGTTTTGAAACTATGGTTTTTGTTACCTTGGCTTTCTTTGTATGCACACATGTGTGCGTGAGTATAAAACTCCAATTTTGAAGCTGACCTTCTGCTGTGCTTATTCGTATTGTTGTATCAGCTGGTGTCATTGACGTATAATGTTCTTGTCAAAAACTTATTAACTACTTGTAAGCAGAATAATTTTTCGTCAGATTTATGCGAGGTATGGTGAAAAACTTTGTGTACCGTATGTTTCCTGGTGAGCGTGGTGATCAATGCTCACGCCTTCTCTGTATCAGAAGAGGCCTTTGCCCTGCAGTGGGGCACTAACAGGCTGATATTATTCATATTTCCTGAATTCATATTTCACAAAGCAATAGAAAAGCGAGGAAAGTTCAAATATTCTCACTTTTCTACGATAACCTTTGAGAATACATGACAAAATATAAACCAAAAATAAAACAAGTAAACCAAATATAAATACGGATAAATAATTAAAATCACTTTATATTCCTTATTTACATCCTATTAGTATATCTATATTATCACAATGTTATGTTAATATCGACATGGATATCATAGTATGTGTTTATTTTGTGTAGGTACGTATCTACTGTCACCACGCACAGAAACGCTGCTTGTATGGTGGAACTCTGCCCACTACTTCTAAGGCAGTATATATTTACTTATATATAGTTTATTGTACCCCAGAAATTATTGAATGATTACGTTGAGCACTTATATTTTGTAAAATAACATAATTATGTTTAGAAAATACTTTGATATCGTTTTCAATGAGAATTTAATAAAGAGAGGTCTTAGGTTCGATGACTTTGACTTTAAATATATATAAAAGTTTTCCTTTCCTGTCACCTCAAGCAAATTTTGATCCGCAATTTTGGCGTGAATATAGATTGGAAATCCGGAAAATGAAAGCTAGATTGCAGAGATAGCAAGGATTGAAGTTAAATGAGGGCCTAGAAAAATGATATTCTATAGAAATATAACTACTGCAGACCAATAGTTAGACGTTCGAAAAATTATGTACCGTTATGACGTTGCGAATATCAATCCACTTTTAAATTTTCGACGTTCCTTACCGATGATAGAATTACACTTTCTATTCTTCACGAGTATACACTACAGCATTTTTGCGAGCATTACAATGTACTGTAACGTTCTTCTGAATGGTACAATACAGACAAATGCTCAGTGTCTTAAAGCATTTCCATGTAATGTAACGTTCTTGCCAATATTCGACGCTGTGTACCATGCGTTAATTATTGACTTCATTTTACGTCACATGCGCTCGTGCCTTTGCTCAATAAAATTTTAGCGGCAGGCGGAGGAACGAGTGTAGTAGCACTAAAGTGTTTTTGGATGCTTAGAGATGCATCATTCTTCATAGTCTCCTAAGTTTCGCCCAGTTATATGGATAGGATGCGGATGGCGGAGAAACAAGTGAAGTTGCACTAAAGTATTTTTAGATACTTAAAGATGTATCATTTTTCATAGTCCCCTAAGTTTCGCCCAGTTATATGGATAGGATGTGGAAGGCGGAGAAAGAAGTGGAGTTGCACTAAAGTATTTTTGGATACTTAGAGATATATCATTCTTTATAGTCTCCTAAGTTTCGCCCAGTTATATGGATAGGATGTGGAAGGCGGAGAAAGAAGTGGAGTTGCACTAAAGTATTTTTGGATACTTAGAGATGTATCATTCTTTATAGTCTCCTAAGTTTCGCCCAGTTATATGGATGGATGCGGATGGCGGAGAAACAAGTGGAGTTGCACTAAAGTATTTTTGGATGCTTAGAAATGCATAATTCTTCATAGTCTCCTAAGTTTCGCCCAGTTATATGGATAGGATGTGGAAGGCGGAGAAAGAAGTGGAGAAGCACTAAAGTATTTTTGGATGCGTAGAAATGCATCATTCTTCATAGTCTCCTAAGTTTCGCCCAGTTATATGGATAGGATACAGAAGGCGGAGAAACGAGTGTAGTAGCACTAAAGTATTTTTGGATGGTTAGAGATGCATAATTCTTCATAGTCTCTTAAGTTTCACCCAGCTATATGAACAGGTTGCGGAAGGCGAAGAAACAAGTGGAGTAGCACTAAAGTATTTTTGGATGGTTAGAGATGCATAATTCTTCATAGTCTCTTAAGTTTCACCCAGCTATATGAACAGGTTGCAGAAGGCGGTGAAATAAGTGGAGTAGCACTAAAGTATTTTTGGATGCTTAGAAATGCATCATTCTTCATAGTCTCCTAAGTTTCGCCCAGCTATATGGATAGGATGTGGAAGGCGGAGAAACAAGTGGAGTAGCACTAAAGTATTTTTGGATGGTTAGAGATGCATAATTCTTCATAGTCTCTTAAGTTTCACCCAGCTATATGAACAGGTTGCGGAAGGCGAAGAAACAAGTGGAGTAGCACTAAAGTATTTTTGGATGGTTAGAGATGCATAATTCTTCATAGTCTCTTAAGTTTCACCCAGCTATATGAACAGGTTGCAGAAGGCGGTGAAATAAGTGGAGTAGCACTAAAGTATTTTTGGATGCTTAGAAATGCATCATTCTTCATAGTCTCCTAAGTTTCGCCCAGCTATATGGATAGGATGTGGAAGGCGGAGAAACAAGTGGAGTAGCACTAAAGTATTTTTGGATGCTTAGAGATGCATCATTCTTTATAATCTCCTAAGTTTCGCCCAGCTATATGGAACGGATGAGAAAGGCGGCGAAATGGGTGTAGTAGCACTTAAATGTTTTTAGATGCTTAGAGATGCATCATTCTTTATAATCTCCTAAGTTTCTCCCAGTTATATGTACAGGATTTGAAAGACGGAGAAAGGAGTGTACTAACACTAAATTATTTTTAGATGCTTAGAGATGCATCATTCTTCATAGTCTCCTAAATTTCGCAATGCCAATGAATCAATCAAAGATAAAATGCCACACTTCCTCATTGCATTTTTTATCTTCAATAAATCATCTTCAAAGTAATTATCACTATCGGTCCTGTGATCTTATTTAATTAAAACAATAGACTTTAAGAGCAATTAGTATTCTGTTATTGGCAAGGAAAAGTCCCTTGATGGGGCATGCTGTGATTGCTTCATTAAGAAGTGTGTTTGCGTTCTTGCTTCTTATAATCTTTATGTTGGGTTTGCATTCTAATGAAGAGATCTTTAGGTGGACCAACGTCACTGAATATCCCGAACAGTTACGAATCCACTCCGTTGTGGAGATATGTGGGGAATCCTAGCAGTCTATAGGCAAAATTAACAATGATATAATTACATATCGGTATTTGCTGAACAACATTTATTCATCCAAACTCTTGACTTGACTTATGTACTTAAATCTAACAATCTACCTTTTCGTTTTCGGAGACCCGTAGAGCTTTTTTTTCCAAAGGGTTCATTTGGACAAGTACTGCTACGTGCTGCTGAGTATCAAATTAACAGGTATATGACGCTTGTGTGTGTATTACTGACTCATAGAAACATTTTAAATTGGAATTAGATATTTGTTTTCATAGGACCTAGTTTTCTGCAACATTATCCTATTATTACTATTGCTAAACCACCATTTATTTTCCATTACAAATCAATTTTACACCACATTTAATTTGTATTGATTGGCTAATGACAAGCATTATTATTGTGTAAGGACGTTGATTTAACACGCGCGTATGACTCGATTTAGAGTTACAGAGATTTGCGACTATATCTATCTCACACTCACAATATAAACGAATACTGTAAGCAGCGGTGGTGGCCCAGTGGGAGCAGTGGTGGCCCAGTGGTATCGGCCGCGACTTACAAGTTGTAGTTCGTGGGTTCGAGCCCAGGCAGGTGTAAATTATTTCATCACCACTGCTCTCAAAACGGTGAAGTAAAACATCGTGAGGAAACCGGCATGTCCTAGAACACATGTGACATCCACCAACACGCACCAGGCCCGCGTGGTGGATTACGGCCCATTCCCACTCACTGAGAGGAGTCCTGTGTCCGCCAAAAGACTCTAGGACATGCCGGATTCTTCACGATGTTTTCCTTCACCGTTTCGTTCACGGTCGCCACTCCAGAACCTTTCTGCCCCATCGGCCATCCGTTTTGCGACCAATATGTGCTCTGCCAACTGCCACTTAAGTTTGGCAATTCTTCGGGCTACTTCCATACTACTTAAGTATTATATTGCCATTTCTATCTAACCATGTAGATTTAATTACAGTGTAATTCTCCCTAAACAGTTCTTATCTACGTGGCACCGCGCCCTCAAGTTCTGTTGCCACGTAGATGTTCGAGTTTGAAAAGAATGGGTGCCTTATATTGTTTAAGTTGATCCTAGACCGTGTGACTTTTCTACAGTGTAAATGCTATCACAGGGCACAACCTATGATGAATTGCAATGTTGTTATAGGCGTTTTTTTTTAATTATGAATAGGCTCGCGCTTCACCACTATCTCACCAGTATCATCAGTGTGTTGATAACACGAGACATCTAGACATATTACGTTTTTTATAACACATTTGCTCGTAAAGGGTCTCTTATTTCACCAATTTCAATATCGGATTGTATCTCATTACGTACTGTCTTGTGCGTTATTGTATTGTTATGCTAGTATTATATTATCTGTGGTAATGTAAAACGCACGGTTTATCAAGATGCTCCCTCTAAAACGAACGGTACTTTTTGAAATCTTAGAAAAGTGGTCAACATTTTGTGAATAAACTTTGGGTGATAAAATATATAAATAAACATTTAACTCTTGAATTTAATTAATTTTGACCATAAATTACAACCATTTATCTGTAACATTACACAAAAATATTAATTTACTTTATTAGTAATACTGGCTGTTTTTGTGCCTTTGCCTTAAAAAAAAAGCGCTGATGCGCGCACGTCACTAATTTGTGAACAAGTAAAAATTATTCCGCGCGCTTTTATTCACTGTATTGTTTTTATTTGAAAATGTCGTCAAGTAATGATGAATTTATTAATTCGACACCGCCAGAAGTCTCAGAGGCAGCGAAAAAGGCTAATCTAAGCCTCTTGCCCGAAAAACCGACCGATAGATACTTACAAGCGTATCAAAATTTAATCTTATGGAAAACAAGCAAAGATGCAAATTCTTTTTCAGAAAGTGTGTTTTTAGCCTATAAAGAACTTTCTCAAAAAATATAAGTCAAGCTCACAATGAGCTGCTACTATTGCTATTGGTGCTACTATTCAATGCTAAAAAGCACTGTGAAAACAAAACATGGTATTGATATCAAGTCATACTATAACTTGCTGGCATTTCTAAAAAGACGGTCAAGTGGCCATGTGAGTAAAAAGTCTAAAGTATTATTTATTTCCTCGCAAATATGTTGTAAAACGTCGTATGACATACGTGCACTTTGATAATTACAGCCTCTGCTTTCTTGTAGCCCTCGCCTACGGCTCGGTCTAGCAATATCGCCTCGGCTGTAATTTTCAACTTACCGCACTTATATCATAATGTACTAGTGAAAACCTTTTGATGTCATCGGGACACTGCCTTCTTTTGTCTTGTCGCGGGGCACACTATGTATGTTATTGTTGTAAAATTAAGTTCCCATTTATTTGTACCAACATTGTGTGCATCTGTGTGTGCCAAATAAACTCGTTTTCTTTCTTTGTCATTAATTTTGGTCAGTCACCATCGACAGATAAAATGTGTCAGCTCGCAAAAAAATGCACTGTGATGATTTTTTAGGATGCCAGCCTGCAGCTTCGAACGACCTGGGATAATTGCGCGATCCTCGAAATTTCCTGAAAATTGCCGGAAATTTTCAGGTTTTAGCTAATATTGTAAGTTCTAGCCGGTGTATCCTACGGTAAAAGAAATCCTTACACTTTTAAAGTAGACAAAAATTGCTAAAAGTTTTAGTGCAATTATAGTCCTGAAGGTTTAACACGTTAGTACATTCCATTTTTGGCTGATGGTTTGCAATGAAAATTTTGTTCAGCACAAACGGTTATGATTTTGCTATCTGTAAAATGCATATTTTTAAAACCCAAAATGAGGGTTAGAATAGTGTTTTATCATTTCAATTTATTTCAGTAATCAATTAATCAAGCATGTTTTTCCAGTTCTTTCCACAGCCAATAGAAAAAAACAGGCTTCTATTATTTTGACCGTAATCACCCTGAATGGGCCAGCTATAAATATTCTTCTAACTCTAACAAACTTCCAATGGCCGAAATAGTTCTAAAGGGTCAGTTCCTTGCTATTTTAAGAGCCATTGTACTTACTGTTGTAAAACTGTCATCAATCTTGGAAAGGGTGGGTGTTAAGTAAAGGAATGAAAGTTGAAAAAAGTACGTTTTGATGAAGTATAGTAGCGTATGTGTTTAAACGCTATTCAGTCTCGTATAACTTGTGGTTTGGCTCTTTTCTGAAGTGTTTGTTATACTTATGCGTGAGATATATATGTAGACATTAAGTAGGTGTCAGCTACCTGCTATCAACCTTCCCTACTCCTACTGTCTTTTTGTAATGCAATATTGCACTGCTTTCTTCCCTAAGCAATGCTGGATGGGGTTTCTAATTCAATGTCAGTATCACTGCTAGTAGACAGTAGACTAGAAGGTACTTACAGTAACTAATGTGAATATATCAATATGAGTGATGATTATCATATACGTCAACTACAAAATTGTCCAACTGGATCAGTCCTTTACTATTTTATAAGAGCCATTGTACTTATAGTTGTTAAACTATCATCAATCTTGGAAAGGGTCGGTACTTAGAAAGGGCTAAAAAATTACGTATTTACAATTAATAGTCTGGTGTGAAATTTTAATGGAATAGGAAGCCGCCCGTGCCATGTCCGCGCCCGACGTCATTTCTATGTGGCCTGCGCCTAAGGGAACCTGGTTCTATAGTTAATATAAGTCGCAAATCGCCAACGTCCATTTAGTAAGCGCGGTGAATTAAACACCGAGCTTATTCAATGGATTAGCTCGTGCCTAACTCTCTCGTCACTTATGAGAACAGGCCTTTGTCCTGCAAAATGGGACAGTAGCAGACTGGTATTATAGTCTTATGTATGGTCTGAACCCTGCTACCAAACTGACCGTTCATTTCTGTCGCTTGACCTCGGCACGGGATCCCAGCGCTAAGAAAGAAAATTTGGTTCCAATAAATATTACTAGATAGAGCGATATGCATCGATTTGTTATTGAATTGGTTTTGGTTTCAACTTTTTTTTTGTAAAAAATGGAAAGATTATATATAAGTTTTCGTACAAAAATATTTTCAGTTTTTTTTTTTCCTTATAATTACAAAGTAAAATCCAATCGAAAAAATTGTTTTGAACCCAGTACCGAAAACACCCCGACAGTTTGCCGAACAAACCCGAGCCCGTGTGACGTCACAACGTTCATTTCTACTCATTGTGGCACATAGCTTATACAGCGTTTTGACTTTTAACCGATTCAATCTTGTTATTATCGTCAATATATTGATGAATATCGAATATATTGATCATAAATATCGAACCTTAAAAGTTATCGTGCTTGCTTCGTATCATTATGTACGAACACTACAAAAAGATCCCCATTTTTTTTCCCCATTATATGTCAAAATCAAAATCAAAATCAAATGTTTTTTATTTCACATAGGCCTACATGGGCACTTATAAAACGTCGACAAAAGGTGCACGGGGTGGTTGGTCGTTTCCTGTGGAGAAGAACCGGCAAGAAACTCCACGGTTACTCTTTTAAAAAAAATTGTTTTTTTTTTACAATATTTCCATGTTACAGTATTAGTGCTTAGATATGGGGGGACAATAAGTCGTAAGAAACTAAAAAAAAAATTGTATAAACGAGAGAGTTAACAAATGTTAACAAGCGTCTAGAAATCTAGAAGGCCTACAATGTTCACACATTCACAAAACAATCAGCAAAAGAATCTATACAAAGGAAAAAATAAATAAAAATATATAACAAGACTAAATTTAACATGTGGCACAAATGTTGTTATCAGTGCTGTAACTATTCATAGCAAAGGGCTATAAAGATTATTAAAATCATTGTAAAAAGTCTAATTAAAAGAAAGAAAAAATGAGATTGAGAATAGTTAGAGACATCCACATATTTGTGCCGTTTATGAGTTACCAGGGAAGCCGCATGCGCAGAAGGAGCTAAAATTTTTATCTTCAACGTAGAGCTTGATTTTGTAATATGCTTTTTTAATAAGGACACGTTTGATGTAATTTTTGAACTTTCCATCGGTCAATTCTATAACTGGCTTTGGCAACTTGTTATAAAAGAAAAGACTTGCTAGTTTTCGTTAATCTGAATTTGGGTATTACAATTTCATGCTTACTGCGTGTATTTAAATTATGGAAATCGCTTCTAGTTTTGAAAAGCCCTCGATTTTTGCGGACATACAAAATACATTCCAATATATAAAGAGAAGGTAGAGTCAGTATATCGATCTCTTTAAATTTTTCTCTGAGGGACTCTCGTGGACTCATTTTATAGATTGCGCGGACATAATACTGTGGAAATAAGCATAGTATATTAACCTAGCTGTGGCTACATCGGTTAACTGCCTTATTTTCCTTACTGCATATGCAGCTGAACTTAACCGACCCGAAAGAGTTCTAATGTGCGCGCCCCACTGGAATTTTGAATCGATAGTAATCCCTAAGAATACAGTTTCCTTTATAACTTCAAGATTTTTGCCGTCAAGATTTAAAATTAGGTCACGTTGTGGTACATTTGGTAAGGAAAACTTCAGACATTTTGTTTTTTTCGCATTCAGTAAAAGATTGTTAGCTGCGAACCATTTAGAGAACAATCAGACTTTCGTTGACATGTAAGACATCCGTATCTTTCCTATCTATTTTAAAAATTAGCGAAGTATCATCAGCAAATAGAATTATATCCGATAATTTGGTCATCATAAAAGGGAGATCATTAATGTAAACAAGAAAAAGGAAAGGGCCGAGAATTGAACCTTGGGGCACGCCCATCTTGACTAGAGACCCGGAGGACGTCGCCCCATTAACATTTACTTTTTGCTGTCGGTTTGATAAATAGGAAAGCACAAGATCACCAGATTTTCCTCGAATTCCGTAGTGGTGTAATTTACAGATCAGTGTGTTGTGGTCGACGCAGTCGAACGCTTTCGAGAGATCACAGAAAATGCCAATGGCATCCTGGGACTTCTCCCAATATTCCAAGATGTGGCTGATTTGTTTGAGACCTTTCGTGAAACCAAACTGTTGACTATGCAAGATCTTATTTGAATTGAAGTGAGACAACATCTGTTCCAGCAAGATTTTTTCATAGATTTTACTCAATGCTGGAAGCACGGATATAGGCCTATAATTAGAGGGATCACTCTTACAGCCTGATTTGAAAATTGGTACTACTTTACTGTGTTTCATTAAGTCAGGAAAAGTGCTTGTGTGTGTTTCGCGCAATAGCCAAGTACCTAGCAATCTGTACTAAATTTGAGAAATGTTCTATGTCTAACTAGATGCCAATTATAATGTGTTAATTAAATGTGTTGATTAATGTTGTTATCTTGTTTTAATTTAGTATTAGATCCGTATTAATTTCTTATTTTGATCATTAAAGACTGAAAAAAGTAAATTTTTAAGGGAACTTTCAAGCAAAGTTGACATTGTTGTATAATTACGTAACTTGAAAACATAATTTTTTGTTAATAGAGATATATTCATTATTTTATTCCTTAATGATAGATATAGGCGTAAAAGTATTATTTCTGTTTGAATTATGAAAATCGGTCGACGCATTTAAGATATATTTACTGACGAATTAGTGTAAGGAAAATCTACCAAGTTAATATTTTCACGTTTCTGTTCTACAAACTTTTTAGTGTTTGTAAATATGTAATATTGGGAATTAACGAAAACGTTATGTTTATGTTAATCATATTTAGTGGTATCTAATGAAATTTTTTGATACCCAAAGTCTAAGTTAGGTTTCGCGTCAATCGTGTTTGTTTACTTTTTATTTTACACCAATATCACCTACCCATATGTAAAAACGACTAAGTTATGACAATTATGTTTCTAAATGTACCTGGAAAACAACAATAACTAACACCGGTCCACTAACACGTAATATTCATTACGACTACTTTATTTATGCTCAAAACTTCCATATCGTCCATCAGGTGGGTATATTATCAACATTAGCCTTTATGAATCCTTTATCCACATATATCACATATATATATATATCCATAATATTTTATTCCACGTGTTGTTGACACTGCATTTTCGTGATTTCCTTGAACGTTATGACGTCACCAACAGTGCGACTAATTGTGGTCCGTTTGTAGTCACGTGGTTCTTTTAAAATTTTTATCGATTTTCAATTGCATATAAAAAAAAATATTTAAGAGTTTATTGAAACGACAATATAATTTAAGATATGTAAAGTTTCGAAATACATAACAAAAATTGTCTACTTTTTTTAATTCAACATCCCAATTGTGTGTAAAATTATTCTAGAACTGATCATAAAAATTGTATGTTCTTGTTTAATCAACTCTCCTAAGCACAAAATTATGGAATATTGGGCTCTTAATTCACATTTCAAAGATTATTTGAATGGATTATTTAAAATTGATTCCTATGGATGACGTTAAATTTCTGAGGCATGCGACTCGATTTTTCAAATTTGTATTGTTATACATTCTGGTACAATGAAAGTGTTAAAACATGCAAAAAATGCTATAAAACATATCGTCACTGTAATTAAAGAAAAACTTAGTCACGAGCCGAGTAAACCCTTACTTACAAGCCGCTGATATCACCATTTGTAGCCGTGAAATGGAACCGAACGCGATCGATGTGGGTACTTATAGTAAATAGTCTGTCGAAAACTAAACCATTTTTTAGAAGAGTAACCGTGGAGTTTCTTGCCGGTTCTTCTCCATAGGAAATGACCAACCCAAACCGTACACCTTCTGTCGACGTTTTATATGTGCCCATGTAGGCCCATGTAAAATATAAATAAAAAAATTGATTATTTGAGTTTAAGTTTCTTTGTATAGAAAGGTATCTGTATGCTTGTATTAATTATCCGTGACCTCGGCTAGCTTATACTGTTTTTCATACTAAACATGAAATTTCAACTTTTAATATCACCTTTGTCAGCGATTTTCCAAGGCAGCCTTGAATCTGGATTGCACCTGATTGATATATAGGCTCGCTTTTACCAACTTTTGTCTAACTGACGAAATGTGGGTGTAACTACACCCCTGCCTCACCTTTTGGAGAATATAAGCAAGAATGTATGTGAGTACGTCACCTGTCCAGAATTGCGCAGTATTTTAATTATTTGGAATTAAAATATGTAATTAAAATACAAACACTTATTTGGTATTTTTGTAATTAAATTGCTTCTTAAAAATGTAATTTGTTATTTTGAAATATCTGATGATGAGGAATTTTTTAGTTGTATTTCAAATACTTATGGATTCAAAATACATTTGAACATAAATACATATAGCGATCTGTGAGTACGTTCTGCAGAAAATAGCGCTGGATAGCTTTCGTAAGCATAATAGTGACCGCGTATGACAAATTTTCAAACATCTTGTCAATTGTCATTTTCATTTGAAACGGTTATTTTCACACTAGTTCTGTACATTAATTAGGTTAATTAGGTAGTCCGAATGTCACGATGGATGATCGACTGTATTTTGTAATTTTAATTTTAAATAATAATAGTTTAAATACTGTATTTTGTATTTTATATTTCAAATATTTTGTATTTCGTATTTGAAATACATTCGAGATTTTTTTGCTATTTGTTTTTTAATTAAAGCAAATCATATATTTTCTCAGATCTGCACCTATCGGCTAAGTACATGCAGTCACTTTTGTAAATTTATACACCATGTGATGATTAGATTCCATTTAAATGTTCTGGAAAGACCTAAAACCCGTTATTTTGTATCTTCTTGGTGGAAAGTCCTAAACTCTGCGGTTTGATTGCGATAATCATTGTAAATGATATAATTATCTCGAGGAAAAGTGGTAAAGGAAATAAATGAGAAATAGGGAAGTACTAACTCGATAATTTTAAAGGAAAACATATATTCATTTGGGGTTTTTGAAACTGTTAATTTAAAACTTATTGATCAGGGAAGTGACCGTAAGCTCTTAGAGTAAGGTTATTTTGAGTGTGCGTAAGGGACAAATGTATACAAGTCATATACATCACCTCATCTAAAGGTAAAGTAAGATCTTTATTGCTTGTGTAGTGCATATCTTTGATTCCCTAATCCATTTTTTTACGACGGTAGATATTTTCTATTAACTACATTTTTATGAAAAAATCTAGCCTCCAAGGAAAAGCAATACTGAAAATTTCTTTGAAAGATATCTGAAAATTCTTCAAAAAAATCACATTACTTAGAAACAAAAACATTTTCGACCAGTTGGCAACTTATTTAAGCCGCTTTCACAAAATCGACCGTCGATAAAAAACAGCCAACAAATAAAAACACTAGGAAACGAACGACAACCTAATTCTAAATTTAAATTCTGCCGCCAACGCTCTAGACAAACTATCCAGCCAGTCTAATCTAAATCGAGGTCAAAGGCGGTCTATACCAGGAGGGCGTAGATAGCGAGAGATCTATTACGATACTGGGGTCAATCTATCATAGGTAATGATGCTCGCATTACGGAGCCACGCAGATCAATAAAACTACCAAAACTCTGAGAACATCTGGCGCGAACCCGGGGAAATGGCGCGCATGCGTGGAACTGTGTTGCCAGGTTTAGGGTGAGGTTTTTCCGCGGTCACCGGGAGAAATTGGTTTAAGAGATGTTGAGAAATTTTAGTTAAAATAAAAATCAGCATGTTATTATTTTGTAGGACTACGTAGTTTTACGCCCATTATAAATCTTGCATCATCACAGTGTGATTGTCGATAGGAATAAAAAATATACATTCTACTTTTAGATACAAAGAAAATACTAAAAAAAAAAAAACTATTTTCGAACTAAGTCGTACTTTTTTTGTCATTACGTATTGTAATTTCAAAAGTAATAGATGTTTAATGCAGATTTAGTTTCAATGAGTGGCAACCCCACCAAAAACGTCAAACCAAAAAATCTGGAGCGAAATAATAGTCAAATTAACGTTTTTACTAATAATAATGAATGAAAATGTGAATATTATAAATTAAAAACGATTTCTACGGACATTTTGACTGTTTGTATTGCATTTTTAAGGTTAAATACCCAGTTATTTAGTGAAATAGTTATGAGTGTAGAATCGTGTATGTGTTCAGATAATAAATTTAAGATAATGTTGTTGATGTTTTAGATCGTTGTTGAAATAGTCTTCCTTGTAGTTATTTGTACATATCGTTAGATTGTTGTCAAATAGTTGTGGAACAGGTTGTGCTAAATAAGATTGAAGAGATCACTGATACTGTCAAAGGTAAGGTTACAATTATAGTCCTTAACGTTTTGAAAAATAGAATCACCGAATGGGTATGTTTTCCAAAGGGATTGTATTGAAGAATCATAAATGATAGTGTAGAATTAGCCCCACAGAATGCAATAATAGATTGATCCTTTTATGAGGATCACGTGTCCTACCAAATTCTTGTCGTGAGTAATTGAAGTGCGATTGAAAGGGATCATTGAGTTATGTATTATTTTCCATTTGTGTGTACATCATTTATCTATTATTAACCGACTTTCCAAAAAGGAGGAGGTTCTGTGTTCCACTTTAGCTTTGATTTTTTTGTCTTTTCTGTATGTTCACCGATTTCTCCGTCAATAATTGTGGTGTTCCCAAATTGGTCCCATTTCAATTTTGTGAAGATCTAATGAAGAACTTCGGCGATATATACAACATAACTCTTCAATAAATGACGGCAAGACTCTCGGGATTGCCGAAATCGCATATATGTTTATTGTTTATACCATTTCATAACATAACATCACGCCAATACGCACTAAAGGGGTACGCAGATGTGTACAGTTCACCTTGGTACACTCTCATTTCACCGGTTATGTTCAAGTTTCATGATATTTGGGTAATCTATTCTAGCATTATAGGTACCTTCCATAAGAACTTTGCTGTTAGCTACCACAACTAAAAAGTGAAAAATAAAAATATCTTTAAAAAAAAATTAAACCGAATTGCAAATAAAAACACTATAAAGTGAAAAATAAGTTATTTTTCGGCAGTCGGTGTCAAAAATTGAAAAACAATAGGCACCGACCGGTAGATAACAAAGACACCGACTTCCGAAAAAGAAGTTATTTTTCACTTTGTAGTGTTTATAGAACAATATAACTTACTAACAATATAACTAACTAACAAATACCAAATTACCAATATATTGATATTGTAGTGTTTTTAGAACAATATAACTTACTAACAATATAACTAACTAAAATTACCAACATATTGATAAATCAGATTTTTTCTTTGGTACGGAACCCTAAATTTGCGAAGTCCGACACGCACTTGGCCGGTTTTTCTTTTTTCTTGAGTAATCACTAACTAAACATCATCACCATAATTTCAGCCCGGAATAACCAACTGTTGGGTATAATCCTTAACTTTCTTCTGCGATATATTTTTTCAGGTTCTATGCGATACTCATTCGGGTTTTTCCTGCGATTTTGAATACATTATCATTGACTCATTGTCAATTTTCATAGTCTTTTCCCCTACTCCTTCTTCTTTTCTGATTAATTTCGTTGCTGGATCCAAGACAGTTAAATTCACTGTCCTGGACTAGGTCGCGCTTCATTGCCTCAACGCTTTTCTGGTGGTCGCCACTGTTGATTCTGGCTTTCAGTAGTTGCAGTAGTTTGGGAATAGTGTCGTGGGACAGTCAACGTTACGCATATACTAAATATGACGCATTTGTATTTATGTTTTTTATAAAAACTGGCTATGGCAATAATCTATCCCAGTGGGTCTTAAAAAGTTACGTGAAACAAATTATATCGACTTTGAAAAGCTACAATAATAAGTCTCTGTTTAACTTTGAAAACCTCAGCCAAGCCCCAAGATACCCAGAAATAACAGCCTCATTAATCCCAGCACAGAAATTTACGAGTAAGAACATACCAAACATAACATCTGTAGGTAACTACTCTTCCACTTCAAGACAATAAATCTGAGATGTCTCTTGTTCAGTAGCTCGTTACCATAGTTACGTCTAGTTAGAATATCTTTGAGAACCTGATGCCTTCCTTTGATATAGTTTGTTCTTTGTGCCTGATATTGTTGTACTCAACCTTGTTGGAACTCTGCCTTGTTTAAATGTTACAGTTGACGAGATTTGATTAGAAACCTCCCTTGGTTTGAGATTGTTTTGTTGGCTCGTAACTATTTATAGCCGATACTATCCTTTACCCAAAGCTTACGAAATAGTTAACTATTTTCGTTTTGCAGGGCAAAGGAACCTTCAAAAATGTATCCACACGGTTGATCGATAAGGTTAAACCATGCCTACCATGGTCGATCCGTGAATCCATTACATCAACAAGATCCCTCCATGCCTCGGAAAGCACTTTAAGCCGTTGATCCTGGCTGACGTTTCAAAATCTTACGGATAATCCCGAAATTTCAACAACTACGCTTGCCAAGAGATTTCGTGTATAACCCAATTGGTATTTTTGTATTTTGTGAAATATGCGACCGAGTCAAATACTATGACTAATTTACTGCAGGGTAAAGACCTTTTCTCTAACAAACATAAAATTACAAATTTAAAAAACCCCCGATTTTAATTTTTATTTCATGCTTTTTAAATAACATAAATTATTCCCAATAGCAGACACGCTTAAATCGACAATCTATCGATACAGGTAATAATGACACGATATCTTGCGAAAAAAAACCAGATTCAAAAAGTAAAATGCGAATAACTTTTGAACGGCTAAACCGATTTTATTCAAACATAGCTAAGAACACTTTCGACAAAGTCACCTTTCGAACAAAAACACTAAATCAAAATCGGTTCATCCGTTTAGGCGCTATGATGCCACAGACAGACACACAGATACACAGCAACACACGTCAAACTTATAACACCCCTCTTTTTTCGTCAGGGGCTAAAAATCACCGGATCGAACATTGATTACTACGGTCGCTCGCAGTGTAATTGTTAGCTTTGGTCAACCCTTTATTTGGAAACCCACACGAGCACTTAGGCACACCTATCGGCTGCGGAAGTCACACGAATAATTGAAATCAAAGTTACAGACACTCAATGTTCCGTAAATCTAATTAATTGTAAGTGTACGTGTCTACTATATTCTATGTGAGTACGTAAGTCTACTATATTCTATTTCTGATAATTCAATCTTCAATTAACTATACAAGATTTGTAAGGCAAAGAAAGATTGCTGCAGATCAATTACATCCAAGATAGTTCTTCAAGGAAACTTATTATTACGGTCCTTAGAAGCCCCTTAGTCATTGCAACTGTCAGGACCTATTGTAAATCTTACAGACATATTTAATTTGTAGTTTTAATTTAATTTATTAGTATTTTTAATATGTACAACTGACTATTCCTAATCTTATGACTAATAACAAAACAAACTTACATACAAAAGGGAGAGGGAAAAGGACTCATAGCGCATCAAAAAATTCTTCCACATCGATGTCAATGGGAAACGTGCCCAGAACGTTGGCAGCATTGCCACGTTGAATGGCAATGCTGATTCTCTGGCTGAAGAAAAGGCAAGCCCTCTGGTCACGCGAACAGTCGACTAACCGTTTACTTATGTCTCGAAAAACTCGATGAGCACTCGGACCCCATTTGTAGTTGAATGTCACAATAAATTAAAGAGTTGGGTTTTTTGGAAGCAATATTGGCTCTCAACTTTGGTCCATTTTATTGGACGATATTTTCGGCTTTCGAAAAATTTTAGGTCACCTCTAAGCCTCTTACTATGTACGGTTTGAATAGATAGATACGTACATACCAACTGCATAAAAGAAGTATAAAATGTAAAAGTATAGCTTGTATTAAGTGCACTTCATGCAACACTCCACCTACACTCACAAAATTTTATCGGATCCCATTTGAACAGAGCACAAAATTTTATTGTTATTCCTCACATCTTACTAAAGGTCGAATTCGTGTCTCAATAGAATAGCTATTGCTGGAATTCTAAGTACGCAGAATGTAGAAACTTCAAATAAAATTTGACAGGAATGTGTTCTATTTTACACAAAAAACATATCGTTTTAATAATTATTTACAACTGATTGAATAGTTTTATTGAACATGTTTTATTCACTGTTTATTTTGATCAAACATATTTAAGAACCCCTTAAGTACAAGAAATACACAAAAATACAGATATTGATGGTATGACGTTTGCAGTGATGAAAGCACTTTCATATTTTTCATGAGAATAACTCTATGAATGACTAAATGAAGACAAATATATTAAGAGAAATTCATGCAAGACCGGAATTTAAACTGGAAAATGTTAAAATAAGTGAAAATGTAATGCCCGTAATAAGTTTGACAGTAACTGGTGCTTTCTGAATCAAATAAATACCCTACTTGCGCCTGCATGTAGATGATAACGCATGCGAGTTATTCGCGTTCCACCAATGTGCTATGGTGAATGCAATTCTGAAAGCACTTAGCATTGCCCTTTCATTTCATTGTCGGAATTCCTCTGCAACTCAATGCTACTTACAATCGCAACACTCTATGATGACGTGTGACATTTGGATATTTTCATAAAATTTTGTTCGTACATATCGGGATGGCTTGAAGAACAAATGCCATAAAAAAATGTTGGATGGCCCGTAATTATTACCTGCCGCTGAAACTATAATTTACTAAAATGTATTAACACAGATGTCATTATTCTATGCTCCTTGTTTTGTCTTCATATGCCTATCATCTCCACATTTATGGTAGCGTTGTGATCTTGTAGTCTATATTAGTAATTCACTTGGACCGACTGCATATCGAATCTATATAACCGCTGGGCTGAAGTTGCTCATGAGATTTTTAGGCTTTTCAATGTTAATACAATCGCGTCTGCAATGGTCGCAGACTTATCTTCAAGCAGCCACTATTGGTAGTATATAGTCTGTTCAAGTTAGTAAATTATAATTAATTTATATTTTTCTGGCACAGACTACATAATGCGCTACAAGAGGCGTACGTCGCAAACCACGAGAACTTCTCGCCATTCTGACAAGAAATACACCATACGTAAGTACCTATTATACCTATAAGGCAATTTCAAGCCCAAGAGCTTGTTATGCAAATAAATACAACATGTCATTTTCTCGATCAAATTCAATGTGATTTAAAAATCGAACGCCTGATCATTCGGTTATTAAAATGTTTTTATCTACTCTCATATCGTAATATTCGAATTATAAACTTCAAAACGAGTTTATATTGACATACTTTATAAACACAATACCGAAATTTAAAAATAGAATCTTATTATAACACTTTTTCTCTAACAAAATAATGCTATAATACAATTTTTTTTCTATTACGATACAGGACAAATCCAAGAAGTTAATCACAAGGAGTTTTCATCAATTATTTTTTGTAATGCCATTTTTATAGTACCTATTTAAAAAGATTTGATTCCAATTTTTACTTGTCTATGACAATGCCCGCTTCAGGCTTAGCACGCACTGCGATTTTTATTCGCGCGAATTTTGTCTCTTCCTACATGTTCATAGAGCTCAAAATAATCGCGCGAATTAAATTCGCGCCGCGGTGCGGTGGATTCTGTGGCAAAACACGGATTTCTTGCGGTATTATTTCTTCACGATTTTTTACCGCAATGCGAGCAACTTCATACAATTCCATAGGTCGCAGAATAGGCGAAAAAAAATTGCACGAATAAAAATCGCAGTGCGTGCTAAACCTTAGCGCATGCGCAATGCGCTGATGTGCTGGGTTTTGGCGCCATTCATATTTTGCAGGTTTAGTTGTATTGAATTTCATGAGTTTTTTGAATTCTTGCTAAAAAATGTCTGATATCAGTGAATGTGAAGAAAATTTGACTTCGCCCGATATTTTAGATGCGGCGAAGGAAATTACTCTTAATTTATTACCAGCAAAGTCGAGAAAATTATATGATAAATGCTATCACGACTTTATGTCATGGAAAATGCAAAAAAGGTATTTAGTAGGTTCAATCCCAATGTATGAGTGTAGATAAAGTAGTGTATGAAACAGCACATAACTAGGTATTAAAACATTCGTGTGAATACTATTAAAAACCTCGCCTACGGCTCGGTTTTTAAACACACACTCATGTTTTAATACCCCTTATTATGCAACAGTTTCATAAACTACTATTTCAATACAGTTGATAAACATGGCGTACTTTCAGAGGCTATAATTATGATTCGAAAATTAAATCTTATGCATAGGCATCTTTCTGTTACGCGGTCGTGACTTTTGTTTACGAGCTCAATCATTAGTTTTGCAGTTTAGTTTTAAATTTATAAGTAAATTTAAAAAGTTTAGTAGCAAAGAGTTTTCATACATAGAATAAAATGGGATAGATTTTATACGAGGAAAAATGAATGATTCCGTACGTTTTAGCATTGAACTCTCAAAAGTCTTTTAAATGGTTGTTTAATATATTTAATTACCAGTTTGAATTTAATTATTTTCACATCAACATTTGTCAAAAATCGAATAGGCTGTGTAGGCTGTTTTCGTTGTAAAACAAATGAATGAACAAATCTAAATCTTTGATTTGTTTTTACTTTTTCCCACAACTGTATTGAAAAATATCGTGTGATACACGGGCGTGTAGGTTATTGCAAACTCGTGTCATTAAAAACCCTCGCCTTCGGCAGCTCGTTTGCAATAACCTAATTTCCACCCTTGTATCACAATGTACTATTTCAACACACTTGCTCATAAAGTGGCTCTAATTTCAACGCAATTAGGCACATAATGCCACTTGTAATCAAACTGTGACTTTTGCATTGCTATTATTCACAAGTGAGTTATAGTTTTTTTTTTTATTTAATTGGTTGAGTTGCTTTGTTCTTAAAAAAGTTTCGGTACAAAAAAGATCGTGCTCAATAGTACAAATTAATTAATGTACCTATTGCTTGCTCATTTCATGTAACTTCGTATTTAAATAGATAATTTCAACTTGTAGGTGTTTAATAAATAAAACATTCACTCTAGTATAACTTTTGTTTTCTCTGTAAAAAAGAAAACTTGAAATGCGCCATTTTGTACGTGGCTAAAACACTATGCCAAAAAAAAAGAAACCTCATTCTTATAGTCTATGGCCGATCGCCATTGTTTTATGCGCGCGCATAGGAAAACTGATTATTTTTTCCCGCCAGTGCGAAAAATTTTTCACAACTCGTTTTCACTGTTGAAAACAATATTTTTGTATTATTTTCTTCACAAATGTGTTGAAAAACGTCGTATGATACACGTGTGTATTGATGATTACACACTTGTATCATAATGTACTATTAAATCACATTAAATCTCAGAATTCTATTGATCGTATTTTGTTTATGTTTAGAAAACGTTTTCAGAACTTAGAAGATATTTCTTCTTTAGTGACTCGCAATATGAAACCACGGGCTTATTTAATACAACTGACAGGTAACAGGTGATAATCCGATTTTATTTTGCTTATTCAATAGCGCCTGTCGAAAGTATATCCTATTGTCACTTATTAAGACGAAGATAGTCGACAATGACCTTGAGGGAACAAAACGCGCATCGTTTCACAGCTACTCAGGGGTGCTTAAATAGAGAGCAGAAGTAGCTACATGCATAGCTCCGTCTATGTGTGGTCATAGTTACAAAATGGACAGACCTTAGAACTGCTTCGGACATAAAAAGGGGAAAAAAAAAACACTGCGTTTGCATGCATTGACATTCAAACGTATATGTAAAATATCTGCTCAATCAATTAGGATTACCTAACTGTTTCAAAATTCAGTTGCCAGATTTGACCCGTACATACTAACTAACAAGGCAATATATATATATCGGAAGAAGATATATGATTAATAAACAGGAACAAAGAAATATCGCTTGTGAACGTATTAATTCAGGTTTGTTTAATTAGTAAAATTTAGCTTCTGATTCTTTTTTTTTTCTGCGGGGCGTCTCACAGCTCAGTCAGAATGACTGGTAGCTGCTTAACCGGACTTTCCTACGGAGACTAAGCTATATAGCCTCCAGCTAGGCAAAAAATTACTAAACCTAAGCGACAACGCTGAGGGCTACCCCAGTTGGGGTCGGACCTCGGCTCAGGGCCGTCGCTGGGGGGACAAGCAAAAGCTGGATCTTGACAAGTGATTCTACCATCCGTTCGGAATAAGCCTACGTGGAGAAGAACGGACAAGAAACTCCATTTCATATCTAATAAATTAACTAATGCTCAGCTACGCGGGCTGGCAAGATTTTAATTGAAGGGATACGCGACGAGCCTCGGCGGCGAGGACTGACGAATCGGTTTGTATTTCTACGTTTGTATATTCTACTCCATACCTAGGCTCTTAAGGAGCAGAGTAGAGATCGTGAGGGGTCAGAGGTGAGCCTCAATTGGCGAAACTTGGTTAGAAACGGTGTAGGTGCGACTTAAATGCGCACCCATTGACCGTTTCTATAAACGAGGCTGTCTAGCTCCTCGGTTATGTTAGGGTACCGTTTGAACAGGTCATTGGATTGGGCTTGGGTCATATCCCCGGCTGCCTCGATCCTATTGATCTCGGCAGCCAGCGATCTGGCCTCGTCCGTCATCCAGATTTAATTCTCAGTTCGATTTTATTCGATTGACAACACTTTATTTTTCTTATGTCAAAATACTCGATTTCGATTGGATGATATAAGCGGTAATTTTCCGGATGAGTTCTTTAGCCAATAAAAAGCAGGGGTGTCTATTCAGGCACTCTGAGTGGGTTCTCCCGCCATATATTTTGTGGAGTTAAAAAAAGCAAGCGGAGTTGAAAAGAGTTGTGAGAAAAAGGAGTTGAGAAGTAGCCTAAAGTGGCGTGCATGAATTTTTAACAAGTGTGTTTTTGTTGGGACAAAGCGAAACGATTGGTGGCCGAATCCGCTGCTTTGCTAATGGAACAAGGACTATCTCTAAGACGGCATAAGTTACGTGCTTTTTGCATGCATACCCACAGAGAAAGCCCACAAGACCGAGGGTATTATTGAAGATAGCCCTCCTTTTTCCGATATATGTAAGCTTGTAAAAAGAGCGTCGTTAAACTTTAACTTTATTTATCTCTGTTTGTTTATTGCGTCTATTTTTCAGGATTAACAATACCACACTGCACACTCTGCAGTGCAAATAAAACCGCCTCGCAGAATATAAATCTTATAACGGACTGTTTTTATTTTCTTATCCTCTACTTGGCGTACTTTCAGAGTCTATAATTATGATTCCAAAAATTAAATCTTATGCATAGGCATCTTTATGTTACGCGGTCGTGACTTTTGTTTACGAGCTTGATCATTAGTTTTGCAGTTGAGTTTTAAATTTATAAGTCAATTTAAAAAGTTTAGCAAAGAGTTTTCAGACATAGAATAAAATGAGAGATTTTATACGAGGAAAAATGAATGATTCCGTACGTATTAGCATTGAACTCTCAAAAGTCTTTTAAATGGTTGTTTAATTTATATTTAATTAACAGTTTTAATTTAATTATTTTCACATCAACATTTGTCTAAAATCGAATAGGCTGTATAGACTGGTTTCGTTGTAAAAAATGTCCAGTTGCAAAAACGCGCCATTAGTTATAAGTCAATTTAAAAAAGTTTAGTAGTAAGGAGTTTTCATGCATAGAATAAAATTGAATAGATTTAATACGAGGAAAAATGAATGATTCCGTACGTTTTAGCATTGAATTCTCATAAGTCTTTTACAATGCATGTCCTCGAAAAGAGCGTTTTCCAAGCAGCCATGCTGTGCGGAAAGTGTCACTTTTTTTAACTAGTGCTTTTTACTTTTCTGTATGTTTTTAATTTTTAACTCCAACGTCGGCCCGACGTATAGAGTTTTTATTATTTGAGAAAAGTATTACAAATTAGTTAAGTACAGATTATCATTCATATAAAAGGTAAAATAAAACTAATACTTCATTAAAGGCGTTTTTAACTACTCTAGATTTAGATTTTGATCAATAAATTAATTTTAAATATTCATTAAATATGTTTGGCAGAACGTATATTTTGCTCGTGCCTTTTTGCGATACGACGTGACAGCTATTTGAACATGCGCAGTAGATATGCCCGAGGAACTATTGTTAATCTGTGGATATGCAGAGCGCGCGTGGAAGAAAAAGGAAAAGGATTTCTTTTGTGAACATTAAATAGAATTCTACAAACCAATCCCTAGGTATTTCTTAGTGTCGTACTTACATCGATAAAGTGCCTGTGTGGTTTGACACAATAGATTGTAACTTCTAAAAGCCTTTTGAAATAACTTCAACAATACGGCTTTTTTTTCGTGATGCCTTTTGCTAGATTTGGCCTCTGTTTTCTGGAACAATAATTGCTCAAAATTAATGGTGAAACGTGCGTAAACTGATGTGGTTGGTTGAATGAATGTTCAACGTCCAAACGTATCACTTGATTGATTTGTTTTTTTACTATTGATAGGAGATGATGATAAGTGATGTTGTAGTCGGCGGTGAAGCTCGCGTTTGAAGGCGTTTAATCGAGAAGTGAAGCTTAGTTTAATTTGTGTCCTGTCGATTTATTTCCAAAAACTGGAGTTTTCAGTCTGAAATCGCACACACTTTTTTTTGCTTTGTCTTCCAATGACTTCTCCCGCTCTGGGTGAAGCACGAGCACGTGTCAGACTTTTACTGACTAATATCCAGCCGTGTTCCTTGAGTTGCTTGTGCCAAGGTCGCGGTAAATTATTTAAACTAACTTGACTAGAGAGTTACTCTCTTTCAAATTTATCCGCAACCCAAAATCGCACACCACCTTTTAACAAGCACAGGGAATAGTGCTCTTGCCTTGTTTATTTAAAGAGACTTTTGCCACGCGCCGCCGCTTATGTACTTTGTGCTTTTGTCCTGCAGTAGGAGAGTTTAAGGGTACACTAGTCGAAAATTCTTCCATACAAACGTAGTCTGGCTTTTACTCCACTGTTTTACAATGTACGTTCAAAATAAAAATGATATCAATGAGTCTCATTATTATCTAGCCCTGTATGGAAGCAAAAAAATAAAAAATATATTTACTTGAAAGTTATGAGCTTCGAAAGTTCCATATTTCAACACTAATTTTAACGCACATTTGGGCGCAAATAAGTACCATAAGAAGAAAGAAAATTGAAAAACGGCCACCATCAAAAATGAAAATAATTTTATTTTGAACAGATACATTCAGTCGTTTTTTCATGATATCCAGACTCCCAAAGGTCTGTTTATAAAATTTCGCGCGCTCGTTTTCGTTCTAAATCATCATCCATTTCGCTACAAATTTACAAAAGTGTGTATTCGTACGCGAACTAGCTTCTTACTGCTCATAACAGCATCTATCTGTTCCGCACGTGTTGTCGTTTGATATAGCATGCATTTTAACCCCGCGCACAAAATAATTCGTGCCGTCGACTAGTGTACCCTAAAGCTTTTCTACTGTAGGACAAAGGTTTCTTCTACGGTTCTTGTACCTTTATACCTGCTAACCTAACTTTGTTTATTATAAGGTTGTATGTTAAATTATTTCATGCGGATGTTATCAGTAGTAGCGTAGAATCTGGGTTGGTTACCCTGTGAATGGCAAATATAAATCACTAGCACTTCGCCCGCGACTTCGTTCGCGTGATCCGTGTTTTATCCTACAGATGTCTTTTTAATAAAAAGTTTCATACAAACTTTTATCCCCTATTTCACCCCCTTAGGGGTTGAATTTTTAAAAACCCTTCCTTAGTGGATGCTTACGTCATAAGAGGAATACGTGTGCGAAATTTTAAGTTTCTAGCCCTAAGGGTTTGGCCTGTGCGTTGATACATCAGTCAATCACTTTTGCCTTTTATATATATAGTGGGGACTTAAGCGTAACTGGCAATATGTGAGTATAGCTAGATACAATACAAATGCGACTCTGCCTAACCCCTTCGGGGATAAAAGCGTGACGTTATGTTTATGTAGCCAAGAGTTTCCATTGCTGAGAATTCTCAAGATAAACGGAGAGCTGAATGAATGAATTGAAGCGTGACAAACTGCCGTAGAACGATGCAAACTCCAGTAAAACTATATAGCATTGAGAAGTCAAAGAAAGTTTGCACCGATCGGTAAGTTCCCTCTACTTTACTTATTTACTGAAAACTTTTGCATGTCTTGGAAATTTTGCGTAGTAATTTCACAGGAATGCTGAAAGAGAAATTTACTTATTGCAACTTCCCTTTTATATTTCCTCAATGGCTAAATTTACAAACGAAAATAAGAACTTTAAGCAAACTGTGAATGTATAGATACTCACTTTACTTATACGGTAAAGAGTATCGGCAGATCAACAAAACCCATATTAGTGAAATCCTTCAGAAGATAAGACCCTGTTGAAAGTCACATAGACGCAAGCAAGCATGGCACATAAGAGAGAAAGCTTATACTTAGCAATGAGTGCAATAGGGCTTACGAGATATGATGACGAAGCATACACAGGCTCTCTTACGAACTACGCTGCTTACATTGAGTGGATTCACAGTGTTCACACAACCTAATTAAATAAAAGAATACTGCATAGATTGACACTGGCCACTTGTACACCAATGTATCTGATAAGGTTGGGACTTTAGACTACGAACCAAGTAATATTAGTATATCAGCGATAACAATAGGACACCACCATCACACACTACACACCACACATCACCACATCATCGCATACTATCAGGTGTGATAGTGGTCAAGCGCGAGCCTAACTAAAAAAAAAAAGATGGAACATGCATGTAATTTTTTATTTGCTAAATTAAAAACTGATTTAATAGTAAACAAACTCGAGCAGAGACAAAGATATAAATCTTCAAAGTTGAGAATTAGAAAGAAAAGTCCGACGTGCAACATGACGTCAGATGGCTCGACGCCCATACGTCTGTCATAGAAAACGGCGTTTCCGTAGAGAGGGACAGATATATTTCTTTGAATTGTAACTCTTTCGTTTTTCGAACAATTTTGATTCTGTTTTCACTATTAGTATTCTATTTTAGTCTTTTTATCGATAAATTGGTCATATAGCAAATATTATTTTCTTGCATATTCCCTATTACCAAAAGTCAAAATGTTTGGAATACACCACGTGACATTGCATTGTAGACTTTTTGAAAATCGTCATCGCTGATAGAATGTAAATTTTCCAGGCCCAGGTTACAATAAAACAAATTGAGTAACTAATTTGGTGTACAATAAAGTATATTCTATTCTGCAATAGTTAACAATATTGGCCAACCCATTGTAGCTGTTTGTGGAGCACGTTAGATTGACGCGTGGATCACAAATATTGGTTAGTACGTGTGTTTGATTGTAAATTTGTGCTAGTGCAAACTGGACAGCGTTTCAAATGGAACTGTTTATTTAGCAGTTACATTCAATTGTGTATTCTAACAACAGCTATTCCAAAAAGCTTCAAACTTTATCGGTGTATTGTAATATAATTAGGCGAGTTGAATTATGTATATCTAATAGGTTTATTTGGTATCATGATCAATCTCTTGTCCTGATCCTAATTTATTTGGGGTCACCATAACATATCTTCTTCTTTCAGATTTATTATAAACTTTATTGTACACCACAAAATAAAAAACATAACGGACAAACATTTTCAAAAACTTACAATGGGCGGTTTTATCGCACAGGGATTTCGCACAATCTCTTACAGACAACCTTTGGATGGACAGATTTCCTCTTAACTGGTTGAATGCCGTAATTATTGAAAAAATTACAAATCATACATATACATAATGGAAAAATTGCCACACAACTTGCCAAAGTGGCACCCACTTTGGCAAGAGGCACATTGTTAAAAGCTCAAGTTTGCCTTTAGTTATTATGTTTTCTTCTGAAATGGACTGTATATGATGTGGGCTGGTACTTGATACAATTTGCTTGTTTTATTAATTACTAGCTGACCCGGCAAAAGTTATTTTGCCATATAAATTATTTCAAAGATGCCCAAAACTTTTGCACGCACTGACTATTACAGTATTTTTAATTGTCGTTTATCAATGGAATGGTTTATACAGGTAACGCAATGTTTGTTGTTGGCGAGAGCTCGTGACACGTGTTGAATACTATTGATTTATATGAGATCACTTAATTAACTGTACGTGAGAACTATCTTGAGCAAAATGGCACCTACCTGCCCTACCATACATAACTACCCTACCGTACCCTATTCGACCTACCTATCCACCCTATTCGACCTACCTACCCTACCCTACGTACCTACCCTATCCTATATACCTACCTACCAAATTTTTTTTTTGGTCTTAAACTATCTTCGCATTGCCTTTCTAATGAAACCGGTTTGGGACATATCGGTTGGATGGTTTCAAAGTCTATAACGGACACAGGTTGAAACATATTTTGTGTTTTATGAATTAGTGTGTAATAATGTAGCTTTCTACTGGTGAAAGAATATTTCGGTTCAGTAGATCCAGAGATTACCCCCTACAAAGTCACAAACTTTACCTCTTTATAATATTAGTATAGATAACTCACATGAATACGTGTTGATCATCGACCACAGTAAGTAGCAAGAGAGCGTATAGTATATAATAGTAGTCTATGAGAGAGTATGTCAGTTCCTTACAACAGATAACATATTATAACAGAAGTAAAATAACTTTGTGTTGCCATCAACACACATGACGCTGCGCTGACGTTAATTTGACAAATGTCAGAAAACATAAGCGTTTTGACAGGTGCCTGGAACTGGCGTTTTGACAGGTGCCTGGAACTGAAGTGTCAGTACAAAAAACACATAATTTATCTACTCAACGAGCTCTTAACAACGATATCCCACTCGATGGGGTCAATTTCTATTTTAGGCGCTCTCTTTAGCCGTATGGGAGTCCCCCTTAAAAACATTGAAACATATTTTTTGACAATTTGTATGGCTTTGGGTCAACAAGATGCTTATATTGCAAAGATTTGGAAACTGTTGCTCCAACCGTTAGTTGTAAAACATGCATGATAGACGACGGACAGACAGAGGGACACGTGAGTGACAGCAATAGGGCTCCAGATTCAGATTCAGATTCATTTATTTGCAAAAACATGTGTAGATAATATACAATTATACATGGTATGATTATAGGTGTTACAAAATTTTTTATTGGCTCAACATGTTTGACCATGGCTGGTGTACAAATTAGGTCGAAGATAATAAAAATTAATATACAAAAATACAAAGAATAACACTGCAAATAAATCAACAATTAACATTAATACTATTAAATAAAAAATAAGTCAATAAATAATGCGATTCAAAGTAAATAGAATAGATTTAGTCAGAGGTATCTTCAGAGCGATTTATCATTTAGAAATTCATTAACACTATAATAGGCTTTTTGTGTCAGTATTCTTTTTAATGTTTTCTTAAAGTGGTTTGTATTTAATTTCTTAACACAGGTAGGGATATTATTATAAATTATTGGCGCTCTACATACAACGCTTTTATATAGTAGTGCTGTCTTAGCTGGCTGTACATGAATTTTATTATTATCCCGGCGATTCCGTATTATAATGTCCGATATTCGAGGAAATAAATGGGGGTTATTTCTGACAAATAGGGCTATTTCCAGAATATATAGTGACGGAAGTGTGATTATTTTATGCTTTGTAAAAAGTGGCTTACAGCTCTCAGTACTTTGGATACCGAACATGGCACGTAGGCATCGCTTTTGCATTATAAATACCATATCTTTATTTGTTGAGTTGCCCCAAAAAATAATGCCATATCTGAGGACAGATTCAACAAGTCCATAATAGGCCGACAGTAACACATCAGTGTTGATGGATGGAGCAAGTTGGTACAAAGCATATGATTGACTACTGACTTTTTTACATAGTGTGTCAATGTGTTCTTTCCAATTTAGTTTTCTATCTATAATTAAACCGAGAAAACGGGCATTAGTTACTTCATTTATAGTGTAATTATCATGAATCAAATTTACATTTAATGGATTATGCAATCTTTGTCCAAAGTGCATTATATTTGTTTTTGATAAATTTATTTTTAAATTACTATTATTAAGCCAAGAAATTATAGATGTCAGAGAATTATTTATGTCAGATTTATAATTTTTAATGTCCTTACATGCAATTGAAACTGTACTGTCGTCTGCAAATAATGACATAGGTTGAATCGTCGCTTTTGGCAAGTCGTTGATATAAATAGTAAACAACGGCGGCCCTAGCACACTGCCTTGAGGAACACCGTATGTGACATATTTCCTCACGGAGCTGAATGTTTCTTCTTTTTTTGTTTTAGGATTCACTCTAGTTATTACCGTTAACTGTTGTCGATTCGTTAAATAGGATCGAATTAAATCCAAAACATTGCCTCTTATGCCGTAAGCGTCCAGTTTACTGATTAATATATTATGATCCACATAATCAAACGCCTGTGACATATCGCAATAAATAGCACAAACTGGAACTCTTTTGTCAACGTGACAGATAACATTTTGGATAAATTCATAAATGGCCATATTTATGGTTTTATTTTGTCGAAAGCCCTTTTGTTCATTGCACAATATTTTATTTTTTTCAAGATATTTGTTAATTTCACCATTGAGATATTTTTCGAAAATATTTGAAAATATTGATAATAGTGCAATAGGCCTATAATTCACCATTAACTGTTTACTTCCTTTTTTGAGTAAGGGTTTTATAACTGATAGTTTCAGATCTTGTGGAAATATTCCAGTTGTTATCGACAAATTCATAATGTGACTCAAGTGATGGCATATATCCCCATTTACTGCTTTAATTATTTTAGTAGAGAAACCATATACTGTTGGTATTTTTAAGGTGGTTTATAATTTTATGAATCTGGTAGGGTGAACTTGGTGCGAGAAACATTGAATTTAATTGGTGATTAATTAAAGACGTTACATTTTTCCCGGCACCCGGAAGGGGTTTCACTTTTTCAATAAAATAATTATTAAATGCGTTTGCTATTTCTGTTGGATTATTAAGAACGTTGTTTTCATCAATTTTTATGTTGTCAATGGATTCTTTTGGGATGTTAAGTCTCGTTTTGTTTATAATCCGCCACGCTGTTTTAGTCTTATTATGAGACGTTTTTATTTTATAGTTATTTTGCGCACGTTTTGTTAGTTTTATAATTTTTTTAAATAACTGACAGTATTTTAAATACTTTAATTTGTTGTCTTTTGTTGAGTTTAACCTGAATTTCCATAGCAAATCCCTTTTTTTTCGACTGCATATTTTTACCCCGCGTGATACCCACTTTGGCTTTTGAATGGCTTTTACTAAAAATTGGGTTTGCGGAAAACAAAGGTCGTAAAAAAGTTTAAATTCAGCTATAAAGTGTCGATAAGCCGTGTTTGGGTCATCAGTTTGGTAAATATCCGAGAAAGATAGGCTCTTAATACACAATTTAAATTTCTCAATATTTTCAATGCTATAATCACGTTTAAATGTACGCCAATGATGCAATGTCAGATTTTTTTTACAGGAACTCTAATTAATTGCGCGGTATGGTCCGACAAACCTAACTCCAAAATTTCAGATTTACATCCCTTTTTAAAGTTGTGTGCAAAATTATCTATACAAGTACCACTGGCGAATCTGTTTGGTTCATGTAAAGCTAATTTTAAATTGTAATTTAATAATAAACATTCAAAATCCAATGTGACGTTATTGCGTTTTAGAACATCTATATTAAAATCACCAGTAATAATAATATGTCTACAATTCAATTTGGCAATATAATTCAGAAGTTTTTCCAGTTTATGGAAGAACGTATACACGTTATTCTGTTTAGGTACCCTATATATACAAACAATAATAATTTTATAGTCAAGAAGTTCAACGGCACAACCTTCGAGTATACACTCAAGACAATATTTCCGAATTTCTGGAATTTCCCTGAATTTATGTTCTTTTTTAATTAAAATACATGCTCCTCCTCTTTTGCTATTTGTTCTACTGTAAAATGAAGCTGAATTATAATTTGGCAGATATAAATTTGACTCAAATCCTGCCAACATAAAGTGCTCAGTAATACATATGACGTCCACAATTTTGTTACTATCTGCTAGTTCTTCCAAGTTAACACATAATGCATCGGATTTGTTAATTAAACCTGCAATATTCTGATGTAAGATATCCATATATTTCTCAGAGAAAAAACTGGTTGGCGGTTTCTTTTTCATTGATCACGGGAGACTTTACGATAGTGTCAGGTTCAGTACGTATTTGCCTATTATTCCGTATTACTTCAAACTGACCAAATGAGCACAAGTCAATTACAATATTATTCATAATGCCGTCGTATATACATTTCAATCCCTGTAGCTTGATTTTTCATGTTGTGTTGGAGAACATGTCTAGTGTAAGCTCACTGTTGCTGTCAAATAAGTAGGCGTAGTCATTATTTTGTAGGTCAAGACAAAGCAGATTATTGAACAAATCCACTTTGAAATTGTAAATAGGTGCTCCTGTTATGAACGTTGGTAAACAAATAACATTATTGGTGTGGGACACCTTCTGCAACGATTCTCTTATCATATTTATCATATTTATGTAATTTGTCTCAGCTTTTATGTCATTTTCGCCAATGAAAATGATACAGTAATCATTATCAGTGAAGTCTGTCAATTTCTTTTCTATGTTGTATAAGTGTTCCTTTATAGTTCCATTTGGTATAAAATAATGGCAAAAATCGAAGTAATCGGAGAAGACATCTTCTATCAAGGATAAGTGCCCTGGGGGTTTGGTGCCACTGCTTAGAATGCATAATTTATTCTTTTGTTTACCCTTTGCAATGATATCTGCCAGCTCTTTTTTACTACGTTGAGTTTTGTTGCTATTGATGGATAAAGATGGGAGTATTTCTTTTAAATTATTCTGCGTATGAGCGTGGCAAGAGGTTTGAGTCTCTTTGTCAAGCATGATCGTCGAGCTTTGGGGGCAATCACCGGATGGTTTAGCTGGATCATTGTTTGGATTATTATTGCTTGTCGCAGTTTTGTTATGAAGCAGTATTTTGGTTTTACGGACTGATTTCGGTGTCCTGCTTCTTTTCTCAGGTGTTAAGCACATTTGTTTATATGTATTGATAGTTTTTATCGATTTCTGAAGATCAGATTTAAGACGAAAGTTTTCGCTACTTAAGTTCTCTATTTCTAGATGAGCGCTCTGTAGTTGCGACGTGAGTAAATTAACTTGTTCACTCAAATCATTTATTTCCGCACTATTGTCATGCAAGCTATCTGGTACACTCAACATTGTAGCGTCGAATATGTTTTTGTAACTACTACTTGTCATGTTGTTAAGATCATTTAACGAACTTGTTCTACAGATTTTTCGAAAGGTAATGTTGTCACTTTCTTGATCCATTTTTTATTTTTATTTGTGTACCGTCACCGTGGCACCCTCTGTTGAGTTCTTATACTCTGCACGAATATTTCTTACTGCGAGTGCTTTAGTTTCAGTTACTTTTTATTTTTTGGATTAAGAAATCATACAAAAAGACTACCATTAGGTGAGGATCGAACTTGCGGCACCTCGTTCCGAACCTATGTATATCGGCTTTTGTGACCACTCGGCCACCACGTAATTAACATAGATGACGAAATTATGGTATGCTTTCTAGGCGGTTTTGGTTTCGAATATAGTAAATCGGTTATTGTGACTCATTTAATTTAAATGTCATAACCAAGTCCAAAGGTCATTTTCTTTGTTTGATTTTAAGCACTGTGTTTTTACTTTATTGTTTCTTTTTGTCACTTATTTAACACTTTTAGCGTAACTGAACTGAGTTTTATTGAAATGTAAGATTGTAGCACTGATAAGTTTGTCGAATTGAGTTTATAATATATAAAATATAGTTTATATTGGTGTTCACTGCAATATTTAAGTTTTATAACACTTCCACATATACATAACACACTTTAGTTTCTTAACGTACTTATTTTAGGTCAGATTATACGGTTTTTTCTATTTTTAAACATTAAAAATACGGAGCACACTTGCCGTGGCGGTATGTCGCGCTACCCTCCGTTCGTCGCGCTACATCCGTTTGGATCCTTCGGGTACGGAACCCTAAAAACTGACAAAAGAGAGCCAATACTTCGGTATTCACGAAGGGACATCTATTCTATAAACTTCGAAAAGAAAGCTATGGATTTTATGGAAAAAATGCGAAAAAATATTCTCAGGGGAAATCAGAAAAACTTTTACTATGATTTCCCTTAGGTAACTGTCATAAATTATTACGTAGCCAATAAATCTATCGGGAACTGGCCGAAAACGATTTTATTCAAGAGTCTAATGAAAAACCTCTTCAGAAAAAAGTAGCATGAAGATTCAAATAAATCAAATACATAGGTATTGAAGAAGTTTTATTTCTTTCTTTGAAAGTTAAATGGTTTTCTTGAATTGTCGTTGGGTATTGAATCATTTCTTTGAGAAATGGATAATCAATATTGATTCAATGCTTGTGTATATTCTTCTAGAATACTTGTCTTACCCCTGATTTCTGAATTACGAGAGTATTTTTGCCAAACTCTAGTATAGCCTGAAAACTGTCAAACTATGGAATTTAAGTAGGGTTTTATATTTTTAACCGACTTCAAAAAATATGAGGTTCTCAATTCGACTGTATATTTTTATTGTATTTTACCTCAGAACTTTTCACTAGGTGAATCGATTTTGATGATTCTTTTTTATTTGATAGCTGGTGCTTTTTATGAGGTTCCATTTAATTTGATCAAGTTCTGAAGAACTTCGGAGATATACAACAGAACTCTTCAATAAACAACTGAAAATCTCTCGGGATTGCTGCAATTGCAAGTCTGTTTATTGTTTACGCCATTTTATAACATCACGCCAGCACGCTCTGAAGGTGTACGCAGATATGTACAGTTCACCCTGGTACACACTCATGTCACTGGTTATGTTCAAGTTTTATGTTATTCGGGTAATCTATTCAGGCATAACTTTAGGCATTACAGGTATATAGGTACCTTACTATTGAACTTTCTCATTATATCCCGGAGGCCCAGTGGCTAAGATCTCGCCTCTCGTGTTTGAGGTCGTGGGTTCGAATCCGGGCATGTACCAATGAGACTTTTTCAATTCATATGTACTTTCTAAGTTTATCTTGGACATCGCTGACATCGGTGAAGGGTTTTCCTTCACCGTTGTCATCATCGTGAGGCAACCTGGACTTATTTTTTTTTTTATTGTCTATAGGCTTGCGCTTGACCACTATCTCACCTGATGGTAAGATTGTGCTCCATTGGTGTAATTACTGCAAGGCGTTCCAGTGCGAAGATAAACTAATAAGTAAATAAATGTACCAAAACTAAAAAGAGAAAAAAAAAATACCAAAAAATACAGCCGATTTCCAAAAAATCACTACAAAGTGAAACATATCTTTAATTTCGGCAGTCGGTGTCAAAAACGAAGAAACAAAAACAGGCACACCGGCTATTTGGAAGTTTTTTGAAAAAAGTAAATAATAAAGGCTTTCAGTTTAACCCGATTCAGCTGAATGCAAGTGTCAACTGCTCATCTGACCTCCAAAACCCAGTAACTAGGTAACACGATGCCTCTTGGCTAGACTGGCGACAGATCTCAGGCTTCTGACTACCCGTAACGACTGTCAAAGATCTTCAAATGACAGCCGGGACCAACGGCTTAACGTACTTTCCAAGGCACGGAAGAAACCTGCTATGTAAAAATGGTCACCCATCGGATGGACCTCGGCAAACGTTGCTTAACCTTGAAGATCGACCATGCGGCTGTTATTATTTAGTCACGAGTTCGAATTTTTGGTTCTAAGACATGCCGGTTTCCTCACGATGTTTTCCTTCGCCATTTTGAGAGCAGTGGTGATGAAATAATTTACACAAAGTAAAGAGCTTGCCGGAATTCGAACCCACGACCTACAACTTATAAGTCGCGGCCGTTATCACTGGGCCACCAAAGCGTAGCGGGTATAATAAATCAATAAAGCCAATATAATTTTACCATCAAACAACATACACTGTTGCGGTTGCCGTTTACTTAAGTTAGCAACAATTTAAACGGGTAGATATGCATGTTTTCTGATGGAGATGAATATGCCCAATTAAAACCGTTAGTAGGCTGGAAATCTTGGGCAAGACAACCTTGATTTTCACTAGACAGGAAGATAGATCGTAATGTATTATAATTTCGTAAAATGGATGTTCTGTACAGATCTTTATCATCTAACATTGTTAATTAGTTACTCGTATTATTTTGTTATGTTATTTCAAGACGGGCCGCAACTCCACGTCTAAGCGCGTATTTTTCGTGCGGGGGAATACATTTTCATTCGATCCACCCCAGCTTCTCGAGGAAGGCCTTGGTGTTGCTGACTATCTCTTGCAGCGTACCCACCACCTCCTAACTCCATACCTGATACCCGCGATTACTGGGCAGCTTAGGAGCAGATGTTCTGCTGTCTCTTCCTCCTCCATGCATACTCTGCGGAGTGGGCTGTCCGTGACACTATGATTATTTTGTTACATTGTCTTGATAAAATTTATTTTTATAGATTTAATATCTAAGCAAACAATAAAGTAATTTCCAATTGGTTAGGGTTATAATCGCAAACGAATACACTCTGTACATTGATATTAAAAAGGGGAAGATACATTACGCGCTAACATCGCGATCAAAAAACCTGGGCTCGGCGCACGACTACATGCACCGAAACTCACACATCTGTATTCAGTGTCATCACCACTGCTAAACCTACAGTTACCGATAGACAAGGACAGAGATAGGAGACGGCGCTGTGCCCGCTACGGGCATTCACTTAGTCTAGTAGGACCAAGCGCTGTACCGCCAGTACCGTATCTTCCCCTTTTTAATACATCAATGACTCTGTGATTGTTTTTTTTGTTACAAGCTTTTATTTAACTTGCAATGTATGTATGTATGTGTGTTCGGGTCAAATTTTGCAACTGAATTTTAAAGCAGTTATCCGCCAAAAATTAAGATTAAATTTTGCATACACATTTAGTTTGGATGACAATGCATGGTTAGCTAAGTGACGTCTTTCTAAATCCAATAGTGCGGACGGCCCAAAATGGCGGCCTTGTTATAAAAATATAGTTTAAAAAAATATTTTTTATTGAATAGTTTATTATTATGTAAAGATTGGGTTATTGGACGACTCGCCCGAATTTAACTCGCCCGAATCGGGCGAATTGTCCACTATTAAAAATATTAATTTTTCTGTGTCGATTCGCCCGAAGTTATTTTATCGGTGGGCGAATCGACCACTCCTATATTATTTAGTGGACGATTCGCCCAAATTTTATTTTAGAGAACAAGCAAAATAAAAGTACAGTCGTGCTCACCCGTCTCGGTAATAATATGAAGAATTAATCGAAGTTAATAGTTATTGTACTAGAAACTAGGAAAGCAATTCAAACCATTTATCATTATCTAACGTTCAAATATCAACGTACTCTCGAATATTTTTAATAGTGGACAATTCGCCCAATTCGGGCGAGTTAAATTCGGGCGAGTCGTCCAATAACCCTAAAGGTTAAGCAATAAGCATCTTTGTACTGTAAATAAAGATGTTTCATTATAATTATATAATATATATTTTCTGATACTATGTATACTAATTTGAAAATTACATTAGACAATATTATAACATTGGATATGTAATAAGTCTGCCTCGATGTTCTACTGGTCGCTAGTGTTACTGCTGATTATGTTATCCTGGATTCGATTACAAGGTTGGACTAAGTGTTCCTGGGTTTTTCGACCGGATTTTTTGCAGTATTAGCTCAGAATCTGGATTCATGCACCCTATTTTTCATACTTGAACACATCTGTCCTCTCCTATTCCGAATGGTTACCTTGTTAGATGTATAAGTTAGCTATGTTATGTTATTATTGTAGGTGTACTGATTAGGAATGCTTATGCCTGCCCTTAACGCTTGATTGGTGCTCGACCTAGAAGCGTGTTCTTGAAATAGAGCAGCTACTTGATCAAACCGGATTAGTTCGAATGAAGATGCGGTAAATTAAACAATATTACATACATACATACAAACATAAGCTTACGCCCTTTTCCTATGAAGGTAGCAGAAACTACAGAACGCCACCTGCTCCGATCCTTAAAAAAATCCTTTTGCTTCATTTACGATCATACATCTAGTCATCCTCGCATGTTATAAGATGGTAAATAAATAATAGTTAAAATAACAATACTATAGTAAGACGCCCTGGGGGGTGACCATAAGCTCTTAGAGTAAGGTTATTTTGAGTGTGGGTAAGGGACAGATGTATATGACTTGTATACATCTGTCACTTACGCGATCTCAAAATAACCTTACTCTAGAGCTTATGGTCACCCCCCTGGAACGACAGCTTAAGATGTTATTATTTGTGTACACAAATAGTTAATATTCCGTCGATTTTGATATTTTTTCTAAAACTACTATTCTACCATAATGGTTGCAACTAAACTCGCTCCAGCAATGACATAGTGTCATAACGTTTCAAATCAAATCAAATGTTTTTTATTTCACATAGACCTACATGGGCACTTATAAAACGTCGACAAAAGGTGCACGGTTCGGGTTGGTCGTTTCCTGTGGAGAAGAACCGTCAAGAAACTCCACGGTTACTCTTTTAAAAAAAATTGGTTTGTTTTTACAATATTTCCGTGTTACAGCATTAGTGCTTAGATATGGGAATGGGATTTCGCGACAATCATCATACGAATCACTTCGTTTTTTACCCGACTGCCGAAGGAGGGTAATGTGTTTATCAGTCTATGTATGTATGTATGTATGTATGTATGTATGTATGTATGTATGTATGTATGTTTGTTCCTATATGGCGTTCCAGAGACCAAACGCGTTGACCGATTTTGATGATTCATACGTCAATCGATTCGTCTTAACCTTGCGAGTGTCATAGGCTACATTAAAATTGGAACATAGAAAAATGGCGGCTTTTGGGCGCCATATTGTGGGGGGCCAATTTTATTTTTTCTTCCAAACCCATCGTGTGGGGTATAAAAATAAAGGGGTTTTAGAGGCGATTTCAAAAATATATAACACTTATATATTTAAATGTACCTAATTCGAAAAAAATGTTAACTAAAAAGTTATAAATAAAAAAGTTAATTAAAAAATCAAAATACCCGACTGCTTAAAAAGCGAACTAAAAAGACGTAAACAAGAAGAAAATCATGCTGTGCAGTCGGAGGATACATCTGGTTTTGGTCAGCCAGCTCGCGAATATGTATCCTCCGACTGCACAGCATGATTTTCTTCTTGTTTACGTCTTTTTAGTTCGCTTTTTAAGCAGTCGGGTATTTTGATTTTTTAATTAACTTTTTTATTAATTCCGTTCCTATTCTCATCGGAACAACTTACCCCCGCACTTTTAGCCCCGCTCTCCCTTAGCCTGTCGTCTTCTTGTAGTCAGACTTCAAAGAAAGCTCAGAACTAACTGCTAGCTTTTATTTGTTTTTATTTATATTAAATCAGTTCCACTGCAAGGTCTCCTTGCCCTCTTCCAGTTTTCGCGGTTTACTGCGACTGTGAGGCAATCTTTTAAACAATGAGTCAACTGCTTGATTGAAAGACAAAACAAATAAAAAATACAGCACACAAATTATTACAAACCTTTAGACCACCATTATAACTTTAAAAACAAAACTATTTCTAACAGGACACTTAAACGAATTTAACTGCTTAAAAGTCGTAAAACGGGTTGTGTTTGCTAACTTTTGATGCAACGTGGCAATTACAAGCATTTTATACGAGTAGCACTTTAAAATTTAATACATTATAACAGTTTCAGACAATTGTATTACAGAACAAACTTGCTAAATAGATACTTTGTTAGGTTTTGTCAGCCATCTTCGTGTTTTGTAAAATATTTTCGTGTCTATGGTTCGTGATAGCTACAAAGAGGGATCTTTAAATCAAGAGTGGCTAGCTTACTTCTAGGTAAGAGTGCTCGGTTGTGGATAAATTTGAAAGAGTGTTACCGCGGCCCTGGCACAAGCAACTGAAGGAACACGGGTAGGTTTTTCAGCAAAAGTCTGACACGCCCTTCCGTTTCACCCAGAGCGGCAGGCTTATTTCGTATCTTTTGCAAGAGCAAAACGATAGCGATCAAACGCTTTATGTCATAAAAGTCGGAATTACCTGCAGTGTAGGTATGGTAGGTCCAACACAATCGTTTCCTTGTCGATCGCTGTTTGTCAAATGCACTTATTTAAAAAAAACCGCCAACAACTCTAAAACTTTTGTATGGACGAGCAATTATTGCGCAAAAATCGCTATCGTTTTGCTCTTGCAAAAGATACGTAATAAGCCTGCGGGAGAAGTCATTGGATGATTCCAGAACGAGTATGTGTGCTCCTTCGTCGACCAAATCATCGCGTACCGTCTGGTACTGGGATAAAAAGATATTCTGTATACATTATTATTAATCCAGGTTGTAAACTATCTGTGTGCCAAATTGTCTTTGCGTGAAAGAGTAACAAACATTCATCCATCCATACTCACAAATTTTTACATAAATTTTAATATTACTTAGGATGCTAGCATAGGTACTATAAGGGTCAAAGGTGCAGTCACACTCTACCAAAACAGAAAAGGCATTTTTTTTTGTGGGCAGCAGAATTTCAACGTTTCGCGGTTAGTAGGAATAATCTATACTTTAATTTCTAAACAAAATATTAAATCATTTGTGGATAATTTAACTTTTTCTACAAAAACTAGCCATCTGAGTTTTGGAAGAGTATGACTGCACTTTTGACCATTGACTGTACCTAGCTTATTTTTTATTACATTCAAATCCCTAATGGCTCTGATCGTTAGGCGGCAACGGAGCCTTCAAACTAACACGGGAAGGGCGGGAAGATGTCCCTTTGAGCCGTATTCTATCAAAAAAATGTCATCGACAGCCCTGATTTGAATATAATGATAAATTGAATATGAATATAGCGAGAGATATCCGTTTCAAAATTGGCAATAAAGGACACAGGATTTTTCTGCCTGTCACAACTTTAATTATATTTATCGTAGAGAAATACTTAACACATTTTTTGCTAATTAATAGCTATACTACGTTTAGCGAAGGTTTGTACAAAACTTTCAATAATACGGTCGAGTCTCGTCAACTAACGATATTTTTGAGCTGATAATCACAATCAAATTAGTGTTCATAAAGAAATGTTGAAAAATCTCTGCCTAACTTAAATTTGTATACCAGTGACTTCAAAGTTAAGGCATTTTATGCATTAAGTCCGCTTTTGTTCCGTGAGTTTTATGTGTACCTACACAAAGTTATAATTACTTAGTAAAGCAATAAACAGTAATGATAGGATAGCAACAATCATACTAACTACACTCATCTCAAACAGCAGGTACCTGCGTTATGACAGCGTTAACTGCCTATTTAACTTTTACGACACGGCACGGCACGGTAACGTATTCATTTTAGAGTAGAAGTAATAAAATGAAAGTAGAAGAAGAAGCAGAAGGCTCAGTGGCTCATTGTCGTCGTACCTACTTAAAAAAACATCATCACCATAGCCTATAGCAGTCCACTGCTGGACATAGGCCTCTCCTATTGCACGCCATTTGGTTCGATTTTCGGCAACTGTCATCCAGCTGCTACCAGCTACCCTACGTAGATCGTCGCTCCACCCAAGCCTGAGGACATTCTACCTTAAGTTTACCAGTTCACCGCGAACTCAAGAATAAGTTTACCCCAACGGTCATCGGTTCTACGACTTAAAGGCTTGCCACTTCAGCTTGCTTATTCAGTGAGTTATATCGACAACTTTGGTTCTTTCCAAAATCATATAATAACTTCGTTTCTTTACAATTTACAAAACCTTAACGGCTCACACATGGCGAGGTCCAGTTAAAAAAATAAAGAAAATTATTTAATAACGACCAATTGCAGGTCACTTTTGACCCTCTATAATCTTAAAACACCTACACTAATTAAGAGGAATTGAGTAGTGTTGGGGGTCAGATTCTGATAGCCTAGGTGAAGTAGGTGGCTTGTGTGAAGTAGGTAAGTAATACTAGTTGTATTCAACTGTATTTGGTTAGACTGGAAGGCAAAAGTATAATCTACTACATGTCGGGGAGCCATTAATACATATGACAAACCAATTAATAACGACCAATTGCAGGTCACTTTTGACCCTCTATAATCTTAAAACACCTACACTAATTAAGAGGAATTGAGTAGTGTTGGGGGTCAGATTCTGATAGCCTAGGTGAAGTAGGTAAGTAATACTAGTTGTATTCAACTGTATTTGGTTAGACTGGAAGGCAAAAGTATAATCTACTACATGTCGGGGAGCCATTAATACATATGACGAACCAATTAATTACTGTTTTTAACCGACTTACCAAAAAGGGGAGGTTCTATGTTCGACTTTAAGTTTGTTTTTTTTTTGTTTTTATTCACCAAATATTTCCGTCAATTGTAGACCGATTTCGAAAATTGATTTTGTTTGAAAGAGTATGTTTCGAAATTGGTCCCATTTTAATTTGCTGAAGATCTGTTGAAGGACTTTGGACATATATAAGAGAACTCTTCAATAAATAACCGCAAATCTCTCGGGATTGCTGCGATCGCATTTCTGTTTATTGATTACACCATTTCATAACATAACATCACGCCAGTATTATATACTAAAGGGGTACGCAGATGTGTATAGTTCACCTCTCATTTCACCGGTTATGTCCAGTTTCATGATATTCGGGTAATCTATTCTGGCATTATAGGTACCTTACTTATCTACTTGCCTATTAGGTAGGTACAACAAAAAATCTAAAAATAATCCATAACGCAAAAAATTGGTACCTACCAAAGACACCAACTTCCAAAAATAAAGTTATTTTTCCCAATGTAGTTTTCTTATTTGGAAGTCGGTAGAATTTTTTTGTAAAAAAGTTTTTTATTTTTTTAATAAGACAAATTACCATGTAGAATCAGTAGCAAATAAACCTTCTGTACTTTTATAACTCACAATACTATGTGACAATCGTTTCTAGACGAGTATTGGGGGAATTTCACGAACATTATATCTATTGGATTCGCGCCAGAATGGACTAGTCACTGCGGCGCCTGAGGGTTACATTTGAGCAATGTTATATATTGCCGATACGTTGCTCTGCGGGTTTGAGTAGGAAATGGGTTTGAACTCAGAATGAGGGTATTTTATGTAAATAAGGTTCAGTTTGGAGAATGAAAAGATTGGAGAGTAGAAACTAGAATTTAAAATGTATGTGTGGAAAGATAATTAACGGAATGACTTGCCAATTATATTATCGCTAGGTGTGAATTTCTATTAAAAACATAAAATTCCAAGAAAACGTAGTCTTGTGTTTGAAACAAACAACACAGCTAATATTTGGACATTTATCTCCAATATGACTCCAAAAAAAGGATTAGGGTCTCAATTCGACTGATTTTTTTACCAGATAGTACGAAAATCTTTAATATTTCTCTATTGTTTAAAAATAAATGAAAATTAGCCTTATTTATGACCAGAATCCTAAATACACAACTCAATTAAACAACAAAACAACTGAAACGGTAATAGGTCTACGAAATTAGACCTGGCTACTAACGGAACGAAATAAACCCCGTTCTCTCTAAGAACGCTTTGTAAGGAATTCTTTCAAACAAACATAGTAATATAAAGAACGACCGAAGCTAATTTATCAAATGAAAATCTGAAGTCTCCAGTGATTTACTCAACAAAGATTTTTTGTCTTATATCAGCCTAGTCTGACTTAAAAAATCTTTTTAAGAGATATCTTGGGGCTCAAAGTCTGATGTTACTTACATCGTTATACCGTTATTATTTGCAAAAAAAGATTCCTACGAATTGAGAACCTCCTTTTTTTTATTGAAGTCGGTTAAAAATAATTATGTAATTACTATGGAACTGGAAGCGGGGGAAAATGTAAGGGTTCCCTACAGAACCTACAAGCGAGAGAGATGGATGAGCAATCCCTTACATACGCTGTTTTAAAACTTAAATCGCGCCTACAAGGTGGACCAGATAAGTACGTCTCTCTCCAAGAGTTTTCCGAAACAACTCTATGTATGTTTATGTTGTGTTTCCTGGTGCCTTTGAATTTTTGAGAAATCTTCATTTTACTTCATTTTTTTTTTCGCATCATCATAATTTCAGCCGAAAGACGTCCACTGCTGGACATAGGCCTTCCCCAGGCGTCGCCACATTGACCGATCCCGTGCGTCTCGCATCGAGCGCCTTCCCGCAACCAGGTCATCGATCCACCTAGTGGGAGGCCTTCCAACGTATCGTCTTCCGGTTCGCTGTCACCATTCCAGAACTTTTCGGCCCCATCAGCCATCCGTTCTGCGAGCAATGTGCCCTGCCCACTGCCAATAAAGTTTGGCGATTCTTCGGGCTATGTCGGTAACTTTGTTTCTCCTGCGGATATCCTCATTTCTGACATGATCACGCATGGAAACGCCGAGCATAGCCCTCTCCATTGCCCTTTGGGTGACTTTAAGCTTTCTGATAACCCCTATTGTGAGCGACCACGTCTCGGTCCCATAGACGATCACTGGCAACACACACTGGTCATAACTTTTTGTCTTGAGACACTACGGTAAATTGGACGAGAAGATACCACGCATTTTTTTTTCGCATGGTTCATTAAATTTGGTTTTATATAAAGAAAAAGAAGGATATACTTCAAATATTGTGTATGATCGATAAAAATACTGCCAATCCAATCATTACCCAAGGTGAAAAAACTTCCATGGAACTGATCCAGTGATGAAACCTGAACGTGGCAATGGGAACTTCGTCACTAAACAAGAAACTCGCATCATGATTGGTTTCGTTGGATTCTTCTTGACAAGTACAACTAAAGGCCCTATAGGAATGAAGGTCCAACGACCATTAATACCGCGAAATTTTCTTCTTAAGGTTGCCCTAATCGACGGCACGAACTATTTTGTGCGCGAGGATAAAATGCATGCTATCTTATCCGACAACACATGCGAAAGAGATAGATGCTGGGATGAGCAGTAAGAATCTAGTTCGCGTACGAATAAGCACTTTTGCAATTTTTTTGCGAAATGGATGATGATTTAGGAAGAAAACGAGCGCGCGAAATTTTATAAACAGACCTTTGGGAGTATAGATATCATGAAAAAACTACTAAAATATATTTTCAGAATAAAATAATTTGCATTGTTGAACTACTAATCTATCCCTTTATGGCGTGTTTTGCAATTTTCCTTCTTCTTATGGTATTTATTTCCGCCCAGAGATGCGTTAAAATTACTGTTGAAATATGGAACTATCGACGCTCAAAACTTTCAAATATATATATTTTTTCACTTTTTTGTTTCCAAACAGCCCTGTTTATAGAATATAGTTAGTAGAGATAATGTTGAGACAAATTGATATAAATTTTTATTTTGAACTTGCATCGACAAACAGTGGAGTAATCGCAAGACTACGTTTGTATGGAATAATGATCGACTAGTGATTAAAAACGCAACATGATTGGTCTCATTGGATTTAAATTGACAAACAAGTACTGTAACAACCTTATTGGCAGTTATATGTTTGAGCCGTTTGGGGTTGAAACATTAGGTCCATGGGGTCCGAGTGCGCATCGAGTTTTTAGAGAAATTAGCACAAAGCTCGTCGACTCTTCACGTGACCAGAGGGCTGGCCTTTTCTTCGGCCAGAGAATCAGCATTGCCATACAACGTGGCAATGCTGCCAGCATTCTGGGCACGTTTCCCATTGACATCGATGTGGACGAATTTTTTGATGCACAATGAGTTTTTTTGCCGTCTCCCTTTTGTATTTGTATATAGGCTTGATTTTTTAGACTATTCAATTGTATATATGTTAATAAATTAAATTTAGTACTGTAAACCCTTGATAGAATTCAGGGTCTATCAAGTTAAACCACCGCAGGACACTCATGTTAACTAGAGGAATTTCTCCGCTATTCGCTCCGTTTATGATTCTCCTATCCCACCGTTCCGCAACATAACCGACTGCAAATTTGCGGAAAAAGGGAATTATCGCGATAAAGTATGTTTCAGTTAATAACGTCTCTTTTTGATAATTATGAGGTTTTCTTCACATTTTTATACCACCATCTTGTTCAGATATACATTTGAATGGATTCCGGATAACTGAGCGAGTTCGTTGACTCCCATTGACTGGATTATGAAAGGAATGAAATAAATCAAGGGGTTTTGAGTGAATGGAGAAGGAACGAGTATAAAAGGGGTATTGTGTTTGATGGCATGCACGAGTGGAATGAAAAGGCGTGCTATTCTTATAGGATGCTTTTCAAAATTAAGTATTATTTGAATTATAAAACGTAGTCTACGTTTCTTGCTACGGAAGCACGTGAGTTTTTAAAAGAACAAATAATTTGGGTTATGTTTTAATACTTCTTCTTGTTTATGTGTCGATTCGACTCAAATTTTGTCTGCCCAGAATTCAACCACATAGATAGCTATTTATGGCCTAGTTCAAGTTGTTGAAGGTGCAGGTGGTACTAACGGTAACGGTAACTATATTCTAGGGGAATACATTTGTTTTTTATGCTATGCGTTACTTGAAAAATACAAGCAAAGGTTTTACCGTAGCATTTATTGAAACATTTAAACAAATCCAGCCAAATCCGTGTCTGATTTTGCACGTTTAGGGTTTCGTAATTTCTTTTTTAGCAATGTTTGTATTTGTTTGTAAAATATACGTAATAATTTAACATTACGACGGACAGACAGACAGACGGACAGACCGACAGTGGAACGGAGCCCTATTGCTGTCACTCACGGCTCCGTTTAAACTATTCGGGTACGTAACCCTAATTACTGCAGAGTACGCTTGAAGATTTTTTTAGTGATCGGACTGTTTTCCTTTTCAGGTTCCTGCCTCTTCTGTCTATTAGTTTTCTGACCACTTTTTTCTTTCTTATGATTACGTTTGATGATGTGTTTTATCCATGGTTTTACGACGGAGATCTTAGTATAAATCCCAGGCGTTACTCCACAGCCATAACCAAATGAGGTTATGCCTACTTGCACGTTTTTCCAAGTAAGAGGACCTCCACTGTCGCCCTGTAAATAAAATTTATTCAATTACAAATTTATAGAAAAAAATGTGTAGCCATTGCTGTCCCAGTGCTGGGCAAAGAAACTAACTAACTTAAACCCGCGACTTCGCCCGCGTGAAATGTGTAATATAAATATATATATTATATATATATTACACTATTTTTTATATTTATTACTATCGAAAGGAAACCAAACAATTTACCGGGATGAAAATAATCCTGAGTTTTAATCCAGGTTATAAACTATCTGCGTGCAAAATTTCATTCAAATCCGTTCTGGCGTTTTTGCGTGATTGGAACATACAAACTTTCACATTTATTAAATAAATAAGTAGGAAGTAGGATTTAGAATGAACGCGAAGTCAAAACATGCAATTAATATACAGGGTGGCCAAAAAGTTGTGGGTCAAACGCAACTAGGGGTTAGATGGGGCCATCAGCTGCAAATAATTGTTCTACGGGAGGTCCTTTAGGTCAACCCCTGCAGAGTTATAATTTATTTTGTTTTTAATTTATTTTGTATTGTTCACAATCGTTATTTTGATTTTTCGTACTAGAAAGATATTAGAGCCACTCATGGCCATGTGTTATACTTTTTCAGAATTCCTATTTAATGCGCCAAAACTTGTAATACAGGGTCACTTTTCGGTAGAGTATTTTTTTTCACAGTGGGGTCCGAAGTCAATAAAAGTTATGATTTGAGGAAAAAAAAATCGTTAAACTTAATATTATCTTCAACACACCCAATAAACAACGATAAATAGCATGGCTAACGCAAGGACTCATCAGTACCAATCTAGTAAAAATTATAAAAAAGATACAGGGTGTAGATTTTTCCGAATATTAATAAGAATTAATAAAAAAAAAACATTTTCTCATAAAAACACAAAATAAATTATAACTCTGCAGGGGTTGACCTTAAAGACATCCCGTAGAACAATTTTTGGAACTGATGACCCCTTCGAACCCCTAGTTGCGTTTGATCCATGACTTTTTGGCCATCCTGTATAGTGGTGGTGTGATAAATTTCTTACCCAACAAGAATCCTTTCCAGGTTCACCAACACACAACATCGTGTCCGTATGACGGAAAATCCGCTTACACTCTTTACGGCTCGCTACTGGTACTGAAACTTGTTGAAGATCGTCAGAACATACGGTGGCTAGGGGCTGGAAAACGTAAAATATTAATATTGGATGGATCGTAAAATATAAACAGCCCAGCCAAAAGAGTCACGAATAAAAAATCAGCTGTTCAAATTTTTTCTAGTTATGCCAACATAAATTTATGAAGCAATGTTTATTTTTGCGATTTCAGAGTCGATCCAATAGCATAAAATGTTCACAATGATGAGTGGTGACAGCTCGTGGCTAACTAATAACAGCCGCATGGTCGATCTTCAGAGCAGTGGTGGCCCAGTGGTATCGGCCGCAACTTACAAGTCGGTCGGTCGTGGGTTCGAGCCCAGGTAGTCGCTTTACTTTGTGTAAATTATTTCATCACCACTGCTCTCAAAACGGTGAAGGAAAACATCGTGAGGAAACCGGCATGTCCTAGAACCAAAAATTCGAAGACATGTGACATCCACTAACCCGCAATGGGCCCGCGTGGTGGATTACGGCCCATTCCCTCTCACAGAGAGGAGGCCTGTGTCCCAGCAGTGGGAACATTAATAGGCTGATGATGTGTGATGTGTGGTCGATCTTCAAGGTTAAGTAACGTTTGCCGAGGTCGGTCCGTGGATGAATCTTTACATGGCAAATTTCCTCCTTACCTCGGAAAGCACGTTAAGCCGTTGGTCCCGGCTGTCATTTGAACATCTTTGACAGTCGTTACGGGTAGTCAGAAGCCTGAGATCTGACACCAGTCTATCGAAGATGTATCTTATTACCCAGTTACTGGGTTGTGGAGGTCAGATAGGCAGTCGCTCCATGTAAAACACTGGTACTCAGCTGAATCCGGTTAGACTGGAAGCCGACCCCAATATAGTTGGAAATAGGCTAGGTAGATGATGATGAGTGCTATTACTCTTTTCAGGTATTGCGTTTTTTTCTTAAACTAGACTACACTGACTACCACACTAGGAATTTATCTTGTCTCGTGGGTGCATTTGCAAATATTTAAACTCACATTCACAAACACAGTAGGGCATAGAAATATTTGTTCCGTGCGGGAATTAAACCCGTTACAGGTACCGCGGCAGCCGAGTGCTCAACTACTACCCTAGCGTGTCGTCGTTTATTCTATTTACATGTTGTATTTTAATAAACTCACATTGGTTGTTCCCCAACCAGTCGTATTTAGTAGAGTGCCTTCCTTCAGGTGCCCCATTTTGGAAAGCAACAAAATTTTGTTCACCGTTGGCCCAAAAGTTAAGGGTTTATTTAATTTGAGGATGCAAACATCATAGCCTAAGTCGATGATTTTATTGTTATACTGTTCATGTATTATAATTTTTTTAACATCGTATAGCTTTCCCCCTTCGTTAAGTTTGTCGGTGCCAACACGGACTTTGAACTCTTCGTTCCTGAAAATAAAATTAAGAATCTTTTGAGTAGGGGTTCCTTTAGAAGTACATTATAGAATAAATAATGATGAACCACCCAGGTTGTCATATACATAGGTGTGTTTAATATGATGACAAACAAACATGTGGTCGCTAAAGAAATCGTCCATTCTCATCCGAAAACGATTCAAAGAACGTGAAAGCATTTTCTAGGAGAATCCTCTAAAAAGATTTTTACGTTGCTTTGAAATACAAATGCTTGAATTGGAAAGGTAAAGGTCTATCCACACATATCAGTGCCGTGCCCGGGACGTGGACGGACCGTGCCCAGTCAGGGGCTCAAAAAAATATAGGTACGTACATTTTATATGAACTCGTTCACACACGTCCGTGCACGGGCCATGCACGGGCCAGTGACAGAGCTTCAAAGACTGGGCCCGGCCCTGTCACGTCTCGGGCATGGCCCTGATATGTGTGGATAGACCTTAAATCAGTCTGGATTCATCGTAAATTCTTACCTATTCAGCTCTCAATCGGTTCATTTAGTAAAGGCTTTTGTTCCTCTAGATTTTTGGGTCAATAAATTAATCAAATGTTAAAGTCTGTATGTTCGGACGTTTGTATGTTATAAATCAATTAAGACACATCGGCTGAACGTATTTTATTGAAACTTGAAACACAGGGTATACCGTGGCCTGGATTAGAACATTCAAAGATTATTTTTAACCAGGTAGTACGAGTTCGTGTTATTATTTACAAAATGAAGCGTCTGGTAAAATTTAGCTTAGAAAAAATCTTCCGAACAATATTGTGTACTAGCACTTCGCCCGCGACTTCGTTCGCGTGATCCGTGTTTTATACTACAGATGACTTTTTAATAAAAAGTTTCATACAAACTTTTATCCCCTATTTCACCCCCTTAAGGGTTGAATTTTGAAAAATACTTCCTTAGTGGATGCTTAAGTCATAAGAGGAATCGTGTGCAAAATTTTAAGTTTCTAGCCCTAAGGGTTTGGCCTGTGCGTTGATACATCAGTCAATCACTTTTTCCTTTTTAACTGACTACCAAAAAAGGACGAGGTTCTATGTTCGACATTATGTATGGTTTTTTTTTTTCTTTTTTTTTTTTATGTATTTTCTCCGATATCTCCGTCAATTGTAGGCCGATTTTGAAAATTATTTTTTTGTTTGAAAGATTATATTCCGAAATTGGTCCCATTTTAATTTGGTGAAGATCTGTTAAAGAACTTCGGAGATATACAACAGAACTCTTCAATAAATAACGGCAAATCTCTCGGGATTGCTGCAATCGCATGTCTGTTTATTGTTTATACTATTTCATAACAAAACATCACTCCAGTACGCTCGAAAGGGGTATGCAGATCTCTCATTTCACCGGTTATATTTATTTTTCATGTTATTCGGGTAATCTATTCTGTCGTTATAGGTACTTACTTAACTACTTCCCTATTAGGTAGGTACAACTAAAAAGTGAAAAATAAAAAGCTTTTTTACAAAAAAATACTACCGACTTCCAAATAAGAAAACTAGAAAGTGAAAAATAACTTTATTTTTGGTAGTCGGTGTCCATAACTTAAAAATTTGGTACCTACCAAAGACACCGACTTCCAAAAATAAAGTTATTTTTCACTTTCTAGTTTTCTTATTTGGAAGTCGGTAGTATTTTTTTGTAAAAAAGCTTTTTATATATATAGACTAGCTGACCCGGCAAACTTTGTTTTGCCATAAAAACACCAAACATTCATCTAACAACACTACACTACCTATCCTACCCTACCTACCCTACCTACCCCACCCTACCTACTCTACCCTACCCTATCTACCCTACCCTACCCTAACTGCCCTACCTACCCTACCCTACCTACCCTATCTACCCTACCCTACCTACATACCTACCCTACCCTACCTACCCTACCCTACTTACCCTACCCTACCCCAAACGGGATGAAAAGTCCTATATCCTATGTCCTTTTCCTGGTTCTTAGCTAACTCCCTACCAATTTTCAGCCAAATCGGTTCAGCCGTTCTTGAGTTATAAATAGTGTAACACGACTTTCTTTTATATATATAGATATACTAGCTGACCCGGCCAACTTTGTTTTGCCATAAAAACACCTAATATGCATCTACCCTACCTACCCTACCCTACCTACCCTACCCTACCTACCCTACCCTACCTACCCTACCCTACCTACCCTACCCTACCTACCCTACCCTACCCACCCTACCCTACCTACCCTACCCTACCTACCCTACCCTACCTACCCTACCCTACCTACCCTACCCTACCTACCCTACCCTACCTACCCTACCCTAATTTTCCATTTTTTTTTTTTTTTTTTTTTTTTTTTTTTGTTTTTTTTTTTTTTTTTTTTTTTGTAAATCTAAACCATTCTCGAATCTCCACGAACACACACAAAAAATTTCATCAAAATCGGTCCAGTCGTTTAGGAGGAGTTCAGTCACATACACACGCACACAAGAAATATATATATTAAGATACTGACAACAATGAAGGTCAGTGAGACGCCTCAAACTTTTTACAAACATTTTCTAAGTCTGGCTATAATTATATTAACAGACTTACGTCATAAGCCGCTCATCGTCATATATACAATGAGCAGCGCTTAAGATGAACTTCTTGTGGATGATAGATCCTCCACATTGGAAGGTACCATTGTTTAAGCGGAGTGAGACCATGTATGGAACTTGTTCGATAGAGATCTTGTGGCCACCCATGATGCCGACGTTATGGTCGTGGTGTTTCTTGTCTCCTGGTAAAGTAAATATTTGGTTTTATTAATATGAGTAGTTGATTAGAAGACAAGCGTAGGATCCGTCTTTGTGAAGCGTAGGTTCCGTCTTTGTGAAGCGTAGGATCCGTCTTTGTGAAGCGTAGGATCCGTCTTTGTGGCTACACTTTTCTAGCTGTCTTTCTGCTGAAATGATAATGGCGATAAATATTGTTAATGAAATAAAGAACAATGAAATTATGAAACTTCTTCTTCTTTTCGTGTGAGGTGTGGCCACCTCTGGTGTCAGAGTTAACTAAGCCGCCTCTGGGAACCCCACAGGCCTCTGACTTGGCTATTTCAGACTTACATTAACTATATATAAGTCCAGGTGGTTTCCTCACGATGTTTTCCTTCACCGTTGCCTGTGATGTCCAAGATAAACTTAGAAAGTACATATGAATTTGAAAAAGTCACATTGGTACTTGCCCGGATTCGAACCCACGACCTCAAGCACGACAGGCGAGGTATTAGCCACTGAGCCACCACGACATTACTGAGCCACCACGACATTGAAAATAAACATTATGAAACTATGCTAGTATTATATTATCTGTGATGAAACTAAAACATAAACCTTTTTGCAAACAGAACTTTAAGGCTCTTACTCAGTGTTAGTGCCATAAATCGACTACTTTATAAAGCATACTCCTTATAGTAACAGCTGGGATAAGGTTGGAAAAAAATTATTATTGTTTCATATACAATATTTGTGAGACATGGTTTTCCGTATGACTAATTGTTTTGCTTTATCAAATCAAATCAAATAAAATCAAATCAAATCAATCTTCTTCTCGTAATTAATCGTCAATCTCACTCTCACTCAAATCGTCATCAATTTTACTGAGAAAAAAAAATACGTCCAAAACCATCGTTTTGGAGGAGTTTGCATACTCCTCCAAAACGATTTTCAAAAGGAGATCCTTATAGACAGTTTCGTTTGCAAAATATTTTTAGATGTACATAAATCCTAATGTAGATATTCGGGCAACGAGCGGGCGCACGGCCAGTACCGCGTTAACATTGGGAAATATTACGCCTTATTTATTTACACGGGACATCAAAACCATAGCTGGCAAAATATGGGTGTACAATACACTTCTGCCTCATTCTTCAGGGAATGCTGGCGTAATGTTACGTTTATTTGAAATATTTTTAAGACAGAAAAATACTTATAATCCCGGGATTTCCTACCTTAGTACTTACTACCTGAAATTGTCCAATTATAAAATAGAAACACAATAAAAAATGTAGATAGGGATATGGACGACATAAAATGTAGTAAATATAATAATAAAAACTTACCTTTGAACATTTCATGGCCATAAGCACAACTAACAAGAACTAGGAGCAACAGAACCCGTGTATAAAACATGTCGAATTTAAAATGACCTAATACAAACTGATTGGATCCATATTTATAGGCACCTTATCTAATAGGGAAACTATCACGACAATTAATTAAATAGTCTCCATACATTTAGACAAGTACAGTCAGATGAATAAAAAGGTAACAAGACCAAGATAAAATTCGTTATACTCGTATTAGCAAAAATAACTTTGAAGAATGTACGGTGTATGTTACTGGCGACTATTTATTATTAACACGCTTTTATTAGTTGGTAAGTATGTATCTATGAATCTATGTAACGGAATCTTTGAACGTGATTTTCACCCCCTTCAAAACGTCGGATTAATTTGAAACTTTGCACACAGAGCAAGGACCGATGACAATGAAATAATATTAATAGTTTGTCCTATTATCCTTTCCATGAGGGTTAGCGATTGAACTAAAAATTTAAAAATAAATACTAGTTTAAAAAAAACTAAAAGAGACGCTTTAATAGAAAACCAAACTAAAATGTAGAAAAAAAATTTCAATAAATTTAAATGAAGAATAGTGTTATGAACAGAAAAAAAATATTTTACTGTAAAAAAAATCATTGGGTTCCCGCTTACTAGTTTGGTTTTCTATTAAAGCGGGTCTTTAATTATTTTAAACTATTTTTTCCCGGAGGCTTCGCTACATTAGCCAGTCCCACAGAAACTGTGAATCATAGATTTTATAATCGGTTTAAGGCTTCCAAAGACCTTTTCAAACAAATGAAAAACATACATTACAAAGTTCAGATATATTTATGTAAGTAGCAGTTATTCAACATAAAGAAAACCTAACCTAACATGTATTGTGTATAAAATACGAACAGATTTTGATAAAACTTTACAGTAATATAGCATAAATACATTGTAATAACATAAAGGCTATATAATATAAAGACTACCCGGGCGAAGCCGCAGGTGGCAGCTAGTAATATAAATAAGATAATATGGAGATAAGCCGTTAGCAATACTAAAAATCCTTTTTGCGATGTACCGTAAAATCCATATTTTCGCTGTAATAAAGTAGTTAATTTACAGCTCAGTTTTCGTAACAATCAAATCTACTGATCATACCGAGGCAACATACATTTAAGAGATTTGTTAATGAGGTCATTAGAATCACGAATATTGTATACCAAAATCGATTTTAATCAGCTTTGGGGTTTATCATACTATTACAATTATATACTAGCTGCCAATCACTGCTCCACCCTCGTGGAATTTGTACTTATATATTTAAATTTGTGTTAATCTATATTAGTGTAAAGTTTCACCAAAATCCGTTTAGTAGTTTTTGCGTAAAAGAATTCAAATATCCATTCATCCCCACATGGTTTTAAAATAACCAATACTTAGAGTTAGGTGTAATGCTCAATTCTAGGAGAATACAAACCTAATCTTATGTTTTACAGGTAAACTGCAATGGCAGCAAGGATCTAATACTTTAAAAATAAAAAAATATGAAACATCTTTCTATAGCATTTATTAGTAATGTGGGATTAACAAACAATTTATTAAAAAAAATACAGCGCTTAAAAATATATTTTTTTAACTATCGAACCCTTTTTCCTTTTAGGTTTCTGACTCTTCCCTTTCTTAATTTTCTGATTCTTTTTTTCAATCTTATGATGATGTTTGATATTGTCCTCAATCCATGGTTTCACGATTTTGATTCTGGTGTATACTCCTGGAACCACACCACAGCCAGCTCCGAAGGATACTATTCCTATTTGAACGTTGTTCCACGTCAGAGGACCTCCACTGTCACCCTGCAAAACACACACTGACAAAATTAGTGGAACAAGAAAAATTAATCTTATCTATTTTTTTACCGGTGGTATTTTTATATTATTTTATAATAAAGTTTGAGTTGTTCATTTTATTTTTGATGTTTAGATCTTTTTCGAAGTTAAGGACGTAATTTTACAGAACTTAACATAAATTGAGAGGGTCAGGGCACTTGAGATGAGTAGTAATGATCAAGCCTAAAGAGCTTTATTCATCGTTTACCTGTTTCAACAATTTATTGCAGTTTCCAATGATTCAGAGAGACTAATGCTTTTGTGAGAAGATCAGGGCGGTGACCATAAGCTCTTAGAGTAAGGTTATTTGAGTGTGTGTAAGGGACAGATGTATATGACTTGTATACATCTGTCACTTACGCGATCTCAAAATAACCTTACTCTAGAGCTTATGGTCACCCCCCAGGACAAGGCAAGGCTTACAGGCTTTGTTCTAACAGGAATAATCGTTTCAATCAGTTTCGCGTTCGCAAAAACCTGCGTTTAAAGGCCTGTAAAGCACCGTTGTATAGGAATGATAGTGACTACTCCAGGACACAATGGATATCATTATTCTCAATATGTCTAGGCATATGCAAATGAACAGAGAAAAAAGAACGTGAAGAAAACACTCAATATAAAGTGAATATCACTTTATATTTTATGGTGAAAATATTATTTTTATATTTTTTTTAACCTTTCATAATAACCTTAAAAAATCAACAAATGTTTGTATTGTTTGTGTTTGAATGTTAGTATGTTTGTATTTTTGTATGATTGCATGTTTGTATGCTTTTATGTTTGTATGTTTGTATGTTTGTATGTTTGTATGATTGTATGTTTGTGTGTTTGTATGCTTGTATGTTTGTATGTTTGTATGTTTGTTTGTTTGTATGTTTGTATGTTTGTTTGTTTGTATCTTTGTATGTTTGTTGTCCGCGGCTTCGTCTGCGTAGCATTAGTACTTCGAAAAGCCTATTTTTTTATCGCGCGCAATAATATTATAGGTGTGTGAGCCTTGAAAGAAGACAAATCAAGGAATATCGTGTTACTCAGTTACTCGGTTGAGGTGGTCAAAAAGGGAGTCACTTGATGTTAATTACTGGAACTGCATTGCATCTCTTTAGACTGAAAGCCGGCCCTAACATAGTTGGATAAAATCTAGGCAGAATAATTTGTCCTTACCATACAAGAATCCTTCCCGCGTTCACCAGCACACATCATCCTTTGTGTGAGATGTCTCTGTTTGCTGTAATACTTGCGACAAAGTGGCATGGACACTACTGGTACTGTCACTTGTTGAAGGTAGCGAGAAATAGTGTGGGTTTGAGGCTGTATAAATTAAAAAAATGTAAAATGGATGATAAAATTACAGCATACTCGTAACATGTTTGTAAATATTCTAATAATAGAGACTTAAGCACGCGGTTCTGAAAAATCTTAGCTAGATAAAGATAATAAATTGATGAATTGACCACACCACTATCGGATGAGGTGCTAACATTATATAAATTGTGTCCTTATTTCGTTTTAATATTCTTAATGGATCCCAGAGATCTCTTCTGGTCTTCTTGACGCCATAAAATATATATTAATAAACTCACATGAATATATCCAAAACCAGTCGTATTTAGCAGTGTTCCCTTCTTTACATTCGCAATATCGGCAGTCAACAAAACTTTCTCCACCGAAGGCCCAAAAGTCAAGGATTCATTCAATTTGAGGATGCAAACATCATAGTCGCTGGTTATATTAGAATACTGTTCATGTACTATAATTTTTTCAACATCGTATAGCTTTCCCCCTTGGTCAATCTTATCAGTGCCAACAAGAACTTTGAACTCTCTGTTCCTGAAAATAAAGTTTAGGTTTCATCATCATCATCATCATTTTAGCCGAAAGACGTCCACTGCTGGAAATAGGCCCCCTCTCAGTGTCACCACACTGAACCGTCGTGTGCGTTTCGCAAGTTTAGGTTTATTTAGGCATATATATATGTTTTTAATTCCAACTGATAATTTTTATCGTCTTCATCGTTACTTTTTTTGGCACATTCCGTAGCTACTCATGCTACAGCTACGTCCGTGACCTCTCTTACGCAGCAGTGGAATTCAGCATGTATGCTTAGTTTTCTGAGATCTTTTTATTAATAAACTAGCTGCCACCCGCGGCCCCAATTTTGTCGTATTTGGCTATAATTATAGCCTACATGTTATTCTAATGTATTAGCTGTATACTGTAAAGTTTCGTCAAAATTCCTTCCATATTTTTGCGTGAAAGAGTAACAATATCCATCCTCACAAAGTTTCATATTTAGAATATTACTAGCTTCTGCCAACGGCTACGCCCGCGTGAAGAGTGTTTTCTTATACCAAGGGAATATTATACCGGGATCAAAAGCCTATGTGCTATTCCAGATTATAATTTATTTCTGTGCCAAATTTAATCCAGATCCGTTCTGGCGTGATTGAGAAACATCCATCCATATCTGTAGGATGAAGTTTAGTAAGATTACAGTCAAAATTACTTACGGCACAATACAATGAGCGGCAGATAAGATGAATCTCTCGTGAATGATTGTTCCTCCACACCAGTGAAAGGTACCGTTTTTAAGGCGTAGTGACACTATGTACGGCACTTGCTCGATGGAAATCTTGTGGCCGCCGATGATGCCCACATTGTGGTCATGGTCTTCCTTGTCCTCTGGTAAAATAAAAAACGATACAATTTATTCGAATTGCAAATAACTTAAGATGACGGAGTTCAATAAGAAGTGTTTTTTTATTATTATTGGTACGCTCGCGTTTGACCACTATGTCACTTGATAGTAAGCGATGATGTGGTCGACGATGAAGCACGCTTGCCTAGAGGTTTACAATTCGCTCTTGACTTAAAGACCCACAGGAGATAGATATTGTATATTTCTCACAATTTGCAGTTTTTGGATGTTACGTAAACGTACGTACGTGCCACAAAAACTGAAAAATTCGATAAGTCGAAAACAACCCTGATTGTATCCCAAATTATCGGCGTCAAAATTTTTGTAAAGTAGCTCTAGAATACTCTATTGCATGTTAAACACCTAATTAACAGTCATCCTGTATATTATAATAAAAACTTACTTTTATCCTTTTTATGGCTATAAGCGCAACTTATAAGAACTAGGAACAACAAAACTCGTATAGAAAACATGACCAAAAATTTGAAATGACCAACATAAAATTGATTGTAGCGATATTTATAGACATTTTATCAAATGTAAATACTATCGCTACAATTTATTAAAAATGCTAGATTTAATTTGAAAAGTACAGTCAGATGAATGAACACTGAACGGGTAACAAGATTGGGGACTAATTTTTCTGCGGCTTCGGTTCAATATCCTAGAGTATGATGATATCGTGCTTCTATACCTAGCGGTTTTGGCTGTGCGTTGATCGATCAGTCAGTCAGTCAGTTTCTTCTTTTATATATGTAGATTAACATAGATTTCGTTCATGACGTCATTTGAATAACAAATATTAATAAATCTGAAAAGAAAATTATGGGCACACAGTTTTAAGCATGAAAAATAACTATAATCACTATCTGTCACGATCCACAATACCGGGTTATTGGACGACTCGCCCGAATTTAACTCGCCCGAATCGGGCGAATTGTAAAGCTCTATACGCTATCAAGCGTATAGAGCTTTATCTTTATAATTTTTTTGTAGCGAATATTGCTGTCTATTGTATATTGCTGTCGAAAAAGCAATAAGAGAGAGACAGAAATATTCGCTAAAGCCCTAGTACTCCGTTAGTCTCTACCACTAATGATTCTAGCTCTGAAAATACTTCTTCATGATTCTGGCCTCCTGGTAGTTTGAATTGCTTTCCTAGTTTCTAGTACAATATCTATTAACTTCGATTAATTCTTTATATTATTACCGAGACGGGTAAGCACGACTGTACTTTTATATTGTTTGTTCTCTAAAATGAAATTCGGGCGAATCGTCCACTAAATAATATTGAAGTGGTCGATTCGCCCACCGATAAAATAACTTCGGGCGAATCGACACAGAAAGATTAATATTTTTAATAGTGGACAATTCGCCCGATTCGGGCGAGTTAAATTCGGGCGAGTCGTCCAATAACCCACAATACCTACCCTTTTTACCCGAATACGTTGAAGAAAAATGGAGAAATTTTCAAAACGCATTGAAATGTTATTATGTTTGTGAGTATTTTTTACTTTGGATTACATTTAATGCTTAATATATCCTAAAATACCTTGATGCTTCACTAATCGCTAAAAACTTGAGATTTAAAATGAGAATCGTTTTTACCCGACTGCCGAAGAAGGTTGATCAGTCTTTGTACGTATGTATGTGATGTTTGTTTTATCCTATGTGGCGTTCTAGAGACCATACCGCGTTGACCAAATTTGATAATTCTTACGTCAATCGAATCGTCTTAACCTAGTGTCACTGGCTATATTAACATTGGAAAATAGGAAAATGGCGGATTTTGGGCGCCATATTATATATATACATTGTTTTTTCTTCCGTACCCATTGTGTGGGGTATTAAAATAAAGGGCTTTAAGAGGTGATTTGAAAAATTTATGAAACTTACATGTTTAAATGTACCTTAGTCGAAAAAAATATGTTAACTACAAAGTTATAAATAAAAAAAGTTAATTAAAAATATCTAAAATCCCGACTGTAAACATATTTTTTTTCTAATGAGGTACATTTTTAAAGAACTACATTTATAAGAGATACTTAAAAGATAATTCATTAAATTAATTGCTTATTATACAGCGTAGGTTTTAATTTTGATACGAACTACAAAGTAATAGACAAAAGATTTTATAAACTAAAGAAAACCGCGAGCGAAAATGGGTGTTGAGGTTTCTAGAAGTTTTTTTTTGTTACCGAAAATTGTATTTATTTATTTAAATATACCGAAATAAGCATGAAAATAAAATACCAAAGATTTTTCTATTATCAAAAAAGGTATACAAATAAGACTTATTTGTATACCTTTTTTATTGTACCACACTACACACATTACACTAAATTTTTTTGTTGCACTATTAATTAGAATTGGATTGAATTGAATTGAACTGGATTGAATTGGAATGAATTGGATTGGATTGAATTGGATTAAATTTGATTGAATTGGATTGATTTAGATTGATTTGGATTGAATTGGATTGAATTGGATTGAATCGTATTGAATCGTATTGTAGGGCATTACAACGCATTAATGCCGTAAAACGGTTTATTTGTAAAGTATGTAAGTTAATTTTAAGTTTTGGTAGGTACCTCCAATTACCATAAAAATCATTTGTAGCCAAAGCATACCTTATGAGCATTCCAATAAGCCCAAACACGACCAGGATACATTGTTTTATAACGGTGTTCCAGTGCCTACCTTCTGGTTTCATCATCAGATCAGTTCCATGGTACCATTTTCATCAGTACCATGGCTTTCTATGTATTTGCTTCATTATAGTCAGTTGACTATTCAAGATATTCATTTATAACCGTGACGTACTTAACATTAAGGACTTCCAGTGGCTATCTGTGGTCTTCTTAATCAGTTTCACTTCACCAAATGATACTTTCTGAGTGCAAATGATTGCATTATTGATAATAATACCAAAATCGCTATATGTATGCCTAGAATATTTGGGGAGTACCCACAATTTCTCCTAGATTCTACCATTAGATCTTGACCTGATGACGATGGGACCACCTGGAAAGCAAGCTTTTCAAACAAAAGAAGAATTTCTAAATCAGTCCAGGCGTCAGGCGTCGTGTTGTAACTTCGTAGCACGACCATGACAAACATTTTCTGCTTATAAGTGTGAGATTTGTATACTTTAAACTAGATGGCGTTAAATGTGGCAGAAAATGTTTTTTTTTGCTTTTCTAACAATTTACGTAAATTTACCAGTAATGAAATAAGAGTACATAATGAGTACAATTTTTTAGGCACTCTCCAGTTCCATCACTACTACGCAAGCTGGAATTTTAGAGTGGTCGTGCTGGGAAATAATCTTGCCAGCACGACCTTTATATCTGCGATAATTAATAGGTATAATATTTCTAATTAGTGGTATAAAATAGTACAAATTAAAAGGATTTTAGTACCATCTAAAGTTATAATGAATACGTTCATGGTCGTTCTACGAAGTACAAACCAGGCGTCTTTGAGTAATTGGATAAAATACTTAAAAAAAGAACTACATCCGTTAACTGTCTTATCTTTCTAAAAACGTAAGTGGCCGAGCTAAGCCGACCCGTAAGAGATGTTATGTGAGGCTATCATTGTAATTTGTCGTCTAGAATGATTCCTAGGAAAATTGTTTGATTTATATAGTCCAGCTTTTCTCCATTCAATATGATGTCGCATTCGCTATTTCTAACATTCGGCAATGTGCATCTAATAAATTTGTTTTATTTTTTCATTACCAAATTGTTTGCCGAGAACCAATTTTGGACCTGATGAATAGAATTATACACATCATCAAGAGTTTGTGACCGCCGATCTATTTTAAATATCGAAGATTTGTCATCAGCAAATAATATCATCCTCGGTTGATTTTTTTTTGCAACGATATTTATCAGTATACCTAGGGGTTCAAATTGGAAGCCATTGATGCTTTAATCTCCCTAGATTAAAGCATAGAAATTATATAGACGGCCGCACGTTTTTTTGACGCAACAGTATCGTCATAGGTACTAGGATCACATGTTCACCAAAGTGATCACGCCACGAGGAAGGCTATCTTTGAGAGTGGTCGTGTATGTTGTATAGCTCAGATGAGCTATGCGTAAGCCACGTTTATAAAGGTAATGAAGAAATTATAAATTAAAAACTAAGAAAGAGGATAAAGAAAATAAAAAACTAAGGGCCAGCTTCACACGACGTTGGTGGCTTGAGTTAGGCAGCTGGACGGGCAGGAAGACGTGGTATGCCCGAGATGAACGCAGTGAGCAACCTGCGCGTACTGCTGGCGCGCGCGCTGTGGCTGCACGCGCCTCTGTAGACTTTACTGCTGCAGCCCATGCACCACGTCCGATAGGTAGGCAGGAAGGTAGGCCGCAAGGAGTGTTGAGGAATCGGGTTGTGGCGTTACACGCCGTAGATACGAAGGTATACGGTAGGCAAGGCATCGGACAAATTATACTCAGAATACCACTCAATATATTTACTGGAGCACTTCAAAGATTAGATAACATTCACAGGCCGTATATAGTTAGCCGTGTATAGTTTTAAAGAGTTTTCAGATACAACAGTACACTTGGTAGTATTCAGAATTCAACCGACTTTCGGCGTTCAATCCAGATTCCAAACTAAAAAGCTGACGCCCGTTTTTTCCCTCGTTCTGTCATGTCTTCTAAATTTCAAATTCAAATCTCAATTAAGAAATCAAGACCAGAACGAATAAAAAACGGTTCACAGAGGAGGGGCTGTCTGTCGCTGCCCTTATAATAATGTACAACTAGCTTAAGGAAGGTCTAGGTAGTCCATGGTATGTTATGTCTATGGCTTAAGAAAATATAATAGACATATCATATCAGATAAAATGTCAGAGTAAAAAATACTCTATGATTTTTACAAATTAGCAGTAAAAATAAGTTTTGGATGTAAAAACAATGAGAGATAACTAAAAGTATGCTTTTCAGGTGCAAACAGTACAAAGAATACATAAAAATGAGTCATATGAGTTGATACAATATCAAAAGATATGAAGGTGAGGTTTGTAAAGTGTGTTATAAAACGTAACTGAGAGATGTGGAATGAATACTACAATGTACAAGACATTAAAAAAGTAGAATGTATGGTGAACGCGTATAAGCAAAAGTTCGAGCGGCCATGTCTTTACTTTTTACCCGACTGCCGAAGGAGGGTAATGTGTTTATCAGTCTTTTACATAAAATCGCGATTGTATCGTAAAAGATCGTAAATGATCAAATAAAAAAAAACAACATCCTTCTGTAGCATTTATTAAAAATGTGGGATTAAATACAATTCACAAAAAATCTCTACTGCAGAGCACGCTTAAAGATTTTTCCAGTTATCGGACTCTTTTCCTGTTTAGGTGTTTGACTCTTCAGTCTTTTAGTTTTTTGACCCTTCTTTTCTTTCTCATGATGATGTTTGACGGTGTCCTCGATCCATGATTTCACGACAGAGATCTTGGTGTACACCCCAGGGACTACTCCACAGCCAGAACCGAAAGATGTTATGCCTACTTGCACGTTGTTCCATGTCAGAGGACCTCCACTGTCACCCTGTAAATAAAAGGAATATACCTAGTTATATTATGTCCTCTGAGGCCCGCTTGTGCCACTACGAGTTATCTCACTCAAGCTAACACGAGCCCATTTTGAACGACATATTTTAATTTAACCTCGTGTTAGCTATTAACTCTGAGTTAAGTTTTTGGGGCAAGTTGGATATATTCTCAAAAAAATCCACCTGCCATCTTTATATACAACTAGTAACCTACCCCGGCTTCGCCTGTGACAAATTATATAACAAAACCAGTCTGGTTTCTCACTCTTTCTATTTTGAGACCGGATTGGTGGAAACCGCATAAAAATCCGTTCAGTAGATTTTGAGTTAATCGCGAACAGACAGACAGACGCGGCCGGGGACTTTGTTTTATAATACGAGTATGTTGTAATGAAGTGACAGGCGGACCGTAAATGGCCTAAATTACTTCAAGATCGGCTGTCTCCAGACTTATTCAATCAACTGCTTTTTGAAAATTAATTTAACACCTTACAAGGAGTAAATGCTAAGTACAGCCAAATCGTAAGTTAAGACTATAAAGGTAGCAAAGTTGTAAGTAAAAGCAATTTAAAGCCGAATCTGGCCAATCTAAAACCAATCTAAGAGATTAGGGTAATTGATTGACACGCTTGTATTACAGGAAGAGTTAGCCTAGGCTAGTTAAAGGATTCTATGTAATTTTAGCTTTCCCTGTTCCTGTAAGGTTTTTCATTCAGTTTTGGTGTTAATGTTTTGTATTCAACAACTAACTCACATCTTAGACTATACCTTAATTCATCAAAGACTTCATGAAAATTAATCACGGGTTCCTCGATTTAAAAACTAGGATTTTGTAGAAGTGTGAATGGTAGAGAGTAATAAATTCCTTACTGTACAAGAATCCTTGCCACGTCCGCCAGCGCACAGCATCCTATGCGTGAGATGTCTCTGTTTAGCGTAGAACAGCTGACAATGGAGCCGGCTCACTACTGGTACCAAAGTTTGTTGAAGATGGTCAGCAATGTGGCCTTCTGGCTGGAAATCATAAATCAAATTAAATGGATCGTAAAATGATGAACGTTCAACTCAAGTGTGTAACTATAGGCCTCTCCCAAGCTAAACCGGTTCATTCTCGGATAAGCTGATATCGGATTCTATGTCAAAGAAGTCCAAAGCACAGTAATCGACAGTAGTTAATATATACGAACTTCAAAAAGACCTGACGTCACCGGAATCCTACATTTCGGTATCAAAGTTTACCGCGCGATGTGATCAGCTCGACACAAACCATTGCACTAGGCAAAACACCAGTTAGGTCGGTGGATTTCTATGGATTTTGCATGATCTTACACCCCGTACAACAAACCTCCAGGCGGCATGAACCATGAAAAGAGGCCGTACCAACAAGGGCATGAACGATAGAAATGATGTTATATCAAGTATTACAATTACTATTTTATAACTTTTTATGCCGATCGCGTATTTACGGCATAGTAAGATAATACCGTAGTGAACCTTCAAAAAGTAAATCTTGAAAAATAAATTTAAAGAAAATTATTTTTTTACTTCGTTTTAAGTTTCACTGTGCCGCTTTTGAATTCGCGATATCATTATTACTTTGGCAGTTCATCATCATCATCCATAGCCCAACTTTGCCCACTGCTGAGTATAGGCCTCTCTCTTCTTGTACCAATCCCCACGTTCCTGTTTCTTTAACAGTTAATTTCACATAATTCTGTCCCATTACCATTTAAAGCCTTTTAATAATTAAATGCCTTTCTTCATCTTCATAATTCTTTCCTTTTCTTTCCTAAGAGATAAATGGAAAGAGCCCCTGTAACTCTCACTCTAAAGTAATAAGACTTATATTATTCAGTGTAGTAATAGTGGCGGCATCAAATCTTTAGCTTGTTTCCGTACCAAATAAGTTCCTAATGTAACTGGCAGACATTCTACATAATTATACCAATCGTTTGCGTTTATATACTAGCAACATATTTGGCCTTGTGCGCGTTGAGCAAACGAAAAACATGCAGTGGTACCGGTGATAAGCCTCCAAATAAACACGCAATCACAAAATGTTTACTCTCTTTATACAGAATTATTAAATTACACGTATATTAAATTATATATAGTATCTGTTATCGCTTGACGCCATGAAACAAAATATAATATTTGAATAAACTTACATGCGTGTATCCCCAACCGGTCGTATTAAACTGTGTACCCTTCTTCAATTTCACGATATCCCCAGTTAACAAAACTTTCCTCACTGTAGGCCCAAACGTCAAGGATTCATTCAATTTGAGGATGCAAACATCATAGTCGCTAGTTTTATTAGAATACTGCTCGTGTATTATAATTTTTTCAATATCGTATAACTTTCCCCCTTCGTCAACCTTATCGGTGCCAACAAGGACTTTGAACTCTCTGTTCCTGAAAACAAAGTTAAAAATGTTTTAAGTGAGGGTTCCTGTAGATGACGCAATACTATCGTAAATACAGAAGGGAATAATATATTGAAAAGTCCTTTAAGGAAATTGAATATTGGATGTTGACTATTCCTTTTGTAGACCTTTTTCTGTAAGAGAATTTTGAAACCTAAAACAATTCTGTATTGCCGGCTATAGTAATATTACCTCTGAAACAAATTCTATTGTTTCTAAATATAAACAGCCAAACCCGTCCTTCATTGAATAATTTGTTTTTTAATTTTTTGGTAGTTGAGTAGGTTGTTTGAAAATACTCATTCTAAAATATTTGTTTTCGGTTTGTAAATGTTTGGAGATTTTAACGAAGACTATCTCCGTAACGGCGATACTGCAGCATTCAAATTATTAAAGTGACGCTGGTTATAAATCTTAATTACAAACACTTGCCTTTACCCGCGGTGGTACTCAAATAGATAATATTTTTTCGAACTTCACTTGTGAAGTTGGATTTTATAATTCCTTCTTCAGTTACCATCGTCCTATGTGGGCCCGTTTTTAGACGTTGTGAGCTGCTGAAACCGTTTTAATGTTCATGTAACCACAAAAAAAACCCTCTTCTTAGCCCGTATTATTATGCAACTACGGAACCCAATTACTGCGCGTGGCCCGACACGCACTTGTCCAGTTTTTTTTTAACTATTATTTATTGGTTATATAAATCATGGTCATCATTCTCAGATTCTTCTTGGCGTTTACTACTGCCCTTCTCTTCGGATTAATTTCTTCTCTTCTTTCGAACGTATTTTGAAAGATTTAATGCCCTCTAACAGTCATAGTATCATAATGGGCGAATTTAATACGTGTCTTCTTAAACAAGACTCCCGCTCTGCTTCTTTTCGTCATATTATTGAATCTGTCAATCTCTCTTTTCTCGATCTTGGTGCCACTCACCATTTTCCTAACTCTGTTCCCTCACTTCTCGATCTTATTGTTGTCTCATCTTTTGATCACGTCGCTAAACATGGTCAATGTTCTGCTGATGCCTTTTCCTATGCCTGCCTAGCCTTTTCCCAACTATATTGGGGTCGGCTTCCAGTCTTACCGGATTCAGCTGAGTACCAGTGTTTTACATGGAGCGACTGCCTATCTGACCTCCACAACCCAGTAACTGGATAACACGGTACCCCTTGGCAAGACTGGTGTCAGATCTCAAGCTCTGACTACCCGTAACGACTGTCAAAGATCTTCAAATGACAGCCGGGACCAACGGCTTAACATGCTTTCCGAGGCACGGAGGAAACTCGGTATGTTGAAATGGTCACCCATCCACGGACCGACCTCGTCAAGCGTTGCTTAACCTTGATGATCGACCCGTGCGGCTGTTATGATTTAGCCACGAGCTCATCAAAAAAAAAAAACCATGACTTAATTTATACTTCATATAAAATTCAACCACCTAGTGGGAGGCCTTCCAACGCAACGTCTTCCGGTTCGCGGTCGCCACTCCAGAACCTTTCTGCCCCATCGGCCATCCGTTCTGCGAGCAATGTGCCCTGCCCACTGCCACTTGAGTTTGGCAATTCTAGGCCTATGTCCAGCAGTGGACGTCTTTCGGCTGATATGATGATGATGATGATAAAATTCAACCACCTAAACATAAGTTCAGGACTCTTCTGCTTCGCAATTTTGATAGTATGGACATTGATCGACTTCGAGAGGATGCCAGTAATATTGACTGGACGCCACTAGTAACTTCCTCATCCATCGAAGTACAAGTTGAAGTCTTGACTTTTGGCCTAGTTCATCTCTACGACACACATGCACCTATTCGAGCCGTGAGAGTCAAGCATCTTCCAGCGCCTTAGCTGACCGACGAAATTAAACTTTTACTAACTAAAAAGGCAGCTGCGAAGTTTAAGTTTAAAATTCGGCCCAACGACGTCAACAGGGAAAAATACGTCGTGATTAGAAATCACTGCAGTAAGGTGTGTAGAATCGCAAATCGCCAATATATCCATAGTTCAGTTCAGAACGGTGATCCAGCTAAGGTCTGGCAGTTTCTCAAATCATTAGGTATCGGAAAAAAAGTCTCAAAAAATGATTCCTAAAGACTTGGATTTCTACTTCGCCTGTATTGGATAGGGCCACTAAAGCTACTACGCTAAGTAATCTTTCAAACATTCCGGTACCTGATTTTGCCCCTTTTGTCATAAGTCAATTCACCGCTTGTGATGTTAAAAAGAGTAATCTATCGATTTCGTCCAACGCTGTTGGTAGTGACTGTGTTAGCCGTAAAATGATTGTCCCCATCCTTGATGAGATTCTTCCTGTTATCCTTCACATCCTCAACTTCTCTGTTTCCAGTGGTGTCTTTCCTCAAACCTGGAAAGATGCCCATGTTATTCCTCTACCTAAAAATCTCATCCTGCATCTTTCTCTGACTATCGTCCCATTTCTATTCTTCCTTTCCTATCCAAAGTCCTTGAAAAACTTGTCCACCATCAACTCAGCTTGTTCCTTTCAAAACACAAGCTGCTAAATCCCTTCCAATCTGGTTTTCGTCCGGGACACAGCACTACCTCAGCACTTGTGCATATTATGGACGACATAAGGTCAGGCATGGAAATGGGAAAGTTAACAGTACTTGCTCTACTTGACTTCAGCAATGCTTTCAATACGGTTGATTTTGACATTTTGCTGGGCGTCCGGTGCTATTATTGGCATATCTCCTTCGGTAATTGACTGATTTCATAGATACCTGTTTGGCCGCCGGCAGCGTATTTGCATTGAGGAATCTTTCTCTTCTTGGTGTCACACCTCTGCCGGTGTGCCGCAGGGTGGCGTATTATCTCCTCTACTTTTCGCACTCTTTATTAATGCTATCACTCAACGGCTATCTTCTTTCTACCACCTTTATGCAGATGAACTTAAAATTTATACTCAAGCCCCTCTCGGCGAGTTATCAGACGCTATTGAGTTTATTAATACGGACCTGGCTCGAATTGGTGACTGGAGGGCTGAGTTTGGGCTGAAGATCAATCCGACGAAAACTCAAGTGGCTGTTGTGGGAAGTTCCCGAACAGTATCTAGGATTGATTAGGCGACACTTCCCCAGGTTTCTTTCAACATTACCATTGTTCCTATAGCTTACACTGTGAAGAACCTGGGGATTTACATCGACAGCACCCTTTCCTGGACCAAACAACTGCAGGAGGTCAGTCGTAAATTGTTTGCGTCTGCGGGCTCCCTGAGACGCCTTCGTAACTTTCTTCCCATCATCACTAAAATTGCGATAGCACAATCTCTTCTTCTCCCTATCCTTGACTATGCTGATGCCAGTTATCTCGATCTCACCCAAGACCAGTTGGACAAGCTTGGGCGACTTCAAAATCTCTGTATCAGGTTCATATTTGTCTTGCGCAAGTATGACCATGTTTCTGAATTTCAAACCAAGCTCAAATGGCTTCGTATTCGCCTTCGCCGGAATGCCTACATACTTTCATTGCTATATAATGTGCTCTTTAGTCCTGCTAGTCCTTCTTATCTTAAAGAACGCTTTCAGTTCCTCTGTGACACACATTCTCGGTCCTTGAGATTATCGGAAAACCTAAAATTAAGCATTCGTATGCATTCCACATCCTTCTTCGACAAATCTTTCACGGTTCAAGCAGCTCGTTTGTGGAATGCATTACCTATTGAGGTAAGACGTGCGCAAAAATTACCTACCTTTAAAAAAATGGTGAAGGAGCATTTCCTTTCTCTGTAACTATTCTTCTCCTTTCTCTGTTCTTTATTTTATATTTATTAGTAATTATTTTATTGGTATGTATGTATTTTATGTAATATATATGTAAAATTATTAAGATAGTTTTTGTACACTGACAGTCCTATGTCTATCTCCTCTCGTTCAGTCTATCCAAAGGTTGTCTGTAAGAGATTGCCCTGTGCGATAAGACCGCCCATTGTACACTTATCTTTAAAAATATTGTCCTGTTACTATTTAAGTGGTGTACAATAAAGTATGTAATAAATAATAATAATAAATATATAAATCGGGGAATTTAAGATTCGAGGAGGTGCAGGAAAAGTTAGAAATGTGAAACTCTGTATGCTAGGATAACATACAAAACTTGGCACATGGCAAGACTAAGACACGGCTTAGGATATTATATTTTATTGCTTGTATCTTAGTACTGAGTGCCCTTGAGAAAATTTGGACATTTACAAGTAAACCGAAATAAATTATCGCTAAAACGGTACTACGTACGTTAATCAAAAGAGATGAAAATGAAGGTCAAATCACATTTGGAGAGCCTCCTCATAAATTTTACGTAATCAAAAGAAAAATAAATGGAAGTAAATATTTCTCAGCAGGCCGCTGATGTAATAAGAGAGAAAATATGGGAATGATTACTCAAAGAGAAATAAAATGGTTGAAACAATATTAATATTTTCAGAATGAATTCTTCTGTCCTTTGGTAAATCAAAGGAAATAAATGGAGCCTTTCTTCGTTAGAAGTATATATTCTTGTGATATTTGATATTGTTTTCTATCTTGATTTCTTGGTAATGTGTTTGTTATCATTTTTGGCACGAAAATATAGGTTGAAAATAAAGAAAGACGTTTGTTTTGTTTTTCTTGCATGTTACTTTTGTACGTGAAAATAGAGCATTATTTTTCTTCCAATGAAATATTAATAATAATAAAAATGTAAATTTATTTTGCTTATCAATATTTCTACTGCGTAGGAGACTACCCTTATATTCGAGATCCTCGCGCTTCGATGAGGGTCAGAACACCGATAAGCGAGCTTGAAAAACCGCCATGTGGTAAAAATTTTGCATATTCCTATGCGGATGTCGTCTTACACATGGATGTTCGCATATTTGTGCGAATTTGAACATATGCAACCGGCATTATTATCAACAAATTGCAGTCAAAATTACTTACGGAACTATACAATGAGCGGCAGTTAAGACGAATCTATCGTGAATGATAGATCCTCCACACCAGTGGTAAGTACCGTTGAGGCGTACTGACACAATATATGGCACTTCCTCGATGGATATCTTGTGGCCGCCGATAACGCCCACATTATGATCATGGTGATTCTTGTCTACTGGTAAGAAAAAAACATAAGTTATGCATATTGTGATGTTTAGGTACGTCTGATACCCAATGTGAGTACCTCTGTCTAGAATCAATGCACGATCTAAATGCTAGAGTGCCCCATATGCCCAATACATGCATTTTTCAGGACCAAGCCAATTGAGGCCACTGCCACTGCTATTTGACGTGGCTAACACTACAAATAAAATAAAATAAATAAATGAAAGCCATATAAAACCTTTTTTTCAACTAGTAACCATATTGAAATCCCAAAAGTACTAAAAATGAGTCTTCAAAAAAATATCAATATCTTGTTTTAGTCACAGAGATAAGTAGTCTAATTGCGCAGGTTAGATGTAACAACAAACTAAACTGAACTAAGTAAATAATCTTTAAAATAATATTACATTACAACTTAACAAATATCATAAGAAAACAGCTAAAGCAGAAAATAACACTTCCACAAATGGAACTTTGGAACTTACTGCATTACATAACATAAAAATGAATGCTTGCGATCTCAATGCGAATGAGACATCCAAGTGCCTTGCAATATTTCTGAAAAATTGGCACAGTACCAAAACCTGCTTGATCTTATTTTACCCTACTTTCATACAAAATAGAATATACTAGCTTTGACAATCTGCTTTGTAAAGCTGAAAGCAGTTATATTGGGATAATCTTTAAATGTTTTGTAGTTAAAAGAAAACATTACTAGTATTATTGTGGTTAGTTTGGATTGAATAAATTAGATGAAATTGCAGCAGGTATTAATATTAAGAAGTATCTAAAATATAATAATTCAAAAAGCTCTGAGGCCATGACACGTCAAAACTATAATGGTTCCACTGTGAGAGAGAGACAGAGCTATAAAAGGCAAAGATAAGATAAGTGGCATAAAACATAAAATTAGCAACAGCCATATTTAACCAGAAGACATGCGAAGGTACAAAATACAGTACAGATACTAAGTACATAACGATAAAGATAAACAATGTCAATATAAAGATTGATTGACTATAATAAAAAAATTATTATGCAGTATTTCAATAATTTTATAGAGAGAGACAGAGCTATAGAAAACAAATAGCTCTGTCCCTTTTTCACAGTCGCACGGGACCGGTCAGTGTGGCGACGCTTGGGGAAGGCCTATATCCAGCAGTGGATGTGGTGGTGAGTGGGTGGAGTGTTGTCGACTGATATGATGATGATGATGACCATGATAGTCTTGGCACGCCACACACAGGTGGATTTGCCCATATTCGCGGACAAAACTCAAATTATGAAGTTAGCCATCAGATACACGACCTTTATTTTCAAATTTTAAGGATTTCTTTAATCCAACTTCAGTTTGTATAATATTTTTAACGAATGTTTTAATTATTACTTTTTATTAAAAAGTTTAAAATAGCGGTTTAAAAAAAAGTAGTGTCTAGTTTTAAAAGTGTTTGGAGTATCTTTAATCGTGGATTGTGAACCTGGAGGAATGTATCTATGTATTAAAAATTGTTTTTTTTTTCATTGTTTGTTTGAACCAGAACATAGCTAATTATGAGCTAAGTAAACCAAAAAGTTATAAATTCATTAGAATCAGACTGCTTTATAAATAATACAATGCAGTGATATATCTTAGCTTAACATCTGTGTTAGTTGCAGTTGCTACTATGTGCTATTTCCATAATTGAATATTATAATAATATTTTTATATTATATTTCTCCTTTATTTATAGGTTCATCTTCTGTGATATTTCAAGAAAACATTACAAGATAGATTCTAAAATTAATTAATAATCAAAGAACAGTGTTTACCTACCAGATATGGATATTTAAAGATGAATAATAGTTAAAAATATTACAAACTATTAAAAAGTTAAATAAAGCTTTAATATGCTACTCATATTTTTTCACCAAATCCTACGACATTTCGAACGTTTTAAACAATAAAAAGGTATTGTCCAATTTTTTAAGAAAATCCGCCTGTGTGCATCATGGTCAAGCCTCTGTTTGTAATTTCTTATTAGTGAATTAATGTTTTATGTCAAACTATTTAATTATCTAATATTTTATACCGCACAGGTAAGATGAGAATTGAAACTGAAGTTAGTACTCGTATTTATTTCGTACAATGAGACAAATACTTACTTTTGACGTTTTTATGACCATTTAAACAACTAATAAGAACTAGTAACAACACAACGCGTAAAAAAAACATAACGAAAAAATGTAATTACTTATATAAAGTAACGATTGAACCACTATTTATAAACATTTAATCTAATAGGAAAACTTTTGTTGCTGAAAAGTACAGTTAGAACAACAAGTTGAGAACGGGACTACATCAGCAAAAGTAATATAATAATTATATAATCATTTATTTATTTAAGAAAATGTTACAAAGTGACTTGAAGGAATGTGAATTTATTGGAGACTTCTTCAATTCTAAAGCCTACACGGATGCCAACAATTAAACAAAAAAGTTTAGATGAGGGTAAATATGTTTAAATATGTGATCTTTCTTTCGTGGTCTAATATCAAAGAAGCAGTTATCAAGTTAAAGATAGTAATTGGAAAGAGAGATGTTACAGATATGGTTAGACCATATTAAGTATGCATTATTAAAATACCTCATAGTGACAATGGAGTTTAAATTCAATCTGTTCTCAGTAATAAATAAGTAGTTCATTTAAATGCCAGTTTTCATAACAATGAAAATTGACCGACCATACCGAGGCAACATAATAATTAACATACAATTTCGTTAATGAGGTCATTTGAATAACAAATATCGATAAAGGATTTTAATGAGCACACAGTTTTGAGCTTTATCATAAAAAATTATTATCAAATTCTGTAATAATGATTTTGATTACTGTTTCCGTTTATCAGCATCACGATTAGCTGGAAATAGCAAATTAATGATTTCATAATTATGTACCCAAAGTTCTAAAGGGCAAATCTAAATATAATTATTTAAAAGGTTATTAAACATTTCCCGAATTCATGTAAGCGTATCACTTCAGAACGGCTGAACCTAATTAATAATAATTCTTTGTTTGTTGTTGTTTTATTACAAACACTGATACTTCTTCATTCATACAAGGTTTGAATGAATGAAAAAATGTTTCATTTTCATTATAATTACACCCGTTCGAAGCCGCGGGCAGCTATGTATATATGTTCCAAACAGAACTCCCGAAAGCAATATAATAGGCAAGGATGAAATATTATTTAGAAGTGCTTACTAACAAAAATGGGCTCGAAAGAAAAACTGAATAAGTAATAAAAAAACTTTACGATGCAGACGACGCGACGCCAAGCTAGAGGTAGACAGAAACTACAATTTACTTGTGAAAGTGAAACAGAAAAATATATCATGGAGTGGAATTTCATCTATTTTCATTTATTTTGTCTCCCATGGAAGGGGTATGTTCAGACGGGCTACATCCACACCATAACGAGAAAATTGTCGCTTGGACAGTAGCTTAAGTCAGTGGTGTCAGCTACTGTTTGCAAAACTAAACACAAAATGATATTATAGTCATTATTAAAAAAAGGTTCATGCATTAGTCAAAATTGCTGAGTAATGGCAATATATACCGTTTTGTATTGTGTTGTTTTTGTAGTGGGGTATTACTGCTGTCAATGGTTCCGTTTTGTCTACATTCTACATATTTATCTACACAGATCATGACCACTTTAATGGCTGCAAATTGTAGTGAACGTTGTACATTTAACTTTTGTATGAAGTTGGTGCCCGGCCACATTTTTGCCACTGCAGCTGCTTTCATGTGGTTAAGGTTCTGGCCCGTCACAAAAGACCCATATAGTTGGCATTTCACCTGCACCTATATACACATTTTCATTTGTATTGTCTTCCATGGAAGGTTATCCGCGTATTGCTGAATTTATTTAAATTTGGAACAGGAAAACCTTTGTGCCTCAGTGTAGAGTTTTTGTGTGTGTGTATGTGTGTGTTGTGCTTCAAATATTTCTGCTTAGAATAGAATGTAGAAGTGTTAGTGTGAGTTTTACTATCGAAATCACCGTGTGTGTAGTGTGAGTTCATTGTTTAGCAGTTAGACCTTTGCTCCTACATCCTAAGTAAAATTACTAAGAATGTAGGAGCAAGCAAGTTTGTTTCCGTTGTCATGGCAAGTGATTCGAAGCCAACAATTGCCTATTCCAAAGATCGTTCGTGAATAACTGGCAAAAAAGTTCAAGGACACTCTATTTGAATAAAAATGTGCATAGAATAAAAATCTGGGCTATTATTTCTAATTTAACGAAATCAAAATATTTAAAACACTTTACATTTAACATACAGTCTGGTATATAATTTACACGAAGGAATGCTTTCTAAAAATCCCAACACCCACCACCAAGCAATTTAACCTTAAAACAATTACCCTTTAAGAATTCATTTTATGACGAAGCACAAAGAACTTATACGAAGCTGCGGGGTTATCTAATCTGCTTTTAATGCCGCCCTTTGTGAGCTAGATGAGAAAATAATGGGACTAGCTGAGAATGCTTATACATACGAAACTGAAGAACAGTACGAAAATTTAAAAGAGCATTATAATATGTAGCGTACTGGAAAAATCAAGCTGAAAATATAACACGTTTATACATTAGACAAGTCTTTAAAAATTTCTAACTTTCACCATATTATTGTCATTTCTTCAGCATTCACTCGTTCCCTCACTCATCCAATCACTCGTTCATAAGATATTTTTGTAGTTTAGATAACACACTCCTCACAAATCTTAGAATAAGCCACCATAATTATGTAGATTTAGAGTATTACATTTTTTGATAACATACTCGTAGTAGCTTGCCTGTCGAGAATTTCGCAGTAATAGATAAATAGATTGATAGAATATAGTCTTACTTTGTTGTGTATTTACTTTTTTATAAAATTTTAGATCCTATCTATCCTATCTTTAGAGTTTTTATTGCTATTTGAAGTGTGAGTGAGCAAAAAAAAATAATAAAAAAAGACCAAACAAACAAGAAGAAGAAGGAGAAGAAGAAGAAAGAAGAAGAAGAAGAAGAAAGAAGAAAGAATGCAATTGAGCATGCAGCATGCCATAGGCATGGTTTCAGTCACGGCTCCGGCGCTGCGGGGCTCCGGCGGTCCCACGCGAGCTTATCGTCGCAGATGGTTTTAACCGTAGCCGTGCCGGCGACCGTTATTGGACCACCTGCTCCTCAGCTCGCAGGCCGCCTCGCCCCTACGCGCCTACGCGGGCTTAAATTACACTCTATGGGTAAGGCAGACTCCCCCCCCTCCCCTCCCCCCGGTGGGTACCCGCATTGTCGAGGCGGGGGGGCTCAGTAACCGTGGCTTGGTCACCCACGGTGAAGCGAAGAGGAACCCGAGGAGGGGCCGCTCGTCAGGGCTTGTCAAATAATCTTGTGATATAGATCACGGGGACGAAGCCTCGGGAAAAATATATAATCGATCAATATGCAATGTTACGGAAAATCCCTAACACTTGTACTAGTCAAAAATCCATATCAAAGAGTTCGTTTTTCCCCGTCTTACAAAACTGTAATCATTAATCCAAACATGTCCTACTGTGTCCCTCTTTAATGGTAACATCGATCCGACCCGGTAACAAATTCGGAACGTTTTATGTCCCGAGATCCGGCTACTGCTACAAAAGCGGTTAATTGGCTCAGGACTTTAGTTTTATAGGACCAGGAGCAATTCTTGCTGATGTAGGAGATACGTCAGATCATCATTTTCTTGACCTTATCTCAATTCATTTGGGGTAAGCCCAACTTATCTTATTCATCTTCTCTAGTAGTGCTCACACCCTTTTTAACCGACTACCAAAAAAGGAGGAGGTTCTATGTTCGACATTACGTATTTTTTTTTTTTTTTTTTTTTTATTTGTATTCTCCGATATCTCCGTCAATTGAGGACCGATTTTGAAAATTCTTTTTTTGTTTGAAAGATTATATTCCGAAATTGGTCCCATTTTAATTTGGTGAAGATCTGATAAAGAACTTTGGAGATATACAACAGAACTCTTCAATAAATAACGGCAAATCTCTCGGGATTGCTGCAATCGCATGTCTGTTTATTGTTTATACTATTTCATAACATAAAATCACGCCAGTACGCTCGAAAGGGGTATGCAGATCTCTCATTTCACCGATTATATTATTTTTTCATGTTATTCGGGTAATCTATTCTGTCGTTATAGGTACTTACTTAACTACTTCCCTATTAGGTAGGTACACCTAAAAAGTGAAAAATAAAAAGCTTTTTTACAAAAAAATACTACCGACTTCCAAATAAGAAAACTAGAAAGTGAAAAAAAAACTTTATTTTTGGAAGTCGGTGTGTGTGTGTGTGTGTGTCGAACTTAAAAATTTGGTACCTACCAAAGACACCGACTTCCAAAAATAAAGTTATTTTTCACTTTCTAGTTTTCTTATTTGGAAGTCGGTAGTATTTTTTTGTAAAAAAGCTTTTTTTAGACATATCGTAGTACAGTTGTTCTATCTTACGATTATATTACGACGAGATTACGTGTGCACATGTAAAATGTTTCTTTGTGCTACCGAGCACTCCCGAGCTTACGCACACAGAAACAATGTGCATGTGCATCTACACACACAACTAAGACCAACCCGCCGCGCCGTCTTGAGATAGAACAACTGCAGTTGTATAATGGTGATAAAAGTAGTCAAATGGAAAGGATATTATTCGGACCCGAGGATGGACGGCAACCCAAAAAGAGGTGGACATAGATGCCTACTGCAGAGGTTGGTTCGAGGTGGCTCAACAAAAGAAAACTTGGTAGGCTTTGGGGGAGGCCTTTGCCCAGCAGTGGGACCGTGTAGGTTTTACTATTTAAAAAAACTAGCTACAACCAGCTACTCCGCCCGCTTGGTATTAGTAGTTCTCCCAATATCTTTATAATTTATAGCCTATGTGTTATTGTGAGCTATGTTTCTGTATTGCTTATACATCACAAAATCCGTTCAGTAGATTTTGCGTGAATAAGTAACAAACATCCATCTATCCACACAAACTTCCACGTTTATCATCGGCGTCAAAATAACTCTTTTAGATGGACGGGAAACGGATTTTTCAATTTAAAAGAAAAAGAAGCAGTCTAAAAACTTTTTAAAATTAAGTTTTAAACTAAGCTCTTACTGACTGCATCATAATTAGTGAGGAAATTCGCATGAAAACACATTTACATCTTCACTTAATCAAAGTCAGAAGTAACGTCAAATGATTTGTTTTTAAGCACTCATTTAATGGTAACTGACAGCTTGAAAACTAATAAAACATCACTCATTCGCAAATGAATGTGAAACGCCTTACATAGTTATCTTGTATGTACATACAAACATCAATTATTATGTAGTTGTAAGCGATCATACACGGCTCTTTATCTTGTGATTGCAATACATTAATCTTGGCCTCCCCTGTCCTCCAGCCAATGCCATTAAGAGATTAGTAATACCACAGATAATAAATTTGTAAATAGGTCATAAAATTGTTCCGTGTTTTTAGTTGTGTGGCTATCAACCGTACTAAGTTACTAATCGTGATTTTTAGTATCACTCGACTATTTCCAGTTCGGAATCCCCACAACGCTACAAGTAATACCACAGATAATATATGTAACACCCACCTATTTGTAGGTACTATAAAACATTTATATGAAACACAAACTCTGAATCTTATTGAGTGATTTATTTTTGTAACTAGCTGTTGCCCGCGACTTCGTCCGCGTCAAACTCGTAAATTTATTATTTCTTTTTTTTTTGTTTCCCGCCGCAACTATGATTTTTCTCGTGATGAAACGTAGCCTATGTTACTCGTTATTACATCAGCTATCTACCAGTGAAAGTCCCGTCAAAATCGGTCCAGCCGTTTCGGAGATTACCCGGAACAAACAGACAGACAGACAAAAATCTTAAAATTTGCTTATTTGTTGTTAGTACCGTATATACTTTCACGTGCATTCAATAAAACGTTGTTATTTTGATATTACATACAGACGCTTTAATTTTATTTATTTGTATAGATTTGTGATTTAGGTAGTTCTAGTACAAGGCTTTTCCGAAGAAAATATATCTCTCGGTGTTTCAATGTTTTCGTGAATAATGTTACTTCTTCCACCCAGAAATACTCTACTGTTATTTAATTACGTAAGAAACACAAATAGTTTAGGCCGGCAGGATAAATTAGTAGATGTTCTACACAAATTAGATTCCTAAACAAATATATTTTAGGTTTATTTATTGTTGTATATTTAGTACCTATGTATTTAGATACAACTTTATTTTGTAAAATAGTGAATATAGATATGACTTTTGGACAAGTTCATAAGCAGTATGAAGGGTTCACTTTTATAAGGGCAATCAAAACACTTGACAGGTGGAGTAGAGTTCTCACTTGGTTATTGGATGACGGTAGAAACTGTACAGACTGAAGACTGAGAACAGTACTGCTTTGAAAAGGTAATGGATGAAGTGTTACACAAGATTTGTAACTCAAATAAATCCATTATCACTTGTGGTGATTTTAATGTTAATTTATTAGAAAACTCAGGTTCTTGTAGTAAAATAAAAAGTCTGTTTCAGTCCTACAATCTTGTAAACCTATTTTTGGAGCCCACAAGAATAACCCCTACTAGTGCCACATGCTTAGATAATATTTATACTAATGTTATACCAGTCCACAAAGAAATTATAAATTTACTAGATTCTGATCATTGCGGGCAGAGGATTACTATACCAAACCAAAATAACAAAGTGGCTAAAAAGGATATCACTGTTAACCCCAAAACTGCAAGTCGCTTGGCAGCTTTTAAAGTTAAACTTATTAATGAATTACCAATATTGGCAATTCATTCTAAACCTAATCATCTATATGATGATTTTTTTAATATATACTGTAGACAATTTAATTCCACTTTTATTCCCAAAACTATCTCGGTTAATAGTAATGCTTCATTCGGTGATTGGGCTACCATTGGTATTCATAAAAGCAGAACACGGCTTTATGAGCTGTACAGTGAAAGGACTTATGTAAACACTGCTGAATTTAATTTATATGTTAGAAATTATTCAAAATTATTTAAAAAAGTTTGTTGTTTGGCCAAGTCGCGTTATTTGAGTTCGAAGATTAAAAGTAGTAGTAATGTTATTAAAACGACTTGGAATATTATTAATAGTGAAACGGGAAGATCTGGTAACCGGAATATTGACTACAGCCTATCTATTAATGACAACATCATAAAATCAGACTCACAAGTCGCAGTGGCTTTTGAAAATTTATTTTCAGATATTCCCATTTCAACTACTAAATCCCTAAACTCATCACCTTCTGTTGCTGAGTCTATACTAAAAGAAAATGTTAATGTTTGTGATTCGGAATTTATTTTTGAACATATTACTTGTAGAGACATAATTAAAACCTTTCTCACTTTAAATTTTAAAAAGACTGCAGATCTGTGGGGACATTCTGTAGAAGTTGCTAAGTCCATTATTGACATTGTCGCACCTAGTTTAGCTATTATCTTTAATAATTGTATCGACAGTGGGGAGTTTCCTGACCTAATGAAAAATAGTAAAATAATACCTTTGTTTAAATCAGGTAGTACTTCAGACCCTACAAATTATAGACCTATTTCAGTACTACCTACGTTTAGTAAAATATTTGAGAAATTAATTTTAGAGCAATTGCAAAGATTTTTTAATAAACATAAATTATTACATAGCAAACAGTTCGGTTTTACAAGGGGTCGTTCAACTACTGATGCCGGTGTTGAGCTTTTAGGACATATTTATAATGCATGGGAAGATAAGTGCGATGCCTTGGGAATATTTTGTGATTTGTCCAAGGCATTTGATTGTGTTCTTCATGAAACGCTAATCAGGAAACTCCGCCACTACGGGATCCGGAACGGCGCTCTGGCTCTTCTTACTTCATACTTGAGTAATAGGATTCAGAGCGTTGACGTTAATGGAAAAAGATCTCCCGGATCTATAGTAACAATGGGAGTCCCGCAGGGTTCAATTCTTGGCCCTTTCTTGTTTCTTATTTATATTAATGACTTGCCTTACCTCATAAAGGATAACCATGATATAGTGTTGTTTGCGGATGATACTTCACTTTTGTTTAAACTTAAACGTCAGCAGCTGGTTACTGACGATGTAAATAGCGCGATCTCAAAAGTAGTTCACTGGTTCAATGTTAACAATTTACTTTTAAATGGAAAAAAAACCAAATGCATTAAGTTTACCCTACCTCACGTTAGGCAGGTGAAAACTGATGTGATGTTAAAGGGCGAAGAATTGAATCCTGAAAATAGCACAGTGTTCTTGGGCCTAACTTTGGATGCTAAGCTTCAGTGGGGCCCACATATAGATAAATTGTCAAAGAAGCTAAGCTCCGCAGCATATGCTGTTAGAAAGATTCGTAATTTAACTGACATAGAGACAGCCCGTTTAGTATACTTTAGCTATTTTCATAGTGTAATGTCGTATGGTATTCTGTTGTGGGGAAATGCCGCCGACATCCAGACTATCTTTGTTTGGCAGAAAAGAGCTGTTCGATCAATTTATAAATTAAGCCCGAGACACTCTCTCAGAGAGAAATTTAAGGAGATTAATGTAATGACTGTGCCTTCTCAGTATATTTATGAAAATCTTTTATATGCCCATAAAAATATAAAATTGTTTAAAAAATACAGTGATATCCATAACATAAATACTAGGAACAAACACAAATTTGTAGTACCTACAACAAGGCTCAAGAAAATAGGTGGCTCGTTTAGATGTCAATGTGTACGCTTTTATAATAAGCTTCCAAGCGACGTATAAGGTTTAAGTGTTAATAAATTCAAATCATTCATTAAACGTAAGTTGTGCCAGAAAGCGTTTTATAACATTAAAGATTACGTTGAGGACAAAAAGGCTTGGGATTGAGCTGCTCCAATTAATTTCGTTTTTTATTTTTTTTATTTTGCTTCGTGGATTTAGTTTTTAATTATATTTTTATTTTTTTAATTTTTCTTGCAATGACAAGAATATTTACTTTTTAAAGTATTATATTATTTTATTTTAATTATTGTGAATGTGAAGACTATGTGGATTATTCTTTTTTTTTAATTTTAATTTATCTTAGTTAGTTTTTAATCATGGTCTGGCAGTTTGAGTATTTATGCGGCCTACCCGAATGTCCTTTCTTTGGTATTGTTCGTCAATTCGTTGAGCTCCTTAAATTCTAAGTTGAGCTGCACGGTTATTGACAAATGCGTGCACTGACTGGACAGGTCCACTCAATCTGGCTGGTTCTTTTCTCAAAAGACCATTTCAGACATCAGTCTACATGGTCTTCACATGATCTAACCAAGTTTTTGTCTGGACTTTAAAAGAGACTGTGACCTCTGAGTTTGTTTCGGCCTTTCTTCTCAGAGTAGTCAGACAGGAAACGCCGACCTCATCTAGTTTTAAAAAATATGATCGACATGTGAAAGTGTTTGTACAAACCAACTTACAGAAATAAATCATTTATCATTTAACTGTGTCGGTAGTTCAGCCAAGAGTGTGGATTAAATTCAGAAGATAGCAGTTACATGGAGCAACACGGACAGCCGGCGGACCGGAGCAGTTATAACGTGGTTCAGACCCAGGGAAGTACCACATAAGTGACTGGTGTGTATAACAACGTCTTGGAATACAGTACGATGTTTTACTTATTGGTGTGATATAAATAAATAACAATAATATTTTATTTTAATATTAAACAAGAGAAAATCAACGTAAACCTTTATTTTTACCGTTACTGGGTGGTTTTTATTTTGTTAAGCCTGATTGTTAAAACAATTGAACGTCAACTTTCATGCAATTGTTTTAACTTTATTTGAACTTACAACATTTTGAAAGATTTTCCGCTTATTGCCACTTTTGGTTATGTTTAAAAAATACGAAAACAAATTGCACTGACATACTGAGTTATTTGTTTTAATTTTAACATTTAGATCTTTTTCGAAGTTAAAGACGTAATTGTGCCGAACTTAATCCAAACTGGGAGAACCAGCGCACTTGAGATGAGGAGAAATGATCAAACCTACAGATGAGGTGCGTAATTCGTCATTTATCTATTACAACCACTTATTCCATATTCCAATGATTCAGAGGGTCTAATATTTTTGTGAGAAGATCAGAAAAATAAGGAAGATCAGGAATAATCGTTTCATTCGATTTCGCATTCGCAAAAACCTGCGTTTAAAAGCTGATCAAGCCAGGAACAAACTGGAGGAAGTTCACGGTGCAACAGTAAGTGAGCTTACGGTACGAAGGAGGTTGAAGGAAGTGGTTTTGTTTCGTTAATGCCGGCAACTCATCGTTATATGGTAGAGGAACAATATTGGATTCGGGTAGGATATGTTTAGGAGCTCGTACGGACTTGGTGATCAATGGAGGAGATCTTATGGGAGATCGCTATAGAGTTACGCTTTATTTAAGAATAAAATGTGGTACCATTTGCCGCTTTATCGGTGGTTACTTCGTTTTGATTCTGGATAATGCTCGGCCGCAGACCATTTTTTCAACTTCAATCAATCAAAAGAAAACGCAGTTTTGGAATAGCCGGCGAGATCGCCTGATACGCATCCTATAGAACACGTTTGGGACCTGTTAAAACAGAGGTTAAAATTCATAATACCTACACCTGTCAACGTGGGTGAACTGCTAAGTGCCGTTGTACAGGAATGATTGAGACTACCACACTCGTGTGGTAGAAAGACATGTTGAAAATAGTGTTATCCGTTGTCTCGACAACGGATAACATTTTATTTGAAAGAGTATGTTCCGGAATTGGTCCCATTTAATTTGGTGAAGATCTGATGAAGAACTTCGGAGATATAGATCAGAACTCTTCAATAAATAACGGTAAATCTCTCGGGATTGCTGCAATCGCATGTTTGTTCATTGATTATACCATTTTATAACATAACATCACGCCAGTACGCTCTTAAGGGGTACGCAGATCACTCATTTCACCGGTTATGTTCAAGTTTCATGACATTTGGGTTATCTATTCTGGCGTTATAGGTTAGGTTACTAAACAACTTGCCTATTAGGTACAACTAAAAAGTGGAAACTAAAAAGCGTTTTAACTAAATACTACCGACTTCCAAATTAAAAAACTTTAAAGTGAAAAATAACTTTATTTTTGGAAGTCGGTGTCCATAACGCAAAAAATTTGTACTTCCGAAAATTAAGTTAATTTCTATTTTGTAGTTTTTTTAATTTGGAAGTCGGTAGAATTTTTTTGTAAAAAAGCTTTTTATATTTTTAAAGGTGTATTTTTAAATAAGGAAACCTATCTTAATATAGGTTTAAAAAAATCAATCGTATTTAATTATAAATCAACGTTTTTGTTTTGTGCCGCTAATTTTGCCAGTGTATGTATGATTTGTTTTTTATAAAGAAATATTTAAAAATGTAAATAGAAAGTGTGTAGAAAATTGAATAAACGGAATAATAATAATATTACTCACACTGTACGAAAGCAATTTATAACTTAATTAATTTGTGACAGGACTCGGGATGTAGTTGATAAATATTTTCCGTAAAATGTCTTTGCCTCGTGGGATACCCGCTTACCGTTTTACCGGAAATTTGTTTTTCGTCTCAGGAAAATGTTCAGTTTGTACTCGTATAATATTTATAACGAATGTTTTAATTATTACTTTTTATTAAAAAGTTTAAAATAGCGGTTAAAAAAAAAAGTAGTGTCTAGTTTTAAAAGTGTTTGGAGTATCTTTAATCGTGGATTGTGAACCTGGAGGAATGTATCTATGTATAAAAATTGTTTTTTTTTTCATTGTTTGTTTGAACCAGAACATAGCTGATTATGAGCTTAGTAAGCCAAAAGTGACAAATTTATTAGAATCAGACTGCTTTATAAATGCAGTGATATGTCTTAGCTTAACATCTGTGTTAGTTGCAGTTGCTACTATGTGCTATTTCCATTTTTATTAGATAATTGAATATTATAATAATATTTTATATGATATTTCTCCTTTATTTTTAGGTTCATCTTCTGTGATATTTCGAGAAAACATTACAAGATAGATTCTAAAATTAATTAATAATCAAAGAACAGAAGTGTTTACCTACCAGATATGGATATTTAAAAATGAATAATAGTTAAAAATATTACAAACTATTAAAAAGTTAAATAAAGCTTTAATATGCTACTCATGTGTTTTGACCAATTCCTACGACATTACGAACGTTTTAAACAATAAAAAGGTATTGTCCAATTTTTTAAGAAAATTCGCCTGTGTGCGTCATGGTCAAGCCTCTGTTTGTAATTTCTTATTAGTGAATTAATATTTTATGTCAAACTAATTAATTATCTAATATTTTATACCGCACAGGTAAGATGAGAATTGAAACTGAAGTTAGTACTCGTATTTATTTCGTACAATGAGACAAATACTTACTTTTGACGTTTTTATGACCATTTAAACAACTAATAAGAACTAGTAACAACACAACGCGAATAAAAAACATAACGAAAAAATGTAATTACTTATATAAAGTAAGGATTGAACCGCTATTTATAAACATTTAATCTAATAGGAAAACTTTTGTTGCTGAAAAGTACAGTTAGAACAACAAGTTGAGAACGGGACTACATCAGCAAAAGTAATATAATAATTATATAATCATTTATTTATTTAAGAAAATGTTACAAAGTGACTTGAAGGAATGTGAATTTATTGGAGACTTCTTCAATTCCAAAGCCTACACGGATGCCAACAATTAAACAGAAAAGTTTAGATGAGGGTAAATATGTTTAGACACGTGATCTTTCTTTCGTGGTCTAATATCAAAGAAGCAGTTATTAAGTTAAAGATAGTAATTGGAAAGAGAGATGTTACAGATATGGTTAGACCATATTAAGTATGCATTATTAAAATACCTCATAGTGACAATGGAGTCTAAATTCAATCTGTTCTCAGTAATAAATAAGTAGTTCATTTAAATGCCAGTTTTCATAACAATGAAAATTGACCGACCATACCGAGGCAACATAATAATTAACATATATTTCGTTAATGAGGTCATTTGAATAACAAATATCGATAAAGGATTTTAATGAGCACACAGTTTTGAGCTTTATCATAGAAAATTATTATCAAATTCTGTAATAATGATTTTGATTACTGTTTCCGTTTATCAGCATTACGATTAGTTGGAAATAGCAAATTAATGATTTCATAATTATGTACCCAAAGTCCTAAAGGGCAAATCTAAATATAATTATTTAAAAGGTAATTAAACATTTCCCGAATTCATGTAAGCGTATCACTTCAGAACGGCTGAACCTAATTAATAATAATTCTTTGTTTGTTGTTGTTTTATTACAAAGTACAACCGTTAGAAGCCGCGGGCAGCTAGTTAATTGACAACTCAAAGATTTCGTGAAAATCTTCCAAACAGAAATCCCGAAAGCAATATAATAGGCAAGGATGAAATATTATTTAGAAGTGCTTACTAACAAAAATGGGCTCGAAAGAAAAACTGAATAAGTAATAAAAAAACTTTACGATGCAGACGACGCGACGCCAAGCTAGAGGTGGACAGAAACTACAATTTACTTGTGAAAGTGAAACAGATAAATATATCATGGAGTGGAATTTCATCTATTTTCATTTATTTTGTCTCCCATGGAAGGGGTATGTTCAGACGGGCTACATCCACACCATAACGAGAAAATTGTCGCTTGGACAGTAGCTTAAGTCAGTGGTGTCAGCTACTGTTTGCTAAACTAAACAAAAAATTATATTATAGTCATTATTAAAAAAAGGTTCATGCATTAGTCAAAATTGCTGAGTAATGGCAATATATACCGTTTTGTATTGTGTTGTTTTTGTAGTGGGGTATTACTGCTGTCAATGGTTCCGTTTTGTCTACATTCTACATATTTATCTACACAGATCATGACCACTTTAATGGCTGCGAATTGTAGTGAACGTTGTACATTTAACGTTTGTATGAAGTTGGTGCCCGGCCACATTTTTGCCACTGCAGCTGCTTTCATGTGGTTAAGGTTCTGGCCCGTCATAAAAGACCCATATAGTTGGCATTTCACCTGCACCTATATAAACATTTTCATTTGTATTGTCTTCCATGGAAGGTTATCCGCGTATTGCTGAATTTATGTAAATTTGGAACAGGAAAATCTTTGTGTCTCAGTGTCGAGTTTTTGTGTGTATGTATGTGTGTGTGTGTGTGTGTGGGTGTGTTGTGCTTCAAATATTTCTGCTCAGAATAGAATGTAGAAGTGTTAGTGTGAGTTTTACTATCGACATCACCGTGTGTGTAGTGTGAGTTCATTGTTTAGCAGTTAGACCTTTGCTCCTACATCCTAAGTAAAATTACTAAGAATGTAGGAGCAAGCAAGTTTGTTTCCGTTGTCATGGTAAGTGATTCGAAGCCAACAATTGCCTTTTCCAAAGATCCTTCGAGAATAATTGGCAAAAAAGTTCAAAGACACTCTATTAGAATAAAAATGAAATCTGGGTTATTATTTCTAATATAATGAAATCAAAATATTTAAAACACTTTACATTTAACATACAGTCTGGTATATAATTTACACGAAGGAATGCTTTCTAAAAATCCCAACACCCACCACCAAGCAATTTAACCTTAAAACAATTACCCTTTAAGAATTCATTTTATGACGAAGCACAAAGAACTTATGCGAAGCTGCGGGGTTATCTAATCTGCTTTTAATGCCGCCCTTTGTGAGCTAGATGAGAAAATAATGGGACTAGCTGAGAATGCTTATACATACGAAACCGAAGAACAGTATGAAAATTTAAAAGAGCATTATAATATGTAGCATACTGGAAAAAGCAAGCTGAAAATATAACACGTTTATACATTAGACAAGTCTTTAAAAATATCTAACTTTCACCATATTATTGTCCTTTCTTCAGCATTCACTCGTTCCCTCACTCATCCAATCACTCGTTCAGAAAGATACTTTTTTATAGTTTAGATAACACACTCCTAGTAAAACAAATCTTAGAATAAGCCACCATAATTATGTAGATTTAGAGTATTAAATTTTTTGATAACATAGTAGCTTGCCTGTCGAGAATTTCGCAGTAATAGGTAGATAGATTGATAGAATATAGTCTTACTTTGTTGTGTATTTATTTTTTTATAAAATTTTAGATCCTATCTATCCTATCTCTAGAGTTTTTATTGCTATTGAAGTGTGAGTGAGCAAAAAAAAACAAAAAAAAAAGCCCAAACAAACAAACAAGAAGAAGAAGAAGAAGGAGAAGAAGAAGAAAGAAGAAGAAGAAAGCTCCTCAGCTCGCAGGCCGCCTCGCCCCTACGCGCCTACGCGGGCTTAAATTACACTCTAGGGGTAAGGCAGACCCTCCCCGGTGGGTACCCGCATTGTCGAGGCGGGGGGGCTCAGTAACCGTGGCTTGGTCACCCACGGTGGAGCGAAGAGGAACCCGAGGAGGGGCCGCTCGTCAGGGCTTGTCAAATAATCTTGTGATATAGATCACGGGGACGAAGTCTCGGGAAAAATATATAATCGATCAATATGCAATGTTACGGAAAATCCCTAACACTTGTACTAGTCAAAAATCCATGTCAAAGAGTTAGTTTTTCCCCGTCTTACAAAACTGTAATCATGAACCCAAACATGTCCTACTCCTCTTGTCGTACTCCTCTTTAATGGTAACATCGATCCGTCCCGGTAACAAATTCGGAACGTTTTATGTCCCGAGATCCGGCTACTGCTACAAAAGCGGTTAATTGGCTCAGGACTTTAGTTTTATAGGACCAGGAGCAATTCTTGCTGATGTAGGAGATACGTCAGATCATCATTTTCTTGACCTTATCTCAATTCATTTGGGGTAAACCCAACTTATCTTATTCATCTATACTTCTCTAATAGTGCTCACGTCCTTTTTAGACATATCGTAGTACAGTTGTTCTATCTTACGATTATCTTACGACGAGATTACGTGTGCACATGTACAATGTTTCTTTGTGCTATCGAGCACTCCCGAGCTTACGCACACAGAAACAATGTGCATGTGCATCTACACACATAACTAAGACCAACCCGCCCCGAGGATGGACGGCGGCCCAAAAAGAGGTGGACATAGACGCCTACTGCAGAGGTTGGTTCGAGGTGGCTCAACAAAAGAAAATTTGGAAGGCTTTGGGGGAGGCCTTTGCCCAGCAATGGGACCGTGTAGGTTTTACTATTTAAAAAAACTAGCTACCACCAGCTGCTCCGCCCGCTTGGTATCAGTAGTTCTCCCAATATCTTTATAATTTATAGCCATAAATAATATAATATTATTGTGAGCTATGTTTCTGTATTGCTTATACATCACAAAATCCGTTCAGTAGATTTTGCGTGAAAGAGTAACAAACGTCCATCTATCCTCACAAACTTCCACGTTTATAATAATATCGGCGTCAAAATAACTCTTTTTGATGGTCGGGAAACGGATTTTTCAATTCAAAAGAAAAAGAAGCAGTCTAAAAACTTTTTAAAATTAAGTTTTAAACCTAGCTCTAACTAACTGCATCATAATCAGTGAGTCTGCCCGGCAAATTTGCATGAAAATACATTTACATCTTCACTTAATCAAAGTCAGAAGTAACGTCAAATGATTTGTTTTTAAGCCCTCACTTAATGGTAACTGACAGCTTGAAAACTAATAAAACATCACTCATTCGCAAATGAATGTGAAACGCCCTACATAGTAATCTATGTATGTACATACAAACATCAATTATTATGTAGTAGTAACCAATCATACACGGCTCATTATCTTGTGATTGCAATACATTAATCTTGGCCTCCCCTGTCCTCCAGCGAATGCCATTAAGAGGTTAGTAATACCACAGATAATAAATTTGTAAATAGATAATAAAATTGTTCCGTGTTTTTAGTGATGTGGCTATCAACCGTACTAAGTTACTAATCGTGATTTTTAGTATCACTCGACTATTTCCAGTTGAGAATCCCCACAACGCTACAAGTAATACCACAGATAATATAGGTAACACCCACCTATTTGTAGGTACTATAAAACATTTATATGGAACACAAATTCTGAATCTTTTTGAGAGATTTATTTTTGTAACTAGCTGTTGCCCGCGACTTCGTCCGCGTCAAACTCGTAAATTATTTCTTTTTTTTTGTTTCCCGCCGCAACTATGAATTTTCTCGTGATCAAACGTAGCCTATGTTACTCGTTATTACATCAGCTATCTACCAGTGAAAGTCCCGTCGAAATCGGTCCAGCCGTTTCGGAGATTACCCGGCACAAACAGACAGACAGACAGACAAAAATCTTAAAAATAGCTTATTTGTTGTTAGTACCGTATATACTTTCACGTGCATTCAATAAAACGTTGTTATTTTGATATTACATACAGACACTTCAATTTTATTTATTTGTATAGATTTGTGATTTAGATAGTTCTAGTACAAGGTATTTCTGAAGAAAATATATCTCTCAGTGTTTCAATGTTTTCGTGAATAATGTTACTTCTTCCACCCAGAAATACTCTACTGTTATTTAATTACGTAAGAAACACAAATAGATTAGGCCGGCAGGATAAATTAGTAGATGTTCTACACAAATTAGATTCCTACACAAATATCTTTTAGGTTTATTTATTGTTGTATATTTAGTACCTATGTATTTAGATACAACTATATTTTGTAAAATAGTGAATATAGATATAACTTTTGGACACGTTCATAAGCAGTATGAAGGGTTCACTTTTATAAGGACAATCAAAACACTTGACAGGTGGAGTAGAGTTCTCACTTGGTTATTGGATGACGGTAGAAACTGTGTCGGTAGTTCAGCCAAGGTATGTCGTGGTGGCCCAGTGGCTAAGACCTCACCTGCCGTGCTTGAGGTCGTGGGTTCAAATCCGGGCAAGTACCAATGTGACTTTCTCAAATTCATATGTACTTTCTAAGTTTATCTTGGACATCACAGGCTACGGTGAAGGGAAACATCGTGAGGAAACCTGGACTTATATAGTTAATGTAAGTCTATAAAAGCCAAGTCAGAGGCCTGTGGAGTTTTCCAGAGGCGGCTTAATTAACTTTGACACCAGAGGTGGCCACACCTCACACGAAAAGAAGAAGAAGTTCAGCCAAAAGTGTGGATTAAATTCAGAAGATAGCAGTTACATAGATCAACACGGACAGCTGGCGGACCGGAGCAGTTATAACGTGGTTCAGACCCAGGGAAGTAGGCCACATAAGTGAGTGGTGTGTATAACAACGTCTTGGAATACAGTACGATGTTGTACTTATTGTGATATAAATAAATAACTATAATATTTTATTTTTATATTAAACAAGAAAAAATCAACGTAAATCTTTATTTTTACCGTTACTGGGTGGTTTTTATTTTGTTATGCCTGATTGATAAAACAATTGAACGTAAACTTTCATGCAATTGTTTTAACTTTATTTGAACTTGCGACATTTTGAGAGATTTTCCGCTTATTGCCACTTTGGGTTATGTTTAAAAAATTCGAAAAAAATTGCACTGACATACTGCGTTATTTGTTTTAATTTTAACCTTTAGATCTTTTTCAAAGTTAAAGACGTAATTGTGCCGAACTTAATCCAAACTGGGAGAACCAGCGCACTTGAGATGAGGAGAAATGATCAAACCTACAGATGAGGTGCGTAATTCGTCATTTATCTATTTCAACCACTTATTGCATATTCCAATGATTCAGAGGGACTAATGTTTTTGTGAGAAGATCAGAAAAATAAGGAAGAACAGGAATAATCGTTTTATTCGATTTCACATTCGCAAAAACCTGCGTTTAAAGGCTGATCAAGCCAGGAACGAACTGGAGGAAGTTCACGGTGCAACAGTAAGTGAGCTTACGGTACGAAGGAGGTTGAAGGAAGCTGCTTTTGTTTCGTTAATGCCGGCAACTCATCGTTATATGGTAGAGGAACAATATTGGATTCGGGTAGGATATGTTTGGAAGCTCTTACGGACTTGGTGGTGATCAATGGAGGAGGTGTTATTGCAGATCGCTATAGTGTTATTTAAGAATAAAATGTGGTACCAGTTGCCGCTTTATCAGGGGTTACTTCGTTTTGATCCTGGATAATGCTCGGCCGCATACCACTTTTTCAACTTCAATCGATTCAAAAAAAAATAACGATGTTTTGGAATAGCCGGCGAGATTGCCTGATACGCATCCTATAGAACACGTTAGGGACCTGTTAAAATAAAGGTTAAAATTCATAATACCTACACCTGTCAACGTGGGTGAACTGCTAAGTGCCGTAGTACAGGAATGATTGAGACTACCACACTCGTGTGGTAGAAAGACATGTTGAAAATAGTGTTATCCGTTGTCTCGACATCGGATAACATTTTATTTGAAAGAGTATGTTCCGAAATTGGTCCCATTTTAATTTGGTGAAGATCTGATGAAGAACTTCGGAGATATACATCAGAACTCTTCAATAAATAACGGTAAATCTCTCGGGATTGCTGCAATCGCATGTTTGTTCATTGATTATACCATTTTATAAAATAACATCACGCCAGTACGCTCTTAAGGGGTACGCAGATCACTCATTTCACCGGTTATGTTCAAGTTTCATGACATTCGGGTTATCTATTCTGGCGTTATAGGTTAGGTTACTAAACAACTTGCCTATTAAGAACAACTAAAAAGTGGAAACTAAAAAGCTTTTTAACTAAATACTACCGACTTCCAAATTAAAAAACTTTAAAGTGAAAAGTAACTTTATTTTTGGAAGTCGGTGTCCATAACGCAAAAAATTTGTACTTCCAAAAATTAAGTATTTTTACTTTGTAGTTTTTTAATTTGGAAGTCGGTAGTATTTTTTTGTAAAAAAGCTTTTTATATTTTAAAAGGTGTATTTTTAAATAACGAAAACTATCTTAATATAGGTTTAAAAAAATAAATCGTATTTAATTATGAATCAACGTTTTTATTTTGTGCCGCTTATTTTGCCAGTGTATGTATGATTTGTTTTTTATAAAGAAATATTTAAAAATGTAAATAGAAAGTGTGTAGAATTGAATAAACGGAATAATAATAATATTACTCATACTGTACGAAAGCAATTTATAACTTAATTAAATTATGACAGGACTCGGGATGCCGTTGATAAATATTTTCCCTAAAATGTCTTTGCCTCGTGGGATACCCGCTTACTGTTTTACCGGAAATTTGTTTTTCGTCTCAGGAAAATGTTTTGAGAGTGAACCTTAAATAACCTTTAAGGTAGAGGCCATCTGACCTTTCTTTTTGTCCTTTTTTATTAAAAAAAAAGATGTTGTACGTTCTTGAATGGATAGAGTAAAATGTTGGCAACACATGACTGACGTAAAAAAAAAATCGATGAAAATAATGGCAAATTATAGGTAGTTTTACTACAATAGCTCTAATAAATAAGTTGCTTAGATACGCTCTTACTTATAAAATTTTCGAGTTGTTTAGCATTTTAGCGACTATTTGAATTTAGAATTTATTCATAAGGGATATTTGAATTTAGGATCTCATAATCAGTTGCTATAAATAAGGATCTATGTATTGGACTGGGATTATATACATTTTAAAGAATGGAATATTAATATTTTTATCATGAAATGACAATATGACACTAAAATTAAAAATAAGGTAAACACCACTTACCTATACTATACCTTTTTTTTGTTTTGATAAATGCTAATGCATACTGCACTACCACGGGGAGATAGTGCAGTTATGTGGGACTTTAACCAACTAAAACTCCTGTGACGCTTATGGCGGGAATACGGGCACGCGTTAGCACTCACCGCGAACCCGCCGCGGCTGTCCGTCACCGGTCCTCCTCTGGGGAGTACCCCCATCACCGGCGCACCAGAACAACCCGTGTATGGCACCCTTGGGCCCCAGTGACGGGTCAAGTTCAATGGCCCCGCCACCTACCATTTTTCGGCCGCCGGGGATAGGGAGAGCGGCTAACGCAGTACCAACACTCCTCCTCCCCTGCGGCCCCACCGCGTCCGCCATCAGACGGCAACCCCGTTCGGGCCGCGGAAGGTAGGGAGAGCGGCGTACCGCAATACTCCTCTCCCGCCGCGGCCTCCAACCCTCAGCCGCGACATCGTATCATCATCATCATTTTAGCCAAAAGACGTCTACTGCTGGACATAGGCCTCCCCCAGGCGTCGCCACTTTGACCGATCCCGTGCGTCTCACATCCAGCGCCTTCCCGCAACCTTAACCAGGTCATCGGTCCACCTAGTGGGAGGCCTTCCAAAGTATCGTCTTCCGGTTCGTGTTCGACATTACGGAACTTTCCGGCCCCATCAGCCATCCGTTTTGCGAGCGATGTGCCCTGCCTACTGCCACTTAAGTTTGGCAATTCTTCAGGCTATGTCGGTAACTTTGGCTCTCCTGCGGATATCATCATTTCTGACGTGCTCACGCAAGAAAATTCCAAGCATAGCCCTCTCTATTGCCCTTTGGGTGATTTTAAGCTTTCTGATAAGGCCCATTGTGAGCGACCACGTCTCGGTACCATAGGTAATCACTGGCAACACACACTGGTCATAGACTTTTGTTTTGAGACATTGCCGTAATTTGGATGAGAAGATACCACGCAACTTCCCGAACGCCGCCCAGCCGAGTCGGATTCGACGGTTGACCTCTTTCTCAAAGTTGGACCTGCCCAACTGGACCGTTTGCCCCAGGTAGACATAATCGTCTACAAATTCGTGTGTAGAGTCTCCGGTCTTGATAGGAGTCTGTGTTACATCCCAAGTAACACAAAAGTGCTGTATAGTAGCTGAATCACTGTCCACAATAGAATCCTAAGCTGAACAAGCCTTCTGAATAAGAGCATTAAAGGCGCTGTTTCAGCTGATATAACTCTGGTTTGGGCACAAATTAAACAGCTGTTAGCTGAATAACTGTAACTATTTGCATTATATCGCCACCCCCGGAGAACAAAATGATAACCGTCATTACCATAATTTAGTGTTATGTCATATTTGAGGTCTACGGTGCCTAATACATCTACACAATTTTTTTCGTGAATGTCCTGCCTGTATTTAAAAAGTTATAAAATATTGCAATAATATTCATCATCAATTTTCTACCCGAAAAATAATGTATCATAGTATTGGTAAAAAAGTTTCTTCATAAAATATATGCCAAATACTTTTACAATAGGATTCTCGGAAAATAAATAGATAAAATAAATTGTTAACGCTATTACCATTTTGTTCTCGTAATAATACATTTAGGCTCGGTGACTAACATGTCCTTAGTAAAAAGTACTGAGAAAAGTAAACACGGAAACATCTTGCCATTCTTTTCGGTCATAGGTGCATAGGTGCATTAGAGAGTGATAGCACGATAATTCATTGCGTGCGGCGCTCGGCACGTGGCAATGTTTGTTTACCTACTCGACCTTCTCTAGTGCACTTGTAACCGTCATTGCGTGAGCGTAATTTCTTTTTAGCTGCGGTTGTTTCTATTATTTTTGTGTAAATTCAGTGTTTTTTTAAAGTGAAAAGTGGTAAACCTAATTGCAATAATAAAATGAATAAACGGAATCCTCGTTTAGACGTTATTATGAGTATGGTGTCTAAAATAAGTGACGATTCCAAACATCTTACTAATGATGGTGAGTACCGACTGTGCCTTTTACACAGTATCATTGTCTTTTAATTAGTGATAGGTAGATAGAATGGCCATAGAATCTTATTTAAGTAAGTAGGTACTCGATCTGTGACCCGATGTTGATAGCTGCAAGTTCGACACACCTACCTACCTAGATACCAACTTGCTTATTTTTAAATAGGTACCTACTTCGAGTGAAACAGTTGATCTTCCTTGGAACCTACCTAATGCTCATTACCTACAATGAAGTTTCTTTGCGTTAACTAATCTATATGCATGTCAATTTGTCATCACTGTTTGTTATTATCTAGGTATTAATTCAATGTCATTAAATCGTATCGTTTAAATGTTTTAGATCACAACCCACCCCAAAATGGTACTACAGATCAAGACAAAATAACGAAACATGAATATAATTTACGCGGTAGTAAGTGTTAAATATTATTTTATGTTTTTGGTAGGTAGGTAAGTAGTAATTTTTGCCTGTATTTAAAATAATTATACTAAAAATAAACTCCTGCCTCGATGGTCGAGCGGCCGCAAGCGCGGGTCCTAACCTCGAGGTCCTGGGTTCGATTCCCGGGTCGGGCAAAGTGTTATTGGGTTTTTCCATTAAGTTGGAACTTCTCAGTAGCAGCACGGAGTCTGGATTTGTGCCCGGTAGATGACAATAGGCTCGCCCCCTATTACATGGGACTTAAAACATAACTAGCGAAACGTGGGTGTATTACACACCTCTGCCTAACCCTTCGGGGAATACAGGTGTGATTGTTATGTCATGTTATGGTTATGTTAAAATAAACAAAAAGCTATCGTATTATGGGTACCTACCTACCTCATTTTTTTCTAGCTTAACCTAGCTTCTTATATTTTTTGCTTTTTTATTTAATGTAAGTATAAAAAAGCAATAAATATAAGAAGCTAGGTTCACCAAACTAATCTATATTTCTATATTAATATTATAAAGCAAAATAGTTTGGTTGGTTGAACGTGGTAATCTCAGGAACCACTGGTTTGAGTTGAAAAAATATTTTTGTGTTAGATAGTTACTTAGTTCATTTATTGAGGAAGGCTATATCTATATTATATAATATTATAAAGAGGTAATATTTTTGTTTGTAAGTTTGTATGTAAGGGCTAATCTCAGAAACTACTGGTTCGAATTAAAAACTGTGGAGACAAGATCAACCAACAGCAAAGAGAAACTATAATGCAGCAATACTATCAACTCGCTGATCATGAGTTACAATGGCAATTCATCGCTAAGCATATAATAGCTGAAGACATAAAAAAAGTGACAATAAACCGAAAGAACAACCGCACTCAGACTATTAAATACTATTTTTATTTAGACACAGAAAAAGTGCAAGTATGTAAAACATTCTTCATTAATACTCTATCTATATCACATCAAACAGTTTATACAGCCTTAGAAAAGGTAAAATCTGATAAAGGTTTGAGTGACAATAGAGGTTGTCATGATAATAGACCTCGCAAAATGTCACTTGAAACCGAAGACAATATTAAAGAGCACATTCAATTATTTCCTACTGTGGAGAGTCATTATACTCGGAAGAAATCGGCCAGACAATATCTGTCCGAATTACTTAATATATCTAAAATGTACCGGTTGTACGAGGCTTGGTATACTGAAGGGCACTATTCTTGCCGCATGGCATCTAAAAGACAGTACGAAACTATTTTTAACACCAGATTTAATTACTCCTTTCATCGCCCCAAAAAAGACCAATGTGGTCAATGTGCACTTTACCGACAAGCTGATCCTCGTACAGAAGAAACTCTGCGAGAGAAATTTAACCAGCACCAGAAGAATAAAGAACGCGTGCGTCAAATAAAAAACGAAGAAAAACAATCAGCTGACCTTTCAGATACAACTGTTGCAATCTTTGATTTAGAGAAGGTGTTGAATATTCCTCAATCTCAAGTGGGAATATTTCACTATAAGAGGAAATACCCTGTGTATAACTTCACAATATTTGACAGTACTCGACTGAAAGGTTACTGCTATGTTTGGCACTACGCAATCGCAAAAAGAGGAGCAATAGAAATTGGTAGCTGTTTATGGCAATTTCTCATGGGTGAAGCAGGAAGAGGTATCAAAAACATCTCATTTTACTCTGACGGTTGCGGAGGTCAAAATAAAAATAGATTTATTTTTGCATTCTATATTTTTGCCGCTCAGAAACTGAAAATCAATATCACACACCGATTTTTCGTAACGGGGCATGGTCAAAGCGAAGGTGACTCAATGCACTCTAATATAGAACGAGAGCTAAAACATCAAGTTGTTTATACACCTGAACAGATTTACGCAATTATTTTGAATGCAAAAGTTAATGGTGAGAAGTACACTGTGAAGGAAATGACACAAAATTAGTTTAAAGACATAAAAGAATTAATCAAGAATAAGAACTGGGCCAAAGATGAAGAGGGACATAAAGTAGCATGGTCTAAAATAATGGAAGTAAGTGTCTTGCATTCACAGCCTACAGTTCTACGTTTCAAGTATGATTATGATGCAGATTATTCTCGGTTGAATGTCGAACCGCTTCCAAGAATTGCGCCAAGAAACAAGCGGGGTAAACATAATGCTTCAACCTCTCTTACAGAGATACAATTATTGAAACCAGCTTACAACAAACCCCTTTCAATAAGTAAGGCTTTACACGGCGACCTTATGAGTCTCTGTAGGGCAGAAGCAATCCCTAGCTACTACCATGCCTTTTATAACTCCCTCACATTTGCTAATTGCTCTGAAGAACTTAATCATGAGGATTCCGATGAAGTTCACGAAGACTGATTTTTTTCTTATGGTTTTTTTCTATACTTATTAATTAAAATAATAGTTTATTAGAATAACGTTGTTTCATTTTAAACCCTAGAATAAAAGTTTAAGTTTCTGTTACCTAATTATGCAAATTGAAAATTAACTAGAATAAAATTGCAAATGATCTTGTTTTCCATTAATCTGGCATCCATTTTTCAATGAATATTATTGTAATGTAATATTGCAATATTCATAGGTTCTGGTAATTGCCGCGATTAAAATTGTAAGTGTATATTAATAAACTAAAACAGTACAAGAATTTTAGTATCTTTTTAAATTCGAAATATCTTTAGTTCAAATAACCTTAGTAAAACTTCTTTAAAAGCATTATAAAGCATAAAAAATTAGCTACCATTGTCCTATTTCTCGTTTCTCTACACAAATTAGTTGGCAAGATATAGTCGAAAATCAGTTTTTTATTTTTCCTGAAAAGTAGTGATTTTGCTATTACCATTTTATTCTCCGGGGGTGGCGATATCAGCATTATTTGAGCATTATTAAAGGTAACAGTCATCCCAAGAGCTGAATATTGACTGATTATTATAGTATTTGTTACCTTATAAATAGCACAAAGGCCGATTAATAGAGTTATGGTTACCTATTTTTCAGCACAAGGTACACACCAGAATATTTATAATGCTTCTTTGGAATTGAAAATTCACAAGTGGCAAAATTGTGAATAGTTTTCACCCTACTCCTTATTATTTTGATATGTTGTTTCTGTTAAACATTTTGTGGTGAAATAGACAAATATTGTTTCCGTAACAAAAACTTTGCTTTTTCCTCCTGTGCGTGAAATTCGAATGGGAAAGAGAGTTTATTGTCAAATAGTATATGAATATAGGTGAAAATTTTCACGCGCTCTCAAAATATCACTGTTTACTTGAAAGTTATAGTATAAAATAAGTTGATGATATATTATAAAAAATAAATATTTTTATTTTGCATTTGTAATTTGACAATAAGCTGTATGCGTATAAAATCATTAGATTTTCTATTGAAATCCAGTTGTTATTTTCGTTATTTAACAAAGAAAAAATGTAAATATATTATTTTACATAGGTTAGAACCTAAAAAATGGCAGACAAGCAATGTGCACTGTATTAAACACAATTAAGCGGTATGTGCTGTTTAAGTATCCACCATTGGTACATAAATCAGCAACGAGCTGATACGAGTAGTTCTTGTGTGAACCAAGTCAGCCACAGATTCCTGTAAAGCTTGATATTGGGTAACATGTACGCAAATATTGTTGGTAATCATCAGTGAACCACTAAAGTCTCAGCAGGAATTCTAGGGATCCATGGATTTATTTTACAAAATTATACGTCTGTTGTGTCAATCCTTTTATGTTATTTGGTTACCTACATCATCCCAATAATCACTCCTCCGATTTTCGTATTTTTTTTTGCAAACTGGGGTGCTGAAAAGATAAGTCTACAAGATCTTATTTAACTGCATTAGTAGATTAATTGCCGACGCTAGTACACGTATTCAGCTCTAACCGGGATCATAGGTAACGTGTGAGCTAATTTATAGCAGTTTGCTGTAATTTAGCATCATATAAGTTCACCCATAGCGATCATTTGGGCTATATAAGTGCTATTATAAGATTGCGTGTAACAAGCTGATTAACACTACTAAAGTTCAACTATGTGCAGCAAGACGCATTATATCATTGTTAATTGAAGTCACAGACTAACTGATTGCATTATAGTAGCTCACATGTTCTTTCTTAAAATGCAAGCGGTCTAAGGGTACACTTGTGGCCTTCAGTTCAGAATATTGCTGAGTTAAAGTCCATAAAAATGCTTAATTGCAGCTAACAGTACTATTACTGAACTGCATACCTATATTAACGCTTGCAGCATTACAGTGTTGTCTCCGTGACGCATAAAAGCATTATTATACAGACGAAAGCGTAATTTTCAGCTATTGCAGTTCGAGTGTACTGTAATAAGTCTTCATAAATGCTAAAGTTACCGATGTTACCCTTTGTGACATCCTATAATGCAGTTTTGTGCTACTTGGGATGGGCATTCACCATGACCTTGGTTTTGTCCATGTTCATTTTAAGACCCACTCCTTCGGAAGCTCTACTGAGGTCATCAAGCATTTTACTGAGGCTCTCCATGGTCTCAGCCATGACCACTATGTCGTCGGCAAACCGAAGGTGAGTGATGTACTCGCCATTAACGTTGATGCCAAGCGCCTTCCAATCCAGAAACTTGAAGACATTCTCCAGCGCAGCAGTGGATAGTTTCGGCGAAATGACGTCTCCCTATCTCACGCCGCGCTGGAGAAGGATTGGTTTCGAGGTCTGAACCTGAATACAGACTGACATGGTGGCGTTTTTGTACAAACACTTCAAAACCTCAATGTACCGGTAGTCGATCTGGCACCGTTTGAGAGACTGCAGTACAGCCCAAGTCTCGATCGAATCGAAGGCTTTCTCGTAGTCCACAAACGCTAAACAGAGAGGCAGGTTATACTCCTCGGTCTTCTGTATAACCTGCCACAGCGTATGTATGTGGTCTACGGTGCTAAAGCCTTTTCGGAATCCGGCTTGTTCAGGAGGCTGGAAATCGTCAAACTTGCGTGCGAGACGATTCGTGATAACTCTTGAAAACATGGCTAAGAAGTGAGATGGGCCTATAGTTCTTCAGCCGGGCATTGTCGCCCTTCTTCAAGAAGAGTAACACCACACCCTTGCACCATGCCTGTGGCGTTTTGCCCTCGAGTATGACGGAATAAAGCAGCTTCTGAAGGGCCTTAAGGATCGGTTTTCCACCCGCCTTCAGAAGTACAGCCGTGATTCCGTCATCACCCGGCGCCTTGTTGTTTTTAAGCTGTTTCAGAGCCATCCTAATCTCGTACTGGCTGACGTCGACGGATATCCTCGGTATAGTGCCGCGAGTTCGCGACATCGTATGGGACCTGGGAATCTCCATTAGACATCGCGGCCCGCCTCAGTTGCGATGTCGCCTGTTACCAAGCGGCACCGCAACCTACTAGTTGGCCGCTACGTTGTCGGCTTAATCGGCAAAAGCCCTGATGAGCGGCCTCTCCTCGGTTTCCTCTTCGCTTCACCGTGGGTGACCAAGCCACGGTGACTGAGCCCCCCCGCCTCGACAATGCGGGAACCCACCGGGGGGGAAACACTACTACACCTTATGGGCACAAAATGTGTATGTTGAAAATCCTATCTTTAACTAAAATAATAGTGTACCCTCTTCCATTCCAAAGACAAAGACAAAGATATTTTATTTCAACTAGGCCACTAAGCGGCACTTTTGAACGTACATAAAAATGATTCTACCGTGCATTCGGAAAGTAGCTTGTTATGGAGAAGAATGCACAAGAAACTCCTTAAATACTCTTTTAAAAAAAAATAGATTTTTTACAATATTTAGGAACATAGGTACATTATATAGTTATTAGTTCATATATGTGAGGACAATGTACCCAGAATAGCACTACACATTATACCACCTACAGACATAAAGTATTAGAAGTACTCACACATGTACTGTGCAGTTATATAATAGATACTAGAAAAACATTAACATCCGAAGCAGTCAAGTCCACTATCCAAGACTAAAAAAAGCAAGAATAGAAAAAACACCAAGCACAGCCCACGCGATTTAAAGGCAGGAACTGACTAGCAATAGTATTTAGCGGAACAAAAGACTTCCTCGGTGACATTATCCTCAGACAATGGTCCACAATGAGAGTGAGGAGAAAAATGGATGTGGTCTGGTTTTAACTACCTATGAGGACGATTATTTAACTACGTTTCTCTCAGTAAGGAACAAGTCGTTCAGAAATTTTTTGTATGAATGGTTATATGATTCGGAGAAGACTGAAGTTATGATGGATGAATGGATGAAACGTAATGGGACTTATTTATGAAAACCTCGACGTTGCTTAGCAACTGATAACTGGATTCTTTATTTGCTTAACAGAGCCGAGATTCTGATAAATAAAGTTGCTAATGTCTAGAAATATGTTTTTTTTTAGCGTTTAGATGTTCTCATGCACACTGCGCTACCACGGGGAGATAGAGCATTTATGTGGGTCTCCAACCCACAAAATCTCCACGGTGTCCCACCACTCCCGCCATCAGACGGTGGCGGCCCCACCGCGTCCGCCATCAGTGTTTGGCGGTCCCGTCCAGGCCGCGTGTCGCGGTCGAAAAACTTGCCCGCCTTGCGTCAAAACCACTAGAGCGGTCGCGCGGATTAGGTCCTTAAAATCGACTAAAAAGTACCGTAACTCTACGCAACTTACGAAAAGGTTAGGTTCTCTATTAAATTGTGTGCTGAAAGGCTTTGTAATAATTGTCAAAAAAAAGTTGAAAGTCATGTCAGTTTGATGTTTGCGCAAGCCGTGGGGACCCTCTGTGTTTACAATGTATAGAAAAGATTATTTAATACCCATTGTATTTGTATGTTATATCAAAAAAATCTCAACATTCAAGCTATACAATTATCTAAACATGACATTAGTTCAAATTGTGATGAAATCGAAAACATCGAAATGAAAAACTTGGGTAAGTTGCCGTGCCACCATTTTGAGAAATATTTTTTTCGTAATATTTTTGTGTGTTTTACTATTGATTGCTTGTTATATGGAATTTAGTTCATTATTAGTATTTATAAACACTTAAAATTTAAAATACAAAAATGTTATGTGTCATACACGGGTCAAATCTTACAGCCACCTTATCACTAACATAAAACATACTCTAATTGATGAGGGAATGTGTTTTTTTTATTTATAATGCAATTACAAAAATCCAATTAATGGTTTAGGGATAACAAAAAAAAAGGTGATATAATCTCGTTTAATTATATATAGATTTTATTGACACAAACTACCAAATTATTAGTAAATTTAATTATTTATTTAATATTTCGCTGATATTCAATTCATTATTTAAACAACATTGTTTTAACATTTCTTTTTAATTATCTACTAAGAACTACTTGTTGTAATTAAATTTTCACACAAGTCGATTCTGTATGGTTTCAGCTATATACTCGTATTTTTTGGTGTAACTGCAGTGTTTTACTAGATAAAAAGCTTTAAGAGTCAAGTGACGTTGACGCTTGACTATCCCGCGAGATCGCCGCGTGGGCTTACGTTTGGTTAAGTGTTTGAGGTATCCAAAAATGTACTAAACAATAAAAACATTTCATATTGCATATTCTAGTAAAGGAAAGAAGGAAATAAAACCCGCTGACCTGCAAGTACTTCAAATATCGAAGAATATCCCCTTCGTAATAAAATATCTTAACATCGTAACTAAAAGGTTCAAGGGTCGCGCCTGCCCAAGGCGTAAAACTATGTCTATTAAATCTGTCAAAAAATACCTTTATATTTTATCGTTGGCATCTGCTGTGTCAGCAGTCTGTTTAGATATTTTTGTTATAACCAAGTTGCAGGATATTATTATGCTTCACTGAAGGCTAAAAGCCGGGTGTCTGAAAGTCAAGAATGAAAACTGAGTAGCACCACTCGGGGGCCACGTGTAGGAAATCGTACTCAGCTCTCAAAAAAACTTCTTAGAGGTCAACTGTTGAATCCGACTCGGCTTGGCGGCGATCGGGAAGTTGCGCGGTATGTTCTCGTCCAATTTACCGCAGTGTCTCAAGACAAAAGTCTATGACCAGTGTATGTTGCTAGTGATCACATATGGGCCTCATTAGAAAGCTTACAGTCACTGAAACGGCAATGGACAGACAATGGGCAATGGAGAGGGCTATGCTCGGAGTTTCCTTGCGTAATTGAATCAGAAATGTAGCGATCCGCAAGAAAACCAGGGATCGGTATCCCTGGTTTTACATAGCTCGAACCATTACCAAACTTAAGTGGCAGTGGGTAGGGCACATTGCTCGCAGAACGGATGGCCGATGAGGCAGAAAAGTTCTGAATTGGCGACCGCGAACCGGAAGACGCTGCGTTGGAAGGTATCTCACCAGGTGGGCAGCATCAAATACCTGGTGAGATACTGGTGCTGGGCGCGAGAGGCACGGGACCAGTTAATGTGGCTACACTTGAGGAGGCCTATGTTCAGCAGTGGAAGTGTTTCGGCTGAAATGATGATTATGATGAAATAAACTCGCACTAAAAGCCAAAAAGCTATGAAATTTGTCATTTTGAAGGCCTTACTTTACACCAGCGCCCCTAACGGCAAATTCAAACGTGATAGCCCTCATTACAAAAGTTCGTTCACTTTTAGAAAGCTACGCTATCGCTGATGACTAATATTTTTTATTGTTGATTAATATTGTGAACATCAATCGATTGAAAGTTATGGCAAATTAATCGTGATTGATGATGCTTTCGTGATTTCAATTTTGTCTTGATTGACTTTCTTTATCTTTGAAGGGCGATGGTTTTTTATTTTAAAACTAGTCGTACTCTTAGAGATTTTCCATCGGAAAAAGGTCAAAGTTTCATTGTTCGTATTTTCAGGTATCTTTCAATATGCACAGTGTCTTTGTTTAAGAAAAGTTTGTGCAAAATGTCATGCTTCAAAACCTTTTAGCTGAGTGAAGTCTAACAAAAAGCAAAGTTTAAAAAAAAAACTACATTACAGCAGCAAACGAAGCAACGACCTTTTCTCGTAGCTATTGATTTGGTTTTTATTCACGCTTCAGGGAATTGTCTATCGCGCTCTCACGAAGAATATCTTGTCAAGAAAATAATACTTGGGTATTTTTCTTTCTTTTAAAATCCATTTTGCACAATGTCAAATTTTAACGCAAGTGTAGCTATATCAAGTTGACAAAGAAAAAACAATATATCTCGGGCGGTACCTAGTAGGTACGTTTTTTTTTTTTTTTTTTTGTGTGGGAAATCATCCAATGACTTCTCCCGCTCTGGGTGAAGCGGGAGGGCGTGTCAGACTTTTACTGACTAAAACCCACCCGTGTTCCTTCAGTTGCTTGTGCCAGGGCCGCGGTAACTCTCTTTCAAATTTATCCGCGACCCTGACAGGCATCGGCCCTAGCGGACCCCGTCAACTTTTGCTGACATCTCTTTGAGGCGCGCGTGGAACACTACGCGCCGTCGACTCGGGCCTGGTCCTTATCGGACGGCGAGCTACCCATTACTCGCCGTCCGCAAGCCCGCGCCTACGGTGGCCGGAAATCGGCTTGCGACTCCCGACGCCCGGGGCGTCTCCTGCGGTGGCTAGGGGCGTGAGGGCGTCTCCGTTGTGTCTCCCTCACGCGTTCCGCCTCCTCCTTTGCGTGCATTACTGCTTCGCTGAAGGAGGTGACGGCTTCCCATGCGCTCTCGCTCCGTACCATGGCCTGAACCAGGGCCGGACGCGAGAGGTCAGAGGCCACCGCTGATCGCCTCCACGAGGACACGGCGGTGCTCCGCCCAAGCGGGGCAGAACCTAGTAAGTTAAAAAATCTTTGAAGTTATATTTTGTAATAACGTCATGTTATTCATTCTCTTATTCGACTCAACTTCTAAATTGGCTGTGAACAAATTTTACGTCTCATTCAACAGTACAATTCGCGTTATTCTCAACGAAATATTTCCAAAAATAAAACGCCCACTCTCCGAGTTCCTCTCGAATGTTCGTGCAAATTTCGCCTGAATTTGTTAATTTCGCAAGCTTATTTCAAACAAGGTTCCTGAGAAATGCAGTTATAAGCTCTGTGGTAAGCCTCAAGTTTCTTAAACCTTCTTTGAATAATCCTTTGAGGAAATACAATCCGAAGGGTTTAATGTTACTCAAAGTGCTAACGTCGAGATGAACAATTCCTTTTGAATACATGGAAGCTTTGAATAAGGATTTGTTGAAGGCCCTTTGAAATTTAATCTGCAGCCCTAAATCTTTGTTACGATGTAAATAAGGAAGTTATTAATAACTTATTAACTTTACGAGTGACGAATATTTTTTCGCAGAAACCGTTTTCTTTTCAAAGTAATTTAGCAACAGCTATGAATATACATAAGTTACTTCGTTATTAGCGTTAAAATGGAAATTTTCACACTACTTTCTGCTTCATACATAAACCAAATTCATGCATATAAATTGATACATTATTCAGTAGCACTACTAGAATTTCTTTGATCGTCTACATTGATAAGTAAGTAGATCGTTAATATTAATTTCGAATTAATTGGCATTAGTTAGCATTAAGCTATATTAACATAGCATTAATATATTAAAAGTTCTCATAGAAGTGTAATCCAGTCCTAATAGCTAATCAGCTTTGAATTTGGAACGTGACATCTCGAAACGAGAAATAATAATATTTCAGCCAACGATAAATTTGGCAAAGGCGGTATAAACATTCAGCCTACATCAGAAAAACCTGGGGATGACATAAAGTCTCTAATGAACGGCGCCCGTATCCAGGTTCGCGTGGCTGCTGCCTGCTTCAGTAGATCCCGACGCGTCTTCGGGGGCGGTCGCGCTGCCTTTCGCAGTTTTTGGCGCCAATTTTACGACAATTGACAATTACGTGCCTAATCTTGGAGTTTTGAGCTAGATTTGACTTGGATTAGGAGCAGTTGATAGATATAATGTTATTCGGAATAACAACACTTTTGTGATTTTTGTTTATAGAAGATTAGATTTAAATGAGCTTAAAACTAATCATGTTAATACGTAAAAATATATTGTGACTCAAATGACGTAGTGAAATTGTTTGTAAAGTTAATAAGTAGCAATAATTCTAAGATAATTCTATTGGATGCAATATGAAATTTTAAATACAAAATTGATCACAACCATGATAATAAAACTACTAAAACATTTCAAAGTGAAAAACAAATCAATGAAAGATGTTGAGAATTAGAAATGTGAGAGTCGTGAGTGTGTTACTGAAATGAATAGATTTGACAATACTTCGAAACAGGATAAAGAGGAGGATAACGATGCTAGAGGGAACTGTACTAAGCAAAACAAAATATTGGGTAAGTTTGAAACTACTCGTAAGACATAGTACAGTTAGTTAAGTTGTTAAGTATGTACATATACTATAACATATTAATATGTTTTGCAAATAAACTATTCCTTTACTTGTTAGTTGTATAAGAGGAAAGAAAGCAGGAAGAAGTAAACATACACATAATTATGTTTTATGTAGTATATAATAAAAATGTATGTTCACTCACTCTTATTTCCGATGGAGGTAATTAAATTGTTTACTATCAAGCCGATAGTTCTTTGATCCTTGAAGAAATGTATAATAGTGAAGGTACGAAACCTGAGTTTATGAAGGAAGTCAATGTTTTTTCCTGGCACCCGTATAATATGATATGTTAGTGCTTATCTAGTAATGCCTGAGAATCCTTACATTAGCATTATGAAAGATATTTTTTATTTACCTTCCTGAATGAAAATATTTTTACATATCAAATAATTATATTGATGAGTTAAATTAACTATCAATCATTTTCATCAATATTCTCATCGAGATATAAAAATCCATTGTTGTGGATTAGTCACGTAAAAACTCGACAATTATTCGACTGATAAGATCATTTTTGTTTTATTCGCATCAATACTGGCATTAAATTAAATATTGTTTATGTAGTACGCAGTTCACCGGGTCATCTATGTAGTTCATTATATAGCCGCATATGTATATAAATTTACCAACCATAACAAACAAGGTACTAACTATTTAATATTAATATAACTACCTTTACATAATTAATTGCTTTTCTGACTAGTGCAGCGATGCCAAGCCTTTTGTCTCTATATATAAAGCTTAGACCTGACCACTGGTCCCGTAATTACTTGGAAATTACGTCGGTGAATCGAGAAGATATTGGTTGCACGGAGTATATGTAATATAAAAGGTGAATATAATCGATTTTCTCAAAGGACTACTGGTCATTTATGAAGTTTATTTTGAAGATTACAAAACGCTAAAGGTTTCCGTAGACTTTGAAGATGGATTTTTTATTTATTTGAAATTTGTATAGTGTTGTTGGATTTTACCAAATATAGACATAATTATTTGTAATAAAATTCATTCAAGTACTAGAAAAGAAAATAAAAACAATTTAATGTCCCCAAAATACTATCTCATTTCAATAAAAGAGGTAACAACTTTCACCAAAAAAAATACAATATAGTCCTATGCTTACTTTGCACACCTCTGCTTAAACCATTAGGGCACATAGGCGTGTTGTCATGTTAAAGTCCTAAATTTAGCTAAATTCATCAAAAGACTAACATAAAAAATAACAACAATTTAATACTCTTAAAAAAGTTAATTTAAAAATCAGAAACCCACCCGCATAAGAAGCGAACTAATAAGCTTTAAACAAGAAAAAACCATGCTGTGCAGTCGGAGGATCAGAGGGTCAGCCATTATGCGAATATGTATCCTCCGACTGCACAGCATGATTTTTTCTTAACCCATAATTGGGTTCTCTAACAGTAAACCTCAGTTGTTATAGGAAATTTGCGTATGAGGACAGTGATCCAAGTGCACAACAAAATACCAAGTTAAAAATACATTGAATATTTAAAATTCTTACATACTAAATAAACTAAAAAGATAAAATAACAAAACATTACACAAAATACTATTATATAATACAATTATACAAAATACTAAATAAACACGTAGGTAAACATAATACATACTATACAACAATAAAATACATAACGAAAATCTTACATTTATTAATACATATTTATGTGTCATGTTAATAGGAAATGTTCCTTTATTCTTCTCTTGAAAACCGCCAACGAAAAGCTATCCCGTATAGAATGTGAAAGAGTATTCTAGAGGCGAACAGCATGAACAGTAAATGATCCACCGTAACGACTTAAGGAGTGGGGAGGAAAGGTTTTCCTCTCGGAACAAGATACTCAAAGCGCTCTCGAAGATTCGAAGGAGAGTTAGGATTGTGAAGAACAGAAAAGAGAAAAGATAGAGTGTGGATATCTCGGCGCTCTCGAATAGGCAGCCACTTCAACCGCTTCCGAAATTTCGACACATGGTCTTACTTTCGAAGGCCAAAAATGAAGCGGATGCACAAATTCTGCAGACGTTCGAGCTTAACAAGGAGTTCCTCAGTCACATCAAGAAAGCAGACATCAGCATAGTCAAGAAGAGGAAGAAGGAGAGACTGAGCAAGAGTTACTTTGGTTGGAAAAGGCAGAAACTTCTGGAAACGTTTCAGAGACCGAAACGAGCAAAGCACTTGCTTACTTCTGCAATGTGAATATTCCAAGATAGGCTATTGTCCATGAAAACCCCAAAATTTTTAACGTTTTTAGAATAGGCTATAGCAACAGCATCATACAAAACAGGTGGGAGAGACTGGTTACTCAACAAATTGACGAAATATCTGCCACCAATAAGAGCTTGTGATTTTGCTGGGTTCACCAAAAGTCCAAAACTTTTAGCCCATTGACAGATATTTTCAAGATCACTGTTGATGGCATCAATAGTTCTAGTTGCCTCTTCAAATTTAAAGTGGCGATAAAGCTGCAGGTCGTCTGCATAGAGATGATAGTGTGAAGATAAGACCTCAGTGATAACGTTTATAAAAACCGAGAAAAGAAGAGGAGAAAGGACGCCACCCTGAGGAACGCCCGCAGCGAGATCGCACCAGTCAGAGGAAACCTCCTCTGAGCGAACCGATTGCGAGCGGCCGCGAAGATAAGAGTTAAACCACGTAATCACAGAAGGAGATACATTAAGAGAGAATAGGATACCTAAGAGGATGTCAAAATCAACTGAATTAAAAGCACTGCTAAAGTCCAGTAGAATCAATGTTGTAAGGAGCCTGTTGTCCATGGCCAGTCGGATGTCGTCAGTAATTATAACCAAGGCCAATACAGTGCTGTAAGCTGTGCTGCCAGGACGGCAACCAGATTGATAAGGACTTAGCAGGCCATTAGAGGAAAGGTAATGAGACAGCTGGTTATTGACTACACTGTCAAGGACTTTAGATAGGACTGGAAGTATGGAAATTGGACGGGACTGGGAAACTGACGGAAGAACATGCGCTTTCTTCCAAGCGGAAGGAAAGCGGCATGAGAAGAGGGTGTAGTTTATAGTGTGAAGGATGACAGGAGTAAGATCATTCAGGATAGGAAGAAGCATCTGGAGTTGCAGACCGTCATTACCCACCGCCTTCGTGGATATAGACGTGACGGCCCGCTTTATATCCTCTTCTGTAACTGGGTGAAAGGAAATTAACTTATTTATTTACAACTTTTTAGTTATAATTTTTTTCGAATGACTTGTAAACATATAAGTGGTTTATATTTTTGTAATCACCTCTAAAAACCCTTAATGTTGATACCCCACTCGATGGGTTTGGAAGAAAAAAATAATTGCAACCCCTACAATATGGCGCCCAAAATCTGCCATGTTTATTTTTTTTCGGTGCTTATCTAAGAACACTTGGGCGGTCAAGACCTATCTAACGATGTGTTAATAATATTCTTAATCTTAGTCTTAAAAATAGTCTTAATTATAATTATTATAAAAATCCGTAAAGTAGTTTGAAAGATATGAAGTAATAAAGTATAATACATACATACATAAATACGAGATACGTGCATACATACATACAAAACATAACACTTTCCTTGCAGCCGGGTAATAATTACCCTCCCATTTCAATAAAAAAACAATTTCTATTAAAACACTACATACCTGCATTTCAACTGCGCTCAGAGCTCATGCTAAACATAGAATTAAATAAGCTTGTACACGTGTGTCTAGTATCAGGTCATGATAAATTGCTGTTTCTTAATATTTCCCTCTCACAATCAGTACGGAACTGGAGTGTCCTCTTAAATATAAACGAAAATAGTATATAACATACAAGGTAATTGAAATGATTATAGTTGAGAAGTTTCGTCATTTGATTATTTTCAACCCGTAAATAGGCACTGTTTGGTGTAACTTTTTTCACAGAGTAGTTTACGTATTTTCTATTTCTCATAAGTTTTATATCAGTGATAATGATATAAGCACCATGCTTGGTAACGATGGATTGGTGATCCCATTACCTGCCTATAGTTTACGTATATGTTTCTTTTAGAAAAGTTAACATACTATTCAGTACAAGCAAAGAAGACTTGCATTGTACTTAATTTGTGTTTGAGACATCCTAACAAAACAGTGCTGACAGAGATACATTCTGAGGAGGAAATCCATATCACATTATGGGTATGAAATTTATTTTCTCTCTATAATGAATCCCTTTAAGCATAATTATAATCTTACTGAGTTTAATTTATCGTTTCCCGTAGTGAGTATGTATTACTGCAGAGATCAAACAGCCGGTTCTTATTGAATCAGCTAGTAAAAGCATATATTTACGTGACCTTTGATATACGAGGAAGCGATCAGGATTAATATCTGAAACTATACCTTTTCCAACCTCGTTTATTTCTGTTTTATAATTACTCTTGTTTCGTTCCTTTGCCCATCATTTAAATAAAACATTTGGGGCCGAAGATACCCAGCTTTGATTACATATGAATATAATCAAGTAACTGTAAAGACAATTTAATTAAAGCTTGTAAAAATCACTTTTATGATAAATGTGATTTTTACAAGGTTTCGTCATAACGGTGCGAAAACTAGTGATCCTTGGCTTCACGACTTTTCACACCCGTTTTAATTAAACCATTTCTTTTGCCAGCGGCATGACTAGAGCACAGCTTCGCACTTAGGCGTAGTACTGTATTTCACCCTTTTAAGGCGAATATTATATTACCCAATGTTAACGCGGTACTAGCCGTGCGCCCGCTCGGTGCCAGAATGTCAATACTGGACCTCCTTTTGGACAGTTTTGTTTGCATAATAATAACTTTTGTGAAAGGTTTGTTTGTTATTGACTATGTAGGTTAAGAACAAATTCTCACCTTCAATTTTTCGGTGTAAAATATTTATGAACATCCAAATCGTATTGGACAGTATGCAAAAGAAGCGAAAAATATCGTTGTTCATTATTTTTTAAAGCAAAAGTGTGTACCGCGTGTTTTCATACGTAAAAGTCATGTTTCACAAATAATGTACATGTGTATTTTTATCAAATCTTTTAACCGAGCCTTGACTAAGGACTATGCTTTAGAAAGTAACCTTTTTACGGCACTAAAGCCTTATGATGGCTCTAGCACAGCCTCCCAAAAAGCTTTGTTTCCTCAACACAATAATTTCTTTGTACTATTCGTGAGACCTCTTTGTCTCCCTATCTATGTTGTATATTAACTAGCGGAGAATACTAATGGAATTCAATAGACCCTTTTCTTAATTTTTCCTTTGATGTCCATTAATTAAATTATTATAGTGACTTATTGCATTAGGGGTCTATTTATTGCATTAGGGATTGTCCCGTTTGGCTTTGAAGTTGTCTCCACTTCTTTTTTTATATTATCGTTTCAAATGCATTTCAGCGTTTCTTTTTTGTTCATTTTTAAATTTCTCTTCGTCGTTTTCCTATCTGTGCTGCTTTTTAAGAAGGTCCTTCGTTAAACTTCAACGAAGTCTAAAGTGAATCCCTGAAAGTCTTCATAATTGTTTCATAATTAAAGTACTGAATTTAGCTAAATTTATGAAAAGACTAACATAGAAAATAACAACAATTTAATACTCTTAAAAAGTTAATTTAAAAATCAAAAACCCACCCACTTATGAAGCTCTTCTGTCTCATTACCTTTTCTTTAATGGCCTTTTGTGTGCAATAAAGAATACGAATAATTTAAAAATCAAAAACCCGCCTGCTTACATATTGGCTTGGATACATATTCGCATAATGGCTGGTATTCTTTATTGCACACAAAACATAAAATGAAGATACAAATACAATGAACAGCTTATGTACAAAGGCGAGCTTAACAGCAAACCTCAGTTGTTATAGGAAATTTGCGTATGGGGGCAGTGATCCAAGTGCACAACAAAATACCAAGTTAAAAAAACAGTGAGTTATTAAAATTCTTACATACTAAATAAACTAAAAAGATACCTACGTGTAAACTGTAATAATACATACTATATAACAATAAAATACAAGACTAAAATCTTACATTTATAAATACATATTTATGCGTCATGTTGATAGGAAATGTTCCGTAATTCTAGCCTTGAAAACCTTCAACGAAAAGCTATCCCGTATAGAATGTGCAAGAGTATTCTAGAGGCGAACAGCATGATCAGTATTAATGATCCACCGTAACGACTTGAGGAGTGGGGAGGAAACAAAAGAGAAGAGATGATGAGGAACAGCAAGGTTTTCCTCTCGGAACAAGATACTCAAAGCGCTCTCGAATATACGAAGGAGAGTTAGGATTGTGAAGGACAGAAAAAAGTAAAGATAGAGTGTGGATATCTCGGCGCTGTCGAATAGGCAGCCACTTCAACCGCTTCCGAAATGCAGATGCACAAATTCTGCAGACGTTCGAGCTTATCAAGGCGTTCCTCAGTCGCATCAAGAAAGCAGACATCAGCATAGTCAAGAAGAGGAAGAAGGAGAGCCTGAGCAAGAGTTACTTTGGTTGGAAAAGGCAGGCACTTCTGGAGACGTTTCAGAGACCGAAACGAGCAAAGCACCCTCCTGCTTACTTCTGCAATGTGAATATACCAAGATAGGCTGTTGTCCATGAAAACCCCTAATTTTTTTTACTTTTTTAGAGTAGGCTATAGCAACGGCATCATACAAAACAGGTGGGAGAGACTGGTTACTCAACAAATTGACGAAATATCTGCCACCAATAAGAGCTTGTGATTTTGCTGTGTTCACCAAAAGTCCAAAACTTTTAGCCCATTGACAGATATTTTCAAGATCACTATTGATGGCATCGATAGTTCCAGTCGCCTTTTCAAATTTAAAGTGGCGATAAAGCTGCAGGTCGTCTGCATAGAGATGATAGTGTAAAGATAAGACCTCAGTGATAACGTTTATAAAAACCGAGAAAAGAAGAGGAGAAAGGACGCCACCCTGAGGAACGCCCGCAGCGAGATCGCATCAGTCAGAGGAAACCTCCTCTGAGCGAACCGATTGCGAGCGGCCCCGAAGATAAGAGTTAAACCACGTAATCACAGAAGGAGATACATTAAGAGAGGATAGGATACCTAAGAGGATGTCAAAATCAATTGAATTAAAAGCACTGCTAAAGTCCAGTAGAATCAATATTGTAAGGAGCCTGTTGTCCATGGCCAGCCGAATGTCGTCAGTAATTTTAACTAAGGCCGATAAAGTGCTGTGACTAGGACGGCAACCAGATTGATAAGGACTTAGCAGGCCATTAGAGGAAAGGTAATGAGACAGCTGGTTATTGACTACACTCTCAAGGACTTTAGATAGGACTGGAAGTATGGAAATTGGACGGAACTGGGAAACTCACGGAAGAACATGCGCTTTCTTCCATGCGGAAGGAAAGCGGCATGAGAAGAGGGTGTAGTTTATAGTGTGAAGGATGACAGGAGCAAGTTCACCCACCGCCTTCGTGACGTGAGATAGACGTGACGGCCGAATGACTTGTAAAAATATAAGTGGTTTATATTTTTGTAATCACCTCTAAAAACCCTTAATGTTGATACCCCACTCGATGGGTTTGGAAGAAAAAAAATAATTGCAACCTCTACAATATGGCGCCCAAAATCCGCCATGGTTCTTTTTTTTAACGGCGCTTATCTAAGAACACTTGGGCGGTCAAGACCTATCTAACGATGTGTTAATAATATTCTTAATCTTAGTCTTAAAAATAGCCTTAATTATAATTATTATAAAAGTCCGTAAAGTAGTTTGAAAGATATGAAGTAATAAAGCATATTACATACATACAAACATAACCCTTTCCTTGCAGCCGGGTAATAATTACCCTCCCATTTCAATAAAACAATTTCCATTAAAACACTACATACCTGCATTTCAACTGCGCCCAAAGCTCATGCTAAACATATAATTAAATAAGCTTGTACACGTGTATCTAGTATCAGGTCATGACAAATTGCTGTTTCTTAATATTTCCCTCTCGCAATCTGTACGGAACTGTAGTGTCCTCTTAAATATAAACGAAAATAGTATATAACATACGAGGTATTTGAAATGTGTATTGTTGAGAAGTTTCGTCATTTGTTTGTTTTGAACCCGTAAATAGGCACTGTTTGGTGTAACTTTTTTCACAGAGTAGCTTACGTATTTACTATTTCTCATAAGTTTTATATTAGTGATAATGATATAACGATGGATTGGTGATCCAATTACCTGCCTATAGTTTGCGTATATGTTTCTTTTAGAAAAGTTAACATACAATTAAGTACATGCAAAGAAGACTTGCATTGTACTTAATTTGTGTTTGAGACATCCTAACAAAACAGTGCCGACAGAGATACATTCTGAGGAGGAAATCCATATCACCTTAAGAGTATGAAATTTATTTCCTCTATAATCCCTTTAAAGATAATTATAACCTTACTGAGTTGAATTTATCGTTTCCCGTAGTGAGTATGTATTACTGCAGAGATCAAACAGCCGGTTCTTATTGAATCAGCTAGTAAAAGCATATCGGATTACGTAACCTGTGATAAACGAGGAAGCGATCAAGATTAATATTTGAAACGATACCTTTTCCAACCTCGTTTATTTCTGTTTTATAATTACTCTTGTTTCGTTCCTTTGCCCATCATTTAAATAAAACATTTGGGGCCGAAGATACCCAGCTTTGATTACATATGAATATAATCAAGTAACTGTAAAGACAATTTAATTAAAGCTTGTAAAAATCACTTTTATGATAAATGTGATTTTTACAAGGTTTCGTCATAACGGTGCGAAAACTAGTGATCCTAGGCTTCACGACTTTTCACACCCGTTTTAATTAAACCATTTCTTTTGCCAGCGGCATGACTAGAGCACAGCTTCGCACTTAGGCGTAGTACTGTATTTCACCCTTTTAAGCCGAATATTATATTACCCAATGTTAACGCGGTACTAGCCGCGCGCCCGCTCGGTACCAGAATATCAATACTAGACCTCCTTTTGGACAGTTTTGTTTGCAAAATATTAACTTTTGTGAAAGGTTTGTTTGTTATTGACTATGTAGGTTAAGAACAAATTCTCACCATCAATTTTTGTGTATAAAATATTTATAAACATCCAAATCGTATTGGACATATGCAAAAGAAGCGAAAAATATCATTGTTAATTATTTTTTAAAGCAAAAGTATGTACGTGTTTTCATACTTAAAAGTCATGTTTCACAAATAATGTTTCACATGTGTATTTTTATCAAATCTTTTAACCGAGCCTTGACTAAGGAGTATGCTTTAGAAAGTAACCATTTTACGGCACTAAAGCCTCATGATGGCTCTAGCACAGCCTCCCAAAAAGCTTTGTTTCCTCAACACAATCATTTCTTTGTACTATTCGTGAGACCTCTTTGTCTCCCTATCTATGTTGGATATTAACTAGCGGAGAACACTAATGGAATTCAAGAGACCCTTTTCTCCATTTTGGCCTTTGGTGTCCATTAATTAAATTATTATAGTGACTTATTGCATTAGAGGTCTATTGTCTTGTCATGACAAGTTTGGGATTGTCCCGTTTGGCTTTGAAGTTGTCTCCACTTCTTTTTTTATATTATCGTTTCAAATGCATTTCAGCGTTTCTTTTTTGTTCATTTTTAAATTTCTCTTCGTCGTTTTCCTGTCTGTAAATTGACTGTGCTGCTTTTTAAGAAGGTCCTTCGTTAAACTTCAACGAAGTCTAAAGTGAATCCCTGAAAGTCTTCATAATTGTATCCTACCTCTGCAGCTAAATATATAACAAGGTTGGCAGGTCAAAACTTTTCCTTAAGTTTAATGGCTTGTACTTGACTTACTTTCATGTTTTGTACATCCTCATCATAATTGCAAAATAACTTTGTCAAAGAATTGTTTCCGTCGTCTAACCTACTTATTTCTGCGTTCCAATTTAATCTGCTTATTTTTTTTTACTGTTACGATCAAAAATTCCTACTCAGTATGGAAATTTTATCATGAGCATCGAGAAAATGCGAATGGGTACAAAATGTACACATGTTCGGTAAAAATGGGGTACTAGACCGCGTTTTTAGATTATTATCAGTGTAATGGAACCTTTTCGGTTCGATCTTGAAAACACATGTAAAGAGAACTCCCCAGCTGAGAAAGGTATGTTGTTTGAATGTTATTCTCATTTTGTATCGTGGAGCCGTTCCGTACTGATTTAACTCATAATATGTATAATAATTTAATCATATAAAAAAAAGAATTTACTGCATCTGATTGATATTTTTAGTAATGCCCGATAGTGAAAAAACCAGAGATGAAATCAAGTTTTGAAAACATTCGCACTGTAAAAAAATGTTGATAAGTATCAACATTTTTTCAATTTTATCAATTATTTTTATTTCTATAAACTGAATAGATCAAACACTTTTGCGGAAGAGGTTTCCTGTTCAGCTACTCTGATAAGAAACACTGAAACAAACTCAGGTCACATTCTCTTTTCTTCTGTAACTTGCACGTCTACATCATCTTTCACCTTATAAAAGAAATACTACTATTCATTCCTTTGACAAACACCCCTGTCTTATTTACTTTCTCATAAACCTTGGGCCAAATAATACGTAATTCAACGACACATTGTCGCATCAGCTAAAGGTAAAACTCGTCGTGTTCCGAGATTTAAAGGAAAAAACATCCCTGATTTATACCCGAGCTCCCCCTCTAATAGGTTCTCATTTTTACTGGTTATATTACTCCACACGATTTAAAATATTTACCAGTATTTTCGTGCAAAGAAGCCTTGAATTATGTTGACTTTATCCAATAAATACACACTGAAATTGAATTTATTGCTCATATTTTGGCAATTAAACGAAGTATGTGATTGTGAAACGTTAATTGTTGAAATATAGATACATTTCTCACTCAACGGAAATACAACACTGTATTTCCGTTGAGTGAGAAGTTGTTCGAAGTGGTAATATAATTATCAAGTCAAGAATAAGTTCCGTTTCAGTAGGTACTGCTTTCAGTTGGTAGTAAAATAAATGAAGTCAAACGTGGCGAGGCGAAAGATTCAAGGCGAGCGTATTCCGTTTAATATTGAGGTGTTTAAGTTTTATTTACTTTGTTTCTAATGGTTTGTATTCTTTTGCTTGTTGTTCTCCGTTGTTGCTTGTTGTGTGAACTTCTTTGTGGCATGGCTTGGCATTACGTATTACAATCAATTCACAATCCTTTTCTAATTACATTCACGACTGATCATAAATATCGTCAGACTTAATCTCCGTACTACTGAGTAAAGGCCTTCTCCCTTTATTTGCCATACTTTCCTGGTCTAAGCGAGTCTCAACCATGTCTGACCCGCAGTCTACTACATGTTATTCACACTTCTGGCTATTGGTCTGTAGACACTCTTTGTACCATATCTCGACAACCACGACATAATTATATAAGCTTCGATAAATTTTAAGGTTTTTTTATCTTTCTGGCCAAATACCAGTAATAAAACTTTTAGAACTTCAAGTGTCCATACCAAAGTTAGGGGTTAAAGTATGATATTGCCGATTTGTACTGAAAAATTGAAATTAGTTTTTTTTTTAAATTGCATACGTATTATCTATACATTGCTGTCATCTAATAGGAAGGTCATTTATGCCTTTGCGATAGAACTCTGGTGATCTAGATTCGACAAACTGTGTGAAAGCATTTTGTATCTCCTGAGAAGAAAACTTTTTATCACGTAGAAAATTGTCCAAATCACAAAAATAAATGGTAGTCCGTTGGAGCAAGGTCTGGCGAATACGAAGGGTGACGAATGGTTTCTAATTACAGTTCCTGTAGAGTTAAAACGGTTCCTCGTGCTGTATGAGGTCTAGCGTTATCATGGAGCAATAATGGTGTAAATCGATTATGAGTCGGGGCTGTATCACTGCTAGTTTTGCTATCATTGTTCGGAGCTCGAACAGTAGACATCTGCCGTTATTGCTTGACCAGATCGGAGAAAACTATAGTTAATAACACCATGCTGAGACCACCAAACAGTTACCATTACCTTTTTATTGGTAAGCTTTGCTTTAGGACAAGGTTGCGGCGTTTGACCTCCTGGGGTCAGCCATTGCATTTTTCGCTTACGGTTATCGTAAAGAATCCACTTTTCATCACATGTCACAATTCAATCCAATATTCATTCATTTCTGTATCGATTCAACAAGGCAACATAAGTTTCAACACGCGTTTCTTTCTGCAGATCAGTCAAATCATGAGGTATCCATTTTTCGACAAATCAATAAAATAAAAAAAATATGAAAAATGGGTGCTTCATGATTTGACTGATATTCAAAAATCACTCGAATTTTCGAAGTATCCATCTTTCTTGTCTAAGCTGAATAAAAAAAAACAACTGAAAGTCGATAATCAAATGTTACGCATTTTTTAAAAGAAGAACTTCTTAGGTACCATGTGAAAAAAGTTTCACTCAAAAATCTCAAACCATGAAGGTTCTATGTCAATTCGAAGTTCCTATTACAAGAAAACGGCAATTTTATACTTTAATCCCTATTATTTTTGGCTACTAGAGGATTTCTAGTTTCCTCTTACAAAATCATGTTCTTAATTGAGCTCAAATTTTAATTCCCTGATCCCACTAACGAGCAATTCAGTCCTAGTTTTATTGTCCTCGGTTCAAAAGAGAGCTGTTTCAGTAGTGTAACTCATGAATATTTTATCTTAGTCATTACTGTCAAGCATTCTTCCTCTAACCGAAGTCTGGAATTTAGGAGCTCTAAATTATAAATAGGAGCTTTAAAATTCCAAATTACGAATGGTTTGTTGTTAAAGTCCGCAGATGTTTTTAATATTTGGTCTGAATTTATAGACCCGAAAAACTTTTTAGAAAATTCTCTTTACTCAAGAATGGTCTGAATTTATTTTAGGGTTTCATTAAATAAGTCTTTTGATACTCTTAAGTCTATTTGTGTGTAATAATTTGATTTGAATTTAGGGAATGAGTAATCGTATCAACTAAAAATTTTAAGTTGAATTTTGCTTGCTATTAAAATATTACAAAAATATTAAATGTTCATTAATATATCGATCTGCCTGATGGCTGAACGCGTTTTGATTATATCACACTGATAAGCGATTTTTATTAAGAAATCTTGCAATTACTGCCGCATAAACGCAAAGCGATGCAATTCGTAAAAAATATCCGTGAAAATATCTGTACCTATAGACGCAATTTAAATTACTTCGCACCGGAAGGTCCCTTATATTGGTCAACCATTAACTTTAAGATTCTTATTACAAAACCAACACAGGAAAATAAAACTAATCTCAAACAAAAAAGCATTTCCTCGTTTCCTGGTAAATCCATAAGTAAACAAAGAACTTAACAACATTTATTCCTTCCAAAAAAGAGGATGAAAAGCTCCGTAACTTAATTTCTTCAACCCAAACAAAATCACAGCATTACCAAGACTTATCCATGACAAAAACCAGGGTAAAAAGTTTTGCTAACTAAAAGTGCCAGGAACATGCTTCGACTTGTTTTTCTTTACAAACAACTACGACAAAGAATGTACCTAGAAAATCCGCGCAAACAATAGTTGGGAAGGATTAGCTGATAGTGAAAGAGACCTTCCTGATGGTGTAACACAATTTTAATTGCGTTGATAGGCGATATCGGTCGGATATCGCACACGTATTTTTACGTCAACTGGTCGAACGCCAGGCTAGGCGTAGGCAGTGATAAAATCAAAAATCTTCCATTTTTGCACTGGTGATCAGATTATTTCGGGTATTTTTTTTCTCTTATAAAATCCATTTTGTTTATTGCTATTGTTATCCACATAATCCCAGCCTTTTGTTCCAAAATATTTATATTTACAATAAAACGTAGATGAACCGATATAGCCATTATTTCGGGCCATATATCACGTTGGATGATCTCTTTGTTGTGTTTTTCATTCAATACTTCATCTATACTGCTTATAGACCATTTTTCATGGATTTCTGATTTAAATTTGATGATGTAAATTTTTATTTTTGGTCGTCTTTATTTTGCTCTCGTGAGTAAGTTCTGTCATATATTCTTAATGTCTACTTCTTTCTTTGTTTGTGTATGCCATAAAATTATATTACTACGTACAGCTCTGCCAATAAAACTAGCCTTCATAGACTAAACAGCTTACTGCCGTACGTCGAAAACTTCGTATTATTTTTAGACCTGCAGTAAGTTTTTGTGGAGCAGTATAACTTCTGGTTAATATGTCTGCCTATTATGTTTTAAGGCTATGGTTATGTATTTCTAGTCAAACTTAATGGTCGAGAGCTAGCTTAATAGGTGCGTGCCTGAAAGTTGCGAATTTGATTTAGATTTTAATGGTACTCGAAAGACCTGCTAGCCTGGTACAACGGGAATATTGGATTCAAGAAGGAAATATGATCTTTACTTGCGAGTATACTACACTTCTCTATATCGAGGAGATCCAAATTTTACTCCTAAAGCTGCGTTCGGTGTATCAAAACGAATGCAGATTAATTGTGGCGAACCGAAATTGAATTCTGCTTTAGCAACTGCATGTTTAAACTAACATTAATTTCCCTTTGTCGTAGAATTGGATCTGGACTACCTGGAGAGGGGTGGAGGGGGTACCCTGACAGTGGGCGGGGCTCCAAGCCTGGAGCCAAGTCCTGACAGCCTCGACCTTGTCAAAGTGGTGCTCCTCGGAGCTCCAGCTGTTGGCAAGACTAGCATTATACAGGTAATACGCCTCCTTTTATTTTGAATTGGATTTACGGTCACCTTCATTTATAACTATACTAAGGTAGGAATTTAATTTCATGAAGGGTTTATATAATATCGCTTGAAGCTATTATTTATAAATTATCCGTCACTCGTCTTTTGCAAGGTTTATTATAAAACTAGTGTCAGATAGTCTGACATTATCGTTGAAGTGAACCTTTTTGTCATGAGTCATTGTGTTTTTTAAGTCATGAGGCTCACTCTTTGATTTTAGCATTATATTTTTATTACTATTTCTTTGTAGCTAGCGTGTCATGAACTATGGCTTAATATCAAATAAAATAAAATCAGGAGACGGTGGTATTTAGTATATTATAAAATATACATTTTTATCTCTGCATTATCTGCTCAAAAGTTACGCCTATAAATAATTGGTACATATATTTGCGATTTCTCTACGAAGACGAAAACTTAATATATTTTCATGATATTATTAGCAGGCTGCTTAAAGTTACTGTTTGGGTATGTTTGTATTTTATCGTCAAACTGAAAAATCTAGGAACAGGCACAGAAAGTTACATAAAACCTTAACCATACCCCATCGATATCTTTAAAAATAACAAAGAGCTAATGTAGCCTCATATTTATTCCATCGCCAACACAATACAAGAATACCTTCACACAATAAGGCCTTCATATTTCAGGAACACGAAAATACCCGAATAAAAGATTTACTGCCGTCAATGGAGCTCACATTCGGATGACTCGACGTATTTTCCGATTCATTAGTTATGCGTATGATTTTAGGTTTTGAGGCGTGAAAAACGAATCCCGCATTCGTGTTACGGCAATTTCATAAATATGAGTAGGGCACAGGATGTGGTGGTAGTTATTACTGTATGGATTTTATCTAGATGACTGTGTTTTTTCTGCATGATATTTTAATATCAGATATTTGCAATTCATATAAATGGAAATAAAAGTCTACTTAAAATAATAATGTTAAAGAAGTTAATTCAAATATACCCACACATTCTGAGAATTATTAACCAGCTTGCCGAAATTCGCTAGAGAATACGACCTGGGATTTTATATTTCTATTCTTTTTAATTTTATAGTTCCAGACAAATAAGCAGGCGCTTTACTTTGTGTAAATTATTTCATCACCACTGCTCTCAAAACGGTGAAGGAAAACATTGTGAGGACACCGGCATGTCCTAGAACCAAAAATTCGAAGACATGTGACATCCACAAATCCGCACTGGGCCCGCGTGGTGGTTTACGGCCCATTCCCTCTCACAGAGAGGAGGCCTGTGTCCCAGCAGTGGGAACATTAATAGGCTGATGATGTGATGTGATGTGAGACAAATAATGAAATTTTAACTTAAATAAGAAGAAGACACTTCGGTAATACAGAATTTCATTTTTACATCTGCTAATGGCTTCTTTAAGGCCTCATATCGCTCTTCATTACATAAAATACGAATATATCTTAAACAAACACAATTCCAGAATGACAGATTAAATATTATGGCGATATACAACGCCGTCTTTCATAAACGTTAAGGGTATACCCTGATACTTGATCTATTAGGCGCGTTCTACCAAATTCTTCGGTAGTAGGATTGTATTACTCATAATTATTATACGGGAGGTTAGATTGTTAACTATCTCAGGCACACGTGTAAAACGTCGGCAAACGAAATGCGTAATTACATTATTCCATATTTGGGTAGTGTTTTATGTGATATGATAAAGTTTTGTCAGTAGTTTCTCTGGATAATATTATTATGTTGTCGTGCGTATAATGAATAACATTTTTGGGATGCGTGCATCATAAATTCTGGAATACTTTTTGTGTTGCATGATATATGAACACAAGCTCAGCTTATCTTATCTTATCTTATTCTTTACAAACATTATTTTCTTATATTAATATTTCAACAATTCACTGTGGTTGCTTATGGATTATTTTACTCAGAACATTCTGCATAAAATATTTTTGCAATGTCGATAATCTTCTTTCTTTGAATAAACTATATTTTCTCAAACATGCTTGGAAATGTGATCATTATTTTGACAACCTTCTTCGAGATAAATCGAAATTGCTGTACTGATCAAATACATGCGAGCAGCGGCCGGCAAAAGTTGTATGAAAATCCATATCTGTCGTGTCTAGCGGCCAAATAAATTCCATAGTAAACTCATATCTGTCGTGTAGTTTAAAAATGGAACGATGTTTTACTCCGAAACATTTCAACCAAGGAGGTAACTTATCAAAGGTTTTATTTAAATTTCGAACTGGCTTGCAAATAGAACGCTGTTTATTGAAAAAATAAACAAAGGAACGCGGGAACAATTATTGTTGTTCGTCATTGATTTTGACAAAATGAGTTCTAGGTACTACTTAGTTTTAATTTCCGCGCATTATTTGAGAAAAGTACTATACAAGCCTTGGCCACAACTAGGCATTGATGGACTTACGTATGTGTGCCTCGGCTTCGCCTCGGCCCACATTTACACGTTCGTCCATCAATGCCTATTTTGCTGGCCGCTGCAGTAATGTACTATTTCTCAAACATGCTTGGAAATGTGATCATTATTTTGACAACCTTCTTCGAGATAAATCGAAATTGCTGTACTGGTCAAATACATGCGCGCAGCGGCCGGCAAAAGTTGTATGAAAATCCATATCTGTCGTGTCTAGCGGCCAAATAAATTCCATAGTAAACTCATATCTGTCGTGTAGTTTAAAAATGGAACGATGTTTTACTCCGAAACATGGCAACCAAGGAGGTAACTTATCAAAGGTTTTATTTAAATTTCGAACTGGCTTGCAAATAGAACGCTGTTTATTGAAAAAAAAAACAAAGGAACACTTTAACGCGGGAACAATTATTGTTGTTCGTCATTGATTTGGACCAAATGAGTTCTAGGTACTACTTAGTTTTAATTTCCGCGCATTATTTGAGAAAAGTACTATACAAGCCTTGGCCACAACTAGGCATTGATGGACTTACGTATGTGTGCCTCGGCTTCGCCTCGGCCCACATTTACACGTTCGTCCATCAATGCCTATTTTGCTGGCCGCTGCAGTAATGTACTAATAAAACACCTGCGACTCGATAGGGAAACAGAAAACAATACGTCAAAATGATTGATAGTGTATCTAACATTACCTACTTTTACACGTATTATGTACCTATGTGGCGTTATTAACGTATTGTTACTCACGTAAGTTTCAGCATTTTTATAAGATTCATCATTTTGCGTGTCATTTGTAATTTGTCATGATTAATGTTTTGTCACAACATAAGTAAAAATATTATAGTAATGATAAGACAGGAACAGCAACTTCAAAGGTCTATTAATGGTCAAATTAGCCAAAACTAATAATTCAATATGGCCGTTTAATATAAGAGACGAGATACTTGGAGAATATGAACACTAGAGCTTTACTGAATGCTCAATCAACACATAAAAAGTGATGGCTATAGGGTACTTAAAAAGTGATGAGTTAACATTTTCCAATATTGCACTACGGAACAATTCACACATTTTTAATCTCCTTCACTTTTAAAATGGCGAGAAAATCTACCAGGAGCTGTGAAAGGGGATGGAGGTAAAGGAGTTATTGTCGGGCTTTAAACGATCGACGAGCAATAACTATCGCAGGATGAAATTATGTATTAAAACTTTTATCCACTCCTTCGTGTGGCTTTAAGAGGCACGTGTAAGTGATGTATTGAATAGAGTTTTGTTCGGTATAAAAGATAGTGTTAAATTGAGGAACCAGTTTTTTTACTTTTTACCTTAAAATTTACCTTAAAAGCCAATCATTACGTTTTAGACCACTATATGACGCCAGATTTTCTTAAAATCATTCGGAATGGATATACTTCTACCTTATAATTTTCTTCTCTTTCTTATTATTTTTTCAGTCAAATGTAATACTATCAACCCTTTATTTTCTTAAGAGTCTACTTAAAAAAAAACACTTGTTACCCCTTTATAAATATTAAAAGTGTTCTCACTAAGTTTTCATAATCTAACTCACATGATGCATCCTCATCAGTTATTCTATGAATATTTTACTCTACGATCAACTTGAGACTACCGCATGCATACGGCAGCGCTCGGGTTATACTTAATTAACTTTGCAAAATATGTTTCGTGAATTCAATTCATACCGAATTAAAAACGAATAGCGGTGAATTCAGTTTATATTGAAATTCGATGAAACTCGGAATCATTCGACCGCGAAGAGAATCGGAATTGGAAATATATTTTGTTTCAGAATATTATTTTTTGGAGCAAAAATAATGATAACCTGTTTCTATATTTTACTTAGAGTTCACGGTTCCACGATACTGAATTTTTACCCGAGTATGGCGAAGCAAAAGGGAGGCTTATGTTTTTGACCGGTATTTGTGTATTTATATATGTTTATCTGTTCCCTGATAACGTCGAAACTACTAATCATAATTTGACAAATGAGGTGTCGTTGGAAGCGTCTTGTTTGTCCGCTAGTTATAGGCCACCATTGTACCTTTGTGCATGAAGTTTCAAATAAATAGGCTCTGTGACGATTAATTGAATATGGCACGAAGTCAAGAATAAAAAGTTTTTGTTCACTCCACCCTATCATGTGTGCTATCATTGAACAGCTATTTTAAAAAGAAGGTAGGGTAATAAAGTTTGTTCAACAACCCAATTCCACTGTATTTTCATCTGGTCCAGTGGATATCCGTGATCGTATGCTATTTTGCAGAATGTATTGTTTTGTAACGGAAGGTGGCATACGACCACGGTTATCCTCTGAACACCGCAATGAATATGTAAGAAATACAATAAAATATTTATTAGGTACATATAAGTTGTTTATTTAATACCCGATACACATCGGATAGTTTGTACATAACGATTTCAGGTAAGAATATTTTCTTGTTTCAGACTTTTAGAGCGTGGTTTTCAGTAGTCGAGTTATAGTTTTTGAACTTATTTTATATTTTGCTTATTATTTCTGGTTTGAATTATTTTGAATTGTATTTAAATAAAAGATTGGATGGATACATAGGAGGATAAAATGCTGAGTATTTGTCATCTATTCCAATTTTCTGACATAGCTATACCAAGTTAATTATTATTATTTATGGTACCACAATACATAGTTTGCAAACATCTTTAGTGTCTACTCAGTAAACTGAAGTTTAATCACAAACAGACATCCCGACTACAACATCTAATAATACAAAGTTAAAAACAAGTTTGACAAAGTAACTTCAACACTCCAGTACCAAGGTAGCATAAAATACAGCAGCTTTATATTCCCGAACTGTTTGTCATGAAAGTTGTTCTACAACTGCAGTCCTATTTACGTCTGCAACATCTGCTTTCCTTGTTGATAGCATTGGTGTTGGTTTTACTATGAATAAGTTTGTTGTGTTGCGAGGGAATTTAACATGAGAATTATCGAAGTTTTCGAGATTTTTTTCTGAAGGAAAATTGTTTCGATTGAACGAATCTCTGTGGAATGAATTGTGAGAATCAACTAATATTTTTATATTTGATTTTATTATAATTTAGAAAAAGAGAATGAAAGAGATTGCCTTAACTTTTATTTGTTAATGTTTTATTGCAAACAATAAAAATAGCTTAAAATAACGCTCAGATTTTACGAAATTCGTATTAATTTGAAATTGAAGACTCTAATATATATATATATATATACTAGCTGACCCGGCAAACTTTGTTTTGCCATAAAAACACCTAATATGCATCTACCCTACCCTACCTACCCTACCCTACCTACCCTACCCTACCTACCCTATCCTACCTACCCTACCCTACCTACCCTACCCTACCTACCCTACCCTACCTACCCTACCTACCCTACCCTACCTACCCTACCCTACCTACCCTACCCTACCTACCCTACCCTACCTACCCTACCCTACCTACCCTACCCTACCTACCCTACCCTACCTACCCTACCCTACCTACCCTACCCTACCTACCCTACCCTACCTACCCTACCCTACCTACCCTACCCTACCTACCCTACCCTACCTACCCTACCCTACCTACCCTACCCTACCTACCCTACCCTACCTACCCTACCCTACCTACCCTACCCTACCTACCCTACCCTACCTACCCTACCCTACCTACCCTACCCTACCTACCCTACCCTACCTACCCTACCCTACCTACCCTACCCTACCTACCCTACCCTACCTACCCTACCCTACCTACCCTACCCTACCTACCCTACCCTACCTACCCTACCCTACCTACCCTACCCTACCTACCCTACCCTACCTACCCTACCCTACCTACCCTACCCTACCTACCCTACCCTACCCTACCTACCCTACCCTACCTACCCTACCCTAATTTTCCATTTTTTTTTTTTTTTTGTAAATCTAAACCATTCTCGAATCTCCACGAGAACACACAAAAAATTTCATCAAAATCGGTCCAGTCGTTTAGGAGGAGTTCAGTCACATACACACGCACACAAGAAATATATATATTAAGATATATAAATAGTATGAGAAAGCTAGAAATGTTTCGTTAAAAATAATATAAAATACGGAACAAAATGTATCTTTCATCATAAATTAATAAGGTTAACAGTAATATTAATAGGGTTAAAGGTTGACTGGTAGAGAATGACTTGTGGCATTAAGTCCGCCTATGTACCACTATTGTACATGAAGTTTAAATAAATAAATATAAAACATGCATTGTCAGGTACTTGTCTGTTCTTTGAAAAAATTATTACAAGAAATATTTAGCGTATTTATTTTTAGAATAGGTTATTTATAGACTTAGGTATCCCATGCCTTATTTTATTTTTATCAACATCAAGAGTCTTTAGAAAGTCATTCATATTTTGGAATATTAGCGAATGTACATATTTTAATTCGTTATTTTATTTCAAGCTAAAATCCAATCCGCGGTGGATTTCGACTTCGCACATTTTATCATTACTCTACAGTGTTCTGTTAATTTCTACAACCCCCTCTTATCTCAAAGAACGTTTTAAGTTCCTTCATGACACATATTCTAGACACTTGAGATCATCGTAGAATTTGAGACTTTTAAGCCTGCTCATTGCACAAGTTCTATGACAAATCATTCAGGGTCCAGGTTGTGTGATTGTGGACCCTGAATGATTTCTCATTCCTGAGTTGCTGTTATCAGTAAGACAAGCCCGGTTACTAGTTTTCTTTAAAAACCTCGTTAATAACCACTTCCTTGTCATTTAAGGCTTTTTGGGTTCCATCTAATTTCTTCCATTAATATTCAACCGTTTTTCTTTTTCCCCTTCTATGAAATTGTTTAACATATAATATTAGGTATGTATATTTGTAACTTACGTTCTATGTACCAGATTTTATATACCTATATAATTTTTGTGTATTTTATTTTAGCAGTACACCGTAGACTACCCTCTTTTTATGTTAAGTTCTTTCAGTTCATCCAAAGGTTGTCTGGTAGATATCGCTGTTAGCGATAAGACCGCCTTTGTACATTAAGTTCTTGTAAAAATATGTGTAATTTTTTGATGTACAATAAAGTATATTCTATTCCATTCAAGGTCTCGCAAACAAGATCAATAACTTAAAGTAAACAAATAGCTTTGACAAAACAGCAGTGCTTTTACGCATTGTGTGTCCCTACGGAGCCATAGCGAGTATCTTGCCTACCTAACTGCCAAAGTTATAGCCCGTGTCATCCCGTTCGTGTCGGGTCGTCAGCCTGATTACGACATATTCGGGCAAGGTGAGGTAGAGCTTATAAGGTGATTAATGAATCCGACCCAAATCCATCCTAGTCACTTTACAAAACCCCTTTTAAAACACGATTTTCTTTGTTCGCAGCAATTCGTGTGGAGCGATTTCTCAGAGGAATACGTGCTAACAGACCGTAAACACACATTCTACCCTTCGGTGATCATCAACGAGCACCTTTATGAAGTCAAAATCACAGACGTACCAGTCATACCATACTTTCCGATAAACTCGTACTACGAGTGGGCTCACTACCGCTTTTACGGACTCAGAAGTGCCACGGCCTATATTCTCGTCTTCGATTTATCTAACGTTGAAACTTTCCAGTATATACGAACTTTGAGAGACCAAATGGTTGAAAGTCGTGACATGAGGAACGTTCCAGTGTTAGTTGTGGGCAACAAGCAGGATCTACTTTGTAGTAACACTCCATCCGCGTCGAGCGGACTTCAGCAGCTTGCAATTGCTGAAAGCGCTTGCGGCGATTCAAGAGAGAAGAGAAGAAATATCGTGAACTTAGTTCGTAAGCACTGGAAGTGTGGGTACGTGGAGTGTTCAGCTAAGTATAATTGGAGGGTTATTGCTGTGTTCAAAGAGCTGATGGAGATGATAGACGCTCTTGAATGGAGTGGTGGTGGAAGGAGCTCGGAGCCTCCTCCAGACTCGTCAGCTGGTGGAAGTACACACGAGACTCGGTGCGTGATTGCTTAGCACTATTAATTACTTTGTCCTATTTCTCGATTATTTTGAAAGAAACAAAAACATCCCTAGTGGAGTCTTTACAAGATTACTTTGCTTCATACATCTGTGTTTATGTAATCCAATTTAATTAAGTAACAGGGGCTGCAAGAACCCCGCAGGGTATTTATCTACTTTAAGGTTTTCTAATTGTCCATTCACTGCTTGTGCTAGCCCGTTCTGTAAATTCATCAATTCAGAAACTTGCACAAGTGTAAAAGTTTAACTGACGAGCTTCATTTCTGAAAAAACCCAATTTAACCCTCGTAAATTGTCCGATATTTCATACAAAATCGAATAAAATTTTAAAGCCGAGCTTCTCTGTTATACTTTTCTAACTTTTTAGTTTAATTTTTGATTCACTGCTTTTTTTAAGACGAGATCAAACTGGACAAGTACTCTTCAGTTGGTTGATAGTTTGTTTTTAGGATTTACGTTGGTGATAATTTCCTAAGTAACTTTTATTGATTCTATTAAAATAATCGAGAATTTACCTACATTTCATGTCTAAACGCACAGAATTTAGGGGTTAATGAATGCTGTTTATATGCGAATTTTTAATGTTTCCAAATGGTTGTAGTTGATAATGTTGTCTAATTCCGTATTCCGTGTTTACATTGCAGAAATCCGAGTAATAATCTATCCAGACGATAATATTTGTTATAGTATTTACGTTTTAATCACTTATTCCTGGTATTGTTGGACAATCCCTTAATAATAATCATGCAAACATAAATGATTGATGATTAATTGATCCGCTCTGAAACCAATACAGATATAATTAAACCGTATTAAATTCTAAGTATAGAGAAATAATCGCTTCCTAAACAGTTCGTAGCAAAAAATGCCAAATCATGGCAGTAACTATATCAGGGGATTAAACTATAATGTTTTGTGGAATAAAGCTTATGTGATTGTCATAATTACACCGCTATTAAAATTGTTTTACTTTTGCGAAACGGATTAGGGCTTAATCAAAGAGTAGAGGTATTTTTATCATCAGCAATTCACTAATAGCTAAAGGCTATAATTGCTTGATTACTATCCGCACTTAAACAATAACATGAATTTATTCCCTTTTTAATTAAATTGTTATTGAATAAATACCAGGCAATTTCAGTTGTTTTGAACGTTGCAGTAAACAGTATCATCGCTGTAATAGAAATGAAATTGATGTTGGTGAAACACATCAAAGAAAAGTTTAAATATTTGCTCTTGTCTACGGCGTCGAGTGCACATCAAAATTGTTGTGTATTGTGGGAGCTACTTTTGCAAAAAACCACTCTAATAAAAGTTTATTTATATTTTTGCTAGACTTATAAAAAAAAACCTTGAAAAATTGCTCCAATTCCTAGTATATTTTTTTGTCCCTAAATTTTCTCCACGATACAAAATTTCACCAGCTAACAATTCGCCCTTCAAACAATATATAAGCTTTAAACTTATATTCGTGTATTAAATTTATTTCAGGGTACTTTTACACTTTTCTACTAACACTTCTATGTCTAGTTACTGATTAGAATCTCGAGATACCTGTAAGTTGTGAATATTGAGTGTACAATTTGATAGATTAAATAATGATTAACCAACTCATTGAGAAAAAAGAGAGATAATGTTATCATGTTTTTATTTAATATTGCTTGTCTGAGTTTCCATTTTCCATATTCATATTTCTAACAGAATAGTAGTGTAAGAATTTATTCTTGTTCTTCCTTGTTATACATTCCATGCGTTTGAATTTGTGTATAAAATACAAATTCAAACCCATGGAATGAATAATTCAATAAATGTTATTCCGAAGTTTCCTAGATTTAGACACTTACTCTGTGTTGTGCTTTTTACCTACGTGCTTCCTGTATCGTTGTAAATAGTAATTTCTTTATTAGTGTTAGTACCAATCCAAAAGTTGTAAAAATAACTATTTACAATTCGTTGCATTTCATAGTTGTTAGACAATTTTGTACAATTTTATCAATTGTTCGAGTTTATGTAAAAAATGGGGGACGCTATCTGAAAGTAACTTCTATTCTAAAATCTGTTCTGAATTTTTATATAAATAATGTGGATTTCTAAAAATATAACCACACTGGATAATATGATATTTCTTTTAAATAAACAATCTGCTTTTAAATTCAAATACAATTAAGGAACAAAAAAAACTTGTTACTGACTCTTAACTAAACTGCTATGCTTACTAAATCGGAATTGTGATCATCGTGAAAAAAATAAAGCTAGCGTATCTCATTTTTATACAAACTTTTTAAAATCATTTTTTAAAACCGAATATTGTATAAATTGCTGTGTGAGAATAGGTGAACTAGCAATTAGTTATTTATTGTTAACTATTATAAATTATTAGAAAAGTGAGGACTTAGGCGACACAATATTAAAATGTATGAGTTATTCATTTAGATATTCTTGTCTAAAATAAAATTTGCAATATTGTTTTGAAATATGATGTTTGTATATTTAGTTAGATGCAGTCATATTCTTTTAAACATTTTAATCATAATAATATTGTTATTTTAAATACTGAATTACCAGAATATAAATTCAAATTCACTACAGAAAACATTAATTAGTGCTTAAACTAATCATAATAATATGGTTGAAACGCTTTTTGCCCTATATTTAGTCTGAATTGTCATAATGTTATTATCTAAATAATTTTTCTAGTCAGAGTTTTGTGTTAAGTTTTGATAAAATAAACATTTATTTCTGAATGTTCATAGTGGCCAAATTGTAAATGATCGCAGTGTGACTCGTAAAGTAAGTAACTCTAGGTATCGTTATACAAATGTTACACGGTGCAATAAAACGTTGTGAACGATTTTAATATGTCTTATCATTTCACAAACCATTATACCTCCCTTAAGGCAAGCTATCAGCTAGGAGATGGTAAGAAAGAAGTCGGTCTTATGATGTTTTCAGAAATAATAAATCTTTTAACGAAATCGAAGAATTGTCTTAATCATTTTATTAGGATCATTTTTATATAATGGTTTGCCTCTACTACCACCACTTTTGTGTGGTTTGACTCGGTAATAGTCTGACAAATACCTCCAACCGCCCCAGAGGACATCCACACGCGAAAAAACTGTACGGATGAAAACAAAAATTCTATTTCCAATCAGAGAGTTACAAAGTACAAAAAATATGCCAGGCTAGTAAAAGGCTGTAAAACAAGTACATTGTTAAAACTTTTTGCACCAATTACGCATACGATAAAATTGCAATTAAATTCTTTGAAGGCCATTTTTTAAGATTATCTTTTATTTCACGTTCAACACACCAACGTAAAAGAAAGAATACCTTTATAACAAACAATATACACACACATTTTTTTTTTTTTTTGCCTGCATTCTGGTCATGCATGCTACACTACCACGGGGAGATAGTGCAGTTATACCTACCATTTTTCGGCCGCAGGTGATAGTGAGATTCTATACCGACAATCTTGAGGCCAACGCTATACCGACACTCCTCCTCCCCTGCAGCCCCACCGCGTCCGCCATCAGACGGTGGCGACCAAGTTCAGGCCACGGAAGGTAGGAGACCCCATACGACGATAACCATGGACATTTGATCATTGTGACCATTCAATGCAAATTGCGAATTCAGAATATTTTTATTAGCCAAAAACTTGCTGGTTTTAACAAGCAAAAATAAATGTATCTATAAAAACTTTTTCGTCTTTTAAATAGATTGCAAGGCTGGCTATGTATCGGCCAATCTAGAAAAGTGGCTGAAATTCGGGGCGGCTGCCAACTTTCAAATTCAGCAAATTGAAATTTTCTTGCCAGCAATGTGTTTTTAATTTTTTGTCTGCAAATTTCTATTTGGTTTCGAAATGGTTTTGCTAAATAAAATGTATTTTGGGATGTTGTGATGCTTTTTTAAATCTTAAATAAAAATTCACGATTCGTTTTGGGTATTATTTATAAGGTAGTTTTAAAATGCCTTCGGGCATTATTATAGTAAAAAAAAAACAATTATTATACTAACAATTCGGAATTAACAAATAAAACAGACGAAGGGCGCCTAAATATTCACACGACATTACACCGGACGTTGTTTACAGTAGGAAGTTGATGCTTAATCCCAGAATTAACCGTGGATCACACAACATTGCAATGTACATTTTTTGTGTATTGCTGGGATCACACGTCACACAGCTGTACACCACACATTTTTTACAGTGTCAACGGCACGATATTGCCATATGATCATATTATCGTGCAGTACAATGCTGAATGAACCACGTATAAGGGTAGTCGGGTGACTAACCTGCAGTCGGTAGGCAATGGGAGTCCATTACCTACTGACTGCAGGCTGTAGCGAAATAAAGAAGAGACTTTTTTGAAGAGAATTTCACTAGTTTAATAGTAATAAAAGGGTGTAAAATCAGGCAGTCTCTAGAAACACAGATTCGATTACGAAAATTCTGTCCCTGTTAGGAAGCTACGCGATCGCTGAGTATCACAGGTCACATTTCAAACCAACTTCAAAATGGAGGCATCAACAGGCGTTAAATCTGGGCTATTTGGGGCTGCCATATCAAATCAAGGAATTATCGGCCCTTACTTTTTTTGAGAACGCTCCAGCTTTTGATTGAGGATTATAGTTCTAGACCAAATGAGTGTCAGGAAGTGGGGGGTGCGCATTTAAAAATATTTTTTCTTTCATTTAACAGTAAATAAAACAAGTTTGAACTAATTCTAGTGGAGAAATGTTTTATAATTTAACTGTAAATAAAACGAGTTAGAACTCATTATAGTAGTGTTTTTTATAAGAATCATAGTCAACAAGGAACCCTTTGAAACCCTTTTGAAGTTTCGCTAAGTCTGTCTGTCCGTCCGCAGCTTAGCTCAGCGACTTTTAGTACTTGCAAGCTATAATTTGGCATGAATTTACTTATTAATCACTCCGACAAAGTGGTAAAATAAATCTAAAAATATTTTAGGGTACCTCCTGTAGATGGTTTTTTTTTTCTCGTCTTTCCCATTGTGTGGGGTAGCATTAGATAGGCCTTTAAAAATTATTACGGGTATGTTGAAACCATTTTTCAATTCAGGGATCCGTTATATCGCCCATTTAGTCATTCTTAATAGTCAATATTTGACAGTCTTGTACTAATTGTCTTAAAGGATTTCTAATATTAAAATAGCAATATAAAATCCATTATATATCACAATGACCATCACAAATTACGTAATATTTTATAGTTATATCATTATTGTGGCTTAAATGTAAATTTAGAGCTATTTCATGTACACACAACAATATTCACATAGGTGGGTACTCTTACAATTGTAGGTATTTGACAACACAATAATAATTTAGGTAGGTACTTCGACATTTGTCGGTAGGCAAAATGTTTAATAAATATGACAGTTTGTATTATATAACATACCACTTCGACTTAAAAAGTGAACATTCATGATTTAATTACGTCACACGTACTTCCAATTCTAACACACGAGTGGAATGAAAAGGCATTCTATTCATAAAGGATGCTTTTCAAAATTTAGTATTATTTGGCTTATAAAACGTAGTCTACGACTCTTGCTACAGAGACACGTGAGTATTTTTAAAAGAGCCTAGAATTTGGGTAAGATATTTTTCTTTTTCTTGTTTACGTTTCGAGTTTGGGCAGACCAACTGGGCAACAATAGTGTTGGCATAGTTCAAGTTGTTGAAGGTGCAGGTGGTTCAAATTCTTATTATATTAGTAACTTTATTCTAGGGGAATACAATCGTCATTTTATGCTATGCGTAAAAATTACAATCAAAGATTTGACAGCAGCATTTATTGAAATATTTAAAAAAATTAATGCAGACTACGCTTGAAGATTTTTTTTGAGATCGGTCTGTTTTCCCTTTCAGGATTCTGCCTCTTCCGTCTATTAATTTTCTTAACACTTTTTTCTTTCTTATGATGATGTTTGGTGATGTCTTTGATCCATGGTTTTACGACGGAGATCTTGGTGTACACCCCAGGGGATTTTCCACAGACACCACCGCAGGAGGTTATTCCTACTTGCACATTCTTCCAAGTCAGAGGACCTCCACTGTCACCCTGTAATTAAAACTTATTCAATCACAATACTAACTTTTTATTATTGCAACAAACCCACCGTATTATTCCAAAACCACTGCTACTCCTGAAATCCAGAATCCACAGTGGTGACCACCAGAAAAGAGCCGAGGCAATGAAGCTCGACGAATTCCCGAAGAATGAATTTAACTGTTTTCGATCCCGCAACGAAATTATTCAGAAAAACATGACGGAGGACGACACGAGGAGTAGGAAAAAAACCGGCCACCATTATCGCAAAAAACGGCAAAAAAATCACGTTTATTGTATGGGAGCTTGTTTTATTCTGTTTTTAGTATTTATTGTTAAAGCGGCAACATAAATAAATCAGTTGTGAAAATTTCAACTATATAACTATCATAATTAATGAGATACAGCCTGGTGACAGACAGACAGCCTGGCGACAGACAGACAGACGGACCGCGGAGGCTTAGCAATAGGGTCCCGTTTTTACCCTTTGGGTACGGAACCCTAAAAAACATAATTTTCACTCCCCTCCATATCAAGCAGGAGACAGAAAAAACAAGTCTAATACGCTCGTATTAGACTTGTTCGTATAGAGTCGTTTACAACTGGAATAAGCCCAGTCGCCTAGCACCATGGATACAAAATTATCTTTAACCACTCTGCTCGACAAGATTTTGACACATGACACACCAGCTGAGTCGACAGGTTGTTGCAAATTACGACATGAAATTCAGGAATTTACTTGAACTTTCAACATTCGAATTTATTCAGAAAAATAAGTTTACGCAGCTATTTTACATAGTAAATTTGTAAAAAATGTCTTTATTTACATGTTGCGGTCGGTTAAACCACGTCAGTCTACTGCAAAATGTGTACAAAATACGAATTACTACACCTTTCCAAACGGTAGACAATTTAGATTTGCTCAAAATATGTACATAAACAACCTTTTCCGTTGCTGAAAAGATGCAAAAGGATAACACAAAGATATACTCATTTTATTTGCGTCCTTATGTTCCTAATTTGTCATACAAAAATTTATAAAAAAACAAGCCAAAATCTGGAAAAAAATTGCATAAAATTTTGATGCAACCTTGTAACATGACATTTCTTTGGTGTTGTTTTTTTTTTGCTGTCCATTCACGCGTCTCATAATCGATTAAAATTGCATTCAGCCTAATCGATTAAGTGTATTTCGATTATTTAAAATTATTAATTTAAATAAATGAGTGATTTTCAAAAATGTATTGTTAAAAAATTAAAATTAGTTTATAGGCACAAAATAAAATAACAACTTATAGTAATAATATATAGTAATAACTATACATAAATGCTTTCATAATGTTATCAGAACAGTAAATTGAAAAAAAAATAGGATTCGTGGTTAATTTCGCGCCGAAATCGCCGAACGTAAAAGAATTCAAAATTCAAATTTGGAATGCAGTTGGTATTAAAAATATTTTATCGGGCACATTTTAATATAAAAGAGAGTTTTACATTGATCATTTCAGACGGTTTTATACAGAATGACCAGTATAAATAAGAGTATGTTTATGTATGACTAGCACTCCGCCCGCGACTTCGTTCGCGTGATTTCGTTTATCCTATAAATGATTTTCTTATATGCAGTTAGTCAAGGCAACCAAAAATAAGATATTATTAAAACAATTAAAAACTGGGAATCGTGGATTTGGGTTTGGGGTTGGTGGGTTTATTGGATCGGGACGATTCGTTATTTGACTTAAACAATAATACATTTTAGGTTATCGCCACAAAGTAAAATCCTCTCCTAAAAACTTATCAACCCTTTTTGCCCCGTTGAGGGTCGAGTTGTGAACAACCTAAATATGCTATTCACTCCTTTCTTCTCTTTTTTATTTATCATTTTATGTTAGTCAGATTGAGCAGTGAGATGCCTCAAAAAAAACTTTAACACCCCTAAACCCAATCTGGGAGGGAGTTTTCAAAATGTTTTATGTAAATTTTGATCATCAACTTTATCCCCAAGGAATTTGATTTTACATACAAACTAATTTTGACCCTTTTTACTTCCTTAAAGGTTGAATTGCCGCAAAATCGTGCCTTAGTGCTCCCCTAGAAACCCACGTCAAAAACGAAATCCTGTCCAGTAAGATTCTTAGCTTGAGTTAGTTTTGAAAAATGTATAATGACCACCTTTATCGTTTCCTTAGGTTGGTATTTGTGCCAAATTTCAAATTTATTAACCCGAAAAATAAAATTCTTCAAAGCACTTTCACTCCCCAAAAATCGTATTTTGGGACTAGATAAGTAAAACTAATAATGAAAACCTTTATGGTTCACTTAGGATGGGTATTTATGTCAATTTTCAAATTTATTATCCAAAGAAATATTTAATATGTGATTTATGGGGTGTTAAATTATTTTTGAAATATACGATATTTCAAAAATAATTTAACACCCCCTAAATCATCTTTTGGGGGTAGTTTCGAAAAACTAATAATGAAAACCTTTATTGTTTATTTAGGTTGGTATTTGTGCCAAGTTTCATGTTGATTGACCCAAGAAATCAGATTCTTCCATACAAACTTCAACATCCCCTAAATCGTCATTTGGGGGTTTCGAAAAACTAATAATGGCAACCTATATTGTTTTCTTAGAATAATATTTGTGCTAAGTTTCAAGAATTATGGCCGAAGGAATTAGATTTTTCATACAAACTTTCAAACCCCTTTTTACCCCTTTAAGGATGCAATTTCCAAAAATCCTTTCTTACTGCACACTTACGTCACTAGAGGAACCTTTCTGCCAAATTTCATGCTTCTAGATGATTTTCAGCTTAGTTGGTTGACAACCATGCCATAACTCGCTTGGAAAGAAACCGCGCAAGAAGATACGCACAAGGTTATTGACATTAATAGTTTTCGGGGAATGCAGATGTAAATACAAACCAAACTTATGTTCTTAAAACGAATAAAAATAAACTTTTAAAAGTATTTATAGAATAACCAATTTTCATAACATTACAACAAACTCGACCGAATTCAAAACCTAACCATACCTTAGTCTGAACTCATTATTCAATATATAATTATAATAATAATACCATCCTATAACTGTCTCACTGCAAGGCAAAGGCCTCTTCTCATACAGAGAAGGCACGAACATTGATCCCTACGCTTGCTCAATGCGGGTTGGCGATTTGAGACTATAAGACCAGGTTTCTTCATGATGTTTTCATTCACCGTTCTCAACGATTTCTAAAATATATTTAGAAAGTACATTAATGAATTTGAAAAAGGAAATCATTGGTATTTGTCCAGATTTGAACCCATGACCTCAGGCAAGGCGAGGCCTTTAGCCACTGGGCCAGTACGACACTCATTGCAATATTCCAGAAACTAAATTTATCTACGCTTGCGTTACAAACTTACATAAAAATATACTAGGCACTCTGTATACTTCCGAGACTATCAAGCATTAGCAAAACTCAATCATTATTACTTTTATGCAAAATAGTTTTGAATAGCGAACGCATTCCGAATTTGAATTTTGAATCGGATAGATAATTCGGCGCGAAATTATCCACGGTTCGATGAAATTGTTTAGTTGGTTGTAGTCAAATAATGTCCAAAAATCTATTAAGATAACTTTAAGAAATAATTAATAGTAATAATTTAAGTACTAATTGTATTTTATGCCTAAATCAGGTTTATTTTAATTTTTAAGAATCGATTTGGGATAGCATAAATAAAATCGATTGCTAAAATCGTTTTGGCACACAACTATTACATTAAAAAAAAAAACAATCTACTTGACGAATTGGAAATTTAACAAAAATAAAGTAGTGGTAATGAATTTTACGTATTATTGCACTGGTGTTTGTTAATTACGTTAAAATCAGGGCTTCTTCTTGTTGTTTATTATATTTAGAGACATAATTGTCATATTTGTAATCAATTTTACATGTGGAAGGGTGATATTTGTGTAAAATAAAAATGTAAACAAACACGATTGGCGCGAAACTTCGATTTTGATTAACAAATAACTTCATTACCACTAATTATTTATTTTGAAATATGGATGAATTCGACCAATAATTAAACAATTAGCAAACCACTACCCCTGTCGTGGAGTTTGGGTGTCCAAAATCTGCATTTTTATGTTTTTTAGCTTCGACCACCACTGTCATCAAAATGGCGATTATCGTATTATTACACTTGTTTTTAACAAATGTAAATTAATAAACTTGCGCACTTAATCTAAAAAAAATATTTGCGCTAACATGTAAGCTTTTTATCCAACTATTTTAATTAAAGCCCCCACATAAGATTCGTTAGGTATCTTAATCAATAATTAAGTTATTAATTAGGATGTCGTATGACGTAAATCTGGGGTCCAAAATGAACCGCGGCTGAGCCAGCGGAGGTATGCTTGTCAAGCCCCAAAATGTACCCCGTCCGAACTATACGGTTAATATTAATGGGTTCTAACATTGTGAAGTGATATTTTATTCCAATAATAGTTAAGGCAAAAACTCTAGAAAGCACGGAAATTTGTTTTAGTTTCTACAAGGTTCCTATAATAAATAACTTCGGATGCAGACTGTTACATTATCCAACAAATTATTGCGTTCATTCTGCCAAAGAATACAATTCCATAAAATATGTGCAGATTGTACATATTCGCAGTCAGATGTAAAACATTGAAATTAGTGGCGTAGCTACCTTGGTTGCTCAGTTGGTGATGTCACCCCATCGAAAGTTAAAAAAGCATTAAATTTTAAGATAATGATAAAAAAAATTGAACAAATAACAAAAAAAAAACTAAGATACAAAAAATATATTTTATCTTACAACTAAAATATCTTCATATTGGCTTGACCCATTTTGAATAATTGGTGAAGGTGTCGGGCCTTGATGGAAGTATCTCACCTACATTGCTGTTTGGATAAAAGGTCCTCCCAACTTCAGTCTGTGGTTCAAATAATCTAGAGATTTTAGTACTGTCACTCTGCGTTATAAATATTAGGCTTATATTATAAATATGATTAATAATTAGGCTCGCGTTTGACCACTATTTAAGATGCCATTAGACAGTAACGTCACTGGTCAACGAATAGGCTTTCCTGTATGTCCGTCCGTTCAGTGTCGTTCTGCACTAGCGCGACGACACTATGATGCCCAAAGCTCCCACATTTACAACCGAATAAACAAGACTCTAGTTATATACAAACTAACTGCGCATAGGGTCAAACAGAACCTTAGGTCATGGCTAATGTCTCTCAGATACGAAGAAACTGAGCAGATTTTAACAACGCTCTTGTGATACCAGGTTTTAATCTTTTCCTCAGTACATACAATTGATGTAGGTACACACCACACATACACAACACACACACGCACACACACACACACACACACTCACCATTACAGCTATTACTAACAAACCTTTTACCTTTTATTTTTTCTGTTTATCTCTTTACAATTTTGATTTTAATTTTCATTTTGATAATTATTGCATAAGATTGAACTGTATTTGTTGCCGGGAGAGGGCACTGGCTCCTGTAACACAGGTTAATCACCTAGCACAGGAGTCAGGGACTTCACTGAATTGTATTCTTTTTCTTATGTAAATAAAGCTATATTATTATTATTACTATCTCGCCTGATGTTAAGTGATGATGTGGTCGAAGGTGAAGCACGCTTGCCTAGAAGTAACCTATTCACTCTTGACTTGAAGAGCCCCAGGTTGTAGCTATCAGGAAACAAAGCCGTCAGGGAATTCCACCCCTTAGCTGTGCGCACAATGAAAGTATTTTAAAATGCTTTGTGCGTATGGGTGGGATATCCACCATGTACCGATGGCGCATTGCCGTAAGTCTTGTAGTGCGATGATGGAATGGGCTTGGCAGAATCAAATTGTGCAGTTCCATTGCACACTCCCCGAAATTTAACCGATAAAAAACCGACAGGCTGGCCACTCGTCGTCGGTGTGACGTGAATGTCCGACTTACTTGTCTCACATCGAACAGCAGAAGGAGGGGGTCGCGTGCCATCAGTATTCAGACGAGAAGATTCCGCAAAGAGGGAGGTTTGCCTTGTCCTCAGCAGAGTGGGCCAGCGAGCCGTCGGGTCTCAGCAGTGGTGGTAGTGAGGGGCGACAGAAGTTTGATAATTAACTAGCTGTGCCCACGGATTCGCTCACGTGATCCACCAGGTGTTAATTTTATTAATGTACAAATCATCGATAAAAAAATGAGACAACAAATCTAAAAATTCGCTCAAACACAAAAAAATATGTACCGTATGACTACCGACAGCAGCGTTGAAACTTTCAGCAGCCCAACTATCAGCAGTCGTAACTACCACACGTACAGATTAAGATTTGCAGAAAGTTGATCCATGGTTGGGTAAACCATATTTACATAGTGAGGACTATCCTTATTTTGGAAGGACGTTAAGCCGTTGGTACCGGACTGACATTAGTGGTTCTTTGAGAGTTGTTCTCGTTAGGAAATTCGAAAGACTGATGATGAAACCGACTTATCAAGGTAAAACAGACCTGAGTATTCGATATTAATTTCAACTTGATACCTCCTCGCGTCTCTACAAAAAAAACATTGACAAACAGACAACGAAGTGATTTTATAAGGGATGTTTTTTTTTGAAGAACTCCACCCTATAAATAGTTATTGAAGCCTGAATAATCGGCTTAGCGTTAGGCAGAATAGTTCAGTTTTCGCAATTGACGATGGTAAGCTTAAATTCGTCTCATAATTTCTTTACTTTCCACGGTATTTAATCAATGACTGTTGTTTCTTCAGTAGCACAGAAATTTATCAAGCAACAGAGTAAGAGTCCAAACAGGGCAATAATTTATGTATTTGTCAGACTAAATAATATAATACTCACTGCAATACTTTCCATAGGAATATTTAAAATTATATTGCCTTAAACAACATAAACATAAAAAGTACGCAGAAATTATTATTATTTTAAAATATTAGATAGGTATCGAAACATCATAAAGATTAGGCTTGAAAAAGGATTGCGAAAGCTGGGGATTGAGCCTAGAACGTTCGTATAACGGTTTGGAAGACAGACCTAATACTAAGCCAGTCTACGGATTCCATTGACAATGTGTGTAAAATAGACGTCTTCTGATGTAACGATGATTGACTGCTTAAGCTCCTCGAAGGTATAGCATGATGATAATAATTAATGAGGTTAATCTGTATAAATGTGCAATTTTGTAACGGTTTATCAATTCCGGACAATTTGAACAATATTGTAGTTATCTGTAGAAGAATTTCAATTTTTATGGACAACTCAATCTTGACCAAAAATTTTACTATGGAAAATTTTCTCTCACAACAAAGCACCATTGATTTCTTAGACAGTTTCCTGGTATCTCCTATGGCTTCAGATTTCCCCGAACTAAACCAGTCAAGGAAAACACTTTTTAAAGATAACTCGACTTCTAGAACTATGAAAACCGCATCAAATTTCGTGAAGACGATTTTGCGTCAACGGCGTATAAAAATCCTCCGTGACAGACAAACAAAAATGCCAAAATATTTTACTTTTTGTATCTATTGCTGATTTAAAGACCCCGTATAAAATTTTCTTAAATAAGACATTGCCGAGTTACAATTTTATTATATGTATAGATAGATATATAGATAAGTAGGAAGTAGGATATTATAGAGTGAACGCTAACTCAAAACAGGCAATTGATTTGGTGGTGGTGTGATACATTCCTTACCCCACAAGAATCCTTTCCAGGTTCACCAACACACAGCATCCTGTCTGTAAGATCGAAATAGTACGACTCACACACTTCCTGGCTCACTACTGGTACTGAAACTTGTTGAAGATGGTCAGGCTGGGCGGTGGCATTTAGCTGGCAAATATAAATTAAATATTAGATGGATCGTAAAAATATAAACAACCAACTCAGACTAAGTAGTCGCGAAAAAAAATCAGCTGTTCTGTAATTTTTTTTGATTTAAGCCAACATGCATTTATGAAGTAACGATTTCACCCTTTTTCAGGTTTTGCGTTCTTTTCTTCAACTGAATACACACTAGAATTTTTCTTGTATCATTGGTGCATTAATAAATATTTAAACTCACATACACAAACACCATAAGCCATACAAATGTTTGTTCCGTGCAGAAATCAAACCCGTGACACGCAGCGCAGCAGCCGAGTGTTCAACCACTGCGCCAAGCATGTCCATTTATTCATTACATGTTGTATTTTAATAAACTCACATAGGTGTCTCCCCAACCAGTCGTATTTAGTAAAGTGCCTTCCTCCAGCTTCACTATATCGGCAGTCAACAAAACTTTCTTCACAGTAGGCCCAAAAGTCAAGGGCTTATTTAATTTGAGGATGGCAACATCATAGTCGCTGGTTATATTAGAATACTGTTCGTGTACTATAATTTTTTCAACATCATATAGCATTCCCCCTTCGTTAAGTTTGTCGGTGCCAACACGGACTTTGAACTCGTCGTTCCTGAAACGACGGGGGGTTCCTTTAGATAACGCAGTACTGTACGGAAGAAATAATCATCCACCACCAAGGTGTGGTATGTATAAATACATAAGTGTGTTTAATATGATCACAAACATGTTTGTTCACAACGCGAACACAAACAGTTAATTCATCATATTGAATTAATTGTTTGTGTTCGCTAAAGAAATCGTCCATTAGTCATCCAAAAACGATTCAAAGAACTTGATACGCATTTGCCAGGAGAAACCATTAAAAACTATTTTCAAGTTGCTTTTGAAGATAAATGCTTGAATTGGAAGGGTAAATCAGGCTGAATTCGTTGTCAATTCTTGCCTATTTAGCTCTCAATCGGTTCATTTAGTAAAGGTTTTTCCTCCTCTAAGTTTTTGGATAAACAAATTAATCATATTATTATTATAAATGTTAGTCTGTATGTTCGAAAATTTGAATGTTTTAAATGTGTGTTTGTGATAGTTAAATTTTTAAGTGTTCGTGTTATTATTTTCAAAGTTAAGCATCTGGTAAAAGTTAACTTAGAAAAAAAGAAATCTGAACAATATTGTGTACCGACAAAAATAAAGCTCAGTGAGACGCCTAAATTAGTTTTTAAATATTTTATAATTCTTGCTTTATATTAATCAGACTTACGTCATAAGCCGCTCTTTGTCAAACATACAATGAGCAGCGCTTAAGATGAACCTTTTGTAGATGATAGATCCTCCACATCTGAAGGTACCGTTGTTAAAGCGGAGTGAGGCCATGTATGGAACTTGCTCAATAGAGATCTTATGGCCACCCATGATACCGACGTTATGATCATGGTGTTTCTTGTCTCCTGGTAAAATAAATATTTAGTTTTATTAATACGATTAGTTATTTAGAAGAGAAGCGTATTATCGATCTTTGCGCTGAAATGATGATGGCGATAAATATTGTGAATATTGTGAAACAATGAAATTTTGAAACTAAATCAAAAACTTTTTAGCAAACAATTTGTATTTAATATACTTATAGAACTTTAAGGCCCTTTCTCCGCTTATGTGTCATAAAACGGTTACTTTCTTTAGCATACTCCTTAGTAACGGCTGGGTTTAACGGTTTGAAAAAAAAAGTGATTCATGTACAGTTGGTAATAGCTGTTACCGGACCCACCCTGCCTTTAGCTGACCCACTAAAAGTTAGACGAATCTGAATCTTCTGCAATCAGCAGTAGATATGTGTTATACAATACGTACAGTCGGTAAAAGCTGTTACCTGATCCATCCTAAAAACCAATAATATTATAAACGTATATATTATATTCGTTTATAATAATATTAGTAACGAATTACATTTTTTTTTTTGTGTCCCGTCTGTCATATAGTTTTAAAAGTAAAGGAGGCAATTTTAAATTTATCTCAATAATTTCATATTAAATCGCTTATATATAATATGATATTATAAAAGCGAAAGTAACTCTGAACAGAGAAAATTATATACATATAGTCTGTATTTTACCTTTTCACGCTTAAACATCGTTTTTGGATGGAGGTAGTTTGTGACCCTGGGAAGGACATAGGATAGTTTTTACCCCGGAAACCATCCTTAAGGGGGTGGAAATGGAGGTGGGAATTTGTATGGTGAACCAATATTTTGTCAAGTAAAGCGGTCCGCCTTACATGAGAAATTAGTGGCACTACACACCTACAATAATAATGCGCGGTATAAAAACCGGGCAAGTGCGAGTCGGACTCGCACACGAAGGGTTCCGTACCATTATCGCAAAACAACGCATAAAAATCACGTTTGTTGTATGGGAGCCCCCCTTAATTTATTTTATTTTAATTTATTAATTATTATTTTTTGAAGTAAATATACAACTAAACATTCTGTGAATATTTCAAGCTGCCGTTATTAATATCGAGCAAAAAAAGGCAAAAATATCACGTTTGTTGTATGGGAGCCCCCCTTTAATATTTACTTTATACTGTTTTTAGTATTTGTTGTTATAGCGGCAACAAAAATACATCATCTGTGAAAATTTCAACTGTCTAGCTATCACGGTTCATGAGATACAGCCTGGAGACAGACGGACAGACAGACAGACAGACAGACAGACGGATCGCGAAGTCTTAGTAATAGGGTCCCGTTTTTACCCTTTGGGTACGGAACCCTAAAAATGGGCTATTAGAAGTATTAATGCTAAGCTGACGAAGTCACGGGCAAAAGCTAGTATTTAATATTCGTAGTGCTTTTATAGATCTGATGACGAGTGTACCCCTCATACTAATGTTAATAAAATACCTAAGTATTAACCACATCTCCTTCATGCCAATTCCTGAAACAGTGTTTCCTGTTTAGTCTTAAGCTGTATTATTTTGATATATTACTCGTATAAGAAGGGATAAACAATAAAATAACTAATGATTGTGAATACAATATATTAATTTTAAACTAAAAATTTTCATCATTATATTACAACGAACAAAATGTCAATCAAACAAAATAATTAATTGTAGTCGCCATGGTCCGAAACTAGACTCAGTTAAGTATAATCCCTTCTTATTCCGTGTTTATTAATACAGTAATTTGTTAGTACTAATCTAATGCTTGGAATAAAGTTAATCTTACCTTAGTCCAAGTTTACAAAATATTAATAAGACGGTAAGTGTTTACTCGGGACTTAAAAACATACCTGGCAAAATATGCGTGTACAATACATCTCTGCCTCATACTTCCGGGAATGCAGGCGTAATGTTACGTTAATTTTAAATATTTTTAGATACAGAAAAATGCTTGTAATCCCGGGCTTTCTTATCATAGTACTTACTACCTGAAAACTTACCTTTGACCATTTTATGGCCATAAGCACAACTAAAAAGAACTAGGAGCAACAGGACCCGTGTATAAAACATGTCGAATTTAAAATGAACTAATACAAACTGATTGGATCTATATTTATAGGCACCTTATCTAATAGGGAATATATCGCGACAATTCATTAAATATGCTCGATATATTTAGATAAGTACAGTCAGATGAATGAAAAGGTAACTAAACCAGGATAAAAATCTTTATAATAGCGAAAGTAACTTTGATGAATGTACTGTGTGTATGTTATGGAGACAATTTTTTCCTCGAGGCTTCACTGCAGCAGCCAGTTCCACATAAACTGTGAATTATAGATTTTGTAATGGGTTTATAACATGCAGAGATCTCTTCAAACAAAGGAAAAACATACTTAAAAAAGTTAAGATGATGGGTATCAGCAACCTTATTTATGTAATTAGCAGTTATTCATCTTAAAGAAAACCGTTGCATAACGTTCGTTGATTTTGATAAAAGTTTACAGTAATATAATAATAATTTTATTCCATCAAGCCATACAAAAAATGTTTACAAATAAGAAACACACGAAAAGGCGAAATACAAATGATGGAACCCTGACTTCCAAATTAGGCAGATGCCTGTATCTTAGAAGTCAGTGTCCCTCCAGGAAAGAAAATTACAAATATTTTTAATAGACCATGCATGCACTTAGAATTTTTACACAAAAATAGTCAGTCATTGCAGAAAATAGAAACAAAAGGAACTTTGTTCCAAAAACTAAATCTAAGTAAACCTTAAATTAAAGAAATAAAGTGAAATTAAATTAAAGTATTAAAATTAAATTAAATTCAAAAAATAATTAATATTTCCATTAAAGTAGGGTTCCATTTTGTATTAAAATGTATGTATGAACAATAAATTATAGAAATATCTAACTTATTACAAAATAAAATTAATTGCATGGATTATTATAATTGTAAAATTATTTACATTAAAATTAAAACCATAATTAAAATCAAAAACAACATCAAAATTATATAATATTAAAATTCGGGTTATTGGACGACTCGCCCGAATTTAACTCGCCCGAATCGGGCGAATTGTCCACTATTAAAAATATTCATTTTTCTGTGTCGATTCGCCCGAAGTTATTTTATCGGTGGGCGAATCGACCACTCCAATATTATTTAGTGGACGACTCGCCCGAATTTTATTTTAGAGAACAAACAATATAAAAGTACAGTCGTGCTCACCCGTATCGCTAATAATATGAAGAATTAATCGAAGTTAATAGATATTGTACTAGAAACTAGGAAAGCAATTCAAACTACCAGGAGGCCAGAATCATGAAGAAGTATTTGCAGAGCTAGAATCATTAGCCGTAGAGACTAACGGAATACTAGGGCTTCAGAATCGAAAATCGCCCGGTACTCTTTTTACCGCTCATGATTCCAGCCTAGCTTCCTCATGATTATAATCTCCTGGTACTTAAGTTAGTCTTTACCGGTACCGAAATGACCTGATAGCGTATAGAACTTTATCTTTATTTTTTTTTGTAGCGAATATTGCTGTCTCCCTCTTAGTGTTTTGTCGCCAATGAATCAAAAGAATCATGAGCGGTAAAAAGAGTACGAGAGTACGTTGAGATTTGAACGTTAGATATGATAAACAGGCACCGATACGGGTGAGCACGACTGTACTTTTATATTGTTTGTTCTCTAAAATAAAATTCGGGCGAGTCGTCCACTAAATAATATTGGAGTGGTCGATTCGCCCACCGATAAAATAACTTCGGGCGAATCGACACAGAAAAATGAATATTTTTAATAGTGGACAATTCGCCCGATTCGGGCGAGTTAAATTCGGGCGAGTCGTCCAATAACCCTAAAATTCGACCAATGATTTCCACGATAACAATATTAAACTGTGGTCAGGAACAGTGTTCCTATTGGAATCAGCGCGTGTGTGTATGTGTTCATTGCGTGAGTTGTGTAGGTAGTGTGTAGTGTGTAGTTCGTGTGTCTAGAGATGTGGATGTATGTATATAACGGGTCTTTCAACAATGACGGGTCGATGTTAAAATTTAATAAAACAAGATGTGTGTGAAATAATAACGAAATTTATTTTTTATTTAAAAGGCCCATTTATGCCATTATAGATGGAATATGACATCGTTCAAATGTCCGCCGCGGCTTCGTATGGTGGCACGAATCCAAGAGGTCCAATTTTTAATGACTCTGCTGCATAGATCGAGCGAGCGCTATAGATCAATGATAAACTATTTCTTTTGGCTTGAATTGAACAATATGGACGTGAACGACATGTGGTTCCAGCAAGATGGCGCTACTTGCCACACAGCGAACGACACAATCGACATTCTGCATGAACGGTTAGAGGGTAGAGTTATCTCTCGCAGAGGTGACGTGAATTGGCCACCAAGATCGTGTGATTTGACTCCGTTAGACTTTTTATTATGGGGTTTTCTGAAGTCGCAGGTCTATGCCAATAAACCACATTCGACCGTTGCCCTGAAAGCCAACATAACGCAGGCCATCGCACGGATTCAGCCGGATCTATGCAGCAGAGTCATTAAAAATTGGACCTCTCGGATTCGTGCCACCATACGAAGCCGCGGCGGACATTTGAACGATGTCATATTCCTCCATCCATAATGGCATAAATGAGCCTTTTAAATAAAAAATAAATTTCGTTAATATCTCACACACATCTTGTTTTATTCAATTTTAACATCGACCCGTCCTTGTTGAAAGACCCTTTATATATGTCTGTCAGTATAAATGTATGTAATGTATGTATGTACACTGACACTAGAGGTGGCCACACCTCACACGAAAAGAAGAAGAAGAATGTATGTAGGTGTTTTATTTAGCTTATACATCGGAAAAACATATATGCTATAAGTTATAAACAATACCCGGGCGGAGCAGCGGGTGGCAGCTGGTAATATATAAATAAGAGAATGAGGAGATCAGCAGTTAGCAATAGTAAAACAAACTCGTACTGTAAAATCCATTTGTTTCGCAGTAACAAACAAATCAGTATTTTATAAACATTTTAGTTTTCATTACAATGTAAATCTACCGACCACGTCGAAGCAACATAAATTGAACAGATTTTGTTAATGAGGTCATTAGAATAACGAATATTGTATACCGATAAACGATTTTAATAAGCCTTTCATCACTAATACTAATATTATATTATACTAGCTGCCACACACGGCTCCATCATCGTGGAATCCGTACTATTAACTTTGTTTTTTTTTTCTGGGAGATAAGCTATATTAGTGTAAAGTTTCACCTAAATCCTTTTAGTAGGTATTGCGTGAAATAATTCAAATAACAATTCATCCTCACAATCAATCTGCCTAGCCTTTTCCCAACTATATTGGGGTCGGCTTCCTGTCTAACCGAATTCAGCTGAGTACCAGTGTTTTACATCGAGCGATTGCCTATCTGACCTCCACAACCCAGTAACTGGGTAACACGGAACCCTTTGGCTAGACTGGTGTCAGATCTCAAGCTTCTGACTACTCGTAACGACTGTCAAAGATCTTCAAATGACAGCCGGGACCAACGGCTTAACGTGCTTTACGAGGCACGGAGGAAACTCGGTATGATGAAATGGTCCACGGATCGACCTCGTCAAGCGTTGCTTAACCTTGAAGATCGACCCGTGCGGCTGTTATTATTTAGCCACGAGCTCCTCGTCAATTCATCCTCACATGGCTTTAAAATCAATACTTTGAGTTAGGTATTAATGCTCAATTCTAGGGGAATACAATAATACTGCAATGGTCTTGGATCCATTAACAATTAAAAAATATCAAAAATCTTTCCATAGCATTTATTGGTAATATGGGGACAAACAATTTTATCTCTTTTTCCTTTTAGGTTTCTGATTCTTCTCTTTCTTAGTTTTCTGTCTCTTTTTTCATTCTTTTGTCGATGTTTGATGGTGTCCTCAATCCATGGCTTCACGATTTTGATTCTGGTGTATACTCCTGGAACCACACCACAGCCAGTTCCGAAAGATACTATTCCTATTTGCACGTTTTTCCACGTCAGAGGACCTCCACTGTCACCCTGCAAAATATAATTGTAAACTTATGAAGCAACTTATGAAATTGCACCTTTTTGGCATGTAATTAGGCCTTCAGATCAGTGACAAGGTGCCGAGATAGTACTAAACCAAAATTACGTGATCAAGTCGCTAAAACGATGAACGTACAACGTTTTCAATCGATTCTTGATTTGAACTCCAAATGAATTTGGGGTTAAACCGTACACGAGGCTCTAAGGAAAGGAGTATCGTATTACCCAGTAACACGGTTGAGGAGATCAAAAAGGGAGTCACTCGATGTAAATTACTGGTACTCCACTGCATTTGGTTAGACTGGAAGCCGGTCCTAACATAGTTGGGAAAATGTTAGGCAGAATAATTGTCCTTACCATACAAAAATCCTTCCCGCATCTACCAGCAAACATCATACATTGTGTGAGATGTCTCTGTTTGCTGTAATACCCGCTGTGATGACCAGAAGCGTGCCGCATTATTGTTTCAATTGGCCATGGGTACTAGTCATACCCAAATACAAAGTGTAGTTGTCTGGCCTTGGGTACCGGTAGTACCCAAGCAGAAAGATTCGGAGTGACTGTAAATAATGCCTTGTTACACGAAATTACTACGATCACGAAGTTACTGTCAAATTATCATGCAAAATTTGCACCGTTTATTTACAACCAGTTTAATTAATTAAAACAATCATATTTTTAAACAATTTATACACCGTTCAAAAGGCCTGTTCATTTGGATTATAAAAAAAAACCGGCCAAATGCGTGTCGGGCCACGTGCAGTAATAAGGTTCCGAAGTTGCATAATAATGCAGACTAAGAAGAGGGTTTTGTTGTTGTTACATGAACATTAGAACGGTGTCAGCGGCTCACAAAGTCTAAAAACGGCGCACATAGAATGATGTTTTTTTTAATCTGTATTCTCGCGTTTGACCACTATCTCGCCTGATGGTAAGCGATTAACTATGTGGTCTACGGTGAGCACGCTTGCCTAGATGTAACCTGTTCACTCTTGATTTTAACTAAAGAAGGACTAACTGGTAACTGAAGGAGTTACTCGTATAAAATCTAACTTCGCAACTGAAGTTAGAATAGTACATTACTGCAGCGGCCAGCAAAATAGGCATTGATGGACGAACGTATAAATGTGGGTGGTGTGTGGTGTGGTAATGTGTGTGGGTGTGTGTGTGTGTGTGCGTGTGTGTGTGGTGTGATGTGTGGTGTGTGTGTGGGTGTGTGGGGCCTAGTTGTGGCTAAGGCTTGTGTTGTACTTTTCTCAAATAATGCGCGGAAATTAAAACTAAGTAGTACCTAGAACTCATTTTGTCAAAATCAATGACGAACAACAATAATTGTTCCCGCGTTTAAGTGTTCCTTTGTTTTTTTTTCAATAAACAGCGTTCTATTTGCAAGCCAGTTCGAAATTTAAATAAAACCTTTGATAAGTTACCTCCTTGGTTGCCATGTTTCGGAGTAAAACATCGTTCCATTTTTAAACTATACGACAGATATGAGTTTACTATGGAATTTATTTGGCCGCTAGACTACTTTTGCCGGCCGCTGCGAGCATGTATTTGACCAGTGCAACAATTTCGATTTATCTCGAAGAAGGTTGTCAAAATAATGATCACATTTCCAAGCATGTTTGAGAAAAAACATTATGTATTTGAGTACCACCGCGGCTGCGAATTGCGAAAGTAGCCGATACGAGCGCGCGTTAGAGCCACGGCGAATGCTATGGTTCGTTCCTGGATCCTGGATCTTTGTTTATTTCTCTTTCGGAATTAGAAAAATTTTGTATGTATTCACCTCTAATCTGCGGTATTCAGTATTTCATTCTGGAAAGTTTTAAGCTACTCAATTAGTGATGTAGTTGGGTCGAATATTGACTTTATAGATGGATATCGACAAATGAAAATAAGTAATTTGCTTGGAAATCGAATCTAATTTGACTTTACTTTTACGTTTTGATTACAAAACGTCGAAAATACTTCTACACTAACACAAAATAGAGTCCCCCGCGCGCATGCACCGTATAGACAACGGACCCGTACTGCCAACGACTCCGGCCACTCCAATGCGTTATTCGAGCTTAAACATTATTAATTTAGAAATCATTATTTTTAAGGATGTTATGATTTAATTTTTGTATATTTTTACATGGTTCATAAGCATATATTTACTATCTTTTTACACAGCTAACAACGTTATTTAAGTAATTTTTCAATGGCATTTGTACAAAATTTTTACTGTTCCAAGCTAAACGGATCACTGTTTTTATTTATTAACATACATACAATTGAATATTCTAAGAAAAACAAACCTATATACAAATACTAAAGGGAGACGGCAAAAAAGCTCATTGTGCATCAAAAAATTCGTCCACCTCGATGTCAATGGGAAACGTGCCCAGAACGCTGGCGGCATTGCCACGTTGTATGGCAATGCTAATTCTCTGGCCAAAGAAAAGGCCAGCCCTCTGGTCACGTGAAGAGTCGACGAGCTTTGTGCTAATTTCTCGAAAAACTCGATGCGCACTCGGACCCCATGGACCTAATGTTTCAACCCCAAACGGCTCAAACATATAACTTCCAATAAGGTTGTTATATTTGCGCCGTTTGAGGTTTTCGGCACCGGCAGCAGCCGCCCCAGCACAGCCCGCCATGCTAAGAAGATGGGATGGCGCAAGGGTGTCGACACATGTTGCATCCCACACCAAAGACCTACCCACCTTCCAAGGCATTATGGTCATCCCGTCTGGTCTCTTCCCATCGTCGCGTGCCAAGCCATTGGGTTCTAAAACAGCTGGCACCCCGGCGGTGACAAGAGCCCGACGTATGATGTCATTAATGCTGGCGTGCCGTGCTATCCGGCCAGCGCTCCTACTGCAGGATAGGCCATGGTGACCGAGGCGGTCGACTGCTTCACTACATTGACAACGATGTGGAGCTCCACTAGGAGCACCCAAACGCAGACAAGTAGCGATCCGGAAGGTGTTGTCACTCAACATAGTACTTATGTTGAGTGACGGTAGTGCCTGTGCCTGTTCCAAGTACATTTTATAAGTTGGTGGACTATTACTCGTAAACTTGTAAAGCCTTGTTATCCGTGATAATTTTCCTTTATATTCGTTATATTTACTACTGCCGTGAATTTTTTCACATAGCCAAGAGCAACAATTTCGCTGGTAGGGGGGGGGGGACACTTGACTCTAACATACATTTGCAATTTAAAGCTTAAATTTACGCAAACCGATCTCTGAATCGAAAAATGGTTTTAAAAAGCCCATAATATTTTTGAATGGCCTATCCAACGATACCCCACACCATGGGATAGATGAAAAAAAAAATACATCCCCACTTTACGTCTATACCCGAAAAAAAAAATTATTTCGTTATTTTATGTTACCTCTTTGTTGGAATTATTAATATGTATATACATGCCAAATTATAGCTTTCTAGTGCTTAGATACTCTGAGCTAAGCTGCGGACGGGCAGACGGACAGAGCGAAACTATAAGGGTTCCTTATTGACTTCGGAACCCTAAAAATATCAAGTATTAACAAAATACTCAGAAAGGAAGTCATAAATATAGTTTGTTTACAAAACGAGCCGGCGGCTCGCCGCGCCGGCCAGGTAGCGGCCAAATGCGGCTCACTCCTGGCCAAATAAAGCTTGATTGACCCTGGGTACCACTGGTACCCATGGTCGGTACACCTGATACTGCCGAGAAAAGTGGCATGCATGGACACTACTTGTTGAAGGAAGCGAGAAATAGTGTGGGTTTGAGGCTGGAGAGGCTGTAAAAATAAAAAAATACCGGCCAAGTGCGAGTCGGACTCGCACACGAAGGGTTCCGTACCATTATCGCAAAACACTGTAAAAAAATCACGTTTGTTGTATGGGGCTCCCATACAACCCAACATGTTTGTAAATATGGCAAATGACGTATGAGAAATGCCTCAAGACAAGCACGCCTACCACATCCGGCCTCGTCCCCAGCTCTGCCTCGCCGCCGCTGGAAACCAGCCCCACTGTGAGTGCTGCGCACTGACACCGGCCGTGGCAGTTGCTTCGAACTCGAGCGACGAGTACATCTCTCCACCGACGTCACCACCACCTGCACGTCGACGTGGAGGATGCCGGCCACCGGACCGCTTAGGACCTCGAGGCTTACTGGTCTCTGATAGGCTCCCAGCACCCGGCGGAAGTGTACAGCGCATGGGATGGACACAAGCCACTAACGAAAATGTCATGCGCGTGTTAGAATCATAATGGAACTCCATATAAAAGTATCGATATATGTCAAGATGGTTATTTACTGTGTATCAGAGTTCCTATGTTGTGTACTTGGAAGGGTGAGATGTGGCCCAGGGAAGGTGTTTTCTTTGAGGGGTAATTGTTCCGCGTGAGTTCCTTGAAAACAAATTTTTGGAAACGGTTTATGGGATTCGGTGTGAAATAGTAACAAACATCTATCCTCACAAAGATTTAGAATATTACTAGCTTTTGCCAGCGACTTCGCCAAAGTGAAAGATGCTTTCTTATACCAAGGAAATATGCGTATCACAAAACTGACACCTAAACTTGCCGGACTCACTAGGGTTGCTACTATATTGATTCTGAAAAAAAAAAGAGTAGGTAATATTTTACAAACATAAATACATCGATTTGTATAAGCATACATCATATCATGCTTACAGTGTCATCTACTAAGGCTTAATGGGTAACACTGCCTTTATTGTATTAGGTCTTAGGACCAGCGATGTAGTCAATTTAGTTGTGACAGTTGCACCGGTTATAAGATGTTTGATATTTCTACAGTCACATCTTTTTGGAAAAGGCATTTGCTTGGACTTTTCCCTAATATGTTGGGGTTGACTTCCACTGTTTTCAGTCGAACCAGACGCATCTGAATACCAGTGTTTTATATGAAGTGACTGCATAACCTGCCAACCCAGATTATATGGTAATCCTACTGGATAATACGGTACCCTTTTTGTTAGGGTGGCCGCAGACTTTAGGGTTTCTGACGACCCGTAACGACTGTCAAAGATTCACGATACGGAGAATTTTATTATTCTGTCATCTCGATATACTGTCAGCACGGCAGGTACGACTATTCCGTGTTCTGTGAATATTTCTTACTTATTCTTTTTATAGGAACAAAGAAGTTAGAAATCGTATTCGACCTCAACATTAAAAATAACAAATTGCCATAAAATTAGATTTTATGAACGAGGTTTAAATACTGATGTGACAGTAATGAAATGGTTTCGCGCCTCATTCAATACATTCAGAGTGGAGTATCACCGCGCACCGCAGCATTTGATTTATTAAACTAGCATAGCACATAAGTGTTTAAACTTTTGTATGGTGGCAGAGTTTATTATTTCGAATATGTAGGCGCAAATTTATAAACTTAAATTGAATATTTCGCAAATCACAATGTAAAAATACAATAACCTGTGCAGCATTATACTTAGTTGTTAGAACTTTTGTTGTAAGGTATAACTAATCCCTCTATGCATATAGGAAATGATTTGAAAACTTAAATCTTTTATTGAAAGAGTTACGAACCATTTTCAGTTTTCCATTGTTCCACAGTACGTATCTGTTAGCATTTTCACTAATATAAAGTTTAGATAGTACTAATAAAGAAACATTTATTTATTTAAATTTAAATTTTATATTATTGTTATAACACGAAATAATAGGAAATACCTACTTTATGCCTATTGCATCACTCTAAACTGTTAGCATTTTTGTACATAGCATTGAATTCATATAAGGTATCCACCCAGCGAAAATAACAAACTTTTGAATTATCAAAGGTTATGTGGAAAATAATTGTATCCCTACTGGACTATATCCCAATTTTGCACTTCCATTAAATAATATCTGATTTGCCTTTTTTTATTAATATTTAGATTTATTTTCTCTATTATTTGTTGAAATCAATTAAAAGACACCAAAGTGTGAACTAAGGTCCAGTTTTTTTCAAAATCCATCCTCTCGAAGGTAAAATTAAAAGTCAGGCGCGCCGTGCACGTAGTCTTTTCGAAACTTTACTGAAAAAACAGCCTTCTGTTTGTGCCCCTCGGGAGACGCGAAGAAGAATAGAATGGATTGTTCTAAGTGCGTAGAGAACGAATTACAGACTCATTTCAGTAAAGTGACTAGAAATCTCGATATTATGAAAGAAAATGTATCGAGTGCGGTCGATTTGGCGCCGCGCGAGCGCTTTAAGGTTAAAAAAAACCGGCCAAGTGCGAGTCGGACTCGCACACGAAGGGTTCCGTACCATTATCGCAAAACACTGCAAAAAATCACGTTTGTTGTATGGGAGCCCCCCTTAATTTATTTTATTTTAATTTAATAATTATTATTTTTTGAAGAGAATATACAACTAAATATTCGGTGAATATTTCAAGCGTCTACCTGTTGCCGTTATTAATATCGACCAAAAAACGGCAAAAATATCACGTTTGTTGTATGGGAGCCCCCCTTAAATATTAATTTTATTCTGTTTTTAGTATTTGTTGTTATAGCGGCAACAGGAATACATCATCTGTGAAAATTTTAACTGTCTAACTATCACGGTTCATGAGATACAGCCTGGTGATAGACAGACAGACAGACAGACAGACGGACAGCGAAGTCTCAGTAATAGGGTCCCGTTTTTACCCTTTGGGTACGGAACCCTAAAAACATAGCTGGTTAAATGTAGGTGTACAATACACCTCTGCCTCATCCTTTGGGGAATGCAGGCGTAATATTACGTTCATTTAAAATGTTTTTATATACAGAAAAATATTCGTTATCCCGGGATGTCCTACCTTAGTACTTACCATCTGAATTTGGTTTGTATCATCATCATCATCATATCAGCCGAAAGACGTCCACTGCTGGACATAGGCCTCCCCCAAGCGTCGCCACATTGACCGGTCCCGTGCGTCTCGCAACCAGCGGATTCCCGCAACCTTCACCAGGTCATCGGTCCACCTGGTGGGAGGCCTTCCAACGCAACGTCTTCCGGTTAGCGGTCGCCACTCCAGAACCTTTCTGCCCCATCGGCCATCCGTTCTGCGAGCAATGTGCCCTGCCCACTGCCACTTAAGTTTGGCAATTCTTCGGGCTATGTCGGTAACCTTGGTTCTCTTGCGGATCTCTACATTTCTGATTCGATCACGCAAGGAAATTCCGAGCATAGCCCTCTCCATTGCCCTTTGAGTGACTGTAAGTTTTCTGATGAGGCCCATTGTAAGCGACCACGTCTCAGATCCATATGTCATCACTGGCAACACACACTGGTCATAGACTTTCGTCTTGAGACACTGTGGTAAGTTGGACGAGAAGATACCGCGCAACTTCCCGAACGCTGCCCAGCCGAGTCGGATTCGACGGTTGACCTCTTTCTCGAAGTTGGCCCTACCCAACTGGATCGTTTGTCCCAGGTAGACATAGTCGCCCACAACTTCGAGTGTAGAGTCTCCTACCTTGATAGGAGTGGGTGTAACATGGGCATTCAACATCACCTTGGTTTTGTCCATGTTCATTCTAAGACCCACTCTTTCGGAAGCACTACTGAGGTCATCGAGCTTTTTACTGAGGTCCTCCATGGTCTCAGCCATAACCACTATATCGTCAGCAAACCGAAGGTAAGTGATGTACTCGCCATTGACGTTGATGCCTAGCCCTCTCCAGTCCAGAACCTTGAATACATCCTCCAGTGCAGCGGTAAACAGCTTCGGAGATATGACGTCTCCCTGTCTCACACCTCGCTGCAGAAGGACTGGTTCCGAGGTCTGATCCTGAAGTCGAACTGACATGGTGGCGTTTTTGTATAAACACTTCAACACTTCGATGTACCGGTAGTCAATTTGGCACCGTTGGAGAGACTGCAGTACAGCCCAAGTCTCGATCGAATCGAAGGCTTTCTCGTAGTCCACAAACGCTAAACAGAGAGGCAGGTTGTACTCTTCGGTCTTCTGTATAACCTGCCGCAGCGTATGTATGTGGTCTACGGTGCTGAAGCCTTTACGGAATCCGACTTGTTCGGGAGGCTGGAAATCGTCAAACCTGCGCGCGAGACGATTCGTGATGACTCTTGAAAACAGCTTGTAGACATGGCTAAGAAGTGTGATGGGCCTATAGTTCTTCAGTAAGGCATTGTCACCCTTCTTGAAGAAGAGTACCACCACACCCCTGCACCATGCCTGTGGCGTTTTCCCTTCGTGTATGACGGAATCAAACAGCTTCTGAAGGGCCTTAAGGATTGGTTTTCCACCCGCCTTCAGGAGTTCGGCCGTAATTCCGTCATCACCCGGTGCCTTGTTGTTCTTAAGCTGTTTCAGAGCCATCCTAATCTCATACAGGCTGACGTCCGGAATGTCTTCGGTATAGTGTCGGGTCAATCTAGCTCTAGGGTCTTTCGCTAGATTCGTGACGGGTTTACTGGTTGACGTGTACAGCTGCCCATAGAATCTCTCGATCTCCCTCAGAAGCTCTGGTTTGGCGGAAACGATCCCGCCATCATCGGTCTTCAGTTTCGTGAGCTGGCTCTGCCCTATAGACAGATCTCTTGCAAAGACCTTGGAGCCCTTATTCCGTTCAATTGCGTCTTTTATACGCTCAGTATTAAAGCGGCGGAGGTCGCTTTTCAAGGACTTTGAGATCCGTCTATTTAGCTGCCGGTATTTCACCGCATCGTCTGAAGACTGCAGGATCATCTCACGCCTCTCCTTCATTAGCTTGAGAGTAGGATCAGAGAGCTTTTTGTTCCTATCTGTACGGCGGGTCTTGAAAAACTTAGACCCGACCGTATGGACAGCTTCCACGAACCCATCGCTGTAATCGTCCACGGAGCTTCCTAGGCACTCGAAACGATTCTGGAGTTCGAGCTGAAAGTTCTCGGGGTTTTGGACCTGGATCTGTGCTGGGCGGAGCGTGGACTTCACCAGTCGAGACCTTTCAAGTTTAACATTAATGTTCAATGTGCCTCTTACCATGCGGTGATCGCTCCCGGTTTTAACCGAATTGATCACAGAGACATCATTGAACACTTGCTTCTTGGTTGACATGATGAAGTCGATCTCGTTTTTAGTTGAACCATCGGGGCTTTGCCAAGTCCACTTCCTGTGCTCACGCTTTCTGAAGAAGGAGTTCATCATGTAGAGGCCCTCCTTCTCCATAAAACTGGCCAGTAGGTGACCCCGGTGGTTCCGGCGTCCAACACCAAATTGCCCCACTTGCAGCTCATCCACGTCTCATTTGCCCAGTTTTGCGTTGAAGTCCCCCATGACAACGGTGAAGTGAGTTTTGAAACCATGCATGGCTCTAGAGATATCCTCATACATGGTCTCTACCTCGTCGTCGGGGTGTGCCGAGGTCGGGGCGTAGACCTGTATGACCTTCAGCGAATATCTTGCGGATATTCTGAGTATAAGGTACGCCACCCTAGTCGACACACTCTCGATCTTCACCACGTTGTTCACAAGGGACTTGTGGACGATAAACCCGACACCACCCTGGGACTGTCAGTCACCCTCTCGGAAATAGAGCAGGTTACCGGATTTGAGGATTATCGAGTCCTCCCCCTCTCTTCGGACTTCCGATAACCCTATAATACTCCATCGCAACCTACTCAATTCTTCCTCCAGTTCGGCTATCTTCTCGTCGGTCCGGAGTGTTATTTATTTATTTTTTTATTTATTTATTTAACTTACACACACTATCTTACAGGTTGAACCCAATACAATAGAATGGTTAAAATCTTAATCTAAAATTAGACTTTACTTAAATATAATTAAATATTATAATAATATAAACCTAAACTTCTAACAATATTAAAATCATCTAAACTAATATAAAATAAAAAAAAAATAAAAAAGTTTTATTATAACTTAACTAACTTGTTCGCGTGTTATATGTTCCCAGGTCCAGTCGTCGGTGTTTATTGGGGTAGCCGGGTCCACTCCGGGGATTCTTAGCACCCCTTTGTTTTGGTTTGTATTAGATATAAGAAATGTCCAATTATAAAAAAAAAAATAGCGTTTTGGACGACATAAAATATAATAATAAAAACTTACCTTTGACCTTTTTATGGCCATAAGCACAACTAACAAAAACTAGGAGCAACAAAACTCGTGTATAAAACATGTCGAATTTCAAATGGCCTTATACAAACTGATTTGATCCTATTGTAGACAAGCTAAAATAAGCAAAGGACATGCTCCATTTTGACAAGATTTTAAACTAAAGTTCGCTGCAGCGCTGAAACAATAACTAGTCGGCTTAAGTAAGCTAACAGAACGGTATAAACGCGCAGCGCTGGAGCGCGTCTAAGGTGTAGTTTTCAAGCGATCAAAAAGACGGAAGCGCCGTGATTTACATGGCGCTTACGTGTTTTGTTCAATGTTCTGCAACAACTTTTCACTCATATAGACTAAATTGCTTACTGACTACAGAAGTGGTAACTACATAGCTTTTCACATAAGTAGCGGACGCCTCGCGGTTTCACCGTAGTAGTTCCCGTTCTCGTGGGAATACAGGGATAAAAAGTAATCTATCTCACCCGGGGATAGTGTAGCTTCCCAACGGTGAAAGATTTTTCGAATATCGGACCTGTAGTTTTCAAGTATATTCGTTACATACAAAAATACAAATCTTTCCTCTTTATATTATTATACTATAGATAAAGATATCTGCAATCATCAAAACGTCCAGTTACTGTTGTCCAATACCAAAAACATCCAAATTAACTATCGAATATTCAAGCGCTCTGGGAATAGGACATTCTGAGAACTAAATACACTGAACTGTTGGAAATGGGAATAAAATGAAGTTCTGAATACTAGGAAACCACGATGGACAGGCGCCGGAACCTAAATTGAATCAGTCAATCCTGTAGCTGAAGCACAATAAAGAGCTAGTAGAGAAGGTAGTGGAGGAGGTTGTCAATTCCATTATTTTTCATCATTTGACCAATACAAATATTAGTATCAATTCATGAAATTAGTATATTTTGTTATAATCTTTAATATATAAACCTAAAATAAAAAAAATATCTTTTTAGGTGAGTGAAATGAATAAATTGTTGCTAGATTGTTGAGATGGCTGCATATTGATCTAATTAAATTAAGTAGTAGTCGATCGACACAAAAATTAGAAAGACTAGACTAGCTTTTTTCCTCGGCTTCCCTTCCCTTGCCTTTCTTACAAAAACTGTTAATTATATTCCAGAATAAAAACAGCGATGGTATAGTTTTCTACTGGTGAAATAATTATCGTAATCGGATCATTATTTCCAAAGATCTCCTACAACTACAACACCTAAAATTTTATTATTAAAGGATACCAAAGAGTAGTTAGATAACAAGAACCTCATGTTGAACTCAGAATCCCTACGATTCAGCAGCTCATGAAACGCCTTTTAAAGCATTTCTTTGACACTGCGGTCAACCATAGTAATCCGCTAATCAAAGCGGCCTCCCACTACGAACCCTCCCAAATCTCTCGAATTCACCGACCAAGGCATACTCTCATTGCTCCCGACGATGCCACCACCCTACTCTAAGAGAGCCGCAGGGAGACCAGCACATTTAGAAGACGTAAACCTCCTTCATGCCGTCCTCGCCGCCGAGGCCCGCCGCGACGTCAAGATATTCAAGCCAGCCCGCGCAATGCAGAGCCGTAGTTAAATAATTAGTTAATAAATAGGAGTTTGTTGTCCGTTCTTTTCCACGTAGGTATTTTCCGAACGGTTGCTTGAATCACTTAATCATGATCCAGCCCTGGTTGTTTCCCCAGCCATGCCCGGAGGTGAGGTTCGACTCCACAGGGGGTAGCCCTCACCGTGGTTGCTTAGGTTCAGCTTTTTGCAACTGGCTGGAGGCTCTAGTTTAGTCTCCATACGTGGTTTTTAACGAGTAGTTAAAAACACACTAAAGTTTATTTTATGCATTTTCGTGTTTTTCGGAGCTGTTGGTTCAATTTATAATGTCGCACTTATATTTATCTGACTTAAAATCTTGGTTGGCTAATTAAGGCCCAGTTTCTGAAATGAAAAATAACTTAAAATTAATGTGACATATTGTCTTTTTTTTGTGCCGTCTCGCAGGTCAATCCAAGTGACCAATCGGCAACGCCGCCGGCGAGAGTGGCAACCGGGCGATCCTGTGGACACTAAACTATAGCCTCCAGCCAGGCAAACCAAATTGTCAAACGCGCGTGAATTATATATCGCATCACTTGTTGCATTTAATTTGTGACGCAACTATATTTTTTTTTAACAGAAACTGCGTATAAGGGACTCAAACCGACAACGAACAAGAAAAGCCACAGCCCACCACTAGTCCAAAACAATTACGAAAAATTTTCGTTTCCACAAAACCACTTAAAGGATCGCCTGGTTAAGCAGTAGCCAATCACTCTGATTGAACTGCGAGAGATCCATAAAAAAATTGTTACGTAACAAAAATAACTTATACACAAAGTATAAAAATTTGGTAAACCATACATTATCCTATAATGTACACTTAATTATAGGTAACCAAAGCTTACATATAACCCACATACCCACTTATTTAGTGAAACAATGCTAGTTGTCCAACCAATGCCCAAGACATTTCAGATATTTGCTAGGTCAGGATAATCCCAACGTCTCCGTTTAATTTCCTCAAAGCATTTACTACATTTGTCACGTTCTGACTATTGGCTACTTCAGAGTTAGTTGATTCCACAGAGCAAAGAACATAGCGTTGGCAGAGACTAAAGATATTACTGCTTATAAATATTCATGACCGAGCAAGTGTAAGTTTTAGCTTTCGATGTCGTAGCCACGGTCAGAATTGTCAGGGGCTGTTTATTCCTATGAGAAAACTCCAGCTTCAGCTGGAGGCTGTTGTTGAATGAAAATAATCTTCAAGGGTTTGCAAGGATGCCCGAATTTGGATAGAGGATTGATCACCGTGACCATTTATTACATGCCATGACTCCTCGGTGTCTTGCGAAAGCACGTTAAGCTGTAGGTTTGGACTGTTGTTTGTAGATCTTTGACAGGTGACAGAAAAAATTTAAAAATGTAACACACAAATTTTCCAAGGGCCATCGTGTTACCCAGTGACTTGAATGTGCAGATCAGATAGACAGTCGTTCGATGTAAAGCTCAGACTGAAAGCCGACCACAACATAGTTGAGAAAGGTCGAGGCAGATTGATTGAAACTCTCACTGACACGCTCAGTTGGTGTGGAAAGTTCTGACAATCTCTAGCAGAGGCCGCTAAGACGTCTCCTAGCTCTGTGGTTGATTCCTACTGGACAGGATCTAAGCTGCCGTCTACAGACTGCGAGACACCAGATTACAGAGACCTTGTGAGATATTGTTGCTGCGATAATTTATTGTTATTAGTTTGTTATCGTCGAAGAGTTCCTGGTTTACTAATAACAGCCGCACGGTAAAGGTAAAACAATGCTTGCCGAGGTCGTACCGCGGAAGGGTAACCATCTTAACACACCGAGATTCTTCCATGTCCTGCGGATCCGAGCAGCCATTTGCATATTTGTCAGGCGTATTACCCATTTAATGGTCCAATAGGCAGATACTCCACATACAATATTGATATTATTCAACTGGAAGCCGACCCCTACATAGTTGGGAAAAGGCGTAGCAGTTTGATTAAAACGGTAACACTCACTGACACGCTTGGTTTGTATGGAAACTATTGCCAAAGCCCTCCAGGCAGTTTATGTTAGGTTGAACCCTTACGTACAACTGACAGTATTTATTTATTGATATATTGAAAATTGCTACACTGTTTAATTATAATAATACAAGCAATATGATACAAGTATAGTATGAGCAGTGGTGGCCCAGTGGTATCGGCCGCGACTTATAAGTTGTAGGCCGTGGGTTCGAGCCCAGGCAGGCGCTTTACTTTGTGTAAATTATTTCATTACCACTGCTCTCAAAACGGTGAAGGAAAACATCGTGAGGAAACCGGCATGTCCTAGAACCAAAAATTCGAAGACATGTGACATCCACCAACCCGCACTGGGCCCGCGTGGTGGATTACGGCCCATTCCCTCTTACAGAGAGGAGGCCTGTGTCCCTGCAGTGGGAATATTAATAGGCTGATGATGTGATTTGATGTGATAGTATATGTGTGGCCTAGTTGAAATAAATACATTTTGACTTTTGACTTTGAATATGATGCCATAGACACAGCATGCAAAATCAAAATTACAACATCTATAAAATTAAAATAATAGTGCAGAAATAACACTTACAACAAATAGTGGATAGTTTTATAAACAATAGATACAAAGATGACAAGAAAAAAGAAATATATACTTTTGATGGACTTGGTGCTTGAATTTTTAAAGTGTTGTGGAATAAATATCTGTTGATTCATCGCAATTATTAAGAAGCCTTTAACGTCTAGGGATGGGGAGTTGGATCTTGATACAGTTTATGTGCGAAAAATGGAGTCCCACTACAATACAATACAATAAGTATTGACAACGTCGTCTCCAGCTGTGGCCGCGAAGACTTTTTCAGTGCTCTATGGTTGATTCCGACTGGACAGGATCCAAACTGCCATCTGCAGACTGCGGGACGCCGGATTACAGAGATCTTGTGAGATATTGTTGCTACGATAATTTATTGTTATTAGTTTGTTATCGTCGGGGCTGCGGGTTTAGTGCCTGTAGTCTAGCCAAGTTATGGATTAGACTGGATTATCTAGATGTATGTTTCCATGGTCCAGCTAAGCCAAATTTTATTGCGACTGAGAGTAGTGATTACAAGAACTAAGGCGTAGCTATAAAATCCCTAGATCTGTCTTTATTAGAATTAGTTGTCACTATATAGACAATGGCGTATATAATAGCGTAATAATGGTTGATAGCCTACGTAGATAGGTGTTAGAATAGGTAAAGATGATTTACATACAGGAAATAACCAAAGTACAGGCAACCTACGCGATAGTCGGTGTCTACCTACAGTTTTCATCGTCTGCATTACCGGAGGCATGGTTGGTAGTGGGCGTTGCTATCCCTGGACAAAACCATAAAACTGGTTGTCAAATACAAAAATCCTTTCATTGATAGAAACACCATCGAAAAGTACCATAGGCTACTTTTTACCCGACTACGGTGAAAACAAAAGGAAGGATTATTATTTTAGCAGTCTATGTATGTTGGGTATGTCTGTTTGTATTTACGTATGTTCCTCCGTAACGCCTAAACTAATCATCCGATTTTCATGAAATCAAATCATCGATCGATCTTTCATGTCATCAATCGATTCGTTATTATGGCCCGGATAACATAGGCATAACAAATAAAAGAAATATTCCATAGTCGGGTTATAGTTTTTAGGGTTCCGTAGCCAAAGGGTAAAAACAGGACCCTATTACTGAGACTTCGCGGTCCGTCTGTCTGTCTGTCTGTCACCAGGCTGTATCTCATGAACCGTGATAGCTACACAGTTGAAATTTTCACAGATGATGTATTTCTGTTGCCGCTATAACAACAAATACTAAAAACAGAATAAAATAAATATTTAAGTAGGGCTCCCATACAACAAACGTGTTTTTTGCCGTTTTTTGCGATAATGGTACAGAACCCTTCGTGCGTGAGTCCGACTCGCACTTGGCCGGTTTTTTTATTAAACTTTTTGCTTGTAATCCCCAAACATACACTATCAGTGTGGGATAAGTCACTGGAACGAAACTGCGAGAAAAATCTAGTTTCAAATAAAGAAATAATAACAGAATCTGTTGTTTTTCCGTCGAACCGCTGTAACTGACACTCGCAAAGTTAATTTAGTAAATGTGTAAATGTCACAAGCCTCGTTCATACTGAATTAAGGAGCCCTTGTTCCTTTTATTTGCATTTGCTGTAAACAAATGAATAAAATATTTTCGCACAAAAGAGGAAATTGTGGCCAGTCCGTCCTCTTGATTTTCCATTGTGTCTTTCTCAATGATATCCGCTGGTAGCAGAGGGTGGGTCTGTTGTTTCGTGTAATCACTGAAATACCTAATGATTTAAGGGTTCAAATTCCGTGTCAGGCGAAGTGTATGTATGTTTTGATTTTTGTTGAGAGCTCGATATTTCAGCACCGTTACAAGCGCCATGATCACGAGAACTAAAGTCTTTGCGGGTTTATTTACAAGCTGACATATCTATCTACCCTCTTCCTTACTCGTTTTTCACGCACGATGCCGCTACTACCAGAACTTTTCTCACTAGTTACTCGACACTGTTCACGACAGTCGATGCTCACTGTATCCATTTTTGACACTCTTTCAGTAGTTTTACGACCTTTGCATGCCCTGAAACTAATATTATTTCCATAAATTTCCATCGATTTAAGGGGCGCGGAGGGGGGCAGGGAAAGGGGGGTAGAGAGGCTACCTCACTGTACCATCCCCACGCCACGGAACCCCATGGTTATGGAGATATCCATGGTTAAAGTTTAAGATTACTATTTAAGCAACAAAGTCGACGGAGCCCCGCTGTGCGGGGCTCCTATTTCTGTGTGCAGGGTAAAGTAAACTAACATGAAGGAGATGACGGGAGCTGAGTTCGCTCGCTTTGCTCGCTCACTTCAGCTCCCGTCGTCTCCTTCGAACCTAATCGATCCGTGTCGGGGTGCCCTAAGCTCCCAAGCTCGCTTCGCTCGCTCTTGGACTAATTCTCATTTTTTTACCTCACGAAAAACATAAAAAAAACCGATTCTTGAAAATTTTTAAAAAGCTTTCTATTTATGAGTACTACATTCGGCAAGACAAATTTTACGCACTTAGTCTTGTAACCATTTAAAAGTAAATTATTTGCGTTATTTACGTTGTCAACGTTACTCGTATAAAAATTAAAAAAGTGTCATCAGCAAATAACACCATGTTTAGTTTGTTTTCGATAAACAAACAAACATCAAATCCAAAAAACAAGAAATTTTACATTTGAAATCTTTCCTATCTTTTCATTCTCCAAACTGAACCTAATTTACATAAAATACCCTCTTTCTGCGAGTTCAAACTCAGTTCCTACTCTAATCCGCAGAACAACGTATCGGCACTATATAGCATTGCTCAAATGTAACCCTCAGGCGCCGCAGAGACTAGTCCATTCTGGCGCGAATCCAATAGGTATAATATTCGTGAAATTCCCCCAATACTCGTCTAGAAACGATTGTCACATAGTATTGTGAGTTATAAAAGTACAAAATGTTTATTTGCTACTGATTTGCTACATGGTAATTTGTGTCTTACTAAAACAGTAATTAATTGGTTTTTCATATGAATGAATGGAACTTGTAGCAGATTATTCTTTTGCTTTCCAGTCTTACCTGGACTTTACACCACCCTGTGTGATAACTGTTCCCATAGGATGGTGTCCAGTCCAGGCTTTGTAAATTGTAAAGAAACGATGTTTTTATATTATATTTATGTGATTCGGGATAGAACAAAAGTTGTCGACATAACTCACTGAATATGCAAGCTGAAGTGGCAATGGTCCGGCCTCTAGGTCGTAGAACCGATGACCGTTGGGGTAAACGTGTTCTTGAGTTCGCGGTGAACTGCAGCCTTATTGCGTAATCAATTTGGAAAGAGCAAAGGGCAAAGAGTATGAAAAATCGACCAATCAGACGAAAAGCCACATCGCGTCATACATCTCGCATGTGATTGGGTGATTGGTCAGTTTTGGCCCTTTGCTCTTTCCGAATTCATTACGCAATAAGACTGCTGGTAAACTTAAGGTAGGACTCCCTCAGGCTAGGTGGAGCAACGATCTGCGCAGGGTGGTTGGTAGCAGTTGGATGACAGTTGCCGAAAATCCAACCGAATGACATGCAAAAGGAGAGGCTTATGTCCAGCAGTGGACTGCTATAGGCTATAATGATGATGTTTTTATTTGTTTCTATGACAATGATCCTACACTGAGCCTTCTGCTTCTTCTTCTTCCTTCATTTTATCACTTCTATTCTAAAATGAATACGTTACCGTGATCGTAAAAGTTAAATAGGCAGTTAACGCTGTCATAACGCAGGTACCTGCTGTTTGAGATGAGTGTAGTTAGTATGATTGTTGCAGTGCTGTCATAACTGTTTATTTCTTTACAAAGAAATTAAAACTTTGTGTAGGTACCAATAAAACTCACGTAACAAAAAATTTTTTTACTAAAAAACTACTAACTTCCAACTAAGAAAACTAAAAAGTGAAAAATAACTTTGGTTATGGAAGTCGGAGTCTTTGGTAGGTACCAAATTTTTGCGTTATTTTTATTTTACACTTTTTAGTTGTACCTACCTAATAGGCAAGTACCGTAAGGTACCTATAATGCCTAGACTCTAGGTAAAGTAGGTGGCTTGTGTCAAGTAGGTAAGTAATACTAGTTGTATTCAACTGCATTTGGTAAGACTGGAAAGCAAAAGGATAATCTACTGCAAGTTCCATTCATTCATAAGAAAAACCAATTAATTACTGTTTTAATAACACACAAATTACCATGTAGTAAATCAGTAGCAAATAAACATTCTGTACTTTTATAACTCACAATACTATGTGACAATCGTTTCTAGACGAGTATTGGGGGAATTTCACGAATATTATACCTATTGGATTCGCGCCTGAATGGACTAGTCTCTGCGGCGCCTAAGGGTAACATTTGAGCAATGTTATGTAGTGCCGATACGTTTTTCTGCGAATTCGAGTAGGAACTGGGTTTGAACTCGCAGAAAGAGGGTATTTTATGTAAATAATGTTCAGTTTGGAGAATGAAAAGACTGGAAAGATTTCAAATGTAAAATTTCTTGTTTTCTGGATTTGATGTTTGTTTGTTTGTAGCGGCACCGACGCCGCCACTTACAAACTAATGACATGACGTCACACAAATCCTGCATCGCGCAAGTAAAGTTTTCGGCGCGATTTGAACGTATACAACAGTCCGACGATAACCGTTGGGCAGTTGCCCGGACCAGACACAACACCCGTCTGGTCGGAGGATCCTCCCTTTTCTATGGAGGTTTGTGGGACTTTACACCCTGTTCCACATACCTCCAAACTGGTAACCCTCGAACATGAACATCAGCGCAGCCTTCGTACAGAGCTACTTCATCGTGACGTCATCATCACTTCCTCAAGCTTTCGAGCAGCGAGTCACACAGCCAGCCAGTACCCACGGCATCTACGGGGGTATCCTGACCACCAGCATGCAGCGGACGCGCATACCTGGTCATCACCCTCAGCTTCTTTCATCACCGCTCCGACCCACTGGAGCCAGCAGCACTGTCCCGACTCACTGGGACACATCATCACCGCTCCGACTACTGGATCCAGCAAAACTATCCCGACTCACTGGGATATCATCACCCCGACTCACTGGGGCACAACCGCATACAGTTCCGACTCACCGCGAACTCTGCGACTTCCGGTTCCGACTCACGGGAACCAACCTTCCACTGGCCAGGCACGCATCACAAGATGTACGGACGACTCAACCTGCTATCGACCTCCGGTCTCCGGAGGGGAGTGATGTAGCGGCACCGACGCCGCCACTTACAAACTAATGACATGACGTCACACAAATCCTGCGTCGCGCAAGCAAAGTTTTCGGCGCGATTTGAACGTATACAACAGTCCGACGCACACAACACGCAACACGTTTTTAATTTTTATACGAGTAACGTTGACAACGTAAATAACGCCCTACGGCAGGTCTAAAATTGGATCACTGCAAATAATTTACTTTTAAATGGTTACAAGACTAAGAGCGTAAAATTAGTCTTGCCGAAAAAAGTTCTGATGGTAACAATATATTAAACACGGCGAAGCTAGAATTCGTTGATAAAATAATTTCCTGGGAATCACGCTAGACTTAAGGATATGGTCCTTATTTAATATCTCTTGCAGGGCTAAGTTTGGCAGCTTATGCTGTTAGAAAAATTCTTCAATTTAATGATGAAGATACCGCGAGGTGGATCTATATTAGTTGCTTTCATAGTATAATGTCATACGGCATCTTATTATGGGGATGTGCTGCAGACATCATCGAGTCGATTTTTATACTGAAAAAAACAGCTATCAGAGCGATATACGAAGCCTTGTCAATATAATTATTTATGAAAATATCGTGTAAGTGAGAAATAATTTACATATTTTAGTAAAAACGGAGACAGATATAATTATATGTTACTAGAAATAGGGACCAATTAGTTCAACCAGGTAACTGTTTAGCATTAAATATATTGAGATCTACTTAATCCTAGAAAATTAGATTAGAGCAAACTTAAAATTAAAAATGTTTTTGACTCCTGCTGTCAGCTGAAGGAGCTATCAGTGGTTTGTCAGACATTAATTATTGTACCTTATTATTGGCCCATGTATAGATATTTGATAGTGTAATACGCCCTACCCCACAATAATTTGACGTTTATGTCAAACCAAACCATCATAAAACTCATCAGTCACAACCATCCAAAGAGTGTCAAACTTATCTGAACTCCACCAACTAATCTTCAAAACTTTTATCGCAACGTTTCTGTGATCAAAAGTTAAGATCATTTTCTTTGTTTTCCACAAAATCTGACAAATAAACATTGAGGCCAAGATGTTGCCAAGTTCTGACAACAAATTTCCAATTGTTTACCAAGTCGGGCAGTCTGTGGAGGTATTAAAAGTTTTCTGCTTGTCACGGGATTGCCAAGTTGATAAATAACAAGGTCTGAAGAAGAGGAATTGAAGGTGTTCAATTTTGGGAAGATTAATTATTCTTTTTCAGTTTTTTTGGTGACTAGAAAATACCTCATTGAGGCCTTGACTTGAATTAGTTTTGGCGTCGTATCTCAAAGCTGCCCTCCTATATGTATTGACATGTGATAGTACGTGGCAGCTTTGACAAATTTGAAAATGAGTCATCATGATTTTACTGTGTAGAAAGAGCTCTAGCCTTAATAATAACAGCCACATGGGTCAATCCTTGAGGTGAACAGCGCTTGCTGAAATTTCCCTTTGTGTCTCGGAGACATGCCGTCTCGGCTATCATTTGTACATCTTTGACAATCGTTATGGTTAGTCGAAAACCAGGCAATCTGACACAAGCCTATCCACGGGATACCCAGTTACTGGGTTGTGGATTTCATATAGGCAGTCACTCCATGTAAAATGCAGTTGCAACCAGTTGGAAGCCTACCCCAACATACTTATGAAAAGCCTAGGTAGATTCATATTGATGTGAATCATTTGTCTACTTTAAATTTTTTAATTAATAAGTGGATGGAAATCTATAGTATAATATAATAAAGCGAAAGAGTTTGATTGTTTGTTTTTTTGTTTGTGCGCTAATCTCCGGAAATTCCAGTCGGTAATTATTTTGGTATAATAATATGATAGCCACATTTATGAGAAAGGCTATAGGCTATATAGCACTACGCTAAAGTTCTTGATTAGCCTTAAGTATTAATTTCAGTATAGTAAGTCGGAAGAAAAAGCGCTGTCGAACTGCTTTATCGTTGTGCATTGATCCCAGTGGCTAATTATAGGTAAGTACCATGTACTATAAAGATATTGGTTTTTAGTAGATCTAAAAAAACGTCCGCGAAGCCGTGGGGCACAACCAATCCTTTTATAAAATTAACAAATTACAGTGAAAACAGAATAAAGCAAGCAAGTGCTAAAGCTAACTAATTACTAAGAGTTGACGCAGACAGTGTTCAGCTTCAGACGATGTAAAGTCGCAGTTTCTAACAACTAATTTTAGAAAGATGGAAACGTTGTTCGAAGCTTTCATGTGTTTCATATTTTAAAATTTTCCTATTTAAACTTTTGGATTAAACAGACAGACAGACAGACAGTCCGAAGGAAGGAAGCTTACCAATGAGGCTTTCATGCCAGACCCTGTCAAAAGCCTTCAAGATGTCGAGGGAGACGGCTAGCGCTTCCCCGTGTCGCGCAACATCAGTATTCAGATGCAAAGATCAAAAAGGAAGCCAACATTTTTGCCTCCTCCTCAGCGGAGTGGGCCAATGACCCGTCAGGTTTCAGCAGTGGTGGTAGTGAGAGGCGACAGAAATTTGATTCGACCGACTTAGCCAAGGACCAAAACACTTTGCTACCCGCTGGGTATGAAGCAAGTTTGTTCCCGATTCTGCTAATGTGGTGAAACCGTGCTCTTTGCATCACCTTTTTGCAGGACTTGGCAGCCGTGTTAAAGGCTCTCTTCTTCATTCGTCATTTGCCTAGCGCGTTCGAGCGTAGACCCGTGCCTGGTAGGCCTTGTGTTTAACCGCGTTGGCGTGGTTACACTCGGCTCTAAACCATGGTAGGTCTACGTTAGACATTGCTACGTCAGAGAATGGAATATAGTACTCCATCCGCCGACGCAACACATCAGTCACAGCGTCAGCGCATGACGATAGATCGTCCCAAGAGAAGCAAGTAGGCTGCCTAGGATAGCATTTGCTTCTAGATCCCTGACCAGCAGCGAAAATAAATATATAAAAATAAATAAATACAGTCAAATCGATAAAGAGGCGACAGCTATTTTCTGAGGTTTAAAGACATTTTTTCACTATTGTTACGGCCGGCAATTCACCTTAATCACAGACCATAAACCCCTACAGTAGAAATAATCCCTACAAAAACTACGACGAGCGCATTCTGTATTCAGAAACTAGACGATTTATTACGATTAATTTGGATTACCCTATACGCTGGTGTCGGATAATGGAAGACAATTTGTCTCTAGAATTCCAGACGTTCTTAACTAGCAATGGCATTGTTCACAAAACGATCGCACCTTACCATCCCGCAACTAATGGACAAGCTGAAAGATTTGTTCAGACGGTTAAGAAATCACTGCACAAATTAGAGGGGAAGAGTGGTGGGATACTGCACAAGGTTCGTACAGTTAAAAGTCTCCTCCGGGCTACGACAGTCATCTCAGGCCACTCGCCCTACATGCTCATGTTCGGAAGAGAGGTAAGAAGAGAAGGGGTGAGAGAATTTGCAATCGGAAGGAGAGTGCAAGCTCGCAATTACTCTGTATCAGGAAGGAAGTGAGAGTTTGGTACAGTGACCCGCCGACTGGGAAACCTCCACTATGAGATAGAGATCGACAGCGGACGCACATGGATGCGCCACCTCGACCAGCTGCTCCCAGCGCCTCTGATTCCTAGGAGTCACGGCGGAGGCGTGTCATGGACTAAATACGTGTTGCTTGGTTACCGTTGTTGTCTAGAGTTATGTCATTGAATATAATACTGCTAACAAGAAATAATATTATGGTTTAATTCATATATAATAGATCCAATTTTTTACCTCTCAGGTCTATCCACACATATCAGGGCCGTGCCCGGGACGTGCACGGGACGTGGACAGACCGTGCCCTGTTATGTGTGGATAGAGCTTTAACAGTCAGTTAAGAGTTTGGTCCTATTATAAAACCATCTTTAGGCATTGGCACTGCCGATAATATTTGAAAACAACAGCAAAAAATGGAACAATTATGAATTAACATAATTAAAAAAGATTTTTAACAATAAAATCAAATCGACTTCCAAAACAAAACACTACAAAGCCAAAAATGGAGGAATGGAGTTTCTTGTGCGTTCTTCTCCATAACAAGCTACTTTCCGAATGCACGGTAGAGTCAATTTTTATTACTTGTACATTTTTAATTTAGATTTAATAATGTTTGACGTTCAAAAGTGCCGCTTATTGGCCTAGTTGAAATAAATATATTTGACTTTGACTTTGAATAACTTTCTTTTCCTGAGTCGGTGTCTTTGGTACCTATTGTTTTCCATTTTTCTACACCGACTTCGGAAAAGAAAGTAATTTTTCGCTTTGTAGTGTTTTGTTTTGTAAGTCGGTTTGAATCTCTTTTTAGTTTTGGTTTCGGTTCTCCAAATACCATCAAAATCATTTATAGCCAAAGTAAATCTCATGACGATTCCAATAAGCCCAAACACGACTAGGATCCATTATTTTATTTCGGAGTTCCAGTGCCTACCATCCGGCTTCATCATCAGATCAGTTCGATGTTACCATTTTCATCAGTATCATTTATTTATATCTATTTATAGTATTTGCTTCATCGTAGTCAGTTAGCTATTCGATATATCTTATACCCGTGACATACTTAGCATTAAGGAGTTCCAGTGGCCATCTGTGGTCTTCTTCATCAGTTCCTTTTCACCAAATGATTCTTTCTGAGTGTAAATAATTGCATTGTTGATAAAAATACCAAAATCTCTATATGTATGCCTACAATACCTAAATAGGTATTGTAGGCATACATATAGAGATTACATACATACATACACACATACATTACATACACTACATTACACATACATACACATATTACATTTACATATTAGATTGGTATTGTAGGTGGTATGGTAGGTGTTGTAATGTCCCGCGATTTCTCTAGGATGCCATTATTAGATCCTGGTTTCTATATCACGGTACCACCCTTGGGATATCTCCTTTCCAGCAATTAAAAAAAAAACAAAATCGGTTGATAAACGACGAAGTTATCCGCGAACACATATGAAAAAGAAATACATAAATACTTTCGAATCGAGAAACCTCTTTCTTTTTTTAAGTCAGTTAAAAAAGAAGTACGTGTGCAAAGAAAACATCCACATATTCATAGAAAATAAGATCACTTCAGTTCTAATGCAACATTTTGAAGTCCCACATGCAGGACATTTTAATGAGCTCTATTTTCAGCAAGAACTGGAAATGCACAGCTAAAATTCACAGTGAAATGTGTAACATATTTCAATTTGTATGAAACCGCTGCTGAAATCTGCAATTTGCAGTGTATTCCTACACTGAGAATTGCAGATGCTCGTAAATTTTGTCTTTAATATTTTATTTTTCAGTTATATTTTGTAATTATTCATAGAAATAGAAAACTGCTGCACAATTTAATGATGCAAAGACTTTTCCAGAAGTATTGTGTTTTATACAATGTGTAGTAATAATTTTAAGTAAAATTTACATACTTGGCATATTTAAAGAGTTTTTCATAAACTTGAAAAGACGAATAAGAAGAATTGCAATATTTCAAGAGCGATATTATCTCTCTAGCAGGATTCAGTCTCCACGAAAAGTAGACCAAAACATGACAGCTGTTCCTTACGAATTTACAATATCGGTAATACTCTTGGGTCGATCCAATATAAAATATTGATATTCCGTCACATCTAGTTAGTCCCAGGCCTATACCCGACCTCAACATAGTTTAGAAAATACGCCTACCCCTTTCCATCACCGGACAACTTGATGTACGGCAATACGCCACCGGTACATGGTGGACATCCTACCCATACGTACAAAGCGTTTTGCGAATACTTTCATTGTACGCACAGCTAAGGATTGGAATTCCCTGCCGGCGTCTTTTTTTCCTGATAGCTTAGATAGGTTACTTCTAGGCAAGCGTGCTTCACCGTCGACCACATCATCGCTTACCATCAGGCGAAATAGTGGTCAAACGCGAGCGTACCGATAAATAAAAAATAAAAAAAAATACTCGTCGCAACAAAACTGCCAACCTTCCCAAATCAGATGGTAGCCTGGTACATTGATAAAAGTTACCCTGTATATAACAAAAAAGGGTGCCCACAAAATATTCCGTTTCCCTCGACACCAGGTGTACAATAAGGCAATCTAACCTCCGCTAACTTATGGTGCCCTGGTCCATTTGTCTTGCCTTTCAAGTTTTAATAAAAACTCGGCCAACCTAAAGGGAATTGTTTAATTAAGTTTTGATAGTCTATGGACGATATTTCATTTGATTAAATTGTTGAGTTGAAAGCTGGGTTTTTGCTTGAAGAAAAGTAAAAAAGAAAAGCGTTTAAACTTGCGTTTTTGGCGACAGAAACTACGGCGTTTCAATAGAATTAAACATCAAATCAATCGGTTTTGTTACCAATGCTCTTCAATAATATCATATTTTAGGAAGAAATTATGTATTGTGGGTATCATAGAACTGTCTATGAATGTATGTGTAAGTAGCCAAAGTCTATATATTGAATGGTTTGCTAATAAATACCAGTATTATACATCAATTCGTGTACTCAATTACACCTATCCCTACTTGGCGACCCTAACTTCGGGCAAGCCGCGCGTAATGGTCGTGTCGCGTTACGACTGGCTTCATTATTAATTGGTGCGAAATTATACAACAAAGGAAAATGTATCCATCATACCAGACCAAAGAAGAGGTTTTTCTTTCTCATAACGCAGCTAGTGCTGGAAATTGAAATTGGGACGCATTTGAACATCCAGACTATTATGACCACAATTATTATCTGCTTCATGGGTGCAGTGCTTCTATACTTGGGATTTAAGGCATATAAAAAATGCCTTACTCGTTGGATGCGGCAGGAGATCAGCCACCAGGCGTTCAGGGGCATGCGATTGTCCGGACGAGGTCGCGGCCTGACCACTCCGAAAGTAGCAGAAAGTGAATAACAGTGTAAATCAGTGAACTAATGAGTGCGATCAAAGTGCGAAATAAGTGATTGTGAACGTAAGATATTCGGGAAAAAATTGAGGTGAAATGTACTGTTATTTAGTGACTGTGAGACAAATTCTAAACTATTCATTGTCGTCGAAATCAAAATGATTAAAATAGTGTCTTATGGATAAGGAATTTGATAACATATATAATAAGTTACGGAGAATACGTACGTATTTAATTAAAATAGGTCCTAAGCGAAGAGTAGTATCTAAGGTACGTAGTAGAAAATTAAAAGAATCGATAAATTTATTTTATTCATTTAAAAATTATTGTAAAGAAATAGAAGCTAATATAAAAGAATTCAAAAATGAGGAGTTAATAATAATAAATGAGTATCGTTATAAGATAGATGAATTTTTCATAGGAATTAATGACGAATGAAAAAAATTGCCAAATTTGATCTTAAGATAGCACTGAATTAGTTGCCCGTCATGACAAGTGACGAGTTAATTATTAAGCAGTTAATCTATGGGATCCTGACATTTACCGACACATTTTGTGATTGCGTGTTTATATGGAGGCTTTTTACCGGTGCACTGCATGTTTTTCGTTTGCTCAACGCGCACAAGGCCAAATATGTCGCTAGTATATAAACGCAAACGATTGGTATAAATATGTAGAATATCTGCCATTTACGTTAGGAACTTATTTGGTACGGAAACAAGCTAAAGATTTGATGTCTCCACTATTACTACACTGAATAATATAAGTCTTATTACTTTAGAGTGAGAGTTACAGGGGTTCTTTCCATTTATCTCTTAGGAAGAAAAGGGAATGAATTATGAAGATGAAGAAAGGGATGTAATTATTTCCATTCCCATTTAAAGCCATTTAGGCTTTAAATGGGAATGAAACAGAATTTTGTAAAATTAAATGTACAAGAAGAGAGAGGCCTATACTCAGCAGTGGGCGAAGTCGGGCTATGGATGATGATGATGAACTGCCGCAGTAATAATGATTTCGCGAATTCAAAACCGGCACGGTAAAATTAAAACGAAGTAAAACAATATTTTTCTTTCAATTTATTTTTAATGATTTACTTTTTGGCGGTTCACTACGGTATTATCTTGTTATGCCGTAGGTACGCGATCGGCATAAAAAGTTATAAAATAGTAGTCGTAAGACTTGCTATAACATAATCTCTATCGTGCATGCCCTTGTTGGTACGGCCTCTTTCCATGGTTCATGCCGCATGGAGGTTTGTGATACGGGGTGTAAGATCCTGCAAAATCCATTAAAAGGGTGGATCCTCCAACCTGTCTGGTGTTTTGCCTGGTGGAAGCGCACTGGTTTGTGTCGGGCTGATCACATCGCGTGGAAAACTTTGATACCGAAATGTACGATTCCGGTGACGTCAGGTCTTTTTGAAGTTCGTATATATTAACTACTGTCGATTACTGTGCTTTGGTCGTCTTTGACATAGGATCCGATATCAGCTTATCCGAGAATGAACCGGTTGAGCTTGGGAGAGGCCTATAGTTACACACCTGAGTTGAACGTTCATCATTTTACGATCTAGTTAATTTGATTTATGATTTCCAACCAGAAGGCCACATTGCTGACCATCTTCAACAAACTTTGGTACCAGTGGTAAACCGGCTTCATTGTCAGCTGTTCTACGCTAAACCGAAACATCTCACGCATAGGATGCTGTGCGCTGGCGGACGTGGCAAGGATTCTTGTACAGTAAGGAATTTATTACTCTCTGCCATTCACCCTTTACAAAATCCTAGTTTTTAAATCGAGGAACCCGTGATTAATTCTCATGAAGTCTTTGATGGATTAAGTTATAGTCTAAGAAAAGAGTTAGTTGTTGAATACAAAACATTAACAGCAAAACTGAATGAATAACCTTACATGAACAGGGAAAGCTAAGCTGGCGAAACGAGTGTTAATTACATAGAATCCTCTAACTAGCCTAGGCTAACTCTTCCTGTAATACAAGCGTGTCAATCAATTTCCCTAATCTCTTAGATTGGTTTTAGATTTGCCAGATTCGGCTTTAAATTGCTTTTACTTACAACTTTACTACTTTCATAGTCTTACCTTACGATTTGGCTGTACTTAGCATTTACTCCTTGTAAGGTGTTAAATTAATTTTCAAAAAGCAGTTGATTGAATAAGTCTGGAGGCAGCCGATCTTGAAGTAATTTAGGCCATTTACGGTCCCCCTGTCACTTCATCACAACATACTCGTATTATAAAACAAAGTCCCCGGCCGCGTCTGTCTGTCTGTTCGCGATTAACTCAAAATCTACTAAACGGATTTTCAAGCGGTTTTCACTAATTGAAAGAGTGAGAAACCAGAAAGGTTTGGTTATATAATTTGTCACAGGCGAAGCCGGGGTAGGTTGCTAGTTGTAGATAAAGACGGAAGGTGGCTTTTGTTGAGAATAAGTCCAACTTGCCCCAAAAACTTAACTCAGAGTTAGTCAGTAGCTATCACGAGGTTAAATTAAAATATGTCATTCAAAATGGGCTCGTGTTAGCTTGAGTGAGATAACTCGTAGTGGCACAAGCGGGCCTCAGAGGGCATAATATAACTAGGTATATTCCTTTTATTTACAGGGCGACAGTGGAGGTCCTCTGACATGGAACAACGTGCAAGTAGGCATAATATCTTTCGGTTCTGGCTGTGGAGTAGTCCCTGGGGTGTACACCAAGATCTCTGTCATGAAATCATGGATCGAGGACACCGTCAAACATCATCATGAGAAAGAAAAGAAGAGTCAAAAAACTAAAAGACTGAAGAGTCAAACACCTAAACAGGAAAAGAGTTCGATAACTGGAAAAATCTTTAAGCGTGCTCTGCAGTAGAGATTTTTTGTGAATTGTATTTAAGCCCACATTTTTAATAAATGCTACAGAAGGATGTTGTTTTTTTTATTTGATCATTTACGATCTTTTACGATACAATCGCGATTTTATGTAAAAGACTGATAAACACATTACCCTCCTTCGGCAGTCGGGTAAAAAGTAAAGACATGGCCGCTCGAACTTTTGCTTATACGCGTTCACCATACATTCTACATTTTTTACGTCTTGTACATACACGACCGCTCTCGAAGATAGCCTTCCTCGTGGCGTGTTCACTTTGGCGAACATAAATATGATCTAAGTACCTATGACGATACTGTGACGTCACAAAAACGCGCGGTCGTCACTGTAATTACTATGCTTTAATGACATGGCCGCTCGAACTTTTGCTTATACGCGTTCACCATACATTCTACATTCTTAATGTCTTGTACATTGTGGTATTCATTCCACATCTCTTAGTCTACTTACGTTTTATAACACACTTTATAAACCTCACCTTCAAATCTTTTGATATTGTATCAACTCATATGACTCATTTTTATGTATTCTTTGTACTGTTTGCACCTGAAAAGCATACTTTTAGTTATCTATCATTGTTTTTTTTTTTTTTTTTATTTGTCGGTAGGCTCGCGTTTGACCACTATCTCACCTAATGTTAAGCGATGATGTGGTCGACGGTGAAGCACGCTTGCCTAGAAGTAACCTATTCACTCTTGACTTAAAGACCCCAAGGTTGTAGATATCAGGAAACAAAGACGCTGGCAGGGAATTCCACTCCTTAGCTGTGCGTACAATGAAAGTATTCGCAAAACGCTTAGTACGTATGGGTGGGATGTCCACCATGTACCGGTGGCGCATTGCCGTACGTCTAGTTGTCCGGTGATGGAAAGGGCTAGGCGGAATCAAATTGTGCAGTTCCATCGCACACTCCCCGAAATGTAACCGATAAAAAACCGACAGACTGGCCACTTGGCGTCGATGTTCAAGGCTTTGAGGAGGAGCTTTGAGGCGACCAGTGCATCGTTGCCGATAAGCCTCTTGGCCCGTTTGTCAATCGACTCAAGTGCATCAAAGTCAAAGTCAAAGTCAAATATATTTATTTCAACTAGGCCAATAAGCGGCACTTTTGAACGTCAAACATTAAATCTAAATTAAAAATGTACAAGTAATAAAAATTGATTCTACCGTGCATTCGGAAAGTAGCTTGTTATGGAGAAGAACGCACAAGAAACTCCATACTTACTCTTTTTAAAATGTTTTACAATGTTTACTTATGTACATACATTAATAAATTCATATATGTGAGGACGATGCACCCAAAAATAGCACTACACACTATACTACGTACAGGTATAAAGTAATAAAAGCACTAACAGGTAAATTCATTAATTTGATAAATAGGAACATGGTTCTCACATACTTACAAATATTTCAAACATAGGTAAAATACCTAATTCAACAACAACGGAACCGTGTGTGAGTCAAATTCTGGAAAATATAAAAAATAACATAAAAATACAATAACTACGAATAGGAATACAAATTAGCAAATTTGATTATGTCCACACCAAAGATTGCCCTACGGAGCGGGACCAACATGTTGCCAAGCATTCTTATCTTGAATATAATCATCTAATTTGTAATATGCTTGTTTACAAAGTGTGCTTTTAACTAAAGTTTTAAATTTACTTTCATTTAGTTTTAATATATCACAAGGTATTTTGTTATAGAATTTAACACAGTACCCCATGAAAGATGAGTGTACTTTTGCTAGTCTATAAGATGGTTGATCTAACTTATCTTTATTTCTCGTATTACAATTGTGTCTATCACTGACCTTACTAAAGAGATGTATATTTTTCCTTACATACATAATATTTTCATAAATGAATTGGCAAGAAACTGTCATAATATTAATATTTTTAAATAGCTCCCTAAGAGATTCTCGGTGACTTAAATTATATATGGCTCTGATAGCTCTCTTTTGCAATATAAATATGGATTCAATGTCAGCCGCTCGGCCCCACAATAAAATACCGTATGACATAATGCTGTGAAAGTAACTAAAATAGACCAAGCGCGCGGTCTCCACATCCGTCAACTGTCTTATCTTTCTAACAGCATAAGCGGCCGAGCTCAGCCGACCCGCAAGAGATTTTATGTGAGAACTCCATTGCAATTTGTCGTCTAGAGTGATTCCCAGGAAAACCGTTTGATTTACAAAGTCCAGCTTTTCGCCATTCAATATGATGTCGCATTCGCTACTTCTAACATTCGGCAATGTGAATCTAATACATTTGGTTTTTTTTTCATTTAGTACCAAATTGTTTGCCGTGAACCATTTTTGGACCTGATGAATCGAGTTATTCACATCATCAAGATTTTGTGACCGCCGATCTATTTTAAATATCAAAGATGTGTCATCAGCAAACAACACCATTTTCGGTTGATTTTGTAGTAATTGGGGTAAATCGTTAATATAAACTAAAAAGAGGAATGGACCCAATATCGAACCTTGAGGAACACCCATCGTCATTTCAGACCCCAATGAGTTTACGCCGTTTACCTGAACTTTAACTTGTCTGGCTTTTAAATATGATCTAAGTAACCCAAGGGCTGTATGTCTAATTCCATAGTGCTCGAGCTTCAACAATAGTGTCTCATGGTTAACGCAATCGAACGCCTTCGAGAGGTCGCAAAAGATTCCAATGGCGTCTTGCGCTTCCTCCCAGGCGTTAAAGATGTTCTTTATTAGGGTGACACCGGCGTCAGTTGTGCAACGCCCTTTGGTAAAACCGTACTGTTGATCATAAAAGATAGAATGTTTGTTAAAATGACGCAACAATTGGTTGAGCATTAACTTTTCGAAGACCTTACTGAGAACCGGCAGTATTGACACTGGCCTATAATTATTGGCTTCTTTGCTATCCCCGGATTTAAACAATGGAACTACTTTACTGTGTTTCATGAGGTCCGGAAAAACTCCTTGATCGACACTAGTATTAAATATGAAAGCTAAATAGGGTGCAACAGTTTCAATGATTGGTTTACACACTTTTACAGATAGTCCCCAAAGATCTTCTGTTGATTTAATTTTAAGATCTTTAAAAGCTTTTAAAATAGCCTGGGGATTTGTATGTTGAAACTTGAACTCCGATGGGCACGCATTTACGTTCTTTCTTAGTAAAGCAGCAGAGAGTGTGGGTGAGGAGTTTAAGGCTGCTGTAGTTTTAAGAGGAATATTAACAAAAAAGTTTTCAAATTCCTGAGCTACCTCTATATCTGAGGATATGGGGCCATGTGCAGTCGCTAAATTAAATTCAATATTACGCTGTTTTTTCCTACCTGTTTCATTATTTATTATTTTCCAGGTAGTTTTTATTTTATCGTCTGCTGATTTTATTTTATTGCTAATATACAGCGCTTTAGCTATTTTGCATGCAATTTTAAAAGTTTTTGAATATTTCGCAACATACTTATCAAAACTTGTATTATTCATATGTTGCTTTAGGCCATAAAGTTCATATAGCTTTTCCCTACTTTTACGAATGCCTGGAGTCGCCCAATCGCTAAATACGAACTTGGTGTAAATACTTTTCGCTTTCAGTGGAAAAGTGTCATTAAATTGCATGTTGAGTACTTTAAAAAACTCGGCATAGAACTCATTTGGGTCATCTATATTAAAAAAGTTTTGAACACATAATTGACTAGTCAAGGTTTTATTAAATTTTTCTAAATTTTTACTTGTAATTGGTCTAAATTTTATTTGCATTTTTTGCAAAGGTATGTAGGTGCTAAACGTTATTGTTTGCCCACTGTGATCAGATGTTAATTTATTTACAATTTCTTTATTTAGGTAATCACAATTACAAAAAACGTTATCTATGCAAGTCGCAGAAGAAGCTGTCACTCTCAATATTGTTTTACATTCCTTTTCATTTTGTACACATGTCTTTTCCGGAAAAGCCAACATTGGTGGAGACAAGTCACCTTGTAGCTGGGGAGGTGGTGGGTAGTTGACACAGCTGCAAGAGGAATTAGTCAGAGACTCATACCTCTCTGCATTGTGCCTCACCAAGTCCAACAATTCCCCAGCCTCAATCAAGCGCTCACTCAATTGCTGTTGTGAAATTTCATATTTCTCAAAAATATTCTTCAGTAAACTCTCCTTGTATAATAAATCTTTTTGGAGGCACTGTGTATCTTTATCATACTTTTGCCTACAATTATCTAGCTCACCCATGCAGGTATTTAGTCTACTAGTTAGGTTAACACGTTCCTTTCTAAGAGAAATATTTAATTTTAGGAGATTTTGTTTTTTGGTTGCTCTCCGTGAACGTTTCATATTTTTATTTTATTTTAATATATTTCTTTAATTTATTATGACTCATGACAATAGGACATAATGGTCTAGTGTCATCACCAGTCAAATCTATTATAAAATCTGGCTCACACACTGATTCCGACTGAATGCTGCCAACCAACTCACTAAATAAACTATTAGTGTTATTAAACTGCTCACTGACTCTAATAGACTCTGCGTAAGATAGTGCCTTATGGGCATCACACAATGCTTGTTCAAGTTCAGAAACACGGTTTAAAGTTAGTTCATACGCGTCATTGCACTTCTGATATAATGCCGCTTGGTGCTTAAGTGCCCGGTGTTGTTCGGCTAAGTCAAGGTGCTGAATGTGTAGCTCAGCTAGCTCATTCTTGAGGAAGGTGTTTTTATGAACCACCTTTTCAACTTCCACCTCACTGTCTGCAATTTCTTGAAGCAGTTTCTTATTCAGTGATTTGGAATCTTGCAGCTCATTCAGTGAAGCTCTCAATTTTGCTTCCAGCTCCTTCATTGTAGCGCTGCGGGTCATCATTTTCCTTAATTATCTGAAATGTGTAGAATTTAAACTAAATAACAGTGCAGTAGTTTTCTAATATTAGATAGGAGGTAGTTCAGAAAAAATAAATAATAAAAAAAATACTAAAGAAAAAGTTTAAAAGTTAATAATGTTAAGAAAGTATAGCTGTTACAGATAGATAAGTTTAAGACTTAAATGGAAAATTTAAATAAGTAAAAACAATAGAAAGAACTATGGAAAACACTGCTTAGAGTTTACTAAATTACAGGCTACAATTAAAACCTTTATTTATTAAATTTTTTGACAATTTCTAGGTAAGATCTTAATAGAAACCTACAACGATTATTTTGTGCAGTATATTATGTAGTGTTTATTTATTGTCTGGGCTAATGTTATTGTCGTCAATTCTGCTTCCACAAATTGTCAAGCAAAAGGAGACATAAACCGTGCCAGTGTGTGATGAACGTAGCTCAGATAACTGAGCAGTATTCTGTGATGTTGTGCAGTCTGTAGAATTAGTTAAAATTAATTAAGACAAAAATACTCCCAGGGAATGATGATTTTTTTTCAAATCCGTCACCGTTGATGCGATCAGTTGACAGCTGATCTTGTTTTCTTGTTTTAAATAGTTTTCCGACAGCGAAACACAGTACAACTACTGGAAATTACACTCACTATTGAGTTTAGACTATTGAGCACTAATTAAGCCTAATTAAAACACTTTTAATAATTTATTTTAAATAAAACCTATAGAGCGGTTTTTTTTTGACGACCGGCTACCAGTGTTGCCACTGTAAGTTATTGAAGAGTTATCAAGTTGATATTTGGCAGATCCATCCCAGAGGTGAGAGCAGTACTCCATGCATGACCGAAGTTGTGCTTTATACAATTTGAGCAGCTGTTCAGGCGTGAAGTACCGTCTCACCTTTGCAAGGATCCCCAACTTATTTGCCAGCCAACTAAGCCTTTGCCTCAATGAATGGACCAAAATTGAGGGTCGATGTTAACGTAACACCAAGAATGTCGAGATGGTCCGTTATCGGCACGGTTACACCACGGAAAGATGGAGCCGGGTGGAATGGGCTCTTTTTTGCGGCAAAAAGACATGCCTGGGTCTTAGCAGCATTGAAACTGACTAGATTGGCATCGCCCCATTCGGAGACTGCCTCCAAAGACAGGTTCAAGCGCTCAACCATGGCCTCCCGGAGAGACCGGATCTCAGGCCCAGTAGCCCGTGCGCTGGACACGTATCTCTCAGCAACCGTGCTGTCGTCTGCGTACCCAAAGGTACCGGGTTTTAGCAGGTCATTAATGTGCAGCAAAAACAGTGTAGCCAAGAGCACCGACCCCTGAGGGACACCGGCGTTAATACTTAACTGACCGGACGAGCACCTATCGATAACCACTCGGTTGGACCGATCCCTCAGGAAGTCAGCAATCCAGTCACATAGACCACTAGGCAGACCGAAGGAAGGAAGTTTACCAATAAGGCTCTCATGCCAGACCCTGTCGAAAGCCTTCGAGATGTCAAGGGAGACAGCAAGCGCCTCCACGTGCCTCTCGATGGCCTCACTCCAGACGTGAATGGCATACGCTAGAAGATCCCCAGTTGACCGATTTCGACGGAAGCCCTATTGGCGGTCACTGAGGATGTCGTTATCTTCTAGGTATGCCAGTAGCTTACTGTTAAGCACACATTCCATACTCTTACAGAGGATGGACGTTACCGAGATGGGTCTGTAGTTGGCCGGGTCAGCCCGACTACCCTTTTTGGGCACGGGCTGAACGTTAGCTTGCTTCCAAGCCTTCGGCACCTTTCCAGTCACTATCGAAAGGCGATATAGGCGTGTCAAGATCGGAGACAATTCAGGCGCACAAGTTCTTAGTACAATTGCCGGTATCCCGTCGGGGCCACTGGCTTTGTTCACGTCGAGGTTACGCCACACCCTACAGACCTCCCTCTGATGGATGCGAATATCCGACATACTCGTCCCACATCCAACAGGAGACGGAGGGGGCCGCGCGCCATCAGAGTTCAGACGCGAAGATTCCGCAAAAAGGGAGGCAAACAAGTTTGTCTTGTCCTCGGCGGAGTGGGCCAGTGACCCATCGGGCCTCAGCAATGGTGGTAGTGAGGGACGACAGAAGTTCGATTCGTACAACTTAGCCAGAGACCAAAACGCTTTACTACCTGCTGGGTAAGAAGCAAGTTTGGTCCCGATTCTGCTAATATGGTCAAAACGTGCCCTTCGCATCGCCTTTTTGCAGGACTGGGCAGCCCTGTTGAAGGCTCTCTTCTTCTAAGTTATATCATTTGCTTTATGCACTCGAGCGTCGACCCATGCCAGGTAAGCCTTGTGCTTAACCGCATTTGCGCGGTTGCACTCGGCACCAAACCATGGTCAGTCTGCGCTGGACAGCGCTACGTCAGAGAATGGAATATAGTACTCCATCCCCTGGCGCAACACATCTGTCACGGCGTCAGCGCATGACGATGGATCATCCGAAGAGAAGCAAGTGGGCCGCCAAGGATAGCATGCGAAGAAAGATCGCATCCCATCCCAATCTGCTGACCTGTACCGCCAAAACTGCCGGGTGCCTCTCGGGCTGGGATCGGGCGGGGAGTAGACGGATACAGACTTCACCAGACAGTGGTCGGAACTACCCAAAGGTGATGATATCGACACTGAGTATCGGTCTGGATCTGTTGTCAGCAGAAGGTCCAAGCAATTGGCCGTGTGCGAATCAACATCCGGCACCCTCGTAGCCCCCTGCACCAGCTGGGTAAGATTAGGCGCTAGCAGAGATTAGCTAGAGATTTCGCATCTCTCGTCCAGCATGGTCAGTGCACTGGTATGGGAAGAGCCACTCCTGATGGTGGGCATTAAAGTCCCCCAGTAACACTAATTGGGCGGAAGGGTACCGTTGCTGGGCCACATCAGCCACCTCACTCAGGTACTGTGTGATCCTGGTTGTCTCCAGATCACCGCTATGCGATCGGTAGACACAGGCATAGATAATCTTATCCAGACCTGTGTCCACCAGGGCCCATAGCACTGAGTAGTTAGAGTCTTCAAGGTCACGGAGACGCCGATAGCAGATGTCGTCACGGGCGTACATGCATACACCCGTACGTGGCTTGAATTTGTGCTCCAGGGTAAATCCTGGGTAAGGTAGGTACGCCACGTCCGACGGACATCCGATCTGCGTCTCCGTAAGGAACAAAAGTGCTGGTTTCTCAGTCTCGAGGTAGTGATGGACTGCGACAAGGTTCGAGTGCAGACCTCGGATGATACTGAGGTGCACCTTAAGTGAGAGTGAGTGCTGCCGCTGTTCAGCTTTTTTCTTTTTGTTCCTTGGCATTATAATTGAGTGAAAGGAAGAGGAGGAGAAGGAAGTGAGACGAGGTTCCACGCTGGCAACCTTCAGACACGCGCAAACAGGACGCCATCATTGGGGGACTAGTCTGGAGACTGCGGGGACGCCCGAGCCCCCCCCGGGAATGTCCATCAGGCACTCTCGTCTGGTCGCCAACCAGTACGATGGCGCATCCCGGGATTTTTCGACAGTTGGCGAGGCAGCCTTTCATGTGTGGCTGGCACACTACTTGGGCCCCCAACTACCTGCGGTCGGCCAGCGGCGCACCGTGCCTCAGATCCCGCTACCCTCCGCGACCAGTCTCCCGATAGGCCCATAATTACGCCAGTCAGGCTGGTCTGCCTGCAGTGGAACAATTATCTCGACCCAACTCCTCATGTGGCTACACCGAGCATCGTACCGGAACACGGCTAGGCCGCTTGGCGGTACGTCTTTGCTCGGTGGGTGGTCGCAAGCCTTCGGCCGAAACCTACCATCAGTTAAGTGTCACCTGATTAGCACCACCCGGGGACCACGTGTAGGGTAACAAAAGGGGTACTCACCTACGGACGCGGGTGACTCAGCCCCCAAAACTTATACAAAAACTTAAACTTTACATCCAAAACTTATTTTTACTGCAAATTTGTAAAAATCATAGAGTATTTTTTACTCTGATATTTTTATCTGATATGACATATTATGTCTATTTTATTTTCTTAAGCCATAGACATGTAGACCTTCCTTAAGCTATTTGTACATTATTATAAGGGCAGCGACAGACTGCCCCTCCTGTGTGAACCGTTTTTTATTCGTTCTGGTCTTGATTTCTTAATTGAGATTTGAGTTTGAAATTTAGAAGACATGACAGAACGAGGAAAATACGGACGTCAGCTTTTTAGTTTGGAATCTGGACTGAACGCCGAAAGTCGGTTGACTTCTGAATACTACCAAGTGTACTATTGTATCTGAAAACTCTTTAAAACTATAATATATACGACCTGTGAATGTTATCTAATCTCTGAAGTGCTCCAGTAAATATATTGAGTGGAATACTGAGTATAATTTGTCCGATGCCTTGCCTACCGTATACCGTCGTATCTACGGCGTGTCCGTATAACGCCACAAGATTCCTCAACACTCCTTGCTGCCTGCCTACACACGCGCGCGCAGCCACAGCGCGCCCGCCAGCAGTACGCGCAGGTTGCGCACTGCGTACATCTCGGGCATACCACGTCTTCCTGCCCGTCCAGCTGCCTAACTCAAGCCCTTAGTTTTTTATTTATTTTTCTCAAACATGCTTGGAAATTTGAGCATTATTTTGACAACCTTCTTCGAGATAAATCGAAATTGCTGTACTGGCCAAATACATGCGAGCAGCGGCCGGCAAAAGTTGTATGAAAATCCATATCTGTCGTGTCTAGCGGCCAAATAAATTACATAGTAAACTCATATCTGTCGTGTTATTTAAAAATGGAACGATCTTTTACTCCGAAACATGGCAACCAAGGAGGTAACTTATCAAAGGTTTTATTTAAATTTCGAACAGGCTTGCAAATAGAACGCTGTTTATTGAAAAAGAAACAAAAGAACACTAACGCGGGAACAATTATTGTTGTTCGTCATTGATTTTAACAAAATGAGTTCTAGGTACACCTTAGTTTTAATTTCCGCGCATTATTTGAGAAAAGCACTATACAAGCCTTGGCCGCAACTAGGCATTGATGGACTTACGTATGTGTGCCTCGGCTTCGCCTCGGCCCACATTTACACGTTCGTCCATAAATGCCTCTTTTGCTGGCCGCTGCAGTAATGTACTATAATCTAGGGAGATTAAAGCATCAATGACTTCCAATTTGGACCCCTAGGTATCCGGATTAATATCGTTGCAAAACAAAATCAACAGAAGATGATATTATTTGTTGATGACAAATATTTGATATTTAATATAGATCGGCGGTCACAAACTCTTGATGATGTGAATAATTCTATTCATCAGGCCCAAAATTGGTTAACGGCAAACAATTTGGTAATAAATAAAAAAATTAAACAAATTTATTAGATGCACATTGCCGAATGTTAGAAATAGCGAATGCGACATCATATTGAATGAGTTAAATGAGTCCACGAGAGTCCCTCAGAGAAAAATTTAAAGAGATCGATATACTGACTCTACCTTCTCTTTATATATTGGAATGTATTTTGTATGTCCGCAAAAATCGAGGGCTTTTCAAAACTAGAAGCGATTTCCATAATTTAAATACACGCAGTAAGCATGAAGTTGTAATACCCAAATTCAGATTAACGAAAACTAGCAAGTCTTTTCTTATAAACAGTATACGCTTTTATAACAAGTTGCCAAAGCCAGTTATAGAATTGACCGATGGAAAGTTCAAAAACTACATCAAACGTGTCCTTATTAAAAAAGCATATTACAAAATCAAGGACTACGTTGAAGATAAAAATTTTAGCTCCTTCTGCGCATGCGGCTTCCCTGGTAACTCATAAACGGCACAAATATGTGGATGTCTCTAACTATTCTCAATCTCATTTTTACTTTTTTTCTTTCTTTTAATTAGACTTTTTACAATGATTTCAATAATCTTTATAGCTATGAATAGTTACAGCACTGATAACAACATTTGTGCCACATGTTAAATTTAGTCTTGTTATATATTTTTATTTATTTTTTCCTTTGTATAGTTTCTTTTACTGATTGTTTTGTGAATGTGTGAACATTGTAGGCCTTCTAGATTTCTAGACGCTTGTTAACATTTGTTAACTCTCTCGTTTATACAATTTTTTTTAGTTTCTTAAGACTTATTGTCGGGCCTACGTGGTCCCCCCATATCTAAGCACTAATACTGTAACGTGGAAATATTGTAAAAACAAACCAATTTTTTTAAAAGAGTAACCGTGGAGTTTCTTGCCGGTTCTTCTCCACAGGAAACGACTAACCCGAACCGTGCACCTTTTGTCGACGTTTTATAAGTGCCCATGTAGGCCTATGTGAAATAAAAAACATTTGATTTGATTTGATTTGAATGGAGAAAAGCTGGACTATATAAATCAAACAGTTTGCCTAGGAATCACTCTAGACGACAAATTACGATGAGAGCCTCACATAACATCTCTTGCGGGTCGGCTGAGCTCGGACACTTACGCTTTTACAAAGATAAGACAGTTAACGGATGTAGTTCTTTTTTTAAAGTATTTTATCCGATTACTCAAAGACGCCTGGACTGATTTCAGAAATTCTTCTTTTGTTTGAAAGGCTATGCTTTCCAGGTAGTCCCATCGTCATCAGGTCAAGATCTAATGATAGAAACTAGGAGAAATCGTGGGATCTCCCGAAATATTCTAGGCATACATATATCGATTTTAGTATTTTCATCAATAATGCAATAATTTGCACTCAGAAAGTATCATTTGGTAAACACCGCTATTATAATACCTCGAACGCTCTGAATGAAGTTCACCAACCAACAACGTCGTACTAAGTATTTCTTCAAGCAATTCATATTGTTTCAATATACCCTCATCTTCGGTGATTTTACCGACGAAAATAAAAAGTTCTACCCTCATTCAAATGCAATGCTCAAGATCCAATTAACTAAAGACTTAAACGCAAATCTTCCGTACAACTGAATACATTAGGTCATAATATAAAGTAGTTAATGCAGCGACGAACATTATTTATTATTAAAAGGATAACAAAATTATTATGCTATGGTATTTTATGTTTTTCTATTATTTATAACATTAAACATATAGTTAAGATTTAAAACTTTATTAATATTAAGGCATTTAATTTAAATGAAGAAATATATATTCATAAATTAAGTTTATTAAATTTTAATAATAATAATTTGATTATTATATAATACATCATTTGATATTTTTTTAAGTAAAAAATAATATTTAAAAATGTATAAAATGTGTTTAGAATAATAAATAAAGAAAATAAAATAATATTATTTTTATGAGATACGGGCTTCGAACCAGGCTTTATGTGGTTTATCTAGAACTGTTAACCGCTAGGCCAGTTGGACACTTAAATTTGACCATGAAATTAAATACCTCATTCTAATCAAACTAACTTAAAGTTAAATGATTATTTACCGTGCTCTCTAGGATTCTTGATAAATAGCAATATACGGGAGTAAGTGCGATCGATGTTGGTGACAAAACGTGTGGGTATTGTGTTTGAAATCTACCCACAATGTTATAAAGTTTAAATAAACGTTTGTTTTATATTATAATATCTACAGATGAGGATGGATTTTAAACCCACATGTTTTGTGATTTTAATAAATAGTATGACGTTGTGGTCATATCGCGTTCTCATTGGTTCATTATGAAAGAGTTCGATATACAGGTCTGTGTATGAGTGTTATGTGTCTATAGAAGAAGGTCGTAAGTGGAACTGATTGGCTATGCTATAGTTTCGTGAAGTTATGACTGCAATTTTGACCATGATAGTACATATAAACATGTAAGTTTCATATATTTTTGGAATCACCTCAAAACCCTTCATTTTAATACCCCACACGATGGTTACGTAAGAAAAAACAATGGATATATTATAATATGGCGCCCAAAATCCGCCATTATTCTATTTTCCAATTTTAATGTAGCCAGTCACACTCGGTTAAGACGATTCGATTGACGTAAGAATCATCAAAATTGGTGAACGCGTTTGGTTTCTAGAACGCCACATAGAATCAAACAAACATCACATACATACATACATAGACATAAACACATTACCCTTCTTCGGCAGTCGGAACTTTGTGGTCGTGTGTCGGAACTTCTTAATATGGAACTTTGTGATTATGGATGTTGTTACTCTTTCACGCAAATGATGAAACTTTACAGTGTACAGCTAATACATCAGAATAACATGTAGGTTATAATTATAACCGAATACGACAAAAGTGGGGCCGTGGGTGGCAGCTAGTTTATTAATAAAAAGGTCTCAGAAAACTAAGCATGCATGCAGAATTCCACTGCTGCGTAAGAGAGGTCACGGACGTAGCTGTAGCATTAGTAGCTACGGAATGTGCCAAAAGAAGTAACGATGAAGACGATAAAAATTATCAGGTGGAATTTAAAAAAAAACATATGCATAAATAAACCTAAACTTGCGAAACGCACACGACGGATCAGTGTGGTAGGCCCCCCGGCCTATGTCCAGCAGTGGACGTCTTTCGGCTAAAATGATGATGATGATGAAAACTAAACTTGATTTTCAGGAACAGAGAGTTCGAAATTCTTATTGGCACTGATAAGATTGACCAAGGGGGAAAGCTATACGATGTTGAAAAAATTATAGTACACGAACAGTATTCTAATATAACCAGCGACTATGATGTTTGCATCCTCAAATTGAATGAATCCTTGACTTTTCGGCCCCCGGTGGAGAAAGTTTTGTTGACTGCTGATATTGCGAATGTAAAGAAGGGAACACTGCTTAATACGACTGGTTTTGGATATATTCATGTGAGTTTATTAATATATATTTTATGACGTCAAGAAGACCAGAAGAGATCTCTGGGATCCATTAAGAACATTAAAACGAAATAAGGACACAATTTATATAATGTTAGCACCTCATCCGGTAGTGGTGTGGTCAATTCTATTGCTGTATTATGTTTATCTAGCTAAGATTTTTCAGAACCGCTGTTACGAGTATACTGTAATTTTATCATCCATTTTACATTTTTTAATTTTTTTCAGCCTTAAACCCACACTATTTCTCGCTACCTTCAACAAGTGACAGTACCAGTAGTGTCCATGCCACTTTGTCGGAAGTATTACAACAAACAGAGACATCTCACACAAAGGATGATGTGTGCTGGTGAACGCGGGAAGGATTCTTGTATGGTAAGTACAATTATTCTGCCTAGCCTTTACCCAAATATGTTAGGGCTGACTTCCAGTCTTAACAGATGTAATGCAGTTCCAGTAATTTACATTGAGCGACTTCTTTTTTGATATCCTCAACCATGTCACTGGGTAACACGATACTCCTTGATTTGTCTTCTTTCAAGGCTCACACGCCTATAATATTATTGCGCGATAAAATAAATAGGCTATTCGAAGTACTAATGCTACGCAGACGAAGCCGCGGGCAACAAACATACAAGCATACAAACATACATACATACAAACATATAAACATACAAACATACTAACATATGAACATACGAACATACTAACATACGAACATATGAACATACGAACATACTAACATACGAACATACAAACATACAATTTTTTGAGGTTATTATGGAAGGTTAAAAAATTATAAAATTAATATTTTCACCATAAAATAACATCACTTTATATTGAGTGTTTTCTTCACGTTCTCTTTTCTCTGTTCATTTTCATATGCCTAGACATGTTGAGAATAATGATATCCATTGTCTCCTGGAGTAGTCACTATCATTCCTATAAAAAGGTGCTTTGCAGGCCTTTAAACGCAGTATTTTGCGAACGCAAAACTGATTGAAACGATTATTCCTGTTAGAAGTACGCCTTGCCTTGTCCTGATCTTCTCACAAAAGCATTAGTCTCTCTGAATCATTGGAAACTGCAATAAATTGTTGAAACAGGTAAACGATGAATGAAGCTCTTTAGGCTTGATCATTACTACTCATCTCTAGTGCCCTGGCCTTCTCAATTTAAGTTCTGTAAAATTACGTCCTTAACTTCGAAAAAGATCTAAACATCAAAAATAAAATGAACAACTCAAAATTTAATACAAAACAAAATAAAAAACCACCCCGTACCGGTAAAAAAAGAAAAACGATAATTTATTTCTTGTTCCACTAATTATATCAGTGTGTACTTTACAGGCGGTCCTAGACACAGAAAATATAGACGTGTGTTTAGTCTCTGAAACGCACTTCACTAAGCAATCTTTTGTCAAATTTAGAGGATACATGGTATATAATTCGCTCCACCCTGACAACTCTGCCAGAGGTGGTAGCGCGGTTATAATCAAAGACAACATTAGTCACTACGTGCAGTGTAAATATGAAGAACAAGACATTCAAGCTGTGGCAGTATCTGTTAAAACCAAATATTGTCACGTGTCTATTGCAGCCATATACTGTCCTCCACGGCATATGATAAGAAAAGAGAGATATTTACATCTCTTTGAACTGCTAGGCCAGAGATTTATCCTAGGTGGCGATTTTAATGCTAAGCACACGCATTGGGGGTCAAGACTTACTACAACTAAGGGAAGGCAGCTCTTAAGTGCAGTTAAAGAAACACATTCAGAAGTTATGAGCACGGGTAAACCAACGTACTGGCCCACTGACCACCAGAAAATACCGGATCTTATAGATTTTTTCATATGCAAAAATATATCCGCCAACTACCTCAGTTTGGAGGAAGGTTTTCATATGAACTCGGACCACTCTTCAATTGTACTAATGCTGAGTCAAAAAATCCTAATCAAAGAAAGCCACTTAATCCTGGTTAATAAGTTTACAGATTGGAAAGGTTTTGCCCTTGATCTAGATAATATTATCGACCTTAAAACTCCGATAAAAAAGCAAGATCAGCTTGACTCAGAAGTAAACAAATATATTGTTAATATCCAACAATGTGCGTGGAACAACACACCGCAATTAAAACGTAAATATAAGGGATTTATCTATCCTAAGGCAATTGTAGATTTACTATCTGAGAAAAGGAAACAAAGGAAGCTTTGGCAGCAAACAAGGTGCCCGAGGGATAAAACATCACTAAATAACCTAACTAAACGGTAAAAGAGGAAAATTCATCAGTTTGAAGATGAATCTCTGAATACCAACCTTCTGCAGCTAACCAATGACAAATCAACTGATTACTCCCTTTGGAAAGCAACAAGAAATCTAAAAAGGCCAATTAAACAAATACCGCCCATCAGAGATATCGACGGCAAATCATGGGCCATAAGCAATGACCAAAAAGCGTTAAGATTTGCTCAACACTTAGAAGAAACTTTTCAACCCAATGAAAGCTCGATAGAACTACTTGAGAGTGAAATATTGTCACAAAGCCAAAGAATTAAGCTTGTGACTCCTAAAGAAGTAATGAGAGAAATCCAAAATAACATTAGCTCGAAAAAGTCGCCGGGTTACGACCTCATAACAGGGGAAATTCTAAAAAACCTCCCACGCAAAGCCATAGTAAAGCTGACCAAGCTTATCAATGCTGCATTTATTTTAAAATATGTACCTGAGCCATGGAAGGTCGCTGAAGTCATTATGATTGCGAAGCCTGGAAAACCACCCCATGAAGCATCATCATATAGACCTATTTCTCTGTTGCCCGTGTTAACAAAGCTATTCGAAAAACTGTTATTGAAACGGTTAAAACCAGTAATAGAAGACAAAGACCTTATTCCAAATCATCAATTTGGCTTTAGGGAAAAACATTCAACAATAGACCAGGTACATAGAATAACCCATATCATTGAAAAAACACTTGAAAATAAGGAAGTCTGCGCCACCATCTTTTTAGATGTCGCGCAAGCTTTTGACAAAGTTTGGCATAAGGGTCTAATATTCAAGCTCAGACGCATGCTACCAGAATTTGCAGATATCCTAGAGTCGTATATAACTAATAGAATGTTTAGAATACGGCAAGAAGATGCATATTCCGAGCTAAAAGCTATAAAAGCTGGGGTGCCTCAAGGAAGTGTGCTAGGCCCAATTTTGTACTTGTTATACACATGTGACATCCCAGAACTGGAAAACAACACCATTGCGACCTTTGCAGACGATACTGCAATTATGGCTACCGGATCAAGCCACAAAGAAGCAGTAGAAAAAGTTCAACTAGCTGTGAACAAAGTTTATGACTGGACACAAAAATGGAAGATCAAACTGAATGAGTCAAAATCAATTCACATTGACTTCACAAATAAACACTTGGATTATCACCCAATCTACATAAATGGCATGCAAGTGCCTTATGCTAATACAGCCAAATACCTTGGCATAACTCTCGACGCCAAGTTGCGTTGGAAAGCTCATGTCAAAAAGAAAAGACAGGAACTCGACATACGTTATAAAAGTATGTATTGGTTACTTGGAAGGAAATCCTGTCTATCAATACATAATAAAATAACCATATACAAGCATATACTGATGCCAATTTGGACGTATGGTATCCAACTTTGGGGCTGTACTAAACAAAGCAACGTAAAATTAATTCAACAATTTCAAAATAAAGTGCTCAGAGATGCTGTAAATGCACCCTGGTACATAAGAAATGACGATCTTCACCGTGACCTTAAAACGGAATTCGTCACCACCATCATCCAAAAATTTGCTGAAGCCCACGAACACAGACTTCATCGACACGTGAATGTTGAGGCTATTCAGCTGCTAGACAATACAGACTTAGTGCGTAGGCTAAAAAGAACTAAACCTTTTGAATTAGTGTAGTGTACAAAGTGAATGAATAATAGTGACAACGCTGTGCTATACATATAACACATGAACATAGTGTTTTTATAAATTATATCAGACTCTAAGAAAGTGCTACGGACTTGTGTAAAAGTGCAAATGGACACTATTCTTAGTTTTAACATAATCTTTAACGTAACATATTAAGTTAGAGTTAAATTGCTTATTAGTCTTTTAGGCTAGATCGTAATTAATTGTTAAGAATTTTGTTCTTACTAACAAAGAAAAAAAAAAAGTGTGTACTTTGCAGGGTGACAGTGGAGGTCCTCTGACGTGGAACAACGTGCAAATAGGAATAGTATCCTTCGGAGCTGGCTTTGGTGTGGTTCCAGGAGTATACACCAGAATCAAAGTCGTGAGACCATGGATTGAGGACAACATCAAACATCATCATAAGATTGAAAAAAAGAGTCAGAAAATTAAGAAAGGGAAGAGTCAGAAACCTAAAAGGAAAAACCGGCCAAGTGCGTGTCGGGCCACGCGCAGTAATAGGGTTCCGAAGTTGCATAATAATGCGGAATAAAAAGAGGGTTTTGTTGTTGTTACATGAATATTAGAACGGTTTCAGCGGCTTACATAGTCTAAAAACGGGCCCACATAGGATTTTTTAATCTATATTCTCGCGTTTGACCACTATCTCGCCTGATGGTAAGCGATGATGTGGTCTACGGTAAAGCACGCTTGCCTGGATGTAATCTATTCACTCTTGACTTAAACTAAATAAGGACTAACTGGTAAATGAAGAAGGAGTTATAAAATCCAACTTCGCAACTGAAGTTAGAAAAATATTATCTATTTGATTATCACCGCGGGTGCGAATTGCGAAAGGAGCCGATACGAGCGCGCGTTAGAGCCACGGGGAATGGTATTGTTCATTCCTGGATCCTTGCGTGCACGCTTCTTGTTTATTTCTCTTTCGGAATCAGAAAAAAATCGAATGTATTCACCTCTAATCTCCTCTAATACCGCAGATTAGAGGATTCACCTGCGGTATTCACTATTTCATTTTGGAAAGTTTTACGCTACTCAATTAGTGATGAAGTCGGGTCGAATATTGACTTTATAGAAGGATATCGACAAAAGAAAATTAGTAATTTGCTTGGAAATTACTTATTTTCTTTTGTCGATATTGTACGTTTTAATTACAAAACGTCGAAAATAGTTCTGCACTAACACAAAATAGGCTTCACCGCGCGCATGCGCCGTATGGACTACGTTCTGGTACTGCCAACGACTCCGGCCACTCCAATGCGTTATTCGAGCTTAAACATTATTAATTTAGAAATCATTATTATTAAGGATGTTACGATTTTATTTTTGTATATTTTTACATGGTTTATAAGCATATATTTACTATCTGTTTTACACAGCTAACAACGTTATTTAAGTAATTTTGTAATGACATTTGTACAAAAATTTTACTGTGCCAAGTACATTTTATAAGTTGGTCGACTATTACTCGTAAACTTGTAAAGCCTGTTATGATTTCATTTTTGTATATTTTTACATGGTTCGTAAGCATTATATTTACTCTGTTTTACACAGCTATCAACTTTATTTTAGTAATTTTTCAATGGCATTTGTACAAAATTTTTACGGTTCCAACTACATTTTATAAGTTGGTCGACTATTACTCGTAAACTTGTAAAGCCTTGTTATCCGTGATAATTTTCCTTTTAATTTCGTTATATTTACTACTGCCGTGAATTTTTTCACATAGCCAAGAGCAACCATTTCGCTGGCAGGGGGGGGGGGACACTTGACTCTAACATAAATTTGCAACTTAAAGCTTAATTTTACGCAAACGAATCTCTGAATCGAAAAATGGTTTTAACAAACCCATAATATTTTTGAATGGCCTATCCAACGATACCCCACACCACGGGATAGATGAGAAAAAAAAAATACATACCCACTTTACGTCTATGGGAGGTACCCGAAAAAAAAATATTTTTCATGATTTTATGTTACCACTTTGTCGGAATTGTTAATATGAACATACGTGCCAAATTATAGCTTTCTAGTACTTAGATTCTCTGAGCTAAGCTGCGGACGGACAGACGGACAGAGCGAAACTATAAGGGTTCCTTGTTGACTTCGGAACCCTAAAAAGGGTTCGATAGTTAAAAAAAAATATTTTTAAGCGCTGTATTTTTTGTAATAAATTGTTTGTTAATCACACATTACCAATAAATGCTATAGAAAGATTTTTTATAATTTTTCTTTTTTAAAGGATTAGATCCTTGCTGCCATTGCATTTTACTTGTAAAACATAAGATTAGGAATGTATTCTTCTAGAATTGAGCATTAATACCTATTTCAAAGTATTGGTTATTTTAAAACCATGTGGGGATGAATGGATATTTCAATTCTTTCACGCAAAAACTACCTAACGGATTTTGGTGCAACTTTGTACTAATAGCTTGTCTATCAGATTAACACAAATTTAAATATATTTATAAGTACAAATGCCATGAGGTTGGAGCCGTGTAGTAGTAATAAGCCGATAATATGAATAGGATGATAAACTTCAAGCTGATTAAAATCGTTTATCGGTATACAATATTCGTTATTTTAACGACCTCATTAACAAAATAATGTCCGCCGCGGCTTCGTATGGTGGCACGAATCCGAGAGGTCCAATTTTTAATGACTCTGCTGCATAGATCCGGCTGAATCCGAGCGATGGCCTGCGTTATGTTAGCTTTCAGGGCAACGTTCGAATGTGGTTTATTGGCATAGAAGACTTCAGAAAACCCCACAAGAAAAAGTCTAGCGGAACTCTAACTCTACCCTCAAACCGTTCATGCAGAATGTCGATTGTGTCGTTCGCTGTGTGGCAAGTAGCGCCATCTTGCTGGAACCACATGTCGTTCACGTCCATATTGTTCAAGTCAAAAGAAATTGTTTATCATTGATCTGTAGCGCTCGCTCGATCTATGCAGCAGAGTCAGTCATTAAAAATTGGACCTCTCGGATTCGTGCCACCATACGAAGCCGCGGCGGACATTTGAACGATGTCATATTCCATCCATAATTGGCATAAATGGGCCTTTTAAATAAAAAATAAATTTCGTTAATATCTCACACACATCTTGTTTTATTCAATTTTAACATCGACCCGTCTTTGTTGAACGACCCTTTATGTTGCCTCGGTAAGGTCTTATTTATATTATTAGCTGCCACACGTGGCTCCGCCCAGGTAGTCTTTATATAATAACCTTTATGTTAATAATGTATGTATTTCCTTTGTTAGAAGAGGTATCTGGAAGCCATAAACCGGTTACAAAATCTATGATCCACAGTTTTTGTGGGAATGGCTACTGTAGCGAAGCATCGGGAAAAAATAGTCACCAGTAACATACACCGTACATTCTTCGTTATTATAACGATTTTTGTCATGGTCTTGTTACCTTTTCATTCATCTGACTGTACTTATCTAAAAATTTGAGCCTATTTAATTAATTGTCGCGATAGTTTCCCTATTAGATAAGGCCCCTATAAATATGGATCCAATCAGTTTGTATTAGATCATTTTAAATTCGACATGTTTTATACAAGGGTTCTGTTGCTCCTAGTTCTTTTTAGTTGTGCCTATGGCCAAAAAATGGTCCAAGGTAAGTTTTTATTATTACATTTACTACATTTTAAGTCTTCCATATCCCTAACTACATTTTTTTTGTTGTTTTTATTTTATAATTGGACATTTCTTATATCTAATTTCCAAATTCAGGTAGTAATTACTAAGGTAGGAAATCTAGAGTATTTTTCTGTATCTTTAACATTTTAAATTAACGTAGCATTACGCCTGCATTCCGCGAAGGATGACGCAGAGGTGTTTGGTACACCTACATTTGACCAGCTATGTTTTTTTAACCTTTAAGCAGTCGCGCGGCGTCAAATCGACCGCACTCGATACATTTTCGTTCATAATATCGAGATTTCTAGTCACTTTACTCTCATTTTTATTAGTAGCTTGTAATTTGAAGAAAACTGAACCTAAATTTATAATGGTGCACACTTTGGTGTACTTATTTTATATGATTTCACCACTTAATAGAAAAGAAATCTAAAAAATAATGAAAAATAAAGCAAACCAGATATTATTTTTTACAAGTGCAAAATTGGAAAGTTGAAATAAAAAATAACACGTTTTTTTATATTTTATTACTTAACATATCATAAATTATTTTGTCATTGCGGAAGACTCTTAAATATTGTTTTTCAATTAAATATAATCAAATGAAAATCAATAAAATTTTAAAAAGGGTGGTTCTGACTACGAACGTGCCAAGTTTGGTTGACATCTTGGTGACGTCATAATGCTCAAGTAATTTCACGATAGTACAGTGACCACAATACGTGAATGGACTAAAAATATCCGAAAATTATTTATTACCACTAATTTTATTGATTCATGTGTCATTTTCATTCATAAAGGCTAATGCCGAAATTATACATGATGGACATTTCTGAAGTTCTGAGCATAAATAAAGTAGTAATAAATAGTACGTGTTATTGGACCGGTGTTTGATAATGTTATTTATCAGGTACTTACATTTATAAACATTTGTCATAATGTAATCTTTTTTACATATGGGTAGGTGATATTATTAATTTATTATATAATATTATTAAATGGGAAATTATTAACCGAGCGAAAAATATACTGAATGGGCAACTATTATTCTAAGTAACTATATATCCGGTTTGAGTAATATCTTTTAGGAGGTTTTTGTGAGCTGCGGTAATAATATTAATACCTACTTTAATTGTATTTGGGGTTCTATTTTTCTCTTTTAGCATAATATTATTCTTTTGAAAATAGCAGAATAACCGAAGAGGCGACATCGCTATGCAGCTCGTGTGTTCGGGTGTATTCGTGTTAGTCCAAGAGCGAGCGAAGCGAGCTCGGGAACTTGGGCACCCCGACACGGATAGGTTACTTTAGACCCTGCAGATACCGGCTCCATCGACAAACTTTTATTCTCAAGTCGCTGTTTTAAACTTTTGTATTTGCCCACTGTTTGTCGCCCACTTAGTATTTCAGTAAGCCATAATCAGTGTTATTTACACCTTTAATTTGAATTTATTTTCGCTCGTTTAAAAACTATCCTTATTAAATTAAAAAACTGATACGAATCTAATACTAAATAAGAACAAGATAAGAACATAATGAACACATTCTAGTTGGAATCTAGTTAGAATTAGAACTTTTCTCAAAACTTGATTACTTAGTACTTGGCTATTGCGCGAATCACATTTATTGGGGCGATTTTTTTAGTATTCTTACATAATGGTCCGAAGCAAGCATAATAAAAAAGAGGCATTGAGGATGACAGAGGAATGGTGTACAAAGAACCACCTCTCTATCAACCCAAGCAAAGCAGTCATTATTCCATTCACGAGGAAGAGACGACTAGGAAGCCCAGGAGAATACTCCCTCAATGGAATAAATCTGCCTTGGTCCACCGAAGTTAAATATTTGGGTGTAACGCTTGATAAAGAACTCAGGTGGAAAACTCATGTGGAAAATATTACGACAAAGGCCATACGAGTGTTCGGCATGTGTCGTTCCACCTACGGTAAAACTTGGGGGCTAAAGCGCAAAGTGATACGATGGCTGTACCGGACAATGATAATACCTAATAACGCATACGGCAGCATAGTGTGGTAGCCAAGAACAAAGCTTGCCTCGAGCAAAGCGCCACTCACCAGGTTACAAAGAACAGTGTGTCTTGGCATCACGGTTGCTTTCAGGACAACACCTACGGCAGCGATTGAGAGATACCTCAATATCCCTCCTCTGCGTATGATGGTTGAATTCGAGGCAAGGAAGACATTACATCGTCATGCTGTTGCTGGACTATGGGATGCCTCTAAGCCAAAGACTAACCATACAAAGTTCGATAGGAATGAAGGCCTGGATCGAGTAACAAGCATGTTATCCGATAAAATGCAAACTATGTTTGTGTTTGAAAGGTCTTTCAAGGACCAAATCCCTACAATAGAGGACTGGAAGAAGGGACTCGATCCACCAGAACAAGATAGTCTGGTGTGGTACACTAATGGATCCAAAATGGAATCAGGTACAGGAGTGGGAATATACGCAAAAGGTTACAAATGTAGCTAAAGCCTAGGGAAGATGGCAACTGTATTCCAAGCAGAAACATGTGCCATAACAACTTGTGCTCACGAGAATATAGATAGAGGAACCAGAGGTAAATCCATATTTATTCTTAGTGACAGTCAGGCTGCAATCAAAGCCATCCATGGCATCCTACAAAGTGGACTCCGGACTTATTCTGAATGCTATCCAAACCCTAAACAGACTTGGGAAGCACAACAGGGTAAGACTGATGTGGTTCCTTGGGCACAAAGGAATCCATGGTAACGAAGTGGCAGATGAACTGGCAAGAGAGGGCTCAGCAAATAATTTGATGGGTCCCGAACCATGTGTAGGCATTTCGACGTGTCTGGTAAAAGCCGCAGTTAAGGAGTTCGCAGATCACAGACAACGAACTTATTGGCTGTCTAATACCGGTCTACAACACTCCAAGAAATTCCCCGGCTCTACGTTCAAAGCTCGGAAATGCATTTGGAACATGAGCAGGGGGCAAATCCGCTACCTGCTTGGTGCCTTTACTGGGCACTTTGGAACCAACGACATGCTCATGAAGATGGGTCTAACCGCGACACCCATGTGCAGGTTGTGTGGGGAATATACTGAACGCATGGAGCACCTTCTGTGCACATGCGATGCACTGGCTGGTAAGCGAATGAGTCTCCTAGGGGCTGGATATCCAAAACCAGAAGACAATAGGCTCATTTCTCCTAGTCTCGTTGTAAATTCATGAAAAGTGTTTTCAACGAGATTGGAGAGAAGTAAGTTATCTAGGGGACCACAATAGATCCCAATGGGTCGAAGTGTCCTGAGTTATTTCTCGGCCCCTCTACAAGATAAGATAAGATAAAGAAAGAAAGAAAGAAAGAAAACATTTATTGCCAACTGTAACAGAATATGAACAATCACAAATTAGCTCTGAAGCGCATAAGAAGCATAATAACTTATAAGGTTTGAAATTTTTGATATATTTATTAATACAATATTGTCGATAATAACATTGATCAACAACATCGATGATAACATTGTACCAGCTGTGTGCTACAATGAATAAAAATGAACATCGTGTCATTACACGGGCTCGGGTTTGTTCGGGAACTGTCTCGGTGTGTTTTCGGTACTGGATTTAAAAACTGTTTTTTCAATGTGATATTACTTTGAAATTATAGCGAAAAAAAATGTTTCAACAACCCAATTGATTCCTGACCCAGAGAAAGTTGTTTCATTTAAGATTTTGTTTTAATTTAAAAACCACAAAACCGATTTAGATGAAATTTGGTATGGAGATAGTTTGAGACCTTTGTAAGGATATCGTCAACTTTTTTTTCCTAAACCACGAACGGGAAGAAATGGGGCAGGGAAACTTCTTACTGAGGCGTCCGATTCGTTTTTAAACTTTTCGGTAGTATAGTTTATAACAAATAATTAAAGTCTGCATTTGTTGTCTGTGTAAATACACAACCAAACATTTGAGGGGTATAGAATCAAAAGCAGCTTGTTGCATATTTTTTGAAATCTGAACTATGAATGCAAAAATAAACGTCTGTCAATTGTCTATGAACTCAACTTATAGTTTTGAATCAAACCTAGCTTAAAATAATACAAAAACCAGTTTAAAAATCTCTATTGGGATCAAAGTCAGCTAAAAAACGATCAAAGTCAGCTAAAATATTGATATGGACAGAATGTTTTTTTTAATTTGTCAGAATTTAAAGGTTGTGCTCTTAGCTGCATTTGATTCTATACCCCTCATTTATTAATCACAGACAAAAAAATTATATCCGATAAAAAAAAATGTCTTATATTGACCAACGTCTTGAATTAAATAAGTTAAGCCTTTATACGCGAATGCTTACTGTACCTGCATAGTCTGAGTTTTTCAAGTGGGCGTGGACACTATGAAGAATAGCGAAAAAGTCTCGGGGCCGATTTTGATGCAAACTAAAACTACAACAATAGATTTTTCTCGCCCTGTATAATGATAACGAGAACTGATTGAGAAATCTATATTGACCCGGGTGAGGCCGCGGGCAACAGTTAGTAGGTTTATAAATTGACAAATTAGATTTCGTCTACACTAAAGATTGCTCTATGGAGCAGTACCAGCACGTTGCCATTCTTATCTTTAATATAATCATCTAATGTATAATATACTTGTTTACAAAGTATGCCTTTAACAAAAGTTTCATTTAGTTTTAATATATCATAAGATAGTTTGTTATAGAATTTAACACAGTACCCCATGAAATATGTGTTAACAATAGCTTGAAGGTTAACACCCACGTAAAAACTTACAGTTTACAAAATAAAAACACATGTTTTAGTTTAATAATTTCATTGTTCGTTATTTCACCAACAAGATTTATCGCTATCATCGCATTTATGCTTCTCTTCTAATTAACTGCTCGTATTAATAAAACTAAATATTTATTTTACCAGGAGACAAGAAACACTATGACCATAACGTCGGCATCATCGGTGGCCACAACATCTCTATCGAACAAGTTCCATACATGGTGTCACTCCGCTATAGCAGCGGTCGTTTCCATTGTGGAGGATCTATCATCCACGAGAGGTTCATCTTAAGCGCTGCTCATTGTGTACATAAAAAGGGGCGGCTTATGAAGTAAGCCAGTTTAATATTTAGCAAAACTTAGAAAATGTTTTAAAAAAAATTGAGGCGTCTCACTGACCTTAATTTTCATCGGCACAGATTTTTTACAGGCGGTACAAAGGTTTTTTTCTAAATTTTCTTTTACAAGACGCTTCAATTTGAAAATAATAATACGAACACATACCTACCGGGTTAAAAATAATCCTAAAATGTCCTAATCCTAATCCAGGACATGGTATACCCTGTGTTTCAAATTTCATTAAATTATGTTCATCCGAAGAGTCTTAATATTGATCGGCAGCCCGTCAACCCTCGACTACGATGTCGGTCAAGGCGATAGCGTAGCAAGAGGTGCGTAGAATCCCCGGAGTAGATCAGGCTACCCCAATAAACACTGAAGACTGGACCTGGCAACATATAACACGCGAACACTCCGGACCGACGAGATGATACCCGAACTCGAGGAATAATTGAGCAGGTTACTATGGAGTATTATAGGGTTATCTGAAGTCTGAAGAGAGGAGGAGGAGTCGATAATCCTCAAATCTGGTAACCTGCTCTATTTCTGAGAGGGTGACCGGCAGTCCGGCAGTAGTGGTGTCGGGTTTATCATCTACAAGTCCCTTGTTAACAACTTGGTGAGATCGAGAGTGTGTCGACTAGAGTGCTGTACCTTAAACACAGAAAATCCGCAACATATTTGCTGAAGGTCATACAGGTCTACGCTTCGACCTTGGTACACACCGACGTCAAAGTAGATACCATGTATGAGGATATCTCTAGAGCCTTGCATGGTTTCAAAACTCACTTCACCGTTGACATGGGGGATTTTAACGCGATACTGGGCAAAAAACCACCGGGGTCACCTACTGGCCTGTTTTATGGAGAAAGAGGGCCTTTACAAGATGAACTCCTTCTTCAAAAAGCGTGAGCACAGAAAGTGGACATGGCAAAGCCCCGGTGGCGCAACTAAAAACGAGATCGACTTCATCATGTCAACCATGAAGCAAATGTTCAATGATGTCTCTTTACTCAATTTGGTGAAAACCGGGAGCGATCACCGTCAATATCAAGCTTGAAAGGTCTCGACTGATGAAGTCTACGCTCCATACAGCACAGATCCAGATCCAAACCCCCGAGATATTTCAGTTCGAACTCCAGAATCGTTTCAAGTGCCTTGGGAGTTCCGTGGACGAATACAGCGATGGGTTCGTGGAAGCTGTCCATACGGTCGGTTCTAAGGTTTGCCGTACAGATAGGAACAAAAAGCTCTCTGATCCTACTCTCAAGCTCATGAAGAAGAGGACTGAGATGATCCTGCAGTCCTTAGTACCGATAGTATTAAAGACGCGACGTGGGATCTGACTATTGGGCAGAACCAGCTCACGAAACTGAAGACCGATGATGTTAGGATCGTTTTCGCCAAGCCGGAGCTTGTAAGGGAGATCGAGAGATTCTATGGGCAGTTGTACACGTCAACCAGTAAACTCGTCGCGAATCTAGCAAATGACCCTAGAGCTAGAATGTCCCGTGACTATACCTGTTACAATTCCGGACGTATGAGATTAGGATGGCTCTGAAACAGTTTAAGAATAACAAGGCACCGGATGATGACGAAAATACGGCCGAACTCCTGAAGGCGGGTGGAAAATCAGTACTTAAGGCCCTTCAGAAGCTGTTTGATTCCGTCACACTTGAGGGGAAAACGCCATAGACATGGTGCGTGGATTTAGTAGTACACTTCTTCAAGAAGGGTGACAATGCCCTTCTGAAGAACTATAGCCCCGGCTCACTTCTTAGCCATGTCTACAAGCTGTTTACAAGAGACATCACGAATTCCGTAAAGGCTTCAGCACCGTAGACCACATACATACGCTGCGGCAAGTTATACAGAAGACCGAAGAGTATAACCTGCCTCTCTGTTAAGGGTTTGTGGACTACGAGAAAGACTTTTTCGACGATTTGATCGAGATTCGGGTTGCCCTGGGCTGATTGGGCTAGTACTGCAGTCTCTCCAACGGTGTCAAATTAACTACCGGTACATCGAAGAGTTGAAGTTTGCAAAAACGCCACCATGTCAGTTCGACTTCAGGATCAGACATCGGAACCCGTCCTTTTGCAGCAAGGTGTGAGACAGGGAGATGTCATATCTCCGAAACTACTCACCGCCGCACTGGAGGATGTCTTCAAGGTTCTAGACTGGACGAGAACCTGAAGAATTGCCAAACTTAAGTAGCAGTGGGCAGGGCTCATTGCTCGCAGAACGGATGGCCGATGGGGCAGAAAGACTCTAGAGTGGCGACCGCAAACCGGTAGACGTTGAATTGGTAGTTCTCCCGCCAGGTGTACCGATTACCTGGTGGAGGTAGCGGGGATCCGTTGGATGCGAGACGCACGGGACGGATTAATGTGGCGACGCTTGGGGGAGGCATATATCCAGCAGTGGACGTCTTTCGGCTGATATGATGATGATGAATTTATTGATACAAAAATCTAGAGGAACAAAAGCCTTTAGTATATGAACCGATTAAGAGCTGTAGGCAATAATTGGCGATGAATCCAGATTGCTTCACCCTTCAAATTAAAGCATTTATCTTTAAAACCAAAAGCTCCTGAAAATGCATATCACGTTCATTGAATCGTTTTCAGATTTCTTTAGCGACCACATGATAACCTTTGTGGTGGATCATTATTTCTTCTATATACTACTATGTTATCTAAAGTATCCCTACTCAAAGGATTCTTTATTTTATTTTCAGAGAAGAAGAGATCAAAGTCCGTGTGGGCACCGACAAACTTAACGAAGGGGGCAAGCAATACGATGTTGAAAAAATTATAAAACACAACCAGTACAACGTCGGAAGTCACTACTATGATGTTTGCATCCTCAAATTGAATGAAACCTTAACTTTTGGGCCTACTGTGAATATAGTTTTGTTGCCTGCCGATATTTTGAAGCTGGAGATAGGAACTCTACTAAATACGACCGGTTGGGGGTGGACCTCTGTGAGTTTATTAAAATAAAACGTGTAAGAGAATAAACGACGTCATAGTGGATGAGCGCTCGGCTGTCACGGGTTATATTCAGGGAAGAAAAACATATTTGTATGGCCTACGTTGTTTGTTTATTTGAGTTTAAATGTTTGTAAATACACCCATGCGCACGATCTTGTATCGATTTTTAGCTTCGGTTCAGTTAAACAAAATCACGCAAAACCAGAAAAAGAGTAATAAAATTGCACTCATCATTATAAACATTTATATAACATCGCAAAAAAAAATATTCCTTCATAAATGTATGTTGGCATAAATGTACCGAACAGCATTTTTTTCACGACTGTTTAGGTTGAATTCATTGTTTACATTTTTACGATCCATCTAATATTTAATTTTTATCTTTTCCAGCCCAATATACACGTCAAGCCTGACCATCTTCAACAAGTAACAATACCAGTAGCGAGCCGGCAAGAATGTAAACAGATTTACCCCAGCTTTACGAACAAGATGTTGTGTGTTGGTATACCTGGAAAGGGTTCTTGTAAGGTAAAGAATTTATAACACCACCGCCACATATTAATCATAATTCCTACTTATTAATGTAATAATATTTTGAAAGTTTTTATGTATGCGTTCCAATTACGCAAAAACGGTTGAACGGATTTGGATGAAAATTTGCTCATATAAGTGAGCAAAATTTCATCCAAATATATTATACTAGATGTTGCCCGCGGTTTCGCTCCCGTGGATCACCCCACAGGACCCGTTTTCGGGATGAAAAAATAGCCTATGTCACTCAGGAATAATGTAGCTTTCTACTGGAGAAATAATTTTTCTAATCGGTCCAGTAGTTTCGGAGCCTATTCGGTACAAACAAACAAATAAACAGACAAACAAAAAAATCTTTTCTCTTTATATTATATTATATTATATTATATTATATTATATTATATTATATTATATTATATTATATTATATTATATTATATTATATTATATTATATTATATTATATTATATTATATTATATTATATTATATTATATTATATTATATTATATTATATTATATTATATTATATTATATTATATATTTGGATGAAATTTTGCTCACGTTCATAATATATAAATACACTGGATTATTTTCATCCCGGTAAATATTTCGGTTCCCTTGGGACAATTAAAAAAAGTGTTTCACTATTCACGCAGGCGAAACCGCGGGTAGAAGCGGGTATTGTATTATTTTCTGGAAGGAATTGGGGGAGGCCTTTGCCCAGCCGTGGGACAGCAATGGCTAGACATTTTTATCTTTAAGTCAGTATTGCGATTGAATCAGTTTTATTTGCAGTTCGACAGTGGAAGTCCTTTGACATGGAACAACGTGCAAGTAGGAATAACCTCCTTCGGACCATCGAGTCGACGATCAATCTTTGGAAAAGCCCCTACCGTGTATACTAAGATCTCTGCCGTAAAACCATGGATCAAAGAGACTATCGAAAATCATCTTAAGAAAGAAACAAGTGATCAAAAATCTAAGAGAGGGGAAGAGGCAAGAACCCGAAAGGGAAAACAGTTCGATCACTAAAACAATCTTCAAGCGTACTCTGCAGTAATTAGGGTTCCGTACCCGAAAGGGTGCAAACGGAGTCCTATTGCTGTCACTCACGTGTCTGTCTGTCCGTTATCTGTCACACTATTTTGTTCCTGAGAATTTTTTAACTTCCCATTAACCTATGAACTTGAAATTTGGTGATAAGCTTTATTATTACGTATATTTTACTAACAAATACAAAAAAAAAAACAAAGAAAAAAACAAACATGTTCTTTGATACGGGACCCCTAAACATGCAAAGTAATACAAGCACTTAGCCGGTTTTTTTAAATGTTTCAATAAATGCTATTGTAAAACATTAGATTGTATTTTTAATAACGCATAGCATAAAATAACGCATATATTCCCCTAGAATATAGTTACTAATATAGTTTGAACCACCTGCACCTTCAACACCTTGAACTAGGCCAAATATAGAGCTAGAATAATGGGCAACCGAATTTTAGTCGAATCGACGTAAACACGAAGAATAATCATTAATATCTTACCCAAAAACTCTCTTTGGCTCTTGACTCTTTTAAAATACTCACGTGTCTCTGTAGCAAGAGTCGTAGACTACGTTTTATAATCCAAACAATCCTTAATTTTGAAAATCATCCTAAAAGAAAAGAACACCTTTTCGTTCCACTCGTCACATTTTTATCTAGACACGCGGCAGCGTGTCAAGCAAAGTTCAAGTAAAAAATTAACTGGCGATGCAACAGCTGTGTATAATAATTATTACACAAAACATTTGGAGCCACTTTTGTCATCTTAATAACTCAAAATCTATTTTACATAAACAAATGAAATTTGTTTTATGTAAAATAGATATATATATATATACGGTTATTTAGATATTAACGTCCAAAAATCGTCATTTTTATCACTGACTGACCTATAGATCAAAACTCTAACCCAGTTCCAAATGACCTAGAAAGTTCAAATTTAGCATCCAGATAGTTAGTTGGGTGAATAAAAAGAAATAAATCAGAAACCAGTAAATTTTTATCATTTTATTATAATTTTTCAATTAATTGATTATATTAGGAACACTTACCTAAACTGCCTATAATGTAATGTTCGCGACGAAGCGACACATAGCTTATAGTTTATATACTCGCCTATATACCATTGAAATACTTAAGTTATTATAAGTAAGCAATGTATGTAATAGCATAGTTAAATAAAGAATTTATTTCTTTTCGATTAGGGGTCCCCAAAAAAGCGGGAGCGCAAGTAGCGCAGGGTGCGATACACTCACGCACCAATGCGTATTATTTACCTTATACACACTAAACTGTTAGGAAACACAATCTAGGTGTTCTAACTTGGATACCCTAAGGCTATGACTGAAAAACGATACATAACAACAGTACATAGCCAGGGATTATAGAGTTTCACCCTGGAACACTAGATACATACACATTTCTCTCAAGTAAGTGGTAAGATAAACTCGTTATAAGCGATTCAGCGCTTCTAGGTAACCTAGATATCTGCCTACGACATGTAAACAGATAGTACTCACATAGTTCTAGTACATAAAGGCCACTTGCTTGAGATAATGTGTTTGTATACACAAAACATAAGGGTTTCGAGCGCTTGTCGGCGGGCCCGCCCGCCTTCAGGTACCTTCTGAACCTGAAGGGTTATAGATTTGCTTTCTGGAGCAATACCCTCGGAAACTGGCAGGCAGGCGCCCGGATTCTTTCATAGGCCCCAGGTCCTCTGACCTTCGGGCGCATCATGAAGTCTGTTGTTTTTTGGGTGGGAAATCATCCAATGACTTCTCCCGCTCTGGGTGAAGCGGGAGGGCATGTCAGACTTTTACTGACTAAAACCCACCCGTGTTCCTTCAGTTGCTTGTGCCAGGGCCGCGGTAACTCTCTTTCAAATTTATCCGCGACCCTGACAGGCATCGGCCCTAGCGGACCCCGTCAACTTTTGCTGACATCTCTTTGAGGCGCGCGTGGAACACTACGCGCCGTCGACTCGGGCCTGGTCCTTATCGGACGGCGAGCTACCCATTACTCGCCGTCCGCAAGCCCGCGCCTACGGTGGCCGGAAATCGGCTTGCGACTCCCGACGCCCGGGGCGTCTCCTGCGGTGGCTAGGGGCGTGAGGGCGTCTCCGTTGTGTCTTCCTCACGCGTTCCGCCTCCTCCTTTGCGAGCATTACTGCTTCGCTGAAGAAGGTGACGGCTTCCCATGCGCTCTCGCTCCGTACCATGGCCTGAACCAGGGCCGGACGCGAGAGGTCGCCACCGCTGATCGCCTCCATGAGGACACGGCGGTGCTCCGCCCAAGCGGGCAGACCTCCACCGTATGCTCCACCGTGTCTTCCGGGCGATCCACACAATGGTGACACCCGGGCGTTTCCTCCCGCCTTATCCTGAACAGGAACCTCCCGAAGCAGCCATGTCCGGTGAGGACCTGCGTCAGGCGGAAGGTGAGGACGCCGTGGCGCCTCTCTAGCCACTCCTCAAAGAGGGGCCTTATCGCCGCAATCGTGGCGTGTCCAGCACTGGGTTGCGATAGTCGCTCTCTCCATGACGCCATGAGATCCTGCCGGAGCTCTGTCCGCCGTGCCACGATTTGTCGCGGCAACGGAGTTTCGCCCCGGCGTTTCGCCTCCTCGCGCCACTCCCAAATGTGCGCGAGGACTTTTGCCTCCAGATCCCATGGCGGCAATCCGGCAAGGAGGCTCGCCGCCTCACCGGAGACCGTGCGGTATCCCCGGACCAGCCGGATGGCCATGACCCTTTGGGACGCGTTCAACCAGCGGGATGGTCGCCGTCTCAAGGAACGCGCCCACACCGGTGCGCCATAAAGGGCCATGGACCGCATGACCCCCGCATAGAGCCTCCGGCAGGAGGCGTTTGGACCCCCTAGATTGGGCAGGAGTCGCTTGAGGGCAGCCCCGGCCCGCTCCAGTCTGGGAGCCAAACGTCGGAAATGCTCCACGAAATTCCACCGGCTGTCGAGGACGAGTCCCAGGTACTTCATCGTCGACCCGACGCCGATGTGAACCCCTCCTACCGTTATTTGGGAGCCCGGCGGTGGCGCGTTCCGAGGACCATGAAAACACATGGCCTCGGACTTGTGCAGGGCCACCTCGAGTCCCAATTGCCGGATCTTCTCAACGACTATCGCAACCCCGCGTGTCGCTAATTCAGCCGCCTCCTGGTGCGACCTCCCCTGCGCCAGGACCAGCGTGTCGTCAGCGTAGGAAATGACGCTGACGCCGCTAGGGAGGTCTGCGCGCAGCACCCAGTCGTACCCGATGTCCCACAGATACGGCCCCAAGACCGATCCCTGTGGGACACCGCACGACATCTCTCGCCGGTTCCACTCTCCCTGGTGACCGGGGTAGATGACGGCCCTGTCCGTCAAATAGGCCTCGACCACGCGACAGAGGTAGGGCGGCACCCGGTGATACCGAAGTGCCTCCCTGATGCAACTCCAGGGCAGGGTGTTGAAGGCATTGGCGATGTCTAGAGACACCGCCAAGACGACCCCACCCCGGGCCACTGCATCCCCCGTCGTGAGGGCTCGCACGCGCATGATGGCGTCCACCGTAGAGCGCCCTCTGCGGAAGCCAAACTGGCTCTCCGCCAGATCCGGCCCCACCCGCACTAGCTGCCCGACGAGGCGGTCTGCAATAACTCTTTCAAAGAGCTTGCCCACCTCATCAAGCAGCACTATGGGCCGGTAAGCGGACGGAGAGTCCGCTGGGCGCCCCGGCTTCTTAATGAGGACCAGTTTCCCGGTCTTCCAGCGAAGTGGGAACTGGCCCCTCTCCAAACTTGCGCTAAGGAGCCCCCTTAGTCGAGGCCCGAGAGCCTCCAAGGCCAGGACCCAGGCTTTGCCAGGTAAGCCGGTCAGTCGGGTCCTGGGGCGGTATTTTTGGCATTAAGCCTACGTACCGCCACTCTCAACTCTACTTCGGTCACCTCCGGAGCATCGTCGTCGTTGTCGGCGTTGTGGTCCGCATCGGGCACCGCAAGAGGCGGAGTCATGGGCGGGGGCGTATGTTCCCCTTGCGAAGGGAACAGAGTGCTCACCACGTCCTCCACGAGCTGCGGCCGGAGACTCTGCGTCAGCGGGGGAGCCCATGGGCGAAGTTTATTCCGCACCATTATGTAGGGGCGTCCCCACGGATCCCTGTTCAGAGTCTCCAGCGACTCCTCGCGGGCCAACCCCTTGGCCCGCTTGATCTCCGAACGAAGGCTGGCCCTCGCTACTCTGTACCCCTCGTACAGCTCCGCCTCAATGGCTTCCGTATCCGGAGGACGGTTACGAAGCCTACGGTGCCTGGTGTACCGGCGTCGCGCAGTAACGCACGCCTGGCGCAGAGCCGTAAGCTCCGGCGACCACCAGTACACCTGGCGCCGGGCGCGTCCTGGCTGGGCCCGGGGCATTGCCACGTCACATATCTCGGACATGGCCTCCCGGAACCACTCCGCCTCGTCGTTGATGTTAGCAGGCCTGTCCGGTGATGACACCCAGGCCTGCACAATCGAGGCTTCCAGGAGGAGCTCCCGGTCCAGCTGTTTCAGCGCCCACCGCGGACCACTCGGGGTCTGTCGGGCCGGCGCGCTCGAGGTCTGGGTGGAGACGTCGAACCGGATATACCGGTGGTCGGAATAGGGCTCCACCTCCTCCATAACGCGCCAATCGACGACACGCGGTGACAGAGCAGGGCTGGTGAATGAAATATCCACCACCGATTCGCCCTGCATCCGCACACACGTGGGGACAGAACCCCGGTTGAGGACAACCAGGCCTGTCTCCAGAGCCCAGTCCTCAACCATCCTGCCCCGTGTGTCCGTATACCGGGAACCCCAAGCCACATTCTTGGCATTGAAGTCCCCGAGGACGAGCACAGGGAGGGAGCGGTACCCAACGACGACGATTTTCAACTCCGCAAGGGAGTTGTGGAACTCGGTGAGAGTTCGGTTCGGGGAGAAGTATACCCCCACCACGGCAATCTCCCCGAACCGTGCTGCTACACAACCCTGTCCCCTCTTGACACCCTCGAGGGTCGGGGTGCCGGCAGCGGCTGACGAAATTAGGGTCACTGAGCCGCTCAGATCCTCCACCCATACATCCCTGGGCGGGACAAAATACGGCTCAGCGACCACGGCGATGTTAATCGACCACTGCGCCATGCTCTGGAGCAATAGATTCTGAGCAGCGGCGCAGCGGTTGATGTTCGCCTGGAGAAGGCGTAATGGGGCCGTTATTGGCACTCCATTTCAGCCCCCTCCTGAATCTCCTGTGAGGATCCTGCCGCGGTGGTTTCCGAGGCAACGACGGCTGTGGGGGTGGCAGCAGTGGCGGCAGTGGCGGTGGCTGCGACGGTGACGGCGGGTACGGAGTGCTTACCCCTGTGCCTGGCCTTGGCAGGTGGAGCGCAGGTCTTGCTCCCGGCCCGGTGATCGGCCGGCTTGCCAGCTGCCGCACATACGACGCAGTGCGGCGTGGCATTGCACGAGCCGGCCTTGTGACCGGGCTGACCACAGCGGAAGCAATGGTCACTTCGGTCCACCTCCGAGGTGCATTGAGCTCCCACGTGGTTGCCCACATGGCAGCGGAAGCACCTCAGAGGTCTGGGGTCCAACAGTTTCACCTGCGCGGAAACCCATCCCACCAAGAGCCTTCGGCCCTCCCCGGCTAATTTTTGGGCTGCCGAGACGGGGCAGCTCACCGTAACGGCTCGCATCCCCGTGGCGTCAGGACGTATGATGCCTGCCCTGACCTGCTCGGCTAAGCACTCCCCAGTCCTGGCAACGGCAGCCACCACCTCTCCCTCCGTCACAGAGTCGTCCAGGCCCAGAATGCGCATATCTGCGCATTTGATGGGCCTGGACACTCGGACCTCGTCTGCATTTAAGGACGCCTTGAGCTTTTCGGCCAGAGCGTCGGCGGTCGGGCCACTGGCCGCACCGGGAACTTCCAGAATCCGGGCTCCAGTCGCGGTGACCCTAACCCGGATGCCCTCGGCGACGCCGAGCTCCTCCAGATTCACCGCCGCCCTCGCTTTAGAGAGCACATCGCGGTAGGATACGCCCTTCTTTGCCGCTTCCGGCTGTAGTGTAATCACTACAGCTGTGGTTTTCGGGGCGCGGAGCCTAGCCGCGACGCTTCGCTCCTTGCGCCGCTTTCGCCTCTCTTTTCGTTTAGCCGCCCTTGCTGCCTTGCTCGCCTTCTTCTTGTCCCCGGCCACCTGCCATTCGGCGTCGGCCGTAGGAGTTTCAGGAGACGGCAAAGATTGGGGCGCCCGACCTGCTACCCGGGCTGGGGCCCTCGCTGCCTGTGAAGCCGCTCCGCTCCCTTTGGGTGCCAATTTGCCTGGTTTCGCTGGGGTCGACCTCGCGGTTCCCGGCATGGCCCCACGATTAGCCTGTTTTGCCGTGGCAGCCGCGGCAGCGGCAAACGAGGCCACCTTCTGCTGGCCCAGGGTCGTCTGGCTTGCAGCTAGCGGGGGGCGCAGGACAATGGCCTCCAGAGCAGAAAACCGACTCTGGAAGGCAGCCAGCTCCTGCCGCACCAGGTTCAGAACCCGGTCTTCTGCAGGTAAGGGCTGACCTTGCCCATGCTGCGCCCCCTTCTGTGGCATCTCCCGGGGGGCGGCTCCTCGGAGCCCGGCCAAGTCCGCTCGGAGCTTCTCGTTCTCCTTTTGGAGAAGCTCCATGTCGGCTTTCAAGCGGGTGACCTCCGCCCGCATTTCGGATATTCCATCCGACGGAGGCCCGACATGATTTGCCTTCGCTGCTGCCATAATGGAGGCCGTGGCCGCGGATATTTTCCCTTTCGGCCGCTTCCCGGCACCAAAACAACCAGAAGGGTTTGTGGTACACCCTAGTTACACACACCATTCGATTCCTTGTTTCTTTACCTCCCTGATCACACTTCTGTAAGGAGCCTAGCTCTGGTGACCAGGGAGGTAGCCCCCGAAATGTGTTGCCCGGCCCCGGGACATTCTCATTTTCAGACACTCCAGGGTGAATACTGCCTCGAGGGTTGAAGCCACGCCCACCAGAGTACTACCATAGGGTAGCCTGTCGTAATGGCTACCGATTGATACTTGGTGGGTGTGGATTCCACAGGTACCCTGAGTACAAACTAACTTTATGTTAGAAAATAATACCTTTCACTTCTCTTACACACTTCCAGGCGGCTACACGCCTGAAGACTATAGATACAGCTATAGAAACACTAGATTCCTATAGCTTAGGAAAAGGGCTTCCAAACCCTTACGATGAAACTAGTGGAAAAATGTATATTTTAGCATGAAATAGCCCTAAATTCGAAAAACCAGCAGAATTTCCCTTCATCACTCGTTCTTCCTGGCAGAACTCCTCGGAGAAGGTAGTCAGGGACCTGGTCCAAGGTCCATCGGATGGGCCATTTTAGGGCGCTTCCAACCATATGGGTCATGCCATGATCCTTACACAGGAAAGGGAGGTTCTGTTGATTTATAGTGTAAGTTTTTAATAAAAAATTGTGTAAATAAAAAACTTGTGCGAGCGTGAAATCAGGGTCCTCGTTACGGTAAAGTTTGGTAGTACGATAGTGCGCATGCGCGCTGAGCAATTCGGTAGCCAAATTTGTATTAGAAGAATCCACGCAACTTTGTGTCACGAAGACCTTGAAAAAACATCGCAAAACGTTAAGAAGAATAAAGTCTTTTATTTCCTGGACATCATATCTTCACCCATGAACATCTAGCAGACCTCAAGCAGCTCACAGAGGCGAGAATTCTTGAAGACAACTGAACTATAGGTGCAAGGGTGTCAACGCGCTGGTGCAGGAGCCTTACAACCTCCAGAATCCCTATCTACCGCCAGCGATCACGTCCACCCCGTACATGTAAGAATCAGCAATCAAAATTGATGACAGGCGGTGTATATGTGGATTTTAAGGTCTTCACGCGAATATATAACGAGTGGAATACCATCCTTAATTCTAGAACGAGTGAAGACCAAGTTTCAGATATTAAGTAATGTATAATTATGTTCACAATGATCAATTCCGTATAAGGCCTTAGCCTTGACAGCGCTCTTCTCGACATAGGCTCCCCTATATTTAGTAAAGGGCAAGCTTACGTTGGACTCTGCAGAGTTAAACCCTTAGATGGAGTACATCTTATCAATTTAGATCCAAGTCAAATCAAATCACAAGACAGCTCTATTGTAGAGTACAACCACCTGCGCGCGTTATACCGTCCTGACTTGGCCAAATTAAGTATAAACAGAAAAAGCGTAAAAAAATCCAGATACTGAATGGGCAATTCACTCGAACATTTCAAAGGTACAAGAAAATATAGAAAACAACACAAATAGATTCCCGTAAACGTAGGAAAATACAGAAGATTAACAAAAACCACTTATTAATTTTATTATGAATAAGTATCTACTAATAATTTCTGTACAAAAAGTAATGATATCTTGTACTTAGGATGTGTCTAAGTCACACACATCCTAAGTACAAGATATCATTACTTTTTAAATATATATATTATAAATTGTAGCTGAATATTTGACTTGGCTAGTTTTCACATACAAGTTATCTTATATTTGGCTAATAAACTTATCTTCTGTATGTTACACGCAATTTACGTTTTATGGTAAAAACTATATGACACTACACATCGGCTACTACCAGCTTACTACACATTGGTGTACAATGTAGATTAAGGTAACCAACCATTAAGAAAGGCTTATTTGGAAGAAGTTGTGAATGAAAATGTTCGAATGAATGAATATTAAAACCGATATGGTATTTGTGAAAACCAGCCTAGTCAAAACTTGATCTACTATTTATTCTAAGTTATCTGCTGTAAATAGTTCGGTATTTCAAATTTAAGAAGTTATATTTTAAAATAGCAAATATTGGTGTGCGTCAAAATGTCTGTATCGGTTCGCGTCACACTGGTGACCATAAATTGCTACCTTTTTGCTACTTTTTACTACCTATAGTCAAATAATTGCTAACTTACTTTGAAACAAAATAAAGGGTCTTCAAAATGACCAGCCATTCTGATATCAGGTTAGCTGGTCTACTCTCCGTTCATGTAAACTATTCAAATTCGTGTTATTATTTTTACTTGAATAATTACTACCCAATTGCTACCTTTACGTCTTTCAATGTCCACCTTGTAGTTTATCAAGTAAAAAGTTATTTTAATGATTATTTAATAAATTTGGCAATAATATAAATATTTGCACACCTTATTAGGTAATGATACAGTGTACTTTATTATATCTATTTGTAACATCTGTTTGAACCTACCTGTATTATGCAAATAAACAATTGATTTGATTTGATTTGATTTATTTATTTTATTTTATTTGGGAAACAAACAGATGCATTATCAAACATAAGCATACAATTAGTTCAACACAATCCAGAAACAGTTTCCACAGATTGATATACACGTAAATTAATCTAAGTTACAGTACAACCAGAAGTATGATCATATTGAAATTTTTAAAGGGTATGGATTACGGTTATTGAAATAAAGCAATTTAAAACGATTATAAAATTGTTTCTTTTCATAGGAATACATCTAGGTACCCATTACGTTAATTAAACAAATAAACAAAGGCTCTATCCCAATATGTTCCATCCCAAGGTGGCGGAAACATTGACCATTATAAAGCTCACTGCAAACGAGATTCGGTATGGGAGTGCTATGATGATCAAAATGCAAAAATATCAAAAAGTTGTAGAAAAAATATTTCTCACTGTGTACTGTACGCAAAAAAACTCATTTATTATTACCTACTGATACCTTTATGTAAAATAATAGTACATTGTGATACAAGGGTGGAAAGTAGGTTATTGTAAACGAGCTGTCATTAACAAGCCCGAGCCGAAGGCGAGGGTTTTTAATGACACGAGTTTGCAATAACCTACACGCCCGTGTATCACACGATATTTTTCAATACAGTTGTGGGAAATAGTAAAAACAAATCAAAGAATTAGATTAGTTAATTCACAAAAAAAAAAATTTCGCGCGTTTTTGCAACTGGACATATTTTTTTTACAACCTAAACAGCCTACACAGCCTATTAGATTTTTGACAAATGTTGATGTGAAAATAATTAAATTGAAACTGGTAATTAAATATATTAAACAACCATTTAAAAGACTTTTGAGAATTAAATGCTAAAACGTACGGTATCATTCATTTTTCCTCGTATAAAATCTATACAATTTTAATCTATGTATGAAAACTCCTTGCTACAATTTTTTTTTTATTGTCTTATAACTAAAGGCGCGTTTTTGCAACTGGACATTTTTTACAACGAAAACAGTCTATACAGCCTAATCGATTTTAGACAAATGTTGATGTGAAAATAATTAAATTAAAACTGGTAATTAAATATAATAAACAACCATTTAAAAGACTTTTGTGAGTTCAATGCTAAAACATACGGAATCATTAATTTTTCCTCGTATAAAACCTATTCCATTTTATTCTATGTATGAAAACTCTTTGCTACTAAACTTTTTAAATTGACTTATAAATTTAAAACTAAACTGCAAAACTAATGATCGAGCTCGTAAACAAAAGTCACGACCACGTAACAGAAAGATTTAATTTTCGAATCATAATTATAGCCTCTGAAAGTACGCCATGTTTAACAACTGATGAAGATTATTTGTTAAGTCAGGCTATGTTCACACATAACATCCATATTTCCAGGATCGTTTTAAATGAATCCGTCGCTACTGGGGGTAATGTTCACACCAACCAACTTTCTACAAGGATGGACGTCCGATAAAGCGAATCAGTATTTGAATACAGTTGTGTGCGTGAACTCGCTCATACAACTACCTACGCCATTGCTGAATAAAAACGTATTCGATAAAGCGGACCTGTAAAACGGACTGCTGTATTTTTTTTTAGATTGTCTATAAGTTCGCGCTTGACCACTATCTCACCCGATGGCAATCGATGATGTGATCGACGGTGAAGCAAGCTCACTCTTGAATGAAAGTCCCCTACATAGTAAATATCGGTAAACACAGACTCCACGCATATTATAAGTGTTCTCAAAACATTTTGTGCGTATGGATGTTATCCACCAAGTACGGATGGGGCATCGGTACCATCACCGTACGTCTGGTAGTCCGACGATGAAACGGGCTAGGCGGAATTCATCATCAGCCTTTTAATATTCCCACTGCTGGGACACAGGCCTCCTTTCTGTGAGAGAGGGAATGGGCCTCTTCGTTAGGTGGAATTAGATCATGCAATTCCATCGCACACTTCCTGAAATGTAATCAATTAAAAACCGACAACCTGGCAAATTGTCGATGATTTTCAATGCTCTGGGGACCATTACCGATGAGCCTCCTGGTTCGCTTTTCAATCGACTTTAGTGCATCAAGCTGGTATTTGGCAGATCCGTCCCAGAGATATGAACAGTACTCCTTGCATGATCGAACTTGCGCTTGATACAAGTTGAGCTGCTGTTCCGGCGTGAAGTACCTTCTCACCTTTGCAAGGATCTCCCACGTTTTGGTAGCCAGCTGAGCCTTTGCCTCAATGTATGGGCCAAAATTTAGAGTCGATGTCAACGTCGCTCTGTGTTTTGTCGGATCGGTATTTTTACTGGATTTGGAATATTGTCATGTGTGTGAACTCACTCATACAACTACATACGTCAGCGCCGAATAAAAACGTATTCGATAAAACGGGCCTGTAAAACGTACCTTTGTGTGAACGAGTACTTACATGCTGATTAAACATCTACAAAAACCAACAATTTTTTTGTAATGTTATCGTAATGGCATTTTTTTTATTGTAAAAGAAAAATAATTAATCATTACTTTATCAAAACTGTTATTCATTTTACTAATAATAATAAAGCTGAGGAGTTTGTTTTATTGTTTGAACTCTTTTATCTCTGGAAACCCACGGAACACCATTCGCACCATTTTATAACGAAAGGATAAAGAGCTTTAAAAAATAAATGTTATACTTTAAAACATTGTTTCTTTTCCAACTACAGCCTGTAGGTATGTATACATATACATGTATATGTCCAAACTTATTGGGTAGGTATATTCCAATAAAAAGAAGCATTGTTGTAATCGTTTTGAATTAGTTTATTTCGATAATCGTAATCCGTTCCCTGAAAAATTTCAAGTGGTCATAACTTTTTACTTGTTAAAGCTACAAGGTGGACATTGAAAGACGTGAAGGTAGCAATTGGGTAGTAATTACTCAAGTAAAAATAATAACACGAATTTGAATAGTTTACATGAACGGAGAGTAGACCAGCTAACCTGATATCAGAATGGCTGGTCATTTTGAAGTCCCTTTATTTTGTTTCAAAGTTAGGTAGCAATTAATTGACTATAGGTAGTAAAAAGTAGCAAATAGGTAGCAATTTTTGGTCACCAGCCTGACGCAAACCGATACAGACAACCAGCCATTCTGACGCACACACATATTGTTGTAGCAGAAAAAGCAAGAAATTGTGTTTTTTTTATTTTAGAATGTTTTATGTTCTTGTAAATAAATTTCAGGATACAGAACTTGCCAGCCATTTAGATCTCAATTCTTTTGTCAGCGTAGTCAAAAACCACGCATATTCTTAGTATTGAACTTGGCTCCCTTTTTCACATTTTTGTTTTTGATGGGTACTCGTTACCTCTCCATGCACTAAAAACCCGTTGAATCCATTCATTCCTTTCATAATCCAGTCAATGGGATTCAACGAACTCGTAAAATTTTCCGGAATCCATTGAAATGTATATCTGTACATGATGGTCGTAAGAAAATGTGAAGAAAACCTTATAATTTACAAGAAGAGGCGTTATAAACTGAAAAATACTTTTCCGCAATAAATCTCGATTTTTGTTAAAAAATTGGCGGTCTGTTAGATTGCGGACTGCTGAGATAGGAGAATCATAACCGGAACGACTAGCGGAGAAACTCCTCTAGTTAACATGAGAGTCCTGCCGTTTTTTGGCTTGACAAACCCTGAATTCTATCAAGGTTTTACAGTATCTACTTGTTTGTCGATTCAAATCCAATGAGCCCAATCACGATGGATTCTTAACAAGAAAATTTCGCGGTATTAAGGATCGTTGGACCTTCATTCCTATCAAGAGCCTTTGGTTGTACTTGTCAAGACGAACCCAATCACAATGTGAATTTATTGTTTAGTGGCAAAGTTCCCATTGCCACATTTAGGCTTTATCACTGCTTCAGTTCCATGGAAGTTTTTTCACCTTGGGCACCCTTGGGTAATGGTTGGATTGTCCGTATTTTTATCGATCATAGACAATATTTGAAGTATATCCTTCTTTTTCTTTGAAATAAGAAGTGAAATGAAGATTTCTCATAAATTCAAAACCTTTGGCTCCAGGAAACCTGACATAAACATACATGGAGTTGTTTATTCAATTATGCCAAGAAAAATATATAAAGGACACTTTAGTCAAATTTAAAATGGATGAATGCAAGCCTACCAGCACACCTATTGAACCAGGGCTGTCTTTAGAAATAGACAAAAATTCTATTGAAAAGGAACAAAAACTTAATTGGGACACTTATGTACCTGGCAGTAGCCACAAGGCCAGGTATTATGTTCGCGGTCAGTTATCTCTCGCAATTCAATGATTGCTACAGTGCCGAACATTTCAAGAGTGCCAAACGTGTTTTAAGAAACAAAGGCACCTCCGAAATCGGAATAACCTTTAAAAAGACAGATCAAGAGTTATACGGCATGGCAGACGCAGACTGGGGCACCTGCAAAGTAGACCGCAAGTCTTTCTCTGGTTATTGTTTCATATATGCAGGAGGCTGCATCAGCTGGTCCTCGAGAAAACAAAAGAGTGTGGCACTTTCTACGGCCGAAGCGGATTATTGCTCGATCACCGAAGCCGCTAAAGAAGCCATAGATCTTAAATCTCTATTCAACGATCTAGGAGCTTGTATTGAGTGTGTCCAGATTTCAAACGACAATCAAGCCGCTCTGAAGCTAAGTCAAAACCCTACAGTGACGGCAAAATCTAAACATATTGACTTAAAGATGCACTATATAAGGAATTGCATCCAGGATAAACAGATATGCTTGAGATATTTGGAAACGAAGAAGATGGCGGCTGATTTACTAACTAAGGGTTTAGCTGGGCCAAGGCTCAAGGAGCTGATGACTCATCTTGGATTAGCATGAGAGTCGCGAGGAGGAGTGTTGGTACGACGCTACTCTATGGTCTTAGTTTAAAATATTGCTATGACGTTCTATTCTTTCCTTGTCAAGCAAGCCTGTCTTTGAAGAAAATCTATTTAATGTAAAACTATTATTACGTTTTTATTACGAATTAAACTCCAATATTAAATTCAAATGTATATTTGTATTTCCACGCCCATCAGTCCAAGCTACCGGTGGTTAGGGCTCCAGAGAAAGGAACCTCCTCACAATGCGAGCCGTATCAAGGAGTACTGCCTTCTGTATTAGGCCCTTGATCCAACCGCGCAATGACAGCCTCGATAGATGGTCATCGAGGCTATTGGCCATCAGGCCGTTGGCCGTAACGACAATCGGCACAATGATCGCCGAGTCCACATCCCACATGTCGACAACCTCGTGTGCTAAGTCGAGATACTTGATTTATTTCTCCTTCTCAGCTTTCACGAGGTTCTCGTCATGTGGGATGGTAACATCGATTATCATTGTGCGGCGCGCTAATCGGTCTATCACCACTATATCCGGCTTATTGGCAACAATAGTCCTATCAGTGATGATAGACCGATCCCAGTACAACGTGACATGGTCATTTTCGAGAACTGGGTCGGGCACATACTTGTACTACGGTACCTCAGAATCCACCAGATTGTATTTCAAAGCAAGCTGCTGGTGAATAATCCTGGTTATGTCTGTGTAAGTACTCGCCGTTAGCCAGACAAGAACGACCAGAGATAATATGTCTGATGGATTCTCCTGGGCGGTGGCATGCCCGACACACGTCAACCGTCCCATCCTTCATTATATGTCTCCGGTAGTTATTCGTCAGGATAACTTCGTCCATAATTGCACAGACAAAAATTTCAGTTTCCCCGAAAAGGTCGCCGAAACGTAGCCAGGATACGGAAGCTGAATAATCTACATCGGGCCCATGGAGAGCCCGATAGAACCGCCCGTGTAGCTCCTTGCCTTGCCATACCTCTTTGCAGTTCATCAGTCGATAGTATAACAGGCTTGCGCCAGTTCTCTTTAGCCATGGACAACGGGGTGAGTCCCTTGTCCACTGCGACCACATCCCGGTGCATACCCACTTCAGCTTTTAAAAAGTATTCTCTGAGGCTGCACACCTCGCGGTTAAATAATAACAGTGATATAATATTATTAACAAAACTGATTATATTTCAGAACAGTTTTGTAAGGTGTTCAACATAGCGTTTGTGTTTTATCACCAGCAGATACCAAACAGGTGTTCTAACTCAACACCACGTGTTTATCATTGCAGATAATATGACTGTTTTGCATTACAACAAAACAGGTATTATGTGTGGATAAACACGTGGTGTTGCAGCAATTCTATTGCTGGTGAGTTGAAGACCCTATGAACTTGTCAGATAAAGCTACCTGTCAACGTCACTATCAACGTGACGCTCGCTGGAGAGAAAAAGACAGGTATAAAACTATGGACAATTTGGTAAGTTTTTACCCATATATCACCATATAAAGGCAATTACAAACAGCTTTCTTACGAGTAGTCAGAAGCTTGAGATCTGACACCAGTCTTGCCAAGGGGTACCGTGTTACCCAGTTACTGGGTTGTGGAGGTCAGATAGGCAGTCGCTCCATGTAAAACACTGGTACTCAGCTAAATCCGGTGAGACTGGAAGCCGACCGCAATATAGTTGGGAAAAGGCTAGGTAGATGATGATGACAGACAGCTTTCTTCTAACTCAACACCACGTGTTTATCCACACATCCGTTTTGTTGTAATGCAAAACAGTCATAATATTAATGATATAGATGAGATATATTTCATTAAAATGTCACAATTAGTTATTTTATTGAAAAGTTTATATCCGAGAAAAAAGAAAGATGCAAAATGGTCCGGACCAAGGTTATGTGTATTAAAAGACATAGAAAGAGTAGATGACAAAGATGACAGAAGAGTCATAATTAACGACTTTCATCTATTACCCACGACTGGTCACGCGGGTATAAGACGGATGTTAAATAATATTCGTAAATATTATTTCTGGCCTAACAGGCCACGAGATGTCCATGATTTTGTGAAGAAATGTCATAAATGCCACACTCAAAAACATAGCATATACAATAAAGAGCCGATGGTAGTGACGACTACTGCTCATACAGCCTTTCAGCAGATATATTTAGATATAGTAGGACCCTTAGATAAGGATAGGTATAATTATTCGTATATTTTAACCACACAATGTGAATTATCTAAGTATATTATCGCTTGTCCACTTGTTTCTGAGATCTTGATTCTTGAGAATCCAGACTGTTATTCATCCTGAGACATGGAGTATGGACATGGTTGGTGTTGTAGTGTGGGTGTCATAGAACTGTCTATAAATAATAATAATAATAATAAATAATAAATTTATTTTTATTTTCTCATCACAAATGTTGCAGGAAAGTACAATAAATGCTTAAACTAATACAAAAAATTAAAACATTACACATTACAAAACATACAAACAGGTGCCCGAAGAAGGTATTGAATACTTGTGTTACGGGTCACCAGATGATAAATGTATGTGTAAGTAGCCTAAGTCTATATTTTGAATGGTTTGCTAATAAATACCAGTATTATACATCAATTCGTGTACTCAATTACACTTATCCCTACATTAAACTCCAGGATAGGGTATTTTTTTTTTACACTTCCTAATAAAATGCAACTCTGATCTATCAAAAAACGAACACACACTAGCAAAACATTTTATTTGGCAGTACCGCTAACAAACGCTTTGCAAAACCATCACTACAAATAAAATAAAAATAGACGAAAAAGAACAGATATTCGCAATCGAAACAAAAATTGCGGCCAAATTGCGACAAATTGGAGGGAAGCGGAACGTTCAATCAATGAATAAAAATATTAAATGTTTTCGCGGACGAGCAAAGCAAACGCCACGACCATTTTTCAATTTATCGTAACTTTGTTTTTTTAAATAAATTCAATTGAAAATAGTTCGCTTTATGGTTCAGTTTTGTTTAAGTCTCATGCAATATGTGTAAGCCTATTGCCATTAAGTGGGCACAAGTCCAAACTCCGGTCTGCAACTAAGAATTTCCAGATGGAAAACCCAATAACACTTATCCCGACCGGGGAATCGAACCCAGGATCTCATGCTTATCAATACTGGCGACCACTAGACCATCAAGGCAGTAATGCATTTCATTCCATCCTAAAAATAATAAGCAAGTTCTACTTTGTTATTGAAAAAACCAAGCGAAATGGCTTCAACATTTCACATTCCTCGTTTTATAGGAAAACTACTTCTATCCTGGGTATAATTTTGATTGGGTTCCCTAAAAATACGTCTGCATACGCTATGGGCAATTGTTATGAAAATGCTTGCGTGTTTTCTTTGTGTTCACCGCGAGAAAAATGTGAAAATTGTTGCGCATTTTTTTCGTTATTTTAACCCCGAAGGGTCAGTGCCCACTCAAGCCGATTAGACTCAACCCGAAGAATAATACCAGATGTTTTACTACCAATTCAGTGCTATTTGTACAATCAGGCAAAGTGATATTTAATTCTAAATAACTTATAAATTTGCTATACATTGAATATTTAATATTTTATTATGATACATAATTTATCTTGGTAATCAGTGATTTCGTATCAAAAACGTAGCTTTATAAAGATAGCCTCTACCTCGCTAACCGGTTTTCTGGTTCTTACTTTCTTATATTTTAGAAGTTAGAACCTACTTGTTAACCTAATAATTATAATCACGTATAAAGACTGATCCAGTAAATACCACCGTGCCATTATTGTTAATTATCATTACAATCTTATAGCTAGTATAAGATTGTAATGATAATTAACAATAAACTGTGATTTTTACTACAAAGTACAAAGCGTATACTATATTAAAAAGGATTAGTACTTACTTGTTTAATTATTGATTTATTTATCCAAACAGTATTTTAAATGTTACATGCTCTGTGGTGCAAGCGTTAAATCAACACTATTCTGCCTGATTATACATCGACGTTTTTACGCCTATCAAAACAGAAATTTGCCTTACCTTTAACCTTTATGCAGATGATCTTGAAATTTACTCGCGATCTCCTCTTGGTAATCTAACTGAGGCTATCTTGACTATAAATAGTGATCTGGCCCGTATATGCGACTGGAGCAAGAGGCACGGACTTACGGAGAACCCTATAAAAACGCAAGTTTTGGTGGTGGGCAGTTCAAGGTTGGTCTCAAGGATCGACTGGACGACTCTTCCCCAAGTTTATTTTGACAACTCTGTTGTATCCTTTAGCGAGAAGGTGAAGAACTTGGGGATATTCATTGACAAGAACTTCTCTTGGACTGCCCAGTTACAGGAAGCTAGCCGCAAGCTATGCGCATCTGCTGGATCTCTGAGACGACTGCGTAATTTTCTGCCGACTGCCACCAAGATTGCGCTTGCACAATCTCTTCTTCTACCCATCCTTGATTATGCTGATGCCAGCTATCTTGACCTCACTGAAGAAAAACTTGATAAACTTGAGCGACTTCAAAATGTTTGTTTAAGGTTCATATTCGGTTTGCGCAAATATGTTTCTGAATTCCGCAAAAAACTCAAATGGTTGCCAATTTGCCTTCGCCGGAATGCTCATATTCTTTCCCTTCTGTATAATATACAATTTTTTCCGTCTACCCCTCTTTACCTCAAAAACCGATTTCAGTTTTTATGTGACTCGCACACGAAAGTTCTTAGGCCATCGGATAACATGAAACAATGCTGCAACAAAAAATGCTAATGCATTCCACCATCTTCCTGGACAAATCTTTTACAGTCTATGGAATGCATTGCCTGTGACAATAAAACGCGCGCAATCACTACCGATCTTTAAAAGACTGGTAAAGGAGCACTACCTGTCACTGTGATCTTGTTCTTGTTGGAGCTGTATTGTTTTCTTGCCTATATATTTATATGTATGTATGTATTTATGTATCTATTTTGGTATTTTATATTTAGTGATTACTATGTTTGTAACTTATTATTTAATTTTAAAATTGCACCAAGTGCAACCCCATGTCGTGTCCAGGCTATCTCTCTCCATTCTGGGTTGCCTGGAAGAGATCGCAGAACGCGATAAGGCCGCCTGTTGTATGTTTGTTGTTACTTTAAGGTTTCCGTATGTAATGTTTTTATCTTGGTACAATAAAGTATATATAAATATAAATAAATAAATTTGCAGGTATTATTCTTCGGGTTGAGTGGGCACTGACCCTAACGCTTATCGGTTGTGAGTACCGCTTCATGTTGTTGTGACAGCTACCAGGGTCTCAAAGATTCTAGGAAGTTAATGAATGAGTTACTAAATTTTCCCATTCACCGAAACCGTATCGTAATCGCACCTATTATTGGAATCATTTTGTAAGAGCTCACAATTTAGGATCCATTTATAATACCTAGTGCTAATTTTAACCCGTGTTGCTTCGCTACTGGGCTTAATCCATGTGCCGATAGGCCTTCCTGTCTTATGTCTCATGCTTGATAAGAAAGTGGAAGTTATGTTTTTTCTTCGTTATTCTTTTCAGATTAATTTCGTTGTGGGATCCAAGACAGTTAAATCTTACCAGGGACTCGTCGAGCTTTATTGACTCGGCGCTTATCTGGTAATTGCTGCTATTATTTCTGGCTTTCAGAAATCGTAATGGTTGGGGTATGGAAGGCTTGTCAGAAAAAAACACCCTGAAACCGTCACTTTTCTAAACACAACAAACAGTGATATCGCTTAATGGTTCAGTATATTTTCTAGAAAAACTGAACCATAAAGCGAACTATTTTCAATTGAATTTATATAAAAAAACAAAGTTATGATAAATTGAAAAATGGTCGTGGCGTTTGCTTTGCTCGTCCGCGAAAACATTAAATATTTTTTTTCATTGATTAAACGTTCCGCTTCCCTCCAATTTGTCGCACTTTGGCCGAAATATGATATTATTGTAGACAACAAAACCAGTATAATTTGATGTTTAATTTTATTGAAACTCCATAGAAACTACGGAGTTTCAAAAGAATTAAACATCAAATGTCGCCAAAAACGCAAGTTTAAACGCTTTTCTTTCTTTCTTTTCTTCGAGCAAAAACCCAGGTCTCAATTCAACAATTTAATCAAATGAAATATCGTCCATAGACTATCAAAACTTAATAAAAACTTGCATCAATTCCCATCAGGTTTGCCATCTTTTTAAAAATTGAAAAGGCAAGGCAAATGGAACAGGGCACCATAAGTTAGCGGAGGTTAAAATGCCTTATCGTACACCTGGTGTCGAGGGAAAACGAATATTTTGTGGGCACCCTTTTTTGTTATATACAGGGTAACTTTCATCAATGTACCAGGCTATCATCTGATTTGGAAAGGTGGGCAGTTTTACTTCGACGAGTATTTTCTAAAATATGTTGAGGTCGGGTTAGGCCTGGGACTAACTAGATGTGACGGAATATCAATATTTTATATTGGATCGATCCAAGAGTATTACCGATATTGTAGTTTTGTAAGGAACATCTGTCATGTTTTGGTACTTTTCATGGAGACTGAATCCTGCTAGAGAGATAATATCGCTCTTGAAATTTTGCAATTCTTCTTATTCATGATAAATGATAAATGATTTATTTTCTGTAAGTTGGTTTGTACAAACACTTTCACATGTCGATCATATTTTTTAAAACTAGATGAGGTCGGCGTTTCCTGTCTGACTACTCTGAGAAGAAAGGCCGAAACAAACTCAGAGGTCACAGTCTCTTTTAAAGTCCAGACAAAAACTTGGTTAGATCATGTGAAGACCATGTAGACTGATGTCTGAAATGGTCTTTTGAGAAAAGAACCAGCCAGATTGAGTGGACCTGTCCAGTCAGTGCACGCATTTGTCAATAACCGTGCAGCTCACCTTAGAATTTAAGGAGCTCAATTCAATTCATCTTTTCAAGTTTATGAAAAACTCTTTAAATATGCCAAGTATGTAAATTTTACTTAAAATTATTTTATTATTTTACTTAAATTGTGCAGCAGTTTTCTATTTCTATGAATAATTATAAAATATAACTGAAAAACAAAATATTTAAGCCAGAATGTAAGAGCATCTGCAATTCTCAGTGTAGGATTACACAGCTAATTGCAGATTTCAGCAGCGGTTGCATACAAATTGAAATATGTAACACATTTCACTGTGAATTTTAGCTATGCATTTCCAGTTCTTGCTGAAAATAGAGCTTATTAAAATGTCCTGCATGTGGGACTTCAAAATGTTGCATTAGCACTGAAGTGATCTCTTTATTTTCTATGAATATGTGGATGTTTTCTTTGCACACGTACTTCTTTTTTAACCGACTTCAAAAAAGAAAGAGGTTTCTCAATTCGAAAGTATATGTGTATTTTTTTTTATATGTGTTCGCGGATAACTTCGTCGTTTATGAACCGATTTTTATTATAATTTTTTTGCTAGAAAGGAGATATCCCAAGGGTGGTACCCTTGGGATATATCCTTTCCAGCTATCTATCTTGATATATATCGTGATAAAGAAACCGGCATCCTAGAGAAATCGCGGGACATTCTCAAATAGGTATTGTAGGCATACATATAGGGATTTTGGTATTTTTATCAACAATGCAATCATTTACACTCAGAAAGAATCTGAAACAAATCAAAAACAAAAAACTGATGAAGAAGACCACAGATGGCCACTGGAACTCCTTAATGCTAAGTATGTCACGGGTATAAGATATATCGAATAGCTAACTGACTACGATGAAGCAAATACTTATAAATAAATGGTACTGATGAAAATGGTAACATCGAACTGATCTGATGATGAAGGCTTACCATACCAGGATGGTAGGCACTGGAACTCCGAAATAAAACAATGGATCCTAGTCGTGTTTGGACTTATAGGAATCGTCATGAGATTTACTTTGGCTACAATAAATGATTTTGATGGTATTTTGAGAACCGAAACCAAAACTAAAAAGAGATAAATAAAAAGGTTTTTCTCAAAAAAATCAAACCGACTTCCAAAACAAAACACTACAAAGTCGGTGGATAAAAATGGAAAACAATAGGTACCAAAGACACCGACTCAGGAAAAGAATGTTATTTTTCGCTTTTAGTGTTTTCTTATGGAAGTTGGTTTGATTTTTTTGTTAAAAACCTTTATTAATTATGTTAATTCATAATTGTTCCATTTTTTGCTGATGTTTTAAAATGTTATAGGCAGTACCAATGCCTAATGACGGTTTTATAATAGGACCAAACTCTTAACAGAATGTTAAAAAAAAATAGAGAGAGATAAAAAAATTGGATCTACTATATATGAATTAAAACATATTATTTCTTGTTAGAATATATTCAATATATTCAATGACATAACTCTAGGCAACAACGGTAACCAAGCAACACGTATTTAGTCTATGACACGCCTCCGCCGTGATTCCTAGGAATCAGATGCGCTGGGAGCAGCTGATCGAGGTGACGCATGTACGTCCGCTGTCGATCTCTATCTCATAGTGGAGGTTTCCCAGTCGGCGGGTCACTGTACCAAACGCACATTTTCTTCCTGATACAGAGTAATTGCGAGCTTGCACTCTGCTTCCGATTGCAAATTCTCTCACCAAGGGGTGAGAGAATTTGCAATCGGAAGCAGATGCTCTTCTGCTCCTATGTAGTGCCTTTGGTGGAGCTCTAATCTTGGCTACCAATCTCGTTCTTACCTTTCTTCCGAACTTGAGCATGTAGGGCGAGTCGCCTGAGATGACTGGCGTAGCCCGGAGGATACTTCTAACTGTACGAACCTTGTGCAGTATCCCACCACTCTCCTTCTCTAATTTGTGCAGTGATTTCTTAACCGTCTAAACAAATCTTTCAGCTTGTCCATTAGTTGCGGGATGGTAAGAAAGAAAGAAAAGAAAGAAAAGAAAGAAAAAGTGTTTATTTGTCACAAAACGACATACAATATATATAAGAATATACGCGCTCGTTTTGTGAACAATGCCATTGCTAGTTAAGAACGTCTGGAATTCTTGAGAGACAAATTGTCTTCCATTATCCGACACCAGCGTATAGGGTAATCCAAAGGTGTCAAATAAATCGTCTAGTTTCCATAACACTTTGCTCGGGAGTTAACCTTAAAGACCCGCGGGCCTTTGCGTAAGCTCAGGGTTCCATATGCCGGCCGTGAATTGAGACACTACATTATTCCCTTAGTGCAAAATCGACTATTATTATAAGTATATTTTCTAAGGATTTTTGTAAAACCAGTTTGAGTATCCAAAAAGTGAATTAGGTATTTAAATTTCTTTACGCTCGCTCGTCGCTCGTTACGCTCAGGGTTCAATATTTCGCCCGTGACGTAAGACAATATTTTATCCCTTGGTGCAAATTCTACTATAATACTTCCTTCATATAAAGCTCCATAACGTAAACCCATATTAAACGCTAGACAATGGACATTTACGATCTATAAAACATCGAATCTATTCGAATCTAGTTTGACCATAAAATCGCATTCGGTTGCATGCATCATAAATAATAATGGTGGATAAAACCCTCGCATTATTTATTCGATATGTTAGGAATAATGATAATATATGTTTGCGTTCGGGAATAAACATCGAATATTGCTTAGTAGGAGGATAAACAGGAAAATGGAGTATATTATGGAAAATGTATTTGACGGTGAAGACAGCTTTATGGGACTCGTTTCTTGCAATGTATTTTTTCGATGCATAGGAAATTTGTGATATTACGTCTCTCTGTATGATTTCCTTGTCCATATAATAAATATTTATTTGTCAGATATAGGAAAAGGCTTTACTTTTCGGTGTAATTAGATCTTAAAAGCCTGTTAAGGACAATTAAAACTAAAGTTCTGAAAGTCAGTGTTTTTGAAAAATTTACTCAGGTCGCTTAAAATGTAAGTCTTCTTTTGTACTTCCCTAGGGCATCTACAGCCTATAAACCTAAACAAATCCTTTATACCTAAAATGTTATTATCATTGGTTAAAATAAAAGACATTTACTGACTATGCATAGCTTCTTCCAAGTATCTTGTATTCAGCAGATTCCCGCAGCCTTCACCAGGCCATCGGTCCACCTAGTTGGAAGCCTTTTAACGCTGCGTGTTCCAGTACGTCGTCGGCAGTATAATAGAGACTCAAGTAGGTGAAACTAATAGAGAACTCTATTATCCTGCTTATAAAGTGTGATCAATGATAATATAGGAAAAAAAAAGGGCTTATGTTTAACTTACCACCAGATATAGTAACATATAACAGACAAAAATAGTAAATGATCACCAAAATTAAACCCGCATCTTATTGTAAAATTATAACCAAAGTTTTAACATCTCGCTATCCTGTTTAGGCAAAATGACTCCAAATAAATCATTGTTAACCCAAAAGTAGTAAATGATCACCAAAAGTAGTAAATGATCACCAAAATTAAACCAATGACCAAAAAGATTATAAAATTTCTGGGAGCAACTTGGAAGTAGCGCTCGCCGGCCGCTGCCGCGGCACCGCTCGCTTTGCTCGCTCGGCTCGCGCGCGGTTGGTCACAGTTCTAACCTAACCTAACCTATTTTACAACATTAAATAGCGCAATAATTTGCTATTAAAATTTGGTGATCAATTTACTAAATTTGGTGATCATTTACTATTTTTGTCAGTATATTACTAGATTTGGTGGTTAGGGGTTATCGTCACAAAGTTTTTTTTGGTGGTCATTATATTTATTCCCAAAAAAAAGGAATTCAGTCCATGCTCTGCATATTTTTATGACGTAAGACTCTTCAAATCTGTTGGAGGTCACTGCAGTACTAATAAAACTTCAATGCCCACAACTTTTAGAGGTTAAAACCCTACAAAACACGTTATATTTTCATACAAACATCCGCGAAAATCTCCTAAAAAATGTCACGTCGGCGCTCTTATTCACAAAAAATGTTTCATAAAAACTGCTATCACTCGTAACTTTTTACACAGCAAAGTTCGCAACGACCAGTGGAACATAGGGTACGGAGATGCTTTTTTAGCTGCAACTGGAGACAGCAATGTCAAAACTTAAGGATATCAATAATTTGGCATACCTGTTTAAAAGTTAATTTATTGTGCAATTTCAACATACGGTGCGTATTGATAACCTTCTTTTCCTTCAAGTCGGTTATAATCTAAGTGTGTCAACATTTACTCAAGAAATTCAAGTCCTGTGGCAATTCTGCCAGCTGGTATCACTAGTAGTAGTTGTACTGCCAGCGCGGTGATTCCATGCTCTATAGCTACGAACCGAACGACTTTTTTTTATTTGTGCTCCGCTCACTAGCGCCGCTGTAGGATGAATACTTAATTGTCGGTGCTCCCTAATTATACACCGTTGAGTTTTTACTCTATTTGTTTATGCTTCTCTTGTAAAACTGTTGGCAATTACGTTTTTTAAAAATGTGGTCGGGCTACCTACGAGCTTTATTTCATTAGAGTTTTCGCTGCACTTTTGGTGTTTAATATTCGTTAGTTTTGCCCATGTTTCCGTTTTTCGTGTATTTATAAAAGTTTTTGTAGCAGCATGTCAACTTTTAATTTTTAATGGTCGTGAAGTTTTTTAACTAACCCTGTTTTTCAGAGCACAAATTAGGTGCCTTACGGTTGTGGCTTCTCGGATAGTACCTAATTTACCAACGATTTTTTGTCTGAATATATTTTTTTTTTTAGTTTACTGCCTACTTTTAAAGTTCACAACTGCTACTGCTGAACATAAGGTGTTAGGTTTGATTCGCGGGTCAGGTGAAGTGTTATTTCATTTTCTATCTAGGTAATTTTCAATAGCTCATGAAGTCTTGATGGTAGTAAGTGTCTTTTACATGGGATTTAAAAATAACTGGGAAAACGTGGTTGTACTTACTATAGGTATAACTACTTAACTCTTTGGGTATACCAGCCATTATGTTCTTTTATCACTTTTAATCTTACAATCACACACAGTCACAGTACAAATAATATTTGCTACAACAAATAGTTGGCTTATCTTCCAATATTCCACCCACATACTCTTCAACAAGAACTAATCATAACGATAAACAAAATCTTGCCGAACACGACTAGTATCGAGATTTGCCGAGCTTTCCCGATCTTTGCCGAGACTCTGTCACGTGATTGGCTTGTTAATTAGGGCTGCTCAGTCAGCTGTTCGTACGTGACCACCACGTCGTCGTGTTGTCGCTTGTTTTGAAAAAACTTTACTGTTTCGATTTGCTTGTAGTTACGAGTAAGTACTGTTTTTATTTGGGAAACTAAATTTCTATCTAGGTAGATGTCCTCGGAGTAGTCAAAGCATTATAATGTGTAGGGTTAAGGTATCATTTCAGACTGGAGTTTGACACTGGAGTTTCTTGCCGGTTCTTCTCCATAGTAAACGACCAACCCGAACCGTGCGCCTTTTGTCGACGTTTTATAAGTGCCCATGTAGGCCTATGTAAAATAAAAATAAATGATTTTGATTTTGACTCATTTTCTTGCGCGGCTTCGATGCTTATTTTATCTATTTGTACTTAAGTTCTTCGATTTTTTGTATTTTTCTTATTTTCAACATTTAAATGGGCTTGGTTAGATTCAATTTAATAAATGATGAAAAAATAAATATTGAGATAAAATTATGTGGCAAGACAACTTGCCTTAAGTTGATAACTTCTTCACAGAAACCCGTCGCTATTGTTTGGATGAGAAGACTGTGACGTTGCAAAATGACGTCACTTCAATATCTGGCAGCAACTCTAGTGCTCCGAAGTTTCACAGAGATGGCATTGTTTCTAGAATGGGTTATGCATAATTATATTTTAATGTAATTTAATATTATATCGCATACAAAATTAGTTAACAAAGAGATATAAATTCCCACAATTTCATAATTAAACAAAAACATATAATTTGTAATATAATAATATCAAAGACTAGGGATGACAGTGATTTGCTAATTCTATTTGTGTAGAGAGAAAGTTTCTTTGGATCCTGCTACTATTGGAGGAAGAGAGGGTTTTACCCGACCCTGTTGACATCCTGACGCAAGGATGGAGATTTAACAGGTACGCTATTTGAAAGCACCGGTTCGGTGAGGTTCAGACTGTGTCTGAATCTTTGGAACCTTTCGATGGGTTTTACATGAGTAATGTTCTTTCAGTGAAGCTGAATCTGACAGGCTGTTAAGCTAGCCTAATCTGACACAACCGTGTAAAGATTTGACGATCTGGTGTCGTCCTGTGGTCTGGCACAATCGAAGTAGTTCCCGAATTCTAGGAGATTTGAGTTTAAACCTGACAAGCGTGCTGACAGACCCGAGCTTTGGCGGTTCAGAAGTTTGACCCGACGAGTGCTGGCAGTGTGGCCATCTTTTCTATTGGAAGGTACCACCATTCAGAAACCTCGTGGCGAGGAACGTCCCAGATCCCATACGATATCGTGGCTGAGGTTTGGAGGCTGCGGTGGGAGAGGAGTGCCGATATTACGGTGCGCCGCTCTCCTTACCTTCCCCAGCCTGGACGGAGTCACCACTGTGTGATAGCGGACGCGGTGGGGCCGCAGGGGAAGTCCCTATCTCCTGAGGCCAAAAAGTTTTAGGTGGCGGGGCCACTGACAAGACCCGTCACAGGGGGACCAAGGGTGCCATACACGGAGTCGTCTGGCACCCATGTAATGGTTTAGTCCATGGGGCGGTTACGGCGTACAATGTGTTTTGGTGCGATGGTGATGGGGGTACACCCCAGAAGAGGGTCCGGTGACGGACAGCCGCGGCGGGTGTGCCCGTGTTTCCGCCATAAACGGCACAGCAGGACACCGTGGAGTTTTAGAGGGTTCAAGTCCCACATAACTGCGCTATCTCCCCGTGGCAGCGCATTATGCATGAGCATTTCAAAAAGTGAAAAAAAAAACTCGTGTTCGTGTGAACTGCAGAGATCTTCTCTGTAGTTTGATGTCAAGGGTTCTTTGTTCCGCCAACTGCAACCAACTGAGATCTCAACCGTGATTCCAACCGCGAGAGCAATAGCGATTGAGAGATATGTAAACTGAGTGTTAACTACGTTAAGTACCCATAACTTTGAGAGAGTGATACCATGTGACCGTAGCTCTACTGAATATTTTGATAAGGTCATTTCAGTGTATTAAGTTGTAAGATTTAAAGCTTTGGTTGTGTCTCTAGGTGCTTTGCCCAAGTGTTATGTTTCTTTTATGAGCACAACCATAGTAGGCCTTTTATTTGTTTAATGGATCTTTCCCAAGTAAAATATACCGTATAAAATTATTATAGACACGGTGGATCTGTAAAATAGTTACTGGGCTTACAAGAAAAATAGTTTCATTCATTCACACTCCATTGTTTCCATGCCCGTGTTTACAAACTTGTTACGTATGCATAGGAATCTGCTGACATTGCAGATAATATACATACACAGACCTTGTCGAATCGGCAGTTACCTTGAGAAAGAAATGCATAGCTTGGGAATTAGCTAGACATCCGCTGATACAGAAACGTACGTAACATCAATATAGGAAGTTACGGACGCTGCAATTATTTCGAAACCGATGCAGCCATGACGTCAAGGAATCGATCGATGCCGAACTAATATTTAAGACCATATCTTGTAAGAAGAATTCATTCCATATTCCTACATCGAGTAGGATGGATTCTCGTAGGGTAGTTAGTCGTAGTTAGTCTATTTAATTATTGTAACCATTCCATGTCCTAATATCGGCTTGGAATGGACATCTGTAGGTTAGCTAGTTGTGTTAGTAGTTGTAACCATTCCATGTTCCAACCTCGACTTGGAATGGTCAGTCTTAGGATAATTAATTGTAATTAACTTTAATAATTAAAAGTTTAGAATCATTTCGGGTTTCTTTCCAATCCCCCGGCTGTGGTAAACGTAATTAACTCTAATAGTCGTCAAAAAAACATCAGTCACCCAACACTGTACTGTAATACAATAAGTCGAATAAACGATCTTAACGATCGAATTTTCTATAAAAGAAAATACTGATACAAGGACTGCAAAATAATATAAATAAGGAGGTTTGAGTAGCTGAAATATTATAAGGATAAGCCGTAAAAATGAAAAATTACGTGGTTGTATTGCCAAGTTTTTGGCACATCGTAATGTTGGGTGACATTTGTGAATTGTTTCAGAATAAATATTCAACGTATTTTTATCATGAGTGTTCTGAAAGGTATATGCTTACGTGTTGTTCCGTCGATCATTTAGCGATTCAATTAAAAACAAGATATTAAAAACCAAACAAAAACATTCTATAAAACTAGTGTAGGGATAGGTGTAATTGAGTACACGAATTGATGTATAATACTGGTATTTATTAGCAAACCATTCAATATATAGACTTAGGCTTCTTACACATACATTCATAGACATAGTTCTATGACACCCACACTACACTAGCTAAATTGAGTACACCCGAAAATAATGAATCAAGCCAGTTAAAAAAAGTATGCAGTCATGGAGACTGCCAACAGAAGTAAAAAATTCAATCTTATCTATAGTATAAGATTCCAACATATTACACTTCTACTTCATCTTCAATTGTACAATCAGATTACCTCGTAATATTTACCCCGGAAACTCCCCAAAAGACTAGATGCCCAAATGATATATAGACTCTAAAAGATAACCGTATTTTGCCCCAGCATCTAAATTAGGCGCTCCTCCCTCAAACTTTCACTTCATGTTCAACTTTACGTGGTAACGTAAAATAAAATACAGTAAAAAAAAGCGTATTCAAAAAGACATTAAGGCCTGGTGACGAGTAGTCACGTAGAAGCTTCGCAGGGTATACGAAATGATATTCGTTTGAAAGAGAAACCTTGTTTTATGGAAGTTACTGAACTTTGCGATGTAAAGTAATACGGATTTTATGTATCTTCATATTTTTTATTGGAGTACGTACGTGCGGATTATTTTGAGGTAAAAGTAAAATGTTACTAGCTTTATCCCGTGGCATCGGTCCAGTTCATCATCATCATCATCATATCAGCCGAAAGACGTCCACTGCTGGACATAGGCCTCCCCCAAGCGTCGCCACATTGACCGGTCCCGTGCGTCTCGCAACCAGCGGATTCCCGCAACCTTCACCAGGTCATCGGTCCACCTGGTAGGAGGCCTTCCAACGCAACGTCTTCCGGTTCGCGGTCGCCACTCCAGAACCTTTCTGCCCCATCGGCCATCCGTTCTGCGAGCAATGTGCCCTGCCCACTGCCACTTAAGTTTGGCAATTCTTCGGGCTATGTCGGTAACCTTGGTTCTCTTGCGGATCTCTACATTTCTGATTCGATCACGCAAGGAAATTCCGAGCATAGCCCTCTCCATTGCCCTTTGAGTGACTGTAAGTTTTCTGATGAGGCCCATTGTAAGCGACTACGTCTCAGAGCCATATGTCATCACTGGCAACACACACTGGTCATAGACTTTCGTCTTGAGACACTGTGGTAAGTTGGACGAGAAGATACCGCGCAACTTCCCGAACGCCGCCCAGCCGAGTCGGATTCGACGGTTGACCTCTTTCTCGAAGTTGGCCCTACCCAACTGGATCGTTTGTCCCAGGTAGACATAGTCGCCCACAACTTCGAGTGTAGAGTCTCCTACCTTGATAGGAGTGGGTGTAACATGGGCATTCAACATCACCTTGGTTTTGTCCATGTTCATTCTAAGACCCACTCTTCCGGAAGCTCTACTGAGGTCATTGAGCATTGTACTGAGGTCCTCCATGGTCTCAGCCATAACCACTATATCGTCAGCAAACCGAAGGTGAGTGATGTACTCGCCATTGACGTTGATGCCTAGCCCTCTCCAGTCCAGAACCTTGAAGACATCCTCCAGTGCAGCGGTAAACAGCTTCGGAGATATGACGTCTCCCTGTCTCACACCTCGCTGCAGAAGGACTGGTTCCGAGGTCTGATCCTGAAGTCGAACTGACATGGTGGCGTTTTTGTATAAACACTTCAACACTTCGATGTACCGGTAGTCAATTTGGCACCGTTGGAGAGACTGCAGTACAGCCCAAGTCTCGATCGAATCGAAGGCTTTCTCGTAGTCCACAAACGCTAAACAGAGAGGCAGGTTGTACTCTTCGGTCTTCTGTATAACCTGCCGCAGCGTATGTATGTGGTCTACGGTGCTGAAGCCTTTACGGAATCCGGCTTGTTCGGGAGGCTGGAAATCGTCAAACCGGCGCGCGAGACGATTCGTGATGACTCTTGAAAACAGCTTGTAGACATGGCTAAGAAGTGTGATGGGCCTATAGTTCTTCAGTAAGGCATTGTCACCCTTCTTGAAGAAGAGTACCACCACACCCCTGCACCATGCCTGTGGCGTTTTCCCTTCGAGTATGACGGAATCAAACAGCTTCTGAAGGGCCTTAAGGATTGGTTTTCCACCCGCCTTCAGGAGTTCGGCCGTAATTCCGTCGTCACCCGGTGCCTTGTTGTTCTTAAGCTGTTTCAGAGCCATCCTAATCTCATACAGGCTGACGTCCGGAATGTCTTCGGTATAGTGTCGGGTCAATCTAGCTCTAGGGTCATTCGCTAGATTCGCGACGGGTTTACTGGTTGACGTGTACAGCTGCCCATAGAATCTCTCGATCTCCCTCAGAAGCTCTGGTTTGGCGGAAACGATCCTGCCATCATCGGTCTTCAGTTTCGTGAGCTGGCTCTGTCCTATAGACAGATCTCTTGCAAAGACCTTGGAGCCCTTATTCCGCTCAATCGCGTCTTTTATACGCTTAGTATTAAAGCGGCGGAGGTCGCTTTTCAAGGACTTTGAGATCCGTCTATTTAGCTGCCGGTATTTCACCGCATCGTCTGAAGACTGCAGGATCATCTCACACCTCTCCTTCATTAGCTTGAGAGTAGGATCAGAGAGTTTTTTGTTCCTATCTGTACGGCGGGTCTTGTAAAACTTAGACCCGACCGTATGGACAGCTTCCACGAACCCATCGCTGTAATCGTCCACGGAGCTTCCTAGGCACTCGAAACGATTCTGGAGTTCGAGCTGAAAGTTCTCGGGGTTTTGGACCTGGATCTGTGCTGGGCGGAGCGTGGACTTCACCAGTCGAGACCTTTCAAGTTTAACATTAATGTTCAATGTGCCTCTTACCATGCGGTGATCGCTCCCGGTTTTCACCGAATTGATCACAGAGACATCATTGAACACTTGCTTCTTGGTTGACATGATGAAGTCGATCTCGTTTTTAGTTGCACCATCGGGGCTTTGCCAGGTCCACTTCCTGTGCTCACGCTTTCTGAAGAAGGAGTTCATCATGTAGAGGCCCTCCTTCTCCATAAAGCTGGCCAGTAGGTGACCCCGGTGGTTCCGGCGTCCAACTCCAAATTGCCCCACTTGCAGCTCATCCACGTCTCATTTGCCCAGTTTTGCGTTGAAGTCCCCCATGACAACGGTGAAGTGAGTTTTGAAACCATGCATGGCTCTAGAGATATCCTCATACATGGTCTCTACCTCGTCGTCGGGGTGTGCCGAGGTCGGGGCGTAGACCTGTATGACCTTCAGCGAATATCTTGCGGATATTCTGAGTATAAGGTACGCCACCCTGGTCGACACACTCTCGATCTTCACTACGTTGTTCACAAGGGACTTGTGGACGATAAACCCGACACCACCCTGGGACTGTCGGTCACCCTCTCGGAAATAGAGCAGGTTGCCGGATTTGAGGATTATCGAGTCCTCCCCCTCTCTTCGGACTTCAGATAACCCTATAATACTCCATCGCAACCTACTCAATTCTTCCTCCAGTTCGGCTATCTTCTCGTCGGTCCGAAGTGTTCGCGTGTTATATGTTCCCAGGTCCAGTCGTCGGTGTTTATTGGGGTAGCCGGGTCCACTCCGGGGATTCTTAGCACCCCTTGCCACGCCATCGCCTCGACCGCTACCGTAGCCGAGGGTAGACGGGCTGCCGGGCACTCGGGGCTGTTTTTTCTTTGTGCTGATCATTAGGATTGGGGGGTTTTGCCATAATCGCCACGCTTGGCAGGCGGGTTGGCGATCGCAGTTTGTTGATAAAGTGCACAGAGAACGCTGCTGCCCATTCTCTGGTGTGTCCCTTAGTCGCCTCTTACGACACCCACGGGAAGATATGGGATGGTGAAATTCTTTACGTCCGTCACCATTCGGTCCAGTTGCCTATGGCAAATATACCGTGCATTTCTGAAATAAAAACCAAGCTTATGATTTTCAAAACTGGTTAGCTTTCAGTGAAATATTTTTTTGAAATCGGTTCTGTACCTACCTTCCTTCTGAGACTACCATAAGTACCTTTTTCCATTGTAGGAATTGAAATACCATTTTCGGCCATGAGATGTACATTTATCAAAAAAGTGGAAAAAACCCCACGAATTGAGGAAAAATATTCTTTCCTGAATTTAAGCCTGATTTCTTGCATACAAAAAAAAATAGTTTTTCAATTATAGCCCTAATCTATTCAAATGGCATCTCTCATAGTTTGCATTTCGATTTCGTTCTGAAATCATGTCACGTCAAAGCATAATTAACGTAGACGTTAAATATGAAAGGTAAGTGTTAACTAGTAAAAATTACTATTATTCTCATAAACATCTTTTACGAATAATATAAAAACAATAGTGACGATTTCGTCGTTAAAAAAATATTTATTTTACTCTTCAGAAGTGTACTTCTGAACGAATAATTCAAAATGACATTTTGTTTGACTACTGAGTGGCACGTCACTTTGTAGGTTACATAAACGTAAAAACTAAAACCTCTCATGGCTGTCACATAACACACTTGTGTTATGCCAAATAAATTTCGATCGTCAAGATTGACACTTGACGTCACAGGCACACGTGGGGCCCAATCCACGTGTGAGTTTCTTCGCGTCTGTGACACGTCACTGGCACACGTGGGGCTCAATGCACGTGTGTCTCTTCGCGACGGTAGGCGTCTGCTGTCCAAACGGGACGTGAATGGCAGGATGGAGTCCTTTTGCCGACCGCCGTGATATCATGCGAAACTGGAAATTCCAACAGTCTTCTTTTTTCCCTGGAACCTGTTCACAGGAAAGATACGCAACGTTTTTGACTAGTCTTAAAGAAATATGATCTTAACCACTTTATACTCTTGATCTTTCACTTTTAAGGTTTACGAGTTGGACGTCAGGCTTCTTTATTCCCAGGAACTCTTCACAGGAACGTGACGTTTCGTACCCCAGTCGGTACATTAAATATGGGAATGTGTTTCTTACCCAGTTTGTTTATGGGGTATGGTTTCCAGGAAGTTGACATCAGGTTTCTTTCTTCCCAGGCACTAGGTTCTCAGGAAATGTTCCCAGGCGTGGAGATCAGGTTTCTTTTTTCCCAGGCACTAGGTTCTCAGGAACGGTACGTTACGTTTGATTATTATCTGACGTGTTAAAGAAACAGGAATGTAACCTCAATTGATAAGGTATACGGGACGTCAGACTTCTCTGTTCTCAGGAACTGTTTACAGGAACAGGGTATCAGGCTTCTTACTTCACCGGAACCAGGCTTTTCATTGGCCTATATGTTCACAGGAACAGGACATCAGACTTCTTACTTCACCGGAACCAGGCTTTTCATTGGCCTATATGTTCACAGGAACGGCTTGGTTCTTGAAAATTCGGCTCGAACGGACCAGCAAATGTACGGGGTGGACGTGATCGCTGGCGGTAGATAGGGATTCTGGAGGTTGTAAGGCTCCTGCACCAGCGCGTTGACACCCTTGCACCTATAGTTCAGTTGTCTTCAAGAATTCTCACCTCTGTGAGCTGCTTGAGGTCTGCCAGATGTTCATGGGTGAAGATATGATGTCCAGTAAATAAAAGACTTTATTCTTCTTAACGTTTTGCGATGTTTTTTCAAGGTCTTCGTGAAACAAAGTTGCATGGATTCTTCTAATACAAATTTGGCTACCGAATTGCTCAGCGCGCCTGCGCACTATCGTACTACCAAGCTTTACCGTAACGAGGACCCTGATTTCACGCTCGCACAAGATTTTTATTTACAATTTTTTTCATTATAAACTTATGCTATAAATCAACAGAACCTCCCTTCCCAGTGTAAGGATCATAGCATGACCCATATGGTTCGATGCGCCCTGAAATGGCCCATCCGATGGATCTTCGACCAGGTCCCTGACTACCTTCTCCGAGGAGTTCTGCTAGGAAGAATGAGTGATGAAGGGAAATTCTGCTAGTTTTTCGAACTTAGGGCTATTTTATGCTAAAATATACATTTTTCCACTACTTTCATGGTGAGGGTTTTGAAGCCCTTTCCTTAAGCTATAGGAATCTAGTATTTCTGTAGCTATATCTATAGTCTTCAGGCGTGTAGCCGCCTGGGAGTGTGCAAGAAAAGTGAAAGGTGTTATTTTCTAACATAAAGTTAGTTTGTACTCGGGGTACCTGTGGAATCCACACCCACCAAGTATCAGTCGGTAGCCATCACGACAGGCTACGCTATGGTAGTACTCTGGTGGGCGTGGCTTTAACCCTCGAAGCAGTATTCACCCTGGAGTGTCCGAAAATGAGAGTGTCCCGGGGTCAGGCATCACATTCCGGGGGTTACCTCCCTGGCCACTAGAGCTAGGCTCCTTACAGAAGTGTGGTCAGGGAGGTTAAGAAATAAGGAATCGAATGGTGTGACTTTCATGCGTGCACCACAAACCCTTCTGGTGGTTTGGGTACCGGGAAGCGGCTGAAAGGGCAAATATTTGCCAGGCCCAGAAAAACCAACAGATTTCATGATCCGCCTGACGGTCAGAGGACCTGGGACCTATGAAGGAATACGGGCGCCTGCCTGCCAGATCCCGAAGGTATTGCTCTAGAAAGCAAATCTATAACCCTTCAGGTTCAGAAGGTACCTGAAGGCGGGCGGGCCCGCCGACAAGCGCTCGAAACCCTTATGTTTTGTGCATACAAACATATTATCCCAAGCAAGTGGCGTCTATGTACTAGAACTATGTGAGTACTATCTGTTTACATGACCTAGGCAGATATCTAGGTTACCTAGAAGCGCTGAATCGCTTATAACGAGTTTATCTTACCACTTACTTGAGAGAAATGTGCATGTATCTAGTGTTCCAGGGTGAAACTCTATAATCCCTAGCTATGTACTGTTGTTATGTATTGTTTTTCAATCATAGCCTTAGGGTATCTAAGTTAGAACACCTAGTGTTTCCTAACAGTTTAGTGTGTGTAAGGTAAATAATACGAATTGGTGCGTGAGTAGATCGCACCCTGCGCTACTTGCGCTCCCGCTTTTTTGGCGACCCCTAATCGAAAAGAAATAAATTATTTATTTACCTATGCTGTAATACATTGCTTACTTATAATAACTTAAGTATTTCAATGGTATATAGGCGAGTATATAAACTATAAGCTATGTGTAGCTTCGTCGCGAACAAAAACTTTATTCACAGTAAGCCCAAAAGTCAAGGAATCATTCAATTTGAGGATGCAAATATCATAGTTGAAGTTTTTATTAAGATTCCCTTCGTAAAGTATGTCGGTGCCAACATTAACTTTGATCTCTATGTTCCTAAAAATAAAATAAAGAATCCTTTGAGTAGGGGTTCCTTTAGATATCGCAGTACAGTACAAAATAAATAATGATCCACCACCAAGGTGTGTTCAATATGATGACAAACAAACATGTGATCGCTAAAGAAATCGTCGAGCTGTATAAACTTTCAGACTGTATAGGTACAGTAAGCATTAACATATAAACGCTTAACTTATTTAATTCAAGACGTTGGTCAATACAGGTAGAGGTTAAATGGTTACAAAAGGAAACGAATATACTACAGCGGTTCTGCTTTGCTGCGAATTGAAGCAACCATTCTATCATAAATTTGATATACCGTTATTTGACATTCCTGAATAAAATTATGCCCTTAATCATGGGTACTATATTTTAGGACGCTGCTATATACTATGTTGTATGTTCTTCCATTTGGCGCTAATACATACTCATTCTGGGCCCTGGACATACACAAACATGCTACATATTATGTAGCTAGCTGTGGGTGAAGCATGGCTTCTCCAAATGCACCCCTGCTACCCTTGAGCTTTATTTATTTATTTATATACACTTTATTGTACACCATAATAAACAAGAAAAAAGAAACTTAATACTAAAAACATACAATGGGTGGCCTTGTCGCATTCTACGAAAAACTAAGCACTAACTAAACTATAATAGCAAATCTAAGTTTGATTGGAAACTGGAGTCTTTTGAATTGAAATGGTGGGTCAGTGGGGATTATTATGATTTGACGTAAGAACACGCTTTCCCTTTTTCCCACACCTGTTAGAATAGTGGCATCTATTATATTTTGCCTTTATTGAGTAATACGAAGCCTCATCCCATTTCATAATCGGGGTGCATCAAAATTTCGCATAAAGTTCCCCATATAAACTATAGTACCCCACTTCACCTTCTTTTAGGACTACTTTAAAAAATAAAATATGCAAATCTCAATTATTTGTTATCAAAACATTCCTACAAATTCAACGAAATTAGAAGCCGTAATAAAAAGTTATATCTAAAGTTCAGCTGCCCCTATTTCCCCCCTTATAATGTGAATTAACAAAAATCATTTCTTAGCTAACGTTTACTATCTATAAACTACCTATCTGCCCAATTTCAGCTTCATGCAGAGAATTTCAAACATCTTATCTTTACAACTCCAACCCTGTTTTTGGGGTCATCATTCATCATAATTTCAGCCGAAAGACGTCCACTTCTGGACATAGGCATCCACCAAGCGTCAACACATTGATCGCTCCTGTGCGTTTCGCATCTACCGGACGCCCACCTAGAGGGAGGCCTTCCAACGCTGCGTCTTCCGTTACGCGGTCGCCACTCTAAAACTTTTCGGCCCCAACGGCCATCTGTTCTGCGAGCAGTGTGCCCTGCCCACTGACACTTAAGTTTGGCAATTTTTCGGGCTATATCGGTAACCTTGGTTCTCTTGCTTCTTGTTTTTGGGGTACTAAAAGAAAACAATTGTGAAAGAAGAGAAGAAAGAAAGAAAATACATTTATTTAGCACAGACTAAAAAATAAAGGTTTTACAGTAGCATTTACTGAAAAATTTAAAAAAGAACCGGCTAAGTGCGTGTCTGACTTTGCAGGTTTAGGGTACCGTATCGAAGAAAAAGGTATTTTTTTTTCTTGTTTTTAAATATACGTAATAATAAACATTATCAACAAATTTCAAGTTCATAGGTTAATGGGAAGTTAAAAAAATCTCCAGAACTAAATAGTGTGACAGACGAAGGACAGACAGACACGTGAGTGACAGCGGGCTTCGGGTACGGAACCATAATTACTGCAGAGTACGCTTGAAGATTTTTTTGATGATCGGACTGCTTTCCCTTGCAGGTTTCTGCCTCTTCTCTCTTTTAGTTTTCTGATCACTTTTTTCTTTCTTAAGTTCATTTTTGATAGTATCGTCGATCCATGATTTTACGGCGGAGATCTTGGTGTACAACACAGGGTCTCCTCCACAGACAAGACCAGCGGAGGTTATTCCTACTTGTACTGTGTTCCACATCAGAGGACCTCCACTGTCGCCCTGCAAAAAAAATCTAATTCAATTCCTATAATGACATTTAGAAAAATAAACTAGCCATCGATGTCCCACAGCCGGGCAAAGGCATCCCCCAATTCCTTCCAGAAAATAATATAATACCTTACTAGTATCTGCCCGCGGCTTCGCCCGCGTAAAAAGTAAAACCGTTTTTGAATCATCCCAAGGGAACCAAAATATATACCAGGATGAAAAGTATCCTATGTATAAATCCAGGTTATGAACTATCTATGAACAAAATTTTATCCTAATCTGTTCAGCCGTTTTTGCGTGATTGGAACGCAAACATACAAACTTTCACATTAATTATTACATTAATAAATAGGAAGTAGGATTTAGAGTGGATGAAGTCAAAAAAGGCATTTAATATGTGGTGGTCGTGTGATAAATTCCTTACCGGACAAGTATCCTTTCCAGGTTCACCAGCACACAGCACCCTGTCCGTAAGATTGTAAATCTGCTTACACTCTGCCCGGTTCACTACTGGTATTGTAACTTGTTGAAGAGTGTCAGACAGATCGCCGTCATTGGGCTGGAAAAGATAAATTAAATATAAGATGGATAGTAAAAATATAAACAATCAACTCAACTCAAGAATCGTTACGCCAACATAAAATGAAGCAATGTTTTTTTGCGATCTCAGTGTCAATCCAATAGCAAAAAATGTTCACAATGATGTGTGTATAATTTACTCTTTTCAGGTATTGTTCAGGTAAACGTTTAAACTCACATACACAACCACCGTAGGCCAGGGATGGCAAACCTTTATTAGAAAACGTGCCATTGAATTATATATTTTTATAAATGTAAAAATGCCGTGCCGCCAAAGAAACTTGAATTGGTGACTTAATAAAACAATGCTACTTATTAACTCTTTATTTGCAACCCGAAATGCGTACAGCAATATTATTATTTACAGATTTATGTTTTGTCGATATAAAAGTAGAAGTCGATGGCATGCCTGCTGTTTCAAATTATCTAGATGCTAAATAACCTTATATTGGCGTGCCTGAAAAATTTGTCGTGTGCTACCTCTAGCACGCGTGCCATAGATTCGCCAGCACTGCCGTAGGCCATACAAATGTTTGTTCCGTGCGGGCATCGAACCTGTAACACACAGCGCAACAGCCGAGCGCTCAACCACTACGCCAAGCGAGTCGTCGTTTATTCTATTACAAGTTGTATTCTAATAAACTCACTTTAGTCATTCCCCAACCAGTCGCATTTAGTAGAGTGCCTTCCTCCAGCTTAACAATATCGGCAGTCAACAAAACTTTATTCACAGTAGGCCCAAAAGTCAAGGTTTCATTCAATTTGAGTATGCAAATATCATAGTCAAAGTATTTATTATCATACTGTTCGTGTACTATAATTTTATCAACATCGTATAGTTTTCCCCATTCGTAAAGTCTGTCGGAGCCAACATTGACTTGGATCTGTTCGTTCCTTAAAATAAAATTTAAAAATCGTTTAAGTAGGGGTTCCTTGTATCGCAGTAGTGTATAGAATAATTAATAGTAATCCACCACCAAGGTTATCAAAATTATACATATATGATGTTTAATATGGTGACAAACAAATATGTTTGTGGTCGCTAAAGAAATCGTCCATTCGTCATCCGATAACGATTCAAAGAACGTGTTATGCATTTTTCAGAAGAAACGTTTAAAAAGATTTTTAGGTTGGTTTCAAAGAATTTATCTTTGAAAGCAACCTAAAAATCTTTTTAATTGATGGAATTGGAAGGGTAAATCAATTGGGATTCATCGTAAATTTTTGCCTATTCAGCTCTCAATCGGCTCATTTAGTAAAGGCTTTTGTTCCTCTAGATTTTTGGATCAATAAATTAATTACATATAGGAATAGCACTTTAATACTTCATTAGGAAATTTCAAGGCCGCTGAGAAAAAAATACCTGATTTTATTTCTAATGTGATTAAAGCTACAACCGAAAAAGACATATCTGAATACATAGAACAAAATTAAATGAAGTTGTTAAATTCGAGAAAATTAGTATGAAGTCTGAGAGGCAGTATCACGTCATTGAGTTGTTTATACCTAAGCACAATTGATGATAAATTTTGGCTGGAGGAAATCACTTTCAGACAATTTATCAACATCAAGAGAGGAAAAGACACAGATATTGTTAATGGTGATTCTACACATCATATATAATGAATAATAACAACAAAAACAATGTAACTTTAACAACGTTCAATTGTAAGAATGTTATTCGATCAGCAGATAGTGTTCGCAGATTGTGCTGTGTTGCTAATGTTGTTGCACTGCAGGAGACCTGGCTTTTGCCCCATAATGTGCCGTACATTGGTAGCATTGATAATGGTTTCGCTTATGCGGTTAAGTCCGCGGCGACACATCTGCCGGAGTCCTTACAGTGAGACCGTATGAGGAGTCGCGCTCTTCGGAGGAAATTAGCGTTTGCAGCAGTATTAGTGGTACAGTGTAGTAGTGATCGTCTGGTGGCTAAAGGGTCTTTCAACAAAGACGGGTCGATGTTAAAATTTAATAAAACGAAATTTTAACGAAATTTATTTTTTATTTAAAAGGCCCATTTATGCCATTATGGATGGAATATGACATCGTTCAAATGTCCGCCGCGGCTTCGTATGGTGGCACGAATCCGAGAGGTCCAATTTTTAATGACTCTGCTGCATAGATCGAGCGAGCGCTACAGATCAATGATAAACAATTTCTTTTGGCTTGAATTGAACAATATGGACGTGAACGACATGTGTGGAAGCAAGATGGCGCTACTTGCCACACAGCGAACGACACAATCGACATTCTGCATGAACGGTTTGAGGGTAGAGTTATCTCTTGAGTTCTCTTTTTCTTATGAGGTTTTTTGAAGTCGCAGGTCTATGCCAATAAACCACATTCGACCGTTGCCCTGAAAGCCAACATAACGCAGGCCATCGCTCGGATTCAGCCGGATCTCATCTCTCTCATCATCATTGATCTGTAGCGCTCGCTCGATCTATACAGCAGTCATAAAAAATTGGACCTCTCGGATTCGTTCCACCATACGAAGCCGCGCGGGACATTTGAACGATGTCATATTCCATCCATAATGGCATAAATGAGCCTTTTAAATAAAAAATAAATTTCGTTAATATCTCACACACATCTTGTTTTATTCAATTTTAACATCGACCCGTCCTTGTTGAAAGACCCTTTATTAGGATTGAGCACGCAGAGCGTTCCCTTTTGATATTTTCAGTGTATAATTATGCCTACTGACGCGGCTGATAATCTAGTTGAGTTTACGGAGTGCTTAAGTGAAATTATTTATATAATTGTGAACAGTAATGTAGAATCAGTGTTCATACTAAGAGATCTAAACGCACACCCAGGTAAGCGCTTTTCAAATGCATTTTTGACTGTGTGTGGGGAGCAATCATGATTATGTGTTGTGTTGATATGGAACTACTTCTGAAGGACCCGTTTATATTTGAGAGTATCGCTAACGGTGCATTGCGCTGGCTTGATCACTGTTTGGTGAGCAGTGCGGCACGACATTTAATTGTTAATGGTCAGTTTTGTATGGAGTCTATTTGCCGGCTCATATTCCGTTGTAAATTGAATGTAATATTAATTTAATAATACTTATATTAGTAACTCCTACCTATACTTGCAATAGGATAATATGGGGTTAAAGAAATGTCAATCATATTAAGGAATATTCGAATCTTTGTAATTCTAAATTAAGGTTACTGGATTTTCCGGATAAATTTCGTTATTGTGCGCATAAAATTTGTTCCAATCCCTTTTTTTTATTATAGATAGGCTCGCGCTTGACCACTATCTCACCTGATGGTAAGCGATGATATGGTCGACGGTGGTCCTAATCACTCAGTAGTGTTAGATACAATGTATCACAGTTTGATAAGCATTTTAAAGGAAGGTGCGGACCGCACTTATTGATGTTAACAAATGCTGATAAGTATGTTTGTGACGCTCACAGAGAGGCTCGACTGTGTTACTAAATATGGTTGTTTTATGGTAAACCAACAGCAGATAAAAATGGATATTTTGGTTAATAATCACACTGAAAAGATATTCAGATCATTAGGAAATCAACAAATAGTTTGAATCCGAAGTCAAGTCCCCCTGTGGGCGTGGCGGACTTAAATGAGCCAGTAGATGCAGCTAATGCTTTCCGGCGTCATTTCAAGATTGAGTCACCTCGTACTAGAACTGTACAGGTGGTCGATGCTGGGGCCACCTCTGGGGATGTATCGATTATTTTTACGGCTCAAAAAATGCGGCCATTGTAAGGAAAATGGAGAGGGGTAAATCACCGGGTCATGATCGCCTCAGCACCTTCCATATGTTCTTGTTTTGTTTTTTACTTGTGCATTAGTCACGGTTACTTACCGGATGGCTAAAGATGGTCAGTTATTGGCACGGTTACATCTCAGAAAGTTGGAGCCGGATAAAATTGGCTCTTTTTAGCGGAAAAAAGACACGCCTGTGTTTTAGCAGCATTAAACTTGACCAGATTGGCATCGCCCCATTCGGAGACTGCCTGCAAGGACAAGTTCAAGCGCTCCACCATGGCCTCCCGGAGAGACTGGATCTGAGGCCCGGTAGCACAAGCGTTGGACAAGTATCTCTCAGCAACAGTGCTGTCGTTTGCATACCCAAAGGTGCCGGGTTTTAGCAGATCTATAATGTGCAGCAAGAATAAAGTTGCTGAGAGTACCGACCCCTGAGGGACCCCGGCATTAATATCCAAGTGGTCCGACGAGCAGCCATCGATAATCACTCGAATGGACCGATCTCTCAGGAAGTTAGCAATCCGATCACACAGACCACCGGGCAAACTGAATTAAGGAAGCTTACCAAGAAGGCTTTCGTGCCAGACCCTATCGAAAGCCTTTGAGATGTCTAGGGAGACGGCAAGCGCTTCCCCGTGTCTCTCAATGGCCTCACTCCAGATGTGAATGGCATACGCTAGATGATCCCCAGTAGACCGATTATGGAGAGAGTATGGAGGTTACAGATATGGGCCTGTAGTTGGCCGGGTCAGCTCGTCTTCCCTTCTTGGGCACGGGCTGTACGTTAGCCTGCTTCCAAGCATTCGGCACTGTTCCAGCCTCATACGAAAGACGGAATAGGCGTGTCAAGATCGGAGACAATTCAGGCGCACAGGTTCTAAGAACAATTGCTGGTATTCCGTCAGGGCCGCTAGCCTTGTTCACATCGAGGTTGCGCAACACCCTACGGACGTCTTTTTGATGGATACGAATGTCCGACATACTCGTCTCGCATTCATCAGAAGAAGGAGGGGGCCGCGTGCCACCAGGATTCAGACGTGAAGATTCCGCAAAATGAGAGGCAAATAAATTTGCCTTCTCCTCAGTGGAGTGGGCCAGCGACACGTCGGGTTTCAGCAGTGGTGGTAGTGAGGGACGACAGAAGTTCGATTCGTACGACTTAGCCAGAGACCAAAACGCTTTACTACCTGCTGGGTAAGAAGCAAGTTTGGTCCCTATTCGGCCAATGTGGTCGAACCGAGCCCTTCGCAACACCATCTTGCAGGACTTGGCAGCCCTGTTGAAGGCCTTCTTCGAGGATCGAGCGTCAACCCAAGCCAGGTACGCCCCATGCTTAAGCGCGTTCGCGCGCTTACATTCGGCGCCAAACCATGGCCGGTCTTCGCTAGTTTTTTTTTTTATTTTTATTAAAACGTTGCCCCACGCTAGGAATTTCTTACTGTATCGTGGGTGCGTTCACAAACATATAAACTCACATACACAACACCTAGAGCCGGAACAACTATCTGTAGGTCATACAAATATTTGTTCCGTGCGGGAATCGAACCCGCGACACGCAGCGCAGCAGTCAATCGCTCAACCACTGCGCCAACATGCCCCTCCATTGATACGTCAGAGAACGGAATGTATTACTCCATTCCCTGACGCTACACATCCGTCACGGCGTCTGCGCACGACGATGGATCAGTCGAAGAAAAGCAAGTAGGCTGCCAAGGATAGCATGCGAAAAAAGATCGCTTAACATCCCAATCTGCTGACTTGTACCGCCAAACCCGCCGGGTGATACTACTTTACCACCTGAGATAGTGTCAATATTTAAGTATTGGTATAGTAGTCAAAGTAATAGTGTGAAGTGGGTTGGCTCGCACTCAGACGTGTATCAGCTGGAGTGCGGGGTGCGGCAGGGGGGCTTAGCTCACCCTGACTCTTCAACATATACATGAACCTGATCGTTGAGCTCAGCAGCATCATTATCGGATGTCATGTTGACGGAGTGTGTATTAATAATATTAGTTATGCTGATGATATGGTGTTGCTGAGCCCATCGATCGATGCTCTGAGACGACTGATCGCTATATGCGAATCTTACGCGGTGAGTCATGGTCTCAAATATAATGTCACAAAGAGCGAAATAATGGTTTTTTTAAAGCAGGCAGTGTGACATATACCATATGAGAACCCCTGCGACGGGTAGACAAGTTTAAATACCTAGGCCACCGGGTCACCGAAGATCCTAAAGATAATTGTGACATTGAGAGGGAACGTAGGTCGCTGTTCGTTGTAACATACTGGCCCGCAGGTATGCGCGATGTACGAAGCCAGTTAAAGTAACGATTTTCAAAGCTTACTGTCAGACCACATACACGTGCAGCCTGTGGGTCAGTTTCAGTCAGCGAGCATACAACGCGCGTCCAATATAATAATGCACTGAGAGTACTGTTGAGGCTGCCATGGCGTTGCAGTGCGTCAGAGATGTTTCCGGTCACAAACATTGATGGTTTCGCCGCCATTATTAGAAAAAGATGTGCCACTCTAAAGACGCGTGTTTGCGGCGGTACCAACACTATTCTCAGTGTGATCACAGATCGGGGGGATTCTCCGATGATGCAGAGGTGGTTGCAGCTCCACACTGAAGTGTAGCTGTATTTTTTTAGTTTTAGTTTTATATGTACACATATTACACTAGTTTTTTAGTGAATTGTTACTAATCCTATGGACTTTTTCTGAAATAAAAGTATTAATTTAATTTAAATATTAAACAGACTTACGTCATAAGCCGTTTCCTTTTAAATACACAATGAGCAGCGCTTAAGATGAACCTCTCGTGGATGATAGATCCTCCACATTGGAAGAATAAGTAGTAGTGGAGTGAGACCATGTATGGAACTTGTTCGATGGAGATGTTGTGGCCACCCATGATGCCGACATTATGGTCATAGTGTTTCTTGTCTCCTGGTTAAATTAATAATTAGTTTTGTCAATACGAGTAGTTAATTTGAAGAGAAGCTTAGCATTGGTGTATTTGACTACGATTGGGGCAGGGCGTTTTTCTAGCTGTGGACAGACAGATGTCTGTCTGCTGAAACTGACGACTGACTGATGATAGCAATGAAATAACGAACAATGAAATTATTATATAACTAAAACAAAATTTTCAGCATACAATTTTTATTTTGTAAACTTAAAGAATTTTAAGTGTTTACGCGGGACTTAAGGCTTGCTTGTACCGTCGAAGTAGATATTTAACGCGCCAATTTTACCGCGAAGTGAGCGGCGTCTTTGCGTATGCGTAAAGCCGACAAAAATGTCACAGTAAAGGTGTGTAGCGAAGGCTTATTTTACTATTGTTTTTAAAAATTAATAAAATAAGAGAGTTTATGCCAAACCGTTTGTTCTATTACAATGCGTAGTAATAACGTAAATGTCAAGTGTTTTGTTTTAGATAAATCTGTGGATGTTAGTTTGAAATAATTCCCTAAATCGTATTTTATTCAATTATTTGACTATCTATATATAATTTTGAAAACATAAACGGACGGACTAAATAGACACATTCATCAAAAAATTAATTTCTACTGGGGTTTATAAACATTCAATTGTTTTAGGTTGTTTTTAGGGTTCCGTACCCAAAGTGTAAAAACGGGACCCTATTGCTAAGACTCCACGACCCGTCTGTCTGTCTGTCCGTCTGTCATCAGGCTGTGTGTATCACATGAACCATGATAGCTAGACAGTTGTAATTTTCACAGATGCTTTATTTCTGTTGCCGCTATAACAACAATGACAAAATTAATAAATTAATATAAATTTATTTTAATCTGTTTTTAACAGAATAAAATAAATATTTAAGTGGGGCCCCTTTACAACACACGTGTATATTTTGCCGTTTTTTTGCGATAATGGTACGGAACCCTTCCTGCGTGAGTCCGACTCTTACTTGGCTGGTTTTTTTAAATAAAATCAAAATCCAAGGTCGAAATTGCCGAAATTTTCGTCATGGGTGTCATTTACATAGTTTTTGGGGTAACTTTTTACAAATATGGGGATAAAATAAAAATCCAAGATAGCGCCGACCAAAATTTTAGAAACTCGTCATGGGTGTCATTTTCATGATTTTCGGGGTGGTTTATTGTGAATATAGGGTCAAAATTAAACTATAAGAAGGTGCTGACTGACTGAACTTCATTTTGATCCCCAATTCGTATCTAGACCAAAAACCATATAAATGACACCCATGACGAATATTTCAAAAATTTCGGTCAGAGCAATCTTGTATTTTGTTTTTGACCCCATCTTAGCATTTAGCGACCCCATAAACCATGAAAATGACACCCATGACCAAAGTTTCAAAAATTTCGGTCGACACCATCAAGAAATTTATTTTTGTCCCCAAATTCGTATCTAGCGACCCCAGAAACATGACAAAAATATCAAAAATTTCCATCGACGCCATTTTGAATTTTTATTTTATATAATTTTCGCAATTATTATTTTGACTAATGACCCAAAAAATCAAAATAAAATACACCCATGACGAATATTTCGCTCTTCTTTGAAATCTGTTTAAAAACCATCCTAGCCTACTGATTTTGTTACACTGTGGTCTCATAATGATCTTATAATAAATCGGTCGATAGATTAGCCAACAAAAGTTACACAGGTCCCGCCTCGCCAAGGCGCCATCTTGTAATTTCATTTTGATCCCAAATTCGTACCTAGCGATCCCAAAAACCATGGAAATGACACCCATGATAAAAATATCAGAAATTTCGGTCAGCGCCATCTTGTTTTTTCATTTTGACCCCATGTTAGCATTAGCGACCCTAGAAACCATGAATAGACACTCATGACGAAAGTTTAAAAAAATTCGGTCGGCACTATCTTGGCATTTCATTTTGACCCAAAATTCGTATCTAGCGACCCCAAAAACCATGAAAATGACACCCATGACTAAAGTTTCAAAAATTTCGGTCGACACCATCTTGGAATTTAATTTTGACCCCAAATTCGTATCTAGCGACCCCTGAAACTATGCAAGTAACACCCATAACAAAAATATTAAAAATTTCCGTCGACGCCATTTTCAATTTTTTTTTATGTAATATTCGCAATTATTATTTTTATAAGCTATTGCTCAAAAGTTAAAATGGAGATGGGCTGGTCAAGTGGCGCGCCTTAAAGACCATAGATGGACCAAAGCAGTCACAACGTGGAAAGCCCCTCAGGGCAAACGCCACAAAGGAAGACCTCATTCACGCTGGGAAGACGACATAAAGAAAATAGCCGGATCAAACTGGTATCATACTGCTCAAGACCGAGATAAGTGGCAATCTCTGGAAGAGGCCTTCACCTGAGAGGGGTTCCTGTTCAAAATTATAAATCTAATTTAAGAATTACTAAAACATTGTAATACAGGAAATAAAAGGCTTTTTATTTATTTTATTTTTATTTATTTATTTATATTGTTCAATTAATAAAAAATTGGTTGTCGTAGAAATTTAAGGTGTATTAGTTTGGGACGATTTGTTATTTGATTTAAAGAATAATATTTTTTGGTTACTCCCCTTAAAACTTAATATATTTTGCCCCGTTGAGGGTCACGTTTTTAACAACCCAAATATGTTATTTACTCTTTTCTTCTCTTCTTTATTTTTAGTTTTTGTTAGTCAGATTGCGCAGTAAGATTCCTCAAAAAAATTTAACAACCCTTAACTTTCTCTGAGGAGTAGTTTAAAAAAATGTATTACCCTACTTACCCAACCTACGTCTTACCTACTTACCTACCCTACCTACCTACCTACCCAACTTACCTACCTGCACAGAATATTATTTACTCTAGGGAGAAGAATATCGACCTCATACAATAGTAGGGGAGCCCACGATGCTAAATGGAGATTTACTCGAGCGTCTTAGAGACCTATTGGGTTTCAAGCTTAGATGATAAAAATAATAAAATGTTATATAATGTACACCTTTTCATCGGTGGGGGGAGCGGCTACTCGTATAGATTTTCAAATATGAAAAAAAATACTGTTGCATGGACATACTCGTGTGCGTCAGTTATTGATAGCATCAGTGTCGTACGTATTTTTAATAATGTACGTATGTTAATCTGATCATTTGCATGATGCGGGTGGTCGTACTTAAGGGTTGAAAATGATTTTCTAAGAGGGTGTTATGTGAACCTAACAAAAAACTCTCATTCAATAATCAGACGATTTCGATGTGACGCAAACTCGCGGCCTGCGGAAACATAAAGCCGATTCAAAAAAATAATACAAAAAGCTAAAACACTAGCGATTAGTTCGTTGTATAACGAAAAAGTTGCGTACTTTAAGCACAACAAAAACTAAAATAAAAGATCCTAAATTAGTCTGAAAATATTTAAAATCGACCTTATCGCCCTTTACGGCCAGACATGACCTTCCGTCGCACATTACAGATTCTACCTTATTAATAACAACTTAATATCGGTCCCCGGTAACCCCGTGGCAAGCACATCACTTATAAACTACTATGAAAATCATAGACATGGCGAATAAACTTTTGCAATCACTTCAGTGGAAGAGAATGATGTCTCTAACCTTAAAAGTAACGCTGAAGGTTACGACAACATTACCTTGGATATGATTAACATGACTGCCGCATACGTTAAGTATATTGTAACTGACATAATAAACTGCTCCATACTGACGTCTACGTTCCCCGACCTATGAAAAACTGCCTCCGTTAGCCTCTTGCCAAAAATTCTAATCCATTTACTTTAAAAGATCTACCCCCAGTATTAGAAAAACTCGTTAGCCGCCAATCAACACTATATTTGGAACAAAAAACGTCCTACCTGATTCACAATCTGGTTTTAGAAAGCAGCGCAGTACATCTATCGCTTTACTAGAAGTAACTTACGCACATTATTGGTTTTACTCGATTTTTCCGTGTACGTGCCGTGCCGTGCCGTGCCGTGACGCAATAAATATCCCACTATTACTATACAAATTAAATTATTATGGTTTCGCCACTAGTGCTCTGCAATGTTTCACAGCTATCCAACTAATCGGGAGCAACTTACTGACTTGCGTTTGGGTGACGGCACTACCCTTAGATCGACAGGTATAGTTCTCGCCAAACTTCTTGGCCGCCCTGAAGTTGGCTACAATGGCTGCGCAGTAGTAAATCTCATACAAAACAGCACCGTTTCGTGCCTCGCACATCCGGTAAACCAACTTCAGGGCGACCTAGACGTTTGGCGACGACTTTATTTCTGTAGAGAGAGGAGCCCGCAGGGCTACATATTGGGCCCGATTCTCTTTTTTTGTATTGTGCGGATATTGTAAAGTGCCTCCAGAGATGCAAGTACCATATAAGACGATGTTTAACTTCATATATATTTTAGACCTGACGAGTACATTAGTGATGTTAAGTATCTTAACGATGATCTTCAAAGAATCACTGCCTGGTCAGAGGAGACTTGCTTGTCGTTTAATCCATTTAAAACGAGTTATATGGTGTTTCACAGTACCTGTGATTTTTGACTTGAAACTTATGGGCGAACCAATTGAGCGACTGTATGAAGCGCGGAATCTAGGTGTCATTATGTATAAAAAACTAACTTTTGAAAAACACGTAGCAGACTCGGTTAGAAAATAAAAAAGCTCAGTCTTCCTTTTAGGGTAAAATTAAAGGGCAGGCGCACCGCGCATGTAGTCCTTTCGAAACTTTGCTGAAAAAGAAGGCTGTTTGTGCCCCTCGGGAGACGCGAAGAAGAATAGAATGGACTGATTTTCGTGCGTAGTGAACGAATTACAGGCTACTAAAAATGAGAAAAAGTGACTAGAAATCTCGATATTATGAACGAAATTGTATAGAGTGCGGTCAGTTTGACGCCGCGCGACGGCTAGAAGTTTTAAGTACATAGCTGGCAAAATTTAGGTGTAAAATTACGCCTCTGCCTCAAGCTTCGGGAAATGCAGGCTTAGTGTTACGTTAAATACTCGTAATCCCCGGATTTTCTAGTACTTACTACCTGAATTTGGTTTATACTAGATATAGGAAATGTCCAATTATAAAAAAACACAAAATAACTAAATATAGTAAGGGATGTGGAAGTAATAAAATGTAGTAAATATAATAATAAAAACATACCTTTGACCATTTTATGGCCATAAGCACAACTAATAAAAAGAACTAGGAGCAACAGGAACCGTGTATAAATCATGTCGAATTTAAAATGACTTAATACAAACTGGTTGGATCCATATTTATAGGCACGTTATCTAATAAGGAAACTATCGCGACAATTAATTAAATAGGCTCGATTTATTTAGATAAGTACAGTCAGTTGAATAAAAAGGTAACAAAAGCAAGATAAAAATCGTTATATTGCGAAAGTAACTTTAAAGAATGTACTGTGTACGTTATGGTGACTATTTTTTCCCCGGGGCTTCACTGCAGCAGCCAGTCCCACATAAACTGTAAATCATAGATTTTGTAATTGGTTTATAACGTGTAGAGACCTCTTCAAACAAAGGAAAAACATACTTTAAAAAGTTAAGATGAAAGGGTATTAACAACCTTATTTATGTAATTAGCAGTTATTCAAATTAAAGAAAACCGTTGCCTAACGTTCGTTGATTTTGATAAAAGTTTACAGTAATATACATCGGAATAACATATAGGCTATAATTTATAAAGACTACGCGGGTGGAGCTGCGGGTGGCAGCTAGTAATATATAAATAAGAGAATGAGGAGATCAGCAGTTAGCAATAGTAAAAAAACTCGTATTTGCGATGGACCGTAAAAGCCAACAAGTATTTAATTAGGGTTCCCTCTATCTGGCAGAATCTTGATGCTCCGAAATTTATTTGTCAAACGCACTTGGTATAATCTTCTTTAAACGAATATTTCCAAGGCATAACAATTATTTTAAATAATTATTATTGTTTGGCCGAATGTTTAAATGTCCGAATTAACAAAGGCATACTTTAAAGATGGCCGGATTTTATTTGGCATAATGTCACTTGGCATATTATGAAGGCAGAAATTCATTTGGAATAATTTTATGGCACAATATTATTTGATCTTCTAAAATTTAATTGATCTATTGTAAGTGAGCACTTAAAGAAATAAATTATGTAGTTTTTTTATGTTTAATCTTTATATTAATTATTGCGTCTATATTAGTTGATATACGAATAAATTATAAATGAATTACGTTCTAGGTAACTTGATAATTATGTTTAAACATACTCAATTAATATTTGGTACCTAATACCCATACAAAAATTATATTTGATCCTCTTTTTTATTTATTACCGAACGATTGGGTAATTTGAAAATTATGGTCAACAAAATAGTCCAAGAGCGAGCGAAGCGAGCTCGGATGCTTAGGGCACCCCGACACGGATAGGTTAGGTTCGAAGGAGATGACGGGCGCTGAAATGAGCCAGCAAAGCGAGTGAACTCAGCTCCCGTCATCTCCTTCAGACCCTGCAGACAGAAATAGGAGCGCCGTGCAGCGGGATTGCGTCAACTTTGTTGCTTAAATACTAATTGTAATTATTTATTCTATATTAAAAACCAATTGACATTGGCATTAAAATAACTTAAAAAACACATTTTTTTTATTACTCGGCCCAATAAGTGATGGGCAATATTCAGAAAGCCTGGTCAATTTAATTATTTCAATAGTTTTTATCATATTGTCTATTCATATTGATGAAAGCACAAACATTGATCAATCAAAATATAAATAGACAAAAAAGTAATTTAAATAAATCGAATTATATGGAAAAGTATCAAAATATGCGATATTTAATGCTCATTTCTCTTAGTTTTGGGGCCCATTAAGTAACTATCACACGTAATTTCTACATCTCAATATTTATATGCGAAGTTCTAAACAGATTAGAATACTGATTGATTTGATTAATTTTATGTATCAAAGATAGAGAATTATTCATTAAAAAAGATAACCATTTAGATTTATTTGCTTGCTGTTTTTGCAAAATTTAAACGATCGTTTAAATGCATGTCTAATTTTTGTAGCCATTTCTATAAAATCTATTTTTTTGAATAAACTGTTTTTTTTGAGTGTCATTCTGAACTTCGACAGTTAATTATTTCGACACAGTCTCAATTTCGAAAAACAATACTTCGACTACTCATTGCTTTGACAGAACATATATTCGACTAGCATAAGTTCGACAGATTATACTTCGACAACACACTACTTCGACAGAACCCTTCTTCGATATGCACTTGTTCGGCGGATCTCTATTTCGACGGAACATATCATCGACATAATACTGCTCTGAAATGTGACAATAATAATTGAATTTAGCTTTATATGAAGCTATCAAAAAGTTGTAGGCAGCCAGTGACCAATCTAAAAGAAAGAAAACAAAACTGATGAGTCAGGGCCGTCTTTAACCTATTGGAGGCCCTGGACACTTACGGATAACGAGGCCCTAATACATTTATTGCCGAAAAACATATTTCTGACTACAATATCTTCTTGCCTATTAGTTTTTGCATGCGCGAAGCTCTCGCCCGAAAATCAGGCTTTCCGATTTCAGACTGGGTTATTCGAGCCTGTTGGAGTCAAAAAGGCCGTTCAAGTGCGAGTCGGATTCGCGCACCCTCGGTGCGTGAGTCCGAGGACTTTGTTTCCATGGAAGATGGGTAGGCCTTTAGTGTGGGACGCGACTTGCGACGATACTCTTGCGCCATCTCATGTTCCTACCTCGTCGTGCTGTGCTGGCGCTTCCGCTACGGCTGCAGATATCCTCAAGTGGTGGAAATATGGTCCGTAGGGTCCGAGTGCTCACCTATTATTCAAAGATCTGCGTAAACGCCTAGTTGACACTTTGCGTGACCCGAAGGTTGGTTTTTGCCTTGGTCAGAGGATAAGCATTGCCATATATCGTGGCGATGTTGCCAGTCTTTTGGGCACAATACTGTAGCACACAGACAGACTGTCTTGGGAACAGCGATGTGGAGGAGTGTTTCGACGCCCTATTTTGGACATGTTTAATTTTCGGCTTAGTGCGACAGGATTTACCCCTCGGGACAAAGTACCCAAAGCGTTAACGAAGGTATTGAGGAGAATTAGGATTGTGTAGGATAGTAAGAAGAAATAGGATATGGGTATCTCGACGACGCGACGCCGAATCGGGAGCCACTTCAATTTATTCCGAAACTCCGACACGTGATCTTATTCTCATCCGATATTATCATATATCTCCGATATTGTCACATTTCAAAACAGCATTATGTCGAAGATATGTTCCGTCGAAATAGAGATCCGCCGAACAAGTGCATATCGAAGAAGGGTTCTGTCGAAGTAGTGTTTTTCGAAGATGTGTGTTGTCGAAGTATAATCTGTCGAACTTATGCTAGTCGAATATATGTTCTGTCGAAGCAATGAGTAGTCGAAGTATTGTTTTTCGAAATTGAGACTGTGTCGAAATAATTAACTGTCGAAGTTCAGAATGACACTCGTTTTTTAGGGTTCCGTACCCAAAGGGTAAAAACGGGACCCTATTACTAAGACTTCGCGATCCGTCTGTCTGTCTGTCTGTCTGTCTGTCTGTCTGTCTGTCCGTCTGTCTCCAGGCTGTATCTCATGAACCGTGATAGCTAGACAGTTGAAATTTTCACAGATGATGTATTTCTGTTGCCGCTATAACAACAAATACTAAAAACAGTATAAAATAAATATTAAAGGGGGGCTCCCATACAACAAACCTGATATTTTTGCCGTTTTTTGCTCGATATTAATAACGGCAACAGGTAGACGCTTGAAATATTCACAGAATGTTTAGTTGTATATTTACTTCAAAAAATAATAATTAATAAATTAAAATAAAATAAATTAAGGGGGCTCCCATACAACAAACGTGATTTTTATGCAGTGTTTTGCGATAATGGTACGGAACCCTTTGTGTGCGAGTCCGACTCGCACTTGGCCGGTTTTTTTGTAATGTGAAGGATGAGTATTTTATGAAATGTATGACAAAAGACGATTCTGACTGTGAAGTTTCTGCGATATGAAATTTAATGCCTAAAGATGATTGACTTACAAAATTATGAGTTTTGAATGTATGATAAATGAGTGTATGCCAAAAGATTTTCTGCGGAAAGAAGTTTAAGCTATCCTTTGTTATGCAAAATAATATTATGACATAAAAAGTTCTGCTTTAAAATGTAGACCCATTTAATTAACATTTCAGCTTTCATTACAATGCAAATCTACCTACTCTACCGTGGCAACATACATTCAACAGATTTTGTTAATGAGGTCATTAATTAGAAATAACGAATATTGTAAACTGATAAACGTTATCACCTTTGAGGATTATCGTTACTACGGCTCCACTATCGTTGAATGCGTACTTCTTTTTTATAAATTAAAGCCTTTGTGTTATTTTGATAGATAAGCTATATTAGTGTAAAGTTTACGCAAAGCTGTTTTGTAGTTATTGCGTGAAAGATTTCAAATATCCATTCAACCCCACATGGTTTTAAAATAATCAGTACCTCAATTTTAGGGGAATACAATCCTAATGTTATGTGTTACAAGTAAAATGTAATGGTTTTAGATCATCTAAAAATTTAAAAATATCAAACATTTTCCATAGCTTTTTTGGTAACGTGGGATTAACAAATCATTTATTAAAAAAAAATACAGCGCTTAAATATATAATACTTTTTAAGCTATCGGACTCTTTTCCCTTTTAGATTTCTGACTCTTCTCTTTCTTAGTTTTCTGACTCTTTTTTTTTCATTCTTATGATGATGTTTAGTGGTGTCCTCGATCCATGGTTTCACGATTGTGATTCTAGTGTATATTCCTGGAACAACACCAAAGCCGGCTGCGAAGGAGACTATTCCTATTTGCACGTTGTTCCACTTCAGAGGACCTCCACTGTCACCCTGCAAAATATAAACGTATCTACTATTGCGTAGCATTAGTACTTTGAATAGCCAATCTTTTTATATCGCGTAGTAATATTTTTCGTGTGTGAACCACTTTACTTGAGATATTATTAGTTCATCATACAAACGGTAGAAGTTTGTTTTAAGCCTTTTTACCCCCTTAAAGATGATTTCTGGGATAAAAAAAAAGTTCTTACCAGAGTCTCAAACTATCTCCTTACCAATTTCATTTAAATCGGTTCAGTGGTTTAAGCGTGAAAAGGTAACAGACAGACAGGTAGAGTTACTTTTGCATTTCTAAAATTATAATATGGATAAATAATGAAGTAACGTATGAAATAGCAGTTTTTCTGGGATGTAATTTGGCCTCCAGATCAGGGACAGGGTGCCGACTTGCCGAGATATGACTAAACCAGAATAATGTGATCAAATCGCTAAAACGATGTGTACTTTTCAACTGATTCTTGATTCGAACTGTAAACGAATTTGGGGTTAAAACGTACATAGTTCTCTAGAGAATACAAATCAAGGAGTATCGTGTTACCCAGTTACACAGTTGAGGAGGTCAAAAAAAGAGTCAATCGATGTAAATTACTGGAACTGCATTGCATCTGGTTAGACTGGAAGCCGGCCCTAACATAGTTGGGTAAAGGCTAGGCAGAATAATTGTCCTTACCATACAAGAATCCTTCCCGCGTTCACCAGCACACATCATCCTTTGTGTGAGATGTCTCTGTTTGCTGTAATACTTGCGAAAAAGTGGCATGGACACTACTGGTACTGTAACTTGTTGAAGGTAGCGAGAAATAATGAGGGTTTGAGGCTGCCAAAATTAAAATAAATAAATAATATTGATGATAAAATTACAATATACTCATAACATGTTTGTAAATTTGGCACATTTTGCCACTAGATAAAGATAATACAGCAATAGAATTGAAGACATTATAAATAACCGAATGAGTTGCTAACATTTTATTAATATGTGTTGTTGTTTCGTTTTATTGTTCTTAAAATGGTACCAAGAGATTTCTTCTGGCCTTATTGACGTCATGAAACAGGCTATATAAATATAAATTAATAAACTCACATGAATATATCCAAAACCAGTCGTATTTAGCACTTATCGATGTAGATCTTGTAGCCGCCGATAATGCCCTAATACATGGTCATGGTCTATCTTGTCCTTTGGTAACATAAATAAGATTTACAATTTATTCGAATTGTAAATTAAGCTCGCGTTTGACCACTATCTCACCTGATGGTAAGCGATGATGTGTTCGACGATAAAGCACGCTTGGCTAGAGGTAAACTATTCACTCTTGACTTCAAGACTCCTAGGAGATAGATACTTATATTTCTCACAAACTGCCGTTTTTATTGTTACGTAGAATATTGCCAGAAAAGCTTAAAAATGTCGATAAGACGAAAATAAACCTGATTAAATTCCAAGTTATCGGGTCAAAATTTGCTGTAAAGTAGCTCTAGAATACTTTATTTCAAGTTAAACACCTAATTACCAGTCATCCTGTATATTATGATAAAAACTTACTTTTGTCCTTTTTATGACTATAAGCGCAACTTATAGGAACTAGGAACAACAGAACTCGTATAGAAAAATGACCAAAAATTTAAAATGACCAACATAAAATTGATTGTAGCGATATTTATAGAAATTTTTATCAAATGCAAATACTATCGCTACAATTTATTAAAAATGCTAGATTTAATTTGAAAAGTACAGTCAGATGAATGAACACTGAACGGGTAACAAGACTGGGGACAAATTTTTTCCGTGGCTTCAGTCCAATAGCTTATCCTAAAGGAACCGTGCATTTTTTCGGGTTAAAAAGCTGTAACACTCAGTCATAGATTGATTTATATAAGTCATCATCAACCTATTAATGTTCCCACTGCTGGGACACAGGCATCCTCTCTGCGATAGGGAATGGGCCGTAATCCACCACGCGGGGCATTGCGGGTTGGTGGATGTCACATGTCTTCGAATTTTTGGTTCTAGGACATGTGAGGTGACTAGGTCGTCTTCACCGATTTGAGAGCAGTGGTGATGAAATAATTTACACAAAGTAAAGCGCCTGCCGGGGTTTGAACCCAAGACCCACAACTTGTAAGTCGCGCCTGATACCACTGGGCCACCACTGCTCCTATATATTAGTAGCAATTATCAAACTTAAAAAAATACTTGGACAAGACAAAAGTGTGGGTGGAAGTAGAATACATAAGTTCGCAATATAAAAAGATCAGGTAGTTTCTGTGGAGCAAAAAGTCCATCTATTTCCCAATAATAAATAAGTAGTAAATTTTAATTTCAGTTCTCTCAACAATAAACATGAAACGACAATACTGAGGCAATATATACAGTTAAACATCAACTGCCTAGCCTTTTCCCAACTATATTGGGGTCGGCTTCCAGTCTTACTGGATTCAGCTGAGTACCAGTGTTTTACATGGAGCGACTGCCTGTCTGACCTCCACAACCCAGTAACTGGGTAACACGATACCCCTTGGCAAGACTGGTGTCAGATCTCAGGCTTCTGACTACCCGTAACGACTGTCAAAGATCTTCAAATGACAGCCGGGACCAACGGCTTAACGTGCTTTCCGAGGCACGGAGGAAACTTGGTATGTTGAAATGGTCACCCATCCAAGGACCGACCTCGTCAAGCGTTGCTTAACCTTGAAGATCGACCCGTGCGGCTGTTATTATTAAGCCACGAGCTCCTCCGCAATATATACAGTTAACATAGATTTATTCATGAGGTCATTTGAATAAGAAATATTAATAAAAATAAAAATCAGAAAAATATTTTTATTGGCATACAGTTTTAAGCATTATCCTGAAAAATAATTATAATCAATATCTGTCGTGATCCACAATACCCCTTTTACCCGACTACTTTGAAGCCAAATGGAGAATTTTTCATAATGCATTAAAATTTTATTATGTTTGTGAGTATGTTTTGTTTTGAATGAATTTTAATGCTTACTGTATCCTAAAATACCTTGATGCTCCGCTTTTCGCTAAAGACTTGAGATTTAAAATGCGAATCGTTTTTATGGTTCCGTACCCAAAGCATTTAGTTTGAAATATGGTTCATTCGTCAAATAATTAAACAGTGAGCAAACCACTACCCCTGTAGTGGAGGTTAGGTATCTAAAATATGCATTTATAAGTTTTTTAGCCTCGTCCTGCACTGTCATCAAAATGGCGATTATCGCATTAACACACTTGTATTTAACAAAGGTAAATTAATAAACATGCTCACTTAATCTAAAAAAAAATTGGCGCTCACATGTAAGCTTTTTATCCAGCAATTTTAATAAACGCCCCCAAATCAGATTTTTAATGTATTTTAATCAATAATTACGTTATTAATTAGGATATCGTATGACGTAAATCTGGGAGCCAGAATGAACCGCGGGTGAGCAAGCGGAAGTATTCTTATCGTGTACCAAAGTGAACCCACTCCGAACTATACGGTTTATACCGTGGAGAAAAAATATTTTTGCTTCGTTTTCATTTTACGATATAGATTTGGAATTCGCAAAATCATTATAACTTTAACAGGTAATTTCATAAAATTCTCCATTTCCATTTCAAGCCTTTTAATAATTCAACGCCTTTCTTCATCTTCATAATTCTTTTCCTTTTCTCCCTAAGAGATAAATGGAAAGAACCCCTGTGTAACACCCACTCGAAAGTAATAAGACTCTTATATTATTCATCGTCACTGGTTATATTAAATAGTGTGACAGCTCATAATATTTTAGGCCCGTCGTTTTAATATCAAGGTATCGTGTCGTATTTAAGGCTAATATTATTTTCTGTCTAGACTAGTGTCAATATTAATTTTGATTTCATAATATGTACTAGCTTTAGTGATTTGGTCGGATCAGATATCTCAATTTTGATTTCGTCGTCTGTTATTTCATTATATCCGAATCGGCGTCGTCTGTTATTTCATTATTTCCATCATGCCGAATCGGCTTAAAACAATGGTAATTTCTATTGTATCTGCTTGACACTTGAATCAATAAGTATATTGCATGATCGGATTGTTAACTAATAGCTTGTTCAGATTTTTTATTTTATTATATTCAGGTTACTTGCTAAGATTGTATAATAATTTGATGTCAATGAAAGTAGCATCACTGTATTTTTTATACATACATATAGTTCTTTTGATGCTACGGATATGAAACTACAGCAATAGTAATAATAGTGAAGACATCAAATCTTTAGCTTGTTGCGTACCAAATAAGTTGCTAACGTAACTGGCAGATATTCTACATACACCAATCGTTTTCTTTTAATTAATAATTAATCTATATTGTATACTAGCAGCGTATATTTGGCCTTGTCTAATTTGAGCAAACGAAATAAAACCGGCCAAGTGCGAGTCGGACGCGCGCATTAAGGGTTCCGTACCATTATCGCAAAAAACGGCAAAAAAATCACGTTTGTTGTATGGGAGCCCCACTTAAGTATTTATTTTATTCTATTTTTAGTACGTTATCTGCGAAAATGTTAACTGTCTAGCTATCACGGTTCATGAGATACAGCCTAGTGACAGACGAACGGACAGAAAGACAGACAGACGGACCGCGGAGTCTTAGTAATAGGGTCCCGTTTTTACCCTTTGGGTACGAAACTCTAAAAAGTGCAGTGGTACCAGTGATTAGTCTCCAAATAAACACGCACTCACAAAATTTAGTCTGTCTCTATACATAATTTTTAAATTACACATAGTTCGCTTGACGCCATGAAACAAGATATAATATTTGAATAAACTTACATGCGTGTATCTCCAACCGGTCGTATTAAACTGTGTACCCCCCTTCTTCAATTTCACGATATCCCTTGTCAACGAAACATTCCTCACTGCAGGCCCATACGTCAAGGATTCATTAAATTTGAGCATGCAAAAACCGTAGTCGCTGGTTTTATTAGAATACTGTTCGTGTACTATATTTTTTTTTAAATCGTACGTCTTTAAGGGGGCTCCGTCAACCTTATCGGTGCCAACAAGGACTTTGAACTCTCTGTTTCTGAAAATGAACAGCCATACTCGTCCTTTAGAAAGGAAATATCATCCGTCCAGTATGCTCAGTTGCCATGAATGACTACGCAAGATCTCTCGAATCTCGAATACTAACAAGCTATGTCTGTATGTATGTTAATTTGACTGACCTCAGTTACGACTCTCAGTCACAGACCTCAAATGCAGGATCGTTTGAGGTCTGTGACTGAGAGTCGTAATTCATTCAAGTGACCTAAACCACAACATAACATAGAATATGGGAGTATATATATATTACAGATAACCAAATAAATCAATACTTTACAACAATTCCCTATCAAACAAAAATAATAAGAAATATCCCATTAAATATACAAAATAGGTAGAAAAGGTTGTCATTAAAAAATGGAGAGTGGGTACTGAAAAACGATTCAAGAAACGTGATACTCATTTTCTAAGAAAATCCTTTGAAAAGATTTTTAGGCTCTTTTCAAAGATAAATGCTTGAGTTGGAAGGGTAAATCAGTCTAAATTAATTGTAAGTTTCTGCCCATTCAGGTTCTAATCAGTCCATTGAGCCTCTGCATCTTTCTTGGTTTGTATGTAGCTATGTAACGGAATCATTGATCGTGATTTTCACCCCCTTTAAAACGTCGGATTAATTTGAAACTTTGCACACTTATCAAGGACCGATGACAATGCAATAATTTAAGTAGTTTGTCCCATTATCCTTACCAAAATCTTAAGGATTAGCGATTGAACTAAAAAGTAAAAATACATAATAGTTTAAATAAACACGCATTAATAGAAAACCAAACTAAAAAGTAGAAAACAATCTATACTATAATAATATAATATCTATACTAATATTATAAAGAGGAAAGATTTTTTTGTTTGTTTGTTTGTACCGAATAGGCTCCTGGGGAAAATGGGTCCTGTGGGGTGGTCCACGGGAGCGAAGCCGCGGGCAACAGCTAGTATAATATTATAAAGAGGAAAGATTTTATAGTTTGTTTGTTTGTTTGTACCGAATAGGCTCCGAAACTACTGGACCGATTTAAAAAAATCTTTCACCAATAGAAAGCTACATTATTCCTGAGTGACATAAGCTATTTTGTAATCACGAAAACGGGTGCTGTGGGGGTGATCCATGGGAGAGATGCCGCAGGAAACAGCTAGTTTTCAATAAATTTAAATTAAAAATAGTGTGAATAACAAAAAAATAAAATTTTATAAAAGCGTGGGCCGCTTGATGTCAATTTTTGATATAATATTTTATTTTTGTAGAGAACAAAATTCTTCATAATTAATTACGATCTAGCCTAAAAGACTAATAAGCAATTTAACTCTAACTTAATATGTTACGTAATATTAATATATTATGTTAAAACTAAGAATAGTGTCCATTTGCACTTTTATACAAGTCCGTAGCACTTTCTTAGAGTCTGATATAATTTATAAAAACACTATGTTCATGTGTTATATGTATATCACAGCGTTGTCACTATTATTCATTCACTTTGTACACTACACTAATTCAAAAGGTTTAGTTATTTTTAGCCTACGCACTAAGTCTGTATTGTCCAGCAGCTGGATAACCTTAACATTCACGTGTCGATGAAGTCTGTGTTCGTGGGCTTCAGCAATTTTTTGGATGATGGTGGTGACGAATACCGTTTTAAGGTCACGGTGAAGATCGTAATTTCTTATGTACCAGGGTGCATTTACAGCATCTCTGAGCACTTTATTTTGGAATTGTTGGATTAATTTTACGTTGCCAATCTTCTATTACTGGTTTTAACCGTGAAACGGTTAAAACCAGTAATAGAAGATAAAGAAGTCGTAGAAGATAACAGTTTTTCGAATAGCTTTGATAAATCAAATCAAATGTTTTTTTATTTCACAAAGGCCTACATGGGCACTTATAAAACGTCGACAAAAGGTGCACGGTTCGTGTTGGTCGTTTCCTGTGGAGAAGAATCGGCAAGAAACTCCACTGTTAATCTTTAAAAAAATATTGGTTTGTTTTTACAATATTTCCATGTTACAGCATTAGTGCTTAGATATGGGGGGACAAAGTAGGCCCGACAGTAAGTCGTAAGAAACTAAAAAAATAAAAGTTTGTATAAACGAGATAAAGAGTTAACAAATGTTAACAAGCGTCTAGAAATCTAGAAGGCCTAAAATGTTCACACATTCACAAAACAATCGGTGAAAGAATCTATACAAAGGAAAAAAAAAATAACAAGACTAAATTTAACATGCGGCACAAATGTTGTTATCAGTGCTGTAACTATTCTTAACAAAAGGCTATAAAGATTATTGAAATCACTGTAAAAAGTCTAATTAAAAGAAGGAAAAAAAGAAAAATTGTGATTGAAAAAAGTTAGAGACATCCACATATTTGTGCCGTTTATGAGTTACCAGGATAATACGGGCAAAAGAGAAATAGGTCTATATGATGATGCTTCATGGGGTGGTTTTCCAGGCTTCGCAATTATAATGACTTCAGCGACCTTCCATGGCTCAGGTACATATTTTAAGATAAATGCTGCATTGATAAGCTTGGTCAGCTTTACTATGGCTTTACGTGGGACGTGTTTTAGAATTTCCCTTGTAATGAGGTCGTAACCCGGAGACTTTTTCGAGCTAATGTTATTTTGGATTACTTCTTTAGGAGTCACAAGCTTAATTCTTTGATTTTGTGACAATCTTTATTTCTCAAGTATCGAGCTTTCATTGGGTTGAAAAGTTTCTTCAAAGTGTTGAGTAAACCTTAAAGCTTTTTGGTCATTGCTTATGGCCCATTTTCCGTCGCTATCTCTGATGGGCGGTATTTGTTTAATTGGCCTTTTTAGATTTCTTGTTGCTTTTCAAAGGGAGTAATCAGTTGATTTGTTGTTGGTTAGCTGCAAAAGGTTGTTATCCAGAGATTCATCCTCAAACTGTAGAATTTTTCTCTTTAATTATTTAGTTAGGTTATTTAGTGATGTTTTATCCCTCGGGCACCTTGTTTGCTGCCAAAGCTGCCTTTGTTTCATTTTCTCAGATAGTAAATCTACAATTGCCTTAGGATAGATAAATCCCTTATATTTACGTTTTAATTGCGGTGCGTTGTTCCACACACATTGCTGGATATTAACAATATATTTGTTTACTTTTGAGTCAAGCTGATCTTGCTTTTTTATCGGAGTTTTAAGGTCAATAATATTATCTAGATCAAGGGCAATATCTTTCCAATCTGTAAACTTACTAACCAGGGTTAAGTGGCTTTCTAGGAGTAGAATTTATTGACTCAGTATTAGTATAATTGAAGAGTGGTCCGAGTTCATATGAGAACCTTCCTCCAAACTGAGGTAATTGGCGGATATATTTTTGCATATGAAAAAATCTATAAGATCTGCTATTTTCTGGTGGTCAGTGGGCCAGTACGTTGGTTTACCCGTGCTCATAACTTCTGAATGTGTTTCTTTAACTGCACTTAAGAGCTCCTTCCCCTTAGTTGTAGTAAGTTTTGACCCCCAATGCGTGTGCTTAGCATTAAAATCACCGCCTATGATTAATCTCTGGCCCAATAGTTCAAAGAGTTGTAAATATCGCTCTTTTCTTATCATATGCCGTGGAGGACAGTATATGGCTGCAATAGACACGTGACAATATTTGGTTTTAACAGATATTGCCACAGCTTGAATATCTTGTTCTTCATATTTACACTGCACGTAGTGACTAATGTTGTCTTTGATTATAACCGCACTACCTCCTCTGGCACAGTTTTCAGGGTGGAGCGAATTATATACCATGTATCCTCTAAATTTGACAAAAGATTGCTTAGTGAAGTGCGTTTCGGAGACCAAACACTCGTCTACATGTTCTGTGTCTAGGACCGCCTGCAACTCATTTTGATGTTTGTGGAGCCCATTAGAGTTCCACGCCATTATTTTGAGAGTATTAATCATTTTGGATTATTTAAAACAGCTGTTTTAGTGCTGGATTTTAGTTTCTCTAATCTCTTGTCAAATGAAGTAATACATTTTAAGATCTGAATAATCTTATCCTCTAGATTCAAAGGCGTGTGATCTTTGTTTTGCAGCTGCCGCATAGGATCCAATGTTGGTTACTTGCATGGGTTTTGCAGTTGACTGGACACTTGCTTTCTGTGCCTGTACGGGGAGAGATTTCTGGGTAGTTGGTACCACAAGTTTCTTTTTAATATTTTTATTTTTCATAATTTGTATCTGTTTAGCTAATTCACACCCTCTATAGTTGGCAAGGTGGGGAAGACCACAGTGAACACATTTTGGCTTCTCTTGCGGAGATTTGGAACAGTTGGCTGTAAGATGCTTGCCAGTGCATTTTACATACCTTGGCTCTTTTCTGTAGTATTTATGAGTATGCCCATACGCCTGGCATCTCTTGCATTGGGGAATGAGTTTACGATTTTTGAGTGGGTGTATTTTAATTTTACACCCTAAAATGTACTTTATGCCATAGATTTTGTTGATGTGAGACATCTTCATCATTATTAAATGATAAAACGAACATATTGAGTGATTCTTTACTCTTCCAGCTCAATTTCCTATTTTCAGTCCTTGTGATGTTAAATCGTCTTTGGTACGATCAGGTTGGCAAGAGGAATGTAATTTCTTCACAACAACTCTAATTGGTCTAGCCTGCTTATTCTCGTACGAATGCCAATGGTGGTCTTTTTCTGTCAAAAGCCTGCCCTTGCCCTTATTTGACAATAAATAAAAATAAACGCTTTATTAGAAAAGCAAACTAAAAATAGAAAATAATTTTCCTTATATGTAAATAAAGAATAGTGTTATAAAAAAATAAAAATATGTAACATAGTGTGCAATGACTCTACTTTTATCTGTCAATAAAATATTATAACAATAATTGACATCAAGCTGCCCACGCTTTTATACAATTTTATTTTTTTGTTAATCACACTATTTTTAATTTAAATATATTGAAAACTAGCTGTTTCCCGCGGCATTTCTGCCGTGGGACCCACCCCACAGGACCCGTTTCTGGGATTACAAAATAGCTTATGTCACTCAGGAATAATGTAGCTTTCTATTGGTGTAATAACTTTTTAAATCGGTCCAGTAGTTTCGGAGCCTATTAGGCAAAAACAAACAAACAAAAAAAATCTTTCCTGGTTATAATATTATATTAGTATAGAATACGCGGCTTCGCTCCCGGGGACCACCCCACAGGACCCGTTATCAGGATTCAAAAATAGCCTACTACTGTCATTCAGGAATAATGTAGCTTTCTATTGGTGAAAGAATTTTTTAAATCGGTCCAGTAGTTTCGAAGCCTATTCAGTACAAACAAACAAACAAAAAAATCTTTCCTCTTTATAATATTGGTAAAGATATAGTATATATTAGTATTAATCACGAGCAAGTGTAGGATTCTAACGACTGAATCACGACCGTAGGGAGTGATTCATGATGATTGAATCACGAGCACAGCGAGTGATTCAAGTGTTAGAATTCTGAGCGATGCGAGTGATTCATGGCCCTCGATATAAATCCATTTTATTCAAGAGTTGCATACTATACTTTATACCATGACTACGAGAAAAAGAAAGATTTAAGCAAAAAGCTCAAGGAATAATAATAAATAAATTGTTAATTAGCTTAAAAACATACAAAAAAAAAGTGAATTTTATTTATTGGTTATATAAATTGGGGAATTTTAGATTCGAGGAGGAGCAGGAGAAGAGTTCCTGGAAGCACTTGGAGGAGGCTATGTCCACCAATGAAACAATGGAACATAGTGTATTACATAACATCAAAATGAATGCTTGAGATCTCAATGCGAATGAGAGATCCAAGAGCCTTGCAATATCTTTGAAAAACTGGCACAGTACCAAAACCTGCTTGACCTTAGTTTACCCTACTTTCATACAAAATAGAATATAAAAGCTTTGACAATCTGCTTTGTAAAGCTGAAAGCAGTTACATTGGGACAATGTAGCCAGTATCGTTAAATGTTTCGTAGATTAAAGAAAACACTACTGGTATTATTGTGATTAGTTTGGATTGAATAAATTATATGAAATTGCAGCAAGTATTAATATTAATAAAAACCAAATATTTTTTATACATACGTACATACATAAACTTAAGCCTTTTTCCCGTGGGGGTAGGCAGAAACTACAGAACGCCACCTACTACGATCCTTACATACTTCTTTTGCTTCACTCACATTCATACATCTAGTCATACACACACGCCGTTTATGAGTACTGCGCACTTGGCCTTTCTGAAGAACATCACTTATAAGGTCCTATAATATTTTTAATTTTACCTGTTATAATGGTTCCACTGTGAGAGAGAGACGGAACTATACAAGACAAAGATAAGATAAGTGACATAAAAATAAAATTAGTAAGAGCCATATTTAACCAGATGACATGCAAAAGTACAAAATACAGTAGAGATGCTAAGTACATAATAATAAAGATAATCAAAGTCAACATAAAGATTTATTGACTATAATTAGCATTGAATTATGAATGACTTCAATAACTATTTATATTGTAGAGAGAGACGGAGCTATACAAGACAAATAGTTCTGTCTTAATTTAACAGTCGCACCATGACAGTCGCACGGGACCGATCAGTGTGGCGACGCTTGGGAGAGACCTATGTCCAGCAGTGGACGTCTTTGGGCTGATATGATGATGATGATGACCATGATAGTCTTGACACGTCATGGTAAAGCCTCTGTTCGTAATTTCTTTATTAGTGAATTAATGTTTTATGTCAAACTATTTTATTATCAAATATTATTTACCGCACAGGTAAGATGAGAATTTAAACTGAAGTAAGTATTCGTATTTATTTCGTACAATGAGATAAATACTTACGTTTGACGTTTTTAAGACCATATAAACAACTAATAAGAACTAGTAACAACAGAACGCGTATAAAAACATAACGGAAAATTTTAAATACTTATATAAAATAACGATTGAACCGCTATTTATAAATCTTTAATCAAATAGGAAAACTATTGTTGCTAAAAAATACAGTTAAAACAACAATTAGAGAACGGGACTACATCAGCAAAATTAATATAATAATTATATGATCATTTATTTAATTAAGAAAATGTTACAAAGTTACTTGAAGGAATGTAAATTTATTGGAGAAGTCTTCACTGCCATAACCTACACGGATTCCATAAACAAAACAAAAAAATTTAAATTAGGTTAATAGTAGTTTATGCAATGGTCATATAATAGGGGTTATTAAAACACGAGCGTAGGTTTATCAAATGAGGCGAAGCCGAATTTGATAATAATATTACGCGAGTGTTTTAATACCTAATTATATGCTATTGCATACACTACTTTATCTTCACTCATACAGTTGAAATAAAAAAAAAGTAGAAAGGGAAAAAATATGTGGTATGGTATGGCGGGCAATTTAGATTCTCATTGCGCAGCGCGCGCATCCACAGACAACTGACAATGGCATGAGCCCATACGCGCCAGAAAATTAAAAAGTAAAAGTATACTATAAAAATTAAAAAGTTATTTTATGATGCAGTTGTTTGAAAATCGAAGGAAAATGTTGAACTATAATGGTTTTTTTTTTAAATTTTACCTATCCACGAATATAAAGTACGTGTTTATACAATATTTTTCGAATTCGTATTTGGAACATTACGTTGTGAGTGTAGATAATAGTAGTTTATAAAACTGTTGCATAATAAGGGGTATTAAAACATGAGTGTGTGTTTAAAAACCGTGCCGTAGGCGAGGTTTTTAATAGTATTCACACGAATGTTTTAATACCTAGTTATGTGCAGTTTCATACACTACTTTATCTACACTCATACATTGGAATTGAACCTACTAAATACCTTTTTTGCATTTTCCATGCCATAAAGTCGTGATAGCATTTATCATATAATTTTCTCGACTTTGCTGGTAATAAATTATGAGTAATTTCCTTCGCCGCATCTGAAATATCGGACGAAGTCAAATTTTCTTCACATTCACTGATATCAGAAATTTTTAAGCAAGAATTCAAAAAACTCATGAAATTCAATACAACTAAACCTGCAAAATATGAATGGCGCCAAAACCCAGCACATCACCGCATTGCGCATGTGCTAAGATTTAGCACGCACTGCGATTTTTATTCGTGCGATTTTTTTTCGCCTATTCTGCGACCTATGGAATTGTATGAAGTTGCACGCAATGCGGTAAACAATCGTGCAGAAATAATACCGCAAGAAATCCGTGTTTTGCCACAGAATCCACCGCACCGCGGCGCATATTTAATTCGCGCGAATATTTTGAGCTCTATGAACATGTAGAAAGAGACAAAATTCGCGCGAATAAAAATCGCAGTGCGTGCTAAGCCTGAAGCGGGCATTGGCATAGACAAGTAAAAATTGGTATCAAATCTTTTTAAATAGGTACTATAAAAATGGCATTACAAAAAATAATTGATGAAAACTCCTTGTGATTAACTTCTTGGATTTGTCCTGTATCGTAATAGAAAAAAAATTGTATTATAGCATTATTTTGTTAGAGAAAAAGTGTTATAATAAGATTCTATTTTTAAATTTCGGTATTGTGTTTATAAAGTATGTCAATATAAACTCGTTTTGAAGTTTATAATTCGAATATTACGATATGAGAGTAGATAAATATGTTTATATACGTGGTTTTTCTTTCGTGGTCTAATATCAAAGTAGCAGTTATCAAATTAAAAATATAGTAATTGGAGTTGAAGATAAAGTTAGACCATTTTAAGTATGCTTTATTAAAATACCTCATAGTGACGATGGAGTCTTAAGTCAACCAGTTTCCAGTAATAAATAAGTAGTTAATTTAAATTCCAGTTTTCATTACAATGAAAATCAACCGACTATACCGAGGCAACATAGTAATTAACATTGTTTTCGTAAATGAGGTTATTTGAATAAAAAAATTACGATAAAGAATTTTAATGAGCACACAGTTTTGAGCTTTATCATGGAAAGTTATTAACAAATTCTGTAATAATAATTATAATTACTGTTTCCGTTTATCAGCATCACGATTAACTGGAAACAGCATGATTTCATATTTACCCAAAGTTCTAAAGGGAAAATCTATATAATTACTTAATAATTAAACATTGCCCGAATGCATAAAAGCGCATCACTTCAGAATGGCTGAACCAAATTAATAATGTTTCTTTATTTGTAGTGTTTTTATTACAAACACTGATACTTCTTCATTCATACAAGGTTTGTATGAATGAAAAAAAGGTAAAAAAGTTTCATTTTCATCATTCGAAGTTAACACACTCGTCCGAAGCCAGCTAGAAAATTGACAACTCATAGATTTCGTGATAATGTTCCAAACAGAACTCCCGAAAGCAATATGCAATAGGCAAGGCTCAAATATTATTTGGAAGTCCCTACAAACAAAAATGGTCGCGAAATAAAAACGGTATAAGTAATAAAACACTTTACGATGCAGAAGACGCCAAACTAGAGGTGGACAGAAACTACAAATTACTTGTCAAAGTGCAGACGGAAAAAAATAGCATGGAGTGGAATTTCATCTATTTTCATTTGTTTTGACTCCCATGGTCTGTTCAGACGGGCTACATTCACACCATAGCGAGAAAATTGTCGCTTGGACAGTAGCTAAAGTCAGCTACTGTTTGCAAAACTAAATACAAAATGATGACTATAATCGTTATGGTAGGTATAATAAAAAAAGTTCTTGCATTAGTCAAAATTGAATAATGGCTAAATTTACCGTTTTGTATTATGTTGTGTTTTTGTAGTGGGGCATAACTGCTGTCAATGGCTCCGTTCGTGTCTACATTCTACATAGTTATCTACATAGACCATGACCAATTTAATATCTGCGAATTTTAGTGAACGTGTAAATAACTTTTGTATAAAGTTGGTGCCCGGCCACATTGCATGTAGCAGAGATGAGAATGTTGAGAAGCATGTGCAGAGTGACGAGAATGGATAAAGTGGGAAATGAGTATATTAGAGGAAGTTTGAAAGTGACGCCAGTGACAGAAAAGTTGAAAGGAAACCGTTTGTTCTGGTATGGTCATCTGATGAAGAGAGATGAAACGCATGTTACTAAAAGAGTTATGAATATAAATATGGATGGATGGAGAGGGAGGGGATGGCCAAAGAAAAGATGGATGGATTGTGTGAGGAGTGATATGAAAAAAAAGGGAGTCAGTGATAGCGTGACGGGGGACAGGACGGTATGGAAGAAGAAAACGTGTTGCGCCGACCATACAAGGGCAGGAAGATGATGATGGTGCCCAGCCACATTTTTGCCGCTGCAGCTGCTGTGGTGTGGTTAAGATTGTGGCCCGTCAGAAAAGACCCATATAGTTGGAATTTCACCTCCACTATATACACATTTTCATTTGTATTTTCTCCCATGAAAGGCTTTCCGCGTATTGCTTTGGGAATTTATGTAAATACAGAACAGGAAAACTCTTGTGCCTCAATGTCGAGTTGAAGACGGTCTGTTTGTGTTTCGAATATTTCTGCTCAGAATAGGATGTAGGAGAGTTAGTGATTATTTAGCTTTAAATGTAGTTTACTCTTACATATACTTAAAACCAAATAGAGCGGTACTGAAGTCCCACCTCATAATAATATATTTAAAAAACGCAAGCAACCAAAGGAAGCAAAACAAAAAAAACGATGCGTAAATCCGTAGTAACTCCAGGCCATTGTCAAATTGAATCTCGACCATTTCTCTCGTCAGACAGACTTACTGAAAACTTTGCCAGAACTCATCCAGTGAGTTACCAATGAGAATGACTTTTATTCACTCTACCTTTTGTTTTATTTTACAATGGCAACGTTTTTGCTCTGATGTCGAGGACATTTTGTAGTTACGATGCTCTATTCTGTTTTACATCTTCTTTTTATTACGCGTTGTTGAGAATATTTTTATATTTTTATACGTGCCACTGCCATAAAGGTGTGGAATCTTCTTGAGCGTGCTGATACTTCAGTGATACCTGTCCAGTATAGTTCTTTTCACTCATAAGATCTTAGTAGTAATTTGTTTTAGTGTTTAATAGAGTGTATCCTATTATCTATAGATACTCGTCTTACTATCTTTTGTAAATAATGATTATGAGTATTATGGCAAAATCTTTTTCAGGTACTCTCAAAAAAATTTAAATAACTATTCGAATAAATAGTCAAACTGATAAGGAAAATCTGTTAGATAAGATCTAATAGGATCGAATCTAAAAACAGGTATTCAAAGTGTTTTTCCGTGTTAACAGAATGAGAAAAGAATCTAACATGCAAATTAGTTGGAAATACTGGCTACTGCTTGAGCAAAATTCAAACAGTGACTAAATCTTGCCAGCAAAGAAAATTTGAATCCACTAACTTGAACTTACGCAAACAATTCGTTAGCTTCCCGAAAAACCAAAGTTTAAGTTGGCAACATTATTAATTACATTAGTTTTTGAACAAAAACCTATTGCTCATTTATGTTCAGAATTTTCTTATAGCAGTTACTTAGCTCTTGCTGAATAAATTGCATGAGTACAATCGTTACTAATAATAATTATCGGTATCGGTAACTATTTATCATTCATCAATGGTTACCTTGTTCCACCAATACACTGATAAGGCTTCCTCCCTATGCGCCATACTATACTACTCTGGTGTGTGCGAGCTTTATCGAGGTATAACTGCCAGCCATTTCTTGATATTAAATAAAAATTTACGGATCACATCGGATCATATTCGTTCTTGCTAATAACGAGAGGGAAGCAGCAGCTCTTAACTTTTTGCTTTGTTGTTTATGTAAACAAGCGAGATAATTATTTTATGTTGATATTTAAGATCGAATGCAATAAACGTAGTGATCGTTACAACACTGATTCAGAGTTTCACAATTTGCTCTGCATGGCTTTTAGGGCAACGGTTTTTTTTTTGGTAGGTACAATTATTCATAGCAAGACAACTCATAACCTTAATAACTTATCCGCATTAGCAGTAGATGTATGAAATTCTGCACGGAAGTTACTCATACTCGTTTAAGGTATGTGAACGGTGAGCAAGATTCTTGTTTCTTAATTCATCACTTAATATTTAAAAAAAAACTTTTTAACAAAAAAACAAACCGACTTCCAAAAAAACACTGCAAAACGAAAAATAACTTTCTTTTCCGAAGTCGGTGTCCTTGGTACCTATTGTTTTCCGAGTTTCGACACCGACTTCGGAAAAGAAAGTTATTTTTCGTTTTGCAGTGTTTTTTTGGAAGTTGGTTTGTTTTTTTGTTAAAAAGTTTTTTATTTATTTAATTTTATATTTGATAGGTACTTCCAATTGCCATCAAATTCATATATAGCCAAAGTACATCTCATGACGATTCCAATAAGTCCATATACGACTAGGATACATTGTTTTATTTCGGAGTACCAGTGCTGCAGTCTTCATCATCAGATCAGTTCGATGGACCATTTTCATCAGCACTATGTATTTATAAGTATTTGCTTCATCATAGTCGTTAAACTATTCGAGATATCTTATAACCCATGACATACTTAGCATTAAGGAATTCTATTGGCCATCTGTGGTCTTCTTCACCAGTTCCACTTCACCAAATGTTACTTTCTGAATGCAGATGATTGCATTGTTGATAAAAATACCAAAATCACTATATGTTTGCCTATAATATTTGAGGAGTTCCCTCAATATCTCCAAGATGCCATTATCAGATCCTGACCTGATGACTATGGGACCAACTGGGAAGTATACCCTTTCAAACAAAAGAAGAATTTTCCAAATCGGTCCAGGCGTCTTACAGTAATCGGGGAACATACATAAAAATAACATAATTTTAATGTAATTTAATTTAATATTTTTAATAATCTAATTTATAATTCTATGTTTTAATTTGTGTTTTTATTATTCAATGTTTTAATTTTAATAAAAAAAAAGAAAAGATTCCGACGAATTGAGAACCGCCTCCTTTTTTTGAAGTCGGTTAATAAAAAGGAGATGATTGGTATTTTTCCAGTTATAGTACCATCAAATATATATATAAGGTTGCCACATAAAAATCCCTTTACGAAGAAACATTCAGTCATTTGGCAGCGATCCAAAATATCATATTCGCACTGAAACAGCACTGACCTGATTTTGTTCACTTGCTACTTCAGCGGTTTTTCAGCCAGCTAACCGTATGGACAAAACAATGCTGAATGCGGCTGGGAATTACAATATTGTAGGCCATTTGGGTATTTTTTGAAGTAGTCCGTTGATGGATTTAAACTATAAAATAATTTAAAGAACGTACCTAATTATTTGTTTTTTTTTGGCTCCAATTTAGTATTTGCTGACAAATTATGTGGTTTTTATGGTAGTTGAGCTGTGTTCGTTACGATTGAGCATTATTTGTGAAAGCCTAGTAGGAAATTCAATAAGTTGTTTTTCAAAAATACATTTATTCGATACAGACATAACACAAAAGCTTCAAAACAGAGACAAAACAAGAATAGTAATAAAAAAGCACTAAGACAAATTGCACTGAGCATGTCCGAAATACCGAAAGGATTACCAACTTAGCATTTGCTGGGTGTCAGACACCCATTGCATATTTTTCTGCATCTACATTAAAGTACGTTTTATGTATCTAATTAGATTATTCTTTCCTGGTGAACAATGGGATGATAATTAACTTTTATTAAAAAACCGGCCAATTGCAAGTCGGACTCGCGCAGGGTTCCGTACCATTATCGCAAAACACGCCAAAAAATTCACGTTTTTTGTATGCGAGCCCAACTTAAATATTTATTTTATTATGTTTTCAGTATTTGTTGTTATAGTGGCAACAGAAATACATCATCTGTGAAAATTTCAACTGTCTAGCTATCACGGTTCATGAGATACAGCCTGGTGACAGACAGACAGACGGACCGCAAAGTCTTAGTAATAGGGCAAGGCACTCGGCAAGGTTTTTTTTTTTTGTTTCTGTATTCTACCGCGGACATGTGGCACTCCGCGATCTTTTTTAAAGTGTTTTTTTTTGTTTGTTATTTTTCTGATTAAAGTTACAATTGTCTGACTCCTACGTCGGACATTATTTTTGGGCTTACTTAACTAACTTAAGTCTACGTGAGTTCATCCCTCACTAAATACTATATATATTTATATCACACACCGGCATTACAATTTTAGTTTCTATTTACTACTTATATTAATGTTATTAACTATTTTGTTACTTATTTCTATTGATACACTTTCGGGGAAGATGCATGGCAGTGCGAGCAGACCAGTCCCGGCCGACGGTTCTGGTTATAGAACCCCGTCGTTAGGACGTTAAGGTGTGTATGACTGACTCGCTCCACCATGCAGCTTTACAAATATATATATAATTTTTTGCTTTACAGGGTTTAAACAGGGTGATGGTTTGGGTATGTGTTTGGGTTGGAGTTTTTGGATGGGACTTGTTAGGTGGTGTTTTGGTGATGTCTGCTGACCAGGGACTTCGCCAGCGTGAGCAAGGCCTCTATGACGACTACGTCACGATGCTGCATGGCCGAATACTGTAAGATGTACTTATTTGAGTGAAATAAATAAATAATAATAATGTTTGGTTTTATAAAGAAATATTTAAACATGTAAAAAGAAATTGTGTAGAAAATTGAATAAACGGAATAAAAATAATATTACTTACACTGAACGAAAGCAATTTATAACTTCCAATAAAATTCAGAAGTTAATTAATTTATGACAGGACTCGGGATGTCGTTGATAAATATTTTCCCTAAAAATGTCTTTGCTTCAATGGATGTCCGCTTACCGTTTTAATGGAAATTTGTTTTTCGTCCAAGGAAAATGCTTTGAGGGTGTACATTAAATAACCTTTAAGGTAGAGGCCACAGCCCTATTTTTTTTAATAAATGTAGTACTTGGATGGATAGAGTAAAACGTTGACAACATTTGACTGATGTACGTTATCGTTTGATTTCTATCGAGAACGGTCGTATACCTATAATTCGCGCGAGTGAGCTACGTAAGCGTAATTCGCTGGCGCATCAGAATAACGCCGTCGTCGCTGCGTTGCGAAATCGGCTGGTCAAGGTCGCCGCGATGACCCAGTTATTTATTTATTATAGTGTAAACAGTGCAATCAGTTAATTGTGAAGGTTTAGTGCCTATTTACCCTACAATGTCGCCAACTAAAATAAAAATTAAAACTGATCTGGAAAAGCTGTTGTATGACAGTTACATCCAAGAAAAATCAGAAAGAGAAAAGCTGGCACTTCTTGTTAATGATTTGCAGGTCCAAATACAAAGCCTTCAGTATCAACTACAAAGCCGCCAAAATGAAAATCCCAGCTCAAGCAAGGAACAAGGAAATAATAGCCCCGAGGAGTTGGAAGCTAAGAGCAACATACGATTTGCTCAGTCTGAAAAAGGAAACGTCGAGTATTACACAGACGAGGAAGAACTCGCTAAAGAGACTGAGTGGATAAGGGCCAAAAGTAGGAAAAAAAGGAAGTTAAACATTTCCCTTTCTCCCCCACAACAACCCGGAACGAACGCCCAAAAACAAAAATCATTGGAGAAAGAACAGACATTAGTCAAAAAAGTGCGTGCACCACCGCCAATCATTATAGACGGAGTCAAAAGCTACCAAATGTTTTACGACTCACTGACTGAAACCCAACCAACTGAATCATTTACCGCCAAAATGATGAATGGAGACTGTGTGAAGATCAACGCTAAAACTGATGACTCTTATAGAGCGATTGCTAGGTTTTTGACACAGAAAGACTATCATTGGCACACTTACGAAAACAAACAGGCTAGGCCAATAAGAGTTGTAGTGAAAAAGTTACATTCTTCTTGCCAGCCAGATCGAATCAAAGATGATTTAATATCGCAAGGTCTTAAAATAGAAAAAGTTGACCACAAGTTGAGCTGGAGGAGTAAAGAACCAAAATCAAATCAAATAAATCAAATAATATTTATTCCACAAAGATATTACACACATATAACAGGAAAAAAGTAAAATGAGAATATACGGCTAGGCGATGGTACATTTATAGGACTTTCTGCATCCGAACTAGGCGGCAGCCTGTATCTCGGATTGCAGTTTCTACCCTTCTATAAATAGTGGTCTCTGAGTAGCCTTCCATTATAAAATAATCCTATTTGAATGCCATTTCTTGTGAAGTTGTGTATGTGTGTGTTGTGTGTGTAGGGTGTGTGTTGTGTGTGTATGTGTGTGGTGTGGTGAGTGTGTGGTGTGTGTATTTGAATTAATATGAGCAATATTATGAGCTTAGGTATCTATTTGGGAATATTCAAAAGCGCTTCTGTTTCATCATATGAGAGTCCTTGTAGATAGTTCTGAATTTTTCTTTTACATTGGATCTTATTAAATGGATATATATTTATAATTGCGTTGATTTTGTCATATAGGTAAGGACCAAGAAAAAACCGCTCAATATGTTCGTTCTTTCTTTTCATAATGACGAAGATGTCAATAAAATCTATGCAACAAAGCACATTTTAGGGTGTAAAATTGAAATTCACCCTCTCAAAAATCCGAAACTCATTCCACAGTGTAAGAGATGCCAGGCATATGGGCATACTCATAAATACTGTAAAAAAGAGCCAAGGTGTGTAAAATGCACTGGCAAGCACCTTACAGCCGAATGTATTAAATCTCCGCAAGAGAAACCGAAATGCGTCCACTGTGGCTTACCCCACCCAGCCAACTACAGAGGGTGTGAAGTAGCCAAAGAGATGCAAATGATGAAAAATAAAAAAATAAAAAAGAAACTTGTTGTGCCAACAGCCCAACAGTTTTCTACAATAGGGAATCCTGACCAACACACACGGAAAGAAGGTGTCCAGTCAACTGTTAAACCTGTTCAAGCCACCAAAAGTATATCCTATGCTCAGGCTGCAAAACAAGGCACACAACCCTCAAATCTAGAAGATAAGATAAATCAGATTTTAAAATGTATTACTACATTTGACAAACGACTAGAGAAGTTAGAATCCAGCACCAAAACAGCTGCTCTTAATAATCATAAATGACTAATACACTAAAAATAATGGCGTGGAACTCCAATGGGCTCCTCAAACATCAGAATGAGTTACAGGCAGTCCTAGACACAGAAAATATAGACGTGTGTTTAATCTCTGAAACGCACTTCACTAAACAATCTTTTGTTAAATTTAATGGATACAAGATATATAATTCGCTTCACCCTGACAACTCTGCCAGAGGAGGTAGCGCGGTTATAATTAAAGAAAACCTTAACCATTACGAGCACAGTAAATTTAAGGAACCAGACATTCAAGCTGTCGCAGTATCAGTCAAAACTAAATTTTGTCACGTTTCCATAGCAGCTGTTTACTGTCCTCCAAGGCATATGATAAGAAAAGAGCGATATTTGCAATTCTTTGAAGTTTTGGGTCAAAGATTCATCCTAGGCGGTGATTTTAATGCCAAACATACGCATTGGGGGTCACGACTGACTACAACAAAGGGAAGACAGCTCTTAAACGCAGTTAGAGACACACATTGTGAAGTTATGAGCACTGGCAAACCAACATACTGGCCAACTGACCATCAGAAAATACCGGATCTCATAGACTTTTTCATATGTAAAAACATATCCACCAATTATGTTAGTTTGGAGGAAGAGTTTCTGATGAATTCGGATCACTCCCCGATAATACTAAGACTTAGTCAAAAAATTCAATTAAAAGAATACCATCTAACTCTGGTTAACAAGTGTACAGACTGGGACAGTTTTGCGCTTGATCTAGATAAAATAATCGACCTAAAAACTCCATTACAAAATCAGGATCAGCTTGACTCAGAAGTAAACAAATATGTTGTTAACATTCAACAATGTGCTTGGAACAACACTCCACAATTAAAACGGAAATATAAGGGGCATATCTATCCCAAGGATATTGTTAACTTACTATCAGAGAAAAGAAAACAAAGAAAGCGCGGGCAGCAAACAAGGTGCCCGCGAGATAAAACACTATTAAATAACCTAACCAAAAAATTAAAGAGGAAAATTATACAATTTGAGGATGAAACTCTGAACTCCAACCTTGTGCAGCTAACCAACGACCAATCAACGGATTACTCTCTTTGGAAAGCTACAAGAAAACTAAAAAGGCCGATTATGCAAAAACCTCCCATCAGAAACAGCGATGGAAAATGGGCCATAAGCAATGAACAAAAAGCGGTAAGGTTTGCCCAATACTTAGAAGATACTTTTCAACCCAATGAAAGTTCCATAGAAATATCTGAGAGTGAAAATGTATCACAAAACCAAAGAATTCGGCTTGTAACTCCTAAAGAAGTTGTGAGAGAAATTAAAAACAACATAAGCTCGAAGAAATCCCCGGGTTATGACCTCATAACAGGAGAAATTCTAAAACACCTCCCGCGCAAAGCCATAGTTAAGCTGACCAGACTTATTAATGCTGCATTTATGCTAAAACATGTACCTGAGCCATGGAAAGTTGCTGAAGTCATTATGATTGCGAAGCCTGGGAAGCCACCCCATGAAGCATCATCTTATAGACCCATTTCCCTGCTGCCAGTATTATCAAAATTGTTTGAAAAGCTCCTATTAAAACGGCTTAAACAAATTATAGAAGAAAAAGACCTTATTCCGAACCATCAATTTGGCTTCAGGGAAAAACATTCCACCATCGACCAGGTACATAGAATAACAAACATCATCGAAAAAACGCTCGAAAACAAGCAAGTCTGCGCCACCGTATTTCTAGATGTCGCACAAGCTTTCGACAAAGTTTGGCATGAGGGTCTGATATACAAACTCAGACGCATGCTCCCCGAATTTTCAGATATTCTAGAGTCATATATAAGCAACAGAATGTTCAGGATAAGGCAAGAGGACGCATATTCTGACCTAAAAACTATTAAGGCCGGAGTACCACAAGGAAGTGTGTTAGGCCCAATCCTGTACTTGGTATACACATATGTGATATCCCAGAGCTGGAAAACAACACCATAGCGACCTTTGCTGATGATACTGCTATTATGGCTATTGGTTCAAACCACAAAGAAGCAGTAGAAAAAGTTCAACTAGCTGTGAACAAAGTTTACGACTGGACACAAAAGTGGAAGATCAAACTGAATGAGTCAAAATCGATTCACATTGACTTCACTAATAAACACCGCGATTACCACCCAGTCTATATAAACGGCATGCAAGTGCCTTATGCGAATACAGCCAAATACCTTGGTATAACTCTTGACGCCAAGTTGCGTTGGAAATCCCACGTCAAAAAGAAAAGACAGGAACTCGATATACGGTACAAAAATATGTATTGGTTACTCGGAAGGAAATCCTGTCTATCAATACACAACAAAATGATAGTATACAAGCATATTCTTATGCCAATTTGGACGTATGGTATCCAACTATGGGGCTGTACTAAACAAAGCAATGTTAAAATTATACAACAATTCCAAAATAAAGTACTCAGAGATGCTGTTAATGCACCATGGTACATCAGAAATGACGACCTTCACCGCGACCTTAAAATGAAACTCGTCACCACCGTTATTCAAAACTTTGCTGAAGCCCACGAACACAGACTTCATCGACATGTGAATGTGGAAGCAATCCAGCTGCTAGATAACACGGACATAGTGCGTAGGTTAAAGAGAACTAAACCTTTTGAGTTAGTGTAGTAAAAGTGTGTTATAAGTGAAAAAATAATAGCAAGCAATATTGTGCTATACATGTAACACGTGAACTAAGTGTTTTTAACGTATCAGACTCTAAGAAAGTGCTACCGAACCGTATAAAAGTGCAAATTGACACTATTCTTAGTCATAACATTATACAATATAATAATAAGTTAGAGTTAAATTGCTTATTAGTCTATTAAGGCTAGATTGTAATTTATTATTAAGAACCGTAGTTTTTATTAATATAGAAAAAAAAAAAAAAAAAAATTTGACTGATGTAAAAAAAACTGTAATGCCAAATTACAGGTAATTTTACTACAACAGCTCCATTAAATGAATAGCTTAAATACGGGTCTTATTTATAAAACTTTCGATGTGCATTTTAGCAACTGTTTAGAAGATTTAAATTTAGAATCTATTCATATGGGATATTTGGTTTTAGAATCTCATAATCAGTATTTGACTGGTTTTAAATACATTTTAAAGAATGGAATATTAATATTTTTATAATGAAATTACAATATGACATTAAAATTAAAATAAGGTAAACACCATGTGACGTTGCAAAATCATTTTTAGTCTAGTGGTGACATCTCTGTGCTTAATCTCTCGGTATGTCATTATTGACAACGCCATGTGTGCCATATCTTTGCTTTTATTGAGGTTATAGCCTCAATAAAAGCAAAGAGATGGCACCAAAATAGGAAACCATGTTTAAAGTGGTTGTCTATTGTTTAATTATATGTTAATTGTGAACAATTAAAAATAATAACACAATTAACATAAACACATTATATACTTGCAAAAATAAACTCGACTACAAACTAACCATTCAATACTATTTCGTCTATGGTCAATAACGGTTGATGGAACTTGGTCGTTGAAATTGAATTTTGGAGAACCATGATGACTTGGACATTCGTTGTGCGATCGCGCCAGAAAGATCATACTGGATTTGGTCGCGTTCCGCCTGGGATATATTTCACATGGCGTGTCTCAGTCTGACTTGCTGAACCCCAGAACAATACCTCTTGCTGCGTAGTCGCCACATATTGACGGAGTTTCGCAAGCTGATTTCCAGGTTTTATTCCAGGATTTGCCGAGGTAAGTCGCACAAGGGTTCTTTGTTCTTTGACCTTTGAGATTTGTTGAGTTCGTTGTTCCTTATGAGGGGGGATATTGTTACAGATCTGGCTCTTTTAGGCTAGCCTGAAGATTGACTAGCGTACTACCGTTTGGTGCGTGCTATCGGACCCGACGAGTGAGCGGACAGCGTGGCCGACTTATTGCAGAGGTGGCATACGCCTATTTCGTCTACGTTAGAGGATGCCCACCATTCATCAAGGTACAAACGTCCTTCGCTATTATCTGTTCCCGACCAGAGATTCTGTCCCGATATCGTCCCCGTAGGACGCGCATCGCCGTGTGGTTCTCGTGCTGGACACGTTGAACCGATTCCAAGGGGCTCGTGTTCCGCTAACCAGAAAACCAGCTAACCAAGTAACCAAGTACCAGAAACCAATAATCAGTTAGGCTAACTAGGCTGTAGTAATGTTTAATTTACATTGCGTTATATTTTGAGAGAGTTAGGGACCCTCATAGGTTCATTTATAGATAGAAAGATCTAGTATTGAGTGGTTGGTATAATTTTGAAGTGTAGGATGTGTCTTTAAGTATAACCCTATATGCTGCACTGAGCACAACTAGATCTATCCGTAATTAATCTACTTATACGATTGAGCTACGAAGAGAGTTTCTAATTGGTCATCTCACGAAACCCATATATATTAAACGACCCTGAGTTTGTGTAAACGTGTACATACAACAGTGTTTCTCATGTTACCTGTTCAGCTTTGAACGAAGACAAGTTCTGAACAGGAACTTTTGGCTTCATGTAAATTTTAACATTTTTACAATATTGAACCATCTATTGGATGGGTGTACCCGTCTAATTGATTAAATAAATATTGTATTTGTATAGATGGTTTTTGTTTTAATTTGAATATTTCCCTATTTTCCATACCTACTAAATTTACTATAGCACGGTAGGAGATCTACCACCTGCCGGGTTACAACCACTGTACCTACTGGGTACAAAATGTATATGTTAAATCATCATATAAAAATCCTATCTTAAACTAAAGAAAATGTGTGCCGACTTCGGACCCACACCCCAACTATCCAAGACTACCCACATTGCAAAAATAAAAAGCACTGCCCGCATGATTAAAGGCAGGAACTGACTAGCAACAGTATTTAGCGGAACAAAAGACTTCCTCGGTCACATTGTCTTCAGACAATGGTCCACAATTTGAGTGAGGAGAGATTTCGATGTGGTCTGGCTTCAACTACCTATAAGGACAATTATTTAACTACGTTTTTTTCAGTGAGGAAAATGTGGTGAAGAAATTTTTAGTATGAATGGTTATAAGATTGGGAGAAGACTGAAGGAACGATGGATGACTGGATGAAAAGTAATGGGACTTATTTATGAAAACCTCGACGTTGCTAAGCAATTGATTACTGGATTCTTTCAGAGCCGAGATTTTTTTTATAAATAAGGTTAGTGTCTAGAAAGGGGTTTTTTTTTGCGTGGTTAATGCTCACGCATATTGCGCTACCACGGGGAGATAGCGGATTTATGTGGGACTCCAACCCACTAAAAGTCCACGGTGTCCTCTTGTGGTGCTTATTGTGGGAACACGGACACGCGTTACCACTCGTCCGTGAACCTACCGCAGCTGTCCGTCACCGGAAACTCCTCTGGGAATAACCCAGATCACATTGGACGCCATGACCACCCCAGGGACCAAACCAACACGTGGCCGCCAGACGACCCCGTGTATGGCACCCTTGGTCCCCCTGTGACTGTTCAGGTCAGTGGCCCGCCGCCTACTACTTTTCGCAGGGGATAAGGACCTCCCCTGCGGCCCACTGCGTCCTCCATCAAACGGTGGCGGCCCCACCTCGTCCGTTATCAGCCGGCGGCGACCCCGTCATGGCTGCGGAAGGTAGGGAGAGCGGCTCGAAAGTTATGTTGCTCTTTTTAGTGTTTTGCTTTTGAAGCCGGTTTATTCTTTTGTGAAAAAGTTATTTTCATTTTTCACATCAATTTTTACAACACATTGGAATTGGCAGTATTTGTCTACGAACCATTGCCAAAAAGAAAAATAAAAAACCGGCCAAGTGCGAGTCGGACTCGCGCACGAATGGTTCCGTACCATTATCGCAAAAACCGGCATTAAAAAACACGTTTGTTGTATGGGAGCCCCAATTAAATATTTATTTTATTCTGTTTTTAGTATTCGTTGTTAGCAGCAACTGAAATACATCATCTGTAAAAAAATCAACTGGCTAGCTATCACGGTTCATGAGATACAGCCTGGTGACAGACAGACAGACAGATGGATCGCCGAGTCTAAAAAGAACAGACATTGAATAGTATAGAAAAGAAAAATAATATTTATTAAGTGTCTGAGGTACCCAAAAATTTTCTAAAACAATAAAAACATTTCCTATTTAATATTCCAGTAAAGGAAAAAAGGAAATAAAACCCGCTGACCTGCAAGGACTTCATATATCGAAGAATATCCCCGTCGTAAAATATCTCAACATCGTAACTAAAAGGTCCAAGGGTCACACCTGCCTAAGACGTAAAATGTCTATTGTCAAAAAATACCTTAATATTTTATCGTTGGCATCTGCTGTGTAAGTCTGTTTAGACATTTTTGTTATAACAAAGTTGTAAGTTATTAGTACGCTTCACTGATGGCTAAAAGCGGGGTGTCTATAAGTCAAGAATTAATAAATTACTTCTAGGCAAGCGTTTTCCATCTCGCCGATGTCATCATCGTATACCATCAGGTGAGATAGTGGTCAAACGGGAGCCTATCGATAATAATAAAAATGTGTAGTATTTTTTAACCCCCGACGAAAACACAGGAGTGTGATAAGTTTGACGTGTGTATCTGTGTATCTGTCTGTGGCATCATAGCTCCTAAATGGATGAACCGGTTTTGATTTTGTGTTCTTTGGTTGAATGGTGACTTTTGTCGAAAGTGGCCTTAGCTACACACACAGCTGTTTCGGGAGCTTCCTGTTCTGGATAAGGCGGGAAGAAACACCCGGGGGGTGGGTGTCACCTTTGTATGAATCGCCCGGAGGACACGGTGGAGCGAAAGTCTGTTCAGCCGTTCAACGCGCATTTTATTCTGTAAATCGGGAGTTTTTCGCAAGCTTCACAGCTTGGCTCATCGCCGCAAGGTTGCCTGCTTGTCGGTCTTCTACAGACTGTACTTCGGTGAGTGTGCTCAAGAACTCCACGACCTCATCCCACCAGCCCCCTTCTATCATCGGACATCTAGACGCACATCAAGTTACCATCCTTACCTTGTTGCCATTCCACCAATTCGCACCAAGCGCTTCCAAACATCCTTCATAATGCGCACAGCGAATGAATGGAACTCACTACCTGCGTCTGTGTTTCCGAACGCCTTTAACCCGAATCTCTTCAAAGTTAGAGTGAACAGGCTTCTTCTGGGTAAGCTCACTCCATCGTCGACTCTGTCTCAGTCACCTCTGACCTAGACTAGAGTCAAGAGCAAACCCATAACAAATAAAAAAAAAAAACGTAATTACGTGTTTCGATAGATCGGCGTTCGAAGCGTGTCTACTACCAACCAACCAAACAATCTAAGTAAATAAAATAAAAACCAAAATAAAACGTGCGTATAGGTATTTGTATAAATAATACATAACTGTCTTTATCTTTAGCGGTCCTCTTCAATATTTTCAGCATTCATAATTATGGCAAAAAACATAATATAAGTAACTACGCAAATAAAATCGAATAAGAATAAAATCGGCCAAGTGCGAGTTTGACTCGCGCACAGAGGGTTCCGCCTAAACAGTACATTCACCTAAATAAATAGGTAACCTTACTAACGTTCATAAACAAACCAACGAACATTGCTTTACCGAAGGGACAAAATCAAATTTGCTGTTCGAAATCTGTTGCCCCCATACATCAATATACAAAATTTTTACTTTTACAAGTACATTTTACAAGTTGGTCGCCTATTACTCGTAAACTTGTAAAGCCTACTTAGCTGTGATAGTTTTCGTTATACATACTACTTGATTTTTTCACATATCCAAAAGCAACCATTTAGCTGGCAGGGAGTGACACTTAACTCTAACAAATTCAGCCATTTAAAGGTCAATTTTACGCAAACAGATCCCTGAATCGGAAAATGGTTTTCTCGGACCCGTAATATTTTTGAATGGCCTACCCAACGATACCCCATACCATGGGATAGACGAGAAAAAAAAAACATTCCCAATGTACGTGTACCTACAGAGGGTACCTACCATACGTATTTTATTAATGGTTTTATTTTATCACTTTTTGGCTTGATTAATATGTATATCCAATCTCTGAGCTAAGCTGCGGGTGGACGGACGTACGAACGGTCCAACAGACGGATATGGCGAAACTATAAGGGTTCCTTGTTGACTACGGAATCATAAAATAAGAGCACAATAAATATGATTTTATTACAGGTAATGGTTAATGTAAAGAATTAAGAAAGAAGTATAGCTGTGTGTTTGGTTGTTGGTATTATGTGTGATAAGAGGCAAGAGAGCCAGAAGACGCCCTAGAGAACGTTGGATAAATAAAATTAATAAAAAAATGCTGGAGAAGACTGGAAAACGAAAGCGAAGACAAGAAAACCCTGGATATTGTTGAAGGAGGCCTGTACCCGACAGAGGCCTTAACTATAAATTTATATATATATGTGTACCTACTGTTAAGAACTTTTATGTATGTTATGGAAATAAAAAGGTATAATTATTATGTGTGGCAAAGATAGTGTCTGGAAGTACTGATACATTGAAGGCTTCCGTTTTTGTGCTCACCAGTTGGCGCCACTGGCGAGTAAGCTCCTTAAATAAAGCTGTTAAAGCAAAGTTTGAATTAAAATCATTTCTAATGCCGTAGAATTGCGATTAAATACAAAAGTAGGTATGCTGCAATTTCGCGCTGTATAAATAAAACTCTATTAAAGCAGTGGTTGGTAAAACCCGTACCTATTTTAAATTTATAAATTATTTGCAACAACAAAATAGTAGTACCTAAATAAACTTGCGCAATTAGCCGAAAAACTATAAAACTTGACATTTTGAAGACCTCACTCAACACCAGTGCCGCTAGCGGCAAATTAAAACTACGCTATCGCTGACGATATGCTTTTTTTTGGGGTTCCGTACCTGAAGGGTTCAAATGGAGCCCTATTGCTGTCATTCACGTGCCCGTCTGTTCGTCGTCTGTCACAAAATTTAGTTCTGAAGAATTTTTTAAACTTAGTGTATAATATCATAATAATGATCTTCTACGCTGCTATTCCTATGCTATTTATTCTGCTGCTATTTTATAAATAAACCTGTATTATGCAAATATATTGTTTGAGTTTGACAACAACAAACATAACGAGAACGCACAAGAGAACATTCACTTAATTAAAATTCACCACTTTGCACTGCAATCCTTACATCTGCATACATTCACTGTCCACAAATAGTCTCTCATAAGTGCACTGGTGCTTTCACATTTCTTGAAAAGTTTGGAATGAACTTGCAGAAACGTTTTTGTAAACAAAACCTGCCAAAAGGAGGTTCAATATTAATATTTTGGCATCGAGTCGAGGCGCACGGCCAGTACTGCGTTAACATTGGGCGTATATAGTGCCTTAAGCTGAGTGATGTATATCAAAAAGCAACGTTTTTTTTACCCTCCATTACAGCAGCAAACAAAAGCAACCACCTTTTCTCGTAGCTATTGATCTGATTTTTATGCACGCTTCAGGGAATTGTCGGTCACACTCTCACGTAGAAAATCTTGACAAGAAAATAATACTTGGGTGTTTTTCTTTCATCCAGAATCAAAAATAAAAAAACAATACTCATATACTCTGGCGGTACCTAGTACCTACATTGCGAAAATCTTTGAAGTTACATTTTATAATATCATTCTGTTAATTATTCTCTAATTTGACTCTATTTCTAAATTGGCTGTGAACAATTTTACGTCTCATTCGACAGTACAATTCACGTTATTATCAAATAAATATTTCCAATAAACCCGACTGCTTGTAAATCGAACTAAAAAGACGTAAACAATGAGAAAATCATGCTGTGCGAGCTGGCTGACCAAAACCAGACGTATCCTCCGACTGCAGAGCATGATTTTCTCCTTGTTTACGTCTTTTTAGTTCGATTTTCAAGCAGTCGGGTATTTTTATTTTTTTAATTATCTTTTTTTATTTATAACTTTTAGTTATTTTTTTTTTCGAATTAGGTACATTTAAACATATAAGTGTTTAAATTTTAGTGTTTACCTTTATTTTGATACCCCACTCGATAGGTTTGGAAGAAAAAAAAAATGGGCCCCCACAATATGGCGCCCAAAAACCGCCATTTTCCTATTTTCCAATTTTCATGTAGCCAGTGACACTCGTAGAGTAGAGACGAATCGATTGACGTAAGAACCATCAAAATTGGCCCACGGGTTTGGTCTCTAGAACGCCACATAGGAACAAACATACATACATACATACATACTTACATACATAGACTGATAAACACATTACCCTCCTTCAGCAGTCAGGTAAAAAATAAAACGCCCACTCGCCGAGTTCCTCTCGAATGTTCCTATGAATTTCGCCTAAATTCGTTAATTACGCAAGCGTATTTAAAACAAGGTTCCTGAGAAATGCAGTTATAAGCTTTGTGGTAATCCTCAAGTTTTGTTCTTAAACTTTCTTTGAATAAGCCTTTGAGGAAATACAATCCAAAGGGTTTAATGTTACTCAAAGTGCTAACGTCGTGGAGATGAACAATTCCTTTTGAATCTATGGGTACTTTAAATAAGGATGTGTTAAAGGCCCTTTGAAATTTAATCTACGGCCTTGAATCTTTGTTACGATGTAAATAAGGAAGTTATAAATAACTTAGCAAGTGACGAATATTTTTTTGCGCAAACCGTTTTCTTTGCATAGTAATTTAGCAACAGCTATGAATATACATAAGCTACTTCGTTATTAGCGTTACTATTGTAATTTTCACACTACTTTCTGCTTCATACATAAACCAAAATCAGGCATACAAATTGATACATTATTGAGTAGCACTACTCGGATTTCTTTGATCCTCTTCATTGATAAGTAGATCTTTATTATTAATTTATAATTTATTTGCAATAGACAGCTTTAAGCTATATTAACATAACATTAGTATTTATGAACTTCTCACAGAAGTTGAGAAGTGTAATCCAGTCCTATAAATCAGCTTTGAATTTGGAACGCGACATTTCGAAGCAAGAAATAAAAATATTCCAGCAAATGAAAAATTTGGCAAAGGCGGCATAGACATTCAGCCAGCATCAGAAAAACCTGAGGATGACATAAAGCTTATAATGAACGGCGGCGCCCGTATCCAGGTTCGCGCGGCTGCTTCAGTCAGTAGAACCTGGCGCGTCATCGGGGGCGGTCGCGCTGCCTTTCACAGATTTTGCCGCCAATTTTACGATAATTGTCAATTTCGTGCTTGATCTTGGAGTTTTAAGCTAGATTTAACGTGAATTAGAAGCAGTTGATGGATATAAATTATGTTCGGAATAATATAATTGGACTTAGGCATGTGATTACTGTTTATAGAAGATTAGGCATACATGAGCTTAAAAATAAACATGTAAATACGTAAAACAATATTGTGACTCAAATGACGTAGTGAAACTGTGTGTAACGTTATTACGTAGCAATAATTCTAAGATAATTGTATTAGATGCAATATGAAATAAAAAGACAAAATTGAACACAAACATGATAATAAAACTACTAAAACATTTTAAAGTGAAAAACAAATCAATGAAAGATGTTGAGAATTAGAAATGTGAGAGTCGTGAGTGTGTCACTGAAATGAATAGATTTGACAATACGTCGAAACAGGATAAAGAGGATGATAACGATGCTAGAGGGAACTGTACTAAGCAAAACAAAATATTGGGTAAGTTTCAAACTACTAGTAAGCCCATAGTATAATAGTTTAGTATAGTTAGTTGAGTTGGGTACTTGTGAGTTGTATAAGCAGGAAGTAATAAACATACATAAACTCCCTCTTTTTCCAATGGGTTAGTCAAATTGTTTACTATTGTAGGTCAAGCCGATATCTCTTTGATCCTCCTCAAAGGGTAAAAATGCACAGACCCTGGAATTATGTCTGGGTTACATAAAATATGACTGACATTATTTTGCTTATCTGTATCGTACCTGACTATACTTACATTGGCATTATAAAAGCACGTCTTTAACATTCTCATTAAAAAATACTTTGTCAGTGTCTTTGGTATCTATTGTTTTTTCGGTTTTCGACCCCCACTTCTAAAACGAAGTTTTTTTTATTTCATTTTGTAGTGTTGTGCTTTGGAAATTGGCACCTCAACCAACATTTCAAACAAAAAAAGAATTTTCAAAATCGGCCCACAGTTGACGGAGAAATCGGTGAACATAAACAAAAAATAACATACAGTTGAACATAGAACCTCCTCCTTTTTTGGTAGTCTGTAAAAAATATATACGCTTTTATATTTTCATCTGTCGACTTACAACTACCAATCAAAAGTTACCAACAAACAAGGCACCAACTATTTGCTATTAACGTATCCCCTCGTTTACAAGACAACAATAAAAATTACAACATTCAACTACCTTTACATAATTAATTACTTTTCTGACTCATGTAGCGATCCCAAGTCTTTATCTCTATGTATAGAGCTGACCACTGGTCTCGTAACACGTGGAGATCACGTTGGTGAATCGAGAAGATTTTGGTCGCACGGTATATAAAAGGTGAATGAAATTGATTTTCTCAGAAGACTGTATATTTGACTAATGGTAGGTTTTCATGTTTATGAGGTTTATTTTGAATGACAGAGCTGCTGGTTTATTTTCTGGGATAGTATTTAAAACGGCATATTGAATTTTAGGTTCTTTAGTTGAGGCACTAAATACCACCTACTGTTTCAATTACATCAGTGCTACTTTATAAGGATACGAAGAGAACGAGGAACGCCTTTGTCGCTTTTATTAACGTGAGTCAAAATTATCTTAAAATCAACCATTTATTTATTTATTTAACAATTTTGTACACAAACATAATACAAGGACAAGAAGAAGGAACAGAAAATTAGGTACAGAGGTGATGCTTATTTCTAATGAAATCTCTTCCAGCATACCTGCGAAAGGAAAATGATAAAAAAAGAGATGTAGACATTGTGTGTGGAGGGGAAAAATAAAGACATAAAACAATTCACCGTTTAGTAATTTATAATGTTACTAATAAAATATATTGTCATATACATACATATAAGTATACATATCATAACAATAAATACTAAATAAATACTAAAATATATAAAAAGATAATATACATATTATATGCAACTATGACGGAATGGAAAGGTAGTGTTCTTTCACTCTTCTTTTGAAAACTGTAAGAGTTTGGCAGTCCCTAATGTCAGGCGGCAGCAAGTTCCACAAACGCACCGCCATCATCGACTAGAAGAATAAGATAACATATAAAATAATGTTATAAACATGTTTTGTTATAATGTTATACTCAGCGTTCAATAAAATTAATCATTTAATATAATATTCACCTGTGTTCCCATAATGTCTAAGCAAATGATTTTTAGATCAAACAAATGAAATGTCAGGGATTGATCACATAACATTTTGATAGCGCTTGACGTTCCCATAACATTTTTGACTTTTTCCAATCGCTAAGGCGAAGCTTTCGTTAATTGAATGTCATTTGAGGCCCGTTTTTCAGATGCTCATACTCCACTCAAACTCAAAATTGGCACACCTACAATCAACTGCCAACCAATCACAACTCTCGAGTTCGGAATTTATGATTGTTTAGCTTGACATTAAGTGTACTCAATAGAGCAAGATCCCAGACTTCCCAGATGTTAGTGAATCTTTCTACACAAAATGTGTGGCAGTAATGAGAAGTTTTAGTGTGTACTTTGAACGGCCAACAGCCAATTAAATAGTATTCAACGTGTAATTAACTAAATAAAATAGTCTCAGAGCTGATCCACTTTGAGTGAGGTTTTACTCATAAGACTGAAATTTGATCACTAATAGGTCCAAGTTAGAAGTGTACATATGTACTAACACGTTAATTTCAAAAATGCAAACCAACCAATCACAACTGTCTATTATTTTGAGTTGACCATGAGTCAATGCTGCTGGAATAACGGCTCTAGAATATTTAAAATTAAACAAATTACAATAAAGTCCAATTGATACCCGTGACACCTCTGCTTAATATGCACATTAAATGATTTTAACATAACAACACGCGTATTGCCGATATAGGCTTGTTGTTATGTTAAAATCATATCGGTAGTTAAATTTATCAAAAGACGGGTATAGAAAATAACAATAATTTACTACCCTTCCATTTTAATACCATAACAATTATCACCAAAACACTACCTGCATTTTCACTGCGTCGAAAGGTCATGATAAATATAGAATTAAATAAGCTTGTGCACGTGTTTCGGTTCATGATAATATATACAAATAAAAATCAAATTTACCGCAACAGATTCGGGCAAAGGCCAGGCTAGGATATTGAGAGCGTGACATCAATTTGGCCTTTGCATCATCATTTTTGGTCCGGTTTCTTACAAAACTTCCTTTTTTTTCAAACTTGATGTTAAGGTTTAACCTTCAACATCTCCGTAACAGCCAACAGGTATGGTTCATGGGCGCACGGTTGGCCCAGTGGTTGAGCGATTGACTGCTGCGCTGCGTGTCACAGGTTCGATTCCCGCACGGAACAATTATTTGTATGACCTACAGATATTTGTTCCGGCTCTGGGTGTTTGTGTTTGCGAGTTTATATGTTGGTAAACGCACCCACGATACAAGAAGAAATTCCTAGTGTGGGGCAAAGTTTAAAAAAAAACACAATGACGGCAACAATCATAAATCTCGATTTCATTATATTTTTTATAACACCCATTATAGTAAAATCATGCGTTGTATTGCAAGCAGCATAGCACATAGCTGTGAGACTGAGTTTAAGATCGCTCTAACGCAGCCTCCAAAAAAGCTTTGTTTCCTCAACACTATCATCTCTTTGTACAATTCACGAGACCTCTTTGTCTCCCTATCTATGTTGGAAATTAACTAGCGGAGAATCACTAATGGAATATAAGATACCCTTTTCTCCATTATGGCCTTTGAGTTCCTTTAATTGAATTATTATAGTGAATGATTGCATTGGGGATCTATTTTCTTGTCCTGACAATTTCGGAAAGATCAGAAGACTTTGAAGGCGACTCCATTTCTTTTTTATATTAACTGTTCAAATGAATTTTAGCGTTTCTTTTTTGTTCATTTTCAAATTTCTCTTTGTCGTTTGCCTGTCTGTAAATTGACTGTGCTGCTTATTAACTATATTAAATTCAACGAAATCTAAAGCGTTTCGCCGCGCACAAGACCAATGCGATGGTGTTAACGAGGAAGCGAAAGTACGACGCTCCGGTACTTCATATGTCGGGCACGCAGCTAAACCTGGTTGAGGAAGTGAAGCTGTTAGGTCTCACGATAGACTCCAAGCTCACCTTCAATGCGCACGTGTCTGCGACCTGTAGAAAGGCCGCAGACATCTACAAGCAGTTGGCATGTGCGGCGAGGGTGACTTGGGGTCTGAACGGAGAGATAATCAGGACGATATACGTGTCGGTGATAGAGCCCATCGTGATGTATGCAGCGAGTGCGTGGGCCCCCGCAGCTGAGAAACTGATGACAAGGAAAAAGTTTGACTCACTGCAGAGGGGCTTCGCGCAGAAGATCTGCAAAGCATACCGCACGGTGTCTCTGACATCGGCACTTATCCTGTCAGGACAACTCCCCCTAGACCTCCGGGTACTCGAAGCGGCAACCCTTTTCAAGATCAAAAAGGGACATTCCCAAGAGTTCATACCGCTGGGCCGCGTGCTGGAGTGCAACGTGCACCACTCCAAAAATCCCCACCCAGCGCAACTCACAACAACCGAGTATGAATGCCTAGAGAATTTGACTCCCGAAACCCAGGCAACCCACCAAGTAATCGGCCCCCAAATATACACCGATGGCAGTAAGATAGAGGGGAAAGTCGGAGCTGCCCTAACTTGGTGGGAAAACGGGACGGAGTCAAGGTTCAGCACCTTCGGCTTGGAGCCTCACAACACAGTCTTCCAATCGGAAATGTACGCTCTCTTCAGAGCTGTCAGGATGGCAAGAGAATCCAAGGCGGCCTCCGTAAGCATCTTAAGTGACTCAAGATCGTCACTTGATCTGCTGAGGAGACCGTATGTCACGCACCACCTGGCACTCCAAATCAAGAGAAGCGTCCGTGAAATCAGAGAGGAGGGCAGAGAAGTGAGGCTCTTTTGGCTCAAGGCCCATGTGGGAACTGCCGGGAATGAGAGAGCGGATGAGCTGGCCAAGGAGGCAGCCCTAACAAAACTCACATCAGACTACAGCAAGGTCCCCGTTTCATTCGTGAGGAGGAAGATACGGGAGGGGACTATAAGGAAGTGGCAAGCCCGGTACGACTCCTCGAGTACAGGATCGGTCACGAAAGTGTTCTTTCCAGACGTCCTAGCGGCGAAAAGGACACTCAGAGACGCAGTGCTCACACCGGTCCACGTACAAGTCCTTACAGGACACGGCGGATTTTCAGCATATCTCCACCGTTTCCATCTCAAAGATAGTCCCTCGTGCGTCTGTGACCCGAGTTGCGAAGAGACAGTCTGGCACTTGCTCTTCGAATGCCCAAGGTTCAGCCAAGACAGAATGGAGCTCGAAATAAAATTCGAAACCCAGCTTAGCCAGTCCACACTCCACACCATCATGGGGAGACTGGCTACTAGGATTCCATTCTTGGCATTCGCGAGCAAAGTCGCCACAATCGCAGCAAGGGCTAACAAAACGGACGTAACCTTGCGAAGTCGACCACACATTCGAACACACACAACCACAACAACAACCACAAACACACAAACAACAACCACAACTACACAAGCAACAACAAGCACACAATTGACTGATACACAAATTACACACACACATTCTAACCAACGGCCATTATCAACGGTAGCAGCAGCGGTAGCAGCAACAGCCAGCCTACAACCAGCCTCTAGCATGACTACCACACAATTCCTGGCATGCGGAGAAGACGGAGTCCCTGGCATCAGACTGCGAGGCGTCGCTCTGTTCATGAACAGGGAACAGGAGAAGTTAGGCATAGGCTTCTGCATAGGCTCAAGTCGAGCTACGGCCCGAATACACCTTTCACCGGGCCTTGCCGCCTTGATTAACGGAAGCACCACCAAAACGAGCATAAAAGGCAGCAAGTATGCTGCACTACCTCAAGTGGAAGTGGCCACTCACCGATGCCGTCTAATGCGATTTAAAGGGAAAACAATCGCATTACTCGAGTGGGGAGAGGCTACTCTATTTGCTCAGGCAAGCTCATTGCTTCAGAAGATCGGGGAGGCAGGATACTACACGTTAGTCCAGTAGCCAGAAGAATATGCCCTTTGATAATTCAAAAGTTTTTTATTTTCGCTGGGTGGATACCTTATGTGAATTCAACGCTATGTACAAAAATACTAACAGTTTAGAGTTATGCAATGGGCATAAAGTAGGTATTTCCTATTATTTCGAGTTATAACAATAATATAAAATTTAAATTTAATTAATTTACTGTTTCTTTATTAGTACTATCTAAACTTTATATTAGTGAAAATGCTAACTGATACGTAATGTGGAACAATGGAAAACTGAAAATGGCTCGTAACTCTTTCAATAAAATATTTAAGTTTTCAAATCATTTCCTATACGCATACAGGGATTAGTTATACGTTACAACAAAAGTTCTAACAACTAAGTATAATGCTGCACAGGTTATTGTATTTTTACATTGTGATTTGCGAAATATTGAATTTAAGTTTATAAATTTGCGCCTACATATTCGAAATAATAAACTCTGCCACCATACAAAAGTTTAAACACTTATGTGCTATGCTAGTTTAATAAATCAAATACAATTTGGGTATTGCGGGGCGCGGTGTAGGTATGTACGATCAGTATAAATTCTTCGAACCATACAGACCACAGAGGCCCACATCATAAACGGACTCTTCTGATAGTTTTTAGAAAAACATTACAGCGCAAATTCTTATTTCAAACTGGCGTCTAGTATCTGACAGATCTTTCACTGTTATTTTGCCTATGAATGCAACCTTATTGCTACGTTAATAAAGATCACTAAAATAGGTAATCTGGCATGTGTTATACAAGCCTTCCCCGTGCGAATCGAATAAATATTAAAATTATGTCTGGTACTGTACGACTGCCCCATATAAGAACGCAGTAGGTGACATATTTTTATAATGGTTTTATACCCTGATAATCTTATTTATATTATTTTAATGAGTTTTGATATGCTGCGATGGACTGTGTAATTTTAACCAGGAAATTTATAATTTGAATTGAGATTTGGTGCTTTAATTAATAAATTTTATCATTATTTACAATAGGAAAGTCCCTTCAAATTGTAACAACACCTTAACCACTCTGCTCGACAAGATTTTGACACATGACACACCAGCTGAGTCGACAGGTTGTTGCAAATTACGTCATGAAATTCAGGAATTTACTTGAACTTTCAATATTCGAATTTATTCAGAAAAATAAGTTTACGCAGCTATCTTACACAGTAAATTTGAAAAAAATATCTTTATTTACATGTTGCGCTCGGTTAAACCGCGTCAGTCTACTGCAAAATGTGTACAAAATACGAATTACTACACCTTTCCAAACGGTAGACAATTTAGATTTGCTCAAAATATGTACATAAACAACCTTTTCCCTTGCTGAAAAGATGCAAAAGGACAACACAAAGATATACTCATTTTATTTGCGTCCTTATGTTCCTAATTTGTCATACAAAAATTCATAAAAAAACAAGCCAAAATCTTGAAAAAACATTGCTTAAAATTTTGATACAACCTTGCAACATGACATTTCTTTGGTGTTGTTTTTTTTTTGCTGTCCATTCACGCGTCTCATAATCGATTAAAACTGCATTCAGCCTAATCGATTAAGTGTATTTCGATTATTTAAAATTATTCATTTAAATAAAAAAGTGATTTTCAAAAATGTATTGTTTTAAAATTAAAATTAGTTTATAGGCACAAAATAAAATAACAACTTATAGTAATAATATATAGTAATAACTATACATAAATGCTTTCATAATGTTATCAGAAGAGTAAATTGAAAAAAAAATAGGATTTGTGGCTAATTTCGCGCCGAATTCGCCGAACGTAAAAGAATTCAAAATTCAAATTTGGAATGCAGTCGGTATTCCAAATATTTTATCGCGCACATTTTAATATAAAAGAGAGTTTTACATTGATCATTTCAGACGGTTTTATACAGAATGACCAGTATAAATATGAGTATGTTTATGTATGACTAGCACTCCGCCCGCGACTATGTTCGCGTGATTTCGTTTATCCTATAAATGATTTTCTTATATGCAGTTAGTAAAGGCAACCAAAAATAAGATATTATTAAAACTATTAAAAACTGGGTATCGTGGATTTGGGTTTGAGGTTGGTGGGTTTATTGGATTGGGACGATTCGTTATTTGACTTAAACAATAATACATTTTAGGTTATCGCCACAAAGTAAAATCCTCCCCTAAAAACTTATCAACCCTTTTTGCCCCGTTGAGGGTCTAGTTTTGAACAACCTAAATATGCTATTCACTCCTTTCTTCTCTTTTTACCCGACTGCCGAAGGAGGGTAATGTGTTTATCAGTCTATGTATGTATGTATGTTTGTTCCTATGTGGCGTTCTAGAGACCAAACGTGTTGGCCGATTTTGATGATTCATACGTCAATCGATTCGTCTTAACCCCGCGAGTGTCACTGGTTACATTAAAATTGGAAAATAGAAAAATGGCAGATTTTGGGCGCCATATTGCGGAGGACAGTTTTTTTTCTTCCAAACCCATCGTGTGGGGTATCAAAATTAAGTGGCTTTAAGAGGTGATTTCGAAAATATAAAACACATATGTTTAAATGTACCTAAATCTTAAAAACAGATAACTAAAAAGTTATAAATAAAAAAAAGTTAATTAAACTTAAACAAGGAGAAAATCATGCTGTGCAGTCGGAGCATACATCTGGTTTTCGTCAGCTAGCTCGCGAATATGTATCCTCCGACTGCACAGCAAGATTTTCTCCTTGTTTAAGTCTTTTTAGTCGCTTTTAAAGCAGTCGGGTTTTTAGATTTTTTGAATAAAATTTTTATATTTATCATTTTATGTTAGTCAGATTGCGCAGTTAGTTGCCTCAAAAAAAACTTTAACACCCCTAAACCCAATCTGGGAGGGAGTTTTCAAAATGTTTTATGTAAATTTTGATCATCAACTTTATCCCCAAAGAATTTGATTTTACATACAAACTAATTTTTACCCTTTTCACTTCCTTAAAGGTTGAATTGCCGCAAAATCGTGCCTTAGTGCTTCCCTAGAAAACCACGTCAAAAACGAAACCCTGTCCAGTAAGATTCTTAGCTTGAGTTAGTTTCGAAAAATGTATAATGACCACCTTTATTGTTTCCTTAGGTTGGTATTTGTGCCAATTTTCAAAGAACAATAACGAAGTTTTAGCTGACTTAAATTTGAGCGTCTGAAAGTGAGTTACATACGAAAGACATTCTATTAATTGTCTATGTTTTTTAAAGTATAATTAGGCCTGGTCCAAAATAGATTAAAATAAAACATAATAAATAAAAAGTAATTTGATTATTTAGTTCATTTCTTTAGCATAGTGTTGCCATTATATATTTTATCTGCTAAGTGACAAGTAGTAACTATATTAAGTAATGTAGTATGTGTGTAGTATGTGTGTGTGTGTATGTAGTATGTGTGTATGTGTGTGTGTGTGTATGTGTGGTGTGTGTGTGTATGTAGTAGTATTATGGCCGAAGGAATTAGATTTTTCATACAAACTTTCAAACCCCTTTTCACCCCCTTAGGGATGCAATTTCCAAAAATCCTTTCTTACTGCACACTTACGTCACTTGAGGAACCTTTCTGCCAAATTTCATGCTTCTAGATGATTTTCAGCTTAGTTGGTTGACAACCATGCCATAACTCGCTTGGAAAGGAACCGCGCAAGAAGATACGCACAAGGTTATTGATATTAATAGTTTTCGGGGAATCCAGATGTAAATACAAACCAAACTTATGTTCTTAAAATGAATAAAAATAAAATTTTAAAAGTATGTATAGAATAACCAATTTTCATAACATTACAACAAACTCGACCGAATTCAAAACCTAACCATACCATACTCTCAACTCATTATTCAATATATAATTATAATAATAATACCAGCCTATAATTGTCCCACTGCAAGGCAAAGGCCTCTTCTCATACAGAGAAGGCACGAACATTCATCACTACGCTTGCTCAATGCGGGTTGGCGATTTGAGACTATAAGACCAGGTTTCTTCATGATGCTTTCATTCACCGTTGTCGACGATTTCTAAAATATACTTAGAAAGTACATTAATGAATTTGAAAATGGAAATCATTGGTATTTGTCCAGATTTGAACCCATGACCTCAGGCAAGGCGAGGCCTTTAGCCACTGGGCCAGTACGACACTCATTGCAATATAACGAATAATCACAAAATCGTTGGTTCCCCGAAACTAAATTTATCTACACTTGCGTAACAAACTTACATAAAAATATACTAGGCACTCTGTATACTTCTGAGACTATCAAACATAAAGACTCAATCATTATTATTTTTATACAAAATAGTCTTGAATAGCGAACGCATTCCGAATTTGAATTTTGAATCGGATAGATAATTCGGCGCGAAATTATCCACGGTTCGATGAAATTGTTTAGTTGGTTGTAGTCAAATAATGTCCAAAAATCTATTAAGATTACTTTTAGAAATCATTAATAGTAATAATTTAAGTACTAATTGTATTTTATGCCTAAAACAGGATTTTTCTATTTTTTAAGAATCGATTTGGGATAATCGCTCATTAATCGAGTGGACAGCATAAATAAAATCGATTGCTAAAATCGTTTTGCCACACAACTATTACATTAAAAAAAAACAATCTACTTGACGAATTGGAAATTTAACAAAAATAAAGTAGTGGTAATGAATTTTGTGTATTATTGGACTGGTGTTTGTTAATTACGTTAAAATCAGGGCTTCTTCTTGTTGTTTATTATATTTAGAGACATAATTGTCATATTTGTAATCAATTTTACGTGTGGAAGGGTGATATTTGTGTAAAATAAAAATGTAAACAAACACGATTGGCGCCTAACTTCGACTTTGAATAACAAATAACTTCATTACCACTAATTATTTATTTTGAAATATGGATGAATTCGACCAATAATTAAACAATTAGCAAACCACTACCCCTGTCGTGGAGTTTGGGTGTCCAAAATCTGCATTTTTATGTTTTTTAGCTTCGACCACCACTGTCATCAAAATGGCGATTATCGTATTATTACACTTGTTTTTAACAAATGTAAATTAATAAACTTGCGCACTTAATCTAAAAAAAATATTTGCGCTAACATGTAAGCTTTTTATCCAACTATTTTAATTAAAGCCCCCACATAAGATTCGTTAGGTATCTTAATCAATAATTAAGTTATTAATTAGGATGTCGTATGACGTAAATCTGGGGTCCAAAATGAACCGCGGCTGAGCCAGCGGAGGTATGCTTGTCAAGCCCCAAAATGTACCCCGTCCGAACTATACGGTTAAATTAGCAAATGTCCGGTACTTAATAGGTATTGAATTATCTTGTTTAGAGATATGTAAAATATTTAATAGATTTAGGACACCATTAATTTCATTTGTGTTATTACGTACAGTTCACCCGTAAGCCTTGTTTAGTACTCGCTTATTTTATTTTTTTTCGTTTAGTTACCTAACACAAGATGACATTCCATAGGCTAATTTAAATAATATTTTTGCGCTATCCTGGAATGTAATATTTTATGGCATTTACTAGGTTTTGATGTACAGCAATCGTGTGGTAAGGTCACGTGGTGCCGATTTTTCGTTATAATAGAGTTTAAAAACTAATAGATAGGGCGCAATAGACACGATTATGTAAAATTTATCTACCTTTAAAATAAAAAATGTTCTAAATCTTGGTAAGCGTATCACAAAATTGACACTTAAACTTGCCGGACTCACTAGGGTTGCTACTATATTGATTCTGAATAAAAAAAATGAGTAGGTAATATTTTATAAACATAAATACATCGATTTGTATAAGCATACATCATACCATGCTTACAGTGTCATCCACTAAGGGTTAGTGGGTAACACTGCCTTTATTGTATTAGGTCTTAGGACCAGTGATGTAGTCAATTTAGTTATGTGACAGTTGCACCGGTTATAAAATGTTTGATATTTCTACTGTCACATCTGTTTGGAAAAGGCATTTGCTTGGACTTTTCCCTAATATGTTGGGGTTGACTTCCACTGTTTTCAGTCGAACCAGACGCATCTGAATACCAGTGTTTTATATGAAGTGACTGCCTACCCTGCCAACCCAGATTATACGGTAATCCTACTGGATAATACGGTACCCTTTTTTTAGGGTGGCCGCAGACTTTCGGATTTCTGACGACCCGTAACGACTGTCAAAGTTTCACGATACGGAGAATTTTATTATTCTGTCATCTCGATATACTGTCAGCACGGCAGGTACAACTATTCCGTGTTCTGTGAATATTTCTTTCTTATTCTTTTTATAGGAACAAAGAAGGTAGAAATTATCAACGAGGTTTAAATACTGATGTGACAGTAATGAAATGGTTTCGCGCCTCATTCAATACATTCGGAGTGGAGTGTCAACGCGCCCCGCAATACCCAATTATATTTTATTTATTAAACTAGCATAGCACATAAGTGTTTAAACTTTTGTATGGTGGCAGAGTTTATTATTTCGAATATGTAGGCGCAAATTTATAAACTTAAATTCAATATTTCGCAAATCACAATGTAAAAATACAATAACCTGTGCAGCATTATACTTAGTTGTTAGAACTTTTGTTGTAAGGTATAACTAATCCCTGTATGCGTATAGGAAATGATTTGAAAACTTAAATATTTTATTGAAAGAGTTACGAGCCATTTTCAGTTTTCCATTGTTCCACATTACGTATCTGTTAGCATTTTCACTAATATAAAGTTTAGATAGTACTAATAAAGAAACAGTAAATTAATTAAATTTTAATTTTATATTATTGTTATAACTCGAAATAATAGGAAATACCTACTTTATGCCTATTGCATAACTCTAAACTGTTAGCATTTTTGTACATAGCGTTGAATTCACATAAGGTATCCACCCAGTGAAAATAACAAACTTTTGAATTATCAAAGGTTATGTGGAAAATAATTGTATCCCTACTGGACTACGTCAGCCGCGGCCCGAACCATAAGTGTGGACGCAATGGTGGTGGGAGGAGAAAGAGGAGACGTCGCAGACCGCTTTGGCTGTCTAAAGGCCTCAGAACATCATGAGGTCGTTGTCTACGAGGATAGAGGGGAAACCCTAAGTTTCCTCAAAGCCCCCAGACAACCAACAGCCAGCGCGACGAGCTCCACAAAAAGCCCCACCACACAAAGCGGATCGGAAAGGGCCCAGCAGAAGGCAGCAGCCGAAAAAGCCGCTAAGAAGCAGTGCAACACCATAAACCCGGAGGACCGGGCCCGGTCGAGGAGTCGCCTGAAAGCGTTTGGCACTTTCCTCAGTGCACTGCTCCCAAGCACCAGCCATGCAACACCATCTCACAAGCAGGAAACAGCACTGGAGAGGTTCCTCAGAAAAACACCAAAGGAACCAACCCAGCAAAAGCCTAAGCCAACACGAGCCGACAAAGGGCAAGTCAGCCCGCCGACCCTCGCAGTAAAGTCGGGTACCACGGACCACGTAAAAAGCGCGTTCCTCGAGTACGTAGCAATCGTAAGAGCGACCAGAGATGTCAATCTTACGACATGCAGGAAGATCCTGCAGACCTTCCAAAGAGACACAGAGGGTCTGTTAAGGATACTGCTCGAGGAAGCAGGGGCAGCGGTTTACGACATCGTCACATCCCAAGTCATCAAAGGGGAAATGACGGGGTCGTATATGGCAGCCTACAGCGCGAGGAGTGGTTTTGTGGCCCTGGACAAGGAGGAGACGGAGCGCTCAGGCAAACTCAAGTTCAGTGTGCCAAATGACGACCCGATAGTGGTTACCGCCAAATGTACTAAGATCATGCCGGATGATAAGATCCTGGAAATGGCACAGTCCATTTCGGGGACCCCAGGTATCCCGGCATCGCAGGCAAGTTGGGCGGTACCCAATATCAGGTGGATTAACGGAGTTCCGGGTTGCGGTAAGACAACCTGGCTGGTAAAGCACTTCGACGAGGACAGGGACGTGATAGCCACCACGACAACAGAAGCTGCCAAAGACCTTAGGGAAAAGCTTGCGCGCCGCTTAGGAGACCGAGCAAAGACCAAGGTGCGCACTATGGCCTCAATCCTAGCAAACGGTTTCAAGGGCCAAGACAAATGCTACCGTCTTACGGTAGACGAGGCTCTTATGAACCACTTTGGGGCAGTAGTCATGGCAGTAAAGTTGTCTGGAGCTAGCGAGCTTGTCCTCGTCGGAGACGTTAACCAGCTCCCATTTTTGGACAGAGAGAACCTTTTCGAGCTTAGGTACACCCGTCCAGACTTGGTGGCTGGCATCACCCAGGAGTTTCTCTGCACACACCGCAATCCAATGGACGTGGCGTTTGCACTGAGTGAGATATACCCCGGTATATACTCCTCCAAGTCGTCGCTGTCGCGGGTCCACTCCCTGAAGGTGAAAGGTTACACAGGGGTGCAAATACCGAGCACTGCCCAAAACACCCTGTTCCTGGTTCATACGCAGGAGGAGAAAGCCTCTCTTGCGAGCCAGGGATTTGGGTCCGGTGAAGGGTCGCGCCTGCTAACCATACACGAGGCTCAGGGGTTGACCTACGACAGCGTCATCATCATCAACACCAAGTCCAGGAGGCTTCAGGTCCACGACAGCATCTCCCACGCGGTAGTGGCGGTGTCCAGACATACAGTCAGTTGCGTCTATTACACCGACGACGCCGCAGGCCGCCTTGCTAAGAGGGCGATGGATGCGCCGACTAAAACGGTCGTCAACTACAATCTTAAGACGGCCATGCAGCATCGAGACGTAGTCGTCATAGAGGCCTTGCTCACGCTGGTGAAGTCCCTGGTCAGCAGACATCACCAAAACACCACCTAACAAGTCCCATCCAAAAACTCCAACCCAAACACATACCCATACCATCACCCTGTCTAAACCCTGAAACGCAAAAAATTATATATATATTTGTAAAGCTGCATGGTGGAGCGAGTCAGTCATACACACCTTAACGTCCTAACGACGGGGTTCTATAGCCGGAACCGTCGGCCGGGACTGGTCTGCTCGCACTGCCATGCATCTTCCCCGAAAATGTACCAATAGATATTAGAAAACAAAATAACATAAGCAGTGTATCAATAGAAATAAGCAACAAAATAGAAATAACATTAATATAAGTACCAAATAGAAACTTAAATTGTAATGCCGGTGTGTGATATATATATATATATATAGTATTTAGTGAGGGATGAACTCACGTAGACTTAAGTTAGTTAAGTAAGCCTAAAAATAATGTCCGACGTAGGAGTCAGACAATTGTAACGTTTATGAAAAAATAAGAAACAAACAAAATAAAACCACTATAAAAAAGATCGCGGAGTGCCACATGTCCGCGGTAGAATATTGAAATAAAAAAAAAAAAAAAAAAAAAAAAAAAAAAACTAAAGCAAAATTCTAAAAGTCTTCATAATTTTATCCTACTTAAGCAGCAAAATATGTAACAAGGTTGGCAAGTCAAAACTTTTGCTTAAGTTTAATGGCTTGCACTTGACTTACTTACATGTTTTGTACATCCTCATCCTCATCATAATTGCAAAATAACTTTGTCAAAGTATTGTTTCCGTCATCTAACCTTCTTATTTCTGGCTTCTAATTTAATCTGCTTATTTTCTTTGACTGTTACGATCAAAAATTCCTACTCAGTATGGAAATTTTATCATAAGTATCGAGAAAATGCGCAGTCATAACGCGAATGGATACATAATGTACACATGTTCGGTAAAAATGGGGTATAGACCGCTATTTTGGATTATTATCAGTGTAATAATATGGAACCTTTTCGGGTCGATCTTGAAAAGAGAATACACTAGCTGAGAAAGGTATATTTTATTTTATTTATTCGGGAAAAACAAACAATTACACATTAAGATTTACAAAAATATAGAATACAGAAATTATACAAATGTGAAATCAACCACGTTCTTCACAGATAACAATGAGACAATTTGGTAAATTTTAAGATTAGTATTGTAAACAATAAATAAAAAAGAGGAATATTAATAGTAAATTATCAACAAAACAAAACATAAAGCCAACAATAGTGCCGCATAAGTGGTACAACATTGTTTGAATGTCATTCTCATTTTGTATTTTGGGACCCATACCGTACCCGTACTGATTAAACTCATAATATGTATCATAGTTTAAACATTATTATAAAAAAATAAAGTAGCAAATTCTTTATATATCTGATTGTTAATTTTTCTATGAAACTAACGCCCATTAGTGAAACAAAAAAGAGACGAAATCAAGTTTTGAAAACGTTCGCACGGTAAAAAGTGTTGATACTCAAATTATTTTTATTTCTATAAACTAAATAGATAAAACACTTTTGCGGAAGAGGTCTCCTGTTCAGCTACTCTGAAAAGAAACACTGAAACAAATTCAGGTAACACTCTCTTTTCTTCTGTAACTTGCACTTACCTAGATATACATGTGTATTGACCTTACAAAGGAAATACTACTATTCATCCCTTTGACAAACACCCCTGTCTTATTTTCTTTCTAATAAACCTCGGGCCAAATATGACGCAATTCCATGACACATTGTCACGTCAGCTAAAGGTTAAACTGTCGTGTCCCTAGATTTAAAGGAAAAAACATCTCTGATTTATACCCGAGCGCCCCCTCTAATAGGTTCACATTTTTACTGCTTATATTACTCCACACGATTTAAAATATTTACCAGTATTTTCGTGCGAAAGAAGTCTTGAATTATGTTTACCGTATCCAATAAATTCACAATGAAATTGATTTTATTGCTCATATTTCGTAAATTGAACGAAGTATGTGTTTATGAAACGTTAATGGTTGAAATAAAGATGTGTGTTGTATTTCCGTTGAGTGAGAAGTGTTGTTCGAAGTGGTAATATAATTATTAAGTCTAGAGTAAGTTTATTTTCAGTAGGAACTGTTTTCAGTTGCTAGTAAAATAAATAAAGTAATATTATTCTTTTGTTTGTTGTTCGTAGTTAAATTTACTTTGTGTCATGGCTTGGCATTAGGTATTACCATCAATTCACATTCCTTTTCTAATGACATTCACGACAGATAATAATTATCGTCAGCCTTTTTCTACGGACTGCAGAGTAAAGGCCCTTATTTGCCATACTTCCCTGGTCTATGTGAGTCTCAACCATGTTGGGCGCACGGTTGGCGCAGTGGTTGAGCGATTGACTGCTGCGCTGCGTGTCGCGGGTTCGATTCCCGCACGGAACAAATATTTGTATGACCTACAGATAGTTGTTTCGGCTCTGGGTGTTTGTGTATGTGAGTTTATATGTTTGTAAACGCACCCACGATACAGGAAGAAATTCCTAGTGTGGGGCAACGTATTTTAAAAAAAAAAAAAAAAAAAAAAAATATGTCTTCCACGCAGTCTACAAAACTTTATTCACCCTTCTGACTATTGGTTTGTAGACACTCCTTGTACCTTGTCTCGACAACCACGACATAATTATATAAGCTTAGATAAATTTTAAGGTTTGTCTATCTGTCTGGTCAAATACCAGTAATAAAACTTTTAAAACTTCAAGTTTCCAAACCAAAGTCTTTTTGCCTACTAAGCTTTCTAGTTTACTCTTACAGAATCCTGTTCTTAATTGGTCTCAAATTCTAATGCCCTGATCCCATCAACGAGCAACTCAGTCTTTGTTTTTATTGTCCTCGGTTCAAAAGAGAGCTGTTTCAGTAGCGTAGCTCATGAATATTTTATCTCAGTCATTACTGTCAAGCATTCTTCTTCTAACCGCAGTCTGGAATTTAGGAACTCTAAATTAAAAATAGGAGCTTTAAAATTCCAAATTATGAAGGGTTTGTTGCTAAAACCCGCAGATGTTTTAAATATTTGGTTTGAATTTACAGACTCAAAAAGCTTTTAAAAAAATTCCCTTCACTCAAGAATGGTCTGAATTTATTTTATGGTTTTATTAAATAAATGTTTTGATACTCTTAAGTGATGATTAATTTCATTAAGAAATCGTGTTAACTAAAAATTTTAAGGTGAATTTTCCTTGCATAACATATTACAAATATATTAAGTTTTCATTAATATATCGACCTGCCTGATGGCTAAACCTGATTTGATTATATCGTACTGATAAGTGATTTTTACGAAAACAAACTTGCAATTACTTCCGCATGGACGAAAATCGATGCAATTCGTAGAACATACTTACGCGATACCATTACGAATGTCCCTTATATTACTCAAACAATAAGTTTAAGATTCTAATTACAAAATCAACACAGAAGAATAAAACTAATCTCAAACAAAAAAGCCTTTCCTCATTTCCTAGAAAATCCTGAACTAAACAAAGAACTTAATTACATTTATTACTTCCAAAAAAGTAGAGGAAAAGCTCCAAAACTCTAGTTTCTTCAACCCAAACAAAATAACATTATTACATTATTATCCTTAGCAAAAATCTCGGTAAAAACTTTAGCTAATTAAAAGTGCCAGGAAAATGCTTCTACTAGTTTTTCTTTACATAATTTCTTGACGACGGAAAGGAAAGTTGGGAAGGATTAGCTGATAGTGAAAGAGACCTTGCTGATAGTGTTACGCAATTTAAATTGCGTCGATAGGCGATAGCGGTCGGATAGCACACGTATTTTTAAGAAAATTTCAAGTGTCAATCGGTTGAATGACAACGTGTTGCGTCCATGTGAACGCACTTGCAATTGAAATCTACTATCGGTATGATATTAATCGTATCGCGTCAAGCCTTCAGGAAGGTCGCTAAGAGTGCATGGAACAAAATAAAAGTATTTGTATTACCCCTTACTTTATCTCGAAAGACATTTCAAAAATATTTGTTCTTGTCGTCTTTGATTCTAAAGCTTGTGATTGTAAAGGAATTTTATATTAAATTCTAATCTAATATTAATTACATTAATTAATATTAGATTAGAGTTACTCGTTGAATTCAGGCTTTGTTGCCTCGTCATGTAAAGCATTAGATGTGGATTTGTATATTGCATTGTTAGTAAATAGTGTGGGTTTTTTGGCCTTTTGTTTGTAAGTGTCTACTTTCTAGGCTTGGCCAGCACTTGGTAAGCCAATCTTAGTAAAACTTAAGATGCAGCCATCTAAAGAATAATTTTAATATAATAATATAATATAATAATTTATTTATTTCTTACCACAAATTTACAGACAAAAAATTTTTAAAGAGTCTACAGATACAATCATACAATTAATTTGTGGAAGACTGGTGCCTAAACTAAGTTTTTTACAAAACCTGTATGTTAGGTCACCAGGCCCCCTAAAACAAAGTTTTACATAACAATTGTCAACTGGAGACGAACTGAATCACATTAAAATATATTGAAATAATCTTATGCATTATAACATTGCAAATATCGCTCATAAAAATTCGATTTACAAAAACAAAAATAAGAATAAAGATAGTGAAATAAAATAGTGTATTAAGGATACATGCAAGGTAGGAAGTATGTGAATGTATGGCGTGTGCGGGGTGAGTGTGTGTGATGTTGAGTGAGTGTGTGTGGAGTGGGAAAATTGTGTGTAACTATGTTGTATGGGAACATTTTGTTAGGAGATGGTTTTGAAAAGATCTTAAATTTGGGTATAATCTAAAGTGATAAGCCAATCAGTAATTTTTCTTTTAAAAGTTGTTTTATTTAGGGCATGAATTGAGAGTAGATTATTAAGTTTGTTGTATAGAAATGGGCCAAGAAAAGAAAAGTAATTTCGGGCAAATTTGGTTTTTACTGATAAAGGTTGGCATATATCCCTTCTTCTTCTTCTCATATCAGTATTATGATGGGTATTTTTAAAAGGAATAAGAGAACGTTGTTTCAAGACAACATGGAGGATAAAAAGCTATTGAATTGAGAGGACTTTGGAGGACTTATAAACTTCTACCGTGGGATGACGGAAAGGAAGGAAAAGTGCAACTTTAAGGACTGCCCTTTGAGCCCTCTCAAGTGGTAAAAGGTTAGTTTTAAACGTTCCACCCCATGAAGTGATGCAATATGTGAGAAGCGATTGGCACAACGCACAATAAACAGATAGCAGTTGCTTGAAGTTAAGGATAGACCGGAGATTTTTAAACACAAAAATAAATTTCCGTATTCTGCTAGTGAGGCAATTTATATGTGCGGCAAAGTTCATTTTAGAATCCAAGGTGACCCCCAAGTACTTAATATTGTCGACTTTCTCCAACTTAGGGCAAGAACAATTACCGTTATGCGGGAATGTACAGTTGTGAGCGAGAATGGAGTATGATTGGAGAGATGACTGCGGGTTGTTCCTTAGGGTAAAGGTTATATATTTGGTTTTACTGGAATTTAAGGTAAGTATGTTAGTTCTCAGCCAACCATTTACAGTATTAAATCCGACTTGGGCATAGTTATATACGTCTTCCCATGAGTCAGCACTGAAAAGAAGCACAGTGTCATCCGCAAAGGTAATAATGCGTCCGTTTTGAAGAGAGAGATTGCAGAGTTCGTTAATATAGACCAGAAATAATGTGGGCCCAAGGATGCTTCCCTGAGGGACTCCAAAAGCTACGGGTAGGGTGTCACTAAAGTGGTTATCAATTTTAACAAATTGCGTGCGGTTAGCTGGGTAATCTTTGAAGAGTGACAACTGATTTCCACGTATGCCGAGGTTTTCAAGCTTACGCAGCAAGATTGGAACCGACACTGTATCAAAGGCTTTGGCTAGGTCTAAAAAGATGGCTAAGGACTTCTTTTTATCATCCATGTTTGATATAATAAAGTTTGTCAGTTCGTGCACCGCCATGGCTGTCGATTTCTTTGCACGAAAACCGAACTGATGCTGGGACAGCAAGTTATTTGACTCTAGATATTTCACCAATCTGTTGTTTAATAGCCGTTCCAGATATTTTGATAAGGCAGGCAGAATAGCTATTGGTCTATAATTATTAATACAGTGTCGGTCCCCACTCTTGTGAATGGGATGGATGAGTGCCTTTTTAAACGCAAGTGGAAAGGTACCAGATTCTATCGCCAAGTTGCAGACGTGAGTAATGGATGGTACTAAAAGATTTTTATGTGCAATAAGAAGATTTGAGGAAATATTGTCGCAGCCCACGGCACAGTCGCGCTTGAGAGAGGAAACAATGGCAGCTACCTCGTCCTCATCAGTGGGCAGGATAACCATGGAATGGGAAAAGGTAGGTAGTGGGGAAGTAGTAGGGAGGTAATCATGATCCCGCTGTTGGGCGGTTATTTTACTGGCTAAGGTTGAGCCAATATTGGCAAAAAAGTGATTTATTTTATTTAAGGAATGGACTGGTGGAGCCTGTGGGCTTATTAACTCAGTAGGTGATGACTTAGGTCTTGATCTATTTGAGACCTTATTTATTACTTTCCAAAGGCGGCGGTTGTCCTTTCCAGCCTTTTTAACTTCTTCCCTTTCAAATTCCCTTTTTACCTTTTTTAAAATTTTGTTGCAGTAGTTTCGATACCTTGTGTATGTTGTCTTTAGTATTAAATTGTCTGGATGTTTTTTTAGTTTTTTATTTAGGTTGTCTCTGTTTTTTATACATCTCATGAGACCTGGGGTAATCCAGGGTTTTATAATTGTTTTACGCTTGGAGATGGTAATCATTTTAGTGTTTGACTCTACTATAGTTTCAAGAATGTGAACCAGTTTGTCAGCTGCTTCGTTTGCATCAAACGTCTCGAGAACTGATTGAAAGTTTGCTTTTTTTAGGTCGGATAGTAATCCAGCTGAATCTATCCGTGATATCAAGTGTTTCAAGTGTCTAGGAAAACATTGATTCAATGAAAGGATGACAGTATAATGATGAGGTGAGGGTTGTTTGAGCTATAAAAACATTTGCGGGTAATTTAGTTTTAAGAATAATGTGATCTAGACATGTCTTTCCGTGTGTTGGAATTACGTGAGCCGGTAGCAAGCCGTGAAAAGAGGCCAGATCTAGGTAAGGTGACGCATTTTGATCGTGATTAGAAGTACTAATATCTATATTAATGTCACCGGTGAGAATAATGTTCTTACAAGAAGAATAGTTTGTTAATATCCCATTTAGTGATTGTAGGAAGTTTGATATATTGTTATACGATGGCGGGCGATAAATAGCCAGAACAACGGTGTCATTATTAATTTGTATTGTTAAACAATTTGCGTCATAAAATTCAGGCTCAACAACGTTAACATGTATACCATTTTTTATGTAAACAACTACACCCTCGTTTTGTGTTTTATTATTTTTAGTTGAGTAATGGTTATAGCCATTTAATACCGGAAGATTTGAGGTATGCGGTAACCAACATTCCGTGAGAATTATCAGGTCCCACGAAGTTCTCGATTGTGCTAATAGGACATTAAAACCTGACAAGTTGCAATTTATGCTTCTTATGTTTTGACTGATAATTTTAAGACGTTTTTCGTTATTTGGGATGAGGTCTAAGCAATCGGCCAAGTCACATGTAGTAGAGTCAGCTATTGAAAGGTTGTCAATGTCATCGTTTATTAGATTTGAATTATCGAAGATTAAGGTTTAAAAGATAGAGGCAGAGTTTAATGTGCATAGCTGTACAAATCAGAGAGACATGACACGAATCGATCGCTCCCCACCGGATCCCTCCTGTACAAAAGAAGTTCACTAGATAGGCGGCAATCGGTATAGAACAGACAACAACTGTAAAAAAATTCTTGTTTATATCCTGCATAGTCGAAATCCCAAAAAGAAGCGAAAAGAGTGTGCAATTGTGTGTGGAGTTGTTTATGTGTAATTGTTTGTTTGTATACGTAGGTGTTTTATAGATACGAAAAATTAATTGAATAACATGAATTAACATTTTAAAATAGTAATAAAAATACATGCAGGGATTTAGTGAATATTGACCAGATAGTCATTTTACAATTATATTAGCAAAATCCATTTCCGAGTTAACGGTTATGCGTTGAGCGCCGTCCTCTCTGCGTAAGTAAACTTTACCATAGGCTGTCCAACAATGTTTATATTTATGTTGGGAAGCGAAATCTCTCGCTAGGAAGAACAACTTTCGAGCTTTTGCAGGAAGATTGTCGGATATGTAAACGGGTACCTTTGGGCCGGGGATTCGTAGATGCGCTGTATTTAACTTACAGCTTTTATTGATTTTATTAAATTTTCTGACTGATTGCAGTATATCAGATTTAAGTAAGACTGTAGTGAAGTCAACTATGATGGTATTATTCATAGAATTTTTTGAATTAATCCTGTACACGTCTTTAATATCCGATTTTGCAACTGCGGTATCCAGAACGGTACCAACATTTGTGATCACATTTATCAGATCCAATTTTGTTTCATTCTCAATCTTTGTATGTTTTTTATTTCTACTGTTGTAATTTTCGATTGTTTTTCAAATTGATCTACCCTATCTTCCAGTTTTCTGATGTAATCTCGATATGCCTTCCTCTCATCTTCATATTGTTCCATTTTTGTTAGCATTTCGTCATATTTTTTTGCAGTGAAATCTACGGAGTCCTGTAGTTTGTTGTATTGGTTTTTTATTTCTAACAGCGTCGATTCCATGTTAGAGTAGAAAACGTTTTGTTCCTTTTTTAGGTCTCTGAATACACCCGATATTTCATCTTTGAAATCAATCAAGTCGACTAGATAGTCTTGGTCGTCGCGTTTCCTTTTATTTCGACAGGTGGCCTTTGGTGCGTCCATGGAGACTTCATTTATTTCCGCAGCCGTACTTAAGTTTGGCTCAGATTGGTGGTGGACTGGAGGTAACTGACTTAATACAGTAGGTGACACTGGCGTTGTGGGTTTTAGAGGCATTTTTACTAGCAAAGTATCTAGGAAAAATGATTTATACAAATTCTAAAATATCGAAAAGTAAGAATCCTAGCTGGATTTGAACTTGCGACACTTTGCTCACGATCCGGCGATTTACGCCACCGAGCCAAGTTGACAGTTAGTCTTGTGGTTCAATTTGGTAGCCACTCTCGTCTTGCGCAAATTGTTTCGGTAGGAATGTGGTTTGCGTTCGAGCAGTTCCTTTGTGTTCACTTAAGAGTCCAAAGTCCAAAATAGATAAAAAAAATAAAATTTGTCCGTTTTGATGTTAATTTTGACTTTTAAAAGTGATGCACTTGGTATTTCACTACACTTTTTTCACAGTTTGGGTCTGTTATACTGTAGTTTGATATTGTAAGTTCATATTTTATTAAAAAGCACTTTTTTTATCGAATTATGATTTAAATGTTCGGAGAGCTCTGTTAACACGTCCGTATACAGCAACGTCACGGTGGGGGGGGGGAAATTTTGATTATTATCTATACTTTTTAATATATTTTGTAAGTTTTTTTTAAGGTTCGTTAGTTTGAAAATTTTTGCTACTTCAATAAACTATTTTTAATACATGAACTTTACGAACAACATAAAAAGCATTGTCTTTTATACACCTGGCAATAATTCTTTTAAAATTTTGTCAAATTTTTAATACATTGCCTACGCGTGGCCTTTCTTTCATTTTTGCACTGGTGATCAGATTATTTCGGGTATTCTTTTTGCCTTTATAAAATCCACTTTTTGTAGCAATAGCAGCTATCCACATTATCCCAGCCTTTTGTTCTAAAATATTTATATGTACAATCAAACGTAGATGAACAATAGCCATTATTCCAGGCCATAAATCACGTTGGATGATCGTTTTGTTGTGTTTTTCATTCAATGCTTCATCTGTACTGCCTATAAACCATTTTTCATAGTTTGCTGAGTTAAGCGATGTGTTGTAAATATTTATTTTTGATCGTCTTTATTTTGCTCACGTGAGTAAGTTCTTTCATATATTCTTAATGCCTACTTCATCCTTATTTCTTTGTTTGTGTATGTCATAAAATTATATATCGACGTACTGCTCTGCCAATAAAACTAGCTTTCATAGACTAAACAGCCTACTGCCGTACGTCGAAAACTTCGTATTTTTTTACGACTTGAAGTAAGTTATTGTGGAGCAGTATAACTTCTAGTTTATATGTCTGGCTATTTAGTACCTATGTTTTAGGACTATACTTATGTATTTCTAGTCAAACTTTATGGTAGAAAGCTAGCTTAAAAGTGCCTGAAAGTTGCGAATTGCATATAGATTTGGGCGCACGTTTGGCGCAGTGGTTGAGCGATTGACTGCTGTGCTGGCGTGTCGCGGGTTCGATTCCCGCACGGAACAAATATTTGTTTGACCTACAGATAGTTGTTCCGGCTCTGGGTGTTGTGTATGTGAGTTTATATGTCTGTAAACGCACCCACGATACAGGAAGAAATTCCTAGTGTGGGGCAACGTTTTTTTTTAAAAAGAAAAAAAAAAAGAAGATTTTAATGGTATTTGAAAGCCTGGCCTGGTACCTACAACTGGAATATTGGATTCAATAAAAAATTGTGATAATCTTTACTTGCCCGTATACTACACTTCTCTATAGCGAGGAGATCCAATTTTTTTTACTAAAAATGCGTTGGGTGTATCAAAATGAATGCAGAGTAATTTTGGCGAACCAAAATTGAATTCTGCTTTAGCAACTGCATGTTTCAACTAACATTAATTTCCCTTTGTCGTAGAATTGGATCTGGACTACCTGGAGAGGGGTGGAGGGGGTACCCTGACAGTGGGTGGGGCTCCAAGCTTGGAGCCAAGTCCTGACAGTCTCGACCTCGTCAAAGTGGTGCTCCTCGGGGCTCCAGCTGTTGGCAAGACTAGCATTATACAGGTAATACGCCTCCTTTCATTTTGAATTGGAATTACGGTCACCTTCATTTATTACTTTACTAAGGTAGGGATTTAATTTCATGAGGGGTTTGAATAATATCGCTTGAAGCTTTTTCTTATAAATTATCTGTCACTCGTCCTCTACAAGGTTTATTAGAAAACCAGCGTCAGACAGTCTGACATTAGTGTCGAAATAAACCTTTTTGACGCAGTCATGAGGCTGGGACGCTACTTGTGTTGATACTCTTGCGCCATCCTATCTTCATATCTCGTCCTGCTGTGCTAGCGCTACCGCTGCGGCTACAGAGAATCTCCTGTTTTTTAACGTCAAACTGATAAAAATGTGGTGAAAAGTTCAGAAAATTACTTAACACCTTAACTATATGCCGTCACCACCTTTAAAAAGAACAAATGTAGCCTGATATTTATTCAATCACCAACACAATACAAGAATACAATCACACAATAAGCCCTTCATATTTCAGGAACACGAAAATACCCGAATAAAAGATTTACTGCCGTTAATGGAGCTCACATTCAGATGACTCGACATATATGCCGATTCATTAGTTATGCGTATGATTTTAGGATTTGAGGCGTGAAAAACGGATCCCGCAGTCACGTTACGGCAATTTCCAGGATATGGTTTTCATAAATATGAATAGGGCACAGGATGTTGTGGTAGTAATTACTGTATGGATTTTATCTAGATTACCGTGTTTTTTTATGTTATTTGCAATACATATAAATGGAAATAAAAGTCTACTTAAAATAATAAGGTTAAAGTAAGTAATGCAAATATACCCACACATTCTGAGAATTACTAACCAACTTGCCCAAATACACTAGAGAATACGACCTGGGATTTTATATTACAATTCTTTTTAATTTTTTAGATCCAGACAAATAAAGAACTTAGCTCATAAATAAATAATAACTTACATAAGAACAGACTTGAGTCCAGAATGACACTTCTGTAATATAGAATTAAATTTTTACATCAGCTAATTACTTTCATACGTCATCCTATCACTCTTCATTACATAAAAATACGAATACATCTTGATCAAACGCAATTACAGAATGACAGATAAAATATTATGGACATATACAACGCCGTCTTTCATAAACGTTACCCAGACACTTGATCTATCAGGCGCGTTATACCAAGTTAGCTTCGGTAGTAGGGTTGTATTACTCATATTATATGGGAGGGTAGATCATTAACTATCTCGGGCCCAGGTGTAAAACGTCGGCAAACGGAATGTGTAATTACATTATTCCATATTCGGGCAGTATATTATGTGACATGATAAGTTTTGTTAGTAGTTTATGTAGGATAGTTATGGAAGGAGAAGATAAACCAGATTTAGATGGAGAAAATACACCGTATATTGTTGCTATTTCACTATATCAAGCACAAGTGTCACAGTGTACAAAAAGTAAAAAATTAAAACCTTAGACCAGGGTCGATAATTTTTAAAACCAAAAAAAATAATAGTAGGATGAAACCCATTAGAAAAGGAGGGGAATATTATAAAAATGAAAGGAAAAATAATTTACGGGCGATCTGAGGTCGGGAAGGGGATGGGGGTGAGTTTTTAAGGGAAAAAAAACGGTTTTTCTCGATTTCCGGCAAAACTAAAAGTCCTATCGAAAAAAGTGAAATAGCAAAGTTGTAGGTAATAAAAAGATCTAAAACTTTTGTATTTACACTTTTTCACATAACCTCAAAATATATGTGAAAAATTCAAAAAACCAAGTTTTTGGTTTTTTATTTTCATCTTTTACAAATTTTTTTTTTTTTTTACGAAATTTGGTGTAAACTTACCTTTTTATGTTTCAAATACGCTGTAATTTATTTGATTAAAAATATTTATTTTTTCACCTTATTTTGAATTTATATCGAAAAAACACCCTAATTTTCAATCGAAAATTCACCCGTCAAAATATCAGTTTTTTTTTAAAAGTTGGTATGTTTTCTGTTCGTTGAAATCTCTACTTTCCGATGGTCAAAAAAAAATATATGTTACCACAGTAAATCTTCTCAGAAAATGCAAAAAACCGAAAAAACTCGAATTCGATTTTTTTTTTAATTATTATAAATAATTTTGAGCTATTTATTAAAATTAACACTTTAATTACTCGAAAAACGTTAGATTACATGTAACATTGATAAAAAAAAATTGCAAATAAAAATATACTACTACTATGGCCGATTTCCATATATATTTTATACATTTCAAATATATTTCAGATATATTCAAAATATATGAAATATATATGAAAATCACATATATTTCATATATTTACGATATATATTTTTTATAGATTTTTAATATATTTTTTATGTATTTTGAAATATATTTTATTTTCATGGGTTTAACTAAATTTGTTTGTGCAAAATTAAGGAGATTATTATTTTTTTATCTTGTATTAAAATATAATTTAATTTCAATCTTTAGGTTATGTTACGTTAAGCATACTATTTTTTAAAGAAAATATTACGATTTTTATGTTTGAGTTGATTGATACACATAAACATAGAGATAGTATTTACCTTCCTATGCAGATTCGAAAAGTTTTTTTTTTTAAGTAAACTTGTCACAATTATCTTCAAGAAACTCAGCGTGCACGTGTATTTTTATAAACGATGTTGTATACTGTACTGTATTTCGAATACTGGTTAGGCTAACGGTTGTAACAGCTGCTACGAAATAGTAGGTATGTATGTAGTAAGACCCAGACCCGCCTAGCCCCTTCCCCACTTCTCCATGAAATACCTTTTGATGGGCTACAATTTTTCGTAGGTCACTCAGGTATATAATTTATCTTAAAATAGTTATAAATAGGCATCTACGCATATAATTTAAAGAAGATTCGACAACTTTCTCCAAATATTGTAGATGTCTTATTAATTATTAATTTTATTAACTTATTTGTTTGTTAATTATAGTAGCATATTTTCATTTGCAATTTTTTTTTATCAATATAACATGTAATCTAACGTTTTTCGAGTAATTAAAGTGTTAATTTTAATAAATAGCTCAAAATTATTTATAATGCACATTTAAAATGCACATTTATTGCAATTTTCCATGCAAAAACGTTTCAACAAATTTTCGACATAATTTTGTTGTAACAAAATAATGACATTGTCATGTCTGTGGTCATGTCTTTGAATATCTATGCCTAACATATATTTTGCTTGACCATAGTCTTTTAAATCAAACTATTTGGACAACTTATTTTTAAATTACGTGATCAAACCTCTTTCTTGACTTGCGGCCAAAATAAAGTCGACGTACACCAATATGAATAAATAAATATTCCCGTTTTGTTTAAAATACAGACACGGTTCATTCAGACTCTGCTTCAACCCCATATTAGTAAACTTCTTGTGGAGTTTGAGATTCAGTTGACGTCCAGCTTGCTTCAATCCATACAATGATTTTCGCAATAAGCATGAATCGCAACCACTATCCAATTTTATGAGCATGGTCTGCGCGCGCTCCTTGACCATGATCTTCTCCCTCTCGATTTATAAGCTTAACCAAACTTTGTCTCAATGTTTCTGGTAACTCCATGTATATCTCCAAGACCAGGGATCCATTTAAGTAAGCAGTATTAATATCCAGTTGGTATATCTCCAAGTTCAATTCAACTGCGATTGCCATCAACAACCTAAAATTATCAAGTCTAGCATCAGGCGCAAAGGTTTTCTCATAGTCGACTCCATACCGCTGACTAATACCTTGAGCTACAAACCTCGCCTTCTTCTTCCAAGACTTGTCGACATTTTGCTTTGTCGTCAAAACATAACGGCAGCCAACAACATTCCTATTCTGCTGTCTTCTGACTATCTCCCATGTACCTTTCTAAACTAGGCTTCTGATTTCAGATAAAATGGCTTCCACCCATTCAGGTTTATTACTACCTTTTAAAGCATTCGTCAAACTAATTTCAGCTGAACCTGCAAAATCTTCAACTTCATTTTCATCAGCATAAATGATCGGTTCTGTAACTTCAGTCATTCGATAAACTTTCTTCGGACGGCCTACCCTACCTGTACGCAATATTCGAGGTCTACCAGGAGCTCTCTTCAACAATCACTGTTGATCATCACGACTTGTTTCTTCGGACACTTGTTCAACCCCTGCAGGTCTTGACAAACAATCATCTTGATAATCTCCAGGATATTCTTGACATTCATTCCATAATTCTTCAGAAGTATCTACTTGCTCTGTCTCATTCTCGCCCCTATGTTCGTCAGTTTCTGGAACTTCATTCCTCAAGAATTCAATTTCGATAAAATCCTTATCCTTATCCAGTTTTCCGTGAAGTTCACCGGTCTCGTCTCTTGCTTCGCGATTTCACTTTCGTGGAATTTCACATCTCTCGCAATCATGAATTTTCTTTGCTCTGGAATCCATATTTTGTATCCTTTTGCATTACCTGGGTATCCTACAAAAGTACTTGCGATCCCTCTTGCAGCGAACTTATCCTTTTTCGGATATTTATCCAAAATATGTACCATGGACCTAAATCTTCGAAGGTTTTCAATCTTCACCGGCTTGTTAAGCCACCTCTCATAAGGAATATTACCATGTACTAGGAGGGATCAAAAAGTAGTGAGAACGACATACACCTTGGTTAAGAAAAAAAGATACTGGCAGGCATAGCTCAGATACATATTTGTAATATTAATAAAGAAAAAAATCTTCGATGCTCTTTTGTTTTTTTCTGAATGTAGTCATTTGTTTGCTTCGTGTCGGAACGTGTTCTCGAAAATGGAGAAAATCGAAGTGCGAGCCGTTATTAAATACCTCTGTTTAAAAAAGTTAACGACACAAGAGATTCATTGCGATTTGGAGGCAACATTAGGAGAGTCTGCTCCGCCGTATTCCACTGTCGCAAGGTGGGCTTCTCAGTTTCGAGTAGGGAGAACGAGCACGGAAGACTAACATCGTTGCAGCCGTCCATCGACGTCAGTCACCCAAGAAAATTTTGCGAAAATCGAGAAAATTGTATTGAGCGATCGAAGAGTTACCAACCGATACGATATTCAAGAAACGGCCATTTCATATGGAATTATTCAATCCATATTGAAATAATCTTTGAATATGAGAAAAGTCTACGCAAGATGGGTGCCGAGAATGTTAACCGACAGTCAGAAACAAAATCGACTTGACATTTTGAAGATATTGTTGGACAAGTTTCAAGAAGATTCTGAAAACTTTTTGTTTCGTTTCGTAACATTGGACGAAATATGGGTCCATCATTTTGATCCCGTGACATAACAGCAATCTTTTCAATGGAAACGGCCATCATCACCGACCCCGAATAAGTTTCGTGTCGTAGCATCGGCTGGCAAGGTTATGGCCTCAATATTTATACTCAGAAGGGATATTGTTGATTGATTACCTGGAGCGTTGAACCACTATTACAGGCCAATATTATGCAGCTTTAATTCCCAAGTTGAGGAATGCCATCAAAGAGAAAAAGAGAGGGAAACTTCGAACGGGCGTGCTGTTTCATCACGACAACGCATCCGCGCACAGGTACTTAGTTGCGATGGCTGCCATTCAGCAAGCTGGCTTCGAATTGGTTGACCACTCCCCTTATTCACAAGATCTGGCGGCTAGCGATTTTTATTTATTCTCCAAATTGAAAAAATACTTAAGGGGAAACAGGTACGAAGTCGATAACGAGGTGATGGATGCCGTGGAGAGCTTTTTGCAGGACCAAGACAAAACATTTTTTCTGAAAGGGATTGAGGCCTTGGAAAAGCGCTGGACTCGGTGTGTAGAGAGACTCGGAAACTATGTAGAAAAATAAATTATTAAGTTATCAATAGTCATTATATTCTATCTCATTCTCACTACTTTTTGATCCCTCCTCTTAGACTGCTTGTAGGACAACAATTCCTAACATAGCATGCTGTATGCACCGCCTCTGCCCAAAATCTGAGGAACGACCTGAACTCAACAGCATACACCTCGCCATTTCCACTAAAGTTCGTTGGTTCATTCGTTCAGCTATCCCATTCTGCTGTGGTGTTCGAGCATCTATCAGTCATCGCGTGATGCCTGCTTCCTTTAAAAAAATATCAAATTCAGAGTTACAATATTCACTTCCAATATTGCTTTGAAGATATTTAATTTTCAGTCCCATCAGGTTTTCAACGTGACTTTTATACACCTTAAAGGCATCTAAGGCTTTATCTTTCGACCTTAGAAAATATACGGTACACCAACGAGTACTATCATCATCAATAAAAGTTATAAAATATTTTGCACCTTCCATTGATTCACATCTCATAGGCCCTACAATATCAGTATGAACTATGTACAACTTCTCAGCACAAGGCCCATCGGACTTAGAAAAGGGTAACGCGGTCATCTTACCTCTAGCACAAATATCGCAATCACGTAAGTTTCATACCTCGGCTACGTCAAATTTAGCACCTAATTTACCTAAAAGCTTAGCAACATCTCTACTGTTCAAATGTCCTAATCTCTCGTGCCAACAACGTACATCAGCATTTGAATCAATTAAATTACAATACTCAGACCAATTTACACTATATAAATTACCCCTACGATATGCCATTAATTCGATTTCACCTTTCTTACCAATTACCTGAGCTACATCGTTTTTGAATGAAAAATCATAACCATCATTGGTTAACTTGGCTACTGAAATCAAATTCGTCCTTAAATCCGGGACATACACCGTATCTCGTAATTCAAATAAGGTCTCCGAGTGATCGTTACATGCCGATAACCTTACAGTATCCTTACCTTTTATAACAGTACTTACATGCGTAGCTAAAGTTACTTCTCCGCTAGTCATTGCCAAAGTGCCCCCGAACTTACTTGCATCATTACAAAGGTGAGAGGTGTACCCACTGTCCAAAATCCAATCGTGTTTCTGAACAATAACAGCGTATTTTATAAAAAAAATTGGAATTGTTAGACATCAATCGAACATCTAAAGCTTCGAAATTTCCGGGTAAACTGTACAGCAACATTATAGACAGAAAATCATGGTTAATCTGCCTACCCATATCTCCTAGCTTATCAACAGCATCAAAAAAGGTATTCAAATGTTCGTGAACATTTCCAGTTTCTGCCATTTTGTGCAAAATTAAACGTTTCAAAAGTGTCGCCTTCTTAGCAGGCCCTTTAGAAGCATAAATAGACACAGCTACAGCCACACTTCTTTAGATGTGATACAGCTCCTAATATGTCTTAGCTCGCTCCCACTGATAGATAGAATTATGACTGTATTCTCCTTTTCGTCCTCCACTTCCCATTTCTCAGCCTGTAGTGGCTCGACTGGTTTCAGTACCTTTCCATTCACGTACTTCCATCCATCACTTTTTATTAAAATAGCCTGTGTAACTGGATTTTCCAACTGTCGTAGTTCTCTTTGCCCAAGGGCTCAGTTCGCATCATATTGCTCGTCATCGCACCTCGTTATTCGATCAGCTACTCCGTCTCTTATCGACTTTACCATCTGGTTTTTTTTTATTATCTTCTCTACATACGATTACCCTGGGCCCATAACCAATGTAGGAGAGTTATGGAAGGAGAAGATAAACCAGATTTAGATGGAGAAAATACACAGTATATTGTCGCTATTTCACGGTATCACACACAAGTGTCACAGTGTACAAAAAGTCAAAAATTAAAACCTATTCCAAACAAACTATCTTTTTAAATTCAAATTTGCTTATATATAAAACAAATAAGTTTGTATATCCAACAGTTTATCTGGATGTTATTATTGTGTTTTCGGGCGCATAATGAATAACATTTTTGAGATGCGTGATACATCATAAGTTCTGACATATCTTTTGTGTTGCATGATATATGAACACAAGCTTAGCTTTTCTTTTCTTATTATTTATGACCATGATTAAGCATGCATAGTATTTTCTTATAATATCATTTTATATTTCAACACTGTGCTATGGTTACTTTTAGATTATTTCATTCAGTACATTCTGCATAAAACATTTTTTGCATTGTCGAAAATCTTCTTCCTTTGAATAAACTATACATGAAACACATAGGACTCGACAGGGCCACAGAAAAACGTCAAAATGATTGATTGTGTATCTAATATTACTTTTTCGCGTATTATGTGCCTGTGTGACCTTATTAATGTATCGTTTCTCACGTATGTTTCAGCATTTTTATAACATTCATCATTTTGTTTGTTATTTGTAATTTTTCATGATTAATGTTTTGACACAACATAAGTAAAAATAGTATTGTAATGATAGGACAGGAACAGCAACTTTAAGGGCCTATTGCTAGTGTAATAAGAAGCAAAACTAATAATTCAATAAGGCCGTTTAATATAAGAGACGAGATACTAGGAGAATATACACACTAGAGCTTTACTGCACCTCTGTGCTTGAAAAGTGATGAGTTAACCTTTTCCAATATTGCACTACGGCACGATAACGAGCATTGTTAACCTCCTCCACTTTTAAAATGGCGAGAAAATCTACCAAGAGCTGTGAGGATGTAAAGAGGTTATTGTCGGGCTATAAACGATCGACGAACAGTAACTATCGGAAGGTAAAGTTATGTTTTAAAACTTTTATCCTCTCCTTCATGTGATTTTAAGTGGCGCGTGTTAGTGAGGTATTGAATAAAATTTTGTTTGGTATAAAAGTTAGTGTTTAATTGAGGTACCAGCCTCTATATTCCTTAAAAGCCTATCATTACGTTTTTGATCAATATGACGCCATATTTTCTTCAAATCATTTGTAATGGATTGAGATACTTCTACTTTATAATTTTCTTCTCTTTCTTATTATTTGTTCGGTCAAACTTAATACTATCTATCCCTTATTTCCTTTAATCTTCTTTTTTCAAAAAATAAAACGTATTTCCTGTTTATAAATATTAAAAGTCTTCTCCACTCACTAAGTTGATGTGTAGGGATGCTCAACGCCGCCACATTCATAAGTCCGTTTAAAACGGTGATCCAGCTAAAGTCCGGAAATTTCTTAGATCAATGGGAGTGGGAAAATCGCGCCAAGATTCTATTCCTAAACATATAGATCTTGAATTACTAAATCAACATTTTTCTACTTCCTCTAGCTTCAATGGTACTATCAAAGCAAAAACGTTAAATGATCTTTCGTCTCTTCCTACTCCTGATTATTCACCATTCCTCTTTAATCAGTTCTCCGATTGTGATGTTAAGAAGAGCATAGAATCTATCTCGTCTAATGCTGTTGGTAGTGTCTGCATCAGTCGCAAGATGATACTCCCTATCCTCGACGAAATCCTTCCTGTCATCTGCCATATCCTTAACCATTCCCTATCCAGCGGTGTTTTTCCTTCTTCTTGGAAAGAAGCCCAAATCCAGTTTCCTTCTCTGAATTCCGATCTATCTCCATATTACCGTTTCTGTCCAAAGTCCTCGAACGCCTTATCCATAACCTAAGTTGGTTATGGATAAGGCGTTGGCGATGGATAAGATATCGCAGTCAGCGTTAATACCGCCTTTGTACCCGTATAAATAAGTTTTTCTTGTAAATGTGTATAATTTTATGGTGTACAATAAAGTATATTCTATTCTATTCAAAGTTTTCATAATCTAACTCACATGATGCATCCTCATCAGTTATTCTATGAATATTTTATTCTACGATCAACTTAAGACTACCGCATGCATACGGCAGCGCTCGGGTTATCCTTAATTAACTTTGCAAAAGTTGTTTGGTGTATTCGATTCATATCGAATTAAAAATGAATATCGGTGAATTGAGTTTATATTAAAATTCGATGAAACTCGTAATCATTTGATCGCGAAGAGAATCTGAATTGGAAATATATTTTGTTTCAGAAAATTATTTTTGGAGCAAAAATAATGTTTACCTGTTTCTATAAAATTTTATGATTGCTTTGGGTTCACGGTTCCACGATTCCGGTATGTGTGTATGTATATTATGTTCATCTGTTTCCTCAGAATTCTGAGTTCTGAGTTTCTTATTATAATTTGACAAATGAGGTGTCGTTGGCATTGTCTTGTTTGTCCGCTAGTTATAGGCTATGTGACGTCACATTAAATTGAATATGGCGCCCTCAAAGTCATGAAAACTAATTCCTTACCCGATTACGGCGTCGCAAAGTGTTTGTTGATCGGTATTTATGTATGTAAGTATGTATGCATTTATGTTAATTTGTTCCCTCGTAACTTCTAAACTACTTATCATAATTTGACAAATGAGGCAGTGCCGGTTTTAACACTACCAGCACCCTGGGCGAGATTTCTACGGCGCCCCCAAACTGAAATACAAAACCATACAAAAAAAAAAGTTAATTCCAAAAATCAAAAAACCCGTAAAAGGCGTAAACAAGAAGAAAATCATGCTGTGCAGTCGGAGGATACGTATTCGCGAGCTGACTGACCAAAACCAGATGTATCCTCCGACTGCACAGCATGATTTTCTTCTTGTTTACGGCTTTTTAGTTTGCTTTCTAAGCAGTCGGGTTTTTTGATTTTTTTAATTAACTTTTTTATTTACAACTTTTTTGTTATTTTTTTTTAGAATTGGGTACATTTTACATATAAGTGTTATATATTTTTGGAATCACCTTTTAAACCCTTTATTTTGACCACACGATGGGTTTGGAAGAAAAAAAAAATTTGTCCCCCTCAATTTGGCGCCCAAAATCCGTAATTTTTCTATTTTCCAATTTTGATGTAGACCAGTGACACTTGCAGGGTTAAGACGTGTGGTATGTTTGTTCCTATGTGGCGTTACAGAGACCAAACGCGTTGGCCGATTTTGATGATTCGTACGTCCATCGATTTGTCTTAACCTTGCAAGTATCACTGGCAACATTAAAATTACAATATAGAAAAATGGCGGTTTTTGGGCGCCGTATTGTGGGGGCCCAATTTTATTTTTTCTTTCAAACCTATCGTGTGGGGTATTAAATAAAAGGATTTCAAGAGGTGATTTCAAATATATATTACACTTATATGTTTAAATGTACCTAATTCGAAAAAAAGAAATGTTAACTAAAAAGTTATAAATAAAAAAAGTTAATTAAAAAAATCAAAATCTGGTTTTGGTCAGCCAGCTCGCGAATAAGTATCCTCCGACTGCACAGCATGATTTTCTTCTTGTTTAAGTTTTTACTTATTTTTTAGTTCGCTTTTTAAGCAGTCGGGTTTTTGATATTTAATTTTTTTTTTTTACTAAAATGTTAAAAAGATATAGACAATGTGTTTCTCTATGATGGGGGATTCCCGGTAAAATGAACTGCATGCAGTGCTCCAATCGAAAAAATTTAATACTGCGTTCCATTTAAGTATTTTGTGCTTAATTTAGGGAATTTACGAGTAAGTAGACCTCGAACTATGAGCGATAGGCTACAAAAGGGCGCCTTTAGCACCCCTTTTATCCGGCGCCCTGGGCGATCGCCCAACCGCGCTCTACCCTAACGCCGCTACTGAAATGAGGTATCGTTGGAAGTGTCATTAGTCCGGATGTAGGCATCCTATGTCTTTCCTCAGGATATAATCTACTTCTATGCCAAATTAGATTACGTTCTTTTCAGCTGTTTTTTCGTGAAAACTAGCTTCTGCCAGCGGCTTCGCCCGCGTGAATGGCAAAAATTTATTTATTTATTTTACACCAATAAGTACAACATCTTACAGTATTCCAAGACGATGTTATACCACAGCATAAATAATGTTAAATATATACACTATATCTATATATATAAAATGCTTTGTCCTGAATGACTGACTGACGGATCAACGCACAGCCCAAACCGCTGAACGTAGAGACCTGAAACTTGAAAGGTGTATTCTTTGTATGATGTAGGCATCCGATAAGAAAGGATTTTCCGAAATTCTACCCTTAAGGGGGTTAAAAAGGGGGGCAAAGTTTGTATGAAAAATCTAATTCCTTCGGCTAATATTTTTCAAACTTGGCACAAATAATAATATAAGTACATGATAAAGATTGACATTATTAGTTTATTGAAACTACCCCCTCAAGTCGATTTAGGGGGTGTTGAAATTTGTATGGCAGAATCTTATTTCATGGGTAACTAAACTTGAAACATTACACAAATACTAAAATAAATAAATAATTAAGGTTGTCATTATTAGTTTTTCGAAACTACCCCCAAAAGTCGATTTAGGGGGTGTTAAAGTTTTTTTGAAAACTTATTATTAGGTTAATAAACTTGAAACTTGGCATAAATACCCAACTAAATAAGCAACAAAAGGTTGCAATTATTAGTTTTTCGAACCTACCCCCAAAATCCGATTTAGGGGGTGTTAAAGTTTTTTGATGAATCTTATTTTTATCTATATAAAAGCGATTCGGTCACTCATTCACCTATCACGAAATATCGAAAACTGCTTGACGTATAAAGATGAAATTTGGCAGGGAGGTAGTTTATAGTTAGTAGACGTCCACTAAGAACGTATTTTGCGACAGGGCCGGATTTAGGGGGTCTAAGGGCTATCGCAAGTTAGTATGAAAGACCTTCATTTTTTGAGCTACTAACTTAAAATATGGGCAGGGATGTAGTTTATAGATATTAGACGTCCACTAAGAACGGATTTTGCGACAGGGCCGGATTTAGGGGATCTAAGAGCTCTCGCAAGTTTGTATGAAAGCCCTTCATTTTTTGAGCTACTAATTTAAAATTTGGCAGGGAGAAAGTTTATAGTTAGTAAATTTCCGCTATGAATGGATTTTGCGACAGGGCCGGATTTAGGGGGTCTAAGAGCTCTCGCAAGTTTATATGAAAATCCTTAATATTTTGAACTACAAACTTAAAAGGCAGGGAAGTAGTTTATAGTTAGTAGACGACGCTCAGATAGTAGACGTCCACTAAGAACGGATTTTGCGACAGGGCCGGATTTAGGGCGTCTAAGGGCTCTCGCAAGTTTATATGAAAATCCTTAATATTTTGAACTACAAACTTAAAAGGCAGGGAAGTAGTTTATAGTTAGTAGACGACGCTCAGATAGTAGACGTCCACTAAGAACGGATTTTGCGACAGGGCCGGATTTAGGGCGTCTAAGGGCTCTCGCAAGTTTGAATGAAAGCCCTTCATTTTTTGAGCTACTAATTTAAAATTTGGCAGGGAGGTAGTTTATAGTTAGTAGATTTCCGCTATAAATGGATTTTGCGTCAGGGCCGGATTCAGGGGGTCTAAGGGCTATCGCAAATTAGTATGAAAGTACTTCTTTTTTTGAGCTACTTACTTAAAATATGGGCAGGGATGTAGTTTATAGATATTAGACGTCCACTAAGAACGGATTTTGCGACAGAGCCGGATTTAGGGGGTCTAAGAGCTCTCGCAAGTTTATATGAAAATCCTTAATATTTTGAACTACAAACTTAAAAGGCAGGGAAGTAGTTTATAGTTAGTAGACGACGCTCAGATAGTAGACGTCCACTAAGAACGGATTTTGCGACAGGGCCGGATTTAGGGCGTCTAAGGGCTCTCGCAAGTTTGAATGAAAGCCCTTCATTTTTTGAGCTACTAATTTAAAATTTGGCAGGGAGGTAGTTTATAGTTAGTAGATTTCCGCTATAAATGGATTTTGCGTCAGGGCCGAATTCAGGGGGTCTAAGGGCTATCGCAAATTAGTATGAAAGTCCTTCATTTTTTGAGCTACTTACTTAAAATATGGGCAGGGATGTAGTTTATAGATATTAGACGTCCACTAAGAACGGATCTTGCAACAGAGCCGGATTTAGGGGGTCTAAGGGCTCTCGCAAGTTTATATGAAAATCCTTAATATTTTGAACTACAAACTTAAAAGGTAGGGAGGTAGTTTATAGTTAGTAGACGACGCTCAGAACGGATTTTGCAACAGGGCCGGGTTAATGGGGTCTCTCGCAAGTTTATATGAAAGTCCTTCATTTTTTGAGTTACTAACTTAAAATTTGGCAGGGAGGTAGATTATAGTTAGTAGACGTCTGCTAAGAACGGATTTTTCGACAGGGCCGGACTTCGGGGGTCTAAGGGCTCGCGCAAGTTTATATGAAAGTGCTTCATTATTTGAACCATAATCTTGAAATTTGGTATGGAGGTAGTTTATAGTTAGTAAACGTCCGCTAAGAACGGATTTTGCGACAGGTCCGGATTTAGGGGTCTAAGGGCTCTCGCAAGTTTGCATGAAAGTCCTTAATTTTTTGTGCTACAAACTTGAAATTTGTCATGCAAGTAGTTTATAGTTAATTATTTAGTAGATGTCAGCTAAGAACGGATTTTGCGACAGGGCCGGATAAAGGAGGTCAAAGCACACATTTCTTGCCGATTCTTCTCCATAGGAAACGACCAACCCGAACCGTGCGCCTTTTGTCGACGTTTTATTAGTGCCCATGTAGGCCTATGTAAAATAAAAAAAAATGATTTTGATTTTGAAAGGGCTCTCGCAAGTTTATATGAAAGTGCTTTTTTTTTTTAACTACAATCTTGTAATTTGGCATGGAGGTAGTTCATAGTTAGTAAACGTCCGCTAAGAACGGATTTTGCGACAGGGCCGGATTAAGGGGTCTAAGGACTCTCGCAAGTTTGCATGTAAGTCCTTAATTTTTTGTGCTACAAACTTGAAATTTGTCATGAAAGTAGGTTATAGTTAATTATTTAGTAGATGTCAGCTAAGAACGGATTTTGTGACAGGGCCGGATAAAGGAGGTCACTTTCATATAAACTTGCGAGAGCCCATTCTCGCAAGTTTAAATGAAAGTGCTTAATTTTTGAACTACAATCTTGAAATTTGGCATGGACGTAGTTCATAGTTAGTAAACGCCCGCTAAGAACGGATTTTGCGACAGGGTCGGATTTAGGGGGCTAAGGGCTCGCGCAAGTTTGTATGAAAGTCCTTCATTTTTTGTGCTACAATCTTGAAATTTGTCATGGACGTAGTTCATAGTTAGTAAACGCCCGCTAAGAACGGCTTTTGCGACAGGGCCGCATAAAGAAGGTCTAAGGGCACTCGAAAGTTTATATGAAAGTGCTTCATTTTTTGAACTACTATCTTGAAATTTGGCATGGAGGTAGTTCATAGTTAGTAAACGTCCGCTAAGAACGGATTTTGCGACAGGGCCGGATTAAGGTGGTTTAAGGGCTCTCGCATGTTTGTATGAAAGTCCGGATTTCTTTTTGTACTACTGTCCTGAAATTTAGCAATTCTAGAGTTTATGAGTAGGCTAAGAAAGAATTTTGTGATATTCTATTTTTTTTTTCTAATTTGGCTTTAAAAAATGATGCTTAGTGTGATATGCATGTTCTGTTAACTGAAATATAAAAATAGTTTGCGTTAAACATCATTAAACTTTATATCTTCTTAACCACGCGGACGAAGTCGCGGGCAACAGCTAGTTTAAATATAAAAACTGAACAAAAAAAAGAAGAAAAATAAAAAAAACAATTCAAATTTGGATGCCCCCTTCAATGCATTTTTGTGCTTCTGAAACAAATTTCGGCAGGCTACGGTACACATCTTCAGATGGCATATTATTTATAATACGCGCGACCCTTGCCAAAGGGGCAAACTTTGATAAATTTTTGCGCGCACCGACTTACCCGTCTGGGACATGCAGCCACAGTGCCTCCAGTACATCTGGGTGATGCACCAGCCCGCGCAGCACTCTCACCACGTATTTTACTAAAGCGACGTCCCTCCTAACTGCCAGCCTAGTGTACCCGGCCATGCCCAACACAAACAGACTCGGATTCATTAAGGGGTAGAAAAAAAATATCCCGAGGGAATATATTCCCGGGATAAAAAGTATCCTATGTGCTGTTCCTGACCATAATCTATCTCTGAGCTAAATTTTATACAGATCCGTTCAGCCGTTCTGGCGTAAAGAAGTAAACAAACACACTCACAAACTTTTGCCTTTAAGATATTAGTGTGATGGATAAAAAAAAAACAAATAATAAGAGGTAATACTCACAAGCCCATCTGAATCTATGGATCATCCATAAATTCTCTCAACAACTCCGGAGGATATAAAAAATCTTTTGCTTCTATGACAGAATCAAAATCAAAATCATTTTTTTTTATTTTACTTAGGCCTACATGGGCACGGTTCGGGTTGGACGTTTTCTATGGAAAAGAACCGAAGAACCTGCAAGAAACTCCACGGTTACTCTTTTAAAAATATGGTTTGTTTTTACAATATTTTCATGTTACAGCATTACTTAGATATGGGGGACAACGTAGGCCCGACAATAAGACGTTAGAAACTAAAAATAAAAAGAAAATGAAATAAAAAAATATCAAATGTTATCAAGCATCTAGAAATCTAGAAGGCCTACAATGTTCACACATTCACAAAACAATCGGTAAAATAATCTATACAAAGGTAAAAATATAAATGTATAACAAGACTAAAACACAAATGTTTGTTGTGTGTGGCACAAATGTTGTTATCAGTTCTGTAAGTATTCTTAGCCAAGGGTTACAAAGATGATTGAAAACCATTGTAAAAAGTCTTATTAAAAGAAGAGAAAAAAAAGAAAAAAAATGAGATTGAGAATAGTTAGAGACATCCACATATTTGTACCGTTTATGAGTTACCAGGGAAGCCGCATGCGCAGAAGGAGCTAAAGCCAATTTTTTTTTCTTCAATGTAGTCCTTGATTTTATAGTATGCTTTTTTAATAAGGACACGTTTGATGTAGTTTTTGAACTTTCCATCGGTGAGTTCTATAACTGACTTTGGGAACTTGTTATAGAAGCGTATATTGTTTATAAGAAAAGACTTGCTAGTTGTCGTTAATATGATTTTGGGTATTACAATTTCGTGCTTACTGCGTGTATTTAAATTATGGAAGTCGCTTCTAGTTTTGAAAAGCCCTCGATTTTTGCGCACATACAAAATACATTCCAAAATATAAAGTGAAGGAAGAGTCAGTATATCGATCTCTTTAAATTTTTCTCTGAGGGACTCGCGAGGACCCATTTCATAGATCGCGCGGATTGCCCTCTTTTGTAAGACGAAAATTGAGTCAACATCCGCTGCCGATCCCCACAGCAGAATGCCATAAGACATAATACTGTGGAAATAAGCATATAGTATACTAGCCTAGCTGTACTCGTAGCTGCATCGGTTAACTGCCTTATTTTCCTTACTGCATATGCAGCCGAACTTAACCTACCCGAAAGAGTTCTAGTGCGCGCCCCATTGCAATTTTGGATCGATTTTAATCCCCAAGAATACAGTTTCCGTTATAACTTCAAGATTTTTGCCGTCAAGATTTGAATTTAGGTCACGTTGAGGTACATTTGGTAAAGAGAACTTTAGACATTTTGTTTTTTTCGCATTCAGTAAAAGATTGTTAGCTGCGAACCATTTTGAGAGAACAATTAGACTTTCGTTGACATGACATCATCTACATCCGTATCTTTCCTATCTATTTAAAAAATTAGCGAAGTATCATCAGCAAATAAAATTATATCCGATAATTTGGCCATCATAAAAGGGAGATCATTAATGTAAACAAGAAAAAGGAAAGGGCCGAGAATTGAGCCTTGGGGCACGCCCATCTTGACTAGAGACCCGGAGGACGTCGCCCCATTAACATTTACTCTTTAATCGTCAGGAGTTACTGCTCTTGCCCCACTGCTTGTTTTAATCGTTTTATTTTTAATGAGCTGTATGTTTTAGGGGCATTAACTTACATGGAATTCCATTGTGTTTTCATCTGGCCCAGCGGATAACCGAGGTCGTATACTACTTTGCAGAATGTAATGTTTTGTTACGGTCGGTGGCTTACGACCACGGTTATCCTCTAAACACCACAATTAAGAAATACAATAAAATATTTATCACATGTAAGTTGGATATTTATTATCGAATAGCTTGTACATAACAATTTCAGATGAGAATATTTTCTTATTTCATACTTTTAAGTTTTAGTTTTTGAACTTATATTTTTCCTGCTTTTTGTGGTTTGAAATATTTTGAATTTTCTTTAAATAATAGATGAGATGAATAAATAGGACGATAAATGCTACGTATTTGTCATCCATTATTTTTTTTTAACTTTTTGTAGCATACATAGTTTGCAAACATCATTAGTGTCTCCTCAGTAAACTGAAGTTTAATCACAAACAGATATCCAGACCACAACATTTTATAATACAAAGTTGCCATAAAAACAAGTTTGACAAAGTAACATCAACACTCCAGTACCAAGGTAGCATAAAATACAGCAGCTTTATATTCCCTAACTGTTTGTCATGAAAGTTGTTCTACAACTGCAGTCTTATTTACCTCTGCAACACCTGCTTTCCTTGTGAAAGCATTGATGTTGGTTTTGCTATGAATAACTTTGTTGTGTTGCGAGCTGCTACAAAATGGAATTTTACTTGAGGATTCTCGAAGTTGTCGAGATATTCTTCTGAAGGAAAATTGTTTCGATTGTACGAAGCTCTGTGGAATGAATTGTGTGATTAAACAAATATTTAATTTAGAAAAAGAGAATGAAAGAGATTTCCGTTATTTTAATTCTTAATGTTTTAATGGAAACAATAAAATAGCTTAGAATAACGCTCAGATTTTACGAAATTCGTATTAATTTGAAATTGAAGACCCTAAAATATACATGTATATAGTATGAGAAAACTAGAAATGTATCGTTATAGGTAATATAAAATGCAGAATAAAATGTATCTTTCCTCATAAAAAAATACAAAAACATGCTTTGTCAGATATCTGAGAGTGTTCTTTGAAATAATAATTACAAGAAATATTCAGCGTATTTATTTTTATAACAAGTTATTTAGACATAGGAATCCCACGCCTTATTTTATTTTCATCGACATCAAGAGTCATTTTAAAGCCATTTATAGTTAAAAGCGATATATTTATTTATTTAGTATTTCATATGTACATTATTTACAAACAAATATTAGAACTAAAATAAGAAAAACTAATATGTACAATTACGAGGCGTCAAAAAATTCGTCCACATCGCTGTCAACAGGAAAAGTGCCCAGAAGCCTGGCAGCATTGCCACGTTGGATGGCAATGCTGATTCTTTAGCCAAAAAAAAGGCCAGCCCTCTGGTCACGTGAAGAGTCGACCAACCGCTTGGCGATACTCGTATCCCGAAATAATAGGTGTGCACTTGGACCCCATGGCCCTAGTGTTTCAACCCCAAACGGCTCAAATACATAATTACCAATTAAGTTGTTGTATTTGCGCCGTTTGAGGTTTTCAGCACCTGCAGCAGCCGCCCCAGCGCAGCCCACCGTGCTAGGAAGATGGGATGGTGCAAGGGTGTCGACGCAGGTTGCATCCCACACCAAAGACCTACCCAACTTACATGGCATTATGGTCATACCATCTGGTCTTCTGAGTCAACTAGGAAAAGAGCTAAAATTTTCCTGGTTAGCTTTTCAGTGCTGTGGACAGAAGACATGAACGCCGATAAGCTTACACTAGAAATTTTGCGGAATTGTACATATTAGTTTTTCTTATTTATAGTTTGGAATATAAGCGAAAATAAATATTTTACAGTCGCCAATTATATTCCAAGCTAAAAATCCAATCCGCCCTCATCGCTGGAATGCCCATATATTATCTTTACATTTCTACAACCCCCTGTTATCTCAAATAATGCTTTTAGTTCCTTCATGATACATATTCAAGAAACCTGAGATCATCGGAGAATTTGAGACATTTGAAGCCTGCTCATTCTACTTAGTTCTACGACAAATCATTCATGGTCGATGCTGTGCGATTGTGGAATGAGTTGCCGTTGTCAGTTAGATAAGCCTAGTCACTAGCTCTCTTTATAAACCTCGTTAAAAACCACTTTCTTGGCTTTTAATGCTTTACGGGATCTATCTAATTTCTTCCATTGATATTCAACCCTTTTTCAGTTTGCCCTTCTATGAAATTGTATAACATAAATTATTAGGTATATATGTTAGTATGTAAATTTATGTACCGTATTTTATGTAACTATATGTTTTTATATATTTTATTTTAGCAGTATACCGTAGACTACCTCCTGTTTATATTAAGTTCTTTCAGTCCATCCAAAGGTTGTCTGGTTAATATCGCTGTTAGCGATAAGACCGCTTTTGTACATTTAATTCTTATAAAAAAAAGTTAATTAAAAAAATCAAAAAACCCGACTGCATAAAAAGCAAACTAAAAAGACGTAAACAAGAAGAAAATCATGCTGTGCAGTCGGAGGATACATATTCGCGAGCTGGCGGACCAAAACCAGATGTATTCTCCGACTGCACAGCATGATTTTCCTCTTGTTTACGTCTTTTTAGTTTGCTTTTTATGCAGTCGGGTTTTTTGATTTTTTTAATTAACTTTTTTATTTACAACTTTTTAGTTATTTTTTTTAGAATTAGGTACATTTAAACATATAAGTGTTACATATTTTTGAAATCGCCTCTTAAAATCCTTTATTTTGATACCCCACACGATGGGTTTGGAAGAAAAAAATATTTTTTTCCTTCGCAATATGGCGCCCAAAATCCGCCATTTTTCTATTTTCCAATTTTAATGTAGCCAGTGACACTCGCGGGGTTAAGACGAATCGATTGACGTATGTATCATCAAAATCGGCCAACGCGTTTGGTCTCTAGAACGCCACATAGGAACAAACATACATACATACATACATACATACATACATACATACATACATACATACATACATACATACATACATACATACATACATACATACATACATACATACTTACATACATACATACATAGACTGATAAACACATTACCCTCCTTCGGCAGTCGGGTAAAAAATGTGTGTAATTTTATACCATACAATAACGTATATTCTATACTATTCAAGGTGCTTGCAAACAAGACCAATAACTTAACATAAACAAATAGTTTTGACAAAACAACAAACAGTTCTTTTACGCCTTGTGTGTCCCTACGGAGCAATAGCGAGCTTTTTGCCTACCTAACTGCCAAAGTTATAGCCCGTGTCAGCCCGTTCGTGTCGGGTCGTCAGCCTGATTACGACATACTCGTATCCAGGCACGTTAAGGTAGAGCTTATAAGGTGATTAATGAATCCGACCCGAATCCATCTCAGTCACTTTACAAAACCCCTTTTAAAATACGATTTTCTTTGTTCACAGCAATTCGTGTGGAGCGATTTCTCAGAGGAATACGTGCCAACAGACCGTAAACACACATTCTACCCTTCGGTGATCATCAACGAGCACCTTTATGAAGTTAAAATAACAGACGTACCAGTCATACCATACTTTCCAATAAACTCGTACTACGAGTGGGCTCACTACCGCTTCTACGGACTCAGAAGTGCCACAGCCTACATTCTCGTCTTCGATTTATCTAACGTTGAAACTTTCCAGTATATACGAACTTTGAGAGACCAAATGGTTGAAAGTCGTGACATGAGGAACGTTCCAGTGTTAGTTGTGGGCAATAAACAGGATCTACTTTGTAGTAACACTCCATCCGCGTCGAGCGGACTTCAGCAGCTTGCAATTGCTGAAAGCGCTTGCGGCGATTCAAGAGAGAAGAGAAGAAATATCGTGAACTTAGTTCGTAAGCACTGGAAGTGTGGGTACGTGGAGTGTTCAGCTAAGTATAATTGGAGGGTTATTGCTGTGTTCAAAGAGCTGATGGAGATGATAGACGCTCTTGAATGGAGTGGTGGTGGAAGAAGCTCGGAGCCTCCTCCAGACTCGTCAGCTGGTGGAAGCACACACGAGAGTCGGTGCGTGATTGCTTAGCACTATTAAATACATTGTCCTATTTCTCGATTATTTTAAAAGAACCAAAAAAAACTTTACAAGATTACTTTGCCCCATAAATAATATATGTGTTTATCTAATCCAATTTAACTAAGTAGCTGAGGCTGCAAGATCCCCGCGCGGTATTTATCAACTTAAAGGTTTTCTAATTGATCATTCACTGCTTGTGCTAGCTTTTTCTTTAGATTCATCAATTCAGAAACTTGCACAAGTGTAAAAGTTTGGCTGTCGAGCTTCATTTCTGCAAAATCCAATTTAAACCTCGTAAATTGGCCCATATTTCATACAACTTCGAATAAAATTTGAAAGCCGAGCTTCTCTGTTATATTTTTCATTTTTTATTTTTTATTCTTTGTTTTTTATAGACCGGATCAAATTGGACAAGTACTGTTCAGTTGTTGGAATGTTTATTTACAGGATTTACGTTGGTGAGATGTTCCATGGTAACTTTTGTTGATTTTATAAAAAGAGTCGAGTACTTACCTACATTTCAAGTCTAAACGCACAGAATTTAGGGGTTAATGAATGCTGTTTATATGCGAACGTTTAATGTTTCCAAGTGGTTGTAGTTAATAATATTCTGTATTCCGAATTCCGTGTTCACATTACAGAAATCCTTTCGTTTGTTTCGTATGTACGTAATAATAAGTTATTCCTGGTATTGTTGGACAATCCCTAAATAATTATCACAAAAACATAAATGATAAATAATAGCACATTCATACGCTCTCAAACCAATACAGATATAATTGAACCGTAATAAATTCTAAGTATAGAGATATAACCACTTCCACACACACAAAAAAAGTCAAATCATGGCAGTTATTATATCAGGGGAATAAAGTATAACTTTCTTGTGGAATAAAGCTTATGTGGAAATTGATAGCCATCATTACACCGCTATTAATATTGTTTTACTTCTGCGAAAGGGACTATGGCTTCAGAAAAACAGTAGAGGTCTTTTTTATCATCAGCAATTCACTCATAGCTAAGGGCTATAATTGTTTGATTACTAACCGCTTTTTAATGTCATGAATTTATTATCTTTGTGATTAAATTGTTATTGAATAAATACCAGAAAATTTCAGTTATTTTGCGCTTTCCAGTAAACAGTGTCATCGCTGTAATTGAAATGAAATTGATGTTGGTGAAACAGATCAAACAAATGTTTAATTATTTGCTCTTGCCTACGGCGTCGAGTGCACATTAAAATGTTAGTGTATTGCGAGAGCTATGTATTTTTTACTATCGTTTATAGCCATAACGTTTGCAAAAAATCACTCTAATAAAAGTATCTTTATATTTTTGGTAGACTTAGAAAAACACCTTGAAAAATTGCTCCAATTTCTTGTATAAAATTTTCTTTTGTCCCAATATTTTCTGCTGCACGATATTTTTGTAACAAAATTTCATCAACCCACATTTAGCTTTTCAAACAATATAAAAGATTTAAACTTATATTCGTGTATTAAATTTATTTCAGGGTACTTTTACACTTTTCTACTAACATTCTATGTCTACTTACAGATTAGAATCTCGACATATCTGTAAGTTGTGAATATTGACTTGACGTAACCGACTCATTGAGAAAAAAGAGAGATAATGTTATCATGTTTGTATTTAATATTGCTTGTTTGTATATCTGCGTTTCCATTATTATTGTCCAAATATTTATATTAATCATTTATTTTACATTCTTCTTTTCATATTTTTAACAGAATAGTAGTTTTAGTTATTTTTCTTCTTCTTCCTTGTTATTCATTCCATGGTTTTAAAATTTGTGTGTTTATACGAATTCAAACTCATGGAATTATAAATACAATAAATGTTATTCCGAAGTTTCCTAGATTTAGAAACTTACTATGTGTTGTGCTTTTTTACCTACGTGCTTCCACTGTCGTTGTTACTAGTCATTTCTTTATTAGTGTTAATACCTATCCAAAAGTTGTAAAAATTACTATTTACAATTCGTTGCATTTTATAGTTGTTAGACTATTTTGTACAATTTTATCAATTGTTCGAGTTTTTGTAAAAGTGGGAGCTATCTGAAAGTAACTTGTATTCTAAAATCTGTTCTGAGTTTTTATATAAATAATGTAGATTCCCAAAAAATAAACACACTGGAAAATATGTATTTTCTGTTAAATAAAAGAATCTGCTTTGAAATTCAAAAACTTGTTACTAACTCTTAACTAAACTGCTATGCTTACTAAATCGGAATTGTGATAATCGTAAAAATATTAAAGCTAGCTTATCTCATTTTTATACAAACTTTTTAACATAATTTTGAAAACCGAATACTGTATAAATTGCTGTGTGAGAATAGGTTAGATAGCAACTAGTTATGTATTGTTAACTATTGTATATTATTATAAAATTGAAGATTTAGGTTACACAATATTAAAATGTCTGAGTTATTTATATAGATGTTTTTTGTATAAAATAAAATTTGCAATATTGTTTTAAAAGATTAAAGGTATATTTAGATAGATGCAGCCGTATTCTTGTAAACTTTTTAATCATAATTATTGTTAATTTAAATACTGAATTACCAGATTCTAAATTCAAATTCACAACAGAAAATTTGATTTGAAAATACACTAATCAGTGCTTTAACTAATCATAATTATGGTTAAAAAGTTTTTATAAATAACTCAGAATATGTTTAGTCTGAAATGTCATAATTTTTGATATTATCTAAATATTTTTTCTAGTCACAATTTTATGTTAAGTGAGATTGTTTATATTAAGTTTTTTATAAAATAAATATTTATTTTTGAATGTTCATAGTGGCCAAATTGTAAATGATGGCAGAATGACTCGTAAGGAAAGTAACTCTAAGTATCGTTATACAAATGTTACACGGTGCAATAGAAACGTGAACGATTTTAATCTGTCTTATGATTTTACAAACTTTTATACCTCCCTTAAGGCAAGATATCATCAAGGAGTTGGTAAGTAAGAAGTCGGTCTGATGATGTTTTCAGAAATAATAAATGTTATAACGAAGTCAAAGAATTGTCTAAATCATTATATTAGAATCATCTTTATAGGATGGTTTCCCTATAACTACTTTTGTGTGGTTTTACTCGGTAATAGTCTGGCAAATACCTCCAACCGCCCCAGGGCAGAGGACATCCACACGCGAAAAACCTGTACGGATGAAAAAATATATTATATAAATATAATATTAAAAAAAAGATATTACTATTTCCATTCAAAGAGTTACAAAGTACAAAAACTGCCAGGCCAGTAAATGGCTGCAAAACAAGTACATAGTTAATATATTTTGCAACATCTAAATAACGCCTACGATAATCTTGCATTGAAATTCTTTTAGGTCCAATTTTTTTTTTTTAGTTGTCTTTTACTTCAAGCTCAACACACTAACATAAAAGAAATAATACTGTTTAATACAGGCCTTCGGATCACATCCAAGAGGCAAAACGCTGGGGCCCATAGCAACGCTGCTACTCTTGGATCCTACCAGGTCTATACCCATGAAACTGCGATACACAGCAGCGGTAAACTAGGGGTTTTTTCGTTGACATACAGATTCCTGTCAGACAGGTGGAAGGTGATACACGAATGGTATAACTTACACATAATACTCACGTTTGTGCCCGTGGTGGTCTCCTGATCAGTCCCGTGTGGTGGGGGTTACAGGGAGAAGATGTATATATAATAAGGAAATAAGGGACAACCGACGTGATCTGAGCCGGGGTTTTCGGCAGCCAACAGACACCTAGACACGTTTCCAACACAAAAATACTTCGCTGCGCGCGAAATATTTGCACAAACAAATGCACGGGTGACCCACAATACCACTCGCGAATAGCGACCGTAATTTAGAGTAACGATGGGTTGATTATCTAGCGATTACAAAATTCAAAGCAAGACCACACCGTATTAGGTCTAGCCATGTCACAATATTTTTTACCAGTAGCTTCAACTTCAACTCAATCAAAAACTGAAAAAACGATGACAGCGAGCTGACACAGTGTTGCAACAAAATAACAAAACAAAAAAGGGAACGGAACGGTTTGGTTCAGAACAAATACCTTTACAACAAACAATAAACACACACATACCCTTAACATTTTTACCAATTGTTTTACCCATATCACCTCTGACCAGGTCGTATAAATTAAGAGTAATAAAGGCGTTTCCACCGTTTTTTGTTACTCTAAATAAAAAGCCTGTGCTTCTAGCTTTTTGCCTCTACAATCATTAATTTAAGTAAGCCGTTTTTACATTTCTGCGCCCACCTTTTTGTGTTTTGTGTCTACCATTTTGTTTTTGTTTCATGTGAAAAATGGTTTCACTGGTTATACTTAATACTCGGAAGAGTCCATTTTCTAAATGGATAAATGGTGGCATTAATATAAACGGCCAGTACATCTCACACTTGAGATTTGCCGATGACATCGTCATAATGGCAGAGTCGATGCATGCAGCAGATGCTGGACGGTCTAGCTGGTTCTTCTGCACGCATCGTTCTCCGGATGAACTTGGATAAAACTCAGGTTATATTCAATTCACAATTAACTCCGAGATCGATTGTGGTCAATGGCGGTGCTCTCAAAGTTGCTCCAGTACCTTTACCTCGGACAAACTGCAGTTCGGCAAGAGCAACTTTGAGAAGGTGGCTAACAGAAGGATACAGCTGGGCATTTGGAAAACTTCGTAGTGTTTTCTTGTCACTTATTCCACAGAGCCTGAAGACCAAAGTCTTCAACCAGTGCGTCCGTTGGGATAGGCGTGTTCTAGAGTGGAAACCGCAAACTGGTAAACGTAAGGTAGGACTAGGTGGCTGGTAAAAGCTGGTGGCCCCTGAGACTAGGTGGAGTGACGATCTTCACAGGGTGGCTGGTAACAGCTGTATAAGAGTTACCGAATATCGAAGCTAATGACGTGCCATTGGAGAGGCCTATGTCCATCAGTGGATTGCTATGGGCTGATGAAGATGACGAAATAGTTGGTAGTAGTTTTTACCCGACTGCCGAAGGAGGGTAATGTGTTTATCAGTCTATGTATGTATGTATGTATGTAAGTATGTATGTATGTATGTATGTATGTTAGTTCCTATGTGGCGTTCCAGAGACCAAACGCGTTGGCCGATTTTTATGATTCTTACGTCAATCGATTCGTCTAAACCCTGCGAGTGTCACTGGCTATATTAAAATTGTAAGATAGAAAAACGGCGGCTTTTGGGCGCCATAATGTGGGGTCCCAAATTTTTATTTTCTTCCTATACCATCGTGTAGGGTATCAAAATAAAGGGTATTACGAACTAAAAAGTTATAAATAAAAAAAAAGTTAATTAAAAAAATCAAAAAACCCGACTGCTTAAGAAGCGAACTAAAAAGACGTAAACAAGAAGAAAATCATGCTGTGCAGTCGGAGGATACATCTGGTTTTGGTCAGCCAGCTCGCAAATATGTATCCTCCTAGACGAAAAGCTCACTTTTAATGAGCATACCGCGAACGTCTGCAAGAGGACAGCTAACATGTATAAGCGACTGTCCCGAGCCGCAAAGGTGAGCTGGGGATTAAACACGGAAGTCATACACACAATTTACACAGCAACGATTGAGCCCATAGTAACGTACGCAGCCGCAGCCTGGGCACCCGCTACAAAAAAGTTGGGTATACGGAAGAAGCTAGGCTCTGTTCAACGACGATTTGCTCAAAAGCTCTGCAAATCTTACCGTACTGTCTCTCTGAACTCGGCACTGGCGCTGTCTGGGATACTACATCTAGACCTGCGCATACAAGAGACAGCCACCCTGTATGAAATGAGGAGAGGGTCATCCCGGTTTGTGCCAAGAGACAGGGAGATCGAGAGTGCAGAAAGGTTTGCAGAAGCCCCTCGTCCAGCTACACAATTGCCCCTTGAGTTCATGTGCCTGGAATCAAGAGTTACTAGACAGTAAGTGCCTTTTCACACGCTCCGGTTGCCAGGTAGCCGCTACCGGGTACCCGGCGGCGAATGTATAGCCATGTACGCCGGTACGTGTGAAAGTTTTCATACAAGGCTAAACACTTCGCAGACGGTTATAAACGAATCATAAATAAATAATATTGTAATAAGCTCGAGGTGCATTGTCCTCAAAATATTGTGAAACATTTTTTTTTAAAGAGTAAGTTTGGAGTTTCTTGTCCGTTCTTCTCCGTAACAATCTACCTTTCCGAATGGACAGTAGAATCAATATCATTACTTTTAACTTTAAATCCGGAAAGACTCCTTGATCTACACACAAATTAAAAATTAAAGCTAAGTACGGCGCTATAGTCTGAATAATGGAGGTACAAACTTTGATGGACATTCCCCATAGATCTTCGGTCAATTTGATCTTGATTTGCTTAAAAGCTTTTATTACTATTATTGGGTTTACATGTGAAAAGTTAAATTCTGTCGGGCAGGCTGAAACGTTTGCGTTTAATAAACCAGAAGCAAGTGAGGGCGAAGAATTTAGGGTTTCAGTAGTTTTAATTGGGATGCTGGTAAAGAAATCCACAAATTCTTGAGCAACTTTTTTGTTATCTCTAATAAGTCCATTTGTAGTTTCAAGCGTGTAATCAGTATTATTTCTTTTGTTCCTGTTCGTTTCATTGTTTATAATTTTCCAAACTGTCTTGACTTTATTTTCTGCGGTTTTAACTTTATTCCCAATGTATAAAGCCTTAGCTACTTTACGTTTACGTATTTCTAAAAATTTTTGAATAAGTAGCAACATACTTGTTAAAAGTTTCAGTGTTAATATAAGGCTTAAGGCCATAGAGCTCGTAAAGTCTTTCCCTACTTTTCCTGAGTCCTTCAGTCGCCCAGTCACTGAATAAAAACTTAGGGCATACAGTTTTAGTTTTCTTCCTAAAAGTATTATTGAACTCCTTTTGGATTACTGAGAAAACTTTTTTATATAGAATATTACCATCATTCACTGTAAGGTCTTGATCACTTAGCTTACTAATTAAACTGCTGTTAAACTGATTTAATTTACCGGATGTTATTGGTCTGGATTGAATCTGCACTTGTTGAATTGGTATGTTGGACTCAAAGGTTACCAATAGCCCACTATGATCCGAAGGCAGACAATTTATAATGGCTTTGTCTAAGTAGTCGCAACAACAAAATACATTATCAATACATGTAGCAGAAGTCACAGTTGTTCGTGTTGGTTCCATAAACACATGTGACAAATTAAATGATTTGAAGAGATTTAATAATCTACTGCTATCTGTATTACTCTCTAAAATATTTATATTAAAATCACCACAGATTATGATTAGTTTATTTTCAGTTGCAAGTTTTGCCAAAACATCTTCCATCACTGACTCAAATATAGAGTAGTTACCATAATTGGGGGGTCTGTAAACGCACACAATAACATGCTTATCCAGCTCAACGCATGACAGTTCAACACTATGTTGTCTCGCTCTTGTGCGTATAAGTTATAGCTCCTGTATATTTGTCACTTTAAAATTATAAATGGCTGATAAAAGTGCCGAAATAACCATTCACGAGTTGGCGAAAACTGTGCTTTGCTTGCAAAGTAAAGTGGTTTCCATGGAAAAGCTTCTGATTGAGCAAAATCAGCTAATAAAAAAACTTGTGAACCACTCAGTGCAAACAAAACAAAATTACACCGAGGGTACTTCGGTACTGGAGACGGCAACGCGACCAATACGCGAAGCCCACATTCGGGCCGCTTCGGCCATCACAGCGAACACTGCAAACGCTCGGAAACGGACTGTCAAGCCCGCTCCCACTATCACTGGTCGCGAGGCGACGTCATCAGCGGTGACCCCTACTCCGAGTGCGCCGTCGACGCCGCAACACGCTGGTATCGAGAGCGCTTCTACCAAGACGCCGCCGGCGCCGGAAAGAGATAGCGTCACTGCGGAACAAGGTGTGAACGAGTGGATCGAGGTGAATCACCGGCGTAGTCGACGTTCGCTCGAGAATGTAATCCGAGGTACGGCTGTCGCTGAGTCATCGATGTTGGTAGCCGCCGAGCGTAAGTCGTACCTGCATTTATATTATGTTAAGGTTGGAACTACTGTTGAACAAGTGACCGCTCATTTGAAAACTATATGCAACGAAGATTTATGTTCGGCAGAGGCGTTGAAGCCGCGCGGTGACTATGCTTCGTTTAAATTAACCGTGCCTACCAAGCATGTTAATATGTATATGTCCCCGGAAAAATGGGTGGCAGATGTCCATATAAAGCCATGGGTGAACTAAAAAAATCACCCGGCTTAAATAAGCAGAATGGAAACCAAACTCAGGTCCTAAGTAACCAGCCCTTTCGTACCGCATAAGGTTTCCAACTTACATTGCTTTTACCAGAACGTGAGGGGTTTAAAAACCAAACTTTGTACTTGGCGAAACAATTTACTGTTATTTGAGCAAAATCTCGTTGCTATAACGGAGACGTTTCTTGACGAGTCGGTTGAAGACGCGGAACTGACACCAGGAGACTGGAGTATTCTTCGGCGTGACAGAGGCACGCCGTGTGGGGGTGTTCTACTCGCCGCGAGGTCGCCTATTGTGTTGCGACGGCGCCGTGAATTTGAAACCGACTGTGGTGAAGACTTGTGGGCAAGTTTTACGTGGTGTGGTCGAACTATTTACGTGTGTGTATTTTATATTAAACCAAGTGCTACAGATACGGCCTATATGCGTTGGTTTTGTAAAGTTGAAAGTTTTGTAAATAATTTAAATGGAACAATTTTAATTTTAGGAGATTTAAATTTGAACAGTGCTTCTTTATCTATTGTTAACTACTATTCTTATTTTTTGTCTTTTTGCTGCTTGAATGAGAAGAATGTGGTGAATAATTTGAATGGAGGTATGTTAGATGTGGTGTTGATCCAAGAGAGTGTTGACACGGTTCATACTTCTGTCGTGGCCACAGATGGTATTGTTAAACCTGACAACTATCATCCACCTTTGGATGTTGATATTAAAATTAAATCTACACATATTTCTGATATCATTGAACCAAGTAACATTGATAATAGCAAAGACTGGAATTTCAAAAAATGTAACCGTGATAAACTTTCTGACCTACTTTCAAGCAATTCATGGGAGAAGGTTCTACAGACAGACGATGTTTGTTTGGCTACCAAGTATTTTTATGAGACGATTTATACCATCTTCGATGCTTGTATACCTAAAAAACTTCGGTGCAGAACTTCAAGTAGGCGCTATCCAGTGTGGTTTACTAAAGATATTATTAAGGACACCAGACTTAAACTTAAGTGTCATACTGCTTGGAAGCGCACAAAATGCCGTGTAAAATATAAAAACTTTTCAGATTTGAGAGCTAGCCTTAGAACAAGGGTGGCATTGGCTTATGCATCATATACAAAAATGATTGAAAATAATTTAAGAACCAATCCACGTAATTTCTGGCAACATGTTTCTAGTTTGCGGTCAAAGGGTGGTTTTGAACCGAACGTTACCTACAAGGGAGATAAATTTTCAGGCGTTCACGCAGCTGGAGCTTTTGCTCATTTCTTTGCTAGCGTTTATCTGCCCGATGTTCCACAGCTTGATGCAGAAAGGGTTTTGCTTTGTGATAGTGATGCCAACAGTAATTATGTAAATATACTTAAATTTACTCATCAAGATGTCCTATCAGGAATCAACAGGCTGAAACTTAATAGTTCTGTAGGACCCGACTGCATTCCGTCTGATATATTGAAAAGTTTCAAAACACACTTTTGCTTGCCATTACATCATCTTTTTAATTTATGTTTAAAATTCGGCGTCTATCCACCACAGTGGAAGATTTCAAGGGTTACTCCAATTCCCAAGAGTCAGAATAAAACATTGGTAGAAGAATTCCGTCCCATTGCCATTTTGTCATCACCAGCAAAAGTGTTTGAGAATGTATTACATAATTACATTTATTCGCAAGTCGAGAAGTATTTGTGCGATGAGCAACATGGTTTCAGAGCGAAAAGATCTGTAAATACTAACCTTCTTACCCTAGTGGACTATATTTCTAAACGTTTAGACCATGGAGGCCAAGTTGATGTCTTGTATTTTGACTTTCGGAAGGCGTTTGATAGGGTCAATAATGATATTCTGCTTGCGAAGCTATGTGCCATCGGTTTTCCGCCTGGTCTCCTGAGGCTCCTCGCTGACTACCTCCGTGATCGTCAGCAGTTTGTCAGACTGGGCCATTATGAATCCCAGCTCTATCATACGCGTTCTGGGGTGAGTCAGGGTTCAATATTGGGGCCACTGTTGTTCCTAATAATGGTTAACGACCTTCCATCAGTCATCCATCACGCTAAGAGTCTACTGTATGCGGATGATTTGAAACTTTTTTCTGAAATCAAGTCCGAAGCTGATTGTCTTGCGCTGCAGTGTGACTTAAACGCGATATTAGAATGGAGTGTTAGGAACAAAATGGAATTTAACTCTGCCAAATGTTTCGTCATGAGTTTTACTCGCGCACGAAACCCAATCAATTTTGCGTACAAAATGAATCACAGCACCATTACCAGGACAAGTGGAATGAAGGATCTGGGTGTCACTTTTGACATGAGATTAACGTTCCACGATCACATGGTATTGGTGGCAAAAGATTCATTTAGGCGGTTAGGTTTCATTCTACGAAATGCAAAGGATTTCAAGAACATCAGTGCAATCAAATCGATTTTTAATGTACTAGTACGCAGTAAGCTGGAGTCTAGTGCATGTGTCTGGAACCCTCATGAAAAGAAATACACACTGCTTTTGGAAAAGGTTCAGAAAGCTTTTCTGAGGTATCTGTACAAGCGTCTATATGGATATTATCCACTCTTATACCCTTCTAACTTCCTCTTAGGCTGTTTAGGCTACAATTCTCTCGAGGTTAGAAGGAATAATGACCAAATCATAAATATGTGTAAAATCATTCACGGGAAAACTGATGCTCCTGAGCTACACGACGAACTATTCCATCTTTTTGCCCCGGTCAACTATAGTCGTAGTAGGAGGCACAGATTGTTCGCCGTACCGGGGAGTCGAACCGTCGCTCGAGCCCAGTCTCCCATCCCTCGTACTCTCTCCGCGCTCAACGCTCTCTTGGATGCTAAGCCCGATTGTGATGTGTTCGCGGATGAATGGAAGAAGATTTTGTCTGTATGTCTGGAGTATTGTGAGATGAGCGTATGACTGCCGTGTAATTATAGATATTATCATTGTTCTTTATTTTTGTTTTTATTATTTTTATTTCATGCTTATTTCTTTTTTTTGTAAACATGTCTTTAACTAATGTAATTGGCCTTTGGCCGTGTTATGTTAAAGTAAATAAATAAATAAATAAAATAAAAATAAAAATCATGTTCAACTGATAGATCTACAATATCTTTACGAGGTTTTGATTTAATACCATTTTTAATTAATATAAGTGAACCTCCACGCAACATAATATTTCTATTAAAACAACTACCCACGGTATAATTTTCATAATTAATTAGCATTGTATGATCTTTCAGCCAATGCTCAGTAAAACAAACAATTTCAAACATTGTTTTTTCCAAAAACACACTTTTTTTAAATTAACTAAGTGAGAGCAAGAAGGTACCTTCTTGATGGTGGATGTACTAGTAACTATTTCGTTGTTGGTACCCTCCCTTGTCCTACAAACTAGTTTAAACTATAAATATTAATAGCAGAAGTGCTAACGTTATTAAACTTATTGACTACCTGTATACCTGTATATTAGTGAATCCTCTAATCTGCGGTATTCACTATATCATTCTGGAAAGTTTCACGCTAATCAATTAGTGATGAAGCCGGGTCGAATATTGACTTTATAGTAGGATATCGACAAAAGAAAATAAGTAATTTGCTTGGAAATCGAATCTAATTTGACTTTACTTTTAAGTTTTAATTACAAAACGTCGAAAATACTTCTGCACTAACACAAAATAGACTCCACCGCGCGCATGCGCCGTATGGACTACGGACTGGTACTGCCAACGACTCCGGCTACTCCAATGCGTTATTTGAGCTTAAACATTATTCATTTAGAAATCATTATTAATAAGGATGTTATGATTTTATTTTTGTATATTTTTACATGGTTCATACACAGCTAACAACTTCATTTAAATAATTTTTCAATGGCATTTGTACAAAAATTTTACTGTGCCAAGTACATTTTATAAGTTGGTCGCCTATTACTCGTAAACTTGTAAAGCCTGTTATGATTTTATTTTTGTATATTTTTACATGCTTCATAAGCATATATTTACTATCTGTTTTACACAGCTAACAACTTCATTTAAGTAATTTTTCAATTATATTTAAAAAAAAAAATTACTGTTCCAACTACATTTTATAAGTTGGTCGACTATTACTCGTAAACTTGTAAAGCCTTGTTATCCGTGATAATTTTCCTTTTAATTTCGTTAAATTTACTACTGCCGTGAATTTTTTCACATAGCCAAGAGCAACCATTTCGCTGGCAGGGGGGGGGGGACACTTGACTCTAACATAAATTTGCAACTTAAAACTTAATTTTACGCAAACGAATCTCTGAATCGAAAACTAGTTGTAACAAACAAACCCATAATATTTTTGAATGGCCTATCCAACGATACCCCACACCATGGGATACATGAGAAAAAAAAATACATCCCCACTTTACGTCTATGGGAGGTACCCGAAAAAAATATATTTTTCATGATTTTATGTTACCACTTTGTCGGAATTATTAATATGTATAAACATGCCAAATTATAGCTTTCTAGTACTTAGATTCTCTGAGCTAAGCTGCGGACGGACAGACGGCCAGAGCGAAACTATAAGGGTTCCTTGTTGACTTCGGAACCCTAAAAAGTATATCAAATAAAATTAGATCATATGATCATTGGAACTTTAATTATTATTTCAAACGTACACACCCCACCAACAATAAGTTTTGAAATACTAACAGAGACTGATCAAAATTTCCAATAAGTTACGTAAAATATTACAATAACAAAAACGTAACGGATATTTACCATTCACCTCAGTTTTTTTCATTCCCTGTTTGAAGATCAACATTATCAGTTACCCCATTGTTTACCCTTACCCCCTTATCCTTAGGGGGTAAACTTTCGTTGTATCGATGCTTCCGGGAACCTGCCAGGTTTGTTTGTAAAAATATTGTGTGTACTTACAAAATAAGTATCTTTAAACTTTTGTTGGCAAGAGCGGAAGTCTTCGGCGTTGATGGATTCTGTTTGAAAGACGAAATCGATCAGTCGCTTCGAAGTTTTGAAAAATATTGTTGTTAGGTATAAAATATTGGTACTTTAAGCTAGGTAACCTAGACAATATATAAAGATCCAAGGTGCAGAGTGATTTTCATTTATACGTTGCGAGAATATTGATATCTAAACTAATCTGATAAAGAAGTAAAATTAACCGCTGAGTGTCATATACGTTTATCCCAATAATGCTCGTATTTCTATGGGTTAGGCAAGAAGAGCAAAGCTCCAAAAATAGCTAGATAATAATATTGTAACCATTTACAAAAAATAGTATTCTGTGTTTTTTTTAATACGGTAAAATGCAGGAGCAAGGGTCTTTTGGGAATAAAAGGAAACTAAATACTCGTCTGCGAGCAAAAAGAATACAGTAATTAATTTCTTGATTATTTTTCTACACACATATTTACACAGCTTCTATATCCAAGTCTACGTAACAAAACGAAATAAAGGCAGAAAAGAGGCCCATTTCCGGCACTGAACAACGCAATATCCGGCGCTCGCTCCAACACTTTCCATACGCGAGCACAATAGAACTCTTTGTTTACACGACTTGTTCAATCGATACCTCCTGTAGTTTCTGCGCTCCTGGTATCCGGGAAATTAAAAATGGTTTGTGATTGTGCTTTTTCTAGGTATTTGTGCAGTATATATGTTTTTCTCAAACATGCTTGGAAATGTGATCATTATTTTGACAATCTTCTTCGAGATAAATCGAAATTGCTGTACTCGTCAAATACATGCGCGCAGCGGCCGGCAAAAGTTGTATGAAAATCCATATCTGTCGTGTTTAGTGGCCAAATAAATTCCATAGTAAATTCATATCTGTCGTGTAGTTTAAAAATGGAACGATGTTTTACTCCGAAACATGGCAACCAAGGAGGTAACTTATCAAAGGTTTTATTTAAATTTCGAACTGGCTTGCAAATAGAACGCTGTTTAATGAAAAAAAAACAAAGGAACACTTTAACGCGGGAACAATTATTGTTGTTCGTCATTGATTTTGACAAAATGAGTTCTAGGTACTACTTAATTTTAATTTCCGCGCATTATTTGAGAAAAGTACTATACAAGCCTTGGCCACAACTAGGCATTGATGAACTTACGTATGTGTGCCTCGGCTTCGCCTCGGCCCACATTTGCACGTTCATCCATCAATGCCTCTTTTGCTGGCCGCTGCAGTAATGTACTAATATGTAATTTATCTTCTTTGACGTTAAATTTATCGTGCTTTGTGGTTATTTATTTACTGCCAAGTATAGAAAGACATGTGCTGTATTTAAAAATAATATATAACAGTTACCTGACCTTCACTGACTTCTTCAAAATGCTGTATTAATTAACAATTGCTAAGAAGAAGCTAGCTTTGTTCTTGTAAATGTTATTACAATTTCGCCTTAAAAACGCTCTCCTGAAATCTTGTGATTTTGTAGAGAGCCGTTTGTTCTTTGCTATCGTCGAATTATATTGGCCGCAGACAGTTGCTACGTGACAACGATGAGATAATTCGGTAACGATGTAAAAATTTTGCACCGATGCGATAAAGCTTGTCACAGATATTTGAAATTTCTGATAAAAACGTGTAGGCACATCGTCGAATCGCACCTGTTTTCGGGAGCTTCAATTATAGATTTCAAGTGTAGCAAAATTCTACAGTAGATATCAACTTATCTACCAACATATTGAAATGAAAATAAACCCACAACACACAAATACATGCAGCGATAATATCGTTAAAGCCATACCGAGGAAGTAAGAAGGTCCTTACACATTGAGCTGTACGGACCTTCTTACTTCCTCGGTTGGGGTTGGGCTGCAAAGGTCGGTATTTTTGTATTTGGGCCCTCATATTCGTAAAGGAAGACCCTTTGCGTGTTCCCTATGTTCTCATTTATATGATAGGAGGATACGACATGTAATTTACACTGCAAATGGTGTGTTTATTAATATCTTTGTTTTTGTGGATAAAAAGGATTTAATAAAATTATTGCAATAAAGAGGGCTTCTAAAGTTTTGCATTTATTCATGCACGGAGCCCGTAACGCTCCGTGCATTCATGCTAGTATGATGAATGAATGCAGCCTATTTATGAAAGAGGTATTTCATTCTTACTTTTCTTAGAAATTATTAGATGAATAATTTTTTTTGATCGTAATTGCTGGTTGAACTTTACAAACCTTGACGGAACAACAACAGGGTGCGTTTGTACAGCGGAGTCGCAAACTAGGCACCACCTCTTACATTCTGTCACCCAAAACATGCAGCCAAAGCGATCTCTACGCTGATACCGATGATACCGTGGAAGTGGCAATGTTTGGGGCTAAAAAATCTGAATTACGGTCGTACCAGGGACAAGAAAAATAAAAATAGAGTTAGGCGGGTATTGCAGGTGCTCATTCTCATACTCATGCTCAACTCAACTCAAACAGAAAATGAACAGTTGTGATTGCATGCCTTGTTTTTTTTACATTAACGTGCTCAAGTTCAAGATGCTAGACGTCCCAAAACGTAACCGAACTCTTTTAACACAATATTAATGCAATTGATTAGTGTTAGTGTTGACGATGCTACGTCGATTGCTCAGTTACAGGAGCGAATAAATAAAAAGCGTGAACTATAATAACCTGGTGTAATTACAAAAATACAATATCCGAATTAAAATGTAGTGTCTTCGTCGTGGTAAGAATTTGAGTGCGCGATGCTCGGAGCGGGAGACGTGCCAGCGCCGCCCGCGCCTCCCGCGCGCCCTCTCATACCCCGCGCGCCTCCAACCAATCGCAGGCAGGCCATGCATAGACATGCTCCCCGGGTTGAAGTGGACTTCAAAGAGGAAGTGGACAGATGTTGTTGAAGCCGCGCCGAATCGTCCCTCTCTTCGTCTTCAGATCCGCGACCCTCGTGACGCCATCGCTGCCGGGGTACACCTGCACGACGCGTCCCAGCAACCAGCAGAGTGGCGGAAGCGCCTTGTCCTTCACAAGAACAAGCGATCCCAACGCTATGTCACCGTTGGTAGAAGCAGGCCATCTCGTTTTCTGCTGTAGATTTGAAATGTATTCGAGATTAAACCTTTTCCAAAAGTGTTGCTTGATGCATTCCACACGCTGGTAGCGCTCCAAACGATTGATGTTGGCGTCGGTGATCTGTGGATTTGGAACCGACATTAGTGAGCGTCCAATAAGGAAATGAGAAGGAGTAAGGGCAGAGAAGTCGAGAGGATTAGTGGAAAGAGGAGTAAGGGGCCTTGAATTTAGAATTGCCTCTATTTGAGTTAGGCACGTTGCCATTTCCTCGTAAGTAAAATGAGTAAGCTGCAAGATTCTTTTTAAATGATGTTTCGTTGAACGAACCGCAGCCTCAGCGAGGCCGTTAAAGTGTGGAGAATAAGCCGGTGCAAACCTGAATTCTATGCTTTCCTGAGCCATTTCATGTGCAACATCAGAACCCTGCAAAAATTTATATAGTTCATTACTTGCTCCGACAAAATTTGTACCATTATCGGACAAGATAGTACGTGGCCTGCCGCGACGTGCGACAAAACGATTTAAAGCAGCTCTGTAAGCTTCTTTAGATAGGTCCGTGACAAGCTCGAGATGCACAGCTTTGGTAGCCATGCATATAAAAATGCACAGGTAGGACTTTATTAATCTAGATCCCCGACCTTTCCGGTCAGATATCAGTATGGGCCCAGCATAGTCGACGCTACTATTAAGAAAAGGAAACTCCAAGGTGCTTCTAGTGTTAGGTAACTGTCCCATGATTGGCTGCACATTTTGAGCTTTAAATCTAAAGCATTTTAAGCATTTGTTCACAGTTACCTTAGCAAGATTTCTGCCCCCCAGAGGCCAATAAGTTTGGCGAATAGTCGACAAAAGCAATTGTGGACCTGCATGTAGTAGTTTTTGATGTTGCATTTGAAATAATAATCTCGTTAAATGATGCTTACTACAGAGTAAAATTGGATGTTTTACGTCGTATTCATACGGGGAGTTATCTAGTCTGCCCCCTACACGAATAATATTGTCACAGTCTAAAAAGGGAGTCAAAGAAGTTAACCTGTTTTTAAGTGACAATGGCTTCCCGGATTTGAGGACAGCGTACTCATTTGGGAACATTTCAGATTGAGCTACACGTAACATAAGAAACAAGGCCTTTCTAAGTTCATCAGCAGAAAGGGAACCTATTATTTTAGAATTATTATTTTGTAAGTTGTAAATAAATCTTAGAATGTAAGCTACGACGCGTTGTAAATCATTGAAGTTAGAATGTTTGTGAGTTAACTGTTGTATGATTGAACTACAAGTTAGATTCGAACTAGTATTACTACTATTATGACTATCTACTAAGTTACAAATTACTTCTGGTAGATCTTGTTTCACGTATTTATTTGGCTGTTGTGGCCAAGCATTTTCATTATTCAATAAAAACCGAGGGCCTGACCACCAAAGTGCAGAATCGCTGATGAGATCAGCCTTCAGCCCACGAGAGACAAGATCCGCCGGATTGTCCTTAGACGGCACGTATCTCCACTTAGTACCCGAGCTACTTTCTTGTATCTCGTTGACACGATTTCTAACGAAAGGCTTTAGCTGCTGGGCAGGTGTAGACAACCATCCCAGCACTATTGTGGAATCACACCAATAGTGAAATCGGTGGATATGTAACGTGAGAGAATCTCTTACTTTTGTGCACAACCTGGAACCCAACAGAGCCCCACACAGTTCTAACCGTGGAGTAGTCGTAGGCCTGATTGGTGCCACACGGCTTTTGGAAGTTAACAGGTGAACAGTGACTGCACCTGAACTGGTTACAGAACGAATGTATAGACATGCGCCATAAGCCCTTTCTGATGCGTCTGTGAATACGTGAATTTCATGGGTTATGGAATTATTACATGAAATCCATCGCGGAATTTTGATGTAGTTTAAACAAGGCAAGGTACTCGCAAATACTAGCCATGAATCTGCAACCTCCTGCGACACTTCGTCATCCCACTCACATTTGTGCGTCCAGAGTTTCTGCATTAATATTTTTGCTTCGACAATGCAGGGACTCACTAGTCCTAGTGGGTCGAATATCTGACTAATTACTGATAAAATGTATCGTTTGGTTATTTTGCTATTGGATTCGATATGAATTGAGAACCCTAATTTATCAGAATCGCATAACCAATGTACACCTAACGTTTTAGAAGGAGTATTGTTGTCTGAAAGATCTAATATCAAACTACTCGAGTTATATGAACTATCTAATTCTTTTAAAATTTCTGGGCTATTTGACTGCCACTTTCTTAAATTAAATTTAGCGGACGCCAGAATAGCCCGCGTGTTCTTACACAAATCTAGTGCACCTGAAATTGTGTCTGAACCGCTAAGATAATCGTCTACATAAAAATCATGCTGAATAGAACGCTTGACTAAAAGATCCGATGCTTTATCAGCTAAGCTCACTAAACACTTAGTGGCCAAATATGGAGCCGACGCTGTACCGTACGTCACCGTGTTTAATGTATAAGTTTTTAGCGGTTCCGTAGGATTTTTACGAAAAACTATCTGTTGTAGTGACCTTTGGATAGGATTCACTTCAATAGCCCGATACATTTTTTCGATATCTGCCGAGATCACAAATTTATGCTGTCGAAACCGCAATAAAATAGCAAGTAAATCATCCTGAACGGTTGGACCTACAAACTGCAAGTCATTTAGTGATATACCTGTAGTTGTTTTTGCAGATGCATCAAACACGGTGCGTAACTTAGTAGTAGTACTAGACTCCCGCATGACCCCATGGTGAGGCAAAAAATATTTGACCTCACCTTGTAGCGTTACGTATAGCTCAGTTGAACTATACGTAAGCCACGTTAATAAAATTAAAGGTAACTATAAATTAAAACTAAGAAAAGGATATAAATAACAAATTAAGGTCCGGCTTGACACGACGTGGGCAGCTAGGAAGATCCGGACTTCACACGACGTGGGCAGCTACGAAGATCCGGCTTCGCACGACGTGGGCAGGTATTTCTTAGCAGACAGTCAGGTTAAGCAGCTGGACGGACACGAAGGCGTGGAATGCCCGAGGTAGGCAGATGAGCTCGCAGATGAATCGCTTACTCGTGGATAAGCAGTAGGGTAGCCAGCAGGACGAATGGGCTGGCACACAGTTAGATGGTCAAGGCTTCAACCAATTGTCAGGCTAACAGACAGTAGCACAGGTGCAAGAACAGGCAGATGTGGAGTGTGGAGGTCGGGCTGTGGCTTACTATGCCGATCAAAAGAGCCCTTTAAACATGAAGTGGTGTCTGACAAGGTCAATGAAATTAAGGTTCCACACACTATATATTTATATTTATTGCACTTCTAAGATTTTAATACAATCACATGCCGTATTAATTATAGTTTTTAAGAGTTTTAGATTCAATCGTATACTTCATAGTATTCAGAAAAACGGACTCTAGCGTTCAGAGCAGATTCAAGACTAAAAAAAGTGACACCCGTTTTTCTTCGTTCCGATATGTCTTCTCAATTTTAAATTCAAATATGAATTAAGAAATCATGAACGAATAAAAACGGTTTACAGAGGCGCAGTCTGCCGCTGCCCTTATAATGAAAATATAATGTACAACGAGCTTAATAAGCTATAGAGAATGGTATCTTATGTCTATGGTTTAAGAAAATAAAATAATGACAATGTCATGTCAGGTAAAAATGTCAAGAGTTAAAAATAATATAATAGTTTTGGATGAATCAACAAATCTTATGATTTTCAGGTTTATACCAATGTAAAGCATACGTAAAAAAATGGAAAACGTGAGATGATACAATTTCAAAAGTAACGGTGATGAAATTTGTAAAATATATTATAAAACGTAAGTAAACTAAAACATGTGGAATGAACACCACATTTCCCCGAAACCCCAGAAAAATTTTCAAACTTAAGGAAAATTTTGAAGGTTGAAATATTAACCTTGTACTTTCACACAACATCTTTCATGCTTTCGTCAAACACTCTCATTCAATCACACATAGGGGATATGGTTCACATTCAATGACGCATACTCCACAAGGAAATATTTAATTAGATAACGAAGGCTTATTTATTTTTTATAGGTGTCGTTACCCGCACCTGTTTGAAAACCCGAAGAAAAGAAAATTAAAATATTTAAGAGAGCCCACGCATTTGGCTTATTTTTAAAGAGTTACGGGACCGCTCTTTGCACATAAGGCTTTCGGAGTTGTGCACACCGCTCTAAGAGAACTCCTCATCCTTATTAAGATAAGTGATGTCAAGGAAATTAAGGAGTTTAAGAAATTAAGAAGTTTAAGAATAAATACAATTGATGTGTTAGTAATAAAATAATAAAATCTAGGAGGGCTTTTAAGTCTAGGAGGGGGAGGAGGGGGAGGGAACTCAAGTTAAAGAGGGACTCAAGTCTAGGAGGGGAGGAGGGGGAGGGAACTCAAGTTAAAGAGGGACTCAAGTCTAGGAGGGGGAGGAGGGGGAGGGAACTCAAGTCAAAAGGGACTCAAGTCTAGGAGGGAGAGGAGGGGGAGGGAACTCAAGTCAAAGAGGGACTCGAACTTGGAGGGGGAGGAGGGGAAGGAGGGGGAGGGAACTCAAGTCAAAAAGGACTCAAACTTGGAGGGGGAGGAGGGGGAGGGACATATTTACAAGAGGGAAAAAAATATATATTTATAAGGCATTAGGGGCTTATTTAAAGAGTTGCCAACCGCTCTAAAAAAGGAAATAAAATAAAAAGAGGGGAATAAAGAAAATTGCCTAATAGGTTTGGTATACAAGTGAAGATATAAAAAAAAAAATTGGTGCTAGCAAAAGAAATGAAGAATGAGGTGATTGATGGCCTGAAATAGATACCAAAAGTTAGTTAACGTACTTGTGTAAGTATTGTTTTTGAATTTTGAGAAAATCGAGCCCACGTTAAAAAAAAGTGTAGTAAAAATAAAGGTAGATTGTGGGTGATGGGGTGAGTTCTAGAAAAGTTGGGCGCCAAACTGTAGCGTTACGTATAGCTCAGTTGAACTATACGTAAGCCACGTTAATAAAATTAAAGGTAACTATAAATTAAAACTAAGAAAAGGATATAAATAACAAATTAAGGTCCGGCTTGACACGACGTGGGCAGCTAGGAAGATCCGGACTTCACACGACGTGGGCAGCTACGAAGATCCGGCTTCGCACGACGTGGGCAGGTATTTCTTAGCAGACAGTCAGGTTAAGCAGCTGGACGGACACGAAGGCGTGGAATGCCCGAGGTAGGCAGATGAGCTCGCAGATGAATCGCTTACTCGTGGATAAGCAGTAGGGTAGCCAGCAGGACGAATGGGCTGGCACACAGTTAGATGGTCAAGGCTTCAACCAATTGTCAGGCTAACAGACAGTAGCACAGGTGCAAGAACAGGCAGATGTGGAGTGTGGAGGTCGGGCTGTGGCTTACTATGCCGATCAAAAGAGCCCTTTAAACATGAAGTGGTGTCTGACAAGGTCAATGAAATTAAGGTTCCACACACTATATATTTATATTTATTGCACTTCTAAGATTTTAATACAATCACATGCCGTATTAATTATAGTTTTTAAGAGTTTTAGATTCAATCGTATACTTCATAGTATTCAGAAAAACGGACTCTAGCGTTCAGAGCAGATTCAAGACTAAAAAAAGTGACACCCGTTTTTCTTCGTTCCGATATGTCTTCTCAATTTTAAATTCAAATATGAATTAAGAAATCATGAACGAATAAAAACGGTTTACAGAGGCGCAGTCTGCCGCTGCCCTTATAATGAAAATATAATGTACAACGAGCTTAATAAGCTATAGAGAATGGTATCTTATGTCTATGGTTTAAGAAAATAAAATAATGACAATGTCATGTCAGGTAAAAATGTCAAGAGTTAAAAATAATATAATAGTTTTGGATGAATCAACAAATCTTATGATTTTCAGGTTTATACCAATGTAAAGCATACGTAAAAAAATGGAAAACGTGAGATGATACAATTTCAAAAGTAACGGTGATGAAATTTGTAAAATATATTATAAAACGTAAGTAAACTAAAACATGTGGAATGAACACCACAACCTGCTAGCTTCAAACTAGAATCATTTTCTGTCATATGACCTAAACTTTCGTACTCTGACATGAAGTCTAAGTACATTGACTTGAACTTAGGCTCACGTTCAAATCGTTTCTCTAACGACAAAAAACGTCGTTTTGCGATACCGTATGAATCGCCTAATGCAGAAGGATCAGACTTAAAGGGTATTGTGACCACAAAACGACCGTCGGCCTTATGTTTTGTATTTTTATAAAAACTATCTTCGCAAACCCTTTCTTCCAAAGAGAGGGAGTGCTTTTCAGATACTGTGTCTAGTTCCCAGAATTTTGATAAATCTGTACTGGGCTTAGTTTTAGCTAGATTACAGAAATGTGAATGGGACGTACGTGAGTGACAGCTTACTGAGCCTGAAACTAACCATCCCAGTTTACTCTCACATAACCTTGGTTGGTTCTTGCCTAGCTTTATGTGGTTGGCTGATATAATGCTCCAAAAAACATCTACACCGACCAATATATCTATAGCTGATGGTGTATTAAATGTCGGATCCGCCAGCTGTAGACCCACCGGTATGGTTATCCGCTTTAAACTAATTGGAGTTGACGGCAAAAGGTGTGTGATTTTTGGTAAAATTAGACAGTCAATGTTAATCGAATAGTCACCGCAATTAGACTCAATTGTTAGACTGCAAGATTGTGCACTAGTACTAGTTTGGTTGCCAATACCTGTTATCGTGGAGCACGTGCCGTTTCGGGACAAACGCAGCTTATCACATAAGTTCTCGGTAATAAAATTGGCTGTACTACCGCAATCCAGTAGGATTCTTGCGTCGCTCCTTTCACCGTTGGCGCTCACCGCCTTCACCATCGCTGTGGAAAGCAAAACATACGAGCGAGTATCTGGTTGCACATTGATGGAATCGTTAGCAGAAAGAGCAATACTTGGGTTTTGTGAGGGAGGGGTTTCTGGGCATTCCATGTGTAATAGGGTGTTATGCCTAGCTGCACAGTACCTGCAGTGGGCCATTCTGCACCTTTTTTCATTATGACCTAATCTTAGGCAGTTAAGGCAAACCTTGAGGTCCTTGGCCTTTTTATTACGTTCTTCTATTGTTAACCTTTTAAAAGACTCACAAACATATAGAAAATGATCGCCGGAACACATAGGACATTTGAATTTATTTTTCTCTAAACTAGAATTAGCGTTATTATTACCTTTATTTGTTAAATTCTGTGAAACTATAGCAAAACTTTTTGATTTATTGTTATTATTGTTTGTTTTGTTACTATGCTTGTTGTTATCTTCCAATGTTTCCAGTAAGTCAGCCTTGTTGTTAATAAATGTAGTAAATTGAGCAAGTGTGGGAGTACCAGATAAAGTATTTCGATACTCTTCCCAATATCTACTCGTATTGGAATCTAATTTAATTGACATCATGTATATGATGATAGTATTCCAATGCTGAGTAGGTTCATCCATTGACTTGAGCGCTCTTATATTTTTATTCGTTTCATCTATAAGACGACGCAAAGCAACACTAGATTCAGTCGCGACTGGTTCGACATCAAATAAAGCCTGCATGTATGAGTAGACGGCTGTTATTGTATCTTTCACACAATAAGTCCCATGCTAATTGATAATGCGCCGCCTTAAAATCAATATTTTTAATAACTTCGGCTGCCTGACCTTTTAAGGAAGCGCGTAAATAATGGAACTTATTTATGCTGTCGATACAAGGGCTATCGTGTATTAAAGAAATAAAAGTGTCCCTAAACTCTAGCCAACACTGATAACTGCCATCAAAGCGTGGTAAATCTATTTTAGGTAATCTAACAAAATTATGTTTAGTCCCACCTGACATTTCCTCAGACCCTGCCACGGTACCTTCAGAGTTACTACGGCGATGCTTGCCATCCGATCCGGATAGCAAACTACGCCCCAACGCTGCCAGCACGTAGTACTGCTGCTCAAACTGGCTTCTCGCCGCGTAGGCCTCGTCCGGCTTGTCCGACGACACCTCGATTTCTGTCTGCAATTCGTCAAATTCGGTGTACATAGCTTCAAATTTTTCTAAGCGGGTTTCTAGCTCGATTATTTGCAACTTGGAAAGATTGTCGCAGCTTTTAAGCACATTTAAATGAGCCGTAAAGTTTGTAAGCTTGGCCTTCATAGAACTGCGTTTTTTCACTAATTTGTCGGCCATTTTTCCGTTAAGTGAAAATGACTCGGAAAAAAAAATTCAAATTTAAAATAACGGTTAAAAAAATAACGGTAAAAAAAAATGCAATGAAATAAGCTCGAAGATAACTATACAGAATACAGCGCACTAAGCAACGCACAAAATGAACAGCTGTTGCCTTGTAAATATGTCAAGGTCACGCTATGCGTTGCACTAACTCGCACAACCGTTATAAAAAAGCTACTTATAAGCGAGCAAATATTTTGCATATAAAGATGAAAGACGTAGTAAAACTACTTAGAGAGTGAAAATCGCTATTAACTAACTCAATAGGGCAATGAATTGGGAAGAAATAGAAAGAATAGCGTTATAAAAACAAAAACTGAAAATATGGATTAGGAAATAGACAGATAAAAGGAATAATTGGAACGATCTCACGGTTATCCGAGTCCTTATCCACAATCTTCTATGCGACTTCAAATCTTCAACCGTAGGCGACGATGACTTGCTTTATTCGAACGAAGCGACGCGGGTTCAATGTCCACCAACGTCTAGGTCTTGTATTCTTGCAAACGCCAAATCTTCCTGCTGTAATGTTCTACTTGCGAAGGACCATATGTTGACGATGCTACGTCGATTGCTCAGTTACAGGAGCGAATAAATAAAAAGCGTGAACTATAATAACCTGGTGTAATTACAAAAATACAATATCCGAATTAAAATGTAGTGTCTTCGTCGTGGTAAGAATTTGAGTGCGCGATGCTCGGAGCGGGAGACGTGCCAGCGCCGCCCGCGCCTCCCGCGCGCCCTCTCATACCCCGCGCGCCTCCAACCAATCGCAGGCAGGCCATGCATAGACAGTTAGCATGTACTTGGAACGTACTCGTACTTGCTAACTCGAACTTTTATTTTCATTTAATACCTACCACACATTTTGGTAGAAAGAGTTCAGTAACGTCTGGGGAGCCTAGGCTCTTGCTCTATTGAGTACGCATATGTCAAGCTGAAGAATCTAAAGCCAAACACGAGAGTTGTGATTGGTTGGAAGTTGTTTTGAGTTTGATTCGAGCATGAGTTTCTGAAATACGGGCCTTAATATTGGATATAATCCTATAATAATCATTTTATCGTATGAAGAAAATAATATCACAGCTTTAATAACAAACTAATAAGTAGGTAACATAACTCTTACATTACTAACTTCACACAAAAAGATTTTAACTTCAACGTCCATTTCAGAATACCTACTCAGCTTCTACCAAAGTTTGGCAACAAAAGCTACTGTGAACAATAGTGGACGTGAGGTCCAGCTAATGGTGCCCGTGGGAGTGGACCTTGCATTATTTATCTGGAGGTAAGTAGGCCCCTGACAGTAGTGAGAAATGTACTGCGGCTGGCGACGCGATTCGAATTTTGAATATATTTTTTTTACTAAGTAAGTTTTTCCTCAAGGGCAGGTAGAGAACACAATATCACACTTAGTAAGCTGCTATTAGACTGGAATTCGGAAGTTGTGTTGCTGTCTTCTCTTGCAGATTGTTTGTCTGGAGTCTTGCTTAACATAATTTCTTAACTCATTTCCCCAAGATTAAGGCTGAGATGTACTATCTACATATCGCTAGTTATATCTTATGTTTTGCGTGTGAATCCGTGCAAGTCCTTTGCCATCAACCTGGTACAAGTCTAGTCTTCGAAATGCTACTGAGAAATTTGAGTAGGAAAATTTCATAAATGTCTGTCCCGGAAATAGAAAACAGAACTTTACTAGGATTTCAATTTCATTGCCAACAGTTGTGAGGGCCATGCTGGCAGATACAGAAAACTGGAGGGATATAGCCTCCTTCTGTGAGACCGTGATGGTCTAGAAGGAGGTCACTGAGCAGGCTCGCAAGAAAGCAAATCACGCTCGGAGATTATGGCATCGTGGAGGCAACCATCCCGATGATTAAAGCGCCAAAACCCCGCCTGCATCATAAGCAGGCGGTAGACCGGGGTCGCAGGCGCTCAGATTGGTGACTCTGTCCGGCCATCAACTGACGCCAGGAAAAACGGTGGCACAGTGATCATGTGTTGCCGTGCATAGTAAGGCTCAAGGGAGGCGCTTTTTTATCCGATTGCCGAAGGAGGGTAATGTATTTATCAGTCTATGTATGTATGTTTGTTCCTATGTGGCGTTCCAGAGACCAAACGCGTTGGCCGATTTTGATGATTCTTATGTCAATCGATTCGTCAGAACCCTGCGAGTGTCACTGGCTATATTAAAATTATAAGAAAGAAAAATGGCGGCTTTTGGGCGCCATATTGTGGGGGCCCAAATTTTTTTTTTCTTCCTATCTAAAGAGTTTTACGAGGCAATTTCAAAAACATATAACAATTATATATTTCTATGTACCAAATGCTGTGCAGTCGGAGGATACATCTGGATTTGGTCAGTCAGCTCGCGAATATGTATCCTCCGACTGCACAGCATGATTTCTTCTTGTTTAATCAGTCGGGTTTAATTATTTTTTTAATTAACTTTTTTTATCAGTCTCTCCGTGACACAGAGGGGGTGGTCTTTTAAGAGGTCAAGGGGCCCCTTCGTACTGATGGTGATCACTGGGGATGTTTTTAGTAAGGTAAAAATCTCACACTCCCTGGTCTTTTTCCAAAAGTCCAGGCGCCTTTTGAAGGTTTCCCACCGTAAAAAAGTTCTTCAAATGCAGCAGTATTACTGGCAACCTGAAACAATTGAGCAATTGACTTCAGAAACAATTAAGCTTTAAGATTCGTTAAAAACTAGGGCCCATCTATACATATCTAACTAGCTAACACCCGTGGCTTCGCTCCCGTCAACTGGCTATCGACCTACCTATCACCTACCTGTCTACCCTACCTACATACCCTACTTACCCACATACTCACCTGCCCTACCGATCAACCTACCTACCCAATCCTATCCTACATACCTAACTACCCTACCCAACATACATATCTTATCCTACATACCTTTCTTACCCTACCCTACTTACCTACCCACCCACCTAACTTACCTAGATACCTATCCTACCCTACCTACCAATTTGTAAAACTATCTATTTATTAGAATAAGAATTAATACTACAATACGAATGTAACCAACTTTTGTTTCTACCGGCGATCTAATTAAAGTTTAGAACACAAAAGCTGCTATTATGACTTAACTATGATAATGAGATATATTCTCTCGCAGACTTTTTTTTTTAATTTTTTTTTTTATTCTTTATTATTAAGGGGTTTTTATCCACATGGATACGTCAACCCCATCGTACCTTATACTCTATTTACACAGAAATATACATCTATAATTATACTATGCTTATACTATGATATAGGAAAGGGAATGACTGCCTAGATTTCTGCATTAGGCCACAAATCATGCGTTTGGTCCTTTCAGATTTAGGGTATGCCAAAATATTTTGGATAAGTCCAACATCCCACATGTTTAGTTTAAACTCCTTAGCCAAAGATTCCCTTTCATCTTTATTCTTAGCACATTCCATCAGCAAATGTTGCACATCTTCAATTTTCTTACATTTGTCACAATTAGGCGATGCAGACTTTCGCATTAAGAACGCAAACTTTGCCGATGGAAAGTGGCCAGAACGAAGCCTTAGCGCTAACTTAACATAATTCCTAGTTAAACATTTATCATCGAACCAGGGCTCACGAGGAGGTTCGTTTTGAATGACTTGACTTTATACCAAATGCCTTTGTCTTTGGATATTTCATTGAAGTATTTTTTCCATTTGTCGTAACATACACTCTTAAACCTGGCGAAATATTCCCAGTAATCGGACATATACGACTGGTGTGCGCCGCCTTTTATACTAGCGCGATGAGATATGGCCATGTGGTATCCAATAAATATTATTTGTTTAATTAGGGATCATCAACGAGTAACCTTTACAAAAGATTACACCTTATCATTATCCTGTAACGCACACTCAATATCGCGTATGAATTCGCCGCTAGAGGCGCTTGTGTGGCGTGAGGTCTCCGATATGTCAAATTTCATAGATTTTTGGCTTTTAGCGCAAGTTTATTAACATTTTTATTTAATGAATTGAATTTTATCCAAATATGGCAGATTTAGATAGGTACGGGATTTACCAATCACTGCTTTATTAGAGTTTTATATTTCTGAAAATGTTATTCTCAATTGTTTCGAAAAAAGGGGCTGCGCGAAACTGATTTTATATTTAAACGCACTTCTACGGCATTAGAAATTATTTAATTCAAACATTGCTTTCGTGCGCAATATAACAACGTGTTACAGCTATATTTATGGACCTTAGTCAGCATTCCAAATTTAAACCGACGTTAATTAGTTCATCCGTATTAAAGGCAACCATCAACACAGCTTATTATAATGTATAGCATCAGTTAGAAAAAATTACTGGATCCCTGTCTTGTGTGTGTCTGTTTACAATGTTGCCAACCTAATCAACGCTTATTCCTCTCGGAAACATGTTCATTAAATCAAATTGTCAGCCATGTTGTTTCCTCTTGCCTGTGTATGTCACAACTAATGTCACTTTATGTTGTTAATATAATGTCAGCGTGGAAATAAGCTTTTCTATTTATGATTGTCATAACCGCATGAGCTTTTATAGCTTGCCGAAAATAAAATATAATCCTTGTCTTAAGTAGTATTTTTGGCCTCTAGTCCAACCAGATGCAACTGAATACCGATATTTTACATGGAGCTACTTTCTATCTGACCTCCACAACCCGGTACACGATACACCTAGGTAAGGCTGATCTTTAGACGGAGCTTCTGACTACCAGTAAAGGTTGTCAAGTAGCTTAAAATAACAGCCGGGGTCAAATAGGTTAACGTACTTTCTGAAGCACGGAGTGATGTCGATTATGTAGCGGCTGCGGTAAGTAGCGTTCAATGTAGGGTTTGCTTACATGGCTGTTTTTGTTGAGCCACTAGCCCAACAAGCATTTTATAAGTCTCCTTAGTCATGAGAGGATATATTTTCATCAATATCCTCATAAAACGTATATACCATTAAATGTAATGGTACAGTTAAAGGACAAAAGTGCAGTCACACTTTACCAAAACCAGAGCGGCATTTTTATTTTAGGCAGAAGAATGTCAACTCTTCATGGTTAGTAGGTATAGTCTATACTTTATTTTCTATACAATATATTATATCAGTATTGGATAAAGTAACTTCTTAAAAAAAATGCCATTTGAGTTTTGGGAGAGTAAGACTGCACTTTTGATGCTTGAATGTACATGATATGTATGTTGTCTACATACATATATGCCTATAATCCTAACAACCTTAATCATTGGTAACACAGTTACGTTTGATTCAGCCTATTACAGCCACGATATCCATCTACCTATACATCCTAACTTTAATATTATAAAAATGCGAATATTACTTTGTTTGTTTGTCACGCCTTTACGGCTGATCGGATTTGGATGAAACTTGGCATATGGATAGACCAGAACCTGGATTAGGTTGTAGGATTTATTTATTCCGATAAATGTTAATGCGTCAAGCAGAAGCAGCTCGGAGACCGGCTGGAATCATTAGTAGTAAAGAATCATTATGACGATTTACGTATAATTGCCGGGGCTGGAATCATGAGCGTTTTACTCACAAAGTACCTACCAGGAGATCAGCATCATTATAATGTAAAACTACATTCACGCGGGCGAAACCGCTAGCAGAAAGCTAGTAATCTATACATGCCTAAACATAGGCAGGTATACCTCGACCTTAATAGTCCATTTAGATCCAGTTATCGGATAATCTTGCCGCGTGGTCTTGACTGCAAATAGGGACATTTCCTGCGGATATTGTAACCGTTGATTAAGGAAAACGATGGAGGAGATAGGCAGGTTTCTAGGAGAGGCTGTTTTTAGCTTTATAGGTCATGGGTTTTGCATGGGTTCTGGATCACCGTATAATAGCTGCGCCACAGTTTGTACTTCTGTAGCTATTATCGTTCCATTGTACTTTGTATAATTCCTAAATGTTTCCAAATAAACGTTTATTTATTTATCGTATCTTTGGTTAAAAATTAAGATGATAGAAATATAATAATGATTTCGAAATCTTAGTACCACTTGCCCGTACCTGGAGCAGCATAATATAGAAATTAGGAAGAAACATACACACAAAAATGGAAATTGAAATCATTGTATTAGAAACTGGCTGTTTCCCGCGGCTTTGTTTCCATGGCTTATCCTGCAGAAATCGTGCATTATTTCATCGACTGCCCAATAAGCAGGAGGTTCTATGTTCGACTGTACGTACTTTTTAGGGTTCCGTACCCAAAGGGTAAAACGGGAACCAATTACTAAGACTCCACGATCCGTCTGTCTGTCCTTCTGTCACCAGGCTGTATCTCATGAACCGTGATAGCTAGACTGTTGAAATTTTCACTGATATATTTCTGTTGCCGCTATAACAACAAATACTTAAAACAGAATAAAATAAATATTTAAGTGGGGCTCCCATACAGCAAACGTTTTTTGCCGTTTTTTTTGCGATAATGGTATAATATTCGCAATGGATCTTTGTGTCTCTCAATTGGCTGCAAGAACCTACGCAGTAGCTATTTTTGTGTAAATATTGAAAGTGATGTATAGTATTATATAACTGTCTCTTTCACTCGCTTACGTTTGTCTCATCATCCTATCTCGCTTACTCTATGCAGTTGAACTGTTTCTTGCGCAATATTTGACAGAACCAACTTCAGAGACACTAAGATCCGCTGTGAATAAAATTTTATAGGCATACATTTAGCGATTTTTGTATTTACGTCAACAATGCAATCAATCAATCATTTGCACTCAGAAAGTTTGGTGAATTGAAATTGGCGAAGAAGACAGCAGATGGTCACTGGAACTCCTTAATGATAAATAATGTCACTGGTATAAGATATCTAGAATAGATAACAGACTATGTTGATACAAATACTTATAACAAAAAGTGCACTGATGAAAATGATAACATCGAACTGATCTGATTATGAAGCCGGAAAATGGAAATCCGTAATTAAACAATGTATCCTAGTAGTGCTTAAGCTTATTAGAATCGTCATGTTTTTTTCTTGGCCATCAACGATTTTCATGGAAATTTGAATTACCATAGATAAAAATAAGCTGACTTTTAAAGCAAAACACTACAAAGTGAAAAATAACTTTGTTTTCCGAAGTCGGTGTCCGTTTAAGTTTTTTGTTAAATAGATTTTATTAGAGATAAAGAGTAGCCTATGTTTCTCAGCAATAGTAATCCTATCTATCAGTGAAAGTATTTTCGTAATTGGATCAGTACTACTAGAGATTACTGTTTACAAACATATTAAACAAACAAACAGAATTTTACCACACAGCTTTTTTTCATTTATTTTCTTATTCTCTATATAATAAGAAAATATAAATAAGATAGTGGTCAAGCGTGAGCCTATGCTCATGCTTGACCACTTTCTCACCTTATGGTAAGCGATGATGTCGACGGTGAAACACACTTGCCTAGAGTTAACCTATTCGCTCTTGACTTAAAGTCTCCTAGATTGTAGCTGTCGGGAAACACAGACTCTGGCAAGGAATTCCACTCTTTAGTAAAAGTGTTTCCAAAAAGTTTTGTGCCTACGGGTGGGATGTCCACCGATCGCCATACGTCTGGTAGCCCGATAATGAAACGAGCTAATTGAATTAGATCATGCAATTCCATCGCATACTCCCCGAAATGTAACCGATAAAAAACCGACAAGCTCAAAGACCAGCAAACACGGCGACGATGAACCAAAGAACCGAATTCTTCGGTAATCTGATGTACGGTTTCGTGAAGAGATCTGCGAAGGACTTTGTGCGCCACTCCACCTATCTTTATCTTAGGGTAAGTCACTGATCTCATCACAGCTAGAGTATGCAGTCTCGGTGTGGAATCCCTTCTACAATTATTCAGAACAAATTGAAAGTGATGGCGCGGGTGGGTACTAGCTGGCTAGTGGTTGTATCTCCATAGGTTTTATTTAATTAAGAAAGGGGGAAAGAACACAAGATTGAGAAAGGCTGCTGATTTCGCAACTAAGGATAGAAAATTGACCAACCTTAGCACCACGGTGGGCAGTCCAGCTCGGGGCCTCGATCCAGGTGCCAGCGCTGCTGCGACCTTGATGCGCTCTTCTCGGTCTTCTTGACGATGAGGACGATATGAGGGTTGTGTACGGCACGAAACAACCTCAAGGGGCGGTTTTAATCCAAAATTGTGGATAAACAAAAAAAGCGGCACAGACACGACCACGCGGCGGCGGTGTCGGTCATATTCTACCTCACTCAGTACAAAACCAAGCAGCGAAAAATAAAAGATATAAAGTAAAATGCGGGTAGAATAAAACTATACCTAAAATAAAGAAGCGCCAACGAAACGGCGCGAACAGAAAGTCATGCATTTCCGTTGCTTCTATACATTTTATCATAATTATGATGATTTATTTATTAAGTCTAAATAGCTTGGTTTAAAATCAAGACGCACTCTCCTATAGATGGTATTTTTGTTTTATTTGTGTAGCAATGTATATGACTGTATTGATATCCGCAATAAGGTAAGTTATATAGTTCCTAGGACGAGAGTCCGTCAGGGGGCGCGCACAGTTTGCAGTGACCTCTTGTCGCACTAACGCAGGCGCAGGTGTGCGAGTGCTTCTGCGTCGACTTACGAACACCTTTAACGAGAACTTCCACCATATAGATATGTTTGCTCTTACTGCTGGTAAATTAAAAAATAATATACTCAAAACACTTACTAAAAAGTAATCTTAATTTGAGTTATTTAATTATTTACAATGCATGTCCTCGAAAAGAGCGTTATCCAAGCAGCCGAACTGTGCGGAAAGTGTCACTTTTTTTCACTAGTGCTTTACTTTACAGTATTTTTTAATTTTTAACTCCGTCGTCAGCCAGACGCATAGAGTTTTTATTATTTGAGAAAAGTTTTACAAATTAGTTAAGTACAGATTATCATTCATATAAAATGTAAAATATAACTAATACTTCATTAAAGGTGATTTTAATAACTGTAGATTTAGATTTGATCAATAAATTAATTTTAAATATTCATTAAATATGTTTGGAAGAACGTATATTTTGCTCGTGCCTTTTTGCATTATGCACATACGCAGTAGATATGCCCGAGGAACTATTAGTAAATCTGTGGATATGCTGAGCGCGCTTGAATAAGCCCTCCATTTTACTAATTTCTTGCTTGGTACAATGCCTAGTAAAATGGTATATGATACACGTACGTAAGATAATTCCCGACTCGTCTCAATTTATTCACTTATCGGGCATCACCTACCTTCCACACTTGTACCATAAATATAGTTCATTTCTGCAGCGGCCAGCAAATGAGGCATTGATGGACGAACGTGTGAATGTGGGCTGAGGCGAAGCCAAGGCCACCGTAAAGATATCTACAGTATTCTATCTTCATACAAACGGTCGGAACGCGAGGCATGCCTAAGTGACTCGAGCTCAGTACACACTCGATATACTACCAGTCGCGAACGCGCCGCAGTGACGAACGAACGGTGTGATGGTTTTATAAGCAGTTTAATCTTTACCGTGCAGTAAGCGTGCGATTTGTGAATATTTGTTTAAAATAAGTAAAAGTATTTAATTATTATGGCTAAGAGCAGTAATTATAGAAAATATTGTGCTGTTTTTGGTTGTTTGAATTCTTCAATATACTTAAATATGCTTCAATATACTATAAAATAAAATTATATACCTACTAGTATGTAATTTGTTTTTGTTTATAATTAGTTCTTTCGTTTTTCAACCGATTAAAATACCTGGATTAATCAATAATTAAGTGGATAGGGTGAAAAAAGTATGTTAGATCGCGTATACAAACAAGAAGTCTAGGCTATCTACTTACTTAAGTACTTAGCTACTTACATTTATTATAAATATGTACTACATGATTAAAGTACTCATTATTAACTACAAAAAAGTCTGCGAGATAATTTATCTCACTATCATAGTTAGTCTCAATAGCAGCTTTTGTGTTCTAAAATTTAACTAGATCGCTGGTAGAAACAAAAGTTGGTTACATACGTTTTTCAAAACTATTTTTCATTAAAATTTTTATCCGAATGCGGATTTTTTATACAATTAAATTTAACAATAAAGCTTTTCGTACGTCTCAGTCGAGGCGCAAATATTTTTTATTCGCAAATTTATTAGGATGTTTTTTTTATAAAATCAACTATTCAAAAAACACAACATATATTTTTATTGAACACTTCCTATTTTTTTAAATTAAAAATTTAATATTGACAATCACAAAACTAGAAAGAAACTCAAGTAGGTAGACGAAATTAAAATATTGTGGGCGAGCAGCCCTATCGAGTGTTTACGTACCGTGCGGCGTGGCGCAGCTGTAGGTAAGTATTTCAAGGTCAGGGCCGAGTCACAATACTGTTAGATTTTGTCAAATACGAATTACTTTCAAAATCAATGACGAATTTTTGCCGCATAAAAGTGTTCATTTGTTTTTTTCAATTCGCCAGTTCGAAATTTAAAAAATGGGTGGAGTCCTTAAGGTTGCGAAGACACCGATAGCAAATGTCGTCACGGGCGTACATACACCCGCGCGCGGTTTAAAATTGTGCACCAGGGTAAAACCTGGGTAAGATAAGTACGACACGTCTTCGTAAGAAAAATAGAGCTGGTTTCTCAGGTGGTAGTGGACTGCAGAGAGATTTGAGTGCAGGCCTCTAGTGTTGGCGAGGTGCTCTTTGTGAGGGGGGGGGGTGCAACCGCTGTTTTAATCCAGTATTCTTTTTTTTCTTATCTTTATCATTATAAAATTGTCCTTCTCATAATTCTGATTTTATACATTCTTCCTTTCATATTCAGTCCATTCTTCTCTGGAATGCGCTTCCTCTCGATATCAGGACGGCCACCAGTCAATATGCATTTAAGCGGAAGCAACGACAATATTTTCTACACCATTAGCAGAGTCGTCTCAATCACCTTTCTATTAATTTATATATGTATATATATAAAGGTATTTATTATAATAAATATATATGTATGTTTATTTTAACTACACTATATTTATTTTTATTCAATTTTACTTCAGTAATTTTTTCAATTTTTATGCACCTGCCATGTTATCACTCCACCACCCTTGGTTGACTGGTAGAGAATGCCTCAGGCATTAAGTCTGCCTATGTGTCTGTATGTTGCATGAAGTTTTAAATAAATAAATAAAAGAGTGAATGGAGGAGAGGTCAAGGAAATGAAACGAGGTTTCACGCTGCTAACCTACAGACACGCAATGAAAGGACGCCATCATTGGGGCACTAGTACGGAGAGTGTGGGCATGCCCGAGCCCCATCTCGGAAAATCCATCGGGTCGCCAACCAGCACGATGGTGCATTCCAGGATATTCTACAATTGGCAGGCTAGCCTTTCATGTGTGGCTGGCACACTACTTGGGCCCCCAACTACCTGCGGTTGGCCAGCGGCGCACCGTAACTCGAATCCCGCTACCATCCGCGACCAGTCGTCCTAACCTAACCTAACAGCGCGTGTCAGGCTGGTCTGCCTGTAGTAGAACAGCTATCTCGAACCAACTCCTCTAGTTGGCTACACCGAGCACCGTAATCGGAACACGACTTGGCCGCTTGGCGGTACGTCTTTGCCCATTGGGTGGTCACAAGCCTTCAGCCGAAACCTGTTAGTGTCACCTGATTTGCATCACCCGGGGACCACGTGTATGGAATCAAAGGGTACACTCCTACGGACGTGGGTGATTATAGATTCTTATAAATCACTCCAAAAGCGATAATAAGTAGGAAATCTAATTGCCGTAAACTGCAAATACAAAATAAACAATGCACCTACTTTGTCCAGGTAACCCGGTCGAACTCCTAAACTAAATATCCCAGAGAACTTGGCAGTAGCTGCATACTGTAAGCACTAGTCGGGTAATGTCAACTCTAACTGCTGTGTACTTTGCCCGGTATTACGGGGAACACGGCCTGCAGTTTGTAACTAATGTGTTTTTCTTGTGAAGTTAGTTAGCTGAAGTGGATTTGAAAATTGAGTAATTAAATTGTCTTATCTGGCTGTAAGATCGCCCGAATGCTTGGAAGGAGAAAGGGGTGGCCTTTGCCCAGCGGTGGGACACAAAGTAGGCTACCAAAAAATAAAATTTTTCACTAGACCGCTCTTGTGCCCAATCACGACCTGATGGTAAGCGATGTTTGAAGTCTACGATGGAATAAACATGGCCAGAAGAAGAGATTACCCTAAATACGATGAGCGTTTTTCCGATTCATTGGCTTACGACATGCATACAAATAAATGTTGCCTCCTTTTTAATTCATCAGGGATACGAAAGCATTAAAGGAGCTTACCATACTGTCTTGCCGACCGAGGCAGACTGCCCCACGCAAAGCAAACTGAAAATCTACCTGATTAGCCTTTTCTCAAGTAAGTTAGGGTCGACTTTCAGTCCAACTGGATGCAGCTAAATACCAGTATTTTACATGGAGCGACTGCCTATAAGACATCCACAACCCAGAAAATCATGACAAGATATATTGTTACCTACAAGATATCCTTTGGCAAGACTGGTCAGTCTCTGGTCACTCTCAATGGTCAGAAGCCAGGCAATCTGACGATTGCCTGGCTTCTGACCAATGAGATTTTAGCAACAGGGATGTCATACTCATTATAAAGAAATAAAAACATGGCGATATTTTACTTTAGCTACGAGTACCTACACAGGACCTTCGGCGCTTGGAACTTTATTCATATCACTGAGTAGGTTAAAAGATCAGAGATATAAATAGGAACCCTTTGTCAGAAAGAGATAAACATATTGTTCAAACGTACGTTCGTGTCGCGGCCAGACGCAGGACGAACTAAGTTCACTCAAGCTGGTCAGCTTGTATTTGTACTGCCGCGCAGACGTCGTAAAACGTATATACCTTAGTATAGATATGACATCATTGACTTCTGACGGGTAGTCAGAAGTCAATGATGTCAATGAATGATGGCAAAGACTGTCAAAGATCCACAAATGACACCTAGTACATTTGTTGTATCTCACGACAACGAGTTGGTCTTAGTCGTGTGTGTAGATGCACATGCACATTGTTGCCGTGTACGTGAAGTCGGGAACGCTAAGTATCGCCTGAGCACACAGAAACAATGTGCATGTGCATCTTACACACACGACTCAGACCAACCCGCCGTCGTCGTGTGATAGAAAAAATACGGAAGCGCTCAGTATCGCCTGAGCTCACAGAAACAATGTGCATCTACTCTCACGACTAAGACCAACTCGTTGTCGTGAGATAGAACAACTGTACCAACAGTTACTACAGTATTTTTTTAGCAGCTGTTTTAATAAGATCTTAAACCTGAATATAATCGACTCTACAAAAGGGGCAATGAAATTGGTTATGATTTCTATTTCCAGCTTACGAAGTGACTACACCCTTTGAATTTCAAACATCCAATAATCGTTTTCAAGATGAAAATGTATAAAGATTGGGTAGGTTTCTGATATTTTTCTTTCAGACTTTCGTTATATAAGTAGGCTTTAAGCCCTAAAACAATTTATTAATTTCTTAATCTCAAACTTCTACTAAAACCAACCTGTGCTTTTCAAGATTTAATTAAAGATTTACTTTGTACTTTTAAAAGCGATCGCCTAAAACAGCTTTAAAGTTCTTTTCGTTAATTAAAGACTGTGTTAAATTGGATTAATCTATTTATTTTATCTATTGGATTTATAAGACTAGAGAGAGTTTCAGATTCAGCATTATTGAATTGGAAACTAACAGTAAAAATGCGAATTCACAATGTCGTCATTTAAGCCAAACCATACAGAGCCAAAGTGGCGATAAAAATTTGTCGATTAGTCTTCTGAAATGTCACGTCCATGGGCTATAGACAATTATTGACAGTCTATAAAAGAAAACGTCACCATAGCAGTTGGCAAAAAGTTAAAAATGTAAGGGAATGCCAAGCGCTATCGAAATGACAAGTGATCAATTAGTCCGGTCAAATTAGACCAAAAAATAGGGGTAGGTTTACAGTTATTCGCAGAGAGCTGAAAATTGGTACGAAATGTAAAAAGATTGTGGATTAGGCCTATCGGAGAAACCACGTTAAAAAAGACGCGCCAAGTACACTACTTGCCTGGTGGCGTGGAAACGCGTGTTTATTATGAAGAATACAACTTTTTCAACCATTATATCTCAGAAACGGTGACAATTAGTAGAAAAATTTCAGACCATTTTTATAGATAGTTGCATAGTCTACATTTTTTTTTTGACCTATTTTTATCATAAAACTTACCGTCCGGCTAAAAAACCCATATTTGCGAACTTTGACCATGAATTACATTATGGTACAAGTGTGTAATGTCGGTGATTACCGCTGAGGTGCCATTGCAACCCGAGCCGTTAGGAGAGGGTCTTAAGAGAGCCGAGGACGGTAATCATCAATACACACATGTATCATACGACGTTTTTCAACACACTTGTGAAGAAAATAATACTAAAATAACGGTAATTTCAACAGTGAAAACGAGATGCGAATTTTTTTTCGCAATGGCGGGAAAAATTCAACAGTTTTCCTATGCGCGCGCATCTAACAATGGCGATCGGCTATAGACTAAAAGAATGAGGTTTCTTTTTTTGGCTTTTCACAGATAGCGTTTTAGCCACGTACAAAATGGGGAATTTCAAGTTTTCTTTATTACAGAGAAAACAATCGTTGTATTTTAGTGAAAGTTTTATTTATTAAACACGTACAAAAATAAATTATCTATTTAAATACGAAGTTGCATGAAATGAGCAAGCAATAGGTCCATTAATTTATTTGTACAATTGAGCACGATCTTTTTTGTATCGAAACTTTTTTAAGAACAAAGCAACTCAACCAATAAAAAAAACTCTATAACTCACTTGTGAATAATAGCAATGAAAAAGTCACAGTTTGATTACAGGTGTCATTATGTGCTTAATTGCGGTGAAATTAGAGCCACTTTATGAGCAATAGTGTGTTGAAAAAATGTTTGCACGTCCCACACGTGCAAACATTTTTCGATGTCTACATCAAGTCAATCGATGTGGACTTTTTACATTTCATTTATAATGGTGTTCCGAACATTCGTACCAATTTTCAGCTCTATGCAAAGTAATGCACTTTGATATGTCTAATTTGACTGGACTAAATTGCATTTTGGCATTTCGACCATCGCCATCGCTGATAGAATGACACTTTTTCTAGAGCCATTCGCGATAAGAAAATAGTGAGTCGTTCGTCATCGTTGTCAGCCGGCCCCTCAACCGATCGGGTCGCAAGCGTCTTCATGATCGCAACATTTTGGCATTTTGACAATAGTTAATTGATAGTTAATAGTTAATAGTTGTTTGTTATTGTTTAGTTAATTGTATAATATCAATAGTTTCAAGCCTCAAAAAAATCTAGCTATTATACACTTCTTTTTTGTGATTTTCAAAAGTTAATTTACGTGGTCATTTACATTTTGATTTGGCATTTTGAGAATATGTTATTGAATATATAATGGTTTTTTTTACATTAATTATCGCTGATAGAAAATCGTGTAGGCGCGAACCTCAGGAAACTCTAGCTACAATTCATTCTCGTGATATTCAGAATGTTTTTGTTCGCCAGATTAAAAACCCCTTTGACCTTACTTGTCGGGTACAGAGTGATTAAAACCTAGGCTTGAGTTTTACAACTCTTTGAACTTGTACTTTTTCGGACTTTAAGTACATACAACTTTACTTGACGACGAGGAACCCTTCTGGCGTACTGTAGACAAGTATATTAAATTAAATTGAATAACGAACGACTACGAGATCAAAGGCCACTGATAGTGTTATAACCTAAAAGTTTTGATGTTATTGTTATTCTAGCGTTGTAAGTCAACCTTATTTGCTACTTGTTGTTGTGCATCTAGCTCAAACCGGTGAAGGACAGCAATGTCACCAGTGCGGAAAGCTGCAATCTGTGATCACCAACCCGCATGCCCAACGGCTGCGTGGTGATTATGGCTAAATCCTCAAAATTAAAAGTCATAATTAACCACCACCCCAGTCCTCGGCCCTGCTAGCTTCGCAGGGTGGCTGGTAGCAGCTGAATGAAAGTAGCCGAATTTTTTTAAATGGCGAACAATTTGAGAAGCCTATACCCAGCAGTAGACTTCTAAAGGCTGACGATGATAATGTTGAAACATGATGGCCCGCCACGTATATCTTTGTCAGTTAATTTTATTCGTCCCTAGGTATATGGGACATTTTTAAACTTGAACTCATCCATTCACAGATTCCAGACTAATAGCTACTAAAAGCTTTCATCAAACGAGACCTGGTTCCCAACAGCCCAGCGGTTAATCTCGAGTAATGAACAGTTTGTATGCACGGCGCTCGTGCGATCTAATCAAACTCTATTGCTATCCGATATTCCTGGTTTTAGATCCCTGTGGAGTGTAGAATTGTGGTATATATGCTCGATTTTACTAATGCTAGCTGACATTTAGCCGGTTGAATGCCGTAAATACCAAAACAATAAAAAAGCCTGGATGTCCAATAAAAAAGCAATAAAAAAGTCTGGTGTGGATCCACGTTTAGGCGATCATGTGCCTAAAACGTGTCGATGTTGAAGTTTCATACCTCAGCTCAATCTAAACTAAGTAATATTATAAGACGCAAAATTGTATGCTATTGACGTCGGGAGGGCGCGCCCTATAAATACATACATAGACCTTATTGGCGAAGTTCTTCAAAAAGGCCAGGTGCGCAGTACTCATAATAGGCGTGCGTGTATGACTAGATGCAAGAACGTAGAAAGCAGTATGTAGGGATTGTAGCAGGTGGCGTTCTGTAATTTCTGCCTATCGCCAGGGCAAAAAAGGCATGAGTTTACAATTGTTTGTTTGAAGGAGGTAATCTCTGGAAGGAAGCACTGTTCCGATTACGAAAATTCTTTATCTACTCTCATAATATTCGAATTATAAACTTCAAAACGAGTTTATATTGACATACTTTATAAACACAATACCGAAATTTAAAACAAGAATTTTTATGTCGCATCAAGGCTGGCCGATAGATGTAAACCATCGGGAAGTCAGAATATATTCCCTTAGGTTGGAGAAAGCGCGCCAAAACGTAGTTGTTATTGATTTGCCGACAGGTAGCGTGCTTGTGATTTGTTTTGACATCCATACTATTGACTAAACCTGACACGGCCATCCTGCGAGACAGGCATCCTCGTCTGTTCCTCATTGTCAGGTTTTAACAGTGTATCGAATCATGTGGAAATCCTCAATGTCCTCAGCGCTTGGGGAAAGCTGAGGGGTCTGTCAGAGTCCTACTGATTAAAACCACATGGTGTTCTATTCCCCAGCCACTACGGGATCCGGAACAGCGCTCTGGCTCTTCTTACTTCATACTGCAGTAATAGGATTCAGAGCGTTGACGTTAATGGAAAAAGATCTCCCGGATCTATAGTAACAATGGGAGTCCCGCAGGGTTCGATTCTTGGCCCTTTCTTGTTTCTTATTTATATTAATGACTTGCCTTACCTCATAAAGGATAACCATGATATAGTGTTGTTTGCGGATGATACTTCACTTTTGTTTAAATTTAAACGTCAGCAGCTGGTTACTGACGATGTAAATAGCGCGATCTCAAAAGTAGTTCACTGGTTCAATGTTAACAATTTACTTCTAAATGAAAAAAAAACCAAATGCATTAAGTTTACCCTACCTCACGTTAGGCAGGTGAAAACTGATGTGATGTTAAAGGGCGAAGAATTGAATCCTGAAAGTAGCACAGTATTCTTAGGCCTAACTTTGGATGCTAAGCTTCAGTGGGGCCCACATATAGATAAATTGTCAAAGAAGCTAAGCTCCGCAGCATATGCTGTTAGAAAGATTCGTAATTTAACTGACATAAAGACAGCCCGTTTAGTATACTTTAGCTATTTTCATAGTGTAATGTCGTATGGTATTCTGTTGTGGGGAAATGCCGCCGATATCCAGACTATCTTTGTTTTGCAGAAAAGAGCTGTTCGATCAATTTATAAATTAAGCCCGAGACACTCTCTCAGAGAGAAATTTAAGGAGATTAATGTAATGACTGTGCCTTCTCAGTATATTTATGAAAATATTTTATATGCTCATAAAAATATAAAATTGTTTAAAAAATACAGTGATATCCATAACATAAATATTAGGAACAAACACAAATTTGTAGTACCTACAACAAGGCTCAAGAAAATAGGTGGCTCGTTTAGATGTCAATGTGTACGCTTTTATAATAAGCTTCCAAGCGACGTACAAGGTCTAAGTATTAATAAATTCAAATCATTCATTAAACGTAAGTTGTGCCAGAAAGCATTTTATAACATTAAAGATTACGTTGAGGACAAAAAGGCTTGGGATTGAGCTGCTCCAATTAATTTCGTTTTAATTTTTTTTTATTTTGCACCGTGTATGATTTTTTTTTTTTTAATTTTTCTTGCAATGACAAGAATATTTACTTTTTAAAGTATTATATTATTTTATTTTAATTATTGTGAATGTGAAGACTATGTGGATCATTCTTCTTTTTTAATTTTAATTTATCTTAGTTAGTTTTTAATCATGGTCTGGCAGTTTGAGTATTTATGCGGCCTACCCGAATGTCCTTTCTTTGGTATTGTTCGTCAATTCGTTGAGCTCCTTAAATTCTAAGTTTAGCTGCACGGTTATTGACAAATGCGTGCACTGACTCGACAGGTCCACTCAATCTGGCTGGTTCTTTCCTCAAAAGACCATTTCAGACATCAGTCTACATGGTCTTCACATGATCTAACCAAGATTTTGTCTGGACTTTAAAAGAGACTGTGACCTCTGAGTTTGTTTCGGCCTTTCTTCTCAGAGTAGTCAGACAGGAAACGCCGACCTCATCTAGTTTTAAAAAATATGATCGACATGTGAAAGTGTTTATAAAAACCAACTTACAGAAAATAAATCATTTATCATTTATCATTGGCCTTAGTTCGTCTTGAGAGGCGAGCGTGGAACACAGCACGTCACCTTCTCGGGCCTCTCTCAGGTGACAGACTCCCCAAATCTGTCACCCGCAGGCATCATCTTCTTGTCCTTGCTCCATTGCCACCTCACGTCGTGTTGCACCATACGTCCTTTTAGGGCTCCGTCCTGCCAATCTCCCATTATACAAGGGATGTTTTTCTGAAAAATACAAAATTTTCAAACAGTATTTGCTCGACCAATCCTGACTCACTCTAGGTGAGTGAGTAGACTTTTTGAAACAATCAAACATGATTATTTTATCTCTCTCTTCACTTTTGCAAGGAAAGAGTAATTCTATTTCCAATTTAAAGAAAATAGCAACTAAATCATCGATTTGGTACCTAAAATCACCTAATTTTCGTGATTACAAAGTCACCAGTACCAGTGATAGTCATTAATCTCACATTAAGTCAAACAAAAGAAACAAGACACCAGGTATCTTTTTCACGATCTTTAGCCATCACATAGCTCTCTTGGGCATCTCATAGCTCTCTTAGCAATCACAATTGCTCTACTCTCACATCCTCACGATGTCAAGTCAAGTCAACTGTCTAAACTCAGAACCTGTTCACACAGTGATTTAGTATGTCCTATGTTACGTCAATTCATTGTACTGTTCAATCCCAATGTATGAGTGTAGATAAAGTAGTGTATGAAACTGCACATAACTAGGTAATAAAACATTCGTGACAAATTATTAAAAACACGCTCATGTTTAATAATACCCTTTATTATGCAGCAGTCTCATAAACTACAATTACTCCCACTTGCGCCAATAATTTAACTCAGTGTTGCTAACACGAGGTTAAATTTAAATATGTCATATTTAATAGGTAGATAAGCTTTTAACTCGGAGAAAGATAACCCTGGTTTGGTCCCTGGGGTGGTCACGGCGTGCAACGTGTTCTGGTGCTCCGGTGATGGGAGTACTCGCTAGAAGAGGGTCCGGTGACGGACAGCCGCGGCGAGTTCACGGATGTATGCTGACGCGTGCCCGTGTTAACGCCATAAGCGGCACAAGAGGGCGCCGTGGTGTTTTAGTGGGTCGGAGTCTCACATAACTGCGCTATATTCAAATCAAATCAAATCAAATATATTTATTTCAATTAGGCCAATAAGCGGCACTTTTGAACGTCAAAAATTAAATGTAAATAAAAAATGTACAAGTAATAAAAATTGACTCTACCGTGCATTCGGAAAGTAGCTTGTTATGGAGAAGAACGCACAAGAAACTCCATACTTACTCTTTTTAAAAAAAATATGTTTTACAATGTTTACTTATGTACATACATTAATAAATTCATATATGTGAGGACGATGCACCCAAAAATAGCACTACCCACTATACAACGTACAGGTATAAAGTAATAAAAGCACTAACAGGTAAATTCATTAGTTTTATAAATAGGAACATGGTTCTCACATACTTACAAATATTGCAAACATAGGTAAAATACCTAATTCAACAACAACGGAACCTTGTGTGAGTCAAATTCTGGAAAAATATAAAAAAAAATAATCTAAGAATACAAAAACTATGAATAGGAATACAAATTAGCAAATTTGATTTTGTCCACACCAAAGATTGCCCTACGGAGCGGGACCAACATGTTGCCAAGCATTCTTATCTTGAATATAATCATCTAATTTGTAATATGCTTGTTTACAAAGTGTGCTTTTAACTAAAGTTTTAAATTTACTTTCATTTAGTTTTAATATATCACAAGGTATTTTGTTATAAAATTTAACACAGTACCCCATGAAAGATGAGTGTACTTTTGCTAGTCTATAAGATGGTTGATCTAACTTATCTTTATTTCTCGTATTACAATTGTGTCTATCACTGACCTTACTAAAGAGATGTATATTTTTCCTTACATAAATGATATTTTCATAAATTGGCAAGAAACTGTCATAATATTAATATTTTTAAATAGCTCCCTAAGAGATTCTCTGTGACTTAAATTATATATGGCTCTGATAGCTCTCTTTTGCAATATAAATATGGATTCAATGTCAGCCGCTGCAATATTGCCGTGATAACGCAGTATGAATGAGCCCATGGAGAAAAAAAAAAAAGTAAGTGTGGTTCCCGTTACTGATAGAAAGCTCGACAACTTTCATCCCAGAAAAATGCACGGAATAACGACCACGGGATCGAGCCCGCTGGAAAAATAAGTGTATAGTTGTCTATAAAAATAAAAAGACCGATACAGCAGTGCATAAATCTCACCTACATTTACGTAGTATCGAAGCAAATATTAATAATACGAGTATTTCAGCAGTTTCAGCACTTCACAACACATCGAAACAAGCATTGTTCGCACGAATAAACACGTTTTCCCTCACATGTCTCTAAAATAGTACCGAAATACATTTCAGGACTGAATTCCAACACAATGCAAGGGTTTCAATGCACATCAACGTGTTTGGATCACACGTGGCTACATTTGTGTGAATGGCTGTCAATTTGGACTAAAGCATAGAATACACTGGACAGTAAATTGCGTTAAAGTATGCGAGTACCTAGCTTTCATGTCCTTGTGACATAATATGTGTAAGTCTACCTATATATTTTTTTCGTTTAGTTCATAGTATCATTTTTACAGAAAGATGTCAATGATGTGATCGACCGGACCTAGCCTCCAGCAGGTCTTCCTTATGGTGGGCCGTCCAACGCTGCATATTCCGGTACTTGCACGCTACCACAGAACTTTTCAGCCTTGCGGCCATTCTGGGATCAATGTGCCCACTAGGGTGCTTCTTATTTTTCGACTTTTGAAAAATTACTGCGTCAGCCCGCCATTCGCTTCTATCACCTAAAACCTATATTTTTTATTTATTTCTTAGGTAGGTAGGTTTTTAGGGGTCGCTACCTCGTGTCAAAGTTTGGAAAAAATATGATATTGATGACTTGCAGCTCAGTGTACATAAAACAGTTATATTCATCATTTATACATGATAAAACATACTTCAATTCGTTGTCACATTATTCCGTACAAGGACACTCGTACCCACCCCTCTACCCCTCCCGTACGCACCAGTCATGCCTTTGATGCTCTTTGGTTGGCCTGTCGTCACCGTATAATGGAAATACTGCTAGAAGTAATCGTAGTTCAAGCACTAGTGGACCAGAAATATTTATCTTTAAACGATTTAGATCTGCTTGGCCTAACATTGACCAGAATAAGTTCAGTATGGTTTCTTCAGACTCTGACGCATTAAGATACGTAGAAAATATGGCAGGCGGCGCAATTTCATTTGCTGAAAAGCAGCTAAATTATTATGAACCACATGACGAATACAAGAAACTGTTGACACTTACAATAATATTTTTGGCAGGTGTGCCTAGTAAAGGGATATCATTCAGAGCTCCAGCAGGTTATCATCACGCACGATGGCTGGCAAAAGCAATTTATTGCCTTAAGCTTCTTATGTTCAGAGACCAGGTTAAACTGAAAAAAAATGAACTAAAAGCCATTACTGAAATTTGCATTTTCATCGTTACGATTTATGTAAGATAAGGCTAAGATGCTGGGCCCAAGCTCCCGTGGTAACTTCAGCACCAAGGAATGACTTGTGCCTGTTAAAAAATCTTAAGAAATTTGCAAATTAAACTAGATAGGGTCTTGAACTCGTATTAGATTCATATTTAACCTCAGAAAGTATCAGCTAAAATGGTTGCCGATTCACCAGAGAAGAAGTTTACGCGCTTTGACCACGCTTTTCTCCCTACTAAATTCTCCCACCCTCCTTCCACTCCTCCTTCATATGTCTAAATTTCAATATGTTTTTCACATCCTCGGCTACTACGTTCTTCCAATAATCTCCTCTTGCTTTGCCCTTCTCATACTACTGATTTTGTTCACTGTTCCTTCAATATTCAGTCCATTCTGCTCTGGAACGCGCTTCCTCTCTAGATAAGGACGGCTACAAGTCGGTTTGAATTCAAGCGGAAATTGCGGATTTATTTTCAACACAACTAAGGAGAGTCATCTCACCTTCTTCTTTTCTGTAACTTCATAAATATATATATTTATATAAGTATATATAATATTTGTCGGGTTTAGTCAATAGAATGGACGTCAAAACAAATCACAAACACGCCCCTGGCGGCAATCAAGAGCAACTGCGCATTGGCATGTTTTTTATAAGCACTTGCGTGGTGGGCAACTGCCCTACAGTTGAGTACTGACAGCTTTAGAGCTAACACGTCGTAGAATCAGTGTCGATCCGTAATATTAGTAAGCAAGATTGTAACTGTAAGTTGTGACTATTTGAATAAACCCAGTGTATCGAATAACTTGTGTAATTTCATTTTCACGACTGTACCCTGATCTACCCACACATGATGTCTTAACCTAAGGGAATACATCCTGACTTCCCGATGGTTTTCTTCTATCGGCCAGCCTTGATGCGACATATTCAATATATAAGTACGATTATTTAACCTACCTTCAACAATGCACCTGCTATGTTATCTCTTCACCACCCTTGGTTGACTGGTAGAGGATGCCTAAGGCATTAAGTCCGCCTTTGTACCTTTTGTGCATGAAGACTAAATAAATAAATAAAGCTATGTCCAAAAAAGCTCTAACGAATTTCCTGGGGCATTTGTGGTATCTGTCCGAATAACTTGTTACGCTTGCTTTTTTTGATAACGAAGTTTCTATTGAAAGCAACAAAAAATGGTGATTGCACTGAATGAGTTCAGACTATAGCCCAAAGTGGATCTAAGTAAGATACCTTAAGATTTTTTTAATCCTGTGAATTCCATCAGCATTTCTCCAAAAAGAATCTCGTCTTTGGGAAGAAGATGAAGACTACTTCCAGAGAAATTGTACTTTCTATGAGAGTGGTGAACGACATTGCGGAACGCGGTGTAGCATTGATAATATAATTACCACACACGAAGAACAAAAACAATTCCTTCTTTTGGTTGTGAAAAATTTCAGGCAAAGGTAAGGTGATACAAGAATTCTACTTTATTAGCATAATTAATTTTTTTATCCTAATAATTATATAATTTTTTATTTTTTTTTGTTTTTTATGGGTTTGCTCTTGACTCTAGCCTAGGTCAGAGGTGACGGAGACAAAGTCGACGATGGAGTGAGCTTACCCAGAAGAAGCCTGTTCACTCTAACTTAAACAATTTTCTAAAATAGCTATTTTTATTTTTCATTCGCTGGTGGACCCCTAAATATTACTTTAAAAATAAAATAAAATTACATATTAGTTTTTGCGCCTTATAACAGAATAAAAGGGTGACAACCCTCATCATAATATAAAAAAATGTTGCCCTATTAAGAAGCACCCTAGTGCCCACTGTTAACTTCAGGTTCTTCTGCAGACAAGAAACTGTTGTGGAATATTCACTTGCATACCCAGGTATCTAATAGTAATAATCTGAAGTTACTGGTTGTATAGTCCTGGCTTTAATCATCCATTTTGCGTTGTGTTGAAATGATAGCAGTAATGCATTATTGTGTCTATTTGTGGTCGTCATTGAGTATTTGTGAACAAAGGCGGGATCTATTGTTTGATTGTTTTATGAATTGGAGATTATTATTTTATAACACACTGGCTAAAATTTATAAATAATATTACAAAGAGTGAGAGCGAATTTTGTGAAGTTTGCGTAGGTATATTATATACGTGAAAGATAATCTCTGAAAGCACCTATTTGTATAATTATTTCACTGTTTTCAATCCAGGTATATCAATGGTTTAATCCGGGTAAAGCCATTAGTACATATTTTACAAGTGTGTAAAAACGCAGACTAGATAGTTCAAACGATACAGCCCTATGACAGACAATCAGTCCGACAGACATCGGAAGCTTGGTAATAGGGTTCTAGAAAAGAACTAATTTAGTTATAGGGCAGTAACGCACTATACGTCCGTGTCCGTGATTTGGCTTACGAGTTCAAAATGTTCTGAATTATGACATATTATAATGGATTGAGTGCGTAAGCTTCCCAACAAGAAGTACTAGGGCTACTTCGGAACTGAAATTTCACGGATTCGGATCGGATTTAGTGCGTTTACACTCCAGTTTGATATAAAAGGCAGTAAGCTTTAGGACCATATATGTACAGCGTTGAGATAGTGGTCAAACGCAAGATTATCAACAATGTTTAGAAAAAAATTGCTATCGACACTCTCAGAAGAAGGATTATCCAACTAAGTAACCTACCATGACTTTCGACATGTTGCCAAAGTTTGACAGATTTTTAGATTAAAGTAGAATTTGATCAATACTCAAGTTCAAATTCTTAATTCAGATATCGGGGGTTTGTAGCGTATTACTTGTTTATTTATACGAAAGAAAAAAACAATGTTGCAATGGAATTTGAATACAAAAATTATGAAAACCAGACGCTGAAAGCTAATATCACTAATATGCAACTAAACATGCTCTAGCATACTAATTTCTTTTCAAAGGAAAACTACACTTCACTGAAGTATATCATAGCTCATAGTATCCACCAACCCGCACTATCCACCAACCCGCACTGGGCCCGCGTGGTGGATTACGGCCCATTCCCTCTCACAGAGAGGAGGCCTGTGTCCCAGCAGTGGGAACATTAATAGGCTGATGATGTGATGTGATGTAGTATGACTAATTTCTTAGAGCGAGGTTCCTGATTGAATTTGCGATCAGGCTTCCCGTTTCAAGGGTAACAAGATACCCTCTATTTACTATGTATGCAAATAGGTTTCCCTTGATGTATCGTGTTTCCGAGTTCGATATTCTTCGGTGAATACGGTTTTCTACGGGTGTGTTTGTTGATTGATTCTTTTGTATTGAACGTTTGGTCCTTGAGGTGATAAATTTTATCCAGTTAGCAGGTTGGTTTGGTATTGGGGCTAACTGCCTAAGACCTCTTAATACACGCTAATAAAAGTCACCGAGCTTTCGCAAGAATTCGTGATGTTTTTACACACGAATTGTTTGTACACTGCCACGGTGCTGAACAAGAAAAAGAATCGCCCGTACCTCGGTCCGACAAATTTCTTGTCGTGTAAACTCTTGTACATGATGAATTGGACGTGTAAGACGCGTATTTTGTCATAGGCTCGATGAATTTTCATAGCGTGTTCAAGTGGCCCAAGCAGCACCGACAATCTGAATCATAACTCAATAGTTAGTTATAAAGATAAAATTGTTTGCGAACCCGAGGAGAGGCCGTTCGTCTTTTGCCATTTAAGCCGACGACGTAGTGGCCAACAAGTAGGTTGCGGTGCCGCTTGGGTGACATCGCAACTGAGGCGGGCCGCGATGTCGCATAGGAGGTATGGCGGCTGAGGCTAGGAAGCCGCGGCGGAAGAGGAGCGCCGCCAGCGCACCGGTATTGCAGTGCACTGCTCTCCCTACCGTCCACGGCGACGTAGTTTGTCGAAATGCTCATGCATACTGCGCTACCATTGGGAGATATCGCAGCTATGTGGGACTCCAACCCGCTAAAACTCCACGGTGTTCTCCTGTGCAGCTTATGGAGGGAAAACGGGCACGCGTTAGTACTCACCGCGAACCCGCCGCGGCTGTCTGTCACCGGACTCTCCTCTGGGGAGTACCCCCCATCACCGGCGCACCAGAATACACTGTGTGCAGTGACCATCCCAGAGACCAAACAAGCACATGGGTGACAGACGACCCCATGTATGACACCCTTTGGTCCCCTTGTGACGGGTCAAGGTCAATGGCCCCGCCACTTACCATTTTTCGATGTTTTAGGGTGTGATCTTTATTTTGTGAGTTGTGAGTCGCGTAAAATGAGTCGCGGAATTTACGTTACGAAATTCGGTTAGGCTACCAGATGGACGGACGTAATTTCAGTTGTTATTCTACGTTTGTACGGGGCGCTGATGCTTGCTTAGCTTCTCTCCCTCACCTAGAGCGCAATTCGGTTGAAATCATGTGTGTGAGTCAGCAGACAACTCATTTTGAGTCACCGTGTGGCACAAGCAGGACTGTAGTATGAAACCGTATGCAGCGCAAATTCCTCGACGCATTTTACGCGACTCAAATCGCGATCTTACAGTGACACTGCTGGAGGTGAATATTCTAAAGCAGTATCTGTCGAAATAAACAATGTGAAGATAGTAGCCTTGTATAGATCAAGCAAATGCACGAACAGTGTCGCAGTAGGTTTCGTACGTATTTTTTTATCGCCTTACAGCCCTTGAATACCTAATATTTGGAGATTGTAACGAAGACTATCTTCGTAAGGACAATACTGCAGTATTCAAATTATTGCGAGACACTGGTTATCAATGTTTATTTCCAAACGCTTGTTCTCTACTCGCGGTGGTACTCAAATACTAGATAATATTTTTTCTAACTTCACTTGTGAAGTTGGATTTTAAAACTCCTTCTTCAGTTACCATCGTCCACATTATTGTGCAACTACGGAACCCTATTACTGCGCGTGGCCCAACACGCACTTGACCAGTTTTTATGTTTGACCACGAAAGAAATAGTAATTTATCAAAATAAATTTGCCAAACAAAAGTCCTGCTAGCCACATAAATGTGAGACCATTTCATAACTTAATTTTTCTCTAAAGTCCAATAGCTGAACCACATTTCAACAGTCTTTAACGTGGAACTTTCTACGTTTGCTGCATTGGAATAAAGTTCATAATGCTGTGCAAGTTTTCTAGCTTTAAACATAGTTTGTTACTTGGATAAAGTTGTAAGTCTGACGAGGGTTATGGATGACAAACTTTGGTACGTTTGACCCCAATGAATCGTACATTCAATATCAGGTATTTTCTTAAGAAGTTTGTGAAGCAGGAAGAAAATAAACTACTTTAACGACGAACGTTGAGAACTTTTGCGTTTCCTGTGTACCTTTGCGAATTCACATATACGGGGTGTAACGGATAGGTGTGATCATATTTTAAAAATTGCTTCTGCCTTTTTAAATGAAGATCCTTCTACAAGAACGTCCTAGGTCATAATTTTCCATACAAAGTTGCAATAAGCATGACATTGCATTATTATTAGGCACACAATGCCATCCCCAGTGTGTGTTGCCAGTGATGATCTATGGCTCTGAGACGTGGTCGCTCACAATGGGCCTCATGAGAGAGATTCCATTAACTCAAAGGGCAATAGAGAGGGCTAAGCTCGGTGTTTCCTTGCGAGTCGAATCAGAAATGTAGAGATCCGCAAGAGAACGAGGGTTACAGACATAGCCCGAAGAATTGCTAAACTTAAGTAGCAGTGAGCAGGGCACTTGCTCACAGAACAGATGGCCGATGGGGCAGAAAAGTTAGGGAGTGGCGCCCGCGAATCGGAAGACGTTGACGACCGATGACCTGGTGAAGGTCGCGGGGATCCGCTGGATGCGGGACTCACGGGACCGGTCAATGTGGCGACGCTTGGGTGAGGCCTATGTCCATCAGTGGACGTCTTGCGGCTGATATGATGATCATGACATAATCTCATTAAGAAACTGACCGGTCACAACTGCAGAGAGATTGGGGTGCTTTCCAGAGGTTTCATACCACTAACTTCCAAACTCCGCACTGATAATAAGAAATTCCTAATAAATAAAGAGTGGTATTTAAAAGCAAATAAAAAAAATTGTACTCAAAAATAATCCGAATGCCAATCAAAAATAGTGATTGCACAGCAAAATACTGCCCCGATAGTAAAAAGGACGTACTTGTATCATTTTTTTTTCCAAAATAGAGTATTTATTATAATACCGGAATGAGGAAAAAAAGACGAATCTACTGATATTTTTTTAATCTCATTTAGTTTTGGACTTAAACTTTAGTTTTGGGCACTCCATTAAAATTTTATACTTTAACTAAGATGAAAGGACACATTTTGATGGAACTAAAATGAAAAGATGTATTTTGAGTAGATGAGTCTAATCTTTCAATGAATAACTACTTTGATCTAGAAGTAAAAAGGCGCATCTATTCATTAAGCTCCGCTTGTGACAATGAAAACACTTCCATTGCGCCTTTCAAATCATTTGAAAATTAGAGCTAATACTAGGAGAAGAGGACATATTTACCACTTGCGTCTTTTCAATTTAGTACACAATTAATATAAATTACCGCAATAATTGTTTTTTTTTTTTTTTTTTTTTTTTTATTTAGATATAGGCTCGCGCTTGACCACCATCTCACCTGATGGTAAGCGATGATGTGGTCTACGATGGAGCACGCTTGCCTAGAAGTAACCTATTCACTCTTGACTTAAAGACCCCTAGATTGTAGCTATCGGGAAACACAGACTCCGGCAGAGAATTCCACTCCTTAGCTGTACGCATAATAAAAGTATTCTCAAAACGTTTAGTGCGTATGGGCGGGATGTCCACCATGTACCTGTGGCGCATCGCCGTACGTCTGGTAGTCCGATGATGGAACGGGCTGGGCGGAATTAGATCATGCAATTCCATCGCACACTCACCGAAATGTAATCGATAAAAAACCGATAAGCTAGCAACTCGGCGACGATGTTCAAGGCTCTGGAGCTTTGACTCAACCAGTGCCTCATCGCTGATGAGCCTCTTGGCCCGCTTTTCGATCGACTCTAGTGCATCGAGCTGGTATTTGGCAGATCCGTCCCAGAGATGAGAACAGTACTCCATGCATGATCGAACTTGCGCTTGATACAAGCTGAGCAGCTGTTCTGGCGTGAAGTACCTTCTCACCTTTGCAAGGATCCCCAGCTTTTTGGCAGCCAGCTGAGCCTTCGCCTCAATATATGGGCCAAAATTGAGAGTCGATGTCAACGTAACGCCAAGAAGCTCAAGATGGTCAGCTATTGGCACAGTCACATCTCGGAAAGTTGGAGCCGGGTGAAATTGGCTCTTTTTAGCGGAAAAAAGACACGCCTGGGTTTTAGCAGCATTAAACCTGACCAGATTGGCATCGCCCCATTCGGAGACTGCCTGCATGGACAGGTTCAAGCGCTCCACCATGGCCTCCCGGAGAGACTGGATCTGAGGCCCGGTAGCACGAGCGCTGGACAAGTATCTCTCAGCAACAGTGCTGTCGTCTGCATACCCAAAGGTGCCGGGTTTTAGCAGATCGTTAATGTGCAGCAAGAATAAAGTTGCTGAAAGTACCGATCCCTGAGGGACCCCGGCATTAATAACCAAGTGGTCCGACGAGCAGCCATCGATAACCACTCGAATGGACCGATCTCTCAGGAAGTCTGCAATCCAATCACACAGACCACCGGGCAAACCGAATGAAGGAAGCTTAGCAATAAGGCTTTCGTGCCAGACCCTATCAAAAGCCTTTGAGATGTCTAGGGAGACGGCAAGCGCTTCCCCGTGCCTCTCAATGGCCTCACTCCAGATGTGAATGGCATACGCTAGAAGATCCCCAGTAGACCGATTTCGGCGGAAGCCGTATTGTCGGTCACTTAGGATATCGTTTGCTTCTAGGTATGCCAGGAGCTTAATATTAAGTACACGTTCCATACTCTTACAGAGTATGGAGGTTACAGATATGGGTCTGTAGTTGGCCGGGTCAGCTCGACTTCCCTTCTTGGGCACGGGCTGTACGTTAGCCTGCTTCCAAGCATTCGGCACTTTTCCAGCCTCATACGAAAGGCGGAACAGGCGTGTCAAGATCGGAGACAGTTCAGGCGCACAGGTTCTAAGAACAATTGCTGGTATTCCATCAGGGCCGCTAGCCTTGTTCACGTCGAGGTTGCGCAGCACCCTACGTACGTCCTTTTGACGAATACGAATTTCCGACATACTCGTCTCGCATCCATCAGGAGAAGGAGGGGGCCGCGCGTCACCAGGATTCAGACGTGAAGATTCCGCAAAAAGAGAGGCAAATAAATTTGCCTTCTCCTCAGCGGAGTGGGCCAGCGACCCGTCGGGTTTCAGCAGTGGTGGTAGTGAGGGGCGGCAGAAGTTCGACTCGACCGACTTAGCCAGAGACCAAAACGCTTTACTACCTGCTGGGTAAGAAGCAAGTTTGGTCCCTATTCGACCAATGCGGTCGAATCGAGCCCTTCGCAACACTTTCTTGCAGGACTTGGCAGCCCTGTTGAAGGCCTTCTTCTTCAGACCCACGTCACTCGCCTTACGCGATCGAGCGTCGACCCAAGCCAGGTACGCCCCATGTTTAAGCGCATCGGCGCGCTTACATTCGGCGCCAAACCATGGCCGGTCTTCGCTTGACATTGAAACGTCAGAGAACGGAATGAAGTACTCCATTCCCTGACGCAACACATCCGTCACGGCGTCCGCGCACGACGATGGATCCGACGAAGAAAAGCAAGTAGGCTGCCAAGGATAGCATGCGAAGAAAGATCGCATACCATCCCAATCTGCTGACTTGTACCGCCAAACCCGCCGGGTGCCTCTTGGGCTGGGATCGGGCGGGGAATAGACGGACACAGACTTCACCAGACAGTGGTCGGAACTACCTAAAGGTGAAGCTATCGACACAGAGTATCTGTCTGGATCTGTTGTCAGCAGAAGGTCCAAGCAATTCGCTGTGTGCGAATCAACATCCGGTACCCTCGTTGCCCCCTGGACCAGCTGGGTGAGGTTTAGCGCTAGCGAAAGCTTGCGCATCTCCCGTCCAGCATGGTCAGTGCACTGGTATGGGAAGAGCCACTCCTGATGGTGGGCATTAAAGTCCCCCAGTAACACTAATTGGGCGGAAGGGTACCGCTGCTGTGCCGCATCAGCCGCCTCACTGAGGTACTCTGTGAGCCTGGATGTCTCCTGATCTCCGCTGTGCGAACGGTAGACACAGGCGTAGATAATTTTATCCAGACCTGTGTCCACCAGAGCCCACAGGGTTGTGAATCGGGAGTCCTCAAGGTTACGGAGACGCCGATAGCAAGTGTCGTCACGGGCGTACATACACACACCCGCGCGCGGTTTAAAATTGTGCTCCAGGGTAAACCCTGGGTAAGATAAGTACGACACGTCTGACGGACTCGCTATCTGCGTCTCCGTAAGGAAAAGCAGCGCTGGTTTCTCAGTCTCTAGGTGGAAGTGGACTGCAGAGAGATTTGAGTGCAGACCTCGAATGTTGGTGAGGTGCACTTTGTGGGGGAGGGAGTGCAGCCGCTGTTTAAATCTCTTATTCCTTTTCCTTGGCATTAATTAATATTTTATAAGAGTGAATGGAGGAGAGGAGTTGGAAGTGAGACGAGGTTTCACGCAGCTAACCTTCAGACACGCACTGAAAGGACAGCATCATTGGGGCACTAGTCCGGAGACTGCGGGGACGCCCGAGCCCCCCCGGAATGTCCATCGGGCCCTCCCCATCTGGTCGCCAACCAGCACGATGGCGCATTCCGGGATTTTTCGACAGTTGGCGGGGCAGCCTTTCGTGTGTGGCTGGCACACTACTTGGGCCCCCAACTACCTGCGGTCGGCCAGCGGCGCACCGTGCCTCGGATCCCGCTACCCTCCGCGACCAGTCTCCCGATACGTCCATAACAGCGCGCGTCAGGCTGGTCAGCCTGCAGTAGAACAGCTATCTCGACCCAACTCCTCTTGTGGCTACACCGAGCATCGTACCGGAACACGGCTAAGCCGCTTGGCGGTACGTCTTTGCCCGGTGGGTGGTCGCAAGCCTTCGGCCGAAGCCTACCACCAGTTGGTGTCACCTGATTTGCACCACCCGGGGACCACGTGTAGGGTATCAGAAAGGGGTACATTCCTACGGACGTGGGTGACATATAAATTGTGGGGATCATATTATTGTCTGTTTGCAGGGTCTAAAGTAACATAACATGAAAGAGATGACATATACGTGTCGGGATGCCCTAAGCTCCTGAGCTCGCTTTGCTCGCTCATGGACTTATTTTGTTATATGTGTCAGTATAACGTTTGTACGCTCTGGTTAATTTACTGTGTAGTCAGTATTTCTGTTGTTAAAAATTATATATATGATGTTCAATTAATAATATCTCGTGGATAAACCCAATAACATTTTGCCTGACCTGGAAACCGATCCCCGGGCCTTATGCTATGCCTCAATCCCTTTGTTGTCGCCTACCTACCTTTCAGAAAGCCATGTGATCAACTCAGCACCCCAACTAATGAAAACCTTCAAAAAATAATAATCCGACAGTCGATAAGGATCATCTATTCGGGAAGTACTTATATAAACCCTGAATCTGGCGTTCATTTTGTGCAAAATGTTCACAACACAGTGTAAGCCGACAGCTCTATCGATCCCCTATAATCTAGGAGGATTAATAATCTGCCGGTCCCGAGTCGAAGCAGGGACTGAGGATAAAATAAATCTTTGAATTGATGTCTTTCTAAATTCGCTATTTACGTCTGGGCAGACGGGCGACAACTTGTAATAACCTTTTTTACCTCAAAATTAGTTATTCATTTTTGTTTTATTTTAGTTTTTAAGTATAATTATTATAATCATGCTTGCTGCAGTGCGATGCCACGATTTTTGAATTATGTCGGTATTTGTAAACTATTCTACTTTAGGTGAAAAATCTGTCAAAATTTAGAATTCAACTTGAGTTTGGCGTTAAAGTGTAATTGCGTTGGAAAACCTTCCACAAGGTTGATTGATGACCTGGTACAGATTGCAGGAATCTGCAGTAGGCATACCTACCTACCTACCTAGAGTTAAGCATACTAAACTCTCAGGATCGGTCGATATGGCAACACTTGGGGGAGCCCTATGTTCAACAGTTACATAGGTATGTATAACAGTTATGTAATAGGTCCATTACGGCTGAAATGAATCATTATTTCAAGTTCATACGTTCTTAAATACAAATACCTCATTTGAAACCTGCCAATGTCTTATTCTCTCTTTTTTCCCGAAAAGAAGGAAAGCCAAAAGGAAGGGTTATAATACTTCTCAATTTATGATTATAAATAAATAATTAATCCATATTTCCCGCAATTTTTGAGCTTAGTTGTAATGTGGGATTGACGGTGAAGATAACAAGGAAACTAAATGGATTGTAATAAGTTGTGCGGTTAACTTACTCCGGTACTCTACTTACTGAAATGATAAAGTTTCAGGTCATTTACACGAGCAAAAGATTTCATTTCAAGTTACTAGAAGGAAGAAAGGCTGACATTTGTTAATTGTTGACAGCAAAGAAGTATGCTTTCATTTTTCAGCGGATAGAGATAAGGAAAAGAGATGAAGATTATTGATTTAATTTTTTTTTTTTATAATGTATAATTTCGCGCTTGACCACTATCTCACCTGATGGTAAGCGATGATGTGGTCGACGGTGTAGCACGCCTGCCTAGAAAAATCCCATTCACTCTTGACTTAAAGACGGCTAGATTGTAGCTATCGGGAAACACGGAATCCGGCAGGAAATTCCACTCCTTGGCTGTACGCATAGTAAAAGTGTCATCCTAACCTTTTGTGCGTATAGGTGGGATATCAACCATGTACCGATGACGCATCGCCGTACGTCTGGTAGTCCGATGATGGAACGGGCTAGGCAGAATTAAATCATGCAATTCCATCGCACACTTACAGAACATCGACCTGTCTGTTACACTTTCACACCCATACCTACAGCTGAAAGGATTTTGATGTAACTTTGTGCACCAGTAGACTCTATACATGTTACGGGTAAAAGGATATTTTTTGTGTGCCGGTAGTAAGTTTCTTCAGAATAATAAAACACTTTTCACGAAGACAGCTTTGTCTATAAAATAGTGGTTTATAATGCTTGGCGATTAACTTGAGGTTTATAATAAATGAAAAAATAATAATGCTGTGAAATTGTAATATACCCAATTTAAGACTGAATAATTGAATATATCGATGAAATATGATCACCGACTATTGCATGGACTTAAGCATGACATAGCGAAAAAGTAATGTACTTAGGTTCACTTCTGCCCATACCTTCAGGGAATAATGACGTGATATTTTCTATGTTAAGTAAAATTGCGACTGATATTTGCATTTATAATTTTCATTTCTTAGTAATTCAAAATATTTTTTTAGTCGCTCGTCTGCAACCGCCAAAGTGATTGGGTGTATTATTTCGAAAAAACAATAAATGAGTACATGAAATTCTTTAAACTCTGATTTATTATGTTCAGATTTTGTTAGACTCGGAAGTTATGAAGTTATTATTTACTAGCTGAATCCCAGGGCATCGTTCCCGTCAACTGGCTACCCAGCCTACCCTGCCTACCCTGCCAACCCTGCCAACCCTGCCTATCCTGCCTACCCTGCCTACCCAGCCTACCCTACCTACACTACCTACCCTACCTTATAATTTTAATATATCATCAATTGTTTTCTCAGCGCACGCCAAAAAATGAATTTTACTTTGGGTTACATTATTGCAATTTTCATAAGGATCTCTAATTTTTTTTTAAAAATTATGATAACCTATGGCACTCAGAAATGATTTAGCTTTCTACTGGTGAAAGTATTTTTAAAATCAGTTCAGTAGATCCAGAGATTACCCCCTACAACGTCACAAACTCATAAACTTTAACCTCTTTATAATATTAGTATAGATGACTTTGTTAGTAACTCCCTTTTTTTCCCACGTCTTCGCTCCCAGTACCCGTTTTCGAAATAAAAAGTAGTCTATGACACTGAACTAGCTTTTTCTAGCTTTCAATCACCATCATCCGCCTTTTAATGTTCCCACTGCTGGGACACAGGCCTCCTCTATGTGAGAGGAAATGGGCCGTAATCCACCACGCGGGCCCAGTGCGGGTTGGTAGATGTCACATGTCTTCGAAATTTTGGTTCTAAAACATGCCAGTTTCCTCGCGATATTTTCCTTCACCGTTTTGAGAGCAGTGGTGATGAAATAATTTACACAAAGTAAGCCACCTGCCTGGGTTCAGTGACAGTTTGTTTTTTATGGGGTGAGTAGTTTCGAAGATAACCTGCTACATCCAAACTTTCAAACTTTACCTCTTTATCATATTCGTTTAGATTTTATTAGTACTATCTATGTTGGTACAGTTAGCGTCAAACTTCAAGGCAACTGTAAAGCGCGGACTCTGCCATACTTAAGTAAATACCTTCTGCAGAGTTATCACAAAATAGTAGGTACGCATAAACGGCTCAGATATTTTTATGAAAAAGACTGAAAAATGTAGTACCTAACTACATTTATCATTCACGCTTCACTCGCCAAAAAAAGATACTCTTCTATAAAATAGAGCTTTACCTGCCAAGTTGGGGATATAAAACAGCTGATCCAACCACATTGAAATGAGAAAAGCTATCAAAAGAACCGCCTATGGCCGCATCAACATTGACTTAAAATGTTTTCACTTTATCAAATTGAAAACTAAATTTGACGAAGGCGAAATTAGATCTTATTACTTCTAAGAAACAGTTCATTTTAGTATTGGCAAATTCGGTGTTTATTACACTTTCGGGCATGAAAAGGCGTGTAATTGAAAATGCCGGGTATTGCAATTTGTAAACGGCGAGCAAGGCCAGTATAACGGTGGTCGTCCCAATTCTCTCTGTTTCCGATAGTCAATTTGACTAAATACACTGTCAAGCAGCAAATTGACTCGTCTTCATAGGATTTGTTGGAACGGGGGCTCATTGCTGACAAATTGGAGATTTGGAGGAAAATGGGGAGGTAAAGTCACTGTTTTATTACAAAGACATAGCTTGATGTATTTTCTTTCACAAACTTGTATCATATAATACAAGGCAGCATGTGTTGATTGATAAATTTCCTTTCAGAAGGAACTATAAGGCACTATAAGGGTCAAAAGTGCACTCACCATAACAGAAACGGCAATTTTTTGTAGGCAGCAGAATTTCAACTTTTCGCGGTTAGTAGGAATAATCTATACTTTAATATCTATACAAAATATTAAATCAGTTGTGGATAATTTTACTTATTCTACAAAAACTAGCCATTTGAGTTTTGGGAGAGTATGACTGCACTTTTGACCCTTGACTGTACATGCTTAATAGTATTTTATGAAACTGTTGCATATTAAGAGGTATTAAGGCATGACTGTGTGTGTTTAACATGAATGTTAAAGTATCATACGAATGTTTTAATACCTAATTATGTGTAGTTTCATATACTGCTTTATCTATACTCACAAATTGGTATTGAATCTACTAAATAAAAGAAAAAGTCAAAAGAGTAAAATAAAATCTGTACAGTAAAACGTATGAATGGCGCCAATACCCAGCACATCACCGCATTACCGCGCATGCGCTAAAGCAGGCGTTGCCACAGACAAGTAAAATTGAAATCAAAACTTTTTATAATAGGTACTATAAAAATGGCGCGCCCCGCATAAGTTTTCCATTACAAAATAATAATTGATGGAAACCTGGTGATATTAACTTCTTGGATTTGACCCGTATCGTAATAGAAAATAAATGTTTTATAGCATTATTTTGTAAGACAAAAAGTGTTATAATAAGATTCTATTTATAAATTTCGGTATTGTTTTTATAAAGTATGTCAATATAAACTCGTTTTGAAGTTTATAATTCGAATATTGAGTTATGAGAGTAGATAAAAACATTTATCTACACTCACAACGTAATGTTCCAAATATGAATTCAAAAAATATTGTATAAACACGTACTTTATATTCGTGGATAGGTAAAATTAAAAAAAAAACATTACAGTGCAACATTTTCCTTTGATTTTTTAACAACTGCATCATAAAATAACTTTTTAATTTTTATAGCACACCTTTTTTGTAATTTATTGACTGACGCTTATGGGCTCATTGAAGTACTGTCATTGTCTAAGGAGGCGCGCGCTGCGCAGTCATGTGCAATGAGAATCTAAATTGCCCGCCATACCAAATATTTTCTCCGTTTCCACTTTTATTTTATTCCAACTGTATGAGTGAAGATAAAGTAGTGTATGCAATGGCTTATAATTAGGTATTAAAACACTCACGTAATATTATTATCAATTTCGGCTTCGCCTCATGGTAAACCTACGCTCGTGTTTTAATAACCCCTATTATACGTCCATTGCATAAACTACTATTGTGTGTATTGGGTAGTAAAATTCATGGTCTAAAATCGCCAAACCAGTGAACAAAGAACCTAAATATTTACTGCTTATATTAACTTTGAAGTGCATTATTTATTCATAACCTCTATAACCTTTATTTTCACACCACTTGCACCGCATCTTACTGTGAAATTAGATCGTTTTCCGACTGACCCGGTCTATGAAAGAGAACGGGTGACACGTAGATACCCTGCACTCTGTCAGATGCTAATGCACGTTATAAAATCGTTATTGTAGAGCAATTGAATCTGAAATGAATGGTTGATCAGGAAACAGGGGGATATTTATGGTAACTTTTATTTGAAAACACAGGATTGTATTAAATTGTCTAGTGAAATTTTACAGACGTACTTGAACATCGCTATCTTAAATGCACTTTATAATCAGTAACCTAATAATACAATCTTATGTGATGGATTGGGCCACAGGATGACTTTGTTTTTACTACGAATTTCCATCATATTTTACTTCCTTATTATATTAGGACGCTTGGAAAATTAATAACGTATTTAACAAATTTGGAACGCACGTGACACTGAATATTTTTTACCCGACTGCCGAAGTAGTTTAAAATCCTGATAGTGTCAAAAGTGCGGTCACAATAACCCAAAACTAAAGTTTCAATAATTTATTTGTAGACGAAGTTACATTCACAATATTTTGATTCTACCCTACCTACCTACATTTTTTTTTTGTACAATATGAATTTAAAAAAAGTATCCTTACACAGGATGCCATCTATCTCCTTGCCAAATTTCATCCACATCTGTTCTGGCGTTATTGAGTAACAAACATCCATCCAAACTTTCACTTTATAATATTAAGAAATAAGATACATCAAACTAGTCGCGGACCATAGACTTTCTTCTACAAATAAATATTTCGGCACTTCAGTTTTAGGTTATTGAAACTGTACTGAACTCTTAACTGTATATTTCCAAAAATAATTTTCGACCAACACACGAGCAAAGCTCAAAGGTAGTAAAAACTAACTAACAACTAACTAGACAACCAGTTAATAAAAACTAAATTATTCAATTTCATCAGGTAGGTCCGTATTTTTGTGATAAACACTCTTTATTCCCGCATACATCCGTTAATTAATTGAATACAGTACAAGAGCGTATTGTACGTAATTAATTACAGGCTGAAGCGATCATTTATTTTAATTTAATTAAAACTTGCTCTTTCTGCTGGCACGGCCATTTATTTCGGGCGTTCGCGCCTGCGAATTTCTTATTGAGCTCATAGTTTTCCAATTCGAGCAGTTGTATTTATGAATTATAAACCTTACACCGCCCCTCTTCCCGCTTCTCCCCCTATGTACTTAAAATATTATTAAGTTTTGTTTTCTGGGTGTTTGAAAAGGTCTTGAGCAAATTTTTGGTCCCATAGGACCATTTGGAGAATGATTCGGAATTTCAATCAAACGAGTTTCAAAGTTTTCTGAACAAATATAAAGTTCCTTTTATCTTTTATTCTCCAAGATATTGCCCTCAGGTCAACCCTACAGAACGGTATAATAGAACAATTATCACTGCTTTAGCACAGTTGGTTGGTAATGACCATCGGTCATGGGATAAATATTTACAAAAAAATCTAATTCGGCCTAAATAGCACGGTAAACACTTCAACAAAATTCTCCCCATCTTTGATTAAGTGCGTATTAGGTTGTAGGTCCCACCAACAGCTCTTGGATTTTATTTAATTCAAGGAAGGTTATGAATTTTTCCACGAGTCTGATGTAGGTACTATAAGAACTTTTTACTTTGTATGTAAACATTCTTGCTAATTGCGATATAAACCACATGAACTTTCTTCAAACTTAGCAGTATCACAAAAAAAATAGTATATTATGATACAAGTGAGCTAAGTTGCTCATTATACACGAGGCTGTGGGTTGCATAATTAGTTGCGTAATTCAGCTGAGCGTGTAATGAGCAGAGCTCACGAGTTTCATACGACGTTTTTCAACATATTTGTGAGGAAAACACAAACATGTATTGCTTTTATCGTTTAATCATTAATAAAAATGGTGAACGTACAATTTTCAAAGCGATATTGGATTGATTTGGATGGCCATTTCACAGTTTGTGTTACATTGGTGCTTGCCACTTCTTTAGTAGTTACTTTCGTTTTCTTCTTATGTAAATGTCGGCGACACAGGCAAATCAATCAGAACAATAGGAACCAAATAATTCATGCTACGAGATTTACATGGTTGTGGTTCGGGGCAAAACTTATTTGCCTTTGGCTCCAAATTAATGGCTTGCATTATTTTCTTAATGATTTTCGCCTTTTTATGAATAGAGTCTGCTTTCGGGTTTCTACATCCTTTGTTGTCATATTATAACGCTCTTGTCGTCTACACGCACCAATAACACCGAATATTAAGGCAACCTGCAACGAAATCAATTAATTAGTTCTAAGATGTTATGCTAAGTTTACGCAATTATTTATATACGTTTAGACTAATAATATTCAACGTATCTTTGTTGCTAGGTACTGACTATCCGGAGATACTTTCAAAAACTTTTCAACGTCGGCTGGTGACAAAACATTAGATTGCCGACCAATAATAATAAATAATAATTTATTTATTTTAAGACACAGTAGTCCATAATATTAGTACATTCATGCATTAAATAAAAAATAAAAAAAGCCTTCCGAACCATCTCTTCATAAATGCCATCAGGTTACAGTTCGTTTTGATATCAACACCATGTTTGAGCACCACCAGGAGTAGGGTTTGTGAGAAGTTAGTAGTTTCTTATTTAATTGTTTTTTTATGTAGTATTTATGGTATTTTATAAACGGTCTATATTTTTTTCTAAGTAAATAAAGTATGGCCCGAATAAAAAAAGGTATAATTACAAAAAATACTGTATTTATATGCTCAAAGCTAGCAAGAAAACTAGACGTTTTGGCATGTCGCTATGTCATTCCAATACATGCGAAACAGGATCAGGTCGCTAGTCTAACTTGAAAATTAATAATAAGTGTAACACAATAATTTAGATTGTTAGAAAAAGGTAACATACCGCAATATTTAGCCGTAAGACAAGCCAATGAACAAGACTGACCTCAAAACAACCCAATCAAGTCCACTTAATATTCTGCTAATAAATGGCCCACATTTCGGCGCCATGTTTGTCGTGCAATTATGTGGGCTAGGGGACCCTTATAAATGAGTTATGGAGCTAACATTATAACTATGTTAAAGGGTCAGCTCACACCGAAACAGATAGAAGATAGCGATACAAAAAAGAACGTTATTTTCAACACCAAAAGTGACCATCTCAACCATTCTAGTGTTATTATCTCACCATTTTACCAACATTTATTGCAAATAAACTGATTTGATTTGATTTGAGAGAATTCGAAAACCCCCCGCAGCGCTCTACCCTTCTGGGTGTTTTGAAACACAGCAATGCTTAGCCGGTAGACACAGTGTCGAACCCGTGCCATGTCTCGTAAAGTTTAATACACCTCACGAAATTTTTGCTTTGTCACGCGATGCAGCGCTTCGCAACGAAAAAAAACTAAACGCAGCATAATGTAAAGGTACAAGTTGGTAGCCGACTAAACGCAGCAGCAGCAGACGACGTTTCGCAGTGACACTACTGGTTTCTACGTATTTCTATGAAATACCTTTCGCAGTTAGCGACAAGTCACCCGACTACAGGTCGCACGATTGTAGACGACATGTCGCCCGACCGCAGATCAGTAGTGACCAGTAGTTAGTGAGTGTAGTCAGACATCTTGTCTCATGGAACACTCAGAACCAATAGGAATATGGCGCTGCCATCTGCTGCTGCCGTCAGCAGTCGGGTTCGGCATCATGACTGCAGCGACAGGACGCAGCGACGTGTCGTGGCGACATGAAGCGACGACACGTCGTCTGCTGGTGCTGCGTGTAATCGGCTACCAACTTGTACCTTTAACCTGTCTTGGGCTCTGCAAGCATCATCAAGTAGCATGGTTTTATCTAGTGTATTCCCGCGATTTACTCAGCCTTTGTAGAAATAAACTTAGAATAATCATAGGGACATATATATAAAGGGTCACTGCCCCTTAAACAATCATCTTTATAACATGGGCACCACAGACAGACCAATTTGCAGTGGCGTTAAGCCACGAAATCAGTGTCGCACATTATCCAAAAATTCAAGGTCGTAGCTTCTCAACGTGCACAAATCCTTGGAACAGTGATTCACACCGCGAAACCTGTGCAGCCCCCAGAAAACTTCTGTTTCTGTGTGAAACTAAGCTGAATATGTCAGCCAGGTCCTCTTCACACAACGAACCAAATGAAAGTCTACTTGCGAAAAAGTGGGCTCCCCATTCCTACTACTAGCTTCGCTTCTCGGTATGAACAAACCCTAAGTTTTACCGACATAACTTGAGACTGATATGATTGGCACAAACGTTCAGAATTAGCCCGGTAATTACTGCGTCGTGTACGATGTTAAATTTCAAGCAAGTTTGGGGTTCGTAACTTGGATTTATCCAGCTCACGAACATTGACGTGCGCGGCGACCGGATGTTGTCATCACCGACATTGCGGGATTTGCGAGTTCTGCTTGCCTCGTTAGTGATTGTGGCGATACATTGAGTAGCCATATGCCCGAAATTATTGCACTTGAAACACTTAACGCCTTTTCACACGCAGTTGCTATATGACCCCTTTCGCCACACTTGAAACAGCGCTGAATTGGCTTATCATTTGCTTGACCCACTTTATCACTCGATGTTTTCACAGACTCAAGCTCACGCGGCTTACTGCTTTGACCTCCTCACTCACCTCGCTGTTTCATTTTCTATTTCATAACCTCATACTGTAATAGCTTTTCTTTAAGGGCAGGGTATGTAGTTATCCCGTACAGACACATTCTATTTTGTTCATAATCCATGATTCCATCAACTATGTACTGGATGGCAACATAGTCTGGAAATTTAGCCCTTTTACCCAGCTCCTTCATAGACAACATATACTGATAATAGCTTTCGCTATTGCGCTTCTTTCGAGCAGCCATCACTTCGTGCATTTGCTTGCTGTTGACAAGCTCGGGGAATTCTTTCTGTAGGGCTGCATTCAAATCCTCATACGTACGGAAGGTTTTATCCGTTTTTAACCACAGTTTGGCTGTGCCTGACAGCGACCTCCGTGCCATGATTAGTTTCTGATGCGGAGTCCAGCCAAAGATCTCTGCATTGTATTCGATATCTTGCGCCCATCTCGAAGATGAGTAAGTCATGTCTTCGCCATTGAATTTAGAAATGGGCTCCGCGCCCGCCATTTTGTACGATGGTCGTCTTTATCCATCGTAAAATCAATCCAAGATCGTAATCTTCCTGAAATCTTGCACTGAAATTTTCGTTGCACGCCGTAATGACGCTACGAGCAGGCCAATAGTACTTTAAATAAAAACTTCTTCGTAAGTTCGTATGCGTTAATTGCACGCCGGTGACGCCGCGCGCCGGCGTCCCAGCATGTAGGATGGAGTATTGAAATAAAGCGCAGAAATCTTCTTAAGCTTGTTATGTTTTAACTTCTTATTTTTATAAAAAATACACTCCACCAACTCTTTTAACATCCCGCCATCTTCCTCTTCCCTCCCTCTCACACCCATCTATCTCATTCCCTCTATGGTGCGTTCAAGAACTTAGTCACATAACTTAAATTTGTAGTAAATATTTTACAAAATAATTATTCCTACATTGTAGCGTTACGTATAGCTCTTCTGAGCTTACGCGTACTTTAGCGTACTTTTATTAACGTGGCACGTTAATAAAAGTAAAAGTAATTATAAATTAAAATTAAGAAAACAGATATATATAATAAATTAAGGTCCAGCTTCGCACGACGTGGGCAGCTAGGGTGGTCCGGCTTCTCACGTCGTGGGCAGTTATCCAGGCAGTAGATCGGGCAGGAAGTCGTGGAATGCCCGAGGTAGATAGGTGAGCAGTCACCACAACGGAGAACCAGGCGAACGGTTAGGTAGGCTGTAGAGTAGGCAACAGGACGGATAGGCAGGCACACAGATGAATGGTCAAGGCAGCTGAACTAATAGTCAGGCAAGCTAAAATTGGGGTTGAAATTAAGCATTCTTTTAGTTTAGAAAATGCTAAATCTGCTTCATCGTTCCAGACGAAGTTCTAAGGAGAGTTTTTCCCAGACGAAGTTAGTTTACAAAGGGGTGAAGCGATAGAACTGAAGTTAGGTATGATTTCCTCACTTCTTTTTTGGAGGTAGGAGCGGGGTAAGCTAAAATAGCTTAAATTTTATTAGGGTCAGCACGTAGACCTTGGTCGTCAACTACGTAACCGAGATATTTTAATTCTTTACGAAAAAATTGACTTTTCTTGAAGTTAATTGTGAGACCTGCGTAAGAAAGTTTTTGAAGAACTTTAAGTCGTTTGTTCCCACTAGTTCTACTGAACAGTTCTACGGTAGAACTAATGGGATTTTTTTTTCCCACTAGTTCTACGATTTTAGGTATAACAAAATAGTAGAACTATTGGGATTTTCTATTCCCACTTGTTCTACTGAATAGTTCGACGGTAGAACTAATGGGATATTTTGTTCTCACTAGTACTAGGTTTTACCGGAACATTGAGGTGATGAAGTGTTTGTACAAAAACGCCACCATGTCAGTCCGTCTTTAGGATCTGACCTCGAAACCAATCCTTCTCTGGCGCGGCGTGAGACAGGGAGACGTTATTTCTCCGTAACTGTTCACTGCTGCGCTGGAGGATGTCTTCAAGGTTCTGGACTGGAGGGGGGTCGGCATCAACGTTTATGGCGAGTACATCACTCACCTTCCGTTTGCCGACGACATAGTGGTTATGGCTGATACCATGGAGAGCCTCAGTACAATGCTCGATGACCTCAGTAGAGCTTCCGAAAGAATGGGTTTTAAAATGAACATGGACAAAACCAAGGTCATGGTGAATGAAGATATCTATGAGAATGGCGACCGATAGTCTCCGATCTTGATAGGAGTGGGTGCTACATTCACCATGACCTTGGCTTGTTACGGTACTCCACCACGAGAACAGCAGAAGGTATTTTTACCCGACTGCCGAAGGAGGGTAATGTGTTTATCAGTCTATGTATGTATGTATGTATGTTTGTTCCTATGTGGCGTTCCAGAGACCAAACGCGTTGACCGATTTTGATGATTCATACGTCAATCGATTCGTCTTAACCTTGCGAGTGTCATAGGCTACATTAAAATTGGAAAATAGAAAAATGGCGGCTTTTGGGCGCCATATTGTGGGGGGCCAATTTTATTTTTTCTTCCAAACCCATCGTGTGGGGTATGAAAATAAAGGGTTTCAAGAAGTGATTTCAAAAATATATAACACTTATATATTTAAATGTACCTAATTCGAAAAAATGTTAACTAAAAAGTTATAAATAAAAAAGTTAATTAAAAAAATCAAAATACCCGACTGCTTAAAAAGTGAACTAAAAAGACGTAAACAAGAAGAAAATCATGCTGTGCAGTCGGAGGATACATCTGGTTTTGGTCAGCCAGCTCGCGAATATGTATCCTCCGACTGCACAGCATGATTTTCTTCTTGTTTACGTCTTTTTAGTTCACTTTTTAAGCAGTCGGGTATTTTGATTTTTTTAATTAACTTTTTTTTGGCAGTTTATAGGTAATGCTGTTCTCACCAACAGCGATTCCGAACAAAATTTACCCTAGCTTCTCTCCCCTTACCCCACTCAAGTCATTCAGTATGTAATAAGCTACAAAACCCTTCGATCTTCACATGCCACCTAAGGGATAAACTATAAAATGAATAGGAAAATCGAACACCGATATTAGGTACACCCGCATATAAATTCTTCCTATATATTTATGAGGACACCTGCCTATTCCCCTGTGTCAGACAAATGGCCTGAAGGATAAAAGAGCTCTCTTCCAATGTTCCTTGGATGCGTGACCTGTGTTTGCGTTCAGGTAGAAACGTAATATATTTGAGATCTAGCGATTGTGTTGAGAATGACAAAATGTATGGTAAAATTTAGGAGCTTTGTGAATCTGTGGAGAGATTGAGGGATGTAGAATCGATTACCTATGTCGTTTTTGTCAGGGACTCGTTTTCTGTCGGCTTTTTCTGGTTTTATTAGTACCAAACCTGTTACAGATAAGAAAGTTATTTATTTTTTTCTCTTTATAAATACATTGCCCCACACTAGGAATTTCTTCCTGTATCGTGGGTGCGTTCACAAACATATAAACTCACATACACAACACCCAGAGCCGGAACAACTATCTGCAGGTCTTACAAATTTTTGTTCCGTGCGGGAATCGAACCCGCGACACGCAGCGCAGCAGTCAATCGCTCAACCACTGCGCCAACCGTGCGCCTAGTAGCTACTAACCAGCCAAGTTCTGTTCCTCTTCAATTTAAAAGTCAATGTCAACCACTTCAGCAATCCAGTTATTTATGTAGAAGTTTGAGTGCCTAGGTTATTTGTTAGAGCACGCACCTGACCGTTAGTGAAACGAGGGTAGTCAGAGAATTAATGCGTGTTACGTTCTTTTAGAAGACTTGAAGCGACCACTTGTTGACGCGAGTCCAAGGTTTGGGAAATAGCGTCTTGAAAGGAAATAGTTCTTCTAAACTAGGATGTACTCAGAGAAATGCTGTGAAAGATGAGTGGAAGTAGATAACGTCGTAAGTAAGAAGAGACATAGTTAGAAATCATTTCAGATTGATCGATTGATTGATGATACTTCAGTTTTTCTGCTCTTTTTTATTACTGTTTCCTTTTATTAATTCTCTTTTTTATTGATCTTGTAGCAGCACCAACGCCGCCACTTACGAAATAATGCGACAATGTGACAATGCGACAATACGATAAAGGGACAATGCGACTATGTGACAATTTGACAATGCGACAATGCGTCAAAGCGATAATGAGACAGTGCGACAATGAGACAATGCGGCAAAGGGACAAAGCGACAAAGTGACAATGAGACAATGCGACAATGTGGCTATGCGACAATGCGGAAATGCGACAAAGGGACAAAGCGACAAGGCAACAAAGGGACTAAGAGGCGAATTGAAAATGCAACAATGCGACAAAGCGACAAAGGGACAAAGCGACAAAGTGAAAATGAGACAATGCGGAAATGCGATAAAGGGACAAAGCGACAAAGTGACAAAGCGAAAATGAGACAATACGACAATGCGACAATGTGGCGATGCGACAATGCAACAAAGCGACAAAGTGACAATGCGGCAATGCGACGATGTGATAATGCGACAATGTGACAATACGACAATGCGACAAAAGGACAATGCGACTATGCAACAATTCGACAATGCGACAATGCGAAAAAACGACAAAGCGACAATGCGCCAAAGCTATAATGAGACAGTGCGACAATGAGACAATGTGGCAAAGGGACAAAGCGACTAAGTGACAATGATACAATGCTGAAATGCGGCAAAGGGACAAAGCGACAAAGTGACAAAGAGAAAATGCGGCAAAGCGACAATGTGGCTATGCGACAATGTGAAAATGCGGGAATGTGAAAATGCGGAAATGCGGCAACGGAACAAAGCGACAAAGGGACTAAGAGGCGATTTGAAAATGCGACAAAGCGAAAATGCGACAAAGCGACTATGCAACAATGTGGCTATGCGACAATGCGATAATGTGACCTATGCGACAATTCGACAATGCAACAAAAGGACAATGCGACAAAGCGACAATGCGGCAATGCCAAAATAGACAATGCGGCAAAGAGACTATGAGACAAAGGGACATGGTGACAACGCGACAATACGGCAAAGAGACAAAGGGACTAAGAGGCAAAACGACAATGCGACATCGCGTTTATGCGAAAATGCGACAATGCAACAATTCGGAAATGCGACAATGTGACAAAGCGACAATGCGACAAAGCGACAATGCGACAATGCGACAATGTGGCTAGGCGCAATGTGATAATGCGACAATGAGAAATAATGACATCAAACATCACGATTTTATTACCAATGAAAAGCTAATAAAACTTGACATGTACAGTTTATCGTTAACACAATAATGCAGCAATTTAATCAAAATTTTCGAATCTCCGGCAAACAGCTCCCAGTGTCAAAACGAAGAAAAATTATTCTCGTACAGTTTAATTCCTAATAAAATTAAGATTGATTAACAAATTCTCACTCTGTATTTTAATTAAAACTTTAGTCTTGAGCCGTTTATAAGTAAGGCGTGGATTATACTACCGGATTTAAGAACTTTAGCATAACCTTAAGAAGCATTACCTTTCACTATAATTTTTATTCTTCTCTTTTCTCTGTTATATATTTGATATGTATAGACTTATTTTATATAATATTGTGTAAATAGTTAATTATTGGTATAAATGGTATTAATGTATATTGGTTTTATTTTGAGAAAAGAGATTATGGGCCGTAAACTTTCTAAAAACGAATTAAATAAAAAAGTTAATTCAAAAAATCATAAAACCTGGCTGCTTAGAAACCGAACTAAAAATAAAATAAAAAACTTTTAACAAAAAAATAAACCGACTTCCAAAAAATCACTGCAAAACGAAAAATAACTTTCTGTTCCGAAGTCGGTGTCTTTGGTACATTATTGTTTTCCGTGTTTCGACACCGACTCATATATAGCCAAAGTACATCTCATGACGATTCCAATAAGCCCATACACGACTAGGATACATTGTTTTATTTCGGAGTACCAGTGCCTACCTGCCGGCTTCATCATCAGATCAGTTCGATGATACCATTTTCATCAGCACTATTTGTTTCATCATAGTCGTTAAACTATTCTAGATATCTTATAACCCATGACATACTTAGCATTAAGGAATTCTATTGGCCATCTGTGGTCTTCTTCACCAGTTCCACTTCACCAAATGTTACTTTCTGAGTGCAGATGATTGCATTGTTGATAAAAATACCAAAATCGCTATATGTATGCCTATAATATTTGAGGAGTTCCCTCGATTTCTCCAAGATCCCATCATCAAATCCTGACTTGATGACTATGGGACCAACTGGGAAGTATACCCTTTCAAACAAAAGAAGAATTTTACAAATCGGTCCAGGCGTCTTACAGTAATCGGGGAACAAAAAAAAAAATGATTCCGACGAATTGAGAACCTCCTCCTTTTATTGAAGTCGGTTAAAAAGTTAATAAAAAAATCAAAAAACCCGACTGCTTAAAAAGCAAACTAAAAAGACGTAAACAAGAAGAAAATTATGCTGTGCAGTCGGAGGATATCCTCCAGCCAGTGACACTCGCAGGATTAAGACCAATCGATTGACGTAAGATTCATCAAAATCGGCCAACGCGTTTGGTTTGGTGGTTAGGAACAAACATACATACATACATAGACTGATAAACACATTACCCTCCTTCGGCATTCGGGTAAAAAGACGTAAACAAGAAGAAAATCATGTTGTGCAGTCGGAGGATACATCTCGTATTAGTCAGCCAGCTCGCGAATATATATCCTCCGACTGCACAACATGATTTTCTTCTTGTTTACGTCTTTTTAGTTCGGTTTTTAAGCAGTCGGGTTTTTTTTATTTTTTTTATTAACTTTTTTTATTTACAACTTTTTAGTTATTTTTTTTTAGAATTAGGTACATTTAAACATATAAGTGTTATATATTTTTTAAATCGCCTTTTAAAACCCATTATTTTGATACCCCACACGATGGGTTTGGAAGATTTTTGTTTTTTTTTCAATAAACAGCGTTCTATTTGCAAGCCCGTTCGAAATTTAAATAAAACCTTCGATAAGTTACCTCCTTGGTTGCCATGTTTCGGAGTGAAAGATCGTTCCATTTTTAAATAACACGACAGATATGAGTTTACTATGTAATTTATTTGGCCGCTAGACACGACAGATATGGATTTTCATACAACTTTTGCCGGCCGCTGCTCGTATGTATCTGGCCAGTACAGCAATTTTGATTTATCTCGAAGAAGGTTGTCAAAATAATGCTCAAATTTCCAAGCATGTTTGAGAATTAGTACATTACTGCAGCGGCCAGCAAAATAGGCATTGATGGACGAACGTGTAAATGTGGGCCGAGGCGAAGCCGAGGCACACATACGTAAGTCCATCAATGCCTAGTTGTGGCCAAGGCTTGTATAGTACTTTTCTCAAATAATGCGCGGAAATTAAAACTAAGTAGTACCACAGATAATATAATACTAGCATACAGATACCTCATCCCATACAAAGAAACCGTGCCGACGTAACTAGCGTTTTTCGACTGCTTATTCTGGCAATTTTTTGTACATCGAACGCATTCGGTTCTGTTTCACTGTGATAGATAGATGGTGTTAGCAGCGACTTGCAAGTAAAACGGTTTACTAGGTTCGTGAATGTTTTTTTCTTTAAATACTGTGAAGGTTTGTTTTCCAGTATTTATTTGCACGTTTTTATAGTTTTTTTGCACCAAAATGTGTTAAAATGCAAACTTTAAAAATCGAGTGTAATGCCTCAGAAATTTAAAAATGCGCCATCTATTGGCATCAATTTTAAATGATCCGTCTAATAATCTTTGAAATGTGAATTAAGAGCCCAATATTCCATAATTTTGTACTTAGGAGAGTTGATTAAACAAGAACATACAATTTTTGTGTTCAATTCCAGAAAATGTTAATTTTACGCACATTCAATAACAGATAGGTGGATACCGAGGTGCATATCGCGCCATCTAGTGAGATTTATTTGAACCAAATTTTCTTTCTTAGCAATGAGACCCCGTGGTAGTACCTAGAACTCATTTTGTCAAAATCAATGACGAACAACAATAATTGTTCCCGCGTTAAAGTGTTCCTTTGTTTTTTTTTTTATAAACGGCGTTCTATTTGCAAGCCAGTTCGAAATTTAAATAAAACCTTTGATAAGTTACCTCCTTGGTTGCCATGTTTCGGAGTAAAACATCGTTCCATTTTTAAACTACACGACAGATATGAGTTTACTATGGAATTTATTTGGCCGCTAGACACGACAGATATGGATTTTCATACAACTTTTGCCGGCCGCTGCGCGCATGTATTTGACCAGTACAGCAATTTCGATTTATCTCGAAGAAGGTTGTCAAAATAATGATCACATTTCCAAGCATGTTTGAGAAATAGTGATTAACTAGCAATTTGCTTGAACAAAACTCTCTCCAGAAGTTAATTTCGTTTTCGTATTGGGTTTAGTCACTTTTCAGTACTTTGAAGGACAATTTTTCCCAATAGGTTGAGTTTGGGCAGCTATAAAAAATACTTGTCTGTTATTTTAGACTACCCTCTCTTACATAATATATTAAAAATAAATCAAATCGGAGCCGGACTGTTGGGTACCTTTCCTTGCAAGTACTTAATATTATTTTTGATATTTTGTATAATGACAGCCCTAAATTCTTCTCCTATCGTTCAGTCCATCCAAAAGTTTTCTGTAAGAGATTGCTTAGTGTGATAAGACCACCCATTGTACACTTGTTTTTGTGAACGTGTGTCCTGTACGTATTTTGTGGCGAATAAAGTATGTAATAAATAAATAATAAATAAATACAGTAGACTTGAGTAGACCATTAGTAGATTTAATGGTCTGTACAATGATTTTGATTCTTTTTTCTTTTTTTAATTTTCGTATAGGCTCGCGCTTGACCACCATCTCACCTGATGGTAAGCGATGATGTGGTCGACGATGGAGCACGCTTGCCTAGTAGTAACCTATTCACTCTTGACTTAAAGACCCCTAGATTGTAGCTATCGGGAAACACAGACTCCGGCAGAGAATTCCACTCCTTAGCTGTACGCATAATAAAAGTATTCTCAAAACGTTTAGTGCGTATGGGTGGGATGTCCACCATGTACCTGTGGCGCATCGCCGTACGTCTGGTAGTCCGATGATGAAACGGGTTGGGCGGAATTAGATCATGCAATTCCATCGCATACTACCCGAAATGTAATCGATGAAAAACCGATAAGCTAGCAACTCGGCGACGATGTTCAAGGCTCTGGAGCTTTGACTTAACCAGTGCCTCATCGCCGATGAGCCTCTTGGCCCGCTTTTCGATCGACTCTAGTGCATCGAGCTGGTATTTGGCAGATCCGTCCCAGAGATGAGAACAGTACTCCATGCATGATCGAACTTGCGCTTGATACAAGCTGAGCAGCTGTTCTGTACCTTCTCACCTTTGCAAGGATCCCCAGCTTTTTGGCAGCCAGCTGAGCCTTCGCCTCAATATATGGGCCAAAATTGAGAGTCGATGTCAACGTAACGCCAAGAAGCTCAAGATGGTCAGCTATTGGCACAGTCACATCTCGGAAAGTTGGACCCGGGTGAAATTGGCTCTTTTTAGCGGAAAAAAGACATGCCTGGGTTTTAGCAGCATTAAACCTGACCAGATTGGCATCGCCCCATTCGGAGACTGCCTGCATGGACATGTTCAAGCGCTCCACCATGGCCTCCCGGAGAGACTGGATCTGAGGCCCGGTAGCACGAGCGCCGGACAAGTATCTCTCAGCAACAGTGCTGTCGTCTGCATACCCAAAGGTGCCGGGTTTTAGCAGATCGTTAATGTGCAGCAAGAATAAAGTTGCTGAAAGTACCGACCCCTGAGGGACCCCGGCATTAATATCCAAGTGGTCCGACGAGCAGCCATCGATAACCACTCGAATGGACCGATCTCTCAGGAAGTCTGCAATCCAATCACACAGACCACCGGGCAAACCGAATGAAGGAAGCTTAGCAATAAAGCTTTCGTGCCAGACCCTATCAAAAGCCTTCGAGATGTCGAGGGAGACGGCAAGCGCTTCCCCATGCCTCTCGATGGCCTCACTCCAGATGTGAATGGCATACGCTAAAAGATCCCCAGTAGACCGATTTCGGCGGAAGCCGTATTGGCGGTCACTTAGGATATCGTTTGCTTCTAGGTATGCCAGGAGCTTAATATTGAGTACGCGTTCCATACTCTTACAGAGTATGGAGGTTACAGATATGGGTCTGTAGTTGGACGGGTTGGCTCGACTGCCCTTCTTGGGCACGGGCTGTACGTTAGCCTGCTTCCAAGCATTCGGCACTTTTCCAGCCTCATACGAAAGGCGGAACACGCGTGTCAAGATCGGAGACAGTTCAGGCGCACAGGTTCTAAGAACAATTGCTGGTATTCCGTCAGGGCCGCTAGCCTTGTTCACGTCGAGGTTGCGCAGCACCCTACGTACGTCCTTTTGACGGATACGAATTCTATCGTACGTTTAGATAATCAAAAATACATTTTTAGTAGCAACTCCAGGCTCCGTAAATATAAAGACAGGCGTTACTTGCTGCTTATGATCTTGGTAACCTCTGAATTTTAAAGCCTAAGAGCAACTGCCAAAATATAACTAAGGGAATATTTCTGGCAATATTCGGGCAGTTGAGCAGGAATACCTTGTATGCTAATGACAACAAACTCCGATCACAAATCTGACATTTGACATGCAAGTGCCATTCTATGACAATTGCGTTCTTTAAACCAGTCACTAGGAAGTCAATGTGCTCAATTCTAGAACAGTTACCCGTATTTTACGAAATTTTATATTCTAACGCCATAAACTATCAATCTGCCAAAAATATCTCTAATTTACATTTGGATTTTGCCTCTGATTGCCGCTGCAATGAAACGAGAATTTGAAATTCAAATGTTATTTTTTTTTGAATTGCCCTAACCTAGTAATGTCTTGATACTGTGTCCTAAGCTTAAGAGTCCAGCTAACGAATGTAATTGATTGCCTCCAAAAAGATTAATTCCCAACTTTAGGTGAGATGAACTAAGTTTAATTTTATTTAACGCTTTTGTTCATTATTTTTATAATACGAGTTTTGTATCAAAGTTCAGTTCAGTCTGAAGTTTGGTGCTAAAATCGACCGTTTTTTGGGTTGATATAATAATCAGATTAGTGTGATAAAATTGTTTAGATAATGCTGCTCATCTTTACGCATAATTTATGTGGTTGCTTACAAAATAAGTAATCGGTTTCTTGATACAATAATATAATAATATACTAAGAACAACCCTTAAATTTGATGATCTGAACGTTTAGATGTATGAATGTATGTTAAGAGGAAATACGGTCGCATTTCATGATACATTATCTTTAGAAGCACTAGAAGCCCCAAAAAATGCTCAAAATTGCTCTGTCAACAGAGGCCTAGTGTTCAAATTTTACAACCGTATAATAAAAAAAGAAATACATAGAAGCACTACATATACCTTTTTAATTCAATTTACGTACAAAACATTTTATATTTTTTCAGGAGGAACCATTTCCTCCTCAAAAAATATAAAATGTCCCCATGCAAGAGCCAAATCTCAAATTTTTTTAAGGAGCAAATAAGAAGATCCAAACCTCGAATTATGACTTTTTATTAAGGAAATTCAGTCCGAGCTCTCTGCCTGCATTTCCTCTTAACAACATAACATTTCCAAGCATTTCTGACGGCTGAATGAATTCGAATGACATATGGAACATGAGTAAGCTTGGAATAGGACATTTTATACCAATAGTGCGTGTGTGTGATAGTGTGTTATTGGGATAAAAATGTGTCCTCACATATCCCATAAATAGTTTGCATCTTTTATGCAGCTGAAACCGCTTGCAAAAACTAGCACAAAAATATGCGTTTTGATACGCACCATTCGATAGATCTTAGTTATTTTAATTCAAACAAAATTTTTATTACACAGCCCGAAGAATTGCCAAACTTAAGTGGCAGTGGGCAGGGCACATTACGGCGCGCAGAACGGATGGCCGATAGGCCAAAAAATGCTGGAGTGGCGACCGCAAACTGAAAGAAAGACGTTGCGTTGGAAGGCCTCCCACTAGGTGGACCGATAATCTGGTAAAGGTTGCGGGGATCCGATGGATGCAAGAGTGGAAGAAGAAGAAGATTCAAAAGTAGTAGGTGAAATAATTTCATGATCAAAGCAACAACGTACTATCAAAATTAATTTCAGGTAAATTTTCACTAGAAATTAGTAAAGCTACGTCAGTGTAACCCAATCTTAACTAAGTCAGTCTAATGGATGGCAGCCCATGTGGTGTTGAAAGCTTTTAGCTAACCAGTCGTGGTTTACACGTTGCCAGTAATTGAGATTTTAAAGCTGAACGTCAGAGTGAATAAGTTATGTGAGAAAATGTTAGATGGAGTATGAAAAATGTGGCAGAAGATTATGAGAAAAATAAACACGTTTCGTCTATTAAAATTACATTAATTAAAAAATAAATAAAACCTAATTTGCGTGCTTTTTAACCGTCTTCCCAAAAAGGAGGTTCTCAAATCGAATGTACCTATTTTTAGTGTTCCGAAGTCAACAAGGAACCCTTATAGTTTCGCTCTGTCCGTCTGTCCGTCCGCAGCGTAGCTCAGAGAATCTAAGTAGTAGAAAGCTATAATTTGGCATGTATATACATATTAATAATTCCGACAAAGTGGTAACATAAAATTACGAAAAATATTTATTTTTCGGGTACCTCCCATAGACGTAAAGTGGGGATGTATTTTTTTTTTCTCATCTATCCCATGGTGTGGGGTATCGTTGGATAGGCCATTTAAAAATATTATGGGTTTGTTAAAACCCATAATATTTTTAACCCATAAATTTTTCGATTCAGAGATTCGTTTGCGTAAAATTAAGCTTTATGTTGCAAATTTATGTTAGAGTCAAGTGTCCCCCCCCCCCTGCCAGCGAAATGGTTGCTCTTGGCTATGTGAAAAAATTCACGGCAGTAGTAAATATAACGAAATTAAAAGGAAAATTATCACGGATAACAAGGCTTTACAAGTTTCCGAGTAATAGTCGACCAACTTATAAAATGTACTTGAAACAGTAATTTTTTTTTACAAATTCCTTAGGAATTTTACTAAAATAAAGTTGATAGCTGTGTAAAACAGAGTAAATATAATGCTTACGAACCATGTAAAAATATACAAAAATGAAATCATAACAGGCTTTACAAGTTTACGAGTAATGGTCGACCAACTTATAAAATATATTTGGCACAGTAAATTTTTTGTACCAATGCCATTAAAAAATTACTTAAATAACGTTGTTAGCTGTGTAAAACAGATAGTAAATGTATGCTTATGAACCATGTAAAAATATACAAAAATAAAATCATAAAATCCATGAATAATGTTTAAGTTCGAATAACGCATTGGAGTGGCCGGAGTCGTTGGCAGTACCAGAACGTAATTACTTATTTTCTTTTGTCGATATCCTTCTATAAAGTCAATATTCGACCCGACTTCATCACTAATTGAGTAGCGTATAACTTTCCAGAATGAAATAGTGAATACCGCAGATTAGAGGATTCACCTCTAATCTGCGGTATTAGAGGAGATTAGAGGTGAATACATACGATTTTTTTCAAATTCCATAAGATAAATAAACAAGGAGCGTGCACGCAAGGATCCAGGAACGAACTATACTATTCCCCGTGGCTCTAACGCGCGCTCCTTTCGCAATTTGCACCCGCGGTGGTACTCAAATAGATAATATTTTTCTAACTTCAGTTGCGAAGTTGGATTTTATAACTCCTTCTTCAGTTACCAGTTAGTCCTTATTTAGTTTAAGTCAAGAGTGAATAGATTACATCTAGGCAAGCGTGCTTCACCGTAGACCACATCATCGCTTACCATCAGGCGAGATAGTGGTCAAAATCGAGAATATAGATTAAAAAATACTATGTGGGCCCGTTTTTAGACTTTGTGAGCCGATGAAACCGTTCTAATGTTCATGTAACAACAACAAAACCCTCTTTTTAGTCCGCGTTATTATGCAACTTCGGAACCCTATTACTGCGCGTGGCCCGACACGCACTTGGCCGGTTTATTTTTTTATAATTGTTTGGGCATAACTCCTCTTGATACAATACCCGGCAACACAAATAAATTTTATTATAATATTAATTAATAATATTAACAACCATAAAATCCGTCGATCAACCAGTAGCAACCAGTAGCGACCCCGGTGGACTACAAAATCCTTAACTGGCTTGCCACAAAGGCTTATCGTTGCCTCAAAGACATTAAGCTACCACAAAGGCCTACAGTTTCGATGCGTAATCAAGTGCTGTTCCCTTATTAATGCTGTATTATTATAGTTTGGGTCAAGGCAAATTCTAAGTCTGCCACCCTTTTTTTACCCAACTACCACGGAGCAAAAGGGAGGGTTATGTTTCTGACCGGAATGTGCGTATGTATTTATGTTCATCTATTCCCTTATAACTTCTAAATCACTTACCATAATTTGAAAAATGAGGTGTCGTTGGATGCGTCTAGTTTGTCCGCTTGTTAAAGGCTATGTGACATCACATTATATTAAACATGGCGCCCTCTAGTGGGCACGAAGTCAAGAACAAACATTTTTTTTCACCCAACCCGTCATATGTGGTATCGTTGAACAGGGATTTTAAAATGAAAGTAGGGATGGGTACATCATATTTCTGTCAAGGGTCATGCAAGCAAGTCATGAAAACAATTTTTTTACCCGAAGACGGCGTCGCAAAATGTTTGTTGATCGGTATGCATTTATGATCATTTGTTCCCTCAGGCTCTGCAAAAACCCCAAAATATAGTTGTCGGCACGTATCTTTGCAAGGTTTTGACTTAGTGGGGTTAAGTTCGCGCATAGTGCGTGGACTGAACAACCACTATATAGAGCGAACGGAAAGTAAACGTGACGCTATTGGTCAATCGAACTTTGTCCACTCAACTGACCAACCAATCGCGCGCTCAGAACGGTGCTAAATGTTCCCCACGTCCCGCTTGGTAACCAAAGAGACCTAAAAAATTACTTGTGCGCATCTAACGACTCTTGCCAAGTTAGATGCCGACAACTATACTTTAAGTAAAAATAAGTTCAAAAACTAAAACCCAACTACTGAAAAATCACGCTCTAAGAAGTACTAGAGCGTGACTTTTCAGTAGTCTAGTTTTAGTTTTAAATTTACTATCGCAAGCGCTGTTGAGCTTAAGCTTTTGCATTCGCGGATGTCAAAATATTGACTAGACCAGATCCAAGGTTAATATTTCGCATCCCTGTTAAAGCTCCAGCCCAGCTCTAGTCGCGTGGAACTCGACACGATTTGCGACCCTGCGCCGAGTCGTTTACTGCTATTGTTAGTACAAGTCCTATGTGTTCAGCTCGGTACGTCGCATCTAGTCTGGAACTTTTTGTACAATAGATAAGAACAGAAGACCAACTCCGTGTATCATCACACAACTTAAGAGCAAGAGAATGATGACCCCTCTCTAGTGACATTCTATCAGCAATTACGACTGTCAATTCATTAAGACTGAGGTTAACAAACACGCTGCAATTTATGACTTTTCGGCAAAAGACTCTTATCACAATTTATTTGGAGTTGTTATCTTCTCCCGTATTCGTCTCTTCTTAGTTCTCTCTTAGTCGTCATATCAGTAGCTATAACATCTATTATGCAGTCGATCTTTCGTTTCTTTCGTCTCTGTCTTAAACGCCCATACCGTGGCAACCGATTTCCACACGCCGAGCTATTTTGTATGGACCTTAAGTAAAAAGTACATAATTAACTAGTGTTACTTGAGCACGAACATTGAGAATGTCGTCGAAATCCTCAGCCACATTTACTTATGTCTGATGGTGAATGGAGCAATGAAACTGCTAATGTTTTCGGAAGTAATAAAGCTACTCAAGCAAACAACCACCCACACATGCTTACTTACACATAGCGCCACGTGCAAAGATGAGTTGAACTATCTATTCCTATTCCTCACCTTCTGTGCCTAACTATATTGTGACATAGGTGTCTAGATGCAGTGTGTTCGCCTGTACTTACGTAGGTACTTATCGGATTGAATCCGACTGAATGGTCGAATGTAGTGTCGGAATGTTCTGGGATCGAGAGTTGATACGGATTTTGATAGTGGTGCTTTTCATTATAAATTAAAAAATGTACTTTCATAAATTTCTGATAAAACTAATAGGACACGACTTGGATACATGATATAGATACAACGTGTTGGAACCCAAAAGGGATGAATGAAGGACAATTTCATGCAGCTGAGATGAGTAAGCAAAGACGTAAGTGTTTTTGAGTGAAATAAGCGGCCGCCTGACACGCCGTGCCGCCGCCACAAAATTCATACCGTTATCGCTTTACATGTCACGTGGCGTGCCTCGACGGGCGCAAAAGCGCTTGAAGACTGATAAAAACGCTGTACTAGACAGCTCGGATGCAAGTTCCAGATGGATAGACAAACAAATACAGCAACGTATGCTAGCAATGTTTTGACGCCTCGGCCTTTATTTGCCTTGATCTCAATGTGCCATTAAAGTCGACTCCTGTATGTGTAAAAGAGCGAGATAACAGCGTCACTCACGGCTCTGGTAGATCTGCCATAATCTGATTTGAGGTTTTTGCATGAAATCGGCGACATGTTACGCATTTGTGTAGAACTTTTTTAACGGCACGATGTCCTCTTACAATCCATACTCTTTGGCGTAGATGTGTTAGGGTTAGCTCCGTGTAATTTTGTACTGTGTGTTTGCCAAATTAATAACTCAGTCAATATGTGGTCATGTGGTAGCAGAATTAGATGTTTGGTGTCTTCATTTAGTTTCGAGCTATGCAACCTTCCCCTACACGCAAAATTACAAGTTTGTCAAGGAATGGGTTCAAGATCAGAAGGTTGCTTTTGTTGCTTAAATCCTTATTTTCCTTCAGTCCCATAATCTCGTCTTTGAAGGTATGTAATTGAATCTGTTTCAGTATAACGTTTCAGCGTTTTGTAGTTCTGTTGATGTCAAATATGCAGTTGGAGTTCGAACAGTTGTTTATAAATCGTTTTATCCACGCTGTGACCCTTTTAATGTGAGCCATGTCGCTGTGTCGATCTAATAACTCAATTAAAATTGAAAACGACTCGAATTTCACAACATACGCTTTCATTTGTTTTTGTTTTGATTCGCACGTTGTCGGTATGATTGCAACTTTTTCAGCTGTTTTGTCTGTAATTTTTTACCCATTCTGGTCCTTGCCACCACAAAGGATGTTGCAATAGCTGGGAGCAATTGATGCCGCGTGATGCACAGCCTGATGCGTTTTCTTCTGATTTGACGTACCTCCACGTCTTGTTTCGGTATGACTTCATGCACTTGCTGCACTCTGTTACTCACGAACGACTTCGATTTTGTGACGTCCTCATGCAGACAGCCTAGTACAAGCATAGAGAGGATAGTTTGGTTTAGGTTTGATGATTTGAGGTAGCATGTGCAGAGGTCAAGGGGCATACTATTTTATGTGTTTACAGACCACCAGCAACAAACTTGTCATTGTTTTTAATTACAATGGAAGAATTATTAAGTAAACTCTTCAGAGATAATAAATTAGTTTTTGTTTGTGGTGACTTAAATATAGATCAGTTATTCAATTCACCTTAAAAATGTAAGGTCACTTCATTGTTCAAATCATTTAACTTAAAATATTTATTTAATGAACCGACAAGAATAACAGCAACTTCAGCTTCGTGCATAGATAATGTATTCACTAATTGTAAAGTAAAATATTCGTTTTTAATTAATGGCGCTAGGTCAGACCATACTGGTCAACTTCTAGTTTTGAGTCAGATAAAAAAATTAACCTAGCTAAAATCAATTCGATTAAGACGTCTTACTAAAAATAAATTAAATTCTTTTAATAATTATGTTTTTAGCAACCTTTGTAACGCCAGTTTTGATTCAAAAGACCCCAATATAAATTATGGCACGTTGTTTTCCTCAGTTTGCCAAGAATTCATTAAAACGTGTCCTGTAAAAACAGTTAAAGTCAACAATTCCAAATCAAAATTTAGTGAATGGGTCACTGTGGGCTTAAGAAAAAGCCGAGATCCTTGACTGCCGATCAAGTTTTTCGCACTTAAGTTAGAAAAACTATTCCAAAATATTCAAAAGTGTCTGCGCTCAAGCAAAATCTCAAATAATAATTAACAAAATTGATGTTTCTAATGATAAAATAAAAACTGTGTAGCAAGTTATTAATAGAGAAACTGGAAAGACACAACAAAGCGATCAGAATGAGTTGTCTTTGAAAATATCTAATCAAACCATTTCTGATAAGCAAGAAGTCGCTGAGATATTAGAAAATTTCTTTACCAACATTCCGTTAGAGGTTACGAAGTCTCTTCCGTCCTCATCTAAATTAGCTGAAGCTCTTCTTAAAGAAAACTTTACTAAAGACATACCAACCTTTAAATTTAAATCAAAATATGTATTGATACAATTAAAAACGTGTTCAAAAGTCTCAATATAAAAAATACTGAAGACTTATGGGGATATCCGTTAGGGTTCTTGAAGATATTATTGACTCAATTGCTCCTATCCTAACAGGAATATTCAATCAATGATTGGACAGCGGCACTTTTCCTGACTTAATGAAACACAGTAAAGTTTTACCAATTTTTAAATCAGGTTGTAAGAGTGATCCCTCTAATTATAGACCTATATCCGTACTTCCAGCATTGAGTAAAATCTATGAAAAATCATGCTGGACCAGATGTTGTCTCACTTCAATTCAAATGGGATGCTGTCAACAGTTTGGTTTCACGAAAGGTAGGTCGACAATGGACGCGGGAGTAAAACTCATCAGCCACATCTTGGAATCTTGGGAGAAGTCCCAGGATGCCATTGCCATTTTCTGTGATCTCTCAAAAGCGTTCGACTACGTCGACCACAACACACTGATCTGTAAATTACACCACTACGGAATTCGAGGAAAATCTGCTGATCTTGTGCTTTCCTATTTATCAAACAGACAGAAAAAAGTAAATATTAATGGGGCGACGTCCTCCGGGTCTGTAGTCAAGATGGGCGAGCCCCAAGGTTCAATTCTCGGCCCTTTCCTTTTTCTTGATACATTAATGATCTCCCTTTTATGATGGCCAAATTATCATGATACTTCGCAAATTTTTTAAATAGATAGGAAAGATACGGATGTCTTACATGTCAACGAAAATCTAATTGTTCTCTCAAAATGGTTCGCAGCTAACAATCTTTTACTGAATGCGAAAAAAACAAAATGTCTAAAGTTCTCTTTACTAAATGTACCACAACATGACCTAAATTTAAATCTTGACGGCAAAAATCTTGAAGTTATAAAGGAAACTGTATTCTTAGGGATTACTCTCGATTCAAAATTGCAGTGGGACGCGCACATTAGAACTCTTTCGGGTAGGTTAAGTTATTAAAGGCAGTTAACCGATGTAGCCACAGCTAGGTTAATATACTATGCTTATTTCCACAGTATTATGTCTTATGGCATTCTGCTGTGGGGATCAGCAGCAGACGTTGACTCAATTTTCATCTTACAAAAGAGGGCAATCCGCGCAATCTATAAAATGGGTCCACGCGTGTCCCTCAGAGAAAAATTTAAAGAGTTCGATATACTGACTCTACCTTCTCTTTATATTTTGGAATGTATTTTGTATGTCCGCAAAAATCGAGGGCTTTTCAAAACTAGAAGCACTTCCATAATTTAAATACACGCAGTAAGCCCTTATTATAAAAGATTATAAAAGCATTATAAAATCAAGGAATACGTTGAAGACAAAATTTTTGGCTTTAGCTCCTTCTGCGCATGCGACTTCCCTGGTGGCTCATAAACAGCACAGATATGTGTATGTCTCAAACTATTTTTTTCTTTTTTTCCTTCTTTTAATTAGACTTTTTACAATGATTTCAATAATCTTTATAGCCCTTTGCTAAAAATAGTTACAGCACTGATAACAAAATTTGTGCCACATGTTAAATTTAGTCTTGTTATATATATATTTTTTTTCCTTTATATAGATTCTTTTACCGATTGTTTTGTGAATGTGTGAACATTGTAGGCCTTCTAGATTTCTAGACGCTTGTTAAGATTTGTTAACTCTTTATCTCGTTTATACAAACATTTTTGTTTCTAGTTTTTTTCGACTTATTGTCGGGCCTACGTTGTCCCCCCATATCTAAGTACTAATGCTGTAACATGGAAATATTGTAAAAACAAACCAATTTAAAAAAAAATGTAACCGTGGTGTTTCTTGCCGGTTCTTCTCCACAGGAAACGACCAACCCGAACCGTGCACCTTTTGTCGACGTTTTATAAGTGCCCATTTTTGCATTTGATTTTGATTTTAATGATAAACTTTTAATCAAGGTCGGCTCGTTGCTTGAACACTTTCGTAGCGTCAGTCCTGCTCCGCTCAGCATGTTGATGAGTTGGTATTGTATTTCTTGTGCTCGCTCGATGGAGTTACTACCATTTAGTACGTCAACAACATACATTTCGTTAGTAATGACGTCAGCCGCAAACGGATATTTCTCTGAGTCATCGTTTGCTAGTTGCTTTAGCGTCCAAAGAGCTAGAAATGGTGCTGCTTTAGTTCCATATGTCATTGTGCATAGCTTGTACTCCTTTAGGGGACCTTGGTTAGTTTCCCTCCACACTACCTTCTGCAATTCTTGATCTTCTTCATGCACTAAGATCATGCGATATATTTTCTCACAGTCTGCTGTATATACGCACTTGTATCGCCGCCATCCCATAAGTAATGTCAGCAGATCTTGATGAAGTTTCGGGCCACACTCCATCAAGTCGTTCAGACTATAACCTGTGTCAGTCTTCTGTGAGGCGTTGAGTCTTATGGATGGCAGCCCATGTGGTGTTGAAAGCTTTTAGTTATCCAGTCATGGTTAAAAAGTTAGTAAATTGGATTTTAAAGCTGAACGTCAGAGTGAATAAGTTATGTGAGAAAATGTTAGATGGAGTATGAAAAGTGGGGAAGAAGATTATGTGAAAATTAAACACGTTTCGTCTATTAAAGTTATACTTATTAAAAATAAACTAATCTGCGTGTTTTTTAACCGACTTCCCAAAAAGGAGGACGTTCACAAATCGGATGCACCTATTTTTTATGTGTGATCGGGCATAACTTCGTCATATATAGACGGATTTGTAAAATTCTTTTTTTTATTGAAAGGATATATATACTCTCGAGGTGATCCCATTGTCAACTAATCAGAATCTGAAAATGGGATCCTATAGAAATTGACTTGACTTGAATTATTGGAAGACATAGCGATTTTGAATTGGAACTGATAAAAAAGGTTTTTACAAAAATTACAACCGACTTCCAAACAAAAACACTACAAAGTGAAAAATAACTTTAATTTCGGAAGTCGGTGTTCCTGTTTTCGTTTCTTCGTTTTTTGACATCGACTTCCGAAATTAAAGTTATTATTCACTGTGTAGTGTTTTTGTTTGGAAGTCGGTTGTAATTTTTGTAAAAACGTTTTTTATTTTTAACTTTTTAGTTGTGTTTCATAATGGACCAATTCTATAGGCTAGGTATCTATAATGCCCAAAGTGGAGCCAGAATAGATTAACCCAATAACAAGAAACTTAAATAAACGAAACCGGTGGAATGAGAGTATACCAGGGTGAAATGTTCACACCTGGCGTACCCCTTTAGAGCGTACCAGTGTGATGTTATGTTATGAGCATTACGGGCTAGGCCAATCAGCGTTGAGTTTAGTTAAATCTTATTTAAATGATAGACAGCAATTAGTTCAAATAAACGGTGTCAATTCGTCCGGGTTAACCGTAAAAATGGGGTACCCCAGGGTTCAATTTTGGGTCCTTTCTTGTTTCTAGTCTACATTAACGATTTACCTCATCTATTGAAAAACAATCTAAACATGGTGTTATTTGCTGATGACACTTCGTTGATTTTTAAGATAAATAGACGTACGAGTAACGTTGACGATGTAAATACCGTCTTGCGCCAGGTTCAAAATTAGTTCACAGCTAATAATCTAGTTTTAAATGCTAAAAAGACTAAGTGCATAAAATTTGTCTTGCCGAATGTCAAAAGTAATGATTGTGACATTTTATTAAACAAGGAGAAGCTAGAATTCGTCGATAAAACGGTTTTTCTGGGGATCACGCTAGACTCGAGGTTGCAATGGGGGCCTCATTTAATATCACTTGCGGGGCGGCTAAGCTCGGCAGCTTATGCTGTTAGAAAAATACGTCAGTTTACTGATGTCGATACCGCAAGATTAGTCTATTTTAGTTATTTTCATAGTATAATGTCTTACGGTATCTTACTATGGGGAAGGGCTGCAGACATTGAGTCAATTTTTATTCTGCAAAAACGAGCCATCAGAGCGATATACAATCTTCGCCGGCGCGATTCTCTAAGGGAACTGTTTAAGAACATTAACATCATGACGGTACCTTGTCAATACATTTATGAAAACATCATGTATGTTAGAAAGAATTTACATCTTTTTAGTAAAAACGGCGACAGACATAATTATGTTACTAGAAATAGGGACCAACTAATTCAACCAGGTTTCAGGCTGGCTAAAGTAGCATCATCTTTTATGGGGTACTGTATAAAATGTTACAATAAAATTCCTACCCACATTCTACAACTAAATGAGACGAAATTTAAGACTTGTATAAAACGCACACTATGTAGGCAAGCATATTATAAGTTGGGGGATTACATCGCTGATAAAAATGCTTGGCTCAATGCTGGTCCTGCTCCGCAGCCACTAGGGCGCAAGAACAATTGTGATGGGCAGAAAAGTATCGAAGTATTGTTGGACCTGCTGAAGACTGTATGAAAATTTTTGTATTGTATAAACTCAATTTATTTTAGTTTATATAATTGCACAGCACATGTGTGAGTACTATGTTCCGACTGTAGATAAATCTTCCATTCACTGTACCTATGTGTCGTTCGTTGACTTCTGTGTGCCCTGGCAGTTGAGTGTGTCATGCTCTCTCTAATTTCTCTCTGATGGTGGCACATGTGTTGGATCATTCGGTTCCCTTCATGATGGTTGAGCTGAGTGGTGCCGATCCATGCGTCATGTTCGTGAACGGGCGCCATCAGTTGGGATTGGTCATAACTTAGCTGTCTCGGCCTGTTAAAGTGCTTTTTTTTATTATTTGTTACTCTAGACGCTCTTACGTACACGTCTTTTTACATCGTTCTCACATATAAGTATTTTTTCAACAAGAATGATGTAACCAAAAACTTGTAATTAAAACTGATGGAAAAGAGTGTCCGGGGAGTTTCTTGCAAATTCTTCTCCATTGAGACCTACAGACGCTTGCGAATTTGCAACTAGAGTCATCTTTTTATTAATTTTTTGTTTGACAATTCAAAAGTACTTCTAAAGTTTACTTGAAATAAATACCTTGATTTTGATTGATTTTGATTTTGATTTTATGAAATGGTGTAAACAATAAACATACATGCGATTGCAGCTATCCCGAGTGATTTGCCGTCATTTATTGAAGAGTTCTGATGTATATCTGCGGACGATCAGAACACAACCAACCAACGCCAATCAATCGGCCAATGTAACGGGATATTTTCTTGGGAACAATAAAGCACCATATACTGAGAACGATGTTTATTATATTTAACCCTTGAACACGTTACCAAAGTAAATAAATTTAAAAAGGGTCGCAGTGTGGAGTTGGCTGGCTACGCGACGGTTCCGGGGACGGGCTTTCTGGCCCTTCCGTTATATTATTATTTTTATTTTTTTTGTTCTTCCACCCTCAACTCTAAATTAGTTGGGTAATATTTTAGTACGAGGAAAAGTTGACCAGCCAACTGCAACCAGCGACCCTTTTTAAATTTATTTACTTTGGTAACGTGTTCAAGGGTTAAATATAATAAACATCGTTCTCAGTATATGGTGCTTTATTGTTCCCAAGAAAATATCCCGTTACATTGCATCATCATCATTGGTTGGGTCGATGCGGATCAGATCTTGATAAAAATAAATGGGACCACAAAACAAGCGCCAGCTATCGAATAAAAAAAGAATCATCAAATTCTGTTCACCCAATAAAAAGTTCTGATGTAACAAACATAAAAAAAAAATACAGTCGAATTGATAACCTCCTCCTTTTTGCGAAGTCGGTTAAAAAGACCACAGATGGACCACACTAGAACTCCTTAGTGCTTAAGTATTCGAAATATCTAGATACATATAAATAAATAGTACCATCGAACTGATCTGATGATGAAGCCGGAAGATAGACACTGGAACTCCGTCATAAAACAATGAATCCTTGTCGTGTTTGGGCTTATTCGAATTGAAATGAGATGTACTCTGGCTTAAAATTTCACATAAATACGTTTTTCCGTCAAATGTAAGCATCACAACTGGTCAATTAACTAGTCTCACAATTGATGAATAAACGCGTTTTATTCATTGGTTGAGTTAAGTACGTTAAAAAAAAACTGGGTCTAAAGATGCATACAGTTCACTTGTCAAACAGTAAAAAATATTTAGGGCAGTAAATTTGATCTTTCCAGAAAACAAGCTTTCATTAATCTATCGTGATAAGTAAGAACGTATATAGAAAGTTTTCTTTGTACAAAAAGTCAAATAAAACAAGCAACTCGTAAATCATTGGATACGTAAATCCTTGAAAAAATATAACAGTTCGTTAGAGACCAAAAACTTTCTTCAGAAAATTCACGCCTACGCACTTTTTTCATTAAAAACAAATTATGAAAGTAACCATAAGTTAGTAGAAAACGAAAAATAACTGCCTGCTATCGAAGATTAGGGAAGTTTAATAGAATATTGTTATAGGAAGTGAACAAAAAACTGCTAAAGTTTCTATCAATTTGTTCAAGCTAAAATTAGCTTCAGAGAAAAGAAAAGAAATATATAATTTTAGCCGCACGGGTCGACCTTCAGGGTTAAGTAACGCTTGCTACGGTCTTTGGATGTCTCTTGTTTTTTTGTCGTTTTGTGAAACGAAAATTATTTTAGCTCTTTTTAGTTTTTTGCTTTCGAAGTCGGTTTATTTTTTGCGAAAATGTTGGAATTTTTAATTTTTTACTTTTGGTAAACCATCATTCGTGCTGTTCGTTGTGTTACGACTTCGGTTATATTATGTTCCATATCTTGAAAACTGCTGACCTGATTTTGATGAAACTTGTATTATTCCCTAAGTTAGACATACTTAAAGAAATATCACGATCCAATTACTAGTTTCGGAGATTTGCGAGGACAAACATGTATACGTACATTCAAAAATACATAAACTTATGAAATTTTGCACACGTGTTTAGCCCACATATAGTAACATATATGGATATTGTGCAATGCCATCAATATTACATACATACGTGTCGAATAGAAAACCTCATTTTTAGAAGTCGTTAAAAAGGAAAATAATTGTATATTATTAGCCACACGGATCGAACTTTAAAGTTAAGGAACGCTTGCTACGGTCGGTCTGTGCTGAAATATTCACTCATCCATATTTAACGTATCGGGGTTCCAAAGATCTTAGGAAAACAAGTTAAGCTGTTGGTCCCAGCAGCCATTTGAAGATCTTGGTTTTTAGCCAATAGGCTGACGAAATATTGTGGAGGGTCCTTCTCGATGCTTAGTGACACTAAAAGTTACGTTACATTGCTTGGCTTGAAAACAAATTTATAAAAATGTGTAGCAGGTAGGGACTATCACATCGCGGGCATGACCGACGTAGCACCAGACATCTGAGGCCCTAGACAAGTGATATTCTACCATCGAAAGTGTGGCGATAGCAATGGTTAACAAAACCGGCCAAGTGCGTGTCGGGCCACGCGCAGTAATAGGGTTCCGAAGTTGCATAATAATGCGGACTATAAAGAGGGTTTTGTTGTTGTTACATGCACATTAGAACGGTTTCAGCGGCTCACAGAGTCTTAAAACGGGCCCACATAGGATGATGTTTTTTTGAATCTATATTCTCGCGTTTTACCACTATCTCGCCTGATGGTAAGCGATGATGTGGTCTACGGTGAAGCACGCTTGCCTAGATGTAATCTATTCACTCTTGACTTAAACATTAAATAAGGACTAACTGGTAACTGAAGAAGGAGTTATAAAATCCAACTTCGCCTGTCTAGATCACATCCTCTTAAAAACGAATTTATCAGCTACAGCTATTGTCATTGAGTCGTCTATATCTGATCATGAACCTCTGCTACTATTTTTGCAAACTTATAATAAGTATCGTAATTTACCCCGTACCAAATGTAAAATTAACCACAATTCAATTGTAGAAACTATTAATAGAAAGACTGGTCTCCTATCTTGTCGGTGTTTGAACCAAATAGAGCGGCGGAAGACTTAATAGGTGGTCTCTCTTCTATCATAAAGAATAACACACATAAATATATAGTCCCCAGGAAACATAGATCTCTTAAGCCTTGGATTACCCCTGGCTTGTTACGCTGTATACGAAACCGTGACCGCATGCACGTCAACATTAAAAAACATGCTAATAACGAAATTCTAAGAATAACATATACTCGCTACCGTAATTTCTGCAACTCATTATTAAGGAAACTTAAACGTGCGTATGAAAAGGAAGGATTTTCTAAGGCAAAAAATAATATTAGAGCAACTTGGGATGTGGTGAAAAAAGTAACTGACCTTCGTTCACACTGTCCTCCCCCTATTGAACTGTTACATCTTTCTGACACTCAAGGGTCCTCTCTTAATAAGGTTAATAACTACTTTGCTGGTATTGGTGAAAGCCTTGCTACTAAAATAAAACCCGTGTCCGCCACGCCTACAATTTCGCCAAGGAGTTCGAGTGGCTCTATGGTTCTCCTTGAGTCTACGGAAATGGATGTTGAAGACATCATTATGGGTCTCAAGTCAGACTCCGCTACTGGTTGGGATGACATTCCCATCAATATCATCAAGTCCACTAGAAGTGTATTAGTCCCAATCATTACACATGTCTGTAATCTTGCCATTTCATCTGGTGTCTTCCCAATAGTCTTTAAAAAAGCCGTAGTTCACCCAGTTCATAAGGCCGGTCGCAGAGACGATGTTAACAACTACAGACCTATCTCGGTTCTTTCTGCCATGTCAAAGATCTTGGAACGAATTTTAAATAAGAGTCTAGTCTGTTTCCTCGATGTTAATAATATTTTAGCCCCCAACCAATTTGGTTTCCAGAAGGGTATGAGTACTGAAGATGCAATAATGGCTCTGTTTGACTACGCAGTTAGGACTGTTGACAACAAGCGAAAGTGTCTTCGTATCTTTCTTGATTTATCTAAGGCCTTTGATACTGTTTCTGCGCCGGCCTTACTAAATAAGATGGAGGGCATTGGAATTCGAGGCTTGGTGCTGGATATCTTTGGGGACTACCTGAGGAATCGCACTCAGGTGGTTAAAATCGGACAAAATGTGAGTGACGAGCTTCCTATTGCATACGGTGTGCCTCAAGGTAGCATATTGGGTCCCACTCTATTCCTAATCTATATAAATGAACTCTGTAAACTGCCCATTCAAAATTGTAAAGTCATTACATACGCCGATGATACTTCCCTGCTTATAGATGGAGTAGACTGGGCCCAGTGCTACCTGAATGCCGAGACAGCGCTTACACGTGTAATGGAATGGTTGAGTAACAACCTACTCACTCTAAATATCAGTAAAACGGTTTATATGCCATTTTCTATGAGGTCAAATTTATGCCCTTCACCCTCCCTTACTCTTAAAGCCCACAGATGTACGCCTTCCACCATTTGTGATTGTCTTGCAGTCTCTAAGTCCACTAGTGTCAAATACCTAGGTGTACATATTGACCAACATCTTAATTGGCATAAACACCTAGACATACTTTCTGGTAGAACTCGAAGGCTGATTTGCGTTTTTAAAAAAATACGCAAGTCTGCTGATAGGGATACTTTGAGGGTGGTTTATTTTGCTTTGTGCCAATCGATCTTGGCGTATTGTATTCCAATCTGGGGTGGAGCTACTGAGAGCCATTTTATCCGACTTGAACGTGCACATAGAGCTTTTCTGAAGGTTCTGCTCTCACGGCCGCTAAGATATTCCACAGTACAGCTATATGCGGAATCTAAAGTTTTAACTGTCAGGCAGCTGTATGTCCTTCAGTCAATGCTCCGTAAGCACCATACTCGTCCGTCCCCAGAGCCAACAGGCAGAATTAAATACACGGTTTTTCCTCAGGAGTCGCATAGGACTTCGTTTGCCAGGAGACAATATTATGTCACCAGCACGAAACTTTACAACCAGCTTAATAAAGTGCTAAATATTTATCCCGATACTAGATATCAGTTCAAATCTAAGTTACAGGCATATCTTCTAAAACTAACTTATCGCAATACTGAGGATCTTCTTCTGGGAAATTTTAGTTATATAAATAAATAGTGCAGGCTTTTTATAAAAGTTAAATTATTATACTATCGCATAAGCACGCACACTCACTCATACTTACACTCACAGTCACACACACACTTTCTCAAACATACACACACACATTACTCCAGACAAATACACTAGAGACATACACTACACTTTCATTTAATGTTTTTTATCTTTTTTATTTTGTTTTTTTTTTACTATGTATAGGCCTGTGTTTGACCACAATCTCACCATGGTCAGTGATGATGTGGCCGATGGTGGTAAGCACACAAAGCCTAGAATGTATTATGTTTCTCTTGAACTTGCCCTAATGGATTATTGTGTACAATATGTGTCCTATTTTTCTTTAAGCACATCACTTTGAAGGGACACTGGCTTCTACGATACAGGTACATAAACCTAGTTTAGAAGTCAGGGTTTTTTACTCTGGAACACTAGCTTAAGTAATTTTTAGATCAAAATAATGTAATGCATTTATGGAGAAATAAAGATTATTATTATTATTATTTCTCTTTCGGAATTAGAAAAGAATCGTATGAATGCACCTCTAATCTCCTCTAATACCGAAGATTAGAGGTGAATCCTCTAATCTGCGGTATTCACTATTTCATTATGCAAAGTTTTACGCTACTCAATTAGTGATGAAGTCGGGTCGAATATTGACTTTATAGAAGGACAAAAGAAAATTAGTAATTTGTTTGGAAATCGAATCTAATTTGACTTTACTTTTACGTTTTAATTACAAAACGTCGAAAATACTTCTGCACTAACACAAAATAGACTCCACCGCGCGCATGCGCCGTATGGACTACGGACTGGTACTGCCAACGACTCCGGCCACTCCAATGCGTTATTCGAGCTTAAACATTATTAATTTAGAAATCATTATTATTAAGGATGTTATGATTTTATTTTTGTATATTTTTACATGGTTCATAAGCATATATTTACTATCTGTTTTACACAGCTAACAACGTTATTTAAGTAATTTTTCAATGGCATATGTACAAAAAATTTACTGTGCCAAGTACATTTTATAAGTTGGTCGACTATTACTCGTAAACTTGTAAAGCCTTGTTATCCGTGATAATTTTCCTTTTAATTTCGTTATATTTACTACTGCCATGATTTTTTTCACATAGCCTAGAGCAACCATTTCGCTGGCAGGGGGGGGGGGGACACTTGACTCTAACATAAATTTGCAACTTAAAGCTTAATTTTACGCAAGCGAATCTCTGAATCGAAAAATGGTTTTAACAAACCCATAATATTTTTGAATGGCCTATCCAACGATACCCCGCACCATGAGATAGATGAGAAAAAAAAATACATCCCCACTTTACGTCTATGGGAGGTACCAGAAAAAAAAATATTTTTCATGATTTTATGTTAGCACTTTGTCGGAATTATTAATATGTATATACATGCCAAATTATAGCTTTCTAGTACTTAGATTCTCTGAGCTAAGCTGCGGACGGACAGACGGACAGAGCGAAACTATAAGGGTTCCTTGTTGACTTCGGAACCCTAAAAAGGAAAAATTGTATGGGATGACAAGCGATAGCGAAAAATCACGTGATATCCCTTAATTATTAACATTTCTATCACCTTCGCTGATATCGATTGCCACTTGTCTAGAGCCTGCTCTCCAGATGTTACGAGATTCGCGCCTCTTACGCCCCGCAGACTCAAGGAACCCTAACCCTAAGGTTAACGGTTTAAGGTTAGGGTTAGTAACCCTAAGGGTGAACCAGTCAGCGCCCAGCATTGATATTAGACGCCCACGCGGCCAGATATAACGTCGAGTAGAGTTACTTTAGCTATGTTAATTTAAGTTCTACGTATCTGTGCTTTGTTACGTATATGTGTGTACCAAAACATGATCATTACCACTCCTCGGTTCTCATTGTAACTACAACAGTCCCTTATAAAGGTCTATCCACACATATCAGGGGCGTCAACATTTTATATGACATCGTTCATCATATAAAATGTTCCCACCGATATTTTTTTGGCCCCTGACGGGGCACGGTCTGTCCAGGTCCCGTGCACGTCCCGGGCATGGCCCTGATATGTGTGGATAGACCTTTAATGTATGTTGTACCTATGGTGACTGGGAATTTGCCAGATTTCGATTTTTCTTTTTATCGCCTTTGATCACTATATCACTTAATTGTAAGCGTTGATGTGGTCCCACGCTAGAATATGCTTCTTAGATGTAACCTATTTAGTCTCGACTTAAAGAATCCCAAAATATAGCTATCAGGAAACAGTCTCTGACTGGGAATTCCACATATTAGCTGTACGCAAATATATCTAATGTATAAAAGTGACGTACGAGAACGAACGTCTACTCGATATTGTTAAATTACCGATTCATCAAATACATCTATGTTACTAGGAGTAGATACTACACAGACAACGAAAGAATTAAAAAAATCTCTATCTAGGGTTTATCCCGTGAAGCAATAAATTCTAACTACATAGGCTAAACAAAGGGCCACACAGACTGTGGTGGTAAAAGAGTATCGAATGTAGAAGACGTTACAGTGAACGATGGCAGCCATTATAGCACCTGAGTTGGGGTCTGAGTTATAGGCTGAAGAAGCAAAGTTTCGTTGCATCTTCTGCAGTCTTAGGATGTCTTAAATGTTTTTGGTAAGAAAACCAGAATGTCATTTTAGTAACTACTGGAGGGAGTGCCAATTGTCTGACAGAATAGATCTGAGAATATGCTATCTAAACTAAAACAATAATACACAGTTAAAACTGTTGGTACGCCTGTTTGTTTTGTTTGTAAGAGGCTAAGAGGTAATCTCTTGAAGTACTGCACCGATTTTGAAAGTTTTCTTCTTGACTATCGTTAAGATTTTACCCCAAAAATGACTAGACTTCGCAAAAAACAGGGTTTGCTTGTCTAAAGTGTCTTTTTCTCGTAAAGCAATAAATCCTATCTACGTAGTAATGTTCCAAGGGCTATTGTTTTCATAGCAAAACAAAAGGCTTTCAGTGTGCGCCAGTAAAAGAGTATCGAATGTAGAGAACGTTACAGTGAGCGATAGCAGCCATTATAGCCATTACACCTGGATTGTGGTCTAGGTTAAAAGTTAATGGAGACTGTAAGAACTAAATGGTAAGCTAGATTTTGGTGCTTTATGCAGTTGTGATAAGGTCTGGCTTTATTTAAGTGTTGATACCAGAACCTATACTATTTCATGAGCCGAAGAGATTAAACAAGTGAAAGAATCTTGAAATTAACTAGGTACCTGTTATAAATTGTTTCATAGAGAACTATCCACCGTCCGCGGCTTTTCCAGCGTGGTATTAGAACTTTACCCAATATCTTTATAAATTATTGCCCATGTGCTATTTTGATGTATATGCTATATTTCTGTAAAATTTCATCAAAATCTGTTCTGTAGTTTTTGCATGAAAGAGTAACAAACATTCAGCTATCCATCTATCTATCCTCACAAACATTCACGTTTATAATAGTAAGTATATAAATTGGAATCTTCGGCGATGGTCTGATCTGAAATAGGAGTAGATATTATTCAGATACGCTTTCCCTTAGAGACTAATAGACTAAAAAAATATGTTAGACCGATGATGATTGGTGTAACAATATCAAAATGCCGTTCTAGCGTAGCAATGAGATCAATAAAAAAATAGTATAAAATATAAAAAAATAAATAAAAAAAGAATGAAGAAAAATTGAAGTGTCATATGACTCAAAAATGATTATTTAGACCAAACAATCAAACAATCGATCAATCTTCAATTATTCCAACTTATATCTGGTATGAAGTGATGACTCTTGTCTCTTCATACTTACGACTTTATCTTCTTCCACTCTTCTTTTACAGCATTTCTCTGAGTACATCCTAGTTTAGAAGAACTATTTCCTTTCAAGACGCTAATTCCCCAACCTTGGACTCCCGTCAACAAGTGGTCGCTTCAAGTCGTCTAAAAGAACGTAACACGCATTAATTCTCTGCCTACCTTCGTTTCACTAACGGTCAGATGAGTGCTCGACCAAATTGCCTAGGCACTCTAACTTCTACATAAATAACTTGGAACACCTGAGGCTTTGTAGGCAGTGCTGATAATGGGGTATTTTTTTGTCACCTTTATCACTTAGTTTGAGACAACCTTCTTTAGCTATTTCTTCTTATTGTTTTACCCGACTGCAAGGAAAGGGTTATGTTTTTCGCGAATATTGTATATATGCATTTTGTTTTTATTTGCATCAATAATACGTTTATACATTTACATGAATTGTTTACGGAAAGTATGTAAGTTTGTTTGCATGAATGAAATATTTTTTATTACTTTATATCTTTCAAACTGGATCTTATCTTTTTTTAGACGGATTTATATAATTAAGACATCAGATAAATGATAAATGATTTTATTTCTGTAAGTTAGTTTGTACAAAAACTTTTACATGTCGATCATATTTTTTAAAACTAGATGAGGTCGGCGTTTCCTGTCTGACTACTCTGAGAAGAAAGGCCGAAATAAACTCAGAGGTCACAGTCTCTTTTGAAGTCCAGACAAAATCTTGGTTAGATCATGTGAAGACCATGTAGACTGATGTCTGAAATGGTCTTTTGAGGTAAAAAAAACCAGATTGAGTGGACCTGTCCAGTCAGTGCACGCATTTGTCAATAACCGTGCAGCTCAACTCAGAATTTAAGGAACTCAACGAATTGACTAACAATACCAAAGAAAGGGCCCCACTGAAGCTTAGCATCCAAAGTTAGGCCTAAGAATACTTAGATAGGTGAAATACAAAAAAAAAACATGGCGGATTTTGAGCGCCATATCGTGTGGGTCCCAATAATTTTTATCTTCCAAACCCATCAAGTGCGTTATCAAAATGAAGAATTCTAAGAGGTGATTACAAAAATATAAACCACTTATATATTCAAAAGTAATTCGAAACAAAAATGGTAACTAAAAAGTTGTAAATAAAAAAGTTCTTAGTTCTTCTTTTTTACCCGATTTTCCCCGAAAGGAGGTATTCATTTTTAGCATCTTAGAGGCAGCTACCAAAGGTATGTGTTTGGTAGAATAAAATCATTCCATGATCACTTATTTCATAACAATTTACTTACTATCATTATCGTATCAAAAAGAAGAGAAAATTAAATACCAAGAAGTGTTATAAAACATTAAATGAAATTGACTGCACTGGTTAAACAATTATTGAATTGACTTTATAAATTCAATTGACGTAAAGAGCAGACCAACTGCTGAAGCGGTTGACATAGAATTTTAAATGGAAGGGGTACATAAACTTGATGATCTGTATAAAATAGGTTTGGTAGCTACTACTCGTAAAACCAGAAAAAGCTCACAGAAAACGAGTCCCTGACAAAACTGACATACGTAATCGATTCTATATCCCCCAGTCCCTCTACCAATTCACAAAAACCTCTAAATCTTACCTTATATTTTGTCATTCTCAACACAATCGCTAGATAGCAAATATATTACGTTCCTACCTGAACGCAAACACAGGTCACGCAACCAAGGAACATTGGAAGAGAGCCCTTTTATCCTTCAGGCCATTTGTCTGACACAAGGGAATAGGCAGGTGTCCACATAAATATATAGGAAGAATTTATATGCGGGTGTACGTAATATCGATGTTCAATTTTCCTATTCATTATGTTTATCCCTTAGGTGGCATGTAAAGATCGAAGGGTTTTGCAGCTTATTACAAACTGTATGGCTTGAGTGATAGATGTGAAGCTGCGTTATTTTTGTGGATAGGTGACCAATGTGACAATGTTTCTTTTTGGAAGGTCCTCAAAGTGCCTGTATTACGGTTGATTCCAGTTGTTTGCCAAAAAACGTAGGTTGGTGGCGGTCTGAAAGCTATTTAACCTTAAAATACTAGAATGTTTCAGCCCGGCGAGCACGGCCTACTGTGACATGGCTTAAGTCACACTTTTTATCACAGTTTGGGCGATAAAGCCATTTGGTCTTTAATGCTAGCACGGCGGCGCTTTTGTACATACATAAACTCAATCCAATAACCAATGGAGGTACGCAGAAACTGCAGAACGTTACATGTAAGCGAAGACAAATAAGTGTGTTTCTGTCAATGTAAATAAACCCCTTTGTCAGAAAAGTTGGTACGTCACGAGAATAAGAACTAAACAGAACAAGCTAAAACTAGTACCCAGTTACGAAACTACGCTCTCGCTAATCCGGAGCATTGTCAAAGAACAGTCCTGTTCAAATAGCCTTCCATCCGGTCACAATACCGGCCCACAATGGGCCGGCAAATATTGGAGTCTATTTGTAACTTTGTACGTTTATCCAACCGTTTCTGAGAATCTGAAAATATATGAGAATGCTCGAATAGTAATAGTCATAAGTTTATTTTACTAAATTTACTAAATATTTAAAATAATTAATAAGTTATTCACTATTGCGGTCCTTACTTTTTTTTTAATAATGTTTTTTATCTTTTTATATTTTTGGTTTATTTCTTTATAATTCAAAACTATTCGTAATAAACGTGGTGCTAAAAGTTTATTTTTATTTTATAACGCTATAGTAGGTATTGATATCTAGGGACTATTTTTCTAGGAATCTAGAAATGGTTACATGCGGGTCTACCTTTTATAGCAGAACTTTTTATGTCATAATATTATTATGCATAACAACGGATAGCATAAACTTCATTTCGCAGAAAATCGTTTGGCATACACTCATTTATTATTCATTCAAAGCTCATAATTTTGTAAGTCAGAATCATCTTTAGGCATAAATCATTTATCATTTACGGCAGAAAGTTTATAGTCAGAATCGTATTTTGGCATACATTTCATATCTATATTTTATTAATTTTCTGTAATGTGATAGATGAGTATTTCAATTAGAAATACTCATTTATAACGTTACAGAAAATTCATAGAATAGTTTTGTATTTTATAGGTACATAATAATAAAATTGATTGAACATAATTTTTTTTGGTTATTATTTTGCTGTATGAAGCATGCAAACATGTAAACAAGCTTACACCATGCATGCAGCAAGCATGCAGCATGAAAACACCATGCAAGCAGCAAGTATGCAACATGCAAGCAAGTATGCAAGTGTGCATGCAGCATGCAGCAAGCATGCAACATGCAAGCATTCAAGTGAGCATGCAGTAGGCATGGTTTCTGGAACGGCTCCGGCGTTGCGGGGCTCCGGCGGTCCCACGCGAGCTTATCGTCTCAGATGGTTTTAACGCTCACCACCTGCTCTTCAGCTCGAAGGCCGCCTCACCCCTCCGCGCCTTCTAGTCCAGGAAAATGAGGGGTTTCACCTCGCAATGCGAGATAGTCGGCTATAAACTTGTGTAAACCTTTATTTTGACACCATAACAATTGTCTCAAAACCTACTTATCGTAGGGTGTCCGCGTCTACAGATATTCCAAGGTCAAATGTCAAAAAATCAATTTTTTACACATTTATTGCAAATATCTCATTTCCTATGGGTTTTATGCTATTTGTATGTATTATAAATATTGCAGACGATTAAATTCTCTACAACTTTTGGGTATAATTTTTTTTTAAATCTTGAACCATTTTCGAGTTAGAGGGCAGAGCGCGTAGTATCATTTGAGGTCAACCTGTAGTCCTAATTAAAAATACGCTGCATAGAGTTTATAAATTATTAATAAATATATAATTCTAAATAATTTTCATTTCTTATTAACTATTACATCATATTTTTTTTTTCAATAGTTCAGTATCTATTCATTAACACCTACTCGTGTAATTATAAAGTTATTAAGAGAACTACTTTAATTACATTTTAATTCTAATCTAAAAAAAAATATAGTTAAATTTTTAATACATGTTTTTATTGATAAAACCATTGAAGAAGAAGAAAATTGATATTAGAACTTGTAGTTCTTATTAAATAATAGTTAATAAAAAATGAAAATTATTTAGAATTATATATTTATTAATAATTTATAAACTTTATACGGCGTGTTTTTAATCAGGACTACAGGTTGACCTCGAATGATACTCTAAATAGTTAAACACTGCGCGCGCTCTGCCCTCTATCTCGAAAATGGTTCAAGTTATAAAAAATAATTAAATACAAAACTTGTAGACAATTTAATCTTCTACAATATTTACAATACATACAAATAGCATAAAACCCATAGGAAACGAGATATTTGCAATAAATGTGTAAACCACCGATTTTTTTACCTTTGACCTAAGAATGTCTGTAGACGCGGACACCCTACGATACGTAGGTTTTGAGACAAGTTTTAGGGTGGAAAAATAATGGTTTATACAACTTTATAGCCGACTATCTCTCATACCGAGATTCTTGCACTAATTTGACTATTTTTTTTGGACTATACGCGAGATTTAATTATACTCCTGGGGGTAGGACCGACAAGACTACGCGGTTCCGGTTTGACAGCGATTCGTTTCTGTCACTAACTTTTGTAATACAACATATAAGACAATATTATAATTTTAATTTAAGGTTAAATAATTGCTATTTTATAGAAATGCCTAATAAAATTATTCCAAATGGATTTCTGCCATTTTCATAAAATGCCAAGTGAATTTATGCCAAATAAAATTCTGCCATCTTAAAAGTAAGCCATTGTAAATTCAGACAAGCAAACATTCGGCCATACAATAATTATATTAAATAATTTTTATGCCTTCAAAATATTTGCTTAAAGAGATGCCAAGTGTGTTATGCTAAATAAATTTCAGAGCAACAAGATTCTGCCAGATAGAGGGAACCCGGTTACATGCTGCATTATGTGTGTATGGACCAAAATAAATAGAAAAAATGAAAATTTTATTAGCTAAGGGTAATACAGAAACAGATACATTTAATATTAGTTTTTAAGCTGTCATGGTCACAATCGTTAGAATTAATATTTGTTTCGGGCTATTTACCATGTATATTTTGTTTTTTGTTGAGAGCTCGATATTTCGGCACCGTTACAAGCGCCATGATCACGAGAACTAAATAAAGTCTTTGCGGGTGGGTGATATTTACAAGCTGACATATCTGTCTATCCTCTTCCTCACTCGTTTTTCACGCACGATGCCGCTACTACCAGAATTTTCTCACTAGTTACTCGACACTGTTCACGACAGACGATGCTCACTGTATCCACTTTTGACACTCGTTCAGTAGTTTTTCGAGCTTTATATAGTTCAACCACTGGATTCCAGGCTCTCGACAAATGAAACCCGTCGTCCCTATTGATAATCTCTCTGACACAGAGTGCACAATCACAGGCACATCAACAACACAAACATGAGCATAATACATTTTTTGGTGGCCCAGTGGCTAAGATCTCGCTTGTCGTGTTGAGGTCGTGGGTTCAAATCCGGGCAACAACCAATGTGACTTTTTCAAATTCATATGTACTTTCTAAGTTTATCTTGGACATCACAGGCAACGGTGAAGGAAAACATCGTGAGGAAACCTGGACTTATATAGTTAATGTAAGTCTGAAATAGCCAAGTCAGAGGCCTGTGTGGTTCCCAGGCGGCTTAATTAACTCTGCCACCAGAGGTGGCAACACCTCACACGAAAAGAAGAAGAATACATTTTTTGGGGTCTTATTCTAGTTTCTATGTCAATTACAAACGTGCCATTTCATGAATAAAATCACAGATCAAAAATCTAGTTTAACAAAGAAAGAAAAATAAAATAAGCAAAATTGCAGTATAATTATATTAAAATTATATATCAATTAAATACTTTGTTCAATAATATACTAGTTATACAATCCCAAAACAAAACTTCACTTTAAAACTCACGCCAATTGTGTTTAGGTAATTCTAAGAATTCTAGTTGAAATAAATATACATTATTGCAACATGCATTATTATTATTGCATTCACAAAACTATATATAAAAACAATAAAAAAGTATGAACTTGCTTCGCTGCTCAATATATCAAAACAAATTCAGTCTAACACGCATGTTTTATAGTCTGAATTACAAAGTTCCAGAACAGTCAATGTTTTTTACAATAATTGGCGCGTTGTCGATGCAAACGTTGGTCAAACAATCTTCACGTTTGGTAATTGATTCATATTTACTATTTACTTTATGAAAAACAATAACAAAAAAAGATATTCCTTCCAAAATCAAGGTGTTACGGTCGAAATTTGCACAAGTTTTGAACGCAATTGCGTCTTTTTTAACGTCTTAATGTTGGCTATGATTGGACTTTACTTATTTGAAATAACACCACAACCGTATTTGTGGCCATATTTTTTGGCCCGTTTTTGAAACGCTGAACGGGCATCTAGTGTATTATTGATCGAAGATTAAATATAATAAAAAACAACTGTATTTATTAAAAAATATGAATAAAATAAAATATATCACAGATCACAACCATCTTTTCTTTTTTTTCCAAGATCGTCAGTCTGAGCCGAGTGTAAGAGGTCATGAAAAATGACCTCTTCACTGAAATCAACCAATTTCACTGCAATATTAAGTTTGCAATCGCGAAAATATAATCACACGTTATTTTATATTTCAGAGTTGATGCCATAGTAAAATTTGTTTATTATCATGAGTTCTTTCACCCATAAAATATAACCTTACGGTAAAAATACAGTCAGACCACATCATCGCTTACCATCAGGCGAGATAGTGGTAAAACGCGAGACTACAGTAAAAAAAAGATTTAACGTACGTGAGACGTTGAAATTGGTTTCAAAAGTTGTTAATGCATCGGTAAATCCCAAAATATGTTGCAAGTATGCATATTGAGAAGCCACTATTTAAGTGGAAACCACATAAAAAGGCTTTATTATGACTCCACACGAGCAAAGGATAACACTAACCAAAAGCCAATACAAAAAATGTAAAATGAAACGTAAATTTAAAAATGAAAAACAAGCAAAAAGTTTAATTAAAGCTACAACCCGACAGCAGTTTTTTTTGGCCATGTTAGCCGGGCTACAATAAAGAATCGATTAACACCTTATTCATCTAAATCGGATGAATCGTTTAGGCGCTACAGGGTAACATACGTAAATACAAACATACATAGACTGCTCAAATAATAACCCTTCCTTTTGGCTTCGTAAGCTGTCTGGCCACAAGCCACACATAATATTAGAAGCTATAGCAGTTGTTTTACTTAGTACCCCAACTTTTTTAATTTAAAATTTTAGATTAGCTTCATAAAACGTGATGTGCCCGGCAACTGTTCCATGAAAGCTATTTTGACAGACTAATATAATGTGAGCTTTGAACTGGACTTATTGAAGGTACAGCAGGGATGTAAAACATAAAATTGCCCTTTATTTCCACTAATTATAATTTTGAAACTTAATTAAGTACAATACTCTTAAAAACATATGCAAATACATCTAAGAGGAATCTCAGGTCGTCTTCTTCTCAATCTTTTACTTCTCTCATTCCTCTCTTTCACTAGCGTTTGTCATCGCTATTCGTAGAAGTCGCCTCAGCAGCGTCGATCTCCCCTAAATCGGCCCACAAATTTCTATCACGCGCTTTCTGGATCCATATTTACCCAACTTTGCAGACAGGACGACTACAACGTTATGTAAATATGTCTCTCCATCTCTTTCTTTGTCTCCCTTGGTTTTTTTTACCTTCAAATGTGATCCATTCTGTTGCAAGCATAAATAATATACTCCATCCACTATGAACTCATATACTATGAATTAACTATTATCCCTTTGGCACTCCCTACAAATAAGAAGAAAGAGGCGTGATGTTATGTCAATAAATTAAAATACATGAAAAGTCCTTAATAGAGATTCTACAGATAGACATAAACTTCAAGAGTAGGTATATCAATCTGTCATAATTTTTATTTCGCCTTTTTTATGAGAATAGTCTTCCTCTAGTATTACGGTAGACAGCCATTTTTTTTAATGTTAAAATCAAAATTAATATAGAAGTCAATATTACGAGTATTTACGAGAATTGGTTCTACACCCTTGAGTCAAAAGTAATAAGAAAGCAAAAGGGAGGACAAAAAACGGCCAAGTGCGATTCGGACTTGCGTGCCAAGGGTTCCGTACAAACAGCTACATTTACCAAAATAATAAGGTAAGTAACACTGGTGAAGTTCATATACTAAGCAAGTACCGTACATTGCTCTAACAAAAATGATAAGTTTACAATCGCAAAAAAAAAAACAGTGATGCAACAAAAAATGTACAGTTTTTGGATTTTTCCTTTGCTTGTGCTATAAGACTGCTATTGTTATTGCTTTTTGCCAAATTTCAAGATTCTAGGTCAATGGTAAGTACCTTATAGGTTTTGGTTTCTTTGCATAAATGTCGAAACATGAGGTATAAACTACCGTATCTTTTAATATTAACTTACAAGTTTTATTTTTGACAGCTTCAAGGGCATTTCATTTGAATATTTGGTATTAATTTCAACTTGATACCTTCACTAATTTAATGTATTTATTGAATACTAATAATAATTTGGTTTTTAAGGAAACAATATAACATTGCTGTTTTTTCTTTTTAATATATCAAAAGTCAGACGGATCTATGAAATAAATTCTATTAATTATATTACCGGATTTTATAGCTACATTCAAAGAATATAAATTTAATCAGAAAAATGCATGTAAAAGGCTTTTTACTTTATTTATTTATATATACAACTAGTTCCTGACAAAAATTATATTGACAGACGGTCAGAGGGACAACAAAGTGATCTTATAAGGGTTTCTTTTTCATTTTGAGGAACGGAACCCTATAAACTGTAGAGCTCTCAAGAAAATCTAGCACCCAATATTCCTAACCCGAACTTATCATCTTCTGCCATATTAAATCTTTTCTTCGGAGAATTTGTGGGGAGTCCCGATCTGAAGCCGCACAGATAAAGGGGATATAAGTTCTATCAACTTTACCTGGGAACGAAAGGGAATTGTACCTTTTGATTTGTTTTATCAACCCTGTTTTATTGGTTTTACTTATGTTTTTATTCTCTTGGGAGTGTGATATTTTGTCGACGTAAGGGAAATATACGTGTGAAAATTACGTACGGTATATAAATATGTACAAACTAGCTGTTGCCCGCGGCTTCGCTCCCACGGAGCACCCCACAGGAGCCGTTTTCGGGATAGAAAAAAAAAGTTAATTAAAAAAAACAAAAAAACCCGACTGCTTGAAAAGCGAACTAAAAAGACGTAAATAAGGAGAAAATCATGCTGTGCTGTCGGAGGATACATCTTCGCGAGCTGGCTGACCAAAACCAGACGTATCCTCCGACTGCACAGCATGATTTTCTCCTTGTTTACGTCTTTTTAGTTCGCTTTTCAAGCAGTCGGGTTTTTTGATTTTTTTAATTAACTTTTTTTATTTATAACTTTTTAGTAAATTTTTTTTTCGAATTAGGTACATTTAAACATATAAGTGTTTTATATTTTTGAAATCACCTCTTAAAATCCTTTATTTTGATACCGCACACGATAGGTTTGGAAGAAAAGAAAAATTTGGGCCCCCACAATAAGGCACCCAAAAACCGCCAATTTCCTATTTTCCAATTTTCATGTAGCCAGTGACACTCGCGGGGTTAAGACGAATCAATTGACGTTAGAACCATCAAAATCGGCCCACGCGTTTGGTCTCTAGAACGCCACATAGGAACAAACATACATACATACATACTTACATACATACATACATAGACTGATAAACACATTACCCTCCTTCGGCAGTCGGCTAAATAGCCTATGTCACTCAGAAATAATTTAGCTTTCTATTGGTGAAAAAATTTTTCAAATCGGTCTAGTAGTTTCGGAGCTTATTTGGTACAAACAAAAAATCTTTCCTCTTTATAATATTAGTATAGATTACGTAATTATGTACAAATTACGTAATTGGGGTATGTTTTATTTGTGTAACTTTAACATAAAAGTCGACGTTGAACCGAAAATATGAACAAAATAATAACAATGAAATACAACACGTAGTTCTATTTCATTGCTGACATAATACTCCGGACAAACCGAAAAGATCTTCCTTTAATTCGTCCGCGACCACATTGCAATCAGGTTTAGGATCTAAGAGAGCGTAGACCGTGGAGATTGTGCGAGGTATAGGAGACTGGGTTCGAGTAATGGTTGCACTCCCAGGTACGGCGAACAATCTATATTACAGCTACAGTAAGTTAGACATAGTGCATTGTTGTAGGTATGTAGGAGCATGTTTCACGCATTTCACTTTCATGAAACAAGATACTCATGCGATGCAGTAACGATCTCATGCCACGACTACAATCGGGCAGCTTTTAGAAAGTAAAACGATAATGAAGAAATTTATTTCATCGATTACAGTTTTGTATTATACCGAAGATATAAAAGTGGCATGTGTTACGCGTGTAGGTGTGCACCTGGTTTATTCTGGTATCAATTTTCCAAGATGCAGTTCCTTCATGTCGAACGTTATATTTTTCTCGAAAACTGAAAAATAGCACGAAGTATATTCTACTGATTTTCTTCAATAACACGTTACACTGAAATTCAATTTCATTGCCTTGCAATACACGAAACATGTGTAGTGCTACCAGTGCAAAATTCAATCGAATTGTATGAAATAGTTGGAACACAATAATGTCGAGTGCTGGCAATCGAAATTCCCATTAAAGAGTGAGGGTTCGGCATTTGAAATAGGAGGTTTGTGAAAATACAAAGATTTATAATGTGGACTTTTTAAACTCTTAAAAATGTATAATTTTTAGATGATTAAGCTGATAATGGCATGTCTCAGAGCCGGTCAGGAAGCTTGGACTCCAAATCGTCACGCTAAAGTTTTTTTATTCTTGCTCTGGTAACGACGTCCGTCTTCATATACCCGCTGTGTGACAGTCCGTACACCTTGAAAATGTTACCTACCCAATCCCACTTTAGCTTCGCAGGCTTATCTCCAATATCGGTGATAATTGTCTTGGAGCACATAAGTCTTTTGCAATCAGTTTAATTTGCAGAATGCTAACGCTCCATCGTTTTTTGTGTATTTTGTAATACCTAAATTAAACTGTAAATTTGTCAGTCAAAGAAGTTTTTCTTTACATAGGTATCGGAAATGCATGTATACCTTTGAATCTGGTTATACTGTAAAACAATCAAAGAAGTAGTCCGGTAATATAAGGTTATTAAAAGTACTTATTCACAATTGTCACAGATTTTATAACACAGTATCGTAATTTCACAATTATTTTATAGTTCTAAGGCACTCGCTAAGAGGTCTCTCCGCGACTGCCTTTTCCTAAGATTACCTATAACTGCCTCCCAACCCCCCTTCCTAACTTTATACCTTTTTTTTTTTTTATCTATTGTAAGCTCGCGCTTGACCACTATCTCACCTGATGGTAAGCGAAGATGTGGTCTACGATGAGGCACGCTTTCCTAGTAGTAACCTATTCACTCTTGACATAAAGACCCCTAGATTGTAGCTATCGGGCCACCTAAGCTCATTATTACATTGTAAAGACCTATTTTGCAACTAAGCTAGACTACATTGTAAAACAAGTCCTCTATTGTAATGATATATTTGCCACTCAGCTTAACTACACTGTAACATAGGTACTAGTTTTGTAGGGTGACAACACTACTGACTGAAATACTGAGGAAAAGTCTGGGCTAAAATATATTCCTGTTCCGCTTCCCTGTCCTGTAATCTCTCTTGTTAGTTTTACTTGCAAAAAAAGCATTCATACCTACCAGTCGTTAAGAAGCGTGGTGAAAGAAGTGCCCCGCGGCATGGTAGCGAGCACTAATAAATATTAAATGCGACGCCTGTAGTGCTGTCAAGAAAATTGAAAATCGGATGTCGGGACTCGCGAGTAGTTTGCATCGAGAAGTGGCTTGGTTGGGACAAGTTTTGATTCTATAATAATGTGCTGTATAAATGATTCTTCTATAGTCAATCTAAAGTATGAATGATATAAAATAAAATTCAAAGTAATCACAAGTTTACTTCCACTTTCTTACTTCTTTCCACTTCAATCTTATTGTTGATTTTCTCCAGAAAGGTCATTTGCGCAAAATTCGTACGTGGAATAGACATAAACTGCAGATCGCGACAATAATATTATAATATGCAATCGACACCTCGAGTTTCCACACAACCACAACGGTACAAAAAAAAACGTATTTATATCACGGTTTCCCGGGACAGCGTGTTTCAAATACCGTACAGCACTAGTCGAGAACTCATCAGGTATTCAATCAGCCGCCGATTAGCCGGTGTACTATGATCCGGGACGCAATCATGTGCAGTCTGTCTGAGTAGATTGGAGCATAAAACGGATGGCACTCGGCTCGGCTGTGTTAGATACAAATGGAACAAAACCACAGCGTGTGTAGTGTTCTTATTTGATTCGTAAGTCTTTTGTATTAGATAATTGTTATTATGACTGTACAAAGGCTTAATGCCGAAGGTATTATTTTCTAGTTTGACTGGTGTTACGATACATAATGGATTGTGAACTCTTTATCAAATTGATAAGAGATGATTTTGAAGTAGAATTAGAGCTTTTGGGTTTTGTACCCGGAATAGAATAGAATACCTATACTTTATTGTACACCAACAAAGTTACACATCAAAATAAATAATTTCAACACTTATAATTCTAGGCGTCTATTCACACAAAAGTTTCGTATATCAGCTTAAACATAATGTATTGTATTATTTGTGCCATGAATATCAGTTAAATACCTAATACGGCAAAATTTAAATCAAAAGTCATCTATTTAAACTAGGCAGGAAACAAGTGGCTCAACAAACTCCCTACCAATTCTTCTGTCAGGTTAGACTAGTATGTATACACAGTTCTAGTATGTTAAGATATTTACTCGTGACCCAAAAGACTTACAGTATTCATTTCTGGGGAGGACTACATAGCGTAGGAAGTCTTACACAGGTTATATGTACTTAATCCAAAACTTTCTCAAAACATCAGAATTATCCCCATACATCCAAGTTATGAACCCCAACTTGCTTGAAACTTAACATCGTACACGACGCAGTAATTACCGGGCTGATCCTGAACGTTTGTGCTGATCATATCAGTCTCAAGTTATGTCGGTAAAACTTAAGGTTTGTTCATACCGAGAAGCGATGCTAGTAGATTAAATGGGAAGCCCACTTTTTCGCAAGTAGACTTCCATTTGGTCCATTGTGCGTGGGGGACTTGGCTGACATAGCCAGCTTAGTTTCACACAGAAACACAGAAATTTTCACAGGCTTCGCGAAGTGAATCTCTGTTCCGAGTATTTGTGCACGTTGATAAGCCACGGCCTTGAATTCCTGGATAAAGTGGGACGCTGATTTCGTGGCTTAACGCCACTGCAAATTGGTCTGTCTGTGACGCCTATGTTACAAAGACAATTGTTTAATAGGCAGTGACACCTCATGTTCCTAAGATTATTCTTTATTCTAAGCTTATTTCTACAAATACTGAGTTAATCACGTATGTCTAGTAAATCGCGGGCATACACTCGATAGAACCATGCTACTTGATGATACTTGCTGATGCCAGGACAGGTTTAGGGGCACGTTGTACTGCGTTGTGAAGCGCTGCACCGTGTGACAATATAAAAACTTCGCGGGGTCTATTAAACTTTGCGAGGCAAAGCATGTGTTTGACACTCTGTGTCTACTTGCGAAGCATTGCTGTGTTTCGAAACACCCAGATGGGCATAGCGCTGCGGGTCATATTCGAATTCTCTCACTAAAATGTGTACCTTTTGGTATTGAAAATAAAATTGTTTATTGTATCGCTATCTTCTATCTGTTTCGGTGTGAGCTGACCCTTTGACATAGTTATAACGTTAGCTCCATAACTCATTTATAAGGGTCCCCCAGCCCACATAATTGCACGACTAACATGGCGCCGAAATGTGGGCCACTTTTATTAGCAGAATATTAAGTGGACTTGATTGGGTTGTTTTGAGGTCAAGTCTTGTTCATTGGCTTGTCTTACGTCTAAATATTGCGGTTTGTGATTTTTTCTAACAATCCAAATGGTTTTGTTATACCTATTATTAATTTTCAAGTTAGACAAGCGACCCGCTCCTGTTTCGCATGTATTGTAATGACATAGCGACATGTCAAAACTTCTAGTTTTCTGTGCTCTGAGCCTTTTTATTAAACAATATAATTTTCAACACATTTGCTCGTAAATTGAGCCTTATTGCATCGCTTTTAGGACCATAAACCGAGCTATAATACACATGTACGTAATAACATTACACACTAATGCGTCATAGAATTATCCCTACAAAGTTTAATTAGTACCTTTCTGCAAGTTATATGCAAGTAAACAGAGCATTTTAAATTTAAGCGCGTAATACAGTATTTTTTTTAGTAACAACAAAAAGGTTTTATGCCGCTGAAAATACATATACATTTTTGGAATAAATAAATGTGTAAATCCATAATTAAGTCAAACAAACATTTATTATTATCAAATTATTCACAATTCACAATAATTTGTTATAAAATATTAAAATATTTGCATTTTATCACTTACAATATAATTTTCAAGTAGGCTGTATGTTCACTCACCTTTCATTTGGCGCGTGAAAAAAAGCTTGCACGCCATTACCCATAATTTTCATATTTTGTTTTTATCGTATGTGTCACTGTGTGGTAAATTATTTTAGAAATGTTAAGTTTTCGTGCAGAAGATGAACAATTAATAGAGTTAACACCGCCAGAAATACTAAATGAAGCACAAAATGCAAGCGATATATTAATCCCCGCAAAATCTAGAGAAAAGTGCTTAGCTGTCTACGATAGTTAGTATACTGAAAAGTTTTTGGCGTATTACTCTGAACTCGCAAATACATAAAAGCCCAGCTCCCTATGGTGCACTATTGCTGGTGGTTCTCAAACATGTTATTGATATCAAAACGTACTGTTACCTGATGGCATTTTTGAATAGACGGCTTGGACGGATGTATTGGTCGAAAATCTAATGTTTTGTCAACAGCCAACGTTGAAAAGTTTTTGAAAGAAGCTTCGGATAATCAGTACCTAGCAACAAAGGTACGATGAGTATTATTAATCTAAACATATATAAGTATAATTGCGTAAAATTAGCATAACATCTTAGAACTAATTAATTGATTTCGTTGCAGGTTGCCATAATATTCGGTGTTATTGGTGCGTGTAGACGACAAGAGCGTTATAATATTACAACAAAGGATGTAGAAACCCGAAAGCAGACTCCATTCATAAAAAGGCGAAAAACATTGACAAAATAACGCAAGCCATTAATTTGGAGCCAAAGGCAAATAAGTTTTGCCCCGAACCACAACCATGTACATCTCGTAGCATCAGTTATTTGGTTCCTATTGCTCTGATTGATTTCCCTTTGTCGCTGACATTTACATAAGAAGAAAACGAAAGTATCTACTAAAGAAGTAACAAGCACCAATGTAACACAAACGGTGAAATGGCCATCCTAATCAATCCAATATCGCTATGAAAATTGTACGATCACCAATTTTTTTAATGATTACACGATAAAAGCAATCAGTTTGTGTTTTCCTCGCAAATGTGTTGAAAAACGTCGTATGAAACTCGTGAGCTCTGCTCATTACACGCTCAGCTGAATTACGCAACTAATTATGCAACCCACAGCCTCGTGTATAATGAGCAACTTAGCTCACTTGTATCATAACATACTATTATTTTTGTGCTACTGCTAAGTTTGAGGTAAGTTCATGTGGTTTACATCGGAATTAGCAAGAATGTTTACTTAGAAAGCAATAAGTTCATTTAGTACTTATATCAGATTAGTGGAAAAATTCATAACCTTCCTTGAATTAAATAAAATCTAAGTGCCGTTGGTGGGACCCGCTAACTAATACGCACTTAATCACCCAGAAAACAAAACTTAATAATATTTTCAGAACATAGGGGAGGAGAGGGAAGAGGGGAGTTGTAAGGTTTATAATTCATAAATACAACCGCTTGAATTCGAAAACCATGAGCTCAAAAAGAATATCACAGGCGCGAACGCCAGAAATAAATGGCCGAGCCAAAGAGCAAGTTTTAATTAAATTAAAACAAATGATCGCTTACGTACAATACGCCCTTGTACTGTATTCAATTTATTAACGGTGTATGCGGGAAAAAAGAGTGTTTATCACTAAAATACAGACCTGATGAAATTGATAAATTCCGTTTTTATTAACTAGCTTTTAGCTTTGCTGGTGTGTTGGTCGATTTTTTTGTGGGATTGTAAATTTAAGAGTAAAAGTAGAGTTTCAATACCCTTTAACTGAAGTGCCGAAATATTTATTTGTAGAAGAAAGGCTATGATCCGCCACTAGTTTGATCTATCTTACTTCTTACTAATTTTATTCTGTCGTTATAGGTACTTACTTAACTACTTCCATAATAGGTAGGTACAACTAAAAAGTGAAAAATAAAAAGCTTTTTTACAAAAAAATACTACCGACTTCCAAATAAGAAAACTAGAAAGTGAAAAATAACTTTATTTTTGGAAGTCGGTGTCCATAACTTAAAAATTTGGTACCTACTAAAAACACCGACTTCCAAAAATAAAGTTATTTTTCACTTTCTAGTCTTCTTATTTGGAAGTCGGTAGTATTTTTTTGTAAAAAAGCTTTTTATACAACATGCATTAGAATCTGACAGAGTGCAGGGTATCTAAGTATCGCCTGTTCTCTTTCATAGACCGGGTCAGTTGAGACACGACCTAATTTCACAGTAAGATTGGAGGCTGCGATGCAAGTTGTGTGAAAATAAAGGTATAGAGGTTATGAATAAATAATGGATTTAGCAATCCAAAACTTCATAGTAAAAATAAACAGCACACATTTGAGTTCTTTCTACTCTGGATTGTCGATTTTAGACCATGAATTTTCTGTTTCGTAAATCAGAGGTGAGAAAAACCTTTGATTCAATATAACTTACTACTTGCATTAAATCCGACTCTAGATACTAAATGATAGAAGTTTAAACATTTTGTAAAAAAAATATATCACAGAGCTGGCCTGTATCCCAGCTTTAGGCCCAGCGCACACCTGGAGAGGCGCGGCGAATATACTGAGAAGATAACAATTTAAATGAGACTCTAATTCTTATGTTATAAAGTTGAAAATGTCATGGCAAAGATAAATAAGAACGAGCCGAGCGGCGCACGACACTGTGATCTTATATTGACCGTATGTCAAGGTAGTTAAGGTTTATATTAAATTGTTATCTTCAATTGCTCTCGGCCGCGCCTCCAGCGGTGTGCGCAGGGCCTTAGAAGGGTTAAAGGCTGATTAAAGCATTTCATCTGAAACATTATATTTTTACGCGTTTTTGATGGAGCAAAAAGCTTACAATAGTATAGTTAGGAACGAAGTTCACCTGAAATGATTGACATAGGCTTGGAAAAAATACTTACCTACATAATTTTACCTTCACCACTGACACTTATTCTTACCCAACTGCCAAAGGAGGGTAATGTGTTTATCAGTCTATGTATGTATGTATGTTTGTTCCTATGTGGCGTTCCAGAGACCAAACGCGTTGGCCGATTTTGATGATTCTTACGTCAATCGATTCGTCTTAATCCTGCGAGTGTCACTGGCTACATTATAATTGGAAAAAACAAAAATGACGGATTTTGGGCGCCATTTTGTGGGATAAATAAAAATGTTTTTCTTCCAAACCCATCATGTCGGGTATCAAAATAAAGGGTTTTAAAAGGCGATTTCAAAAATATATAACACTTATATGTTTAAATGTACATGATTCTAAAAAAAAACAACACAAAATCAAAATCAACAGTTTATCTATCTATCTATCTATCTATCTAAATAAAAAAAGTTAATTAAAAAAATCAAAAAACCCGACTGCTTAAAAAGCATACTAAAAAGACGTAAACAAGAAAGAAATCATGCTGTGCAGTCGGAGGATATATCTGGTTTTGGTTCGCCAGCTCGCGAATAAGTATCCTCCGACTGCACAGCATGATTTTCTTCTTGTTTACGTCTTTTTAGTTTGCTTCTTAAGCAGTCGGGTTTTTTGTTTTTTTTTTATTTTTTTTTTATTGATACAATTGGACATGGTATAGGATGATCCTAAGAACATCTAAAAATCAAGTGGGGGTATCTAAGTCATCTAAAACAACGTAAAAACACTGAAATTATCCTTTAAGTACACGATATCTGAAAGACCCATCCTACCTTACACTTAAGGCCATACAAATCTGAAGCCCCGGGCGAAAGCAGTTATTACCAATATGGCGACGATCTACCCACCAGGATTACCTGCGACGCTATCGAATAATACGACCGCCATTAATTTATATGACAGCACGAATTATACATGATTTATTATCTTGTGTTTGCTACGATTTCGGCTTGAATACTGGAGTGTCTCTGATTTAAGTGCTTGAACGTTTGGTATACGTAACAGAATTTAAGCTGACTTACGTGCGAATCTGATAAGAAAACTCTGTGCTGCTTATAATTGTATGTAAGTATAATTATGTTCTTATTGACAGCGTACCAGAAGACTGCCCACAAGGTGGACCGAAGAAAGCTGCGGTGAAGGCTGTGGAAATACACTGGATGCGAGACGTACAGGACCAGTCAATGTGGTTACACTTAGAGACCTTTGTTTAGTTATGGTCGTCTTTCAACTGAAATGATATTTTTTTACTGGTTTTATAGAAAGTTCTGCGAAAAACAACCTTGATCATTATTCAGTACACCAAAAAAAGCGCTAATAATAATAAATGAAAATGAAACCTTCACATTAAAGTGTTAAGCATGCACCAATGAATATTGCCTTCTGAAAGGAAATTTATCAATCAACACCTGCAGCCTTGTATTATATGATACAAGTTTGTGAAAGAAAATACATCAAGCTATGTCTTTGTAATAAAACAGTGACTTTACCTCCCCATTTTCCTCCAAATCTCCAATTTGTCAGCAATGAGCCCCCGTTCCAACAAATCCTATGAAGACGAGTCAATTTGCTGCTTGACAGTGTATTTAGCTAAATTGACTATCGGAAACAGAGAGAATTGGGACGACCACCGTTATACTGGCCTTGCTCGCCGTTTGCAAATTGCAATACCCGGCATTTTCAATTACACGCCTTTTCATGTCCAAAAGTGAAGTAAAGTTTCTACTGACTGTTTCTTAAAAGTAATAAGATCGAATTTCGACTGTCAAATTTAGTTTTCAATTTGATAAAGTGCAAACATTTTAAGTCTATGTTGATGCGGCCATAGGCGGTTCTTTTGGTAGCTTTTCTCATTTCAATGTGGTTGGATCAGCAGTTTTATATCCCCAACAGGCAGGTAAAGCTCTATTTTATAGAAGAGTATTTTTTTTGGTGAGTGATGCGTGAATGAATGTACCAAATTTTTCAGTCTTGTTCATAAAAATCTCTGAGCATTTATGCGTACCTACTATTTTGTGGTAACTCTGCAGTAGATATTTACTTAAGTATTGTAGAGTCCGCTCTTTAGAGTTGTCATGAATTTTGTCGCTAACTGTAGCAACATAGATGTACTAATAAAATCTAAACGAATATGATAAAAAGGTAAAGTTTTAAAGTTTGGATGTAGGAGGTTATCTTCGAAACTACTCATTCATTAAAAAAAAACTGTCACTGAACCCAGGCAGGCGGCTTTGCTTTGTGTAATTATTTCATCACCACTGCTCTCAAAACGGTGAAGGAAAATATCGTGAGGTAACCGACATGTCTTAGAACCAAAAATTCGAAGACATGTGACATCCGCACTGGGCCCGCGTTGTGGATTACGGCCCATTACCTCTCACAGAGAGGAAGCCTGTGTCCCAGCAATGGGTACATTAAAAGGCGGATTATGATCGAAGATTGAAAGCTAGACTATAGTTCAGTGTCATCACACACACACTCACACGCATACTCACACTCACACACATTATTTTAGGATATAGTCTCTAAGTTTCTTTTGTTTTTATTTTTTAGTTATAATTCAAGTCTCATCTTGTTTAATTTGAGATTTTGCTTGTATCTTTTTATTTTTATTAGATTCTGTTTTCCTTTTGTACATCACTTTTACCATTTCATAATTTGTCATTGAAGAGCGGGTCCTCCTAGCACAGGTATATCTTTTACTTAAAAGGAGGTCCCTATGTAAGATTTACTGTAAAAGTGTACAAGTTTCTGCAATAAACCTTATTTTTTTTTTATAGGTTACTTTTTATTTCGAAAACGGGTACTGGAGGCAAAGCCGCGGGAAAAAATAGTTTGTTACTAACAAAGTCATAAATAATAACTTCATAACTTCCGAGTCTAACGGGAACCGATCACTTCTCCGAATTTTTTTGTTCGAATTTCATTTTACGGAAAACGGTCTTTTTAACCTACTTCAAAAAAAGGAGGAGGTTCTCAATTCGCCGGAATCTTTTAGGTTTTTTATGTAGGTTCCCCGATTACTCAAACGCCTGGACCGATTTGAAAAATTCTTCTTTTGTTTATACTTCCCAGTTGGTCCCATAGTAATCAGGTCAGTATCTGATGATGGGATCTAGGAGAAATCGAGGGAACTCAACAAATATTATAGACATACGTATAGCGATTTTAGTATTTTCATCAACAATCCAATCATTTTCACTCAGAAAGTATCATTTGGTGAAGTGGAACTGGTGAAGAAGACCACAGATGGCCAATAGAACTCCTTAATGCTAAGTATGCTATGGCGTATAAGATATCTCGAATAGTTAAACGACTATGATGAAGCAAATACTTATAAATAAATAGTACTGATAAAAATGGTATCATCGAACTGATCTGATGATGAAGCCGGCAGGTAGGCACTGGAACTCCGAAATAAAACAATGTATCCTAGTCGTGTATGGGCTTATTGGAATCGTCATGAGATTTACTTTGGCTATATATAATTTTTATAGCAATCGGAGGTACCTAACAAAACTAAAAAGTGATAAATAAAAAACTTTTTAACAAAAACAAACAGACTTCCGAAAAAATAACTGCAAAGCGAGAAATAACTTTCTTTTCCGAAGTCGGTGTCGAAACACGGAAAACAATAGATACCAAAGACACCGACTTCGGAAAAGAAACTTATTTTTCGCTTTGCAGTTTTTTTTTAGGCAGTCGGTTTGTTTTTTTTTTGATAAAAGTTTTTTTGCTATATGCATTTTTTGACATATTTTTAGATCATCGAAGTATCATGTGGCATATGTAATATTTTACCGAACTACATTTCGCCGATTTACAAAATAACTTTTAGCTTTTTGCCGAAGCCTCTTTTGAACTTTTTTCATTTACCTACCATATTTTCACCAAACCGAAACAACATTTTAGGGTTATTATTTAGTCACAAATATATAGCCGGTTACTTGGTAGCATTTTCAATTTAAAACTGGAATACTGTCATAAAAAGTCATGTTTTGCTACAAAATTTAGTGACAGAAACTACAAAATCGATTTCACGCAGTCTTGTCTGTGTTTCATCATCATCATCAGCCTATTGAAGCTAAGCTCCGCAGCATATGCTGTTAGAAAAATTCGTAATTTAACTGACATAGAGACAGCCCGTTTAGTATACTTTAGCTATTTTCATAGTGTAATGTCGTATGGTATTCTGTTGTGGGGAAATGCCGCCTACATCCAGACTATCTTTGTTTTGCAGAAAAGAACTGTTCGATCAATTTATAAATTAAGCCCGAGACACTCTCTCAGAGAGAAATTTAAGGAGATTAATGTAATGACTGTGCCTTCTCAGTATATTTATGAAAATCTTTTATATGCCCATAAAAATATAATAGTAGTTTATGAAACTGTTGCATAATAAGGGGTATTAAAACATGAGTGTGTGTTTAAAAACCGAGCCGTAGGCGAGGTTTTTAATAGTATTCACACGAATGTTTTAATACCTAGTTATGTGCAGTTTCATACACTACTTTATCTACACTCATACATTGGGATTGAGCCTACTAAATACCTTTTTTACATTTTCCATGTCATAAAGTAGTGATAGCATTTATCATATAATTTTCTCGTCTTTGCTGGTATAGACTTTGAGTAATCGCCGCATCTAAAATATCGGGCGAAGTCATATTTTCTTCACATTCACTGATATCAGACATTAATTAGCAAGAATTTAAAAAACTCATGAAATTCAATACATCAAAACCAGCAAAACGTATGAATGGCGCCAAAACACAGCACATCACTGCATTAACCGAGCATGCGGTAAGGTTTAGCACGCACTGCGATTATTATTCACGCGTATTTTTCCGCCCATTCTGAGACCTATGGAATTGTACGAAGCTGCTCGCATTGCGGTAAAAAAATCGAGCAAAAATAATAGCGCTAGAAATCTGTGTTTTGTCACAGAATTCACCAGACCACGGCGCAAATTTAATTCGCGCGAATATTTTGAGCTCTATGAACAGGTAGAAAGAGACAAAATTCGCGCGAATAAAAATCGCAGTGCGTGGCGGGCATTGTCATAGACAAGTAAAAATTTGAATCAAATCTTTTTAAATAGGTACTATAAAAATGGCATTATAAAAAAATAATTAATGAAAACTCCTTAGTGATTAACTTCTTGGATTTTTCCTGTATCGTAATAGAAAAAAATTGTATTATAGCATTATTTTGTTAGAGAAAAAGTGTTATAATAAGATTCTATTTTTAAATTTCGGTATTGTGTTTATAAAGTATGTCAATATAAACTCGTTTTGAAGTTTATAATTCGAATATTACGTTATGAGAGTAGATAAAATTGTTTAAAAAATACAGTGATATCCATAACATAAATACTAGGAACAAACACAAATTTGTAGTACTTACAACAAGGCTCAAGAAAATAGGTGGCTCGTTTATGATGTCAATGTGTACGCTTTTATAATAAGCTTCCAAGCCACGTTCAAGGTCTAAGTGTTAATAAATTCAAATAATTCATTAAACGTAAGTTGTGCCAGAAAGCGTTTTATAACATTAAAGATTACGTTGAGGACAAAAAGGCTTGGGATTGAGCTGCTCCAATTAATTTAGTTTTTTATTATTATTTTGCACCGTGAATTTAGATGTTTTTTTTTTCTTGCTTAGACAAGAATATTTACTTTTTAAAGTATTATATTATTTTATTTTAATTATTGTGAATGTGAAGACTATGTGGATCTTTTTTTTATTTTATTTTATCTTAGTTAGTTTTTAATCATGGTCTGGCAGTTTGAGTATTTATGCGGCCTACCCGAATGTGCTTTCTTTGGTATTGTTCGTCAATTCGTTAAGCTCATTAAATTTTGAGTTGAGCTGCACGGTTATTGACAAATGCGTGCACTGATTGGACAGGTCCACTCAATCTGGCTGGTTCTTTCCTCAAAAGACCATTTCAGACATTAGTCTACATGGTCTTCACATGATCTAACCAAGATTTTGTCTGGACTTTAAAAGAGACTGTGACCTCTGAGTTTGTTTCGGCCTTTCTTCTCAGAGTAGTCAGACAGGAAACGCCGACCTCATCTAGTTTTAAAAAAATATGATCGTCATGTAAAAGTGTTTGTACAAACCAACTTACAGAAATAAAATCATTTATCATTTATTAATGTTCCCACTGCTGCTGCCTATTCCCTTTCTGTGAGAGGGAATAAACCGTAATCCACCACGCGGGCCCAGTGCGGGTTGGTGGATGTGTGTGTCTGTGTTTACGTATTTATTTCGAATTATCATGCAAATGATTTAGTAATAGCTGTCATGTTGGACAACTGCCCCTACCAAAGACCCGTAGTCCAACTAGTTGGACATTATAGTTGGACCACGACCCCTTAACGATGCATTAGACATTTTTATTAGTTAAAAATCGTGGCATCGCACTGCAGCAAGCTTGATTATTATAATTATACTTAGAAACTAAAATAAATAAAAAAATAATTACCAATTTTAAGGTAATAATGGGTTTTCAAGTTGTCGCCCGTCTGCCCAGACGTAAATTGCGAATTTAGAAAGACATCAATTCAAAGATTTGTTTTATCCCCAGTCCCTGCTTCGACTCGGGACCGGCAGATTATTAATCCTCCTAGATTATTGGGAATCGACAGAGCTGTCGGCTTACGTTGTGTTGTGAAGATTTTACACAAAATGAAAGCCAGATTCAGGGTTTATATAAGTACTTTCCGAATAGCCGATCCTTATCGACTGTCGGATTATTAATGTTTGAATGTTTTCATTTGTTGGGGTGCTGAGTTGATCACATGGTTTTCTGAAACGTAGGTAGGTGACAACATAGGGATTGAGGAATAGCAGGAGGCCCGGGGTTCGGTTTCCAGGTCAGGCAAACTGTTATTGGGTTTATTCATGGGATATTATTAATTGAACATCAAATAAATAATCACCTATAAATTTATTTCCATCATATATATACTCAAATCAAATTAAACAGAGCGTACAAACGTTATACTGACACATGTAACAAAATAAGTCCATGAGCGAGTGAAACGAGGTCAAAAGCTTAGGGCATCCCGACACGGATATGTCATCTCCTTTATTTTAGGTTACTTTAGAACCTACAAACAGAAATAGGATCCCCGCAATTATTCATAATATAATAATATTTTGAGGTAACTATTCTGCCCCCGATAATAAGAAAGACGTATCTAACAAAAAATAAATATACTAATTATTATTGAAAACCCATGCTGTGATCTAGTTATTGCATTTATCAAAATTCATTAAATGACTCATTTTTCGGCCAATATTTTTATACCATACATTTTAGTATTGATAATATCTTTTATTTTTAATTAAAAAAAACATTTCTTTCAAGCAAATAAATCCTTGAGAATTATCTAGAACTAAGTAGGAAAGCCGTAAAACAATATAAAATATGCGCCTTTTCAATTACAACAGCTATTTTCATAATAATTATGGAGTTTAAGAATAAAAGCCGCATTTTGTTGTTAACAACTTTCATCCTTAGTACCAAAGCTGTTGCGGTTATTCAATTAATACCACAGTCATACGCCTATTGAAAGAATGGTGAACTAAATTGAAACGATACAAGTGGTAAATAGGTCCTTTTCTCCTAGTATTAGCCCTAATTTTCAAATTAATTGAAAGGCGCAATAGACGTGTTTTCATTGTCACACGCGGAACTTAATAAATAGATGCGTCTTTTTACTTCTCGGTCGAAGTAGTTATTCATTAAAAGATTTACCTACTGTGATAAGTCTAAACTCATCTACGCAAAATATGGCTTTTCATTTTAGATAATAATAATAATAAAAATAATAATGAGGTGGTCAGGTTATATCACACCTCCTTTACATGGATGATCTGAAGCTCTTTGCCCCCAACAACTTTCAACTGATGAAGCTACTGAAGGTGACAGAAACCTTCAGTGACGCCATCAGGATGGAATTTGGTGTGGACAAATGTGCAGTCATGCATGTAAAGCGAGGGGAGATTATGGAATCCATGGGAATACAACTCTCGGATTCCATACACCTTCGATCCCGTTCCTCAACCGAAACTTACAAGTATTTGGGTATGTCGGAAGCATTAGGCATCAATGCTAGTGACGTGAAACAGTCGTTGAGGGAACGCTTCTTTGGCCGCCTGAATAAAGTACTAAATAGTCTTTTATCAGGCGGAAACAAGGTGCGCGCCTTCAACGGCTGGGTCATGCCGGTCTTGATGAATTCTTTCGGCATACTCAAATGGACTCAGACAGAACTTGACGCCCTGGATAGGAGAGTACGCACGCTGCTTACCGCAAATCGTATGCATCACCCACGGTCATCGGTCATGAGACTGTATATCCCGCGGAAGTGTGGGGGTCGAGGCTTTTTAAATGCTAAGACCCTGCACAACCGCGAGGTATGCAGTCTTAGGGCATACTTCCAGGCCACTGACGTGGGTATGCATCGAGATGTGGTAGCGGTGGACAAGGGCCTTACCCCGCTCTCCTTGGCTAACGAGAACTGGCGCAAACCTATAGTATTAGATACTAATGACCGCAGGGAGGTATGGCAGAGCAAGGAGCTTCACGGACGCTTCTACCGGGTCCTACATGGGTCCGATGTAGATCTTTTAGCGTCCGTAGCCTGGCTTCGATTGGGTGACCTTTTCGGGGAAACCGAAGGTTTTGTCTTTGCGATTATGGACGAAGTTATGATGACGAACAACTACCGGAAATACATTGTGAAGGATGGCACAGTTGACATCTGTCGGGCATGTCACCGGCCGGGTGAATCTATCCGTCACATAATCTCCGGTTGTTCTAGTCTGGCTAACGGAGACTATTTGCATAGACACAACCTTGTAGCCAGGATTATCCGTCAGCAACTTGCTCTTAAATACGATCTTGTGGAATCGGAAGTGCCTTACTATAAGTATGTGCCCGACCCAGTTCTCGAAAATGGCAATGTCACGTTGTATTGGGATCGGTCTATCATCACTGACAGGACTATTGTTGCCAATAAACCAGACATAGTGGTGATAAACCGACCAGAGCGTCGCGCAATGATTGTTGATATAGCGGTCCCCCATGACGAGAACCTCGTGAAGGCTGAGAGAGATAAGAAAAGCAAGTATCTTGATCTGGCTCGCGAGGTTGTCGACATGTGGGATGTGAATACAGCAGTCATTGTGCCGATAGTCATGACGGCCAATGGTATAATAGCCAAGAGCCTCGACGAACATCTGAGGAGGCTCTCGTTGGGCAGCTGGATCAAGGGCTTGATCCAGAAAGCGGTACTCCTGGACACGGCGCGTATAGTCAGGAGGTTCCTCTCTCAGGAGCCCTGACCACCGGTAGCTTGGACCCTGTTCCCGATACCGGTGGGCTACTATTTTTGTATTTTTAAATGTTTTTATTATTATTTTTTATATAGAATAATATTTAAAAATTTAAAAATATGTATATAAAATAAATAAATATAATAATAATAAAGTTTTATTTATTCCTTACACATAGGTTACATTAATTCTATACATTATTTGTAGTGTTAGTATTATACTTATTCTAGTTTGTTAGTATATGTTATGATACTGCGTTAACACGTTTTGGTGTAAGGCTCTGGCGGTGAAAGCCTCCTCCATTTCCTTCCATTTCTCTCTGTCTCTTGAGTCTCTTCATTTTAGATACTCCCATTTAAATGTGTTCTTTCATCTTAGTTAAAGTATATAATGGAGATGAGCCCTTCATCACTGTGGTAAGTCCAAAACTAAATGAGATAGTATTTTTTTCCTCATTCCAGCAATTTAATATGAAACAAAATTTTAGAAAAATATATAGATACGTCCTTTTTACTATCGGGGCAGTATTTTGATGTGCAATCAGTATGTTTGATTGGAATTCGGATTACTTTTAGAAACAAAAAGTATTTTATTTTATTTGCGTTTAAATACTACCCTTTTTATCCATTAGGAATTTCTCATTGGCAGTCAGAAGTTTGGAAGTTGTTGGTATGAAACCCCTGGAAAGCACCCCGATCTCTCTCCATTTGTGACCGCTCAGTTTCTTAATGGGATTATTTTCTTCTGGCTCGCGGTCGCCACTCCAGAACTTGTGTGCCCCGTCGACCATGCGATCTGCGAGCAGTGTGCTCTGCCCACTGCCACTTAAGTTTGGCAATTTTTTGGGTTATGTCTGTAACCCTGGTTCTCTTGTGGATCTCTACATTTCTGATTCGATCACGCAAGGAAACTCCGCCATAGCCCTCTCTATTGCGCTTTGGGTGACTGAAAGTTTTCTGATGAGGCCTATTGTGAGCGACCACGTCTCAGAGCCATAAGTCATCACTGGCAACACACAATGGCGATGGGATTATGTGCCTATTAATAATACAAAGTCATGCTTATTGCAACTTTGAATGGAAAATTAGACCAGAAGAAGTTAGAATAATGACCTAGAACTTTCGTGAAGAAGATTACACATTTAAATAGGCAGAAGCAGTTTTTAAAATATGATCATACCTATCCGTTACACCCCGTATGTGAATTCGCAAAGGCAAACAGGAAACGCAAAAGTTCTCAACGTCCGTCGTTAAGAGTAGTTTCTTTTCTTCCTGCTTTACAAACTTCTTTAGAAATTACCTGATATTGAATGTACGATTCATTGGGTTCGAACGTACCAAAGTTTGTCATCCATAACCCTCGCCAGACTTACGACTTTATTCAAGTATTTTTAAAGCTAGAAAATTAGCAAAGCATTATGAACTTTATTTCAATGGAGCAAGCGTAGTAAGTTGCTCGTTAAAGACTGTTGAAATGTGGTTTAGCTATTGGACTTTAGAGAAAAATAAAGTTATAAAATGGTCTCACATTTCTGTGGCTAGAAGGACTCTTGTTTGGCAAATTTATTTTGATAAATTACTATTTATTTTGTGGTCAAACATAAAAAACATAAATTTTATTCTTTACATACAATTTACTGTAGTTGAGATGAATAAAAAAAGTTTATGTAAAAAATCAAAAAACCCGATTGCTTAAGAAGCGAACCACAAACACCTACAAACAAAGTATCTCTGTAAACTATAAAATAAAATAATTATCTAAATCATAACATATATACAAATGCGTATAATAAGGGGAGGGCTCATTGATTATTTTTGAAAAAAGACACATACATTACATAACATACATTGCATGAAAAAGACATACATAGACAGAGACATACAGACAGACATACTTACATTACCTTACATTTTTTTATTATTTTTTCTCTTTTCATTTCTGAAAAAATGCGTCCACATCGACGTCAACGTAAAACGTGCCCAGAACGCTGGCAGCATTGCGACGTTAAATAGCAATGATGATTCTCTGGCCGAAGAAAAGCCCAGCTCACTCGTTACGTGAAGGGTTGACTAACCGTTTACTTATATCTCGAAACACTCGATGAGTAATCGGACCCCATGGATCTAATGTTTTAACCCCAAACGGCTCAAACTTCTAGTAAGGTACTTGCGCCGTTTGAGGTTTTCTGCACCATCAACAGCCGCCCCAGCTCGAGATGCTAAGAAGATTTGATGGCGAAAGGGTGTCGACACATGTTGCATCCCACACCACACCAATACTGGAAAAAATTGTGCTTTAAAACTATCTTGTGTTTTGTTTATGTTGTAACATTTTTCAGTGAAAATACATGTTTTCTTTCTTTCTATTATTTTCAAAGGCCTACCCAACTTCTAAGGCATTATGGTCATCCCGTCTGGCCTCTTCCCATCGTCACATGCCAAACCATTGGGTTCTAAAACAGCTGGCGTCCCAGCGGTGACAAGAGCCCTACGTTGCTGGCGTGGCTTGCTATCCGATCATCGCTCCTACTGCAAGATAAGCCAAGGTATCCGAGGCGGTCGACTGCTTCACCACATTGGCAACGATGTGGAGCTCCACTAGGAGCACCCAAATGCATAAACTATCGCGTTATGTTTGAGAAAGCCGGTGTACCTTGGGCCGCTTATACAAGCTAAGAAAATTCACCGGGCCTATGCAAGAATTCGCGTCGTACATTACAAGAATTTTATCGGACCTAGGTACGAATCTTGTTTATTTATTTAAACTTTAAGCACACAAACGTATAAAGGCGGACTTAATGCCTTGGGCATTTTCTACCAGTCAACCTTTGGGCGATGGAGAGACGGTGGTAAGTGCAATAACGATAGTAAAATGGATTTGAATGCAAGGCATAAATATAAGCTATAAATAAATACAATTTAATTATATCTTCCGTCTTGTCTAGCCCAGACATTTTTTTCTTGTTCAGTACCGTGGCACCGTATACCTACACAGTTCGTGTCGAATTCGTGTCGTCACGAATTCTTGCGTAGGCTCGGTGACTTTACTAAGCGTGTACAAGCGGCCTTAGGCAGCAACCCCTACTACCAAATCAACCTGCTGACTGGATAAAATTTATCACATCAAGGACCACCCGTTCAATAGAAAAGAATCAATCAACAAACACACCCGTAGAAAACCGTATTCACCGAAGAATATCGAACTCGGAAACAAGATACATCAAGAGAAACCTATTTGCATACATAGTAAATAGAGGGTACCTTCTTAACCTTGAAACGGGACGCCTGATCGCAAATTCAATCAGGACCCTCGCTCTAAGAAATTGGTTACACTGTGAGCTATGCTATATTTCAGTGAAGTGTAGTTTTCCTTTGAAAAGAAAGTAGTATGCTAGAGCATGTTTAGTTGCATATAAGTGATATTAGTTTTCAGCGTCTGGTTTTCATAATTTTTGTATTAAAATTCCATTGCAACAATGTTTTTCTTTCGTATAAATAAACAAGTAAAGAAACATAAATAAGCAACACGCTACAAACCCCCGATATCTGAATTAAGAATTTGAAGTTAAGTATTATTTATCAAGCTCTACTTAAACGTAAAAATCTGGCAAACTTTGACAACGAAGAAGGGTTTGAGACCGATCCAAAGTTTTTATGTTGAATGTCACGGTAGATTTCTTAGTTGGATAATCTTTATTCTAGGCGTGTCGATGGCATTTTTTATATTTACTGATAGGCTTGCTTTTGACCACTATATCACCTAATGGAAAGCGATATTGTGGTCGACGGTGTAGCACGCTTGCCTAGAAGTAACCTATTATTCACTCTTAACTTAAATACACCCAGGTTGTAGCTACCGGAAAACTGCGGCAGGGAATTCTGGACTCCTTAGCTGAGCAGCTAAAGAGTAGACAATTAAAGTATTCCCAAAATATTTAGTGCGTATGGATGGGATGTCCACTGTGTACCAATGGCACATCACCATACGTCTTGTAGTCCGATGATGGAACGGGCTGGGCGGAATTAAATCATGCAATTCCATCGCACACTCCACGAAATGTAACCGATAAAAATCCGACAGGCTGGCAACTCGACGGTGATATTCAAGCTTCTGCAGTGTTGACTCGACCAGTGCTTCATTGCTGATGAGACTCTCCTCTCTTCTCATTTAAATGAATTTGGCGTAGAATTAGGCTTTGAGTTTGGAACTAGCAGTAACATATTTTAGTATGGTACCTAAAGTGCAGGCGACTGGACACGATATCAAGTTTCACATCGTCTGTGGAACGGCACTATTTATGCTTATGTTATTCCCGGTAACACGACCAATATCCCCTATCTGGCATAGCTGGCAGTACAAAGCTAGCTTCCAATGATCGTATAATCCCTAGCGACGACACCTGCCTTTTACTGTATCCCTTTTATCCGGTTGATCTAACATCGAACGACCACATCATTTTGGAGGATGCTTTTTGTGACACGAAATTTTAAATTTCATGTTCCTTTTAAATTTAGTTCTACAGACCTTTATTATGTATGGATTGAATGACAAGAAGGTTTCCAGTGAACACGTTTTTATGGATTCTTAAAACTGATTATAAGTCTATCCATAGTCTATCTATGAATATAAGTCAAAGGCAAAGTTCCAATGGCAAAGGAGTAATGTTCTAAATATAATTATGGACCTAAAGCTTACTGTCTTTTATATCAAACTGAAGTGTAAACGCTCTACATCCGATCCAAATCTGTGAAATTTCTTGTTGGGAAGCTTACGCACTCAATCCGTTATAAATGTCATAATTCAGAACATTTTGAACTCGGAAGTCAAATCACGGACACGGACGTATAGTGCGTAACTGCGCTATAACTAAGGTAGTTATTTTCTAGAACCCTAAGTTTTAATGGTTTTGTTTTATTGCCATTAGATATTGATACATCAGCGATGGGTATCGATATCTAAACTTAATTACGTAAGTAGGTACATAGGTACCTACTTACGTACATGTGTTTAATCATAGGATTAAACGTGAAATAAGGGGCACACTCACGAACTTAGCGTCGTAAGTCAACCTTCTGGAATTCAAACGAGGCTCCAACGATAAGCGACCATTTAACAAAACTTCACAGCTAAATAGCGCAAGTCGGTGACGGGCAGTAGTGTAACCATTGCGGGAAACTACAATCTGCGATCGCCAAACCACTTGCCCAGCGGCAGCGTGGTGCGGCCCTGCTAGCTTCAAGTGGCTGGTAGCAGCTGAATGCGAGTTGCCGAATTTTTTTAAATGGCAACCAATTTGAGAAGCCTATGCCCAGCAGTGGACTGGTAAAGGCTGACGATGATGATTTTGTAACGTGATGGCCCGCCACGTATATCTTTGTCAGTTAATTTTATTCGGCCCTGTATGGAATATTTTTAAACTTAAACTCATCCATTCACAGATTCCAGACTAATAGCTACTAAAAACGTTCATCAAACGAGACCTGGTTCCCAACAGCCCAGCGGTTAATCTCGAGTAATGAACAGTTTGTATGCACGGCGCTCGCGCGATCTAATCAAACTCTATTGCTATCCGATATTCCTGGTTTTAGATCCCTGTGGAGTGTAGAATTGTGGTATATATGCTCGTTTTTACTAACGCTTAACCTTAACCGGTTGAATGCCATATATACTGAAATAATTAAAAAGCCATTGTGTTTCGCGCGGATCCACGTTTCGTTGTGTACACAAGTGTTGAAGTTTCATACCTTGGCTTAATCTAAACTAAGTAATATTATAAAGAAGTAAAATTATTTGCTATTGACGTCGGAAGGTCGGTCGCCCTAGAAAGACAATTATACATAAACCTTATTTATTTATTTAGATAACATGGAAAACTTACAGCTTAAAATTAACAAAACAAGAGTAGTAAATTTGACAGTCAGCCAATTAAAAGTCTCCACTTATAAAATATTGGATATTACTTAATATCTATGGACACTTCAGAAGACGTCTATAACAATAGATTGTCAAACAAGACTACTAAATAACTTATATAATAATCACTAACATATTGCTCACACTACACAACAACCTTTACGTTGCATTTAACTGATTGAAAAAGTTTCGGCTCAAGCACTTCCTGACTGAAGGCACACTAGTTAGAAATGGATCAATATCGTGTTGCTTACACAACCCATTAAAATGTCTACTTGCCCGCACAATATACGAATTCTGTCTATAATTTGTGGAGGCTGATGGAACCTGCAAAGGTTATTGACGACGTTCTTCAGAAAGGCCAGGTGCGCAGTACTAATAACCGGCGTGTGTGTGTAACTAGATGTATGAACGTGAGTGAAGCAAAAGAAGTATGTAGGGATTGTAGCAGGTGGCGTTCTGTAGTTTCGGCCTACCCCCATGGCAAAAAGGCATGAGTTTATGTATCTATATATGTAAAATTGTTTGTTTGTGGGAGGCAATCTATCAGTGGCCAGTGACCTCGTAGTCGTTCGTTATTCAATTTAATTTATTATACTTGTCTTCAGTACGCCAGAACGGTTCCTAACATCAAGCGTCGTCAAGTAAAGTTGAAAACACTTAAAGTTCCAAGAAGTACAAGTTCAAAGAGTTGTAAAACTTAAGCCTTTTTACCCGATATGTAAGGTCAAAGGGGTTTTTAATCTGACAAACAAAAACATTCTGAATATCACGAACATGAAATGCAGCTAGAGTTTTCTGAGGCTCGCGCCTACGTGATATTCTATCAGCGATTATTAGTGTCAAAAACAATTATATATTCAATTACATATTCTCAAAATGCTAAATCAAAATGTAATTGACCACGTAAATTAACTTTTATAAATCACGATAAAGAAGCAATGAGGCAATTGATATTAAAGCAGCTATAACTATTGTCAAAATGCCAAAATGTTGCGACCTTGAAGACGCTTGCGACCCGATTGGTTGAGGGGCCGGCTGACAATAGATGACTCATTATTTTCTTAACGCAAATGGACTATAGGCTCTAGAAAAAGTGTAATTCTATCAGCGGTGGCGATGGTTGAAATGCCAAAATGCAATTGATCTCTTGTCATTTCAATAGTACTTGGAATTCTCTTACAATTTTAACTTTTTGCCAACTGCTATGGTGACGTTTTCTTTGATAGACTGTCACTTGTCTATAGCACATTGACGTGACATTTCAGAAGACTAATCGACAAATTTTATAGCCATTTTGTCTAGGCTCTTTGTCCTAGGCTTAAATGATGACATTGTGAATTCGCGTTTCATTGTCAATTTAAATCTGAAACTCTTCTGTCTTATAAATCCAATAGGTAAAAAAAAAGCTTTTAGGCAGTTTTAGGCAATCACTATAAAAGTAAAAAGTAAATCTTTAATTAAATCTTGAAAAGCACAGGTTGGTTTTAATAAAATTATGAGATTAAGAAATAGATTGTTTTAGGGTTTAAAACCTACTTCAATAACGAAAGTCTGAAAGAAAAATATAAGAAACCTACCTAATCTTTATACATTTTCATCTTGAAAACGATTATTGGATGTTTGAAATTCAAAGGGTGTAGTTACTTCGTAAGTTGGAAATAGAAATCATAACTAGTTTCATTGCCTCTTTTGTGACTTGACTTAATGTCCTACAACCCTTAGATGGGGCAGAGGGCGTCCACAGATGTCCTCCATCGCGATTAATGCCATTCCGATACTCGTCGCTTCTGCCAACACGGTGCGACGCCAGGTTTGTCGGGGACGGCCACGCTTTCTTTTCTCTTGGGGATTCCAGTCCAAAGCTTGCTTGGGTATGTGACCGGGACCCCTTCGGAGCGTGTGGTCAATCCATCTCCACTTGCGAGGCTTGATCTGACGGTCGATCGGGCTCTCGTAGCATTTCTCCAACAGCTCCACGTTGGAGATGGTCTCGGGCCAGTAAATTCCGAGAATGCGACCTGCGCCTCTTTTGTAGAGCCGATTATATTACCCTTTAAGGTTCTTGTTAAAACAGCTGCTAGAAAAAATAAGTACTGGTGTAACTATTGGTAAAGTTGTATTATCGTACGACGGTGGGTTGATCTTATTCACGTGTGGGATGCACTTGCACATTGTTTCTGTTTGCTCAGGTGATTCTGAGCGCTCCCGAGCTTACGCACGTATTGACGTCTGGGAGGAACTTTTATCCGAATGGCAATGTAGGTGGGATTATTCCATCAAGGGCCGACATCTCCACCAATTCTTTCCATCCGTTCGCGTTCGGCTGGCCAGGACGTGGCTGGAGGTGGATCACTGTGTTGCCCAATTTCTCACAGGGTATGGTAACTTTAAAAGTAAATTGTTTTCCTTCAAGCTCGTTGCCTCGCCTTTATGTCAGTGTTCTACATCTGACTGCGAATATGTACAATCTGCACATCATATCTTATGGGAGTGTATTCTTTGGCAGAATGAACGTAATATTATGTTGAATAATTATTGGAATCAAACATAGCAGCTCACAATGTTAGGACCCATTAATTATTAATTCTTATTTTTATCCGTGGTGCTAGGCAACTGAACTTATCCCAGTTGTAAACGACCCTTTGTGCCTAGTGGCCTTGTTTGTTCTGTCTCCTGCTTGATATGGAGGGAAGTGGAAATTTATGTTTTTTCCTACTCCTCCGTTATTCTTTTCTGATTAATTTCGTTGCGGGATCCAAGACAGTTAAATTCATTCTCCGGGACTTCGTCGAGCTTCATTGCCTCGGCGCTTTTCTGGTGGTCGCCACTATTGATTCTGGCTATCAGGAGTTGCAGTGGTTTGGGAATAGTGCGGTGGGTATGTCCCAAAAAAAAAAAAAAAAGAAACAAAGTGCATGTACATGTACATCTACACACGTGACTAAGACCAACCCGCCGTAGTGAGATAGAACAACTGTACCAGCTGTCATTTGTGGATCTTGTCGTTGTGGATAGTCAGAAGCTAGGAAATCTGACACTAGTCTTGGCAAGAAATATCTTGTGGATAACCAGATATTACTGGGCAAGATTTAGTTGTGGAAATAGGATAGGCAGTTGCTCCATGTAATATACGCTCGTTCTTTTAAAATCCCCTAGACCAGTTTCTCATGCACTCAATGTTCCACTATGTTTCCCTAAGTGATCATATAAAACTCTTATTTCCTTTTGATACCCCCAATTGTTTGAGAACCTTATTATTGAATTGAAACCTGTTTACTAGCACTGACTAATACAAGTATAACACTGATATTGACTGACATTTACCGATAGATCATTGAACTTGTATTCAGCTGTATCCATTTGGTCTTGAAGTCGACTAATTTAGTTGAGAAAAGGCTAGACGTCAGATTTTCAGCTTGCTTTGCGTAGGACAGTCTGCCTCGGCCGGCAAGACAGTATGGTAAGCTCTTTTAAAGCTTTAGTAACCCTGATGATTTAAAAAGGAGGCAACATTTATTTGAATGCATGTCGTAAGTCATAAATGGGGAAAACAGTAATCGTATTTAAGGTAATCTCGTCTTCTGGCCATGCTTATTTCATCGTAGACTTCATGCATCGCTTACCATCAGGGTGTGATTGGACACAAAAGCGGGCTAGTGTAAAATAAGATTTTATGGTAGCCTACTTTGTGTCCCATCGCTGGGTAAAGGCCTCCCCTTTCACCTTCCAAACACTCGGGCGATCTCATAGCCAGATAAGATAAGACCATTTAAATGCTCAATTTTAAAATCCACTTCAGCTAACTAACTTCACAAGAAAAACAACATAGCTACAAACTGCAGGCCATGTTCCCCGTAATACCGGGAAAAGTACACAGCAGTTAGAGTTGACATTTCCTGGCTAGTGCTTACACTGTGTTGCTACCGCCAAGTTCTCTAAGCTATTTAGTTAACGAGTTTGACCGGGTAAACTGGACAAAGTAGGTGCAATCTTTATTTTGTATTTGCAGTTTATGGCAATATTATTAACTACTTATTATCGCTTTTAGAGTGATTTCTAAAATCACCGACGTCCGTACCGTATTAGAAGAGCTTCTTAGTAAAAGAATAGTTAGTATAGACGTAATCTGTATAACGGAGCATTTTATTGAGACAGGTTACGAGAATATATTACAGATACCTAATTTCTGCCCAGCAGCTTTCTTTACTAGAAATGTTAAACGCGGTGGCACTTGCATTTTTGTTAGAGCAGGACTTATCGAGTATTATTGGATATTGGTAAACAATCAGTGACAGGCGTTTTTGAATGTTGTGGTATACAATTTACATCTTATAGTACTATCATTATATGTGTTTATAGAATACCTAAATATAATTACAACATATTTTACGAGAGACTAGACAATATTTTTCGAAAATTTTGCTCATTCGGCAAGAAAAATATTATCTTAGCTGAAGACTTTAATATAGATGTGCTAAAAAGGAATAAAATTATATTCTAATTTGAAAAAAAAATAAAAAGGAATAAAATTTATTTTGCAATATAACCTACAATTAGAAGTTCATAAACCGACTAGATTGAGTAATAATTCCTGCATAGATAATTTTGCTCACACCTACCGAAAAAATGTAAAGCTGAAATAATGGACTTAGTACTTTCAGATCATACGTCTCAATTACTCCAAGTTCCTATTAAAAAAACTTGTACACAAAAATATTGGAAATCTAAAAAACAGGATATCTCAGTAGGCAACTTGGAAAATTTCAAAAGCCATCTAAAGTGCTTATCTTTTTCGGAGGTATACAAAGCCAAGGATGCGAATGAATCCTATGAACATTTTATGGATGATTTTTCATTATTGTAAAAATTATGCTTTCTAAATAGAATTGTGACTGTGTTTACGAATAAAAATAATAGGTGGATATCTCGTGGAATAAACATCTGTAGTCAAAAGCAAAGGCAATTGCTTTGGACATATAGATTCAATCCTAATACAAAAACAAAAAAATAGATTAGCGTTTAAAAAATACTCTTCAACATAATAGAAAAATAATGAACTTAAATCAAAAAGCCCAAAATAACCACTACATTAATACGTCAAAAAATAAGTCAAAAGCTGCCTGGCAAGTCATTAAAAAACAAAATTCAACCACACGAACCTATGCTGTCAATAAACAAAGATAATTTTCTTACACATCCTATAGAAATTGCAAAAGAATTTAATAACTATTTTGTGGAGGTAATTGAAAATAATATTGAAACTAAAGGAACATTAACCAATAATTACGTTATTGAACATTCGAATTCGCAATCACTATTTATGCTACCTGTTTCAGATTCTGATAAAATCAAAATAATTAGCAGCCTAAAAAATACAAATACGGTAGGATTTGATGGCATATCAACTAAAGTTATCTACTATCACACATAATTAATCTTTGAATTTCTGATGGTTTATTTCCAAATAGCCTAAAAAAAGTCATCATTAAACCGCTTTATAAAAAAAAATATAAAAGTGATGTTCAAAATTATAGACCTATTGCAAAAATACCAGTAGTCTCAAAAAATATTGAAAAGGTAATTTATAATTCTATATAATCTTATTTCGAGACCTATTGCAAAAATACCAGTATTCTAAAAAAATATTGAAAAGGTAATTTATATATTTTTTTTTTTTTTGGTTTATTATAAAGAAATTAATATATTTATTTACATAGATAAAAGTATATACAGTGTATAAAATACTTAAACAACTAAAACTACTCACTAACTAAAACTAAAAATATACTTAACTAAAATATGGCGTCGAAAAACTCCTCCACATCGTTCCCCACTGGTAATGTACCCAAAAGGCTGGCAGCATTGCCACGTTGTATGGCAATGCTTATTCTCTGACCAAGGTAAAAGCCAGCCCTTGGGTCACGCGAAGTGTCAACTAGGCGTCTGGAAAGATCTTTAAACAAAGCGTGAGCACTCGGACCCCACGGACCAAGAGTTTCAACCCCAAACGGCTCGAAAATATAACTACCGATTATAATTATATTATATTTATAATTCTATATAATCTTATTTCGAGACCTATTGCAAAAATACCAGTATTCTAAAAAAATATTGAGAAGGTAATTTATAATTCTATATATTCTTATTTCGAAAAATTCAAACATTTTGCAATTAACAAAAAGCCTTCAGAAAGAATACAAATATTAACTTGACTCTATTTGACCTGCTATCTAATGTAATGACATCTGTAAATAAAGGTAATCCTGTGTATGCTAACTAATATGAAAAAACCGTTCGATTTCGTGGATCATAACATTTTGCTGCAAAAATTACATGGGTACGGCATAAGAGGAAACATCTTGAAACTGCTAGAATCTTATTTGAGTGACCGAACTCAATGTACAGAAATCACTAGAATTTGTCCTATTACTAATAAAGTGTGAGTAAATCTGCATATCTATTAATCCAATTATCCAAGAAAGTAAATACCGATACACTTTTAAAAGCCTATCATGGATTGGTCACTTCTATTTTGAGATATGGTGTTGTTTTAACTCGAGCTGATACGAGTATTATAGTGAACTGTGACCTTAAGGGTAAATATGCAATGTAAGTACACTTATTTATATTTAGCTTAACATAGCAATACTAATAAAATAAAAATATATAAGTAAAGTTGCAATTTAAATTATAAACAGTAAAATAAAACTTGTAAAACTTATTCCCAGTCTATGCAGGTGATGTAAAGTGTGGTGTGGTAAGTAGTATGGTATTATGTGTGGTATGTGGTGAGGCGTGCAATGTGGTGTGAATGTGTGATGTGTGACGTGGTGTGTGTTGTGTTGTGAGGTGTGTGATGTGTGGTATGGTTTGTGGTGAGGTGTGGTGTAAGTGGTGTGTATGATGAGGTGTGTGGTATGGTATATTTTGGCTACTCAACGTGTTCCAGGAGTGCCTCGGTTTCCTCATAGGTAAGTGGTTTTATCCAGTCTATTACACTTTTTATACAGTCGTAGTAACTTTTATTATAAACATAAACGTGATTGTTAATTTTGTTATACAGCTGGGCAGAGCGTTTATTGAATTGTTTGCAAGCAAATCTAGTTTTAGTTTGGGGAACTTTGAGAATTAAATATTTCTTCTTTTGGCTTTTTGCTTATCATTATATGGTACGTTTTTATGTTTTTTTAGTATGGTTTGGGTTATGTACAGTTTCCTTACAGAGAGTAAATTACTTATTTAGTATAAGCTTGCGGTGGAGAATCTCTTATTTTTTAAATACAATATTTTTATTAATTCACGCTGCGCTCGTTCTTTGTTTATAAACTTTGTTTTTGCTATACCGCCCCAAATTGGGATACAATATAATAGTACAGACTAGGCCAGTGCCACATAAATTTCATTTAGTAGATTTCTGGGACGTTTTTTACAGCTCTCTATTTTATGAGAGTTTGTTATGTCAATACAAGTGTAAAACTGCTTTATTGAAAAAGAGTTTCTTTGGTATTGCTCCAGATATTTATAATAAAATACCTAATAATATTAAATATCAGGTATTTTATTATAAATATCTAAACAAATTTCAAAAGTCCCTTCAGGGGATATTACTAGTGAAGTGTTATTACAGTTCTGTTTGTCGTACTCAAATTGAATAAAAAAAATTACATACCTAGTGATTTTTAATTGAATTTTAAAATTTGACGTAGTGATTTTTAACTGAATTTAAATTGTGACATACTGATTTTTATTGAATTTAAATTTTGACATTTTTATTTCAATTTAATTTAAATCTTGATATTGTATTGTTTTTTGTATTGTTTGTCTAGTGCAACTAATTTTGACCTCATATTATTATAAGACCTTCAGACTGTAATCATGTTTTACAAAATAAATATATCTTATCTTATCTACCATTTGATTCCCTACACGTGGTCACCAGGTGAATAAAAAATCAGGTGACACGAACAGTCTGTAGGTTTCGGCCGAAGGCTTGTGACCACCCACTGGGCAAAGACGTACCGCTTACGATACCGCCGTGTTCCGATTACGATGCTCGGTGTAGCCAACTACAGAGTTGGGTCGAGATAGTTGTTCTACTGCAGGCAGACCAGCCTGTCACGCGCTGTTATGGGCGTATCGGGAGACTGGTCGCGGAGGGTAGCGAGATCCGAGGCACGGTGTGCCACTGGCCGACCGCAGGTAGTTAGGGGCCCAAGTTGTGTGCCAGCCACACATGAAAGGCTGCCCCGCCAACTGTGGAAAAATCCCAGAATGCACCATAGTGCTGTTTGGCGACCAGATGCAGGGCTCGATGGACATTTCGGGGGAGCTCGGGCGTGCCCGCAGTCTTCGGACTAGTGCCCCAATGATGGCGTACTTTCAGTGCGTGTCTGTAGATTAGCAGCGTAAAACCTCGCCTCACTTCCTTCACCTCTCCTCTATATCATATACCCGTGATATTACTTATCATTAAGGAGTTCCAGTGACCATGTGTCATGTGTTCTTTACCAGTTTCAATTCACCAATTGTATTTCCATGGGATTCCCTTATCAGATCGTGATTTAGTGAAAATGAGACCACCTCGAGATTATACTCTTTCCAAAAAAAACAAAGAATTTTCAGATGCTCCCTCGATTTCCATGGGATCCCATCATCAGATCACAGACACTTCGGAAGTATACTCTTTCAAACACAAAAATATTTTTTAAATAAAATAGATCAACAATTGAAGGAGAAATCGGTGAACATACATTGAAAAAAATAAAAGGTACCTACAGTCGAAAATAGAACCTCCTCCTTTTTGGGAAGTCGATTAAAAAATGCAAGATTTCTGCAGGATAAGCCATGGAAGCAAAGCTGCGGGAAACAGTCAGTTTCTAATACAATGTTTTCAATTTCCATTTTTGTGTGTATATTTCTTCCTAATTTCTATATTACGCTGCTACGGGCAAGTGGTACTAAGATTTCAAAATCATTATTCTATCATCTTAATTTTTTATCATAAATACGGTGGTCCAGAACCCATTAAAAATCCATGACTCCAAGACCTATTAAAGCTAAAAACCGCCTCTCCTAGAAACCTGCCTATCTCCTCCATCTTTTTCCTTAATCAACGGTTACAATATCCGCAGGAAATGTCCCTATTTGCAGTCAAGACCACGCGGCAAGATTATCCGATAACTGGATCTAAATGGACTATTAAGGTCGAGGTATAACTTCCTATGTTTAGGCATGTATAGATCTTTCTGCTAGCGGTTTCGCCCGCGTGAATGCCGGTTGTTTTACTTTATAATGATGCTGATCTCCTGGTACTTTGTGGGTAAACCGCTCATGATTCCAGCCCCGGAAATTTTACATCCTTAAAATTATGGTCTCCTGGTAGTTGATGATTCTTTACCGATCAAGATTCCAGCCAGACTCAGAGCTTCTGCTTGGAGCATTATCTTTTTTTGGAATAAATAAATAATAGTAACCTAATCCAGGTTCTGGTCTATCCATATGCCAAGTTACATCCACACAAACAACACAAACAAACAAAGTCACATTCGCATTTCTATAATATTAAAGTTAGGATGTATGGGTATGTATAGGTAGACGGATATCGTGGCTGTAATGGGCTGAATCAAACGTAATTGTGTTACCAATGATTAAGGTTGTTAGGGTTATAGGCCATTACATATAATGGTATATACGTTTTATGAGGATATTGATGAAAATATATCCTATCAAAGAAAAGAAAAGAAAGAAAAATATTTATTTGTGACCCGCACAGAAGACACGAGATAGGCAAAACACAAACAATAATAAAAAAATAAAAATAAATAACCCCGTGCGAGATCAAAAAGGCTCCTATCTCAGCGTATTCAGCGATGTTAAAAAGAAAATAACACTGTGCTGGCACGACTATTAGTTGACTAAAGAGACTTATAAAATGCTTGTTGGGTTAGTGGCTCAACAAAAACAGCCATACAGAAAACCACGTTGAAGGCTTAGCATGTAAGTAAACCCTACATTGAACGCTACTTACTGCAGTCGCTACATAATCAACATCACTCCGTGCTTCAGAAAGTGCGTTAAGCTATTTGGCCTTGACTGTTATTTTAAGCTACTTGACAGTTTTTACTGATAGTCAGAAGCTCCGTCTGGTAAGCAGCCTTACCTAGGTGTATCGTGTGGAGGTCAGATAGAAAGTTGCTCCATGTAATATACTGGTATTTAGTTGCATCTGGTTGGACTAGAGGTCAAAAAGACTACTTAATATATATAGATGATATTGTATATTCGGTAAGCTATAAAAGCTCATGCGGTTATGACAATCATAAATAGAAAAGCTTATTTCCACGCTGACATTATATTAACAACATAAAGTGACATTAGTTGTGATATAATATAGGAGAGAGGAAACAACATGGCCGACAATTTGATTTAATGAACATGTTTCCGAGAGGAATAAGCGTTGATTAGGTTGGCAACATTGTAAACAGACACACACAAGACAGGGATCCAGTAGTTTTCTTTACTAACTGATGCTATACATTATAATAAGCTGTGGTTGCCTTTATCGTCGGTTTAAACTTGGAACGTTTACTAAGGTCCATAAATATAGCTGTAACACGTTTTTATAACGCGCACGGAAGAAGCGTTTGAATTCAAATCATTTCTAGTGCCGTAGAAATGCGATTAAATATAAAATCAGTTCCGCACAGCCCCTTTTTTTCGAAAAAATAAAGAGAATTTCTTTTGCCGAAACATAAAACTCTAATAAAACAGTGATTTGTACTTCCCGTACCTATCTTAATCTGCCATATTTGGAAAAAAATCACAACAAAAAATAAAAATGTAAATAAACTTGCGCTAAAAGCCAAAAAACTGTGAAATTTGACATATCGGAGACCTCACGCAACACCAGCGCCTCTAGCGGCGAATTCATACGCGATATTGAATGTGCATTACGGGAGAAATGAAAAGGTGTACCAATTTTTATATTTTGTATTTTTTTGTCTTTTTTATGGTTAACTCATTGATGATCCTTAATTAAATGAAAATATTTATTGGATACCACGTGGCCACATCTCATCGCGCTCGCCAAGAGTATAAAAGGCAGCACACACCAGTCGATATATTCCGTAAAGTTCACTTCGTATCTTGATTGTAGCGTCCGAAACCAGTTGTAACTAGTCCGAAGTTCGAAACTAGTCGTGAATGGTTTATAATAAAGTAATTACCATTAGTCTTACATGATGGCTTAGTCGTGACTAGTCTGAAAATAATCTTTACTAGTCGTGATTAGTCCTTTGAATTAGAGGTTGACTTTAGCTCACATTTAGTTTTGACAAGTAAAAAATTGGTCCTATCCAGTTCGAAACAAGAGTATAAAGTAGTTAGTTTAATAAAAAATCAGCAACCGACAGAGTTTCTATACAGTAGAAAAAAAAAACCCACCAAATAACCATTTTATGTCATTCTCAGTTTCATGAATGTATGTGTACGAACTTTATCTTCCGAAAGTAATTACTTCAATTGTAATGATTTAAGACCATTGGGTACGGCGGCGGTGATGCGGAAACAAAAACAAGAAGTGCGCACAGTAATTAATTGTTAGGTTTGACCACACGGTGAGTGGAAGCGGTTTGGTCAATACTTTTGACTGTAGATTTTTTTGGTGCTAATTTTATCGGATATTAATAAATAAAGGTTAATTTCTGAAAGATTTGTATTATCAGAGTATATTAGATATGTATAGAGGACCCCTAGTTTTTAATGAATCTTAAAGCTTAATTTCCTCTGATGTATAGTGGTTGCCAGTAATACTGCTGAATTTGAATTCGTTTTTTTTACGGAGGGAATCCTTCAAAAGGCGCCTTGAATTTTATAAAAACACCAGGGAGTGTGGGCTAACCTTACTAAAACCACCCCAGTGATCACAATCAGCACGAAGGGGCCCCGTGACCTCTTAAAAGACCACCCTGGATCCCCCTCTGTGTAACGCTGGCACATCCCTGGAGAGACTGAAAAAGCACCTCCCTTGAGCCTCTTTATGCATGGTAGTACATGATCACTGTGCCACCGTCTTTCCTGGAGTCACTTGGTGGCCAGACAGAGTCCTCAATCTGAGCGCCCGAGACCCCAGCCTGCTTATGATGCAGGCGGGGTTTCGTTTCAGTCATCGGTGCCCCGCTCGGCGACCTCCTTTTGGACAATCACGGTCTCACAGAAGGATGTTTTTTCCGTCCAGTTTTCTGTATCTGCCAGCATGGCCCTATCAACTGCTGGCAATGAAATTGAAGTCCTAGTGAATTCTGGTTCCTATTTCCTGGACAGGCAAAACTTTTTTGAAGTTTTTCTACTGGAATATCTCGGTAGCATTTTAGAGTCTAGATTTGTACCAGGTTGATGGCAAAGGACTTGCACGGATTTACACGGAAAAACATAAAACATAACTATTGATGTTATGTTAAGCATGAGTCAAGACAAACAAACTGCAAGAGAAGACAGTAACACAACTACCGAATTTCAGTCTAATAGCAGCTTACTAAGTGTGATATTGCATTCTCTACCTGCCGTTGAGGTAACATTTACTTACTAACGATAAAATATATATTCAAAATTCGAATCGCGTCGCCAGTCGCAGTACATTTCTCACCCGCACAGCACTGTCAGGGGCCTATTTACCTCCAGATAAATAATGCGAGGTCCACTCCCGCGGGCACCATTAGCTGGACCTCACGTCCACTATTGTTCACAGTAGCTTTTGTTGCCAAACTTTGGTAGAAGCTGAGTAGGTATTATTCTGAAATGGACGTTGAAGTTGAAATCTTTTTGTGTGACGTTATTAATGTAAAAGCAATTTTCTTTTCTTAATCGTTTATTGCAGTTAAAACACCCATATAGTTACCTACGTATTAGTTTGTTATAAAAACTGTGATATTATATTACTCTTACAATAAAATTTTATAGGATTATATCGAATGTTAAGGCCCGTATTCCAGATGCTAATGGTTGAATCAAACTCAAAACAACTGCCAACCAATCACAACTCTCGAGCTTGGCTTAAGATTCTTCAGCTTGATATTATGTGTACTCAACAGAGCAAGAGCCCAGACGCCCCAAACGTTACTGAATTCTTTCTACCAAAATGTGTGGTAGGTATTGAATGAAAATGAAAGTGCAAGTTAGCAAGTACGAGTACGTTCCAAGAACATGCTAACACTAATCAATTACATTTATTTTGTGTTAAAAGAGTTCGGTAACGTTTGGGGCATCTAGGATCTAGGAGCACGGTAATGTCAAAAAAACAAGCCAACCAATGAAAACTGTCCATTTCCATTTGAGTTGAGTTGAGCATTAGAATGAAAATGAGCATCTGGAAAACCCGCCTAAGTTTCTTTTTATTCTTGGTGTCCCTGGTACGACTGTAATTAAGATTTTTTGGCCCCAAACAGTGCCATTTCCACGGTATCATCGGTATCAGCGCAGAAGTCCCTTTGGTTGCATGTTTTGGGTCAAAGAAGGTAGGTTAAGGGTGGTGCCTAGTTTTGCGACTTGGCTCTACAACCACATCCTGTTGTTGTTCCGTCTAGGTGTGTAAAGTTGAACCAGCAATTACAAAAAAAAAATATTCATCTAATTTGAATGGCGAAAAGCTGGACTTTGTAAATCAAACAGTTTTCCTGGGAATCACTTTAGACGACAAATTGCAATGGAGTTCTCACATAACATCTCTTGCGGGTCGGCTGAGCTCGGCCGCTTATGCTGTTAGAAAGATAAGACAGTTGACGGATGTGGAGACCGCGCGTTTGGTCTATTTTAGTTACTTTCACAGCATTATGTCATACGGTATTTTATTGTGGGGCCGAGCGGCTGACATTAAATCCATATTTATATTGCAAAAGAGAGCTATCAGAGCCATATATAATTTAAGTCACAGAGAATCTCTTAGGGAGCTATTTAAAAATATTAATATTATGACAGTTTCTTGCCAATTCATTTATGAAAATATCATGTATGTAAGGAAAAATATACATCTCTTTAGTAAGGTTAGTGATAGACACAATTGTAATACGAGAAATAAAGATAAGTTAGATCAACCATCTTATAGACTAGCAAAAGTACACTCATCTTTCATGGGGTACTGTGTTAAATTTTATAACAAAATACCTTGTGATATATTAAAACTAAATGAAAGTAAATTTAAAACTTTAGTTAAAAGCACACTTTGTAAACAAGCATATTACAAATTAGATGATTATATTCAAGATAAGAATGCTTGGCAACATGTTGGTCCCGCTCCGTAGGGCAATCTTTGGTGTGGACAAAATCAAATTTGCTAATTTGTATTCCTATTCATAGTTTTTGTATTCTTAGGTTATTTTTTATATTTTTCCAGAATTTGACTCACACAAGGTTCCGTTGTTGTTGAATTAGGTATTTTACCTATGTTTGCAATATTTGTAAGTATGTGAGAACCATGTTCCTATTAATAAAACTAATGAATTTACCTGTTAGTGCTTTTATTACTTTATACCTGTACGTTGTATAGTGGGTAGTGCTATTTTTGGGTGCATCGTCCTCACATATATGAATTTATTAATGTATGTACATAAGTAAACATTGTAAAACATATTTTTTTTTAAAAAGAGTAAGTATGGAGTTTCTTGTGCGTTCTTCTCCATAACAAGCTACTTTCCGAATGCACGGTAGAGTAAATTTTTATTACTTGTACATTTTTTATTTACATTTAATTTTTGACGTTCAAAAGTGCCGCTTATTGGCCTAATTGAAATAAATATATTTGACTTTGACTTTGACTTTGACTTTAATAATTTCTATGAAAAGTAAGAATGAAATACCTATTTCATAAATAGGCTTTAAAAGTCAAAACTTTAGAAGCCCTCTTTATTGCAATTTTTTTTTTAAATCTTGTTTTCTTCACAAAAATATAAGATATTAATAAACACACCATTTGCAGTGTAAATTACACATCGTATCCTCCTATCTTATAAATGAGAACGTAAGGAACACGCAAAGGGTCTCCCTTTACGAATATGAGGGCCCAAATAACAAAGATACCGACCTTTGCAGCCCAACCCTTTATGTGTAAGGACCCTCTTACTTCCTAGGTATAGCTTTAACGATATTGTCGCTGCATATATTTGTGTGTTGTGGGTTTATTTTCATTTCATTATGTTGGTAGTTAAGTTGATGTTTACTGTAGAATTTTGCTATACTTGAAATCTTTAATTGAAAACAGGTGCGACTCGACGATTTGCCTACACGTTTTTATGGTAATTTCAAATGTCTGTGAATAGCTTTATCGCATCGGTGCAGTATTTTTACATTGTTGCAGAATTATCTCATCGTTGTCACGTAGAAACTGTCTGCGGCCATTATAATTCGACGACAGCAAAGAATGAACGGCTAATTACAAAATCACAAGACTTCAGGCGAGCATTTTTATCTCGAAAATGTAATAACTTTTACAAGAACAAAGCTAGCTTCTTCTTAGCAATTGTTAATTATCACGGCATTTCGAAGAAGTCAATGAAGGTCAGGTAACTGTAATATATATTTCAAAATACGGCAGATGTCTTTCTATACTTGGCACTAAATAAATAACTATACAACCGTTTGTTTTCATATTCTTGCAAAACCGAACAATAAGGTGTTTCTTCTATTGTACATGTTTTTTATAATGTAGATTAATAAAATTGTCGTTGTCCCTGTCTGTGCACTTAATTATCCCTATAATTAAGTGCACTCTAACAAGTTAAAAAAAAAAACAAAAAATCAAAAAACCCAACTGCTTAAAAAACGAACTAATTAGACGTAAACAAGAAGAAAATCATGCTGTGCCGTCGGAGGCTACATATTCGCGAGCTGACTGACCAAAACCAGATGTTGATGACATTTTTTTTCGAATTAGGTACGGTTACTATATAAGTGTTATATTTTTGAAATCACCTCTTAAAACCCTTTATTTTGATACCCCAAACGATGGGTATGGTCAAACATAATTTGGCGCCCAAAATCCGCCATTTTTCTATTTTCAATTTTTAATGTAGCCAGAGTGACACTCGCAAAGTTAAGACAAATCGATTGACGTAAGAATCATCAAAATCAGCCAACGCGTTTGGTCTCTGGAACGCCACATAGGAACAAACATACATACATACATAGACTGATAAACACATTACCCTCCTTCAGCAGTCGGGTAAAAAAGTCAGCAGCCCGTGATGTAACGGTCAACCGGTATTTTACGAAATACACACGGACAAATGTAGATGTGCGTGTGTACTTCATTACTTCATCAAAAGTGTCTTTAAATACGCGAGAAAATACTAATAATAAATTAGTTTTGTATAAAAATAAAGTAAGACTAGATAAAGTAAAGAATTCCGATTTCAAGTATGTAAATTCGCAAAAATGCAGTCATCTTTTTGTTCTTTGCTGCCGCCAATATGGTCCTTGTTTTTGGCCGAACGATAAATAGAACCCAATCAACAGATACCTATGTTCTGTTTTAGAAGCGACCTATTGAAATGTCTAAAAATAATTATCTATACTGTGATTTTTAATTTCGTGGACCAAACTGACAGCTGCCAATGACCTTATTTTTTTTAAATGTTGCAAGCGCGGAGCATAGTGTTGTAGGTAAGGCTCAATCATAAGTGATTCATCGAATCGATGTGACATGACTCCTCAATTTATTTTTACTAATTGGTGTAAATAAATGTTTTATGAATATAAACGTAATATATTTAAATATAACAGTATTCATACACATAGTACATGAACTTTTATTGTGTTAAATATGAAATCAACAATAAAATAAATGCGATCGATAAAATGAATTCTGACATAAATGAGTAAAAACTAAATAAGGGCCGCTAGTTTCAAAACAAATTTAATTATTTGCCGTGAGGTAGTTTCATTTTCGATCTACTTCGATTTTCGATTAACTTTCGATCACTCAGGATAGTTAGGGTACGACACTATTTTTATGGGACGATAAAGTGACAACCCCCCAAATGTCAGTTTAGTCCACGAAATTAAAAATCACATTATACAAGATAAATAACGTTGTTTATCCATTCCTTTCGTCTTAATAAAATACCTGTAACATAAGTACTTACCAATTATATAATTTGGAAGTAATAAGTATCATCAAATTAGTATTTAAAACAATGATATTAATGATTTCAGCAGAATTACACAATTTTATTCATAATAATTATTAAAATCATCCAATCCATCCATAATCAAATCATCCAATTATCTTCCAATGCCTTCAAAGCACTATAAATTATTAAATTATAAAAATAATAATAATAAAAATCTTTATTCCGTTAATTTTTTACACAATACTAAAGTTAACCAATAATACATACACAGAGGGCCTTAAGTGCTAGGTGTTAACAAATTCCCTGGACCACACACTAGGATTCCCTGTGTTGCGCGGTCCAAAAAAGATAATTACAATTCAAAGAAGATTATTATATTCTGCACAAATTCCTAGAATTTCTCATTTCCCGGATACCAGGAGCGCAGAAACTACAGGAGGTATCGATTGAACAAGTCGTGTAAACAAAGAGGTCTATTGTGCTCGCGTATGGAAAGTGTTGGAGCGAGCGCCGGATATTGCGTTGTTCTGTGTCGGAAATGGGCCACCTTCTGCCTTTGTTTCGTTTTGTTACGTAGAATTGGATATAGAAGCTGTGGAAATATGTGTGTAGAGCAAATAATTAAGAAATTAATTACTGTATTATTTTTGCTCGCAGTCTAGTATTTAGTTTCCTTTGATTTCCAAAACACCCCATGCTTCTTAATTATACAGTTTAAAAAAAAAACAAAACATAAAATTTTTTGTAAATGATTACAATATTATTATCTAGCTATTTTTGGAGCTTTGCTCTTCTAACCTAATCCATAGAAATACGAGCATTTTTGCGATAAATTTATAGTACTTAACTAATTTTTTAAACTTTTCTCAAATAATAAAAACTATGCGTCGGGCTGACGTTGGAGTTAAAAATTAAAAAAAAAAACAGAAAAGTAAAAAGCACTAGTAAAAAAAAGTTACACTTTCCGCACAGTTTGGCTGCTTGTAAAACGCTCTTTTCGTGGACATGCATTGTAATAGTTATTTATGCTACAAGTGCGGAAGGAAGGTGATTTCCGATGAGTGGCATTTTTATTCACGAACGAGCGAAGTGAGTAGATAAATCGACACGAGTCGGAAATCATCTTACGTACGTGTATCATACAACATTTTACTATGCACTGTGCGAGAAAATAAAAAAATATATCTAATATATCTTTCTTGCTTTGAAGCGCGCTCAGCATACCACAGATTAACTAATAGTTCCTTGGGCACATCTACTGCCCATTTTCAAATAGCTGTCACGTCGTAACGCAAAAAGGCACGAGCAAAATATACGTTCTGCCAAACATATTTAATGAATATTTAAAATTAATTTATTGATCAAAATCTAAATCTAGAGTAATTAAAAACGCCTTTAATGAAGTATTAGTTTTATTTTACCTTTTATATTAATGATAATCTGTACTTAACTAATTTGTAAAACTTTTCTCAAATAATAAAAACTTTATGCCCCGGGCTGAGGTTGGAGTTAAAAATTGAAAAAATACAGAAAAGTAAAAAGCACTAGTGTGTTACTCCCGTGGCTCGAATCCTAAACTAAAACTGCTCTCCAAGCATTTATTTCAATTAAACTGTTTAAGGCGATTTTTAATTTATTATTTAACCATTTATGCACACACTCATATACAGACAAGAATTAGGAACAGAAAAATAGGTACATAGGTGATGTTTATTTCTAATGAAATCTCTTCCAGCATACCTGCTAGATGTACACATCGTGTGTAGAAGAGAAAATAAACACATAAAACAATTCAGAGCTCAATAATATACAATAATTATTAGATACAAATAAAATATACTATCATATACATACATACATATAAAATCAGCAAACGACAGAGTTTCTATCATCATCATTTGCCTAGCCTTTTTCCCAATTATTGTTGGGGTCGGCTTCCAGTCTTACCGGATTCAGCTGAGTGTTTTACATGAAGCGACTGCCTATCAGACCTCCACAACCCAGTAACTGGGTAACACGGTACCCCTTGGCAAGACTGGTGTCAGATCTCAGGCTTCTGACTACTCGTAACGACTGTCAAAGACCTTCAAATGACATCCGGGACCAACGGCTTCACGTGCTTTCCGAGGCACGAAGGAAACTCGGTATGTTGAAATGGTTACCCATCCACGGACCGACCTCGTCAAGCGTTGCTTAACCTTGAGGATCGACCCGTGTGGCTGTTATTATTAAGCCACGAGCTAGAAACAGAGTTTCTATACAGTAGGAAAAAAAACCCACCAAATAACCATTTTATGTTATTCTCAGTTTCATGAATGTATGTGTACGAACTTTATCTTGCGGAAGTAATTACTTCAATTACAATGATTAAAGACCACTGGGTACGGCGGCGGTGATGTGGACACAAAAACAAGAAGTGCTCACAGTAATTAATTGTTAGGTTTGACCACACGGTGAGTGGAAGTGATTTGGTCAATACTTTTGACTGTAGATGTTTTTTTGTGCAAATTTTATCGGATATTAATAAATAAAGGTTAATTTCTGAAAGTTCTGTATTAACAGAGTATATTAGATATGTATAGAGAACCCCTAGTTTTTAATGAATCTTAAAGCTTAATTTCCCCTGATGTCTAGTGGTTGCCAGTAATACTGCTGAATTTGAATTCCTTTTTTTTACTGGGGGAATCCATCAAAAGGCGCCTTGAATTTTATAAAAACACCAGGGAGTGTGGGCTAACCTTCTAAAACTACACTACTAACTAAAACCACCCCAGTGATCACCATCAGCACGAAGGGGCCCCATGACCTCTTAAAAGACCACCAGAGCACCAGAGGAGAGAATCTAGTCTCCTCTGTGTAACGCCGGCACATCCCTGGAGAAACTTTAAAAGCGCCACCCTTGAGCCTCTTTATGCATGGTAGCACGTGATCACTGTGCCACCGTCTTTCCTGGAGTCACTTGGTGGCCGGACAGAGTCCTCAATCTGAGCGCCCGCGACCCCAGACTACCGCCTGCTTATGATGCAGGCGGGGTTTCGGCGTTTCAGTCATCGGTGCCCCGCTCGGCGACCTCCTTTTGGACAATCACGGTCTCACAGAAGGATGTCATTTCCGTCCAGTTTTCTGTATCTGCCAGCATGGCCCTATCAACTGCTGGCAATGAAATTGAAGTCCTAGTGAATTCTGGTTCCTATTTCCTGGACAGGCAAAACTTTTTTAAGTTTTTCTACTGGAATATCTCGGTAGCATTTTAGAGTCTAGATTTGTACCAGGTTGATGGCAAAGGACTTGCACGGGTTTACACGGAAAAAACATAAAACATAACTATCGATATGTGGATAGTACATCCCAGCCTAACTCTCGGGGAAAACAAATGAGAAGTTATATTAAGCAAGAGTCAAGACAAACAAACAGCAAGAGAAGACAGTAACACAACTATCGAATTTCAGTCTAATAGCAGCTTACTAAGTGTGATATTGCATTCTCTACCTGCCCTTGAGGCAACATTTACTTACTGACGATAAAATATATATTTAAAATTCGAATCGCGTTGCCAGTCGCAGTACATTTGTCACCCGCACAGCACTGTCAGGGGCCTACTTACCTCCAGAAAAATAATGCAAGGTCCACTCCCGCGGGCACCATTAGCTGGACCTCACGTCCACTATTGTTCTCAGTAGCTTTTGTTGCCAAACTTTGGTAGAAGCTGAGTAGGTATTATTCTGAAATGGACGTTGAAGTTGAAATCTTTTTGTGTGACGTTATTAATGTAAAAGCAATTTTCTTTTCTTAATCGTTTATTGCAGTTAAAACACCCATATAGTTACCTACGTATTAGTTTGTTATAAATACTGTGATATTATTTTATTAATACAATACAATTTTATAGGATTATATCGAATATTAAGGCCCGTATTCCAGATGCTAATGGTTGAATCAAACTCAAAACAACTGCCAACCAACCACAACTCTCGAGTTTGGCTTGAGATTCTTCAGCTTGATATTATGTGTACTCAATAGAGCAAGAGCCCAGACGCCCCAGACGTTACAGAATTCTTTCTACCAAAATGTGTGGTAGGTATTGAATGAAAATGAAAGTCCAAGTTAGCAAGTACGAATACGTTCCAAGAACATGCTAACACTAATCAACTACATTGATTTTGTTTTAAAAGAGTTCGGTAGCGTTTGGGGCATCTAGGATCTTGGACTTGAGCACGGTAATGTCAAAAAAACAAGCCAACCAATGAAAACTGTCCATTTCCATTTGAGTTGAGTTGAGCATGAGCATGAAAATGAGCATCTGGAAAACCCGCCTAAGTCTCTTTTTAATCTTGGTGTCCCTCATCATCATCATCATCATCATATCAGCCGAAAGACGACCACTGCTGGACATAGGCCTCCCCCAAGCGTCGCCACATTGACCGGTCCCGTGCGTCTCGCAACCAGCGGATCCCCGCAACCTTCACCAGGTCATCGGTCCACCTAGTGGGAGGCCTTCCAACGCAACGTCTTCCGGTTCGCGGTCGCAACGGATGGTTGCGGTTCCGGTTTGGTGTCCCTGGTACGACTGTAATTAAGATTTTTTGGCCCAAACATTGCCATTTCCATGGTATCATCAGTATCAGCGCAGAAGTCCCTTTGGTTGCATCTTTTGGGTCACAGAAGGCAGGATAAGGGAGGTGCCTAGTTTTGCGACTCGGCTCTACAACCGCATCCTGTTGTTGTTCCGTCTAGGTGTGTAAAATTGCAAACAAACAAAACAAAAAAAAAAAAATATTCATCTAATAATTTCTAAGAAAAGTAAGAATGAAATACATGTTTCACAAATAGGCTTTAAATGTCAACACTTTAGAAGCCCTCTTTATTGCAACAATTTTTTTAAATCTTTTTTTCTCCACAAAAATATAAGATATTAATAAACACACCATTTGCAGTGTAAATTACACGTCGTATCCTCCTATCATATAAATTAGAACGTAAGGAACACGCAAAGGGTCTCCCTTTACGAATATGAGGGCCCAAATAACAAAGATACCGACCTTTGCAGCCCAACCCTTTATGTGTAAGGACCCTCTTACTTCCTAGGTATAGCTTTAACGATATTGTCGCTGCATGTATTTGTGTGTTGAGGGTTTATTTTCATATCATTATGATGGTAGATAAGTTGATGTTTACTGTAGAATTTTGCTATGCTTAATTTGTCTATAATTGAAGCGCCCGAAAACAGGTGCGACTCGACGATTTGCCTACAAGTTTTTATGGTAATTTCAAATGTCTGTGAAAAGCTTTATTGCATCGGTGCAGAATTTTTACATCGTTGCCGAATTATCTAATCATTGTCAAGTAGCAACTGTCTGCGGCCATTATAATTCGACGACAGCAAAGAATAAACGGCTAATTACAAAATCACAAGACTTCAGGCGAGCATTTTTATAGCGAAAATGTAATAACTTTTACAAGAACAAAGCTAGCTTCTTCTTAGCAATTGTTAATTATCACGGCATTTCGAAGAAGTCAATGAAGGTCAGGTAACTGTAATATATATTTCAAAATACGGCAGATGTCTTTCTATACTTGGCACTAAATAAATAACTATACATCCGTTTGTTTCCATATTCTTGCAAAACTTAACAATAAGGTGTTTCTTCTATTGTACATGTTTCTTATAATTAAGATGAATAAAATTGACGATGTCCCTGTCTGTGCACTTAATTATCCCTATAATTATTAAGTGCACTCTAACAAGTTTAAAAAAAGTTTCAAAAAAGCAGTCGCTTAAAAAGCGAACTACGAGTAAAAAGACGTAAACAAGAAGAAAATCATGCTGTGCAGTCGGAGGATACATATTCGCGAGCTGACTGACCAAAACCCGATGTATCCTCCGACTGCACTGCATGATTTTCTTTTTGTTTACGTCTTTTTAGTTCGTTTTTTAAGCAGTCGGGTTTCTGGATATTTTTCAATTAACTTTTTTTATTTATAACTTTTTAGTTAACATTTTTTTTTCGAATTAGGTACATATAAGAGTTATATATTTTTGAAATCACCTCTTCAAACCCTTTATTTTGATACCCCACACGATGGGTTTGGAAGAAAAAAATCATTTGGAGCCCCACAATATGGCGTCCAAAATCCGCCATTTTTTAATGTAGCCAGTGACACTCGCAATGTTAAGACAAACCGATTGAGGTAAGAATCATCAAAATCGGCCAACGCGTTTGGTATCTGGATCGCCACATAAGAAAAAACATACATACATAGACTGGTAAACACATTACCCTCCTTCAGCAGTCGGGTAAAAAAGTCAGCAGCCCGTGATGTAACGGTCAACCGGCATTTTACGAAATACACACGGACAAATGTAGATGTGCGTGTGTACTTCATTACTTCATCAAAAGTGTCTTTAAATACGCGAGAAAATACTAATAATAAATTAGTTTTGTATAAAAATAAAGTAAGACTAGATAAAGTAAAGAATTCCGATTTCAATTATGTAAATTCGCAAAAATGCAGTCATCTTTTTGTTCTTTGCTGCCACCAATATGGTCCTTGTTTTGGCCGAACGATAAATAGAACCCAATCAACAGATACCTATGTTCTGTTTTAGAAGCGACCTATTGAAATGTCTAAAAATAATTATCTATACTGTGATTTTTAATTTCGTGGACCAAACTGACAGCTGCCAATGACCTTATTTTTTTTAAATGTTGCAAGCGCGGAGCATAGTGTTGTAGGTAAGGCTCAATCATAAGTGATTCATCGAATCGATGTGAAATGACTCCTCAATTTATTTTTACTAATTGGTGTAAATAAATGTTTTATGAAAATAAACGTAATATATTTAAATATAACAGTATTCATACACATAGTACATGAACTTTTATTGTGTTAAATATGAAATCAACAATAAAATAAATGCGATCGATAAAATAAAGTCTGACATAAATGAGTAGAAACTAAATAAAGGGCCGCTAGTTTCAAAACAAATTTAATTATTTGCCGTGAGGTAGTTTCATTTTCGATCTACTTCGATTTTCGATTAACTTTCGATCACTCAGGATAGTTAGGGTACGACACTATTTTTATGGGACGATAAAGTGACAACCCCTCAAATGTCAGTTTAGTCCACGAAATTAAAAATCACATTATACAAGATAAATAACGTTATTTTACCATTCCTTTCGTCTTAATAAAATACCTGTAACATAAGTACTTACCAATTATATAATTTGGAAGTAATAAGTATCATCAAATTAGAATTTAAAACAATGATATTAATGATTTATGCAGAATCACACAATTTTATTCATAACTAGCTGTCCCACGCGGCTTCGCTCCCGTCAACTGGCTACCTACCTACCCAACCCTACATACATGAAATTTTAACCGTTTACGCACCGCACGCAACGGAAACTCCCAAAAAGGAATAATTTTTTCCCGTTTTTGCAACAATTTTCATTTATGCTCCGCTCCTATTGGTCGTAGCGTGATGTTATATAGCCTATAACCTTCCTTGATAAATGGACTATCCAACACAAAAATAATTTTTCAATTCGAGCCAGTAGTTCCTGAGATTAGCGCGTTCAAACAAACAAACAAACAAACAAACTCTTCAGCTTTATAATATTAGTATAGATAATTATTAAAAATCATCCATCCAATTATCTTCCAATGCCTTCAAAGCACTATAAATTATTAAATTCAAAGAAGATTAATATATTCTGCACAAATTCCTAGAATTTCTCATTTTCCGGATACCAGGAGCGCAGAAACTACAGCAGGTATCGATTGAACAAGTCGTGTAAACAAAGAGGTCTATTGTGCTCGCGTATGGAAAGTGTTGGAGCGAGCGCCGGATATTGCGTTGTTCTGTGCCGGAAATGGGCCTCCTTCTGCCTTTGTTTCGTTTTGTTACGTAGAATTGGATATAGAAGTTGTGGAAATATGTGTGTAGAGCAAATAATTAAGAAATTAATTACTGTATTATTTTTGCTCGCAGTCGAGTATTTAGTTTCCTTTGATTTCCAAAAGTCCCCATGCTCCTTAATTTTACAGTTTAAAAAAAAACACAAAATACTAGCTATTTTTGGAGCTTTGCTCTTCTAGTCTAACCCATAGAAATACGAGCATTTTCGCGATAAATTTATAGTACATAACAAATTTTTAAAACTTTTCTCAAATAATAAAAACTCTATGCGTCGGGCTGACGTTGGAGTTAAAAATAAAAAAAAAACAGAAAAGTAAAGAGCACTAGTAAAAAAAAGTGAGACTTTCCGCACAGTTTGGCTGCTTGGAAAACGCTCTTTTCGAGGACATGCATTGTAAAACATTTTTTTTTTCAATACTGTTGTTAAACATGGCGTACTTTCAGAGGCTATAATTATGATTCGAAAATTAAATCTTTTGCATAGGCATCTTTCTGGTACGCGGTCCCGGTCGTGACTTTTTTTTACGAGCTCGATCATTATTTTTGCAGTTGAGTTTTAAATGTATGTCATTTTAAAAAAGTTTAGTAGCAAGGAGTTTTCATACATAGAATAAAATGTGATAGATTTTATACGAGGAAAAATTAATGTAGTCGTCTTAGCATTGAATTCTCAAAAGACTTTTAAATGGTTGTTTAGTATATTTAATTACCAGTTTTAATTTAATTATTTTCACATAAAAAATTGTCATGAGTCGAATAGGATGTGTAGGCTGTTTTCGCTGTAAAAAAAAAATCTCCAATTACAAAACGCGCCATTTTCTGAAAATTTTAATTTTTGTGTGATAAATTGATCACTTTTTACAAGCTTTTAATTAACTTGCAATGTACGTATGTATGTAAGTTTGTATATATGTACTCGTATGTAAGTGTGTTCGGGTCAAATCTTGCAACTCTATTTTAAAGCAGTTATCCTACACCAATAAAGATAAAATTTTGCATACACGTTTAATTGGGATGATAATGCATGGTAAGTTAAGTGACACCATTCTAAATCCAATATGGCGGAGGGCCTAAGATGGTGGACTAGTTATTTTTTGTGCACTGCCATGATATGGGTATCAAATGAAAGGGTTTGCTGAGAAGAATAAGAAAAAACAGAGTATTTTAAAAAAAAAATGAATAAATTATGTTTGATAATATGAGTTCAAGTACAAGTGATTAAATGGAATTTGGTCACCTGATATTTTATCTGAGGCAAAATTGAGCAAGATGAAATTTTGCCCACAAAATCTCGAGAAAGATATATGGCGACTTACGATAATTTTATTTTATGGAAAAAAAATGTAATTCTTTGATTTGTTTTACTTTTTCCCATATCTGTTTTGAAAAACGTCGTGTGATACACGGGTGTGTAGGTTATTGCAAACTCATGTCAAAAAAAAACTCATATCATTAAAAAGCTTGTTTGTTGTTGCAATAACCTACTTTCCACCCTTGTATCGCAATGTACTATTTCTCAAGGACGGTGCGATCCGTTTGGAAATGAGTAAATATGAAAAACAGGTTAAATTAACGTAGTTAATTTAACCTGTAACCTCGTAACGTTAGATCACATGAAATTAGGTTATTCGTTTTTATAGCATAAGTCAAGTGTCAATTAGCAGACACAATGGAAATTACTATTGTTTTAAGCCAATTCGGCACGATGGACACTCCAAGGGAAAATTATATGTGAAAGTTAGTTCAAATGATATTACACTATCTATAATACATATACACCCACACACACACACACACATACACACACACACACACACCCACACACACACACATCCACACATACATCTATCTATATAATACACCCATATCCCTCCAGACCGCAATTTCTGCAGCGTCAACTAAGCTCAACATAGCCTTCTTTTGACACGGGAGATATTATAGAAGTGGATGCGTTAAAACAAAGGTGCACTCTCTGTTACCTCAACCGCCCACTCCCCTCGTTTCCCTCTGTTTTCTGTCTGTAGTCCGATGGGACGACAAATGACAATTAGTTGACATTGTGTTACTCCCGTGGCTCGAATCCTAAACTAAAACTGCTCTCAAAGCATTTATTTCAATTAACCCATTTAAGGCGATTACTTATATATTATTTAACCATTTATGCACACACACTTAAACAGACAAGAAGGAGGAACAGAAAAATAGGTACATAGGTGATGCTTATTTCTAATGAAATCTCTTCCAGCATACCTGCTAAAGGAAAGAAAAAAAGATGATGATGAAAGATGATTATTAGATGCGAATAAAATATACTGTCATATACCATACATACATATAAAATAAATATTATAACAATAACTACCTACATACTAATATATATAAACAAAACCGGCCAAGTGCGTGTCGGGCCACGCGCAGTAATAGGGTTCCGAAGTTGCATAATACTGCGAACTAAAAAGAGGGTTTTGTTGTTGTTACATGAACATTAGAACGGTTTCAGCGGCTCACAAAGTCTAAAAACGGGACCACATAGGATGATGTTTTTTTTAAATCTATATTCTCGCGTTTGACCACCAGCTCGCCTGATGGTAAGCGATGATGTGGTCTACGGTGAAGCACGCTTGCCTAGATGTAATCTATTCACTCTTGACTTAAACTAAATAAGGACTAACTAGTAACTGAAGAAGGAGTTATAAAATCCAACTTCGCAACTGAAGTTAGAAAAATATTATCTATTTGAGTACCAGCCACGGGGAATGATATGGTTCGTTCTTGGATCCTTGCGCGCACGCTCCTTGTTTATTTCTCTTTCGGAATTTAAAAAAAATCGTATGAATTCACCTCCAATCTCCTCTAATACCGCAGGTTAGAGGTGAATCTTCTAATCTGCGGTATTCACTATTTCATTCTGGAAAGTTTTACGCTACTCAATTAGTGATGAAGTCGGGTCGAATATTGACTTTATAGAACGATATCGACACAAGAAAATAAGTAATTTGCTTGTAAATCGAATCTAAATGACTTTACTTTTACGTTTTAATTACAAAACGTCGAAAATACTTCTGCACTAACACAAAATAGATTCCACCGCGCTCATGCGCTGTATGGACTACGGACTGGTACTGCCAACGGCTCCGGCCACTCCAGTGCGTTATTCGAGCTAAAACATTATTAATTTAGAAATCATTATTATTAAGGATGTTATGATTTTATTTTTGTATATTTTTACTTGGTTCATAAGCATATATTTACTATCTGTTTTACACAGCTAACAACGTTATAAAAGTAATTTTTCAATGGCATTTGTACAAAAATTTTAATGTTCCAAGTACATTTTATAAGTTGGTCGACTATTACTCGTAAACTTGTAAAGCCTTGTTATCCGTGATAATTTTCCTTTTTATTTTGTTATATTTACTACTGCCGTGAATTTTTTCACATAGCCAAGAGCAACCATTTCGCTGGCAGGGGGCATTTGCAACTTAAAGCTTAATTTTACGCAAACGAATCTCTGAATCGAAAAATGGTTTTAACAAACCCATAATATTTTTGAATGGCCTATCCAACGATATCCCACACTATGGGATGGATGAGAAAAAAAATACATCCCCACTTTACGTCTATGGTAGGTACCCGAAAAAAAAATATTTTTCATGATTTTATGTTACCACTTTGTCGGAATTATTAATATGTATATACATGCCAAATTATAGCTTTCTAGTACTTAGATTCTCTGAGCTAAGCTGCGGACGGACAGACGGACAGAGCAAAACTATAAGGGTTCCTTGTTGACTTCGGAACCCTAAAAAGATAATAATACAGAAATATATGCAACTATGATGGAATGGAAAGGTAGTGTCTTTTCACTCCTCTTTTAAAAACTGTAAGAGTTTGGAAGTCCCTTATGTCCCATTTTACTTATTCAAAGGAATGGTCAGTCAGAAAGATGAAGGTAGTTTATATTCTTAAAGTGTAAATAAATTCCATCCTCGAAAATAGTCTATTCAAAAACAAATAACAAACTATCAGTTCATCATTCAAACTCTCTAAAAGGAGACCGTTATTCCAGCATTGAAATTAATAAAAACTGATTTTCGATTGCCTTCGTACTATTGAACAACAATTAATTTACGGTCGCTAGTTTAAGAGTTATTAGTTAGTTAGTAGTTTAAGAGAATAAATATGAGCTGGAAAAAATACTGGTCGCTCAAAGAGATTATGAAAGGTGACTACCCGCTCCACCTAAAGAAAAAAGTGATGGATACATGCATTCTACCGACTCTCACGTATGGTTGCCAGACGAGAACTTACACCACTAAAATAAAATCAAAACTAGTCAGATGCCAGAAAGCGATGGAAAGAAGCCTACTAAAAATAAGAAGAATACACAAAGTAAGAAGTGAATTAATAAGAAAGAAGACAAAACTGATTGACGTCCTATACTACAGTCTAAAGTTAAAATGGCGATGGGCTGGCCATGTAGCACGAAACAGTGACAAGCGATGGACAGTAGAAGCGACGAGATGGAAGGGACCTAGCGGAAAAAGACGAAAAGGCCGACCGATGAAATGATGGCTGGATGACATCACAGCTACAGCAGGAAAAGAGTGGATGAAACATGCTAAACATAGAGAAAACTGGAATAAACTGGAGGAGGCCTATACCCAAATAGGGGTTCCTATCCTAGAAAATAATTTAGGTATTTCAAGAAAATAACCACTGTAAAGAAATACATTCGGCTTAAATATATGATGTACAAGTATAAGTTAAAATGTTAAAGAAACTAACAATACTAACAATTAGTAAACAAGTAAGCCAAATACTAACAAATACCTACTAACAACATTTGAAATGTAACAATAAGGATAAGGAAATAAAAAGGTTTTATTATTATTATTATTATAGTTTAAGAGAATCCAATAAGCACTATAAGAAAAACTTGTATTATATCCACTTCTCTACTTATAGATTTAAATCAAGACTATACATTTTCAGACTCAGAAATAGCCAGTAGTCTTTTTATTAAACCACTAAAAGCAAATGTCATACAAAATTTTCACAAGCTCTCCTTTATGAAAGCGCTTTTCATGTTTCAACAAAAGTTTTATTCATATTGAAAAGTTGCACGTATAGAGCTGGTAGTACCAGGAGCTTATGAAATACTCGTACATGCAGACTTGAAGTTAGGGCATTGAAAAGTTGAAGGATTCAAAATATTCCATCAGTGTCCACCTATGAGTTGTCCAGTTGGTAGTTTATATTTAATTATACACTAGTTTTTTCTTGTGGCTTTACTCCCGTTGCATGAACCTTGCATTTATTCGAGTTAAAATAAAATTAGCCAATGGCACTCATGCATCGTGTAGTTTTCTAAAATTATAATAGAATCAGAACCCCTTCGCCCTTACGTAACGAAGGACCAGGCACCCATGCTCACCTCCACACCTTATTCCCATGGGGATAGGCTGAAACTACTGAACGCTACCTGCTACGCTCCGTACATACTTCCTTTGCTTCACTCACATTCATACATCTAGTCACACGCACGCCGGTTATGTGTACTGTGCACCTGGAATTTTTAAATAACATCACCAATAAGGTCTAGAGCGTCCCCTCCCGGCGTTTCACATAAAGTTTCACCAAAATCGGTGCAGCTGTTTTTGCGTGAAACAAACACAACCCAATTTTTCCGACAAACATATTATATCCATCCATCCTCACATACTTCCGAATTTATAATAGTAGGAAAGCAGAAATATAAGACAGGATAATAATTCTTCTGAGTTAGTAAATTCTTTGATTGGTATGACGTTTGAGTGTATTAAATACCAGCTGTCCCACGCGGCTTCGCTCCCGTCAACTATATATATATATATATTCATATATGCATAGCATACATGAATGTTGCGTAACTTTAACCGCTTACGCAGCGCACGCAACGGAAGCTCTCAAAAAGGAAAATTGCCCGTTTTTGCAACATTTTTCATTTACGCTCCGCCCCTATTGGTCGTAGCGTGATGTTATATAGCTTATAACTTTCCTCGATAATGTACTATTCAACACAAATATTTTTTTTTAATTCCAACCTGTTCCTGAGATAAGCGCGTTCAAACAAACAAATAAACTCTTCAGCTTTATAATATTAGTATAGATTATAATTATTGTCATGCTTTAGTTACAAATATTTTATTTTATTTATCAACCTATTCCTATTATTATATGCTTATTTTATTACCTAAAGCTTTATTGAGAATATAATGGTCTAGAGAAAGAGATTTTGCGAAATTGTAGAATACTAATTGGCATCCATCCAGTGTCTTTAGAGTGATAGTTTTGATTCCGTTCGCTTTATTGTAGTTATTTATGACAAGAAGACACCTGTGTCTCAAATTACGTAATTAATGTAGTATTGAGTCACATCAAATATGGTTTTACTAGGAATACTTGTAGGTCAAGGTTTCACGCGGAACGCGTGAGGGAGATGCAACGGAGATGCCCTCACGCCCTTAGCCACCGCAGGAGACGCCCTGGGAGTCGGTAGTCGCAAGCCGATTCCCGGCCACCGTAGGCGCGGGCCTGCGTATGGCGAGTAATGGGTAGCTCGCCGTCCGATAAGGACCAGGCCCGAGTCGACGGCGCGTTGTGTTCCACGCGCGCCTCAAAGAGATGTCAGCAGAACTGACGGGGTCCGCGAGGACCGATGCCTGTCTGGTTTGCGGATAAATTTGAAAAAGAGTTACCGCGGCCCTAGCTCAAGCAACTGAAGGAACACGGGTGGGTTTTAGTCAGTAAAAGTCTGACACGCCCTCCCGCCTCACCCAGAGCGGGAGAAGTAATTGGATGATATCCCAGGCAAAAAAAAAAACAATGTTTCACATCATCATCATCTTCCTGCCCTTATCCCACGTTACTTGGGGTCGGCGCAACACGTTTGCTTCTTCCATACCGTCCTGTCCCCCGCCACGTTATTACTGACTCCCTTTTCTTTCATATCACTCCTCACAAGGTCAAGGTCAAGGTTCAAGGGTCAAGGTTTCACATTTACTGAAAAAATTTAATGCTTCTAGATAACTGAATATGAATATACGACTTCTCTGAACAGCAAACTAGTGCCTACCAGCATAAAAAGTATGTTATACACTAATCCTGGACGTGGTCTTACAGTTAGCCAAGTTTAATCTAATTATGTTGAAAAAAATAATAGAATAATATCCAAACATGCAGACTTTCATATTTATAATAATTAGGATTTTATTAATAAACTGAAACTCAAATCCAAACTTGTGTACGACAACATCAAATTAACTATATTTAAGTAATTACTCTCTCAGAGCATTCCTCGTTAACGAGACCGTGCCAATTATGAACCATCCTGTTACTGCACTAATTATAATTTAATTAATTAAATTAACAATTTACAAGATGGAAGAACTCGCTTTGGTTTGTAGGATGTGTTATGTTGAAGTAAATTCACATCTCTGAAGGTTAACCAATGAGATTTGAGTCTGTATACTTATCTTGCTAAAACTATCTTTTAAACAATTAAGTTTCTAACATTACGTGTCTAAATTTGTCGCATGATCCAGAGTATTTTAGCGTGCTATTTAGCAAAAGTGTAAAAAAATAATGCAATATAATGCATTTTCTACCAGTCGAATTTAAGCTGATGCAGCGGTAAAATATGGCAGATGCAACTTTATAGATAAGGGGATCTATTGACAATAGTTAAAATAAAACTAGAATAAATAAATTCCTACCCATAGAATATATATGATGATGTAATCCGCAAATCTCAAGTGTGAGATGTACTGGCCGTTTATAGTAATGCCGCCATTTATCCATTTAGAAAATGGACTCTTTCGAGAATTAAATAAAACTAAACCAAACCATTTTTCACATGAAACATAAAAACAAAATGGTAGATACAAAACACAAAATGGTGGAAGCAGAAATGTAAAAACAGCTTACTTAAATTAATTAATGTAGAGGCAAAAAGCTAGAAGCACAGGCTTTTTATTTAGTGTAACAAAAAACGGTAGAAACCTCTTTATTACACTTAATTTATACAAGCTGCTCAGAGGTGATAAGGGTAAAACAGTTGGTAAAAAATGTTAAGGGTATGTGTTTGTTTATTGTTTGTTGTAAAGTTATTCTTGCTTTTATGTTGGTGTGTTGAGCTTGAAGTAAAAGATAATTGAATAAATATATTGGTATATATATAAAATAATACATATTCGCGAGCTGGCTGACTAAAACCAGATGTATCCTCCGACTGCACAGTATGATTTTCTCCTTGTTTACATCTTTTTAATTCACTTTTCAAGCAGTCGGGTTTATTTAACTTTTTTAATTCACTTTTTTTATTTATAACATTTTAGTTATTTTTTTTATCGAATTATGTACATTTAAACATATAAGTGTCATATATTTTTGAAATCACCTTTTAAAACCCTTTATTTTGATACTCCTTCGTGCGCGAGTCCAACTTGCACTTGGCCGGTTTTATTGTACTTTGTAACTCTCTAAATGGAAAAAGTAATATTTTTTTATAATATTATATTTATATTTTTTTTAAATTCTTACAAATTTTCGCGTGAGGATGTCCTCTGCCCTGGGGCTGTTGGAGGTATTTTTCAGACTATTACCGAGTAAATCCACCACACAAAGTAGTTATAGGCAAACCATCATATAAAGATGATCCGAATAAAATGATTTAGACAATTCTTTGACTTCATTATAAGAATTATTATTTCTGAAAACATCATCAAACCGGCTTCTTACTTACCAACTCCTTGCTGATATCTTGCCTTAAGAAAGGTATAAAGGTTTGTGAAATGATAAGACATATTAAAATCGTTCACAACGTTTTATTGCACCGTGTGACATTTGTATAACGATACCTAGAGTTACTTACTTTAAGAGTCACACTGCGATCATTTACAATTTGGCCACTATGAACATTCAAAAATAAATGTTTATTTTATCAAAACTTAACATAAAACTCGGACTAGAAAAACATATTTAGTTAAAATCAAAAATTATGACAATTCAGAAGACTATAGGGCCTTATTTTTTAAACCTGTTTACCATATGATTAGTTTAAGCACTAATTAGTGTATTCTTTGTTTAAATTAACAATATGATTAAAAAGTTTATAATAATATGGGTACATCTAACTACTCGTACAAATACCTTTAATCTTTTAAAACAATGTTGCAAATTTTAATTTAGACAAGAGAAATCTAAATAAATAACTCAGACATTTTCAGATTGTGTTACCCAGTCCTCACTTTTTTAATAATTTATAATAGTTAACATTAAATTACTAGTTACTATCTAACCTATTCTCACACAGCAATTTATACAATATTCAGTTTTAAAAAAAATATGTTATAACAGTTTGTATAAATGAGATACGCTAGATTAAATATTTTTTACGATTAGATAAGCAAGCTCCTGATTTAGTAAGCATTGCAGTTTAGTTAAGAGTTGGTAAAAAGTTTTTTTGGTTTCTTAATTGTATTTGAATTTCAAAGCAGATTCTTTTATTTAACTGAAAATTCATATTTTACAGTGTGGATATATTTTGTGGGAATCTACATTATTTATATAAAAAAACTCAGAACAGATTTTACAATACAAGTTACTTTCAAATAACGTCTCCCATTTTTACAAAAACTCGAAAAAAATATAAAATTGTACAAAATAGTCTAACAACTATAAAATGCAAGGAATTGTAAATAGTTAATTTTACAATTTTTGGATTGGTACTAACACTAATAAAGAAATTACTATTAACAACGAAAGAGGAAGCACGTAGGTGAAAAGCACAACACAGAGTAAGTTTCTAAATCTAGGAGACTCCGGAATCAGGGTTTGAATTTATATTTAACACATGGAATCGAACCCATGGAATGAATAACAAGAAAGAAGGAGAATAAATACTTACACTACTATTCTCTTAGAAATATGAAAAGAAGAATATAAAAGAAATTATTAATATAAATATTTTAACGATAAAAATGGAAATTCAGATACACAAACAAGCAATATACAAACTTGAAAATATTATCTCTCTTTTTTCTGAATGTAGCTCATTCATTATTTAATCTATCAAATTGTACACTCAATATTTACAAATTACAGGTATACCGAGATTTTAATCAGTAACTAGACATAGAAGTGTTAGTAGAAAAGTGTAAAAGTACCCTGAAATAAATTTAATACACAAATATAAGTTTAAAGCTTATATATTGTTTGAAGGGCGAATTTTAGGCTGGGGATATTTTGTTACAAAAATATCGTAGAGAAAATTTTAGGACAAACGAAAATTTTATACAAGAAATTGGAGCAACTTTTTCAGTGTGTTTTTTTAGTCTACCATAGATATAAAGATACTTTTACTAGTAGGTTTTTGCAAAATTAAACAATAGTGACAAATACATAGCTCTCGCAATACACTACCATTTTAATGTGCACTCGACGCCGTAGGCAAAGAGCAAATAATTAAACATTTGTTTGAACTGTTTACCAACATCAATTTCATTTCAATTACAGCGATGGCACTGTTTACTGCAAAGCTCAAAATAACTAAAATTGGCTGATATTTATTCAATAACAATTTAATTACAAAGAGAATAAATTCATATGAGATATTATTTAAAAGCGGATACTAATCAAGCAATTATAGCCCTTACATAGGTAAAGTGAATTGCTGATGATAAAAAAGACCTCTGCTATTTTTATGAAGCCCTAGTCCTTTTTGCGGAAGTAAAACAATATTAATAGCGATAAAATAATGGCAATCAATTTCCACATAAGCTTTATTCCACAAAAAGGTTATACTTTATTCCCCTGATATAATAACTGCCATGATTTGGCTTTTTTCGGTACAAATTATTCGTGGAAGCGGTTATTTCTCTATACTTAGAATTTATTACGGTTCAATTATATCTGTATTGGTTTGAGAGCGGATCAATGTGCATTTAATTATGTTTTTATGATCATTATTTAAGAGTGGCCCAGTGGTATCGGCCGCGACTTATAAGTTGTAGGTCGTGGGTTCGAGGCCAGGCAGGCGCTTTACTTTGTGTAAATTATTTCATCACCACTGCTCTCAAAACGATGAAGGAAAACATCACATCATCAACATAGAACCAAAAATTCGAAGACATGTAACATCCACCAATCCGCACTGGGCCCGCGTGGTAGATTACGGCCCATTCCCTCACAGAGAAGAGGCCTATGTCCCAGCAGTGGGAACATTGATAGGCTGATGATGTGATGTGATCATTATTTACGGATTGTCCAACAATACCAGGAATAACTGATTAATACGTACATACTATTATATTATCATCTGGATAGATTATTGAACGGATTTCTGTAATGTGAACACGGAATACGGAATTACACAACATTATTAACTACAACGATTTGGAAACATTAAACATTCGCATATAAACAGCATTCAATAAACCGTAAATTCTCTGCGTTTAGACATGAAATGTAGGTTAGTATTCGACTTTTTTAATATAATCAACAAAACTTACTATGGAACTTAAAGCCACCAACGTAAAGCCTGTAAATAAATATTCCAACAACTGAAGAGTACTTGTCCAGTTTGATCTGGTCTAAAACAAGCAGTGAATAAAAAAATATTATAGAAAATATAACGGAGAAGTTCGGCTTACAAATTTTGTTCGAAGTTGTATGAAATATGGGCCAATTTACCAGGGTTAGATTGGATTTTGCAAAAATGAAGCTCGCCAGCCAAACATTTCTGAATTGATGAATCTAAAGAACGGGCTAGCACAAGCAGTGAATGGTCAATTAGAAAACCTTTAAGTTGATAAATACCGCGCGGGGATCTTGCAACCTCGGCTACTTAATTAGATTGGATTAGATAAACACATTTATGGGGCAAAATAATCTTTTAAAGTCTCCATTAGGATATTTTTTGGTTCTTTTAATATAATCGAGAAATAGGTCAAAGTAGATAATAGTTAAACTAAGCAATCACGCACCGAGTCTCGTGTGTACTTCCACCAGCTGACGAGTCAGGTGGAGGCTCCGAGCTCCTTCCACCACCACTCCATTCAAGAGCGTCTATCATCTCCATCAGCTCTTTGAACACGGCAATAACCCTCCAGTTATACTTAGCTGAACACTCCACGTACCCACACTTCCAGTGCTTACGAACTAAGTTCACGATATTTCTTCTCTTCTCTCTTGAATCGCCGCAAGCGCTTTCAGCAATTGCAAGCTGCTGAAGTCCGCTCGACGCGGATGGAGTGTTACTACAAAGTAGATCCTGCTTGTTGCCCACAACTAACACTGGAACGTTCCTCATGTCACGACTTTCAACCATTTGGTCTCTCAAAGTTCGTATGTACTGGAAAGTTTCAACATTAGATAAATCGAAGACAAGAATGTAGGCCGTGGCACTTCTGAGTCCGTAGAAGCGGTAGTGAGCCCACTCGTAGTACGAGTTTATTGGAAAGTATGGTATGACTGGTACGTCTGTGATTTTGACTTCATAAAGGTGCTCGTTGATGATCACCGAAGGGTAGAATGTGTGCTTATGGTCTGTTGGCACGTATTCCTCTGAGAAATCGCTCCACACGAATTGCTGCGAACAAAGAAAATCGTATTTTAAAAGGATTTTTTAAAGTGACTAAGATGGATTCGGGTCGGATTCATTAATCACCTTAACATGCCCGGATATGTCGTAATCAGACTGACGACCCGACACGAACGGGATGACACGGGCTATAAACTTTGGCGGTTACCTAACCGCCGCAAAAGCGGTGCCGTGAGCGGCTTGCCTAGGTAGGCAAGAAGCTCGCTTTTGCTCCGAAGGGACACACAAGGCGTAAATACTGCTGTTTTGTCAAAGTTATTTGTTTACGTTAAATTATTGGTCTTGTTTGCGAACACCTTGAATGGAATAGAATATACTTTATTGTAAACCAAAAAGTTACATATATTTTTACAAGAACTTAATACTATGGGTACAAATACGGTAGCAGCTAACAACGATATTTACCAGACAACCTTTGGATGGACTGAAAGAACTTAATATAAAAAAGGGGGCAGTCTACGGTGTACTGCTACAATCATTATCATATTCCTGTCCTTGTCCCATGTTACTTGGAGTCGGCGCAACACGTTTTCTTCTTCCATACTGTCCTGTTCCCCGTCACGCTATCACTGACTCCCTTTTATTTCATATCACTCCTCACACAGTGTAACGTAGGATCGGTTCGGGAATAATAAAGCACCAATATATATATCAGTGTTTATTCTGCCATTCTCCCCGATGCACGTCACAGTAAAAATAGATTTAAAGGTAAAATAATGTTAAATAGGTATATATGTATGTCGCAGCCTTATCGTATAACACGCCGTATTACAAATAGGCGCGGCCAATTGAAGAACGTCACTGTTTTAAATGCGGTTATTTTCGTTTAGCCGGTTTTCAATTCATCTGAAATAATAAAGTACGCCGCATTGTATGAGCAATTCGCGTTCGAAAAAGCGGCTTAGTAACGTAGCGCCCATACAAACGGGCGCATCTTCGATACACCGCTTTGAAATCTGACATGCAGCGATTATAACAACAAAAATGGTGTCGTAATCGACAACGGTGTTACAAAAAAGTGAAAATAATTTTGAATTTAGAACTTTTTTTATTTTGGATAGTATTTAAACGAGCGAAAATAAATTCAAATTAAAGGTGTAAAAAATACTGAATATGGCTTACTGAAATACTAAGTAGGCGACAAACAGTGGGCTAATACAAATGTTTATAAAAGCGTCTTGAAAATAAAAGTTTGTCCCGCGCAGCGAGGCTCCTTTTTCTATCTTCAGGGCCAGTTCGCGAGCTCGCTTCGCTCGCTCTTGGACTAATTCATTGTTCATAAATTTATAGTCACCCTACATTGCTTGCTGACAATAAAGCTAAACGTTAAACGCCGTTTTGTAGAACGTATCGCCACCACGATCCGGCTAATCAAAAGGTAGCCGCATTTTAAAACAGCGACATTTTTCAATCGGGTGCGCCTATTTGTAATACGGCGTGTTATATAATATGACTGCGACATGTATATAGGGTCGTTGTTTCAGTTGGCTGGTCAAACTTAAAGATCGAATCTTTATAAACAATATTTTTAAGTTGAGGGTATAAGAACAAAATAAAATCAGAATTAAAAAATAGAAGGCCTGTCACTCCGTAGAAACGCCAGCCAGCCAACTCCACCCCTCGAACAGTTTGCATTCACTGATAGCCCCAACTTAACAGTCGGCTTCCTTTATAGTCTCCTGCCCCAACAATACAGTCTCCAACCTCAACAATACACCTCCTGAAGTTACAAAACAAAGACATCTTAGAAGGTAAACTTAAATTAAACTTATGTGTTCCTAAAACTCTATAAATAAATCCTATCGTACACATAAATCAAGATCAATCTTAAACATAAACTAATCTCATGTGTTCCTAAAACTATAAATAAATCCTATCTTGCACTAAATCATACATATGGCTTTCTATAGACTAATAGTAGTTTATGCAATGGTCAAATAATAGGGGTTATTAAAACACGAGCGTGGGTTTATCAGATGAGGCGAAACCGAATGTGATAATGATATCAAGCGAGTGTTTTAATACCTAATTATATGCCGTTGTATGCAACGGCATATAATCACTACTTTATCTTCACTCATACAGTTGAAATAAAACAAAACTGGAAACGGAAAAAATAAGTGATATGGCGGGCAATTTATATTCTCATTACGCATGACTGTTCAGCGTGCGCACCCATAGACAATGACACTTCTTTTCTACATTAAGTCCATGAGCCCATACGCGCCAGTAAATTAAAAACTAAAAGAGTGCTATAATTTTTTTTTTTTTTGTTTGTATATCGAAATTGCACTGTAATGGTATTTAAAAATATATAAAGTACGTGTTTATACAATATTTTTTTGAATTAATATTTGGAACATTACGTTGTGAGTGTAGATAAACATAATTAAAGGGCCTCCGAAACTCTTCATAGAGATTGGTACAACCTACAAGAATATTATACTCCGGGGACATCATGTCCACACTACTTATTCATGACAGCATGACACAACACAGCCCTAACCAATCCTAACATATATACAACCATGATTAAGGCAAAGCCTGCCCACAGACAAAACATATGGGTCTCTGCCAAAAGGCAGAGAGATGCAGATTCACAATGAAAGGTTAGGGGACAGCCACGAGGTCATTCCTTTTGGCAAGGCAACTTACCGTCGAGGAAAACTAGCCCGACGCACAGATCACCCAGCAACAACCGACACTCAGGTCCCTGGCGCACGGACCGCACGGTACACGTAGACCAGGCGATACTGATCACAACAATAGCCACAAGCAACCTTTTCGGTCGCCGGGACGCATTCACGCGTCCCAAAGCTAATCCGGCTACTCTCACACAGTATCACTTCAACAAGACATAGATTATTGGTCAAGGCTTCGGCCCAACCAGTACGTTGCAAGCGCATGACATAGCCTCCGGTTGCCCGCGCTGCCCGGCAGAAAAAGAAAAAAACCCAGCCTCTATCGCAATGCAAAAGATCAAGTGCCGTTGGGAAACACATCGCACAAAAATCAAAACAATATAATTTCAAGTAACCATTTCAAGAAATTTAATTCTTGAAGAATACACACAAAGCAATTACCCTTCTGTAAAATACCCCATCCTTGATCCAAATCACATCCTACCAAGTCTCCATACCCAATTTATAACCAAATTCCAGCAATCAATGAGACTCTGGATGACGATTCCGAACGCAAAACGACGCTCCAATTCAACTCAATTATCCGACCATTCCATAACACTCTAAGCCAAAACTTCTAAATTAAATAAATGCGATCGCCTAATTGATACACAAATAAATTAAGGACAATAATCTCCTGTAATCCTAAAACAAAACTCGAATTTTATCCGATCGTTGACTAATAAAAATGATTTTAAATATGCAATACCCATACCCATCATTCGGGCTGAATTTGCGCGTATCGGAACGCACGCCGGCAATGTCAGTTGCCAATCTGTCAAAAAGTGATTTTAAGTTATTTTAGTGAAATTAATATATTTAGGGTGAGATTATTGTGTGCAAGTACAAAGTGCAGTTTCTAAGTGGTTCCACAATCCAGCGACGAGGTGAATACAATGAAGCGTATCATCTCAAATCTCCTAATGAAACCTTAATCAGTTTGAAATGCCCGGAACTTGGTTCCAACACTAATCATTGAATGGAGAACAAACTTCTTATCAGATAAGAAGAGAGAGAAAGAGAGAGTGAGAGAGAGTTTAAGTGGAACTAAGTTTACGTCGTTATCAAACTTAATGAAATTAATGCCTACGCCAAGCTACGACGCCTACGGAAAGCTACGATGCCTACGGAAAGCTATGATGTCTACGCCATGCTACGATGTCTACGCCATGCTACGATGCCTACGGAAAGTTATGATGTCTACGCCATGCTACGATGCCTACGCCAACCTACGACGCCTACGCATTGCTACGATGTCTACGAAACGCTACGATGCCTACGAATAAGTTTAGCAAACTCTTTATAATATTCAGTTAGAGAAGAAGATAGAAAGTGTAAAGGAATATGAACAAAGACGATTTATCTTCTGTAGGCAAGTACAGGAAAAAAATATAATTTAGCTAAGAAATAATTTTTTGGAAGAATCTCTGAAACTTGTAATTCAGTTCATCTATACTTCTTACTATATACTATTATTAATTATTATTATTTATCTATACTAATATTATAAAGAGGAAAGATTTTTTTGTTTGTACCGAAAGAACTGGACCGATTAAAAAAATTCTTTCACCTATAGAAAGCTACATTATTCCTGAGTGACGAGTGAGTTATCCTGAAAATGGGTCCTGTGGGGTGGTCCACGGGAGCGAAGCCGCGGGAAACAGCAAGTTATCTATATAGAAAATTTTCTCTCATAATTTTATATTTTAGGATACTCACTTTCAAATTAATATGAATTTCGTATAATATGAGCGTTATTTTAAACTATTTTTGTTTCTAATAAAAAAATACTAATAAAAGCAATCTCTTTCATTCTCTTTTTTTAAATATAATATTTGTTGATTCACACAATTCATTCCACAGAGCTTCGTTCAATCGAAACAGTTTTCCTTCAGAAAATCTCAACAACTTCGAGAATTCTAAAGTAAAATTCCACTTTGTAGCAGTTCGTAACACAACGAAATTATTCATAGCAAAACCAATACCATATGCTATCAACAAGGAAAGCAGGCGTTGCAGAGGTAAATAACACTGAAGTTGTAGAACAACTTTCATGACAAACACTTCGGGAATATAAAGCTGCTGTATTTTATGCTACCTTGGTACTGGAGTGTTGAAGTTACTTTGTCTTACTTGTTATTATGGCAACTTTGTATTATTAGATGATGTGGCCTGGATGTCTGTTTATGATTAAACTTCAGTTTACTGAGTAGTCACGAATTAAATGAAATTGTATGAAAGGGTATAAACAAACATGCGATTGCAGCAATTCCAAGAGATTTGGAATGAGTATCGATCCCACCTCAATAAAAACATCATGCTTAGTTCTAAGACATTCAGTTCAGAAAAAGAAATTGATACTGCTATTACTCATTTGCAACAAACTATAATTGATGCTAGAGACTCCTCCATATCGTCTACGACTGCTGTATTTAGTGATACTTCCTCAAAACTGCCTTGGTACATTAAACGTTTAATCCGCTACAAAAACTATTTACGTCGTTATGAGCAGAAACTGCCTAGTGGTTACCTTAGAAGACTCAATCGCAGTAATATTAATGCCCTTCAAACAAACATAAATGCAAATATCCAGAATCATGTCGATAACGTATGGAATGCTAAACTGGCAAAAGTTGATAATCCCAGTCAAGATATTTGGCGTCTGACTAAATCCCTCAAGCCTAAGTCTACCGACATACCTCCCCTTAAACTTCCTGATGGGTCCCTTACGACTGGCACGGCTGGTCAATGTAACGCTTTAGCAAATGCGTTCTGCGAAAATATGAGCCTTACCACAAACTGGGCTAGTGACACTGAACTCGAGTATGAGGTACTGAACTCTATGTCAGTCATAAATACCTATAAACTCACTTCCGATTCTATAAAACCCATTAGGCCATTCGAGGTTCGTAAGGCGCTGACAAAACTTAAATCCCGTAAATCTACCAGTCATGACGAAATCCATAACTTGCTACTAAAGAATTTGCCACAGAAAGCGATAGTTTATGTTACTAAAATTTTCAATGGTTGTTTTGGTCTAGGCTATTTCCCTAACATCTGGAAAAAAGCTAAAATTATACCAATCAAAAAACCCGGTAAAGACAATACCTTACCCGTAAACTACCGACCCATAAGCCTGTTACCATCTTTTGGCAAACTTTTCGAGTCGTTGATTTATGCTAGACTATTAGCTGCCACTGAACAATCCTTGATCCAGGAGCAATTTGGATTTCATGCTGCTCACTCAACTACTCAACAGCTAGCCAGGGTGGCTGAACACATTTCCCATCATTTAAACCTCAGAAAATCTACAGGTATGTTCCTGTTAGATATCGAAAAGGCATTTGATACCGTGTGGCACGAAGGCCTGCTACACAAGTTACTCATTCTGAAGGTGCCCATGCCGCTCATTAAACTCATACAGTCGTACCTTGCAAATCGTACATTCCTAGTTTACATCAGGGGAACTTTTTCATCACCCCAAAAAATTCCAGCTGGCGTTCCACAAGGCTCGATTATCAGTCCCTTTTTATTTCTCCTGTTCTTAAACGATATCCCCATTCAACCCCGAACAAATTTAGCTTGCTTTGCTGACGATACTGCCTCGTATACCTCTTCGGATGATACCGATCTGATCATAGATCGCCTACAGTATTCCATCGACTTACTTCTTGACTACTTCAAGAAGTGGAAACTTAAAATAAATGAGAATAAGACGGAAGCCATATTCTTCTCTCGTGCTAGGCAACCCCCTCTGAGAGGTTTAAAGGTTGCAGATCACACTGTACCTTGGAAAACTTGTGTACGGTATCTTGGGATCAATATGGATAGTCGACTTAATTGGTCCAAACACATATCTGACCTACTTGTAAAGGGGGCCCAAGCTCTTGGCGCTTTAAACTCTATACTTAATAGAAAGAGCAAATTAAGTAGCAGTACTAAACTACGGATCTATACTACACTTGTCCGCCCGTGTATAACATACGCTTGTCCAGTTTGGAGCAGCACATGTGTCTCTAACCATCAACAATTGCAAGTTATTCAGAGTAAAGCAGTAAAACTATCCTTCAAAACCAAATTTAAAACAAATCTCAAAAAACTACATAAACAAATCAAACTTCCTTTCCTATACAATCACATAATTAAAATATCACTAAGATTTTATAATAAGAATAAAATTAACACTTCTAATCCCTTGATCTCTAATCTATGTTCATCAACATTAGACAAATTACCGTATGTCGATAGATACGGCACTTACCGCCTGCTGCATCACTATTTTTTGTTCCCACCAACTGTGGTGCGAGTGACCAGCGGCTTGACCCCCGAAAGGCTCGCTGCCGCCCCGGCTCCAACCGCTGTACCACCGGAGCGCGGGCGGCAGGGAGGCTCCGTCCGCTGATCATTGACTGGTCGTTCGGCTGTTATTTCTACAGTATACCGTGCGATCAGTTAATCTTTTATTTGAAAAATTTTTATTTATGTTGTCAAACCTACATGCAAGCAGCAAAATTATGTTTTTTCCTAAATAATTTGCAAATAATGTTATTAAGTTACCATGTTTTGTGTTAAAAAGCTAAAGATATTATCAGTTTTTAAATTCATATTGTTATATACTTTAAAAGGCGTAAGTAGCCTCATAAAGTGCTTTCTGTGTTTATTGTTTAAATGTGTCTTAGGTAAGTGCATTTCTTGTTTAAGCTTATGTTTAATAAAGATCTAAAAAAAAAAAAAAAAAAAGAGCCTTTATTTATTGAAGAGTTGTATATATCCGAAGATCTTCACCAAATTAAAATGGGACCAATTTTGGAACATATTCTTTCAAACAATTCTCGAGCGTACGTACAGAGTAACGTGTTTTTAGTTATTCTCCAGATTTTTGTTCTACTTGCCAAACGAATTTTAACTTTAACTTAAGTAACATTAACAATAGAAACGGGATATTTACAATGTTTACTGTCCATGTGTACTTAAGTGTTTATGTCATGTGTACTTAAGTGTTTACGTCATAAAGTTGTCAAATCACATACACTAGTGCCATTGACGCTGACGCAGCTCTTCACCCCCCCGGGTGAACGAGACACGCGGTTATTTTTGTTCCCGCTTCATCAGGTGAGCACTTACTTATCGTGGTCGGCCCACTGTACCACAGATATACATTATGAGTGATGTACGCTCGCCTACTGGAAGTGGCAACAATGTAATACGCACTGTACCGCGACGTTGTGCTGTTGACGCTGGCTTAGCGAAGGAGCAGGATAAGTTGAAAAATTCACGTCATAATTATAAAAAGACAGAGCCCGAAGAACAAGATAACACCCAAATGGAAATTGCAGAACTGCGAAAACAAATGGATCAAATGATGAACTTGTTAAAAAAAAATACCAGATATCAGGAGGTAAAGATGAAACAACTAGGCGCTGATATATGATCAAAAAATTAACAAATTTGTGATATAAAGAAAACAACCGGAAACATTATATCTGAACAAACCGTGATAAAATCGGATGTATCGAACTTTTTAAAACATCTAAAATGACCGAAGAAAAGATCTTGTATCTTGAAAAACATGTAAAATTACTGAAATTAAGCACGCAGAATGGTAATTTGGACCAAACAACGAAATTAGAAAGTGTTATAATTGAACTTCAAGAGCGAAACCTAAGAAGCAAAAACATTATTATAGCTGGAATTCTCGAACCAAACATTGAAGGTATTTTGGAGCGGCGTAATTCTGACAAGAGTGAAGTAACTAAAATTACACAAACAATGTCTAAAGATTGCCCAAAACCAGTTAAGACATTTCGTCTAGGAAGATACAACTCCGATAATTGCCGTCCTATCAAAGTCTGCTTCACTCACGAAGAGGGAGCCAGACATGTACTGCAGAATAAAGGGACTGTTGTTTCCGATACTATACAGATTTACTCAGACCAAACACCGCAAATAAATAAAATAACTTGAAAAAATTAAAAGAAGAACTACAACAAAAGATTCTGAATGGGGCAACCAACATCAACATAAAATACGTGACAGGCAGTCCAAAAATGGTTATGAAAACGACTGCAAAAATCTCGAACCCGACCTGCAACCTAAACGCCACCCTATCGTTAAAGCTGATAACGTAAGCTACCAGATAACACACAACTACTTATCGTTACTATTAACCTTCAAAATATTCAGACAACACAGAACAAAATAGTAAAAACTCTATTTAATTATGACTACTTAACACTGACTACAAATTTATATAAAGATACCAAACTACTAAACATCACTCAGAGCTACAGATATAACACATGCATTATTAATATTTTAAATTATAAATAACACTATACATACGCAAATAAAATTTACCAAAAACTATTCAATACATAAAAAATTCCTCGGAAGTGCTCAACGAACTAAGCACGGAAAAAATACCTTAACACACGAAGGTGCACAGATATTTAATAAACTGCCAATACATATATATATATTATTTAAAAAAACTACTTAAACAACACATTACTCAACAAAAATAATAACTCACAGCTAACGTTCGATTACGCTCAGCATCAACATAAACATGGCGCTTCTTGCCAACTGTTCGCTAATTCTTTGTACTTATTTACTTCTACCTACTAAAGCTTTCGTAATTTTGAAGTGTTTTTTTTTTGAATGGTTGTTTGGCTTGCACTGTTTTTTGTTTGGGTCAAATTAAGTAATTGAAATTTAGAATACCTTATTTTGAATATATTTATGTAAAAATTTACTATTATACCAATCTAACTGTAAACATATCCTATGTTACTTTTGTTGTCATGTAAGTACGCTCAACATAACTTAAATTGTTTAGATATTAAGTTTCTCATGTAACTGAATGACATTGTAATTATTTTGAGAAATAAATATTCTTTAACCGTAAAAAAAAAAGAATTTTCAATATCGGTCCACAATTGATGGAGATATCAATAAACAAAACAAGCAGTGGGGCAAGGGCCGAAACTCCTTACGATTCTGTCATAGAATTAAAAGATTTGTTGAATCCTGCGGAGTTGTTGAGAGATCATAATCCATAGATTTAGATGGGCTTGGGTGTGTGTGATGTGTTACCTCTTATTATTTGGTTTTTTAATCCATCACACTAAAAAGGTGACAGTTTGTGAGTGTGTTTGTTTACTTCTTCACGCCAGAACTCTGAACGGATCTGTATGAAATGTCGTTCAGAGATAGATTATGGTCAGGAATACCATATAGGATAGTTTTTATCCCGGGAATAATCTCTCGGGATAATTTTCGACTTTCAAGTGAGCGAAGCCCGTGACAGAAGCTAGTTACTATAATATAATATTATAAATGCGAAACTAACTCTGTTTATTTTTACTTTTTACGACGAAACAGCTAAAAAGATCGTAAATAAATTTGGCAGAGATAGATCCTGGGGAAGAACATTTGTCAAATTATGATAAGTAGTTTAGAAGTTATGATATACAATATACCGATCAACAAACACTTTGCGACGCCATAGTCGGGTAAATAATCAGTTTTCATGACTTTGACTGGTTAAATCTCGCAAACGGTACGCTTGACAAAACTATGATGTACAAAAACCTTCCTTTTAAAATCCCTGTTCAATGATACCACACATGATGGGGTGGGGCGAACAATTTATTTTTGTTCTTGACTTCGTGCCCCCTAGAGGCCGCCATATTGAATTTAATGTGACGTTACATAGCCTATATCTAGCGGACAAACATGACACTGCCAACGACACGTCAGTTGTCAGATTATGATATATTTATCATAATTTCACAAGTTCCCTCAGAGGGAACAGATGAACATATAATTATACATACCAGTCAAAACACAACACTTCCTTTTGCTTCGCCGTAGTCAGGTAAACATTCAGAATCATGGAACCGTGCACCCAAAGTAATCGTAAAATATAGGAACAGGTAATCATTATTTTTGCGCCAAAAAATAATATTCTGAAACAAAATATATTTCCAATTCAGATTCTCTTTGCGATCGAATTATTCCGAGTTTCATCGAATTTTAATATAAACCCAATTCACCGATTTTCATGTTTAATTCGGTATGAATCGAATTCACCAAACATATTTTGCAAAGAACCCTTTAACCGGCAGGAACCGAATTCGGTTAGCAAAAAAAAAAAGTGTCAACCGGCGGTAACCATATATGGTTCCTTTTTTATGACTCACTAAAAGCGCGAAAATAAATATCTGTGGTCTATTTACAGTGTTGTAATACTTAAAAATGGTAGAGGATAAGACGAGAATATCAACCAATCCTTCGATTTCTGCTTAGCGCAGGGCAGTAGCGGAATATTAAATGTTTTCTGTGGCACTTTTGTCGACGCCATTGCGCAAACAGATGCCGTCTGAAGCCGTGTAAGGAGACTTAAAAAGTGCGTGATAAAATTATCGTAAATTCGTTGTGTGAAATTTCCAGTGCTAAAACGACATGGACAGGTAAGTAATAAACCGTTTTAAATACTTAAATTCTGTATTCGATAAAGATTTTGTGCAAAAATTGATTTTTCTTCGAACATCGTGCGCGCCAAATCAACGATCCTCTTTTGTTTTTTTCATTCCCGAATTAAAAATACATTAGTGCATTCAAACTATCGTCATTACCAATACGTAAATATGTTTCCGCATAGGTTAAAAGCATTTAGTTTCTCTAAATTCGATAAGATTTTGCGTAAAAGCTAAATAAAAAAAACCCAATCTCAACTAACCATATACGGTTACTTGCCGGTTATGGTTTTCTAGTACAAAGTAACCCAAGTAACCATATACGGTTACTTGCCGGTTATGGTTTTCTAGTACTAAAATTGTCTGTTGGGTCTAGATTCGGGTCTAGATACGGGTCTAGATTCCTGGAATGTTTTTTAGGCAACATGCCCTTGTATTGTGTTTTTTCATTAGTATATATCATCATCATGTGAATTGTGAAATAATATTTCAAATAAATGCCATAGTACTTGCTCTGTGACCCAAATTATAAAAGGGTCTTTTGTAGCGCTCTATTTCAAGTGTTTACAATGTGACTCATTATTCGTAAACTAAACAATTCTAACACCTAATACTTTATCTGCGATAAGATTGTGTACCAAACTATAGTAAAAAAATACTAACACAAGCATTTCTCTTACAGAGTTCGTGGAACTGCAATCTAAACATACCCAACTTTTTTGGTCGGCGGCCGGGTCAACTACCTGAGGCGTAATTTTGTAAAGCTTGGGGCATAAAAAAAATGTATGGGGAGATGTGTTCTTTTGATTGATTAATGTGAAATAGGGTATATTTATGTAAAAACAATGATTAAAATATTGAAATATTGGTTTATTTTTTATTTCTACCTACTTTTGTACTATAAACTGGGCAAATTTCGCTAACGCTGATTTTTAAAATAGAATTAAAAATATATTAGAAGACAAAACTAGCCCAAACCATTCATAGCTTATTTCATAATGATCACAACGATATAACTTTAAAACAGCTCCCTTGGATAGTTTAGGAGATATCGTCGTTTGAATGACACGCGGCCTAATCGCATAAAAAAAAAACAGATGTTCTAAGCCGAATGCACTGACAGCTCCAAAAAAAGCCGTGACGTTTCAAGGGGAATTTTAATATAAACCCAATTCACCGATTTTCATTTTTAATTCGGTATGAATCGAATTCACCAAACATATTTTGCAAAGTTAATTAAGGATAACCCAAGCTCTGCCGTATGCATGCGGTAGTCTCAAGTTGATCGTAGAATAAAATATTCATAGAATAACTGATGAGGATGCATCATGTGAGTTAGATTATGAAAACTTAATGAGTGGAGAACACTTTTAATATTTATAAACAGGTAAGACGTTTGATTCTTTGAAAAAAAGAAGACTAACGGAAATAAGGATTTATTCCATTCTTGTAGTGGACTGTATATTGGTGTTGTTTTGTTGGGGTCTTGTTGGAGGAATGAAAATACTGTCTTGATTCGTATCTTCAATTTATTCCTTACTTGTTACCCCTTGTAGAGCAGGAGACCGACTGTGTCTCAACTCCCAAGCGGTCCGGCTTTTATACAAAAAACCGTTAGCCGCAAACAATAGCGCCCTTCTCCCTCAACGGTATTCGGGCCCGGCATCGCAGAAATGCCGATTTTATTAAACGTATCTTACTTAAATCTACACAAATTATACATTTCTTTAATCTACATACTTAATTCTACCTAGGAAAAAATATAAAACGTGTAAAAGGTCAATACAAGAGTCTTAAACCTAACCTACTCTAAGTACTCTACTTATGAGCTATGAAAACATACATAATCTTGTCTAATTAGCTACCTTTTCTCTAGTTCTTATATATATTACAAGTGTAGTCTTAATCTAAAACTCACATGGCACCTATGTCAATCCTATTTTAAATATCCATGTGGTATTTTTAGAAGAGAAATCTACTAGACAATGCAACGGGATATAACCTTTTTCTCACGCCACGTTAATGTCTTTGGGATCGTTCAAGGCGGCCCGCTAGCCATTAGATTAATGAGGGTTCGTTTACAGTTCCGAAGACAATAAGCATTGAATTTAACTTATTTTTATAACACTGTAAAATGCCGACAACAGACCTTAATGTTCGCGTAATTCATATACCGTTGGAAGGTCCAAACATGTGGCAGGCCTTAAATAACTGTTTACAGAATTACCGTGAGAAATGTCCCTATGCTAAAATAATATGCGAGACGTTCTGTCGTTTATAGTTCTCCCCCCGGCGCAGCTCGCGTAGCCTCCTTCGTTGACACGACGACGAGCTTGCTCACGGGGCGTCGGAAGGTGCCGGTCCTGGTGCGCACCTCGACGACTCTAACGCCGCCATCCGGTCCGCGATGCGTGCGCTCGACGATTCCCATCGGCCACGTGTTCCGTGGCAGTGTGTTGTCGACCACGAGGACCACGTCGCCGGCTTGCATGGGTCGTACGTTGTTCTGTGGCTCGCCGCGAGGTACCAACGTGGGCAGGTACTCGCGTAGCCATCGTCGCCAGAAGTGGTCAGCGAGCGCCTGACTAGCTCGCCAAGTCCTCCGGTCGTCCTCTTCGCAGGGTCCTGTCGTCGGCAGCCCCTGGGACGACCCCAACAAGAAGTGGTTGGGGGTTAGGGCCTCGGGGTCGCTGGGATCCACACTAACGTGTGTCAGCGGTCGCGCATTGATTGAAAACTCAGCCTCAGAGAGCAGAGTCCTCAGTACTTCTTCCGCCGGCGCCTTCTCTCGCAGGGTCACGCTGAGTGCCGTCTTCACGGAGCGCACCATACGTTCCCACGCACCACCTTGGTTGGGCGCGCCGGGAGGGATGAAGCGCCACTCCAAGCGATGCAGTAGCCCCTCATCTCGCAGGACAGGCATCCACTCGGCGTAGGCATGGCGTAGCTCCTGGTCGGCCCCGCGGAAGTTAGTCGCGTTGTCGGAGTACATCACGCTCGGCCAGCCCCTGCGCGCGGCCATTCGTCTCAGCGCCATGATTGCTGAGTCGGTGGAGAGTGAAGCGACAAGCTCGATGTGCACGGCGCGGGAGGTGAGACACGTAAAGAGTGCGCCCCACCTCTTCTCTCGGCGGCGTCCTACCTTGACCATTATTGGCCCGAAATAGTCCACCCCACAGTTGGTGAACGGGCGGTGAAAAGGGTCAAGGCGGGCGTGTGGCAGGTCTCCTGTAGCTGGGGTTTGCGGTGTCACCCGCCTCGTTTTGCAGAAGGCGCAGCTCCTCTCGACAGCGCGTACCGTGGGTCGCAAGTGAATGACCCAGTACCGCTGTCGTAGGTCGTTCGTCACACGCTCTCTATTGGCGTGGCCCGCAGCGCAGTGCTCCCGCAGCACAAGAAGCTTAGTCAGCTGATGGCGGCCGTCGAGTATAATAGGCCGCTTCATCTCCGTCGGTGCGGGAGAGGCCTCGATCCGGCCCCTCACCCTTAGGACACCGTCTTCCAGCACTGGATCCAGCCTGTACAATCGACTCGCCCTCGTGAGCGGGCGAGCAGACCGTATCTTCTTCATATCTTCCCCGAAGCTGTCCTCTTGTGCTTGTTTGATTAGTTCAGTCTCGGCGCGCTGGATATGATGATACTCCATCCTTGTTGCTCTTCGTCTGCAGATATCAGTGAAAGCGATCGCTCGAGCGGCGGCTCTCACCAATACTTCATATTTTGAGAAGCGGGCCGGGTTCGGTAGCCAGCTGTCTCGCTCCGTTTCTTCACTCGTGTGAAGGACCTCCTCGTCCTCTGGTTCATCCGTCGACGTCGTGGGCCACTGCTCTTCTGGCAGGAGCAAGAAGTCCGGCCCTTGAAACCATCTATCCGTGGCGCAGATGGGCGTGTCGACAAGTCGAGTGGCGTCGTCCGCTACGTTGCACTCAGTAGGCAGCCAACGCCACTCTTCTTTCTGGGTCAATTCAGCGATCTCTCCCAGCCGATGCGCGACGAATGGCGTGTAGCGTCGCACGTCGTGATGGATCCAGTGCACCACGGTAGATGAATCGGTCCAGTAGGTCGTCTGGCCGATGTCGACTCGGTGCTCCTTTCTTATCGTCTCGGCGAGTCTCGCCCCGATCACTGCGGCTTGTAGCTCCAGGCGCGGTATAGTTTGCGCCTGACGAGGCGCCACCTTAGCTTTGGCGGCCACCAACACGACTTTCAGGCTCCCATCGACGTTTCTTATTCGCCAATAGGCCACGGCTGCGTAGGCTTGCTCGCTGGCGTCGCACAGTACGTGTAAGTCGACGCGTTCATACTTTTGCGTCACGTAACAGCGCGGTAGTCGCAGGTGAGCGAGTTCGGTCAGGCGAGCGAGCCAGGAGGAGAAGAGCTCGTTCTCTTCCTCGGGGATTTGTTCGTCCCACGTCGTCTGAAGGCGCCACAAGCTCTGCAGTATGATCTTCGATCGTATTGTGTAGTGGCTCAGCAACCCAAGCGGGTCGTATATGGACATCACGGCGCTGAGGGCTTCACGCTTAGTTGGGGCGCGCGTTCTCGATCGTACTTCAGCCGGGACTCGGTTCATAGATGTGTTGAACCCCAGCTCATCGCGCTCCGCGTCCCAATGCAGCCCCAGGATCTTGCTCTCAGGCTGCTCACCCCCTAATTGGGTAGGAGAGGTGGCGTGTAGCTCGGTGGGCACGTCACATAGCACCGTCTTGTCGCTGGAGCTCCAACCTCTCAGCGTGAACCCTGCGTGCGCGTGCACTGCCCTCATTTCCTCGACTGCCTTCCGTGCTTCTTCGGCGTCTTCATAGCTGGCCACCAAATCGTCCATGTAATGACTTCCTTTGATGGCCTCCAGCGCCCGCGGGTACTCCTGCCCATGTACATCTGCGTTGTAGTTGCGTACGTAATGGGCCATGTACGGGGAGCTCGCGGCGCCGAATATCATACTGGTCATCTTGTATTTCCTCGGAGGCTCTTGTCGGTCGTCACCTCTCCACAGGAACTGTTGCGCTGGTTGGTCCTCCGGCCTTATCCTGATCCTCAGGAACATCTCCTGCACGTCTGCTGTAATCGCTACCGCCTTCTCTCGGAACCTAAACAGGATTCCTGGTAGCGACAGCAGTAGGTCGGGTCCCTCCAACAGTTCGTTGTTTAGGCAGACGCCGTTGCTCTTCGCTGCTGCGTCGAACACTAGCCTATGTTTGCCCGGCTTGTTCGGGTTCTGCACGGCGAAATGTGGCAGATACCAACAGATGGCACTCGCTCGCTCCGACCCGTCGCATGGCGTCGCGTACCCCTTGTCCAATAGGTTGTTAACCTGCTTGGAGTACTCAGCCGCGAACTGTGGGTCGGCGTCCATCTTCTGCTCGATCTTCTTCAGCCGGCGGAACGCTTGATTGTAGCTGGGCGGCATAGTGACCTCGTCTCGCCGCCATGGCAGCCCAACCTCGTACCCGGTGTCAATCTTCCTGATTGTCCTCCCGACTATGTCGATGGCTCGTTGATCGCTCGCCTTGACTCTCGGCTTTCCTTGTATGCCGAGCGCGTCGATCCTGAAGTGGGCTTCGACTAAGTCGTGGAGTTCCTGGCTGCATGCACCCGTGGTTCGGTCGGGTTCATACACATGCAACACGTTCCCTTCTTTTATGATGGTCCTGCGTGGTGCGGTTCCGTGCACCACCCATCCTAGTTGCGTTCTTGATGCGGCCGGTTGGTTAGGGCCGCCGATTCGGAGCTCGCGGGACACTATGCACTCCCAGTGGTCTGTACCCACTAGAAGCCCGGGGCGCGCCAGTTCGTAGCACACCTCTTCTGGTGTCAGGTCCCTCAGGTGCTCGTAGTCCAGCAGCGTGTCGGGAACAGACTGTTGGTGAAGCCGGAGATCCTTCATGGTCCTCGCTCGTACCTTGTAGCTCTCTTCACTCTTCAGTCCCTTCACGTCGATGTTCACTACTTGGCTGCCCATATCTCGCTGCGACATGTTAACCCCGCTCAGGTGGAGCGGCCGTGATGGCCCTTCTGCCCCGACGCTTGCTGCCAGTGCTTCGTCCACTAGGGTGATCGTGGCCCCTTCGTCTAGGAGCGCGTAGGTCTTGACCTCCCCCCGTGGTCCGGACACGATGACAGGGCACATCTTGAGCAAGACTGCTCGTGGCCCGGTAGCGGGTCGGGTAGCCACGGACAGGACCGCTTCCTCCTTCGGTGGGTCAGCCTTCCCCGTGTCTTTGGTCTGCGCTTCGCGTACCGCTTGATGGAGCGTCGCATGATGCGGGCGGCGACATTGATCGACGCCGCACAGCTGCGCCTTGCAACTTATGCGCCTGTGTTGCTTCTGGGCGCATTTGAAGCAAATCTTATTAGATTTCAGGAAGCTCCATCGCTGCTCTACCGTGAGCGCCTTGTACTGCGGACACCGCGTCAACACGTGGGTTTGCTCGCACTTGGGGCACTTGTCCTTTTCTTCTTCCCTTTCCTCTGTCGTAGCGAACACGCTCGCCTTCTTCTTGAGTGTCACGATGGGTCTAGTTTCCTTTCTCGGTGCGGCGGCGCTTGTAGACGGAGCGTACGTATATCGTAACGCTCGGTCCGCCTCTCGCATTAGAAACCGTGACATCACGACGATTTCCGGATCCGCTGTCCCTTCTTGATCGTAGGCGTAGTCACACCAGCGGGATCGGAGATGCGGGCTGAGCTTGTCCAGTACTTCCCGGGTCATAAAAGGGTTGAACAAGTAACCTCTTCGATCGATTGTTTGCAGCACGCAAATTATGTTTTGTAGCTTGACAGCGAAACTGTTGAGTTCTGTGGCCGATGTACCAGGTTTCGGAAGCTTCTTGAGGTCGTCCAGTGCCCGGTCGATGATGACTTCTGGTCGTCCGAAGCACTGCTCAAGGGTCTTCATAATGACGCCTGGATCAGTGGCCGTATGTAGAAGGGCGGCCACGGCGTCTCTTGCCTCTCCTTTGAGGCAGCTTCTCAGCCTTTGTACGTTCTCGGCTGCTGTTACCTGGTACATGTCTGTCGAATCTCGTACAGCCGCCTTGAATGGCAGCCACTCGTTGGCCACTCCGGAGAATGTAGGTAGCTCCGTGTGCCTAGGCCTAGGTCGGGCCATCTTTTCTAGCGTTGCTGCCAAGTGCTCGATGCTATCCTTCGCTCTTGTGGGGGTCGGCGATCTCGTTCTAGATGTGAAGCGTAGCTGTTTGGATTCTCTTGGTCCCACCTCCCCCCGTGAGTTGAGGGGATTCGTCCTCAGCCATTCATCCACCATTCGATGAGGCTCTTCGCGAGGACGAGAGGGCTCTTGTTCCTCTTGTACGCCTTCTTCATCGTTGATCGCTGACACCTCCACTGCTAGTCTCTTCTTGACCAGCTCTTCTTCCAGTGCCAGTTGCTGGGTCCGGATGGCTGCTAGCTTCTCTGCAGCCTCCAGTTCCGCCATCCGTAGCCTTGTTGTAACGCTTGTCGTTGACCGTTGCGACCTCATTGTCCTGGTCGGTGACGTCATTCGCTGTCGGATCGCGGTGTTTGTCGTCTGAGCACTGGAAGGCCCCGCTGCGCTGTTGTGTGCTGTTCTCGAGAATAGTGATGCTGGTGGGTCCGGTGAGAGTCTTCTTCTTCGCTCCCGTTCGATCAGCTCCGCTTCCTGGCGGCGCGCCTCCTGTTCTTGGACGCGTCGCGCTTCCTGTTCTTGGATGCGTAGCTGTTCTTCCATCTCGGTTGCGTCTCCTTGGCTCCTTGTGAACACCATCTTGAGTATAGCCGCACGTTCGGTTTGGCACGGCGGGTTAGTACCTCTTCGGTTTGGTACTTCGGGTGAAACCGGTCGGCTCGGTTCGGTGAGCCGGACGGGTTCGATTGGGTTTAAGCCGGTCAGGTTCAAGACCAGTTAGGTTCGAAACCAGTCCTGTTCCGTACAGCTTTGTTCTTGCCGCAGATCTTCCTACTTCGTCTGCAGCTCGTTGACAGCCGGGTACCTTTTTTCGCTCTTGCCGCAGGTCTTCGTACTTCGTCTGCAGCGCGGAGGTTCTGGTTGCAGCAGATCTGATGGACCAGACTGTATTGGGCCTGGTTGCCGCAGGTTCTTCTTTCTTGTATCCGTTGCTCGTAGAACCAGACTGTAGTGGACTGGTTGCCGCGGGTTCTCGTTCTTTATCCGGGCTCGAGGGACCAGACTGTAGTGGACTGTATATTGGTGTTGTTTTGTTGGGGTCTTGTTGGAGGAATGAAAATACTGTCTTGATTCGTATCTTCAATTTATTCCTTACTTGTTACCCCTTGTAGAGCAGGAGACCGACTGTGTCTCAACTCCCAAGCGGTCCGGCTTTTATACAAAAAACCGTTAGCCGCAAACAATAGCGCCCTTCTCCCTCAACGGTATTCGGGCCCGGCATCGCAGAAATGCCGATTTTATTAAACGTATCTTACTTAAATCTACACAAATTATACATTTCTTTAATCTACATACTTAATTCTACCTAGGAAAAAATATAAAACGTGTAAAAGGTCAATACAAGAGTCTTAAACCTAACCTACTCTAAGTACTCTACTTATGAGCTATGAAAACATACATAATCTTGTCTAATTAGCTACCTTTTCTCTAGTTCTTATATATATTACAAGTGTAGTCTTAATCTAAAACTCACATGGCACCTATGTCAATCCTATTTTAAATATCCATGTGGTATTTTTAGAAGAGAAATCTACTAGACAATGCAACGGGATATAACCTTTTTCTCACGCCACGTTAATGTCTTTGGGATCGTTCAAGGCGGCCCGCTAGCCATTAGATTAATGAGGGTTCGTTTACAGTTCCGAAGACAATAAGCATTGAATTTAACTTATTTTTATAACACTGTAAAATGCCGACAACAGACCTTAATGTTCGCGTAATTCATATACCGTTGGAAGGTCCAAACATGTGGCAGGCCTTAAATAACTGTTTACAGAATTACCGTGAGAAATGTCCCTATGCTAAAATAATATGCGAGACGTTCTGTCGTTTATAATTCTAATACCAAAAACTAATATCACTGGTATTTGTTTCAACTCATATTTATTTGATATACCGAACGGATACCATCCTTTAAATAATTAAATTATATATACCGAACAAAAATCTATTGAATACCTCACTAACACGCGCCACTTCCACACGAAGGAGAGGATAAAAGTTTCGAAACATAACTTTATCCTGCGATAGTTATTGCTCGTCAATCGTTTATAGCTCGACAATAACCTCTTTACCTCCATCCCCTTTCACAGCTCCTGGTAGATTTTCTCGCTATTTCAAAAGTGGAGGCGGTTAACAATGCTCGTTATCGTGCCGTAGTGCAATATTGTAAGATGTTAACTCATCACTTTTCAAGTACCCTATAGTATGTGGTGATAGAGCATGCAGTAAAGCTCTAGTGTTCATAATCTCCTAGTATCTCGTCTCTTATATTAAACGGTCTTATTGAATTGTTAGTTTTGCTTCTAATTTGACAAGTAATAGGTTGACGTTGACGTTGCTGTTGCCTGTCCTGTCATTAATATAATATTTTTACTTATGTTGTGACAAAACATTAATCATGACAAATAACAAATGGCACGCAAAATGATAATAAATGTTATAAAAATACTGGAACATACGTGAGTAACGATACGTTAATAATGTTATACAGGCACATAATACGTGAAAAAGTATTGTTAGATACACAATCAATCATTTTGACGTATTGTTTTCTGTTCCCCTGTCGAGTCCTAAGTATCTCATGTATATTTTATTCAAAGGAGGAATATTATCGATGTTGCAAAAAATATTTTATGCGGAATGTTCTGAATAAAATAATCTAAAAGCAACCATAGTACAATAATGAAATATTAATATAAGAAAATACTATGCATGTTAAATCATGTTCGTAAATAATAAGAAAAGATAAGCTGAGCTTGTGTACATATATCATCATTATCATCATATCAGCTGAAAGACGTCCATTGCTGGACATAGGCCTCCCCCAAGCGTCGCCACATTGACCGGTCCCGTGCGTCCCGCAACCAGCGGATCCCCGCAACCTTCACCAGATCATCGGTTCACCTGGTGGGAGGCCTTCCAACTCAACGTCTTCCGGTTCGCGGTCACCACTCCAGGACCTTTCTGCCCCATCGGCCATCCGTTGTGCGAGCAATGTGCCCTGCCCACTGCCACTTATGTTTGGCAATTCTTCGGGCTATGTCGGTAACCCTGGTTGTCTTGCGGATTTCTACATTTCTGATTCGATCACGCAAGGAAACTCCGAGCATAGCCCTCTCCATTGCCCTTTGAGTGACTGGAAGCTTTCTGATGAAGCCCATTGTAAGCGACCACATCTCAGAGCCATATGACATCACTGGCAACACACACTGTTCATAGATTTTCGTCTTGAGACACTGTGGTAAGTTGGACGAGAAGATACCGCGCAACAGCCCGAACGCTGCCCAGTCGAGTCGGATTCGACGGTTGACCTCTTTCTCGAAGTTGGCCCTACCCAACCGGATCGTTTGTTCCAGGTAGACATAGTCGCCCATAACTTCGAGTGTAGAGTCTCCGACCTTGATAGGAGTGGGTGTAACATGGGCATTCAACATCACCTTGGTTTTGTCCATGTTCATTCTAAGACCCACACTTTCGGAAGCTCTACTGAGGTCATCGAGCATTGTACTGAGGTCCTCCATGGTTTCAGCCATAACAACTATAACCTCGGCAAACCGAAGGTGAGTGATGTACTCGCCATTGACGATGATGCCTAGCCCTCTCCAGTCCAGAACCTTGAACACATCATCCAGTGCAGCGGTAAACAGCTTCGGAGATATGACGTCTCTTTGTCTAACACCTCGCTGTAGAAGGAGTGGTTTCGAAGTCTAATCCTGAAGTCGAACTGACATGGTGGCGTTTTTGTATAAACACTTCAACACTTCGATGCACCGGTAGTCAATGTGGCACTGTTGGAGAGACTGCAGTACAGCCCAAGTCTCGATCGAATGGAAGGCTTTCTCGTAGTCCACAAACGCAAAACAGAGAGGCAGGTTGTACTCTACGGTCTCCTGTATAACCTGCCGCAGTGTATGTATGTGGTCTACCGTGCTGAAGCCTTTACGGAATCCGGCTTGTTTGGGAGGCTGGAAATCGTCAAACCCGCAGGTTTGGCAAGACGATTCGTGATGACTCTTGAAGACAGCTTGTAGACATGGCTAAGAAGTGAGATGGGCCTATAGTTCTTCAGCCGGGCATTGTCACCCTTCTTGAAGAAGAGTACCACCACACCCCTGCACCATGCCTGTGGCATTTTCCTTTCGAGTATGACGGAATCAAACAGCTTCTGAAGGGCCTTAAGTATTGGTTTTCCACCCGCCTTCAGGAGTTCGGCCGTACATGTATCATGTACGGTATCATGTATCATACATATATCATGTAATACAAAAGATATTTCAGAATTTATGATGTATCTCGCATCCCAAAACTGTTATTCATTATACTCCCGACAATACAATAATATCATCCAGACAAACTACTAACAAAAAATTATCATATCACATAAAACACTGCCCGAATATGGAAATATGTAATTACATATTCCGTTTGCCGACGTTTTACACCTGTGCCCAAGATAGTTAACGATCTACGCTCCCATATAATATGAGTAATACAACCCTACTACCGAAGCTAATTTGGTAGAACGCGCCTGATAGATCAAGTGTCAGGGTATACCCTTAACGTTTATGAATGACGACGTTGTATATGGCCGTAATATTTTATCTGTCATCCTGGAATTGTGTTTGATCAAGATGTATTCGTATTTTTATGTAATGAAGAGTGATAGGATGACTTATGAAAGCCATTAGCTGGTGTAAAAATGAAATTCTATATAACAGAAGTGTCATTCTAGACTCAAGTCTGTTCTTATTTAAGTTAACATTTATTTATGATTTATTTATTTATTTGTCTGGATCTAAAAAATTAAAAAATATTGAATTATGAAATCCCAGGTCATATTCTCTAGTGAATTAATTTCTCTAGTGAGTTAAAAACAAACATAATTAAACAGTAATTTTAAGTAGCATGCAAATAATATCACGGCAATATAATCAGATTTCATCTCTGTATCCAAATATATGAACCAACTATTTCTAGGAATAACTTTTGAGCAGATAATATTACCTTACTGATTGAATTAATCAGATAGATAAAAATATATGCTTTATAAAATACTATAACTATATACAAATACACTTAAATCAAAAACTAATAACTAACTAAGCCTAAAAATAAACTAATAGAAAACAAGACGTCGCAAAACTCCTCCACATCGTTGTCCATTGGTAATGTACCCAAAAGACTGGCAGCAATGCTTATCCTCTGGCCAAAATAAAAGCCAGCCCTTGGATCATGCGAAGTATCAACTAGGCGTTTAGATATATCTTTATATAAAGCGTGAGGACTCGGACCCCACGAACCAAGAGTTTTAACACCAAACGACTCGCAAATATAACTACCGATGAGGTTATTATATTTCCGCCGCTTAAGGTTCTCTGCAGCCGCAGCGGCAACGCCAGCACAGCACGAGGAGCTAGGAAGAAGAGATAGAGCAAGAGTATCGACACAAGTAGCGTCCCACACTAAAGGCCTACCCATCTTTCATGGAAACAAATACATACCGTCCGGTCTTTTGCCTCCGTCGCGTCTGATTGAAACCTAAACCAAGCTTATGATATATCGTAATAAAAACGTTCACTTGAAAATTTTACATTTATGCTTTTCTCTAGAACACAAAGATAAAAACTGTCTGAAACTGCATCAGTTTTTCTATGTTAGTTTATCTAAACAAAAAATAACTACTGGTGCGGCTTTTAAAGCTGCTAGAACACAAAGATTTTAAGCTTTCAACGATTTCAAAGAGGAAAGGAAATTAATAACGTTCATTTCGCTTAATTAAAACCAGATAGCGGTTCCCTAGCACAACAAAGCCTGTGACAAAGTCAGGTAGTAAGTATGTATGATTTTTTTCTGCGGAGTGAACCTGCCACAACGGAACAAGTACAAAATGTACATATTTACTGTATTTTCTGGTGTACAATACAGTATACATAAATAAATAAATAATATGCCTCTTCATTAGATACATACACAGTAAATTAGAATAAAATTTATTTAGCCACAATTCATGGAACACGCTAGCTACAAAGTATAAAAAAATATTATGCTAAAATCAGATAATAAAAATGAGATCATGTCCGGCTCTCTGACGCTGGTTTTCTAGTAAACCTTACAAAGGACGAGTGAGTAATAGCTTCAAGCAATATTATTTAAACCCCCTAAGAAATTAAATAGTAAAGTTATAAATGAAGGTGACCGTAATTCCAATTCAAAGTTAAATAAGTGTATTACCTGTATAATACTAGTCTTCCCAACAGCTGGAGCCCCGAGGAGCACCACCTTGACGAGATCGAGGCTGTCAGGACTTGGCTCCAGGCTTGGAGGCCCGCCCACAGTCAGGGTACCCCCTCCGCCCCTCTCCAGGTAATCCAGATCCAATTCTACGAAAAAGGGAAATTAATGTTAGTTGAAACATGCATTGCTAAAGCAGAATTCAATGTCGGTTCACCAAAATAACTCTGCATTCGTATTGCTACACCCAACGCATCTTTAGGAGTAAAATTTGGATCTCATCGCTATAGAGTTATAGTATACACGCAAGTAAAGATTATCATATATATATCTAGCGTATGCCATTCACATCTGGAGTGAGGCCATTGAGAGGCATGGGGAAGCGCTTGCCGTCTCCCTCGACATCTCGAAGGCTTTTGATAGGGTCTGGCACGAAAGCCTTATTGGTAAGCTTCCTTCATTCGGTCTGCCCGGTGGTCTGTGTGACTGGATTGCAGACTTCCTGAGGGGTCGGTCCATTCGAGTAGTAATCGATGGCTGCTCTTCGGACCTATTGGATATTAATGCCGGGGTCCCTCAGGGGTCGGTACTCTCAGCGACATTGTTCTTGCTGCACATAAATGAACTGCTGAAACCCGGCACCTTTGGGTATGCAGATGACAGCACTGTTGCTGAGAGATACTTGTCCAATGCTCGTGCTACCGGGCCTCAGATCCAGTTTCTCCGGGAGGCCATGGTGGAGCGCTTGAACCTGTCCTTGCAGGCAGTCTCCGAATGGGGCGATGCCAATCTGGTCAAGTTCAATGCCGCAAAAACACAGGCGTGTCTCTTCTCTGCGAAAAAGAGCCAATTTCACCGGGCTCCATCTTTCCGAGGTGTAACCGTACCGATAACAGACCATCTTGAGCTTCTTGGCGTAACGTTGACATCGACACTTAATTTTGGCCCATACATTGAGGCAAAGGCTCAACTGGCTGCCAAAAAGTTGGGGATCCTTGCGAAGGTGAGACGGTACTTCACGCCAGAACAGCTGCTTAAGTTGTATCAAGCGCAAGTTCGATCTTGCATGGAGTACTGTTCTCATCTCTGGGATGGATCTGCCAAGTACCAGCTTGATGCTCTAGAGTCGATCGAAAAACGGGCCAAGAGGCTCATCGGCAATGAGGCACTGGTCGAGTCAAAGCTCCAGATCCTTGAACATCGTCGTCGAGTTGCCAGCTTGTCGGTTTTTTATCGGTTGCATTTCGGAGAGTGTGCGATGGAATTGCATGATCTAATCCCGCCTAGCCCGTTTCATCATCGGACTACAAGACGTACGGCGATGCGCCATCGGTACATGGTGGACATCCCACCCATACGCACTAAACGTTTTGGAAATACTTTCATTATGCGTACAGCTAAGGAGTGGAATTCCCTGCCGGAGTCTGTGTTTCCAGATAGCTACAACCTCGGAGTCTTTAAGACAAGAGTGAATAGGTTACTTCTAGGCAAGCGTGTTACACCGTCGACCACATCATCGCTTACCATCAGGTGAGATAGTGGTCAAGCGCGAGCCTAAGTATAATAAAAAAAAAAAAAAAAAAAAAAAATATTAATCCAATATTCCAGTTGTACGTACCAGGCCAGCAGGTCTTTCGAATACCATTCAAATCTAAATTAAAATCGCAACTTCTAGGCACTTACTTATTAAGCCAGCTCTAGACCATTAAGTTTAACTGGAAAAACACAAGCATAGCCCTAAAACATAGGCACCGAATTGGCAGACGGATTGGCAGATTGGCAAACTAGAAGTTAAATTGCTCCACAAAAACTTACTGCAAAGTCATAAAATAATAGAAAGTTTTCGACGTACGGCAGTAGGCTGTTTAGTCTATGAAGGCTAATTTTATTGGCAGAGCTGTACGTATTAATATAGTAAATTTTTATGACATACACAATCAAAGAAATAAGAAAGTAGAAAGTAGGCATTAAGAATATATGATAGAACTTGCTCACGTGAGCAAAATAAAGACGATCAAAAATAAAAATTTACGACTTTATCAATCAATTACGCTTAAATCAGCAATCCATGAAAAATTATTTATAGGCGGTATAGATGAAGCATTGAATGAAAAACACAACAAAAAGATCATCCAATGTGATATATGGCCCGAAATAATAGCTAAATCGGTTCATCTACGTTTATTGTACATATAAATATTTTTGAACTAAAGGCTGGGATTATGTGGATAGCAATAGCAATAAACAAAATGGATTTAAAAAGAGAAAAATGAATACCCGAAATAATCTGATCACCAGTGCAGGGATTTAAATTGCACCTTGCACCATTGTATCCGACTGATATCGGCTATCGTCGCAATTTAAATTGCGTTACACCATCAGGAAGGTCTCTTTCACTATCAGCTAATCCTTCCCAACTATCCTTACTGTCATCAAGAAATTAATGTCAAGTTTCTGTGTAAAGAAAAACTAGTAGAAGCATGTTCCTGGCACTTTTAGTAAGCTAAAGTTTTTACCAAATTTTTTGATAAGATAAGATAAGATAGCCGATCCTTGGCAGAAGCATAGACTTCATGTTTTTCTTCTTCCTTTGATCTAGTTTTTACTGCCATGACACACTTTTTTTTAATCCCTTTAACTTCTGTCCAACCCTCTTCGTCTTCAGTACTTTCCTCTCTTCCCCTTTTTTCTGCTCTTGACAGCTCCTCTTTATTTTTAACATCATCGTCTGTGGCATCCATATCCGAGGAATCATTTAACAAGCTTTCTACGTCATTGCTAAACATAGGTGTTTCACAGCGTGGTGAAACGTTATCCTTATCTGCCATGGCTGGATCGCGTAAGGCACACTCTGGGTGTTCCGGCACATACCTGTGTGACACAATAAGTTAACAACTTTTCGCAGGGATGATAGTAATTAACTCCGCGACAGTAAAATAAAATAAACACAACCAGCCCACACGAGTACGGTTATGATTATTCTGTTGGTTTTGTAATTAGAATCTTAAAGTTAATGGTTAAGCAATGTAAGGGACATTCGTAATGGTGCGAAGCAATTTAAATTCATAAAGCAATTTAAGTAATATTGTGCAAGTATTTTCTAGTAATTGCATCGCTTTTCGTCCATGTGGAAGTAGCTGCAAGTTTGCTTAGTAAAAATCATTTATCAGTGCGATATAATCAAATCACGTTAAGCTATCAGGCAGGTCGATAAATTAATGAAAATTTAATATATTAGTATAGCAAGGAAAATTCACCTTAAAATTTTTTGTTGATACGATTACCTACTCTTTCCCTAAATTTAATTCAAATTAAACATCACTTAAGAGTATCAAAACATTTATTTAATTAAACCATAAAGTAAATTCAGACCATTCTTGAGTAAAGAAAATTTTCTAAAAAGCTTTTTTTTATTTTTTATTTTTAATATAGATAGGTTCGCGCTTGACGACTATCTCACCTGATGGTAAGCGATGATGTGGTCGATGGTGTAACACGCTTGCCTAGAAGTAACACACTTTTGACTTAAAGACCCCGAGGTTGTAGCTATCTGGAAACACAGACTCCGGCAGGGAATTCCACTCCTTAGCTGTACGCATAATGAAAGTATTTCCAAAACGTTTAGTGCGTTTGGGTGGGATGTCTACCATGTACCGATGGCGCATCGCCGTACGTCTTGTAGTCCGATGATGAAACGGGCTAGGCGGAATTAGATCATGCAATTCCATCGCACACTTTCCTAAATGCAACCGATAAAAAACCGACAAGCTGGCAACTCGACGACAATGTTCAAGGTTCTGCAACTGTAAGAGTTTGTAATTTTGTCTTTTGAGTCTGTAAATTCAGACCAAATATTTAAAAGATCTGCGGGCTTTAGCAACAAACCCTTTGTAATTTGGAATTTTAAAGCTCCTATTTGTAATTCAGAGCTCCTTAATTTCAAACTTCGGCTAGAAGAAGAATGCTTGACAGTAATGACTGAGATAAAATATTCATGAGCTACGCTACTGAAACAGCTCTCTTTTGAACCAAGGACAATAAAACTAGGACTTAATTACTCGTTAGTGGGATCAGGGAATTAGATTTTGAAACCAATTAGGAACAGGATTTTGTAAGAGGAAACTAGAAAGCTTCTAGTAGGCAAACAGACTTTGTTACGGAAACTTGAAGTACTACAAATTTTGTTACTGGTTTTTGGCCAGACAGATAGACAAATCTTAAAATTTAGCGAAGCTTATATAATTATGTCGTGTCGTATATGGTTGTCGAGATAAGAAACAAGGAGTGTCTACAGAACAATAGCCAGATGGGTGAATAAACTTTAGGAGACTGCGGGTCAGATATAGACTCGCATAGACCAGGGAAGTATGGCTAATAAAGGGAGAAGGTTTTTACTCGGCAGTGCGTAGAATAACTGATGATGTTTATGATCTGTCGTGAATGTCATTAGAAAAGAAATGTGAATTGATTGTAATAACTAATGCCAAGCCATGACACAAAGTACTTTTTACTACGAACAACAAACAAAAGAATACAAAACATTGGAAACAAAGTAAATAAAAAGTTAAACACCTCAATATTAAACGAAATATTTCAACGCTCGCCACTAATTACAAATTTGCGATTGATCCCAACTAACATTTAGGTGATAAGAATAAGTGCTACATGAGCTATATAACAGAATTTAAAGAACCTAAGGTCCTATAAAGGCTCTAACATTTGGTGATATAGCGCGCTTTAACTTTCTTATAACCCTGATTTGGGCCCACTATTTTAGAGCTTAAAGTGACTTAATAGTTATAGTGTAGTGATAAATGAGTGACAATAAAGAGCTACAATAGTGCTATTGAAGCAGTGCTTACCACATTAAGTGTATTATAAGCTATACAAAGGTTACAACAGCATGCTAAAGTAATAATATAGTTATGAAATCCACTCTAATAACTTTTTTAGTAACATATTAGTGCTTCTTCGACACAATATATATCTTAAGAATATATTGTAGCTATTTAATAGCAACAAGCATCACCCAAAGTGCCAACATATTTACCTCTTTTCATAATTTTTGTGTTTTGTTACCGTCAAATGTGTTTGTGTAGTGTTTGAATGTGACTTTATGTTTAATAAAAGAGGTAAGTCAATTTAAGTATTTTAGATTACTGCAAAGGTGTTATAATTATTAAAATTCACTGCCATGGTAAGTTTTCTGTAACAATATGTGTATGTTTTCATCTCAATTTTGAAACGCCTTAAAAATAAACTGCATTTGATGATAATATGTAGGAAAAAAATACAGCCTCAGTAATTTTTTCATTTCAATTATGATGAATAATAGTTCTTGGTACTTTCTATAGGTATTTTAATGGAAAACTGACAATAATATAGTAAATAAGTGGGGCAATAATGACTAGAAAAAGATTTTTCTTTTATATTTTTTATAGGTTAACTATTTATTTAATGGCGACAATTCTAAATTACTTATGGTTGCTGATAACTCTTATATCCCTAACATAGTGCTTAAAGAATGATTGTTAGCACTTATATGCCACTTGCAGTTCTACAATATGGTTTTAAAAGTGAAAAGACAACAATTTTATAGGTTCAGTTTGCGTAATGGTTCTATGTGAACCTGTAAGCTAATACTTTCAGGGTTCTCTTATTGTTTGAATAAAACCTTTACATATCACGTATTTGACTGAATGAATCAAATAATTCCAAATTCTATTATTTATTATAATTATGCAAACAAAAGCCTGTACGAACGTAACCTAAGCTAATATATTTTGAATTGAAAGTTGTCTTTTACTATAATACAATAGTATTTTTTGTATTTTGTATGCTAACGTTTGAAAACTGAACTTGTATGTATTTTTACATTATTACATAAAAAAACCTGTTGTTTCAGAAACTATTCCCACATTTTAGTGGTGGTGATGTTAAAGTACCTACCTACTGTACACCGCACCCAGTTCCAGTCACACACATAACGCCATCGTATTCGCGCCGCCACTCGCGCCCCTCCACCGCTCAAACTTTGACTGATTATTTGGCTGATTATGTTATTTCCTTTGTAATACTAAAGATATTTTGAATAAAACAATTTTTTTAAAAGAATAATAAGTTTTATTTTTACACTGTATGTAAAAGAGGTAAGAAGTACAGAAAACCACTGTTGATAATACAAACTAATTTGCATTTTACATCTTTAGGATATAATATAACTTCTTTCGACGATAATATGCTGCTTTCACTGGCTTTGTAAATATTCAAGAACGATGACCTGATTGGTTTCTCAAAAACTATAGATTTTTCCGATATTACTTTGCCGTGTATATTTATTTCTTTATCTTCGACTCTAATATATTTAAGTTCAATGATGTCATTGGTAAGTGACATAAAATATTTATTTCTACACTTGCAAGATAATACGAAGTGCTCGAAGTGAAGAACTGTTACATTCTTGTGCTTAGTTATAAAAGGTAACTGAATTTTTTTTTTTGGTTAATGTGCACCTATTTTATTTTGCTCACATAATCTTTTCGCTACCTGTGAAAGTGGTCTGTCCCCCTGCCTTAGCATGTTTTTTATCAAATATAATTTATTTTCGAAAGGATAGGCATTAAATGTTGGCAATGGCCCGAACCTTTCCACTTCATCGGCTACATGTAACAAATTGTGGACATTACTAGTGATATAATCTGCGCCGTAAAATTGTTTATAATTTTCAACAAAATAATCAAACATCTCCCTGGCAAGTCACAGCAAGTGACTGTAATTTTTAGAAGAGCATATTATAACACTGCAAAATAGAGTCAAAAAGTGACGATAAGCGTCCGAGCGAAGGACATGTGGCAATATGATTATGCTTAAATAATGTAAGAAAGTTCTGAATTCACTTGCTTTCCAGTACGCAAGACAATCTAGAGTTCTTACTGCTCTGTGGATTTCAGATGGAAGTTTGCATTGGTTTAAAAACATATTTACATTCTCGATATCTTGTGCGCACCACTTTGTCTTAAGGTTACCAAAATTTCCGTCCCTCCATCCTATTAGCAATCTTTTCATAATTCCCAAATGAATCAAATGCAACGAATCTGAAACAGGAACTTGTTCAATCATGTCAATAGGTAGTTTTAATAACGGTGAATCCATTTTGTGATGACTTCCATACATCTTTCTTCTAAAGTTTTCGTCAGTTCTTGGAGAAGACTTTCTTGTCGAAAATACAACAGTATGCGATATGTGTGAGTAATCCCCTACGGTTGTGCATTTTAAACAACCGTGCTTTCCATTAAAATGACAAACACCTGGAACAGTTATAAAATATCATTAAGTTAATAAATCAAATGTCTATACCTATACGTACTATTCGAAACGCATTATCTATTTAAATCAAAGCACTATGTGCAAGCAAATAAGCCAACCTTTAATAAACGCCCGTGCAGGGGAATTACAAATAAAACATCTTATTTTCACGTTCACATTAGTGCCCTTAATACAAACTCCTTGATCTAACACGTAGCTCATTTCGTTCACAAAATCTTCTAGAAATAAACTTAGGTCTTTAGGTTTTCCTTTTCCGTAATAAATACCTATAATAAATGGATCACTGTCACCTTCGTACGTGTTAGCCAAAATAGGCCAGAATTCATATTTGGAGCTTTTAAAAATAGGTAAGCCATCAAGATTGATATCCAGGTGGATATTTTTTGGCAGCGGTACACAATTTTCAAGTATATTTGATAATGGCTTGACAATCCCTTGATGCCAATATTCATCACCTTCGATTGTTTTAAGACAAACTTCTGTCGGTGTTTGTAAAATCGTTCGAGGGTCAGATGGTAAAATATCTGTAAATCTTTTGTTTAAAATTACAATCAAATCTTTTAAAGCTGCTTGGCTTATGTTTTTTTGTACAGCCCATGTTCGTAAATCATTCTTTAAATTTATGTTTTGCGTATATTCACAGTCTTGCTCGTCGTCTGAGGTATTTGAACTACTGAGAGGAAACAAAATGTTATACTCATCATTCGTCATATCAGTTTCCTGTTGTACGGAACCCTGTTGTATATTTGTTGCTTCCGCTTGATATAAATCGGTACCAAGGTCACTGGGATTGCTTATATTGATATGAGGACTGTTCCGTGGAATCACGTCATAATCTATTCTAGGACTTTGATTTACGAAACACTGTTTCTCCACTACACGTATTTCTTCTCTTGTCACAATGTCATCCTTTATTTCTTCAATTGATGAAATTTCGTTGTGGTAGTTTCGCGATGATTCAATTATATTTTTGAATTCTTTGGAAGCTTTTCTCTTAACACCACCGGTTCTTTTTTAACTTTCCATGGTTGCATGGTGGAAACAAAAATATTAAAAATATTGTAACAAAACGTAATTTTTGAGGTAAGGTTATATTAAATGCATTTAGGTGATATGAAATTCTATAACTCGACGTAAAGTAATAATTAAGAGTTATAATGTTTGCACATATTGTTTATGGCCGTATAAAAGAATTAAAAAAACCACTGTATTACTTAAGGTTGACTTAGTAACCCCATTATACAATTGTTAATGGTTTAAAGGTGGTATCTGACTCTTGCCGCATCCAGCTCTATAAGATTTATAATTAACACTTTTATGATACTAATAGCTTTCTTGTTAACTCTTAGGGTTCCATAGCACTCCTTAAGTGGTACAAAGTATTTTCTAACTCTGTTTAAGGACATCAGCTGTTAGTAAGTGTTACCAGACACCTTACAATTACTTTAAGTGTTTTACGATTCTTATAGCTATAACAGTAAACCTTAAGGTGTTACGAAGCATCTAACTAACTCTGTTTAAAGACATCAGCGGTTAGTAAGTGTTAGTAGACACCTTACAATTGCTTACAGTTTTTTACGCTTCTTAAAGTTATAAGAGTGAGCTATATAATGGTTCCCACCAACTCTATGCTACCGCCTTAAGTAATAATTTTTTTCTTTGTAACTGATATTCCTCTTGAAGGTTTAATTATTTATCCTTAACACCATAGTAGAATCTAATGTTATTATCGGAGCTCTTATATCTCTTTTATAATACTATGAGCGCTAAAAAAAGGTTGCCCTTAGCGCCAAAATGTTTGTTGGGATTTCATTTTTACTATCAACTGAAAGTTGTACCTACTGAAACAGAACTTACTTTAGACTTGATAATTATATTACCAATTCGAACAACAATTCTCACTCTACGGAAATACGAAATATATATATTTCAACCATTAAAGTTTCACAAACACATACTTCGTTCAATTTCCGAAATATGAGCAATAAATTAAATTTTAGTGTGAACTTATTAGATGTAGTAAACATAATTCAAGGCTTCTTTCGAACAAAACTACTGGTAAATATTTTAAATTGTGTGGAGTAATATAACCGGTAAATATGTGAACCTATTAGAGAGGAAGCACGGGTAGAAATCAGAGATAAATACCCGAAATCAGGGATTTTCCTTTAAATCTCGGGACACGACACTTTTACCTTTAGCTGACGTGACAATGTATCGTGGAATTGCGTCATATTTGGCCCGAGATTTATGAGAAAGTAAATAAGACAGGGGTATTTGTCAAAGGGATGAATAGTAGTATTTTCTTTGTAAGGTTAATACGCAAGTATATCTAGGTATGTACAAGTTACAAAAGAAAAGAGAGTGACTGAAACACTTTCTTATAAGTTTAGCTGAACAGGAGACCCATATTCAGTTTATAGAAATAAAAATCATTTAAGTATTATCATTTTTTAAAGTGCGAATGTTTTCAAAACTTGATTTCGCCTCTGTTTTTTTTTCAATATTGGGTGTAAGTTTCATAGAAAAATTATCAATCAGGAGCAGTACATTCTTTTTTTTTAATATGATTAAAGTATGATACGTATTATGAGTTTAAGCAGTACAGTACGGGTCACACGATACAAAATGAGAATGGCATTCAAACAATATACCTTTCTCAGCTGACGTGTTATCTTTATATGTATTTTCAAGATCGACCCGAAAAGGTTCCATTACACTGATAATAGTAGGTTTAGTACCCCATTTTTACTGAACATGTGTACATTTTGAACCCATTCGCGTTATGGGTGCGCATTTTCTCGATGCTCATGATAAAATTTCCATACTGAGAAGAAATTTTTGATCGTAACAGTCAAAGAAAATAAGCATATTAAATTAGAAGGCAGAAATAAGAAACTTATACGACGGAAATAATTCTTTGACAAAGATATTTTGCAATTATGATGAGGATGTACAAAACATGTAAGTAAGTCAAGTACAAGCCATTAAACTGAAGGATAAGTTTTGACTTGCCTGTTACATATTTTGCTGCTTAGGTAGGATAAAATTAAGAAGACTTTCAGGATTACGCTTTAGATTTCGTCGAAGTTAATATTTTTATAAACGAAGAACCTTCTTAAAAAGCAGCAGAGTCGATTTACAGGTAGGCAAACAATAATGAGAAATTTAAAAATGAACAAAAAAGAAACGCTAAAATTAATTTGAATAGATAAAATAAAAAGGAGATGGAGTCGCCTTCAAAGTCAAACGCGATCTTCCTGAACTTTTCAGAACAAGACAATAGACCCCCAACGCAATAATTCACTATAATAATCAAATAAACGGAAATCAAAGGGCAAAATGGAGAAAAGGGTCTCTTAGATTCCATTAGTGTTCTCCGTTAGTTAATTTCCAACATAGATAGAGAGATAAAGAGGTCTCGTGAATTGGACAAGGGCGCACGGTTGGCGCAGTGGTTGAGCAATTGACTGCTGCGCTGCATGGCGCGGGTTCGATTCCCGCACGGAACAAATATTTGTATGACCTACAGATAGTTGTGCCGGCTCTGGGTGTTGTGTATGTGAGTTTATATGTTTGTAAACGCACCCACGATACAGGAAGAAATGCCTAGTGTGGGGCAACGATATATTAAAAAAAAAAAAAAAAAAAAAACAAAGAGATGATAATTATGAGAAAACAAAACATTTTGGGAGGCTTTGTTAGAGCGATCTTAAAGTCGAAGTCTCACAGCTATGTGCCATGCGGCTTGCAATACAACGCATGATTTAACTATAATGGGTGTAAATTAAAACCGGCCAAGTGCGAGTCGGACTCGCGCACGAAGGGTTCCGTACCATTAACGCAAAAAACGCAAAAATCGTTGTATGGGAGCCCCCCTTAATTTATTTTATTTTAATTTAATAATAACTATTTTTTTAAGTGAATATACTACTAAATATTCTGTGAATATTTCAAGCGTCTGCCTGTTGCCGTTATTAATATCGACCAAAAAACGGCATAAAAATGGTTTGTTGTATGGGAGCCCCCCTTAAATATTAATTTTATTCTGTTTTTAGTATTTGTTGTTATAGCGGCAAAAGAAATACATCATCTGTGAAAATTTCAGCTGTCTAGCTATCACGGTTCATGAGATACAGCCTGGTGACAGACGGACAGACAGACAGACAGACAGACGGATCGCGGAGTCTTAGTAATAGGGTCCCGTTTTTACCCTTTGGGTACGGAACCCTAAAAACGAATGAAATCGAGAGTCTATGATTGATGCCATTGTCATTGTGATCATTTGCATGAACCACATCTGTCGGCTGTTATGGAGATATGGAAGGTTAAACCTTAACCGTCAGGTCAAAAAAGATGATGATGCAAAGACTACATCGTTTCTTGATGCCACGCTCTCAACATCGGCATTGGCCTTTGCCCAAATGTGTTGCGATAAGTTTGTTTTCTAATTATTCACAGCTGTAGGTATACCAATATTTTATATGAAGCTACTACCTACCAGTTAATCTTATTCTAATTTCTGAAGACCCAAGTAGCTTCCAAGATATTGTGCTAGAGCAATTTGTGTTGGAAATTAAGAAAGTGGGATTATTAATGAATAGTGCAAAAACTAAATCACACAACCTTTATTTTATTAACAGAAAATTAGTACTTTTATATGGGAAATAATAAGTCTAGCCACAAAATTATTTATTGGACACGTGATTAAACTTCTAATTTTATAACTAAGCAACGGGAAAATGACATAGCCTCTAATAAACTAATTCGTCTTTTTTGCAACGCCAACTAAATATTCTACAGAAAGCGTCAAGTAAAGATCATCAATTATTGTGACTTGTCCTTCTTATTTATACATTGCCACGTAATTTACTAACTCGGCCACGGATTTTATATCTTGTCACCATTTTACGTTTTACAGCTTCAACGCAATATCCTCAAAAAAATATAATTCAAGCTTCTATCGAAGAAAGAAAGAAAGCATAATTTATTATAACTTAGCATGTAAAACAATACATCATATTCTTTTATCGTGAAAATAGCCACTGCATGATTTGGCGCGAGTACGCGAGACTACAGCGACCGGCCATTTGCACCAATCAGAGAGCGCCATTCGATTCATGTGACGACGAGTTGAGTTGTCCAAGAGCGAGCGTAGCAAGCTCGGGAGCTTAGGGCACCCCGACACGGACAGGTTAGGTTCGAAGGAGATGACGGGAGCTGAAGTGAGCGAGCAAAGCGAGCGAACTCAGCTCCCGTCATCTCCTTCGTGTTAGGTTACTTTAAACCCTGCATACAGAAATAGGAGCCCCGCGCAGCGGGGCTCCGTCGACTCTGTCGCATAAATACTAATCCAACTTGCACCTATTCTATATTAAAACCAAAAAATATAGTCTTTTATTTTGTCTCTCCTCAATAGCTTCTGGTAATATTAGTGGCCAATATACTATTTGATGAAATGTTTTTGCAATTTTTTTACGATCAATTAATATGGGATGAGTTACATTTTAAACGTACTGAGTTAAAAAATTAGAAGCTAAATAAATATATTTTTTGATGTCATTTAATAGTATTTTAGAAATTTACTGTTAGAATGCATGTTAAAAATTTTACACGTAAGTTACATTTTAAACGTACTGAGTTAAAAAATTAGAAGCTAAATAAATATATTTTTTGATGTCATTTAATAGTATTTTAGAAATTTACTGTTAGAATGCATGTTAAAAATTTTGATGCTAAAAAATAACCATCATGCTGAGTTGTATTTAGAGTGGTTTACATAGAAGATAACTAGTGGCTAACATAGTATTATTTAGATGCTCGTTAATTGTGGCTGACTTAGTAATTTAGAAGGCAACATACAATTTTGGGGGCGAATAATGATATTAAAAAGAAGCCTGTTTAATTAGCACCCCTTATATATTATCTTTATAATGAACCGAAACTCGTGCATAAGCTTATTTAATTCTATGTTTAGCATAACCTTTCGACGCAGTGAAAATGCAGGTAGTGTTTTGGTGAAAATTGTTATGGTATTGAAATGGAAGGTTAGTAAATTGTTGTTATTTTCTATATTCGTCGATTTTAACATAACAACAAGCCTATATTGGCAATAGATGTATTGTTATGTTTAAATCATATAATATGCATATTAAGCAGAAGTGTACTGGGTATCTATTGGACTATATTGAAATTTGTTTAATTTTAAATATTCTAGATCTAAGGCCGATATTCCAGCAGCATTAACTCATGTTCTACTCAAAATGGACAGTTGTGATTGGTTGCTTTGTATTTTTTTACATTAATGTGTTAGTACATATTATGTACTTTGAACGTACACATACTTGCTACTGAACTTTTAGTTTCATTATTTACACCTATTAATGAAACTGTGATCAAATTTCAATCTAGTAAGTTCTGCTCGTAAAAGAACTTCACTAAAGGTGGTGATCAGGTCTGAGACTATAGTTTTTACTAATTACGCGTTAGATACTATTTAATAGGCGGTCGGCCGTTCAAAGTACATACTAAAACTACTCAATACCTGCCACAAATTTTGTGTAGAAAGATTCAGTAACGTCTGGGGCGTCTCGGATCTTGCTCTATTGAGTACACATAATATCAAGCTTAGGGTGTTACCACACCAATCGAGCAATCGTCGATCGATGCCATCGATTGATGGTAGAATAGATTAGTCGACGTCGATCGATAGCCGATAGATGCCATCGATCGATGGTACAATGGATTGGTCGACGTCGATCGATTGGTTAGTCGACCGGTATCCGTCGACCGATGCCATCGACCGGCAATCGATCGATTGGTTAGTCGATCGGTATCCGTCAATCAATTAAAGCTACCACACCAATCGATCAACGTCGACCGATGTCGATCGATGGCATCGATCGACTATCGATCGATTGGTGTGGTAACACCCTAAAGAATCATATGCCAAACTCGACAGTTCTGATTGTTTGGCAGTTGATTGGTAGCTGTAGCCAATTTTGAGTTACAGTCGAGTATGTGCATCTGGAATACGGGCTTCGCCATAGCGATTGGAAAATGTCAAAAATGTTATGGGAACGTTAAGCGTTATCAAAATGTTCCGTGATCAATTCCTGAAATTTCGACATTTCGTTTGTTTGATCTAAAAAATTATTTGCTTAGAGATTATTAAGAACACAGGTGAATATTATATTTAATGATTAATTTTATTGAACGCTGATTAACAACATATAACTTCTTCTTATTTTTGAGTCGATGGTTGATTTTAAAATAATTTTGACTCACGAAAATAAAAACGTCAAATAACGCCATTAGCCTAATGAATACCACTGATTAAATTTAAACAGTAGGTGGTATTTAGTGCTTTATCTATAGAACCTAAAAATAAAATCTTCCGGTTTAAATACTATCCCAGAAAATAAACCAGCAGCTCTATAATTCAAAATAAACCTCATTAACACGAAAACCTACCATTAGTCTCCTGAGAAAACCAATTTCATTCACCTTTTATATTCCGTGCGACCAAAATTTTCTCGATTCTCCAACGTAATCTCCACGTTATTACGGGACCAGTGGTCAGATGTAAGCTCTATATATAGGGACAAAAGGCTTGGGATCGCTACATGAGTCGGAAAAGTAATTAATTCTATAAAGGTTTGCTGTAATTTTCATTGTTATCTTATAAACGAAGTGATACGTTAATAGCAAAGAGTTGGTGCCTTGTTTGATTTTATAAATGTTGATTGGTAGTGGTAAGTCAACAGATGAAAATACAAAAGCGGCTATATTTTTAACCGACTACCTAAAAATGAGGAGGTTCTATGTTCAACTGTATGTTTTTTTTTGTTTATGTTCACCGATTTCTCCGTCAACTGTGGACCGATTTAGAAAATTATTTTTTTGTTTGAAATGTTGGTTGAGGTGCCAACTTCCAAAGCAGAACACTACAAAATGAAAAATAACTTTCGTTTCAGAAGTCGGGGTTGAAAACCGAAAAAACAATAGATACCAAAGACACTGGCAAAGTATTTTTAATAAGAAAGTTTGATAGTCAATCACACATCAACGTAATATTTGAATTGGCTCTCTGAATAAGTCCGTCGGGAACACATTACTTATTACTCGAGTAGGTTATTAAAGACGTGCTTTTATAATGCCAATTTAAGTATAGTCAGGTACTACTAGATAAGAAAAATAATATCGGTAAACGTGCATATTTTATGTAACCCAGTCATAAAAATATTTACTTCCTTCATAATTTTAGGGCGTGTGTATTATTATATATCCTGTATCCTTTGAGGATCAAAGTGATATTGGCTTGACGTACAAAAGTAAACAATTTCATTAACCCATTGGAAAAAAGAGGGAATTTATGTACTTAATAATAATTATGTATGTTCAATCCTTCCTGCTTTCTTTCCTCTTATACAACTCACAAGTGAAGGAATAGTTTGCAAAACATAATTATATAAAAGTATATGTACACAACTCAACTAACTATTATACTATGGGCTTACGAGTAGTTTGAAACTTACCCAATATTTTGTTTTGCTTAGTACAGTTCCCTCTAGCATCGTTATCATCCTCTTTATCCTGTTTCGACGTATTGTCAAATCTATTCATTTCAGTAACACACTCACGACTCTCACATTTCTAATTCTCAACATCTTTCATTGATTTGTTTTTCACTTTAAAATGTTTGAGTAGTTTTATTATCATAGTTGTGTTCAATTTTGTCTTTTTATTTCATATTGCATCTAATACAATAATCTTAGAATTATTGCTAAGTAATAACGTTTCACACACTTTCACTACGTCATTTGAGTTACAATATTGTTTCACGTATTTACATGTTTATTTTTAAGTTCATTTATATCTGATCTTCTATAAACAGTAATCACATACCTAAGTCCAAGTATATTATTCCGAACAAAACTTATATCCATCAACTGCTTCTAATTCAAGTTGAATCTAGCTTAAAACTCCAAGATCAAGCACGTAATTGACAATTATCGTAAAATTGGCGGCAAAATCTGCGAAAGGCAGCGCGACCGCCCCCGATGACGCGCCGGGATCTACTGACTGGAGCAGCCGCGCGAACCTGGATACGTGCGCCGTTCATTATAGGCTTTATGTCATCCTCAGGTTTTTCTGATGCAGGCTGAATGTTTATGCCACCTTTGCCAAATTTTTCGTTGGCTGGCATATTTTTATTTCTTGCTTCGAAATGTCGCGTTCCAAATTCAAAGCTGATTCATAGGACTGGATTACAGTTCTCAACTTCAGTGAGAACTTCATAAATACTAATGTTAATATAGCTTAAAGCTATCTATTGCCAATACATTTGAAATTAATAATAAAGGTCTACTTATCAATGAAGAGGATCAAAGAAATTCAAGTAGTGCTACTGAATAATATATCAATTTGTATGCATGAATTTGGTTTATGTATGAAGCAGAAAGTAGTGTGAAAATTTAAATTTTAACGCTAATAACGAAGTAGCTTATGTGCTGTTGCTAAATTAATTAGAAAAGAAAACGGTTTCCGCGAAAAAATATCCATCACTTGTAAAGTTAGTAAGTTATTTATAACTTCCTTATTTAAAAAGTAACAAAGATTTAAGGCCGAAGATTAAATTTAAAAGGGCCTTTAACACATTCTTATTCAAAGCTTCCATAGATTCAAAAGGAATTGTTCATCTCGACGTCAGCACTTTGAGTAACATTAAACCCTTTGGATTGCCTCAAAGGCTTATTCAAAGAAAGTTTAAGAACAAAACTTGAGGCTTACCACAAAGCTTATAACTGCATTTCTCAGGAACCTTGTTTGAAATACGCTTGCGAAATTAACGAATTTTGGTGAAATTCACAGGAACTCGGAGTGTGGGCGTTTTATTTTTGGAAATATTTCTTTGATAATAACGTGAATTGTACTGTCGAATGAGACGTAAAATTGTTCACAGCCAATTTAAAAATTGAGTCGAATTAGAGAATGAATAACAGAATGCTATTATAAAATATAACTTCAAAGATTTTGGCAACGTAGATACTAGGTACGGCCACAGGTATATTGTTTTTATTGTCAACTTGATATAGCTACACGTGCGTTAAAATTTAACATTGCGCAAAATGGATTCTGGAAGAAAGAAAAATACCCAAGTATTATTTTCTTGTCAAGATTTTCTACGTGAGAGCGTGACAGACAATTCCCTGAAGCGTGCATAAAAATCAGATCAATAGCTACGAGAAAGGATCGTTGCTTTTGTTTGCTGCTGTATTGGAGAGTAAAAAAAATGTTGCTTTTTGATCACTCAGCTTAAAGGTTTTGAAGTATGACATTTTGCAGAACTTTTCATAAACTGTCCTGCCCTTGTCCCATGTTACTTGGGGTCGGCGCAACACGTTTTCTTCTTCCATACCGTCCTGTCCCCAGTCACTCTATCACTCACTCCCTTTTCTTTCTTATCACTTTTAACACAGTCCATCCATCTTTTCTTTGGCCATCCCCTCCCTCTCCATCCATCCACATTTATATTCATAACTCTTTTAGTAACATGTGTTTCATCCCTCGTCATCACTCATGACCATAGCAGGACAAACGGTTTCCTTTCAACTTTTCTGTCACTGGCGCCACTTTCAAACTTCCTCTAATATACTCATTTCTCACTTTATCCATTCTCGTCAAAGTCAAAGCCAAAGTCAAATATATTTATTTTATTTCAACTAGGCTAATAAGCGGTACTTTTGAACGTCAAACATTAAATCTAAATTAAAAATGTACAAGTAATAAAAATTTACTCTACCGTGCATTCGGAAAGTAGCTTGTTATGGAGAAGAACGCACAAGAAACTCCATACTTACTCTTTAAAAAAAAAAAAATGTTTTACAATGTTTACTTATGTACATACATTAATAAATTCATATATGTGAGGACGATGCACCCAAAAATAGCACTACACACTATACTACGTACAGGTATAAAGTAATAAAAGCACTAACAGGTAAATTCATTAATTTGATAAATAGGAACATGGTTCTCACATACTTACAAATATTGCAAACATGGGTAAAATACCTAATTCAACAACAACGGAACCGTGTGTGAGTCAAATTCTGGAAAAATATAAAAAATAACCTAAGAATACAATAACTATGAATAGGAATACAAATTAGCAAATTTGATTTTGTCCACACCAAAGGAGCGCCCTACGGAGCGGGACCAACATGTTGCCAAGCATTCTTATCTTGAATATAATCATCCAATTTGTAATATGCTTGTTTACAAAGTGTGCTTTTAACTAAAGTTTTAAATTTACTTTCATTTAGTTTTAATATATCACAAGGTATTTTGTTATAGAATTTAACACAGTACCCCATGAAAGATGAGTGTACTTTTGCTAGTCTATAAGATGGTTGATCTAACTTATCTTTATTTCTCGTATTACAATTGTATCTATCACTGACCTTACTAAAGTGATGTATATTTTTCCTTACATACATAATATTTTCATAAATAAATTGGCAAGAAACTGTCATAATATTAATATTTTTAAATAGCTCCCTAAGAGATTCTCTGGCACTTAAATTATATATGGCTCTGATAGCTTTCTTTTGCAATATAAATATGGATTCAATGTCAGTCGCTCGGCCCCACAATATAATACCGTATGACGTAATGCTGTGAAAGTAACTAAAATAGACCAAACGCGCGGTCTCCACATCCGTCAACTGTCTTATCTTTCTAACAGCATAAGCGACCGAGCTCAGCCGACCCGCAAGAGATGTTATGTGAGAACTCCATTGCAATTTATCGTCTAGAGTGATTCCCAGGTAAACTGTTTGATTTACAAAGTCCAGCTTTTCGCCATTCAATATGATGTCGCATTCGCTACTTCTAACATTCGGCAATGTGAATCTAATACATTTGGTTTATTTTTCATTTAGTACCAAATTGTTTGCCGTGAACTAATTTTGGACCTGATGAATCGAGTTATTCACATCATCAAGATTTTGTGACCGCCGATCTATTTTAAATATCAAAGATGACTGTGTCATCAGCAAACAACACCATTTTCGGTTGTCACTCCGCACATCCATCTCAACATTCTCATTAATGCTACATGCGATCTCTTTTCATCTATATTTTTCACAGCTCAACATTCTGACCCATACAGTACGACAGGTCTAATCACGAACTTGTAAATTTTCCCCTTAAACTTGAGGGGCATCCGTGGGTCGCAAGTTGTTTCAGTGACCTGTCGCCATTTCATCCATCCCGAGTTGATCCGCTGCGTTACGTCTCGGTCTATCTCGCCATCTCCTTGGACAAACGACCCTTTTTTTTTTTTTTTTTGTTTGGGAATTCATCCAATGACTTCTCCCGCTCTGGGTGAAGCGGGAGGGCGTGTCAGACTTTTACTGACTAAAACCCACCCGTGTTCCTTCAGTTGCTTGTGCCAGGGCCACGGTAACTCTCTTTCAAATTTATCCGCGACCCAGACAGGCATCGGCCCTATCGGACCCCGTCACTGTGCTGACATCTCTTTGAGGCGCGCGTGGAACACTACGCGCCGTACACTCGGGCTTGGTCCTTATCGGACGGCGAGCTACCCATTACTTTCCGTCCGCAAGCCCGCGCCTTCGGTGGCCGTAATCGGTTTGCGACTCCCGACGCCCGGGTCGTCTCCTGCGGTGGTTAGGGGCATGAGGGCGCCTCCTTTGCGTCTCCCTCACGCGTTCCGCCTCCTCCTTTGCGAGCATAACTGCTTCGCAGAAGGAGTAGAAAGCTTCCCATGCCTTCTCGCTCCGTACCATGGCCTGCACCAGGGCGGGACGCGAGAGGTCGCCACCGCCGATCGCCTCCATGAGGACACGGCGGTGCTCCGCCCAAGCGGAGCAGATCTCCACCGTATGCTCGACCGTGTCCTCAGGGCGGTCCACACAATGGTGACACCCGGGCGTTTCCTCCCGCCTTATCCTGAACAGGAACCTCTCGAAACAGCCGTGTCCGGTGAGGACCTGCGTCAGGCGGAAGGTGAGGACGCCGTGACGCCTCTCAAGCCACTCCTCAAAGAGGGAAACGACCCTAGGTACCGGAAGTCAGAGCACGTCTGTATGAGTGTTGCAACGAGAGCTATAGGCACGGAACTGAAGAGATCGCCAAAATTACTGAACAAGTATTCTGTTTTAGTTCTGCTCAATTTCAAGCCAACACTCTCCAATCTGCTCTGTATCACTAGGCCACTCTCGGCAACCAGCACTATGTCGTCGGCAAACAGCATACACCAGGGTGCCTCTTCCTGTATGTCCGACGTCAGAGCGTCCATTATCATCAGAAAGAGGTGAGGACTGAGAGCCGACTCTTGGTGCAAGCCGACTGCCACACTGAAGCTGCCAGTAGGGCCCACAGTAGATCGGACTTGGGTACTGCATCGACTGTACATCCCTCGGACCAACTGTACATACTTTCCAGGCACACTTTTCTTCTTAAAGGCCCACCATAAAACCTCACAGGGCACCCGGTCGTATGTAGGGCATGCAGTTTCGTACATTTTCAATTTCGAAATTAGCTTACGAAATTGGACCCAAATAGCCTTATATTGAGGAGCCAAATATAATGGAAAATCTGAATAATACTTAAACTAAACTCAAAATGCAAAATTTGTAGTTGGAGAGGTGCCTAAGTGCAATTTATATTCAAACAAAGTGAATATTCTTTTCCTGAAGACTTCTACTACAAACACTCCACTGCTGGGGACACCTTCGACAATACCATCCAGCTTTTCAAGCTCGGAGTAGCAAGAGCCGTTTGGTCAGCGTTGATTCACGAGCTGGGGTTAAAGATAGTTACAGATAGTGCCTCACAGAATTGAGGCACTGCCGAAGAGCAAAGAGCTACCCAGCTCGTTAGTGACATTAAGAGATGCGCAAGTCCACTATCTTGGTTTAACCATGTACGGTGGGGCTTCGAAGAACATTTCGAGTGCCTTTTCCTCGCATTGGTAGGCCAGTGGGCGCTTTGCAAAGACTGCTGCCCCTTCTCGGAGGCAGAAATAGACTGTCAGTTAGGGCATGAATATCGGAATCTGGTAATTTCGGAATCTCGGCACGAAATTACCGATATTTCAATTCCGATACTGAGTGATCCAATATCGGAATCTCGGAATCAGAAAAGAACCTTATTTTAGCTCATTGTGAAGCGTTGAGCGAGAAAGCGCGATTAAGCCCTTTGACTACGGTGATTATAAATTTCACTCCAAGAAAAAAAAAAATAAAAAAAAAAATGTATTCGTTCTGGCGCAATATCTGGTCGGTGCCTGTCAGTCACACCGAGGGTGATTGGACTCGGGAGGTCGAACAAGCGTGCGATCCGATACCACAAATGGGGGCAATTACTATCAGCCCCCAAGATGTAGCTCGTGCAGTCCGTCCGTTGCCTAACTGGAAATCGCCAGGGCCGGACGGACTGCACAACTTTTGGATAAAATGGTTCCAAAGGTCGCACGCTCGTTTGGCAACTCAGTTCCAGTCTGCCTTAGAGTTAGGATCGCTGCCCCAGTTCCTAACGACAGGAATAACCCACCTGCTCCACAAATCAGGTAGTACTGCGGAACCTAAAAATTATAGACCGATAACGTGTTTACCGACGGTCTATAAAGTTTTTACATCCATTCTGAGAGCTAAAATTAATCAACATATTGATACGAATTCAATCATGTCTGCTTCTCAGAATGGATGTAGGAACGGATCCCGCGGTACTAAGGAGCTGCTCCTTATAGACATTGCCATTAGCCAGCAGGTTCGCCGTTCCCGAAGGGATCTGGTGACATGTTGGATAGACTACAAGAAGGCCTATGACTCAGTGCCACATACATGGCTCATGAGGGTGCTGGAGTTGTATAAAATTGATGCAACTCTGCACACCTTCCTGATGTCGTGTATGGGGCAGTGGAGGACGGTCCTTCGCTATCCAGGATGTCGACAGATTCAAGAGGATAGCGAACCTATAAGGATCGAGCGTGGAATATTTCAGGGCGATAGTCTGAGTCCACTGTGGTTTTGTTTAGCCCTGAACCCTCTTACTACACTACTGGAGGGTTCGGGTCTGGGCTATCGGTTGAGAAGAGGTGGTCAGGTCATATCACACCTCCTTTACATGGATGATCTGAAGCTCTTTGCCCCCAACAACTTTCAACTGATGAAGCTACTGAAGGTGACAGAAACCTTCAGTGACGCCATCAGGATGGAATTTGGTGTGGACAAATGTGCAGTCATGCATGTAAAGCGAGGGGAGATTATGGAATCCGTGGGAATACGACTCTCGGATTCCATACACCTTCGATTCCTTTCCTCAACTGAAACTTACAAGTATTTGGGTATGTCGGAAGCATTAGGCATCAATGCTAGTGACGTGAAACAGTCGTTGAAGGAACGCTTCTTTGGCCGCCTGATTAAAGTACTAAATAGTCTTTTATCAGGCGGAAACAAGGTGCGCGCCTTCAACGGCTGGGTCATGCCGGTCTTGATGTATTCTTTCGGCATACTCAAATGGACTCAGACAGAACTTGACGCCCTGGATAGGAGAGTCCGCACGCTGCTTACCGCAAATCGTATACATCACCCACGGTCATCGGTCATGAGACTGTATATCCCGTGGAAGTGTGGGGGTCGAGGCTTTTTAAATGCTAAGACCCTGCACAACCGCGAGGTATGCAGTCTTAGGGAATACTTCCAGGCCGCCGACGTGGGTATGCATCGAGATGTGGTAGCGGTGGACAAGGGCCTTACCCCGCTCTCCTTGGCTAACGAGAACTGGCGCAAACCTATAGTATTAGATACTCATGACCGCAGGGAGATATGGCAGAGCAAGGAGCTTCACGGACGTTTCTACCGGGTCCTACATGGGCCCGATGTAGATATTTTAGTCCGTGGCCTGGCTGCGATTTGGTGACCTTTTCGGGGAAACCGAAGGTTTTGTCTTTGCGATTATGGACGAAGTTATGATGACGAACAACTACCGGAAATACATTGTGAAGGATGGCACAGTTGACATCTGTCGGGCATGTCACCGGCCGGGTGAATCTATCCGTCACATTATCGCCGGTTGTTCTAGTCTGGCTAACGGAGACTATTTGCATAGACACAACCTTGTAGCCAGGATTATCCATCAGCAACTTGCTCTTAAATACAATCTTGTGGAATCAGAAATGCCTTACTATAAGTATGTGCCCGACCCAGTTCTCGAAAATGGCAATGTCACGTAGTATTGGGATTTGATTGTTGCCAATAAGCCTGACATAGTGGTGATAGACCGACTAGAGCGTCGCGCAATGATTGTTGATATAGCGGTCCCCCATGACGAGAACCTCGTGAAGGCTGAGAGAGATAAGAAAAGCAAGTATCTTGATCTAGCGCGCGAGGTTGTCGACATGTGGGATGTGAATACAGCAATCATTGTGCCGATAGTCGTGACGGCCAATGGCATAATAGCCAAGAGCCTTGACGAACATCTGAGGAGGCTCTCGTTAGGCAGCTGGATCAAGGGCTTGATCCAGAAAGTGGTACTACTGGACACGGCGCGTATAGTCAGGAGGTTCCTCTCTCAGGAGCCCTGACCACCGGTAGCTTGGACCCTGTTCCCGATACCGGTGGGCTACTATTTTTATTAACCCCCGACGCAAAAAGAGGGGTGTTATAAGTTTGAGGTGTGTTGCTGTGTATCTGTGTATATGTGTGTCTGTCTGTGGCATCATAGCGTCCAAACGGGTGGTCCTATTTTGATTTAGTTTTTTTTGTTTAAAAGGTGACTTAATCGAGAGTGTTCTTAGCCATGATTCAAGAAAATCATCATCATCATCATCATCATATCAGCCGAAAGACGTCCACTGCTGGACATAGGCCTCCCCCAAGCGTCGCCACATTGACCGGTCCCGTGCGTCTCGCAACCAGCGGATTCCCGCAACCTTCACCAGGTCATCGGTCCACCTGGTGGGAGGCCTTCCAACGCAACGTCTTCCGGTTCGCGGTCGCCACTCCAGAACCTTTCTGCCCCATCGGCCATCCGTTCTGCGAGCAATGTGCCCTGCCCACTGCCACTTAAGTTTGGCAATTCTTCGGGCTATGTCGGTAACCTTGGTTCTCTTGCGGATCTCTACATTTCTGATTCGATCACGCAAGGAAATTCCGAGCATAGCCCTCTCCATTGCCCTTTGAGTGACTGTAAGTTTTCTGATGAGGCCCATTGTAAGCGACCACGTCTCAGATCCATATGTCATCACTGGCAACACACACTGGTCATAGACTTTCGTCTTGAGACACTGTGGTAAGTTGGACGAGAAGATACCGCGCAACTTCCCGAACGCTGCCCAGCCGAGTCGGATTCGACGGTTGACCTCTTTCTCGAAGTTGGCCCTACCCAACTGGATCGTTTGTCCCAGGTAGACATAGTCGCCCACAACTTCGAGTGTAGAGTCTCCTACCTTGATAGGAGTGGGTGTAACATGGGCATTCAACATCACCTTGGTTTTGTCCAAGTTCATTCTAAGACCCACTCTTTCGGAAGCACTACTGAGGTCATCGAGCATTTTACTGAGGTCCTCCATGGTCTCAGCCATAACCACTATATCGTCAGCAAACCGAAGGTGAGTGATGTACTCGCCATTGACGTTGATGCCTAGCCCTCTCCAGTCCAGAACCTTGAAGACATCCTCCAGTGCAGCGGTAAACAGCTTCGGAGATATGACGTCTCCCTGTCTCACACCTCGCTGCAGAAGGACTGGTTCCGAGGTCTGATCCTGAAGTCGAACTGACATGGTGGCGTTTTTGTATAAACACTTCAACACTTCGATGTACCGGTAGTCAATTTGGCACCGTTGGAGAGACTGCAGTACAGCCCAAGTCTCGATCGAATCGAAGGCTTTCTCGTAGTCCACAAACGCTAAACAGAGAGGCAGGTTGTACTCTTCGGTCTTCTGTATAACCTGCCGCAGCGTATGTATGTGGTCTACGGTGCTGAAGCCTTTACGGAATCCGGCTTGTTCGGGAGGCTGGAAATCGTCAAACCTGCGCGCGAGACGATTCGTGATGACTCTTGAAAACAGCTTGTAGACATGGCTAAGAAGTGTGATGGGCCTATAGTTCTTCAGTAAGGCATTGTCACCCTTCTTGAAGAAGAGTACCACCACACCCCTGCACCATGCCTGTGGCGTTTTCCCTTCGTGTATGACGGAATCAAACAGCTTCTGAAGGGCCTTAAGGATTGGTTTTCCACCCGCCTTCAGGAGTTCGGCCGTAATTCCGTCATCACCCGGTGCCTTGTTGTTCTTAAGCTGTTTCAGAGCCATCCTAATCTCATACAGGCTGACGTCCGGAATGTCTTCGGTATAGTGTCGGGTCAATCTAGCTCTAGGGTCTTTCGCTAGATTCGCGACGGGTTTACTGGTTGACGTGTACAGCTGCCCATAGAATCTCTCGATCTCCCTCAGAAGCTCTGGTTTGGCGGAAACGATCCTGCCATCATCGGTCTTCAGTTTCGTGAGCTGGCTCTGCCCTATAGACAGATCTCTTGCAAAGACCTTGGAGCCCTTATTCCGTTCAATTGCGTCTTTTATACGCTCAGTATTAAAGCGGCGGAGGTCGCTTTTCAAGGACTTTGAGATCCGTCTATTTAGCTGCCGGTATTTCACCGCATCGTCTGAAGACTGCAGGATCATCTCGCGCCTCTCCTTCATTAGCTTGAGAGTAGGATCAGAGAGCTTTTTGTTCCTATCTGTACGGCGGGTCTTGAAAAACTTAGACCCGACCGTATGGACAGCTTCCACGAACCCATCGCTGTAATCGTCCACGGAGCTTCCTAGGCACTCGAAACGATTCTGGAGTTCGAGCTGAAAGTTCTCGGGGTTTTGGACCTGGATCTGTGCTGGGCGGAGCGTGGACTTCACCAGTCGAGACCTTTCAAGTTTAACATTAATGTTCAAAGTGCCTCTTACCATGCGGTGATCGCTCCCGGTTTTAACCGAATTGATCACAGAGACATCATTGAACACTTGCTTCTTGGTTGACATGATGAAATCGATCTCGTTTTTAGTTGAACCATCGGGGCTTTGCCAGGTCCACTTCCTGTGCTCACGCTTTCTGAAGAAGGAGTTCATCATGTAGAGGCCCTCCTTCTCCATAAAACTGGCCAGTAGGTGACCCCGGTGGTTCCGGCGTCCAACTCCAAATTGCCCCACTTGCAGCTCATCCACGTCTCGTTTGCCCAGTTTTGCGTTGAAGTCCCCCATGACAACGGTGAAGTGAGTTTTGAAACCATGCATGGCTCTAGAGATATCCTCATACATGGTCTCTACCTCGTCGTCGGGGTGTGCCGAGGTCGGGGCGTAGACCTGTATGACCTTCAGCGAATATCTTGCGGATATTCTGAGTATAAGGTACGCCACCCTGGTCGACACACTCTCGATCTTCACCACGTTGTTCACAAGGGACTTGTGGACGATAAACCCGACACCACCCTGGGACTGTCGGTCACCCTCTCGGAAATAGAGCAGGTTACCGGATTTGAGGATTATCGAGTCCTCCCCCTCTCTTCGGACTTCCGATAACCCTATAATACTCCATCGCAATCTACTCAATTCTTCCTCCAGTTCGGCTATCTTCTCGTCGGTCCGGAGTGTTCGCGTGTTATATGTTCCCAGGTCCAGTCGTCGGTGTTTATTGGGGTAGCCGGGTCCACTCCGGGGATTCTTAGCACCCCTTGCCACGCCATCGCCTCGACCGCTACCGTAGCCGAGGGTAGACGGGCTGCCGGGCACTCGGGGCCGTTTTTTCTGTGTGCTGATCATTAGGATTGGGGGGTTTTGCCATAATCGCCACGCTTGGCAGGCGGGTTGGCGATCGCAGTTTGTTGATAAAGTGCACAGAGAACGCTGCTGCCCATTCTCTGGTGTGTCCCTTAGTCGCCTCTTACGACACCCACGGGAAGATATGGGATGGTGAAATTCTTTACGTCCGTCACCATACGGAACATATTGTCAGCCATTTGAAGATAATCAGCTCTCTACTAATTGAGGAAAATATATGAGCAACTTTCATAGGTCTAATCGATTTGAAATTTAGAATCCTGTCAGTTCAATGATATTGCTAAAACATAATAATCTTGAACTGATGCTGGGGCATCACCAGGAATCACAGGACTCCCAACTCCTCAGTAACTTACAGCAGAGGTATCGTCTTTGGACTCATTGAAATGGTCTCATTGAATAGGTTGTAGGTAGATGGTGATCAGGGTCTGATGGTGGATGGTGCTGGTGATGGATAGGGGATTGAGAGATAAACTGTCAGTTCAATGATATTGCTAAAACATAATAACCTTGACCTGATGCTGGAGCATCACCAGGAATCACAGGACTCCCAACTCCTCAGTAACTTACAGCAGAGGTATCGTCTTTGGACTCATTGAAATGGTCTCATTGAATAGGTTGTAGGTAGATGGTGATCAGGGTCTGATGGTGGATGGTGCTGGTGACGGATATGGGATTGAGAGATAAACTGTCAGTTCAATGATATTGCCAAAACATAATAATCTTGACCTGATGCTGGGGCTTCACCAGGAATCATAGGACACCCAACTCCACGCTAACTTACAGCATAAGTATCGTGTTTGTACTCATTGGAATGGTCTCATTGAATAGGTTATAGATAGATGGTGACCATGATCTGATGGTGGATGGTGCTGGTGATGGATAGGGGATTGAGAGATAAACTGTCAGTTCTATGATATTGCCAAAACATAATAATCTTGACTTGATGCTAGGGCATCACCAGGAATCAGCAGGACACCCAACTCCACGCTAACTTATAGCATAGGTATCGTGTTTGGACTCATTGGAATGGTCTCATTGAATAGGTTGTAGATATATGGTGATCAGGGTCTGATGGCGGATGGTGCTGGTGATGAATAGGGGATTGTGAGATAAACTGTCAGTTCAATGATATTGCTAAAACATAATAATCATGACCTGATGCTGGGGCATCACCAGGAATCACAGGACACCCAATTCCTTAGTAACTTACCGCAGAGGTATCGTCTTTGGACTCATTGGAATGATCTCATTGAATAGGTTGTAGATATATGGTGATCAGGGTCTGATGATGGATGGTGCTGGTGATGGATAGGGGATTGAGAGATAAACTGTCAGTGCAATGATATTGCTAAAACATAATAATCTTGACCTGATGCTGGGGCATTACCAGGAATCGCAGGACACCCAACTCCTCAGTAACTTACAGCAGAGGTATCGTCTTTGGAGTAGCCAATTTATGTATGAAGCATACATAATTATCCACTCATCCCGTTCATGTGAACGATCCTAAGTCAGTCATCATTCGCACCCTACCAGTGTAACACGTACCTATATATTTTATTAATGTACCTTGTGCTTCAATTTAAATACAGTCCACTATATAATCTTATTTATGTGCGTCAACGTCTGCCACACTACCCGTAATAATATTTACAAACTATACCCAAAGATGGTCAATCGTAGCGTGACTACTAGTAAATAAAGTTTAAAAAGCATGAAATAAAAATTAAATTAAAAATTTAAAAACCCCCGACTCAAAAAACCCTCTAAAAAGTAAGAAATAATATGTACTGGCACACTGGCACTTTACGTTTAAAATACCTAACTACTATTTAATTTTATCCAAGCGTCGTCGCGTCGGGGGACCGCTAAGCTAGAAATACAACAAAAAAATTATAAAGTTTTAATGCAAGTACAAGAAAACTGCACCGCGACCCGCGTGCTGCGCGCACGCATTGCATCATGAATTAGAACGATAACAAATCTATTTATAGCTTTATGCATGAAACTAAGTTCGTACGTAAGTAAAAACACAATAATAATATGCAGGTAACTCTATTAATAGATTCTCTATTTAGATTATTTATTCCAGATTTACAGTTCCGAGATTGCTAAAAATGATAGCTTTAAGAGTACAAGTAAATACACAGATTCATAGAACCCGTCGTAACAATGATATTTTTATTGATTAATCATTAGGTTACGGGTATCCGCAGAATATGAGACGCACGGCATCGGCCAATGTGAAGACATTTGGGGTAGGCTTATGTTCAGCAGTGGACATCTTTCGGCTGAAATGATGATGACGATGAATACTAAGATGCTGTTTCGGAACGAGTACCTATCCGTGTTAAACTTTATTTCAAAAGCATAATGTGTCACTTGCTTGGACACCTAAATAAATTAAAGCTTAATAGTTTTCTGGCTTCTGCTTGTATTGAATACAACAAATTAGTCTATGCGATCATTAATATGTTGGATAAATCAACTACCACTACTTGACTTCATTGTCTCTCATTATCATTATCATATCAGCCAAAATACGTCCACTGCTGAACATAGGCTCCAGGAGGCCTTGCCATGGTGACTGATACTTATACTGGTATTATAAATCGCATCGAGGAGCGCATCTCCTACCGGCACGAACGTGCCGGTAGGAGATGCTCTCCTCTCTGTACTGATCGTGCACGGTTGCTTCAGTGAGTACCTGAATAGGATTGGGTAAGAAGCCTCGGTAAATTGCCTTCATTGTAGAGGCAACTTGGATTCTGCACAGCACACGCTCGAGGAGTACCTTCTTGGACCTTTGAACGGTGGGTCTTAGTCGCCAGGATCGGGCGAGACCTGTCTCTGCCAGTATTAGTGAGGAATATGCTGGCGGCAACATGCAATTAGAGGGAAATAGCCACCGAGTGGAATCGCGAGAAGTCCAATTCCACTCGGAGAAGAAGGCATCGTGGAGGCAACCACCTCGATGTAGACACGCCGAAGCCCCGCTTGTATCATTTAAGGCAGATGGAACGCCAGGGTTTCGGGCGCTTAGAGTGTGACAGTCCCTGTCCGTCCACCGAGTGATATCAGGAAAGACAGTGGCACAGCGATCACGTGCTGCTGTGCACAGCGAGGCTCAAGGGAGACTTCTTTATAGTCTCCCCAAGAATGTAATATTTTAAGAAGTGCTGATGGTGATCACCAGTTTGGTTTTTATGAGGTAAAAATACCACACTGTCTGGTTTTTCCCCAAAGTTCAGGCGCGAGTTCAGGCGAAGGTTTTCCCCCGATAGCAAAGAAATATGGGCATTCTCAGCCGATTGTAGACCTTGTCAAAGTATTACCCTCACGGACCACCATTATTATAAAGCTTGTTTTTTATAAGGGCCGAGCTTCTTTCACTCTTCTTTATTTATTTTACACCATGGTGACAAGGTGGCCCAAACGCAACGGTCCAATTGGCTTTAGATTCGTATTCAGACTCATTTTCAGATGATGCTCTTTTGGTTTCAATAAAAAAAAAACATAATTGTATGAAAAATAACATAATATTTAAATTAACTCCAGTTTCGAAATTTCGAAATTAGGGGTGTCAACTTCGAAATTAATAAACATGCAAATATGGTCCGATATTTCGAAACTATGAAATTTCGGAATGCATGCCCTAGTCGTATGCTTTCTAGAGTTCAATGAACACCATGTACAAGTTTTTATGTGCACCTCTGTATTTCTCGCACATCTGGCGGATTGCGAAATTGGCATCCGTTGTACCCCGACCAGAGCAGTGGTGGCCCAGTGGTATCGGCCGCGACTTACAAGTTGTAGATCGTGGGTTCGAGCCCAGGCAGGCGCTTTACTTTGAGTAAATTATGTCATCACCACTGCTCTCAAAACGGTGAAGGAAAACATCTTGAGGAAACAGGAATGTCCTAGAACCAAAAATTCGAAGACATGTGACATCCACCAACCCGCACTGGGCCCGCGTGGTGGAGTACGGCCCATTCCCTCTCACAGAGAGGAGGCCTGTGTCCCAGCAGTGGGAACATTAATAGGCTGTTGTGATGATGTGATGTACCCCGACCAGGCATAGGTATATTTCGATAAACAAAGAAGAATCAGAGGTTTTTTTGGAAAAAAACCTCTGATTTTGGTACTACAGTTATCTATGTATATCCTTAGTAGAGTTTTCATGCATACTTTGTCTGCCTATAGCACCACACATGCCACATCCATGGGGTATCCCCCATGGATGTGGCATATGTGTGACTTGGGTAGGGTTATTTTGCTCGTTCTAAGCAATCGATCGGGATACAGTTTGTTTGTATCGATTTCTGAGTCAATTGTGGGTATCACAATCTTTGTACGAAATTTTGTCATTATTGCCGATGGAACATCGCAACGAGTAGGGCTTGTATTAAAATAAATGACCATCGCCCTTCAATAATTATGAAAGTCAATCAACACAATATTTAATTCATTGAAGCATCATCAATCACGAATAATTTTCCATAACTTTCAATCGATTGACGCTTACAATATTAATCACTTCCTGCTCATAAATTATTGTCAAAATATTACAATTTAGAGAAGACACACAACGATCCCACAGTTTTTAACATCCGACGTAAAAAGAGGAGTGTTATAAGTTTGATGTGTGTACCTGTGTGATTGTCTATTTGTGTATTTATGTATGTCTGAGGCATCATATCTCCTAAATGGATGAACAGTTTCTCGTTTTTTGTTTGAAAGGTGACTTTATCGAGTGTTCTTAGCTATGTCTGATAAAATCGCTTCAGTCGTTCAAAAGTTATGGGCGTTTTACTGTTGAAATCGGGCTGTTTCCCATATATATCGTGTAATAATTACGTGTTTAATAGATTGTCGATCGAAACGTGTCTACTACTAGATAAATAATTATGCAGTATGATATAAAAATATGTCGGGAGATTTTTAAATGTGTAGTATTTAAACGAGCGAAAATAAATTCAAATTAAATACACCTTTAATTTGAATATACCGAATATGGCTTAAAGAAATACTAAGTGAGCGACAGCCAGTGGGCGAATACAAATGTTTAAAACAACGACTTAAAAAAAAAGGTTGTAAACATGGAGAGACCGAAATATTTTACGTAAGACGAAAGTGAAATTGGTCAATTCCTTAGTGTTCTCAATCTTCAGTTACGGGGCCAAAACGGGGACTTTAAAGAAAGCTGACCGTGACCGCATAGATGCGTTTGAGATGAGGTGCTGGAGAAAGATGATGCAAATCCCTTGGACTGCCTTTCGCACCAACGACACAATCCTCCGCGAACTGATTATCAAGATCAGACTGTCCACGATCTGCCTTCGTAGGATATTGAAGTTCTTGGTCACATCGCCAGAAAAGATGGAAACAACCTAGAATAGCTGATGGTTACTGGCAAGATTGAAGAGAAATGTCCTAGAGGTCGCAGTCCAATAAAACGGTCAGACCAAGTCCGCACATCGTTGAACACCAAACTGCACGATGCTCTCCATGACGCAAAAGACAGGCATAGATTGCGCAAATTAGTGGAGGAAAAGTTACTGCCACGACGACAAGGGAATCACGACCCTCAGTAATGAGGAACACGACGCGAGGAGTAAGTATTACAATTACGGTGTGTGTGGATTTATGTTGATGGTGTAGTGCTTTTAATTGTTTGTGTTACTGGTGACTTCGAGAAAGAGGTCAACTGTCCAATCCGAATCGGCTGGGCGGCGTTCGGGAAGTTGCCTGGTATCTTCTCGTTCACTTTCCGACTTTTGTCTCAAGACAAAAGTCCAGTGTGTGTTGCCAGTGATCACCTATGGGACCGAGACGTGGTCGCTCACAATGGGCCTTATCAGAAAGCTTAGTCACCCAAAGGGCATGGAGAGGGCTATGCTCGGCGTTTCCTTGCGTAATCATGTCAGAAATGAGGATATCCGCAGGAGAACCGAAGTTACCGACATAGCCCGAAGAATTGCCAAACTTAAGTGGCAGTGGGCTGGGCACATTGATCGCAGAAAGGATGGCCGATGGGGCTGAAAAGTTCTGGAATGGCGACCGCAAACTGGAAGACGATACGTTGGAAGGCCTCCCACTAGATGGACCGATGACCTGGTTAAGGTTGCGGGAAGGCGTTGGATGCGAGACGCACGGGATTGGTCAATGTGGCGACGCCTGGGGATGGCCTATGTCCAGCAGTGGACATCTTTCGGCTGAAATGATGATGATAATGATGACGACTGGTGACTAGATTTTTTTGAGAAAATAATAATATAAAACAAAAAGGGAACAGCTGAATGTTCTTGAAGGTATAAGTTTGGAATGTCTATATTTTCATGAGGCACGTTTCGAAAATACCACAATACGAAAATTATATAACAACGCGTTTTGGTAGGTTCTGTTGACCAATTTTAGAACGGTTGTTAAGAAAACGCGTCATTGCATCTTTGTCGCATTGGAGTTTTTGTCTGCGGTAATCTTATTTTACCAACGATGACCTGGTGTAGGTTGCGGAATCCCTTAGATGTGAAATGCACGGGACGGGTTAATGTGGCAACAATTGGAGGAGGCCTATGATCAGCAGTGGACGTCTTTCGGCTGAAATGATGATGATACGTGAATATTGCCTTTGATTTAACCGCTTGGGTGCCTGTTACATTACATTCAATTTGGTTAAGCATTTTCAATTGTCAATTGTCACATCGTGATCGCATTTAACATGTCTCTTCCATCTTACTAATCTATACTAATATTATAAAGAGGAAAGATTTTTTTGTTTGTTTGTTTGTTTGTACCGAATAGGCTCCGAAACTACTGGACCGATTTGAAAAATTCTTTCACCAATAGAAAGCTACATTATTCCTGAGTGACATAGGCTATTTTTAAATCCCGAAAACGGGTCCTGTGGGGTGTGCCACGGGAGCGAAGCCGCGGGCAACAGCTAGTATTATATATGTGAAAGTTTGGATGGATGGATAAGTGTGTGGATGTATGTTTGTTACTCAATCACGCAAGAACGGCAGACGGATCTGGATGAAATTTGACAAAGAGATAGATTGCAGTCTGGAATAGAACATAGGCTACTTTTTATCCCAGTATGTTGTTCTATATGGATAAAAAACACATTTCAGGCGGGCGAAACCGCTGGTTTCTTTGTAAAGACGAAACGATTTATAAAGAGCAAGCATTATTTTTGAAATGTACATGATTTTCTCGTCACGTTATCTAGCATTTTAATAACAGGCTCATAGCTGCTTCATCATCGGCCTCATAATGTTCCCACTGCTAGGACACAAGCATCCTCTCTGTGAGAGGGGTCGGCCTTAATCCACCAAGCGGGCCCAGTGTGGGTTGGTCGTGCCGGTTTCCTCACTATGTTTTTCTTCACCATTTTAAGAGCAGTGGTGATGAAATAATTTACACAAAGTAAAGCGTTTGCCTGGGTTTGAACTCACGACCTACGACACGTAAGTCGGGGCCGTTACCACTGGGCCACCAGTGTTGTTTGTTTACTATAAACAAAATAACACTGTTTTTAACCGACTTACCAAAAAGGAGGAGGTTCTATGTTCGACATTATGTATGGTTTTTTTTTTATTTATATTTACGCTTATCTCCGTCAATTTCGGACCGATTTTGAAAATTCTTTTTTGTTTGAAAAAGTATGTTTGTATGTTTCGAAATTGGTCCCATTTTAGTTTGGTGAAGATCTGATGAAGAACTTCGAAGATAAACAACAGAACTGTTCAATAAATTACGGCAAACCTCTCGAGATTGCTGGAATTGCATGTCTGTTTATTGTTTATACCATTTCATAACATAACAACACGCCAGTACGCACTTAGTACGCCAGATCTCTCATTTCACCGGTTATGTTCAAGTTTCATGATATTCGGGTAATCTATTCTGGCGTTATAGGTATCTTACTAAACAACTTGCCAATTATGTAGGTACAACTTAAAAGTGAAAAATAAAAAGCTTTTTACAAAAAAATACTACCGACTTCCATATAAAAAAACTACAAAGTGAAAAATAACTTTATTTTTGGAAGTCGGTGTCCATAACGTGAAAAATTGGTACCTACTTACAAAAGATACCGACTAAAAAGCTTTTTATAGCAAGTTCATTCCAAACTTGTCAAGAAATGAGAAAGCACCAGTGCACTTATGAGAGACTGTTTGTAGACAGTGAATGTATGCAGATGTAAGGATTGCAGAGCAGAGTGGTGAATTTTAATTAAGTAAATGTGCTCTTGTGAGTTTTCGTTTTATTTGTTGATGTCAAACTCAAACAATATATTTGCATATTATAGGTTTATTTATAAAATAGCAGCAGAATAAATAGCAGCGTAGAAGATTATTATTATGATATTACTGCCCAAGTTTAAAAAAATATTCGGAACAAAATTTTGTGAAAAACGACGGACAGACAGAGAAGGGCACGTGAAAGACAGCAATAGAAGAAGATAGCGTAGTTTTAATTTGCCGCTAGCGGCGCTGGTGTAGAGTGATGTCTTCAAAATGTTAAATTTCATAGTTTTTTTGTGTTTTAGCGCAAGTTTATATACGTACTACTATTTTATTGTTGCAAATATTTTATAAATTTAGCAGATTAAAATAGGTACGGGTTTTACCAACCACTGCTTTAATAGAGTTTTATGTTTCGAAATTTAACAGTGAATATTTATTATTGTGCGTTTATATCGAAAGAAAAAGTTATTGATACTGATACAATAGGTAATTATGAACTAATTAAAATAGAATTTGGATGTTCTTTGTAATTGAAAAGATTTGTTTTAGTGTACTGAAAATCTCGCTAATTATAGAGGATTTTTAGCTACGATTTGTGTTTAAAAGGAAATTTGTTATTTTTCCAAGTTAGATCCTGTAATAATTCTTGATACAGTCGAAAGATTAATGATTTCTGTAGTTGATAATAAAAAAATGACCGCGGAAAGTCGCGGATAAGTACCTAATTTTAGTAATTTTTTTTTAAGAAAACTTAAAAGCTTATGTGAAGTGCATTTGTACAGAATGTCTGTTTCTATTTTATTTTAGGTTCACAAAATACCTCGGGAGCAAGAACTGTGACCCATAAATACTTGTTCGACCGCAAAAAGTATTTTGTTTTGCCTAATTTGGAAGAAAAACTGACTTTCTTAAATGAGGAGTTTTTGCCATGCGAAGGATAAACGGCTTTTTGTTTTTTTTAATATTTCTTTAAATATGACTCGATGTAATATTAAAACGTTTGTTTTATTTACTAATATTGTTCCGCTCGCTTCCACGGCGCTCCCCGCTCCAACGCCACCCTCCGACGGCTGATACGTAACTGACAGCAAGCTACATATCGAGTGCGTCGTCGCATTGTGTGTCATCATCATCATCATTTCAGCCGAAAGACGTCCACTGCTGGACATAGGCCTCCCCCAGGCGTCGCCACATTGACCGATCTCGTGCGTCTCGCATCCAGCGCCTTCCCGCAACCTTAACCAGGTCATCGGTCCACCTAGTGGGAGGCCTTCCAACATATCGTCTTCCGGTTCGCGGTCGCCATTCCAGAACTTTTCGGCCCCAACGGCCATCCGTTCTGCGAGCAATGTGCCCTGCCCACTGCCACTTAAGTTTGGCAATTCTTCGGGCTATGTCGGTAACTTTGGTTCTCCTGCGGATATCATCATTTCTGACGTGATCACGCAAGGAAATTCCGAGCATAGCCCTCTCCATTGCCCTTTGGGTGACTTTAAGCTTTCTTATAAGGCCCATTGTGAGCGACCACGTCTCGGTCCCATAGGTGATCACTGGCAACACACACTGGTCATAGACTTTTGTCTTGAGACATTGCGGTAAATTGGACGAGAAGATACCACGCAACTTCCCGAACGCTGCCCAGCCGAGTCGGATTCGACGGTTGACCTCTTTCTCGAAGTTGGATCTACCCAACTGGATCGTTTGTCCCAGGTAGACATAATCATCTACAACTTCAAGTAAACAGTCTCCGATCTTGATAGGAGTGGGTGTTACATGGGCATTCATCATGACCTTGGTTTTGTCCATGTTCATTTTAAGACCCACTCTTTCGGAAGCTCTATTGAGGTCATCGAGCATTGTACTGAGGCTCTCCATGGTCTCAGCCATGACCACTATGTCGTCGGCAAACCGAAGGTGAGTGATGTACTCGCCATTAACGTTGATGCCAAGCGACTTCCAATCCAGAACCTTGAAGACATCCTCCAGCGCAGCAGTGAACAGTTTCGGAGAAATGACGTCTCCCTGTCTCACGCCGCGCTGGAGAAGGATTGGTTTCGAGGTCTGATCCTGAAGACGGACTGACATGGTGGCGTTTTTGTACAAACACTTCAACACCTCAATGTACCGGTAGTCGATCTGGCACCGTTGGAGAGATTGCAGTACTGCCCAAGTCTCGATCGAATCGAAGGCTTTCTCGTAGTCCACAAACGCTAAACAGAGAGGCAGGTTATACTCTTCGGTCTTCTGTATGACCTGCCGCAGCGTATGTATGTGGTCTACGGTGCTAAAGCCTTTTCGGAATCCGGCTTGTTCGGGAGGCTGGAAATCGTCAAACCTGCGCGCGAGACGATTCGTGATGACTCTTGAAAACAACTTGTAGACATGACTAAGAAGTGAGATGGGCCTATAGTTCTTCAGTCGGGCATTGTCGCCCTTCTTGAAGAAGAGTACCACCACACCCCTGCACCATGCCTGTGGCGTTTTGCCCTCGAGTATGACGGCATCAAACAGCTTCTGAAGGGCCTTAAGGACCGGTTTTCCACCCGCCTTCAGGAGTTCAGCCGTGATTCCGTCATCACCCGGCGCCTTGTTGTTTTTAAGCTGTTTCAGAGCCATCCTAATCTCGTACAGGCTGACGTCCGGGATATCTTCGGTATAGTGTCGGGTCAATCTAGCTCTTGGGTCGTTTGCTAGACTCGCAACGGGCTTGCTGATTGATGTGTACAGCTGCCCATAGAATGTCTCGATCTCCCTCAGAAGCTCCGGTTTGGCGGATACGATCCTGCCATCGTCGGTCTTCAGTCTCGTGAGCTGGCTCTGCCCAATAGCCAGATCCCTTGCAAATACCTTGGAGCCTTTATTTCGCTCAATCGCGTCTTTAATACGCTCGGTGTTAAAGCGGCGGAGGTCTCTTTTCAAGGATTTAGAGATCTGTCTATTGAGCTGCCGATATTTGCACGCCTCATCTGAAGACTGCAGGATCATCTCACGCCTCTCCTTCATAAGCTTGAGAGTAGGATCAGAGAGCTTTTTGTTTCTATCTGTACGACGGGTCTTGAAAAACTTAGACCCGACCGTATGGACAGCTTCCACGAACCCGTCATTGTATTCGTCCACTGAGCTCCCTAGGCACTCGAAACGATTCTGGAGTTCGAGCTGAAAGCTCTCGGGGTTTTGGACCTGAATCTGTGCTGGACGGAGCGTGGACTTCATCAGTCGAGACCTTTCAAGCTTAATATTAATGTTCAATGTGCCTCTTACCATGCGGTGATCGCTCCCGGTTTTTACCGAATTGATCACAGAGACATCATTGAACATTTGCTTCCTGGTTGACATGATGAAGTCGATCTCATTTTTTGTTGCACCATCGGGGCTCTGCCAGGTCCACTTCCTATGTTCACGCTTTTTGAAGAAGGAGTTCATCATATAGAGGCCCTCCTTCTCCATAAAACTGGCCAGTAGGTGACCCCGGTGGTTCCGACGTCCAACTCCAAATTGCCCCACTTGCAGCTCATCCTCGTCTCGTTTGCCCAGTTTCGCGTTGAAGTCCCCCATGACAACGGTGAAGTGAGTTTTGAAACCATGCATGGCTCTGGAGATATCCTCATACATGGTCTCTACCTCGTCGTCGGGGTGTGCCGAGGTTGGGGCGTAGACCTGTATGACCTTCAGCGAATATCTTGCGGATATTCTGAGTATCAGGTACGCCACCCTGGTCGACACACTCTCGATCTTCACCACGTTGTTCACAAGGGACTTGTGGACGATAAACCCGACACCACCCTGGGACTGCCGGTCACCCTCTCGGAAATAGAGCAGGTTGCCGGATTTGAGGATTATCGAGTCCTCCCCCTCTCTTCGGACTTCAGATAACCCTATAATACTCCATCGCAACCTGCTCAATTCCTCTTCGAGTTCGGTGATCTTTTCGTCGGTCCGAAGTGTGCGCGTGTTGTATGTTGCCAGGTCCAGTCGTCGGTGTTTGTTGGGGTAGCCGGATCCCGTCCGGAGATTCTTGGCACCCCTTGCCATGCCGTAACCTCGACCGCTACCGTAGTCGAGGGTAGGCAGGCTGCGGGGCACTAGGGGCCATTTTTTATTTGTGCTATTCATGGGGGGGGTTTTGCCATAATCGCCACGCTTGGCAGGCGGGTTGGCGATCGCAGTATGGTTGTTATAGAAGCACAGAGAACGCTGCTGCCCATTCTCTGGTTTGTCCCTTAGTCGCCTCTTACGACACCCACGGGAAGACATGGGATGGTGGAATTCTTTACGGCCGGCACCATACGGCACATGCATTGTGTGTGTGTGTTTCGTATCAGTGCGGGTCACCGGTTGTCACCCAAGATTGTTAATGACAATAAGTTTGACTTAATTAAGGACACTAAGTTATGAATAATGTAGATAATATGGTTTTGTTGTGTTGCCTACTGACGTGCGTGTTCAGGAACAAGGGGGTGGAATGTAGGCAACTCATTTTGCATTATGTTTGATTTTGTTGTCTATGCCTATTATTGTGTTGTGTTAGCTGTAGTTTATTGTAATCTGTGGCATGTGAGCTGGCAGCCTCACATGGGCCGTATGTTGCTGTCATTGTCACCCTTGTGCGAGCGTCCTATATCATCCTTGTTGCTCTGTCACCAACGTTGCTTTTATTGGCAATGCCATGACCAGTGCCGGCGCAAAGCACAAGCCAGTCTCCAAATACCTGCGAGTAGGACGCAGCCCTATTTGCTCCATTGACGTTATGGAAGCCCTGTTTCACTTCTGATCTGCACCGTTCTTGTAAGTAGCTCTATCTGTTCTGTGTTTGTATGTAAAGTGGTGTTATTATGTGTGTTATAGTCACGAGTTTGCCAGTAATTTTGTATTGCATTTTTATGGTGTTAAAAATAATCCGGTCCTAATCGCAAAAATACCTTTTCAAACAAAAATAGAATTTTGCAAATACGTCTATATATAACGGAGTTATAGCCCGAACACACATAAAAATAGGAACATGCGAATTGAGAACCTCCTCCTTTTTAGGATGTCGGTTAAAAAGCACGCCGACTAGGATTTTCTTTTTAATTATTGTAATTTTAATAGACGAAACGTGTTTATTTTTCACATAATCTTCTTCCAAACTTTTCATACTCCATCTGACATTTTCTCACATAACTTATTCACTCTGACGTTCAGCTTTAAAATCCAAATTACTGGCAACGTGTAAACCATGGCTGGTTAGCTAAAAGCTTTCAACACCACATGGGCTGCCATCCATTAGACTGACTTAGTTAAGATTGGGTTACACTGACGTGGCTTTACTCATTTCTAGTGAAAATGTACGTGAAATTAATTTTGATGGTACGTTGTTTGCTTTGATCATGAAAATATTTTACAAATAATTAAATTATTTTATGAATACTCATATTTTTGTGTTAGCGGTTTCACCCGCGTAAATGTCTAAAATTATTCTATGCGATATAGGTGAGGACAGTTTATCTCGATAGCACACCATCACTCACAAACATACACTATCGCTATAAAATCGTCCTATTCCAAACTTAATCATGTTCTAAATGTCATTCAAAATTTGCAGCCGCCAGAAGTGCTTGGTTAACATATATTCAAACATCAAAACCTTCAGATTACCACATTTAAAGCAGCAAGGATAACAGCAGGATTGTGAAAAGTAGGACATGATTGTATCAAGAAACCGGTCATCCATTTTCTGAGGAACCACATAAATTATGCCTAAAGATGAGCAGTATAATCCAAGCAATTTTATGACACTAATCTGATTGTTATATCGACCCACAAAACGGCCCGTTTTAGCACCAAACTTCAGACACTGCTCCTTCAAAGCTTAACTCAAATTAAACTGAACTTTGATACAAAATTTATTAAATAAACTCGTAATACAAGAATAATTAACAAAAGCGTTAAATAAAACCAAACTTAGTTCATCTCACCTAAAGTTGGAAATTAAACCTTTTAGAGGCAATCACTTTGATCCATTAGCTGGTTGCTTAAGATTAGTACACACTATGAAGACATTACTATGTATAGGCAATTAAAAAAAAGTGTCAATATAATAACAAATTCTCGTTTCATTGCAGCGGAAATTAGAGGTAAAATTTAAATGTAATTATTATGTATAAACATTGATGTATTAAAAAGGGGAAGTTACGGTACTGAACACAGCGCTTGGTCCTACGTAAGTGAATGCCCGTAGCGGGCACTCATACGGTTTCGCTCGCACTACAGCGCCGTCTCCTATCTCTGTCCTTGTCTATCGGTAACTGTAGGTTGCCGATAACTGGTGCGCCGAGCCCAGGCTTTTGATCGGGATGTTAGCGTGTAACGTATCTGCCCCTTTTTAATACATCAATGAATTTAAAGGAATTTTTGGCAGATTGATAGTTTATGGCGTTAGAATATAAAATTTCGTAAATTACGGGCACTCTTCTGGAATTGTGCACATTGACTTCCTAGTAGCTGGTTTAAAGAACGCGATGGTCATAGAATGGCATTCGCATGTCAAATGTCAGTTTTATGATCGGAGTTAGTTTTCATTAGCACACGAGGTATCACTGCTCAACTGACCGAATTATTACCAGAATTATTCCCTTAGTTATATTTTGACAGCTGCCCTTAGGCTTATAAATTCAAAGGTTACCAAGATCATAAGCAGCAATTAATGCCTTTCTTAATATTTACGGAGCCTGGAGTTGCTACTAAAAAGATATTTGGTTATCTAAACGTAAGATAAAATCAAAACCATTATACGAGTTACAGTTACAGACCATTCAATCTACAAATGGTCTACTGTATTTATTTATTATTTATTTATTACATGCTTTATTCACCACAAAATAGGTACAGGATAAACGTTCACAAAAACAAGTATACAATGGGTAGTCTTATCGCACTAGGCAATCTCTTACAGACAAGCTTTGGATGGACTGAACGATAGGAGAAGAAATTAGGGCTGTCAGTGTACAAAATAAGGATAAATATAGTTCTTACAAGGAAAGGTACACCCAACTGTCCGGCTCCGATTTGAATTATTTTTAATATATTATGTTAGAGAGTAGTCTAAAATAACACACACATATTTTTTATACCTGCCCAATCTCAATCTATTGGGAGAATTTGTCCTCCAAAGTACAGAAAAGTGACTAAACCCTCTAACTTTTGTAGAGAGTTTTGTTCAAGCAAATTGCTAGTTAATTACTGGTTTGATTATATGTTTGAGTACATCAAAAAATAGGGAGCACAAGTTTTCTTATATCGGCTCTAATTCATATTTTTCTTAAAAAACACCCTTAAAAGTTTTATATTTCTCACCGTTGAAAAAAAAAGTTAATTCTAAAAATCAAAAAACCCGCCTACTTAAAAAGCGAACTAAAAAAAGACGTAAACAAGAAGAAAATCATGTTGTGCAGTCGGAGGATACATCTTGTAGTAGTCAGCCAGCTCGCGAATATGTATCTTCCGACTGCACAACATGATTTTCTTCTTGTTTACGTCTTTTTTTAGTTCGCTTTTTAAGTAGGCGGGTTTTTTGATTTTTAGAATTAACTTTTTTTTTATAATTTTTGAGTTAACATATTTTTTCGAATTAAGTCCCTTTAAACATATAAGTATTCTATATTTTTGAAATCTCCTCTAAAAACCCTTTATTTTGATACCCCACTCGATGGGTATGGAAGAAAAAAAAAATTGCAAACCCCACAATATGGCGCCTAAAATCCGCCATGTTCCTTTTTTATCAAAGGCACTTAGCTAAAAACACTTGGGCGGTCAAGACCTATCTAACGATGTCTTTATTACAAAAATCCGCCTAGGAATTTGAAAGATATGAGGTAATAAAGAATATTACGTACATACATACATACATACAAGATACGCGCGAAAAACATAACCCTTTCCTTGCAGCCGGGTAAAAACACTCAAGTTTTTTTATAATAGAAACTTTATGGTCCGTAATCTCTTTTCTTAAAATAAAACCAATATACATTAATACCATTTATACCAGTAATTAACTTTTAACACAATATACGAGTATAATAGTAAGTAGTCAAATATATAACAGAGAAAGGAGAAGAATAAAAATTATAGTGAAAGGTAATGCTCCTTAAGGTTATGCTATAGTTTCTAAATCCGACAGTATAATCCACGCCTTACTTAAAAACGGCCCAAGACTAAAGTTTTTATTAAAATACAGAGTTGGAATTTGTTAATTAATCTTAATTTTATTAGGAATTAAACTGTACGAGAATAATTTATCTTCGTTTTGAAACTGGGAGCCGTTTGCCGGCGATTCGAAAATTTTGATTAAATTGCTGTATTATTGTGTTAACGATAAATCGTACATTTCAAGTTTTATTAGCTTTTCATTGGTAATTAAATGAATATTTCTAAGAGCGGTAATTAGTATTTGGAGATAAATGACTTGGGAACTGAAAAGGGTGTGTCGTACCTTTAAGAGCACGAACCGTAATGTTTGATGTCATTATTTCGACTGATATGGTTTATATTTTTTTGTTATCATCTTCTCTAGCCCATGTCAAAATTAATTTTGGGTCTTTATTTTCCAAAGTTCTTAGAACAGAACTTTGAAATCACCGGCCGGGTGCCACTTTCAGGCGGCCGCTTATTGCACTCAAATTATTTTTCTATCTAATCGCGTAAAAACAAATTAAAAACTTAGCATACTCATCTCAGTTGCATGAAATGGTCCTTCATTCATCCCTTTTGGGTTCCAACACGTTGTATCTATGTCATGTATCCAAGTCGTGTCCTATTAGTTTTATCAGAAATCCAAAAATTCATGAAAGTATATTTTTAAATTTATAATGAAAAGCACCACTATCAAAATCCGTATCAACTCTCGATCCCAGAACATTCCGACACTACATTCGACCATTCAGTCGGATTCAATTCAATAAGTACGTAAGTACAGACGAACACATTGCATCTAGACACCTACGTCACAAAATAGATAGGCACAGAAGGTGAGGTATAGGAATAGGTAGTTCAACTCAACTTTGTGCGCGGCGCTATGTGTGGGTAAGCATGGATGGGTGGTTGTTTGCTCAGACGACGACTGCCGAATGACTGCCTCACAACACAAATGTTTAGGCGATTCGCACACTGCACCTCATAACGCAGCGTAGCACGTGAGTGCGCGTTCTTACGCTGCTTGAAAGTATCTCTCTTTGCATTGAAAACACGCATAGTGCAACACACAGAAAACGCATTCACCCGCAGTGTCGTGACTTCATCGCCACGCACCCCGCAGCGTATAGCGGGGCAGTGTGTGAATTGCCTTAATGTATTTAGCGTTTAATTAAGCGCACGCACGCAGAGATAGAGTGCAGGCGTACTTGCGACCGGCTTGTGTTTAAGATCACCGTACATACGCGATTGAGTGCATGCGCCTGGTTACCTACCATGACCTTATTTTATAATCCTACCTACTTTTGTATAAATATAACATTTTCTGTATTTGCTACTATATATTCACTATAATATACTCGTATAAGTACTAAACAATAACTATAAGAATTTGAATATCAGAACTTTTGTTGAAAACTTGTTTACGTATTTATTTTTACTCATTTATTTATTTATTTTATTTATATATAGAACTGTTGGCTCTGTCACTTGATCTAAGGTTTAATTGGTTCTGCGTCATCCAGTCGACACCGGCTATCACTGAAAACCAGCGCTGTGGTTCTGTCTCGCAGGCAAGTTCCAGCATAATGCTGACCGTTTTACATGGTTTTGTATTTAAAATAAATTTTGTTTTTATAAAGTATGCGTCGTGCCTGGCGCAAATAACAGTCTTTTATTTAATTCGGTGTATGGAGCTGGTGTCTGGTTAGTCTGGTGTTGGTGGTTCTTAATGCTCTAGCTAGACTAGTCTAGACAAAGCGACATTCATTACTAACGAAACTAGTTCTAGAAGTGAGTACGGTTCGGTTCGACAATCCGAAAAATCCCATACATATCCTAGAGAATAGCTTTATTACTTCCCAAAACATTAGCAGCTTAATTGCTCCATTCACCATCAGACACAGAAAGTAAATTTGGTCGAAGATTTCGACCACATTTACTTCAATTTCCGTGCTCAAATAACACAAGTTAATTATATTGTACTTTTTACTTAAGGTTCATACAAAATAGCTCGGCGTGTGGAAATCGGTTATCATGGTATGGCGTTTAAGACAGTGGAATGAGGAATGATGTGAATAAGAAGAGGGGAAGACAAAAAAAACGAAAGATGGACTGTGTAAGAGATGATATAGCTGCTTAGATGACGAATAATAGAGAACTAAGAAGAGAAGAGTACGGAAGCAGATAATATATTGCGACGACTCCAAATAAATTAGGATAAGAGTCTTTAGACAAAGTCAACGATCAACCATGACCAGCTTATTTGCCAACCTCAGTCTTAATAATTTGACATCATAGTCGCTGTTAGAATGTCACTAGAGAGGAGTCATCATTCTCTTGCTCTTAAGTTGTGTGACCATACACGGAGCTGGTCTTCTGTTCTTATATATTGTATGCCTAAGTTCCAGACTAGATGCGACGTAGCGAGCTGAACACATAGGACTTTTACTAACAATAGCAGTAAACGACTCGGCGCAGCGTCGCAAATCGTGTCGAGTTCCACGCGACTAGAGCTGGGCTGGAGCTTTGTCAGGGATGCGAAACATTAACCTTGGATCTAGTCTAGTCAATATTTAAACATCCACGAACACAAAAACTTATGCTCAACAGCGCCGACCATAAAAACGTGGCAGATGTTATAAAAATATTTTGCTACATAAAAATACACATTAGAACGTCTGTCCTAACTTTAAAACTCCATTTTCTCCCAATAATCAATCGTTGAAAAATATTTACCTTTGAATAGTTTCTGGCACTAAAACCGGGGTTCTACCAAGTGGATGGACCAAACGTAGTATACCAAATTGTTTATTTACACAATTCAGTTCATTTCAGCATGTTCCTTTTAAGAAAAAATAGGTAGGTGAACCAGGTACTACAGGCTCACTCAGGTACTAACAGCACGGTACGGTTGCTTCGGTAAGTACCTGAACAGGATTGGGAGACCACGGCAAATTGCCACCACTGCGGAGGAGACATTGACTCTTCAAAAACTCTAGCACACACTGGAGGAGTGCCTTGTGTGAGCCTCTGAGCGTCAGGTCTTGGTCGCCAGGGTCCGGCGAGACCTGTTTTTGCCAGCACTGGTTAGGACCATGCTGGCAGAGATAAAAATCTGGAGGGAAATGGCATCCTTCTGTGAGACCGTGATGGTCCAGAAGGTGTCCCCGGGCGGGATCTTGAGAGAGCCGATCCTACTCGCAGAAGAAAGCGTCGGGTATGCATCCACCTCGATGCTTAAGACACCGAAAAGGCATATTATCTATACTATAATATATAATATCTATACTAATATTATAAAGAGGAAGGATTTTTTTGTTTGTTTGTATGTTTGTTTGTACCGAATAGGCTCCGAAACTACTGTACCAATTTGAAAAATTCTTTCACCAATAGAAAGCTACATTATTCCTGAGTGACATAGGTTATTTTTTTTATCCCGAAAACGGGTCCTGTGGGGTGGTCCACGGGAGCGAAGCCGCGGGCAACATTGTGTATATTTTTTCCTTTTGGGTGTTTTATAAAAGTTGCAATTGCGTTGGTTTTGTTTTACATAGTGAATTATTTTAAAGTAAAATTTCAAGGTCCCATTTTCGTTTTGTGTATGGTAGATAGGCACTTATTAAAAAAAAAAAAAAAACATCTAAATTGAGACCACCTCCTTTTTTGGAAGTCGGTTAACAAACATGCTCTACTACCCGTGTGGAGCCGGGGAGAGCCCCTAGTCTATAATATTATACCTTCCAATTTTTTTTTTGTAATTTAATATAATTTGATAATGCAATTTTAATTAATGTATAATTATGTGTCATAACAATGATTTAAATAATATAATTAGCAATATTGTACTTTAAATCGTAGTGTGAAAAAAATGTAATGGTAATGTTACATCGATATGTTTATAATGTAACTTGACATTTTAGATCATTTCTGTAAATAATTTAGTTTTTAAAGTTAATTTGATGAATACCAATTTAATCAATGACATGTGTGTATGTTTAAATTTAATTTTATTTCGTTTTGATATTATTTCGATTTAAATTTTATTTAAGTACTTTTATTTTAATTTAAAATTTCAGTCCTTTGATTTTACTATTTATTTTTTTTATTTCCTATTTTAATTTATGCGACTTTCTATAACAATAATGTGCATGCCTGTAAGTGATTCGCTTACATGGGATCTTGTCTGAATATTATTTTCTGTTATGAATTTGTAAATGAGTAGTGGATGAGCCCTGTTCAATAAAAAGGAAAAAATAATATAAGTCAGAATCAACAGTTGTGAACGTCAGAAAAGCGCCGACGCAATAAAGCTCGACGAGTTCAAGAAACGGTTCAACTGTCTTACATCCTGCAACGTAACTAATCAGATACCAAGTTATAGTACAAATTGAAACATCACACCAAATATTAAAACAGGATATTAAAACAGGTAAAATATTATCAGAATATTAGCCTCGGTCCAAATAATTAAAAGCACATTTTAGTAGCGAATCGTTTTCGCTAATTAACTTTGGGTATAAAATTATGGGCCAAGCCCGAAGCTATATAAAATATAAAGTTTGTTACACGTGTTCGCATTTTACCATTATTGTTATCATGATTTTATTTTTCTACAATGTCGGCTTATTAACAAAGTTTCAAAATTTATTTTCTACTACCTTCTGCCAGCAGCTTTACTGGTGAGGAAGACGAAATTTATGCTAATGAACCGTAGATTTTATCGGAATAAAAGTTGGTTGATATTGTTTGTCCTAAACCAAGATATGGATATATGCAATTGTGCCAATTTTCATGTAAATCCGTTCAACTGCTGAGGCATTTATCCACATCATCATCAGCCTTTTAATGTGCCCACTGCTGGGACAGGCCTTCTCTCTGTGGGAAGGAATGGGTCGTAATCCACGACGCGGGCCCAGTGTGGGACAGAACTGAGGCATTACTGATGAACAAATCATTCAAACAAACTTTCTCATTAATTGGTGTCAGGAGTATTACAATATAACATTCGTTCCACTATTACATATTTCTGCTACTTACCATATCTTGTGTTACGAATTTTCCCAATTTCAATTGAATATTACCCATTTCCAATAGAGTTTTTGTGTACGAATATTAATAAAGTCTCGGTGAAGGTAACATATGATAAAGACAATCATTACCATTTCAGCCAAAAAGTCCCACACTCCCGACTTTAGGGAAAAGACCTGTCTTTTCCCTAAAGTCTAGGCGCCTTTTGAAGGTTTCCCCCCGATAACAAAAAAAAAGGTCAATTGCCAATAGATTTTCTCTGAATATTAATAAACTCTTGGTATAGGTAACATACGACAAAGACAATTATCATAATTTTAGCCAAAAAGCCTTCGTCAAGCATTACCACATCGACTTGTCATCTCCTACTCGCTTTTAGTGGAATCCACTGACCCTTAACTGATCATCGGTATACCTTATTGTACGGGTAAGGTACATTTAAATGATAAACTGATTTAATAGCAAATGATATATTGATTAAAACACCCGAAAAAACTGATATATGATCGACCCGCGGCGAATGAGTCAACCCAACAACGATGCTATGCAACTACTGCTTATTACTCTATTGGGTGATTTTTATTCATTCGCTGCGCGTCGATGTCAGCATAAAAATGAAACTATTGATATGTACGGGTTTGCTCGTACATGCTCCCCGAGGAAAAGATATAAACACAATGTGAGAAGATACAAGTAATTATAATAAATGATTTGATATTAATCTAATTTCCTAGTGTCTCTATCGTTAACACACTGTTCACAAATTTGAAATACTTGTATAAGAACTTAATATAGGGGAGGTGGCTTTATCTAACACTCGCGCACTTGTTACCACCTTCGCCCTTTCATTGTCACACTGATACACTACACTATCTCCAATACACGCACGTTGCGTGGCCGGGCAGGCGCCGCCGGGCACGCCAGCTGCTGCGGGCATCGCCGGCGCAGGTGCGGGGGCGCAGCGCGTGCGCGCGCGCCACCAAGCGAACACTCCGAGACATGCTGCGACCACGCCGATTGTAGAGTAGATCGCGATGTAATGATGAATGTCATGAGATGACAGATTGTCAGAAGTTTGATTTTGCCAATATGATAAAATATGCTTTTGATTTTTGCGAAGAAGAGTGATATCTTTCTCGTATTGTTCTGCGAATCGAGCGTCCAATACACCGAAGAGGCCGTTTGCTATGTAACCGACACCGTCGATAAGACCTCGCCGCCACCTGTTCGCTTGCTTTGCAAAATGCTGACTGAGTAACATATGATTATTGTAATCGAGTTCATTGTACCCATGACGTAACTGCAATAATATTATGTCACAATGCGTTTGTTCATGGATCGTGCTGCATGTTTGTTCCAGGGCCATTATACTTTTGTTAAGTGCGGTAATTCCTTCCCAATAAGGATCTAAATCATAGTATATGATTAGCTTCCAGTCGTCGCGAATGATCTGCATGTTTGTTAGTTTGTCGAAGTAAATATGTTGATTATTTCTGAATTGTGTGACGTTAAGTGCGCATTGGGAAGTTGTTATGATACTAAAAAATAACATGATTGCTGCAAACACTGCTGCTATATTGTAACGAGTGCCTCCTTTCCTTGTTTCAGAGCGCTTATTTGTGTTGGAATGTCCCAACCCCGTGGTATTTGCTTGTTTGATTTGCGAGGATTCATTATTAACTGGAAGTTTTGATAATTTTGTGATCGGACGTTTAAGTGTTCCGTTTTTGGTTTTCACTGTAACCACGCGAACATTACCGTCGGAACCGGGATGTAGTTCGATGACTCTGCCCATCAGCCATTTTCCCGGCGGAAGATTGTCATCATGAATCATGACAATATCGTCAACATTGAGGTTGCTTGTAGATTGTCTCCACTTACTTCTTTCTGTAATTTGTACTAGGTACTCATTCCTCCATCTTTTCCAGAGATCCTGTACAATTTTTTGTGTCAACTGCCATCGGGTTCTTAAATCCGTTTCAGTCTCATGTATGGAAACCTTTGATCCACCTGTTAGGAAGTGAGCAGGCGTTAAAAAATCCACATCGTCTGGATCTTCTGATATAGCACATAATGGTCTCGTGTTGAGACAAGCTTCAATCTGTGTAAGCACCGTATATAGTTCCTCAAATGTAAGAATCTGGTCTCCAATAACTCTCTTGAAATGATATTTGAAGCTTTTAACTGCCGCCTCCCATAGGCCTCCTGCTGATGGCCATGAGGGCGCATTAAAGCTCCACTCGATTTCCATATCTAAGACTTCTGCTTTTAGATCTTTGTCTTGCATGATATTCATAAGTGCTTGATATTCCTGTTGTAGTACCTTGTTGGCACCGACAAAATTGCGACCATTGTCACTATAAATATGGCTAGGCGTCCCTCTGCGAGCCGCCATCCTTCTTAATGCTGCGATGAATGAAGTTGTGCTTAAATCACTAACTAGTTCTAAGTGTGCTGCCTTCGTGACCATACACACAAATACAGCCACATATCCCTTTGTGCTCTTGATACCTCGTCCTTTGCTTGCTTTGACGTAAATATGACCGGTAAAATCTACGCCTGTGTGTGTAAAAGGTCGGGATGGATTACTTCTGGCCTCCGGCAAGTGGCCCATGATTTGCTGTTGGCAGTGTGGATTTTGTTATTTACATGTTACGCACCGACGAAGCTGCCTCTTTGTAGCGACGTTCCCTCCTAAAATCCAATATTTTTGTCTGATAAAACCCAATGTCAGCCGGGATCCGGCATGTAACATGGTTAGATGTGCGTCCTCTATTATTAATTCTGTCAGACGTCCACTGTGCGGCAGAATAATAGGGTGCTGCATGTCATGGCTGATATGTGCCTTTTTTAGTCTCCCTCCGACTCTTAAGATATCATTTTCATCCAGGTAAGGGTTTAATTTTAACAATTTGCTTTTTGTGTTTAGCTTTCCCTCTTGCTTTAAATCTCCTGTTTCATTTGCGAACTCTTCTTGCTGTACTTTTCTGATAATTTTTTGCTTTGCTTGACGGATTTCTGATAATGAAAGATAATGCTTTTTTCCTTTTCTTTTGTACGTCGTAATCTTCATCACTAATGCTAGAATACGTGCAATTTTGTTGATTGATTGATGTTTGTTTAACAGGTCTGTAATGATGCTTGATTCGTGCTTTGTAACAATATGAACGTCTTCTTGATTCTTTATTTCCTCGTTTGTTGAATAGATTGCTTGATTATCGTTCGTTGCTTCAAAGGATTGTAACCATGTTGGTCCTTGCCACCACAAACGATAATCATTCAATTGGGCCACTGTGAGTCCTCTGCTTCCACAGTCAGCGGGATTTTCGTTTGATTTTACATATCGCCAAGATTGTGACTTAATGCTATCCGTTATTTGCCTTGTTCTATTTGCTACGAACGTTTTCCATCGATTTGGATTGCCTTGAAGCCATCCCAGTACGGCAGTAGAGTCACTCCAACCAAATACTTGTAGGTCATGACCTGCTAGACACTGCTTGACTTTGGTCATGAGTTTGGCCAGCAATAGTGCTCCACACAGTTCCAATCGAGGTAGTGATATTTGTTTTTTCGTAGGAACTAGTTTCGATTTAGCTGCTACTAATATTGTTGATTGATTGTTTTTTCTTACTCTGCAGTAAATGACGCATGCATATGCTTTTGTTGATGCGTCACAAAAGCCGTGTAGCTCTACACTACTCTCTGTTTCCGTACCGTACCATCTTGGTATGTTGAATTGTTTGATGCTTTCTAATTCTTTCTTGTTTTTGATCCATTCCCTGCTGATTTTATCTGGTACTTGTTCATCCCACTGAAGATTGGACAACCATGTTTCTTGAAATAGAATCTTCAATTTTGTTGTTACTGGCACGATCCATCCCAATGGGTCAAATATTTTAGACATGTCTGATAGTATGATTCTTTTAGTGATAATAGTGCTTGATGGTTCAATTTTTGATATAAATCTGAAGTTGTCATGTGTAGGGTTCCAACGAAGTCCTAATGTCTTAGTTAATCCTGCTTGATTAAAACTCTTGCTTTCTTGCTTATAATAGTCATGATCTTCTAGTTGCAGCAGACGACTGTCGTTTGATGTCCATTTTCTCAAGTTGAAGCCCCCTAATTTCAGTAGATTCATCAAATCTTGCTGCAACTGTTGTGCTGTTGATAGGGAGCAGGATCCATGAACCAGATCATCCATATAGAATGATTCTTCGATGACCTTGGCGGCTTCTGGGAATTTATCCCGTTCATCAGCCGCTAATTGTCTTAATGTCATCATTGCAAGAAATGGAGCAGCCTTTGTGCCGTACGTCACGGTTGTCAATTGATAATCTACTATTTTTTGTGACGGGTTATCTCTCCACACAATTTTTTGTAAAGGTTGATCTTCTGGGTGTACCCAAATCTGTCTGAACATTTTTTCTATATCAGCCGTGAAAGCGAACTGATATTGTCTCCATTTAATGATAAGAGACTGAAGGTCTTGCTGTAGATTGGGCCCCGTGTACATGAGGTCATTTAAACTTTTATTTGTAGATGTTTTTGCTGAAGCATTGTAAACAACTCTCAATGCAGTCGTTGCACTTTCTTCGCGCAATACGCAATGATGCGGTAGGAAACATTCCAGTGTCTGGTTGCGAGGTGAAGGTTTCATGTGACCTAGGTTTTTGTATTCGGTAATGAATGACTTATATGCGTTAAATAAAGAATTGTTTTTATGCAATTTCTTTTCTAAATGAATGAATTGAGCAACAGCCTTATTTTTGGACTGCCCCAATTTCTCCTCAAATTGTGCTATAAGTGGAAGCCTCACTTGGTATTTTCCGTCTTCCAAACGGTTTGTTGTTGCTTTGTAATATTGAATGCACTCTTGATCTTCTGATGATAGTGATTTTTCTTCTGTAACATCTTCTATCTCCCAGAATTGCTCTAATCTATCCAAATCAAATTGCACGACGTTGCATATTAGTTTAGTTTTGATATTTCCACATAATATCCAACCCAGATGAGTTTCTTGAAGAAGCGGAAGTGATTCGCTTAATCTGCACATGCCCGTTAAAAGAATATTCGAATATACGTCCGCACCCAATAAAATGTCTGTGGGTCGGCTGAGGTTGTAGTCAGGGTCTGCTAATTCTAAATTATCCAGGAATGTGCATTTTATTTTCGGGAATGAGTATGATGGTAAATGTTTTGTTAGGTTACTCATGATGTAAACATCGATATTGAATTGATAAAGTCTGATTTTCGAGTTTGACATACAGTTCAGGTTCATAATTCCTTTGCTACTGTTTTCTCTTTGCCCTATGCCTGTAATTATGCCGCCACACCTGGATCGCTTCAATCCTAATTGCTGAGCAGCGTTCTCTGTGATGAGAGACATTTGTGAGCCCTGATCAACAAGAGCCCGCAGGATCAAATATGTTCCATCTGCTTTCTGAACCTTTAGCAGTGCAGTTGAAAGCAAAGTTTCTTGCATCATATTATTATTTTGTTGTGTCACGTGCGTGTTGCCTTGATTTGCACGTTCCTGATTATAACGGATGTTGTTTTGCTGTATAGAAGGCGTAGAATTACCTCCATGTTTTGACAATTCCTTTGAATACGATTCATGAAGCAATGTATTGTGAAATTCGTTGCATTCGAGGCAACGCTTTTTTGATAAGCATTCTTTTCCTTTATGATCGTATAAGCAGTTTTGGCAATAATTCAAGTTGGCGACACATTGTTTTTTCTTCATCGGGGAAAAGTCAGCAAATTGTTTGCAAAAAAATATAGCATGGGCATCATTGCAGACTGGACAGTTTTGCGGATTGTTTTGCAATTTCCTGTAACTTGGTGATTGTGAAATAGCCTTGTTGCTTGAATATGATTGCTTGAAATGATAATGTTTTGATTCTGATGGTTTATTGGTATTTGAAGAAAAGGGTTTTTGATGATTGATTTCCTGTTTTCTTCTACTTGCTTCCATGCTCGTGAATTTCCCCTCTAGAAAGGCTAGAAATTCTTTTAACTCGAGTAATTCTCGAGGTTGTTTGATAGCTACGTTATATTCGCTGAATGTGTCCGAATCCAATTTCTGACACAGGAGGTGCACGATCAACGGATCCCATGATGTCACGTCTACGCCGAGAGTCTGTATGGCGTTCATCGTTTCAAGTGCAGTATCATGGATTCGTTTGATATGATTAATTGATGCTTGCTGTGAAATGGGCATATTTAATAAAATGTTAATATGCGATGTAAATATCATCCTTTTGTTGTCATAACGATGGCTCAAAATGTCCCAACTTAAGATGTAGTTGTCTGAGCTGATCGGGAGATGCTGTATGAGACGCTCTGCTTCACCCTTTACTTTCGATTTGAGGAACTGCATCTTCTGAGCTTCAGATAATGATGGGTTGCTATGAACTGCTTCTGTGAAGAGATCCTTAAAAGATGTCCACTGATGGTAATTACCGCTGAATGTAGGTATTTCTATTTTTGGCGTAGTTTGCTCTCTATGTGAAATGGACGACATCTTCTTATTGATTGCTTTGATAGCAGCGTTGTATGTACTTTCGTATTTGAGGTACATGCGATGATACTCTTGATTTCGGTCTCCCAGCTCACTGTCTAAGTCCCAGTGCTGAGTGTCAATCTTCGCCCAGCGAGACCTTACCATGCTCAACAGATGATCGAATTCCCATTTCTCCGCTACAGTATCCATGTCGATACTTGAAACAGTATGTTCAAAGGCCTTGAAGTTGCTCATCTGTTTCCTCATCATCTCATCGGTCTTGCTGTTTGATCCCTGAGACTTTAAAGATTGACCTGAAGGTTGCTGTACGGAGCTTGAGGTAGCTAGAGGAGTAGCAGGCTTTAGAAGCGGTGTTGATGGTCTTTCCTCTGTTGGCGGATGATTCTGAATAACTGCTCTGATTTTCTCATATCTCTCCTTCACAGTGTCAGATTGCTTCGAAGTGATGTAAGTATGCGATCTGGCATATTCGATGCTACACAATCTCATATGATTCGATTGATACTCTTGCCAGCATGCATCCAAATTCTCTAACCTTCGGCGTATGTAGTCCGAGGTTTTGCGATCGGAGCCATCCTTTTTGAAGTTGGTGTAAACTTGCTCTATCTGATTGAGTAGCTGCTGTTGTTGGGCGAGAACTTCCTCCATTGAAGACATGTTGTTGATATTAATGATAGTAAATGAAACGATCTTACTTGCTTGTCCAAGCGGGAGCTTTGTTGCTCACGAAATGCGGATCCCTGTTGATCCCTGCTGCTGATTGCTGTTGCTGCTGCTATGTACTGCACTATTGCTGGCAGTACAAACACCCTCACTGCTAGTTCGTTTGACGTCACTAGTGAAACACTTTACAGTACTTAGTTGCTACACTGTATTGTACACACGCGACATCCGGCTCGAAGGACCAAAAATGTACGGGTAAGGTACATTTAAATGATAAACTGATTTAATAGCAAATGATATATTGATTAAAACACCCGAAAAAACTGATATATGATCGACCCGCGGCGAATGAGTCAACCCAACAACGATGCTATGCAACTACTGCTTTTTACTCTATTGCGTGATTTTTATTCATTCGCTGCGCGTCGATGTCAGCATAAAAATGAAACTATTGATATGTACGGGTTTGCTCGTACACTTATAAATTATTGTATATAACAAATATTTCAGAAATAAAATGAAAATTACCTACTCAACTAATTACTGTCTAAAAACTTGAAAGCCAGCAAACCAGTTTACCAAGTACCCATAATATATTTGCCAATCCATCCAACAGTTCCCACGACTCGCCACGCTTGAAGGAATCGCTCGATCAGTCGCAAAGTCGCTGAAGCGTTTGTCGATCATGCGCTGTCGCCCTTAGGGCCCGGATATTGAATTGGCTAACTCCGAGTTTCAAATAACGTTACAGGAAACAGAAAATGGTTTATATTTTGTAAATTAATTATGCTGCCATTTAGTATAAAATTACTTTGATATTTTTGAGAGTTTAACATTTTGTGTAATGTTTATAGCATGTTAAAAATGTTCGTTTGAAGCAAAATGTTCATTTGGAACGATATTACTTGCGTTTCAATTTTGACAAACAATCATAATGAATAATCTTAAACACTTTTACGTAATAGATCAAAAGTTCGCAGCTGTAACAATTTTTGGATTGAAGTTTTTATTCATGAAGTGCTGGAATCGGTTTTACAGTGAAAACTAAAAAAAAAACAACAAAGAACCCGATTGCTTAAAAAGCGAACTAAAAAGACGTAAACAATAAGAAAGTCATGCTGTGCAGACGGAGGATACATATTCGCGAGCTGGCTGACCAAAACCAGATGTATCCTCCGACTGCACAGCATGATTTTCTTCTTGTTTATGTCTTTTTAGTTCGTTTTTATTTTTAATTAACTTTTTTTATTTACAACTTTTTAGTTAATTTTTTTTAGAATAACATAAAAGTGTTATATATTTATGAAATCACCTATTAAAACCATTTATTTTGATACCCCATACGGGTTTGGAAAAAAAAAAATATTTACCCTACAAAATGGCGCCCAAAACCCGTTTTTTTTTTTGTTCCAATTTTAATGTAGCCTGTGACACTCGCAGGGTTAAGACGAATCGATTGACGTAAGAATCATCAAAATCGGCCAACGTGTATGGTCTCTAGAACGCCACATAGGAACAAACATGCATACATACATAGACTGATAAACACATTATCCTCCTTCGGCAGTCCGGTAAAATACAGAGAAGCTCTTGTCTAACTACCAAAAATCAAGAAACAAACACAGACGACCAAAAAGCTTTCCGTATCAACCATTTTTCGACTGAACCGTTAACACTATTAACTACTAAAAAGACATAAATTCTCAACCATGAAAATACAAAGCAACATAAATTCCACAATTTTACGAGTAAAACCAGAGAAATATGTCAAACGGCCATTAAAAGCAAAGCTGCTATTGTGTGACCGTGGCTACCCCTACCGAGCCACTCGTTAAACTCTCCAGTTTTATTTTTATATTATTATTTTATGTGACTCGGAAATGAAAAGTTAACTGACCTAATGCTGTGGTATTAAATAATACCGATAAGAAAATACTTTGGTTTTGATTATGGTATGTTATGGTTGGCAAAGGTCAACATATCAAAAATATTTTGTGAAATTAGTGGTAAATGGAATTTTTCCCTGCGTTTTCATTTTCGTCTGTGTTCCCAGATAGCTACAACCTCGGGGTCTTTAAGTCAAGAGTGAACAGGTTACTTCTAGGCAAGCGTGTTACACCGTCGACCACATCATCGCTTACAATCAGGTAAGATAGAGATGTTCTGGTACATAAATAGCTGAAAGGGTACTAGACAAATTGCCATTCTATCAGCGATAGCGATTGTTGAAATGCCAAAATGTAAGGGATTAACCACGTATGATAGCGTATAGGATTCCCATATCTTTTTTATTACTTTTTTGAATCGCGCTATCGTGACGCTTTCGTTGATAGAGAATGACTTTTAAGACTATTTCCTAATACAACACGATCATCGCGCGGACACGCGACCGTCGCGTTCATTTGTATGGCAAACAGGAACGCGTCGTCGCGCCGACAGGGTATGCTTTTTGATTTTGCCATACAAATCAACGCTCTAGACAAGTGTCATTTGATATTAGCGATTGCGAAGGTCAAAATTCCAAAATATTAGGGAATGGTCACGTGACATTTCGATAGCGTTATACATTCCCATACCAAATTACAGAATGTCACTTGTCTAAAGGAGCGTCCTCACTGGGAGCATTCGTTCGTGAGCATTTGTAAACAAGCAATCGTAGGCGAGCAACAAATGCTTCCCAGCGAGCCCAGCATTCGCGTTCGAGCAAAACTATGAACGTTCGAGACGAACATTCCCTTGCGGGCTTGGAGCATTCGAATACGATCTCGTTAAATGTCATATAGAGCGGTTGTTATTTTTTTATTGACCTCGAAGGCCACAAACACTTAAGATCAAGAAACTGTTCCTTGCTTTACAAGTTGCCAGTAATATTCCTATATACCTACTTATTCATTTCATCATCTGAGTACTCGCTTTTGAGCGTTTTATTTGCGTGAACATTCGAATGCGAGCCGTTTCCGCGAAAATCGTTGCGACGTCCACACCGGCCGAAGTTCGCGCTTGCGTGTAAGCTATGTAAAGCTCGGCTCAACGTCCACACCACTCGAATATTCGACGTCGAATGCTCATAACAAGTGAATGCTCTCAGTGAGGACGCTCCTTTAGGCTTCTTGTCTATAGCAGACAAGGAGCTAACTGATATTTTTAACTTTTCGACAATCGTTATAAGTTACCGCCAACAGAATGTCGATTTGTCTGGAAGCTTATTAGAGACCTACTGGCGCGACGAAATTTAAATTGCGTAGACATTAACGGTCGGATATTTTCGAAGAAAATCATCATCATTTCAACCACAGTACGTCTACTAGTGGATATAGGCATCCCTAATGAGTTGCCACCTCGATCAGTCCTGTGCGTCTTATCCAGCGGATTCCTGCAGCCTAAGGAAATGTCATGAATCGGTAGAAATTGCATCACATTGAATTGCCCCCATTTGAACGCACTTGCATTCTAAATCAACTGTCGGTGTGATTAAAATCAAATCACATCGAGCCATCTGGGAGGTCGCTAAGGAAGATTGGTGATACGTTGCCAGAGAAACTCTAATAAGATTGCCAATACATTGAGAATACTTTGAGACAAAGTTGTAAAGTTTCAGTGCTCGTAATATCACTGGCACGCTTAGGTGAGCACTTTTCAGCTTTTGAAACTATAATGTAACAATATTGCTTGGCTTGAGAAATTAATACCTACTTAGACGCCAGCGAGCGTTTTTGCAGATGGACATATTTTTTTTACAACGAAAACAGCCTACACAGCCTATTCGATTTTTGACAAATGTTGATGTGAAAATAATTAAATTGAAACTGGTAATTAAATAAACTAAATAACCATTAAAAAGACTTTTGAGAGTTCAATGCTAAAACGTACGGAACCATTCATTTTTCCTTGTATAAAATCTATTCCATTTTATTCTATGTATGAAAACTCTTTGCTACTAAACTTTTTAAATTAACTTATAAATTTAAAACTAAACTGCAAAACTAATGAACGAGCTCGTAAACAAAAGTCACGACCGCGTAACAGAAAGATGCCTATGCATAAGATTTAATTTTCGAATCATAATTATAGCCTCTGAAAGTACGCCATGTTTAACAACTGTATTGAAAAAGTATTTTATCATCCCAAGGGAGCATTATACAGGAAATAAAAGTTGCCTATGTGATACCGGGAATAAAAGAAGCTTATGTGCTATTCCAGACTATAATCTATCTCCGTGCCAAATTGCATCCACATATGTGCAGCCTTTCTGGCGTGATTAAGTAACTAACATCCATCCATCCAAAGTTTCGCATTTATTAGGCAGTAAGATGGTGGTAGTCATTTTCTCTGGATCGGCAATTATACGAAGACCTTCGAATCAATCAATCTGCCTAGCCTTTTGCCAACTAAAATGGGATCGGCTTCTAGTCTTACCGGATTCAGCTGAGTACCAGTATTTTATTCTTTATTATTTTCTAGGAGTTTTTTTTTCGAGGGAACCTACTCCTGGGATACAAAGTTTCCTACGCCGTACCCTAAGGTACAATCTATATTTATATCAAATCCATCAAAATTAGTTCAGCGGTTTATGCGTGATAACGTAACATACAAACAGACAGACAGAGTTACTTTCGCTTTTGTAACATTATAAATGTGAACTTTTGGATGGATGGGTGTTTGTTACTCTTTCACGAATAACTACAGAACGGATTTTGATAAAACTTTACAGTACTTATAATTCAGAATAACACATAATAGAATATTAGGGCAAGTGATAATTCCACACGGGTGGCAGCTATTATTCTTTCAATAAATTTCCATCAGCGCGCGTAGTTGAGCATTAGTTCAATTATTAGATATAAAAGGAGTTTCTCAATCGTTCTTCTCCACGTAGGTAGTTTCCGAACGGATGGTAAAATCACTTATCAAGATCCAACCATGGTTGTCCCCCCAGCGACGCCCTGAGCCGAGGTTCGGCCCACCAGAAGTAGCCCTCAGCGTAGTCGCTTAGTCTCCACTGGATCACTCGGATAAGCAGAAGTCAAACACTTTTGGTTGAACTGCGAGACGCACCGTAGAAAAAAAAAAGCTATAAGTAATCCTGCGGACTCGGTTCTAATCCAAAGCGGCTTGGACCGGCTTACTAAGTGGTGAGAGCACAACAAAATGTTTCTGAATGTTAATGAATGCCATCACATCAAATTCACAAAAAAAATATATCTTGCAGTCAGTTTACAAATTGAATGGTGAGCGGATTGTGGAAGTTGAAACTATATGAGACCTAGATGTTCAGCTCGATAAAAGGCTAAGTTTTGTCGAACATACTGACAAAACTGTATTAAAATCATCTAAGATGCTTGGCGTTGAAGACGTTGCGTTGGAAGGCCTCCCACCATGTGGACCGATGACCTGGTGAAGGTTGCGGGGATCCGCTGGTTGCGGGACGCACGGGACCGGTCAATGTGGCGACGCTTGGGGGAGGCCTATGTCCAGCAGTGGACGTCTTTCGGCTGATATGATGAAGATGCTTGGCTTCGTTACGAGAGAGTGTAAAAAGCCCAACTTTAAAAATAATATGGACAACTCGCTAGTTAGAAGCCATCTCGAGTATTGCAGTGTGGTCTGGTCACCTAAGTATATGGACCATATCAAGCGCATTGAACGGCTGCAAAAACAGTTCTTATGGCATCTTACCTATACCAATAATATGGGGAAAAGCTTAACTGATACCAAGAGAGACTGTAGTATTTTAGGATGGTGTCGCTGGAGAAACGCAGTTATATGCTGGATTTTGGTATACCTTAATAAGTTAGTAACAGGCTCTCTGGAACTGTCCCGATTTGCTTGGTAGGGTAAAATTCCACGTGCCACGTAATCTGCCAAGAAGTTCTAATAGGAGACTTTTCTGCATGCCAAAATGAGGCAAAACTGTCCACTATTAAGAATGTATGCTGCATACTAAGAACACGAAGGCGATATTGACCTATTCAACTCTTCTGTACCTGCTCAAAAAAAATCACACATGCCATTTAGTGGGTATCTCTAGTACCTAATCTTAGAAAAATAATAAAATGTATGTTAAGTTAATTTAATCTGTTCTAATTTAATTAATTCTATTCTAATTGAATTTAATCTGTTCTAATTTAATTTGATCTATGTTACTTAATTTAATTTACTGCAATCAATTCAGATTTTAATAGCTTTTTATTTAAATTTAATTTTGCTGAGCTTTAAATGATGAGGCGCTTAGACTTAAAATGTACAAATTTATAAAGTTTAAGTATACTCATTGTTGAATAGCCTAATAATAAATAAATAAAGGTGAGTGTGCGGCAGGTCGCCCATGCGATGGACCGACCAGATCCAGTCTGCAGCAGGCGACCCATTGCATGAGTGCACACGAGTCACAGCCGACAAAGAGGAATGGTGTCGCATAGTTAGGCGAATCATATCAGCCCAAAGACTCATTGCAACATATAACTTACCTTATGAATAATACATATTAATTACGTAATAAATAAAAATATGAATTATTAAATAAAATAAATATTAATAAATATAAATTATAATATTAATAATTAAAAAATTAATGGTTTGTTCAATGTTACTAAATATATAAATAATACGCAGTATATAATTTATAAAATAATAATTATTATTTTTAAATTCAATTCTGTATTAATAGAACAGTATAACTTACTAATACCTAAACTTACCTATAATACAATTTATCACATTAAACACTCACTGTTCTTCCTCCTCTCTCCTACTTGATTTATGTTGTGCCCGACAGGTTCCATAATTGTGACTTATATAATTATTTTCCTACCAACTGTATACATTATGGTACGCAATAAATAATTGATAATTGACCACTCTACCAAGAGTACTGACAAAGAAAAAGATTATTAATATAGATTTTTAACAAAACGTATCAAATATTTTTGTGGGCAACAGAACCAATACTACATTCCCCGGTCCAGTAATCATCACGCACCTCTTTCTGTTTGTCAAAGCTAACCGTGTTTCCCAATACAGGTTCCATTTCAAAAACGTCAAAGGTAATCTGCCAACCGAAATTAGGTTCGATCCGTATCGGACTCAGATACGGTAAATGCATTAAAATCTGGGCACTGCAGGCTGGACTGGACGCAATGGTAGATAGTGTAGCGTAACTGAGTTAGAATCTCGGGCTGAAACTAAATTACGGTTTGGAGATTTGACGCGAAAGCCTCGTCAAGTTTTAGATGGAGAGCGATTTGATTATTTTATCATGGTGAAAATCGAAACAAATATTAAATTGTAAAGGAGATGTTTGATTTTGAGCTACCACTATGTACACTACATAGATAAATAGGACAAAAATAGCTATATTTCATAAAAATAGTAATAAATTAATTTGAATAGGGCGTAAAAAATTTACCATCGAATAGTTTTTTAAGATAACCCTATTTTTAGGGCAGCCACGACAGTTGTGTTTGACATGACAGAGTTTTTGGCGGGATTTTTTCGAGTGATGTTCAGCGGCTGTTAATATTATTTGCGAATTGATTTCTAGTGGATATTGTGATATAAAATTGGTGTATTTTTGTGTCTCAACTGTCTACGCAACTGGACAATATGTGAAATTATTGACAGAAGCGATCTCGGGATAGTGGAGCGGAGTATTTTATTGTAGTATTGACTACCTCTGCAAAGCTTACTGGGAAGGCTGACTCGATACAATTTGCTGCCAAATACTCCAAAAAACATTAGAAACTGTTACATCCGCATTCTAATGCATACTAAAGAAAGTTAAAACCCATATTTATGTATCCGACTGAAAGACTTGTATCTATGGTCATGAATAAAATGAAAAAAAATAAAAATTACATGACATTTGACGAATTTGACAGTTTTAAGAAGTGACGTCTTTGAGTTTTTATTTGCTTTGACTTTGAATTGGATATGTTTCGAAGTTTTTAATATTGTTTATGTTTTGCGACCTAGTTTACTACTAGGGACAGTGATTGATTGCTTCTCTGTTGTCCCCGGCTTTGTTAAATGTCGCAGTTATTACGATAGACGTCAATCAAATGTCATTGTCAAAGCGATATTTTTCACAGAGACGTATGGATCTTTTTCTAGAATATAGTTTCCAGCTAGGCGAGCGGAATCCAAATGAACGAGCGATAGCGTCCCGGAAAATTAGAGTTGTTCCGTGTTTTTAGTGATGTAGCTATCAACCGTATCTCAAATCTCTCAAAAAACTAATTTGCGACACCCGGATCCAAACAACCCCAACAACCACATCACCAAACACAACACTCATAAATCGCACCCCAAGCCGGCTTGTCACCGTGGGGGAAGAAGACAAACACCCTCCATCCAAATCAAAACAGTATAATTCGAAACACTCAAAAGAAAACCAATCTACAAAAAACAAGCACAAGAAGAATAAAATAAAAATAAAACAAGGTAAAAAGAACTCTGAACATATATATGTCAGCACACTGAATACTAGGACACTAAGAACAGAAGAGAGCCTAAAAGAACTAGAAATAGCCATATCTAACTTAAAATGGGACATAATGGGCATCAGCGAGATGAGAAGACCAGGAGAAGGGATAGCAGAGAAGAACGGCTATATCATGTTTCATAAAGGTGAACACACCGGACAAAGAGGAGTGGGTTTCCTTATTAAATCTAAATGGAAGAAGAACATTACGGGATTTGAAGGAGTTTCTGACAGAATTGCGGTAGTACATTTAAAATTCCCGGGGTACAAGAAAAACTGGGCCATCTTTCAAATTTACGCCCCAACAGAACAAGCGGAGAGACCAGACATAGAATATTTCTATGAGAGCATCTCGGAAGCAATAAAACTGCATTACAGCAGCAACATAATAATCATGGGCGACTTCAACGCACAGGTTGGAGAAAGGCAAATAGGAGAAGAACCCACAATAGGGAAGTTCGGGCATGGAAAAAGAAGCCAAAATGGACAGAAACTAGTAGAATTCATGATGGAAAATAACCTTATTTTAATGAACTCCTGTTTTTACAAAAACCCTAAAAGCAAATGGACGTGGTCCTCCCCAGGTGCAAAATACAAAACTGAAATTGACTTTATTATAACCAACAAAGCAAGCGCGTTCACAGATACTAACATAGTTAAAAATCTCAACTTTAACACAGACCACCGCATGGTAAGAAGCTGCCTAAGCTTAAATCAAGCCAAAAGATCCAGGAAAAACCTAAACAATAAGAAGCTGCATCAAATATCAGAACACAATCATCCCACTGAACCCCGCAAAATAGAATCACTCACCGAAATTATTACCTCTGACGTAGAAACCGGGACTAAATACAGGAGACTACAAAACAAATTGAAAGAGATGCTAGTCAGCAAACCTAGAAGTAAAGAGAGCTATATAAGCAAAGAAACACTAGAACTACTAGAGGAAAGAAGAACACTAATATCAAATAAAGGGGATAAAGAAAGACGGCAAAAAATTACAAACCTTAGCAAGAAAATCAAAGAAAATATGAGGAAAGACCGTAAGGAGAAAAGAAATAGAGTTTTGGAAGAAAATATAACAAGAACAGGAGGAACAAAAAAGGCTATGAAACAACTAAGCGAACATGGCAAAGAATGGATACCGAAACTAAAGCAACGCGAATCTTACCTAACGAATCGTCTCTCAATACAAAAACTAGCTACGGACTATTACCGCTTACTGTACTCTGATAAATTCGACTCAGGGCTGGCCCCAATTCAGGAAGAAACCAAAGCAATAGACAACAAAGTAGATGAGGTGCCAGAAATCCTCGCCTCAGAGGTATTCAAGGCAATAAAATCTCAAAAACTTGAGAAGGCCCCAGGGCCGGACAAGATACCTAATGAAATGCTCAAGGGAACCATAGAGGAAATCAGCCCTGTGCTAGCAAAACTTTTCAACGAAATTTTACAAACAAGGCAAATTCCAGAAGAATGGACAGAGTGCCACATAATTCTACTGCACAAAAAAGGCCCTAGAGACGAGATTGGGAACTATAGGCCAATTTCTTTAATATCAAACATATACAAAGTATTCGCTAAAGTGATCCTGGAAAGAATATCACTAGTACTAAACGAAAACCAACCCATAGAACAGGCAGGATTCAGAAAAGGCTTCAGCACAATAGATCATATTCATACAATAAAACAGTTGTTGCAGAAATATAACGAATACAATAAACAAATCTACTTGGCGTTTATCGATTACTCAAAGGCATTCGACAGTCTCAGGCACCAACACATATGGTGGAGTCTTGAACGACAGGGGGTCCAGAGCAACTACATAGAAATACTTAAAAGTATATACAAGTCCAGCAAGGCCAGTATCAAAATTGAAACAACAGGAGAATCATTCCCAATCAAAAAGGGTGTACGCCAAGGCGACCCTCTCTCTCCTACGCTATTTAACACCGTACTCGAGCACATTTTTAGACAATTGAACTGGGACCACTTAGGTCTGAACATTAATGGAGCCCGCCTAAACCATTTAAGATTTGCCGATGATTTGGTGCTTCTTGAAGAGGACCCAGCAGCAATAGAACAAATGATGCAGAGCCTAGCAAGTAAAAGTAGAGAAGTTGGTCTGGAAATCAATGCCAGTAAAACAAAATTAATAACAAATTCAAGGGAAGCAGACATTATGGTAGATGGCAACAAGATCGAGTATGTCAAAGAATATATTTACTTAGGACAGATAATATCACCTTCAAATGAAATGACTCAGGAAATAAACAGGCGAATAGCCCAAGGTTGGAGAAAATACTGGTCACTGAAAGAAATTATGAAAAGTAAGGATTTAGGCAATCACATAAAAAAGAAAACATTTGAGACCTGTATTCTACCAGCTCTTACTTACGGCTGTGAAACTTGGTCGTTAACACTTCATCACAGGGAAAGGCTAGCAAAGTGTCAACGTGCCATGGAAAGAAGCATGCTAGGGTTAAAAATCAAAGACAGAGTCAGGAACATAGACATAAGAACAAGAACGAAACTCACAGATATCCTTACCCGGATAGATGTCCAAAAATGGAGATGGACTGGACACATGCTGCGCCACCCCATCGACAAATGGAGCAAACAAGTTACCCTCTGGCAACCAAGAGTTGGCAAAAGAAGTAGAGGTCGTCAAGTCAGGAGATGGGAAGATGGCTTGAAACAGACAGCGGGACCACTCTGGTTGAGAGTGGCAAGGGATAGGACCCATTGGAAGGAACTGGAGGAGGCCTATGCCAGAAGGCAAACCGAACTTAGGGACCTCTTGTAACCCTATGTTCAGGAATAAAAAGGCTATTATTATTATTATTATTATTATTATCAACCGTAATTAAGCATGATTTTTAGTATCACTCGACTATTTCCAGTTGAGAATCCCCACAACGCTACAGTGCATGAAAGTAAATCACGATTAGGTAGGTTTATTAAAATACAAAGCTATTATTTTATTTATTTATAGTTAATTAAAACGTTACAGATACCAATTACATTAATTAACTTGGAAATTGTGAAACAATCTTGTAATCTGTGTTACATATGATAATTAAATAATTCACATATACAATTAAAATGGCACAGTAGAGCGGTAATGTATCAATAATAATATTAAAATAATAATTCATAATTAAAAAAATTAAAATAACAATGGGTACAATTTAACATGGAACAGTGGACACCCTCGCATACTTTCTCTACACTACTATTTTCTCTACTATCATACATACTATAATATATACACATACATATATATAAATACATAGATACAATATAGTTCAGTATAGTTCTGTTCTGAGAACGACTGAATCATAATATTCTGTCCCCATCTAGTCACGATTTTCCAATAACAGTAACAGGCATCCGACACAAAAGCAGTACCTAAACAACCCAGCAACAAAGCAGCTATGACGTCACAGCACGTAATACCTTTTGTCTCGTGTGAGTAACAGAGTCACATATCAGTTTTCTGTCGTATGAAACCGTTCTGAAGTTCTAAAAAGAAATAGAAAAGCTTTAAAAGCTCGTTACTGGATGCGCTTTCTACGAGGATTGTAAAATTGTGGATATGGCGTAGGTACTGTTGTTTTAAAAAACAGAACACGGTCCATTTCATAGTATGTTTCTGCAATATGATCTTACAAGTCAAGAAACTTGCAAAAAACTTTAGCTGTTTTAAAACTTAAAGGATTGTCCTTTCTGTAGCATCATCATGAAAATCCCATGCTTCATTGATCCATCAAAGCGTTTTTCTTGTCCCTGGGTGAAAACAATAGTATACAGTTTTAGGGAAAAAATTATAATATCCTTATCACCAGCATCATCATTTTAACCGAAAGATTTTCACTACTGGACATAGACCTCCCAAGCGTCATCACATCCAACGGGACGCCTTCCAAAGCTGCATCTTGGGGTATAACTGCAACTAATTAGGTATACTACTTGAGGCCCCAAAACTGGTTTGGCAAACAGGAGTGGAGGAAAAGATGTGAATCTAAAAGTACTAGGACCCCATAGTTGACATATCTCTGTTTCATGATTCCCTGTCTTTTCACAGTGGAGGCGGAACGAAATGAGAGTTATTCCCTTAGGACATACTTCGTGTTGCGAGCGCCCGTGCTCGGCTTAGACAGTTAGACTAGACTTGTTGAATGGCACATTTGTACTGACTGGAATTTATCCAGGGAACGTGTAGTGGATTTTTAGTCTGTTGGTAATGACTGCGTTACTAAAGGGTGTTTGCGTTGCATTTTTTTTGGGATTTAGGTGTTTTTTTGCCACTATCCACAGCCCGACTTCATCCACTGGTTATAGGACTCTCTACCATTGTGTAAATGCCCACGATCACAAGAACGTGGGTTTCCAAACGGAACATTGTTCAATGTTCCGTTCCGCAGTAAAGATTTCTAAAATATGATTTAATGTTAGTGGTTATTTGGATGGTTACATGATTTCCATGCTGTTCTTACAACGGTTTGGCAAAATACCAACTAAGAAGATCTAAAAAAGCAATGTAATGCAATTTTGAATCAGCATTTATTTCTCTCAGTTTGTTCTTAGAAATTGAATCTCTCAACCCATTTACAGAATAAATCATTTTATTTTACTCCAAGGCCAAACGATAGCCAAGCTATTAACGCCCTTCGTAACTTTCATCCATTTTCTACGAAAATTGTCCTTCCTAAAATCAACACTTTAACCTTTTTGTAGACCTTTTCTTATGCTTGTGACAAAATACATTCTATCAACGTAAGCGTCACGATGGCGATTGGAAAAATGTCAAAGATGTATGGGATTGTTAAGAGCTATCGAAATGCCACGTGATCAATCCCTTACATTTGGCATTTCGACCATCGCCATCGCTGATAGACACTTTGTCCAGGGGCCTTACCATGACGTGTCAAAACTAACATGGTTCCACTGTGAGAGAGACGGAGCTATACAGGACAAATAGCAATGTCCCTTTTTCAGGGCTTCAACCCCTTTAAATCCCCTGGTCCGGACGGCATTGACCCAATATTATTGAAAAGAGGGGACTCTGTTCTGATACTCCATTTGAATAAGCTCTACAGAGCCTGTTGAGCCTTTGGGTCCATGTCCAATCCAAGGCATAGAGGGAGGCCAAAGACACCTTTATACCGAAGGCTGGTAGACCGACTTACGAAGAAGCTAAGTAAAGCTTACAGGCCTATCGGCCTATCATCCTTTCTCTTGAAAGCTCTGGAGTAGACAGGTACCTAAGAGAGGGACAGCTTAAAGAATATGTAACTACAGAGCGCCTACAGCCCTGACAAATCTACGGAAACGGAATAAGACTATGTTCTGAGTCGAGCTGAGGCTGCGTTAGATGGACAAGAAATAATTATGTGCCGGGGCTTTCTTCGACATAAAGGCCTTCAACATTTAAGTCCATACGCATTGCTGCAAAGGAACATAGCATCAATGAAATCACATGTAACTGGATTGACTATATGCTATGAACCAGGATATTATAGGTAGGTCGGTACTGATGGGTTGTCCACAAGGCGGAGTGCTGTCACCATTATTGCGGCACTTGGTAATAGACTCCCAACTTACCAAACTCAATACTGTAGTACAATAATCTACACAGTAGGCTATGCAGATGACATAGCTATAATGGTTAATGGTAAATTCCCATAGTCTCTGGATTATTACAACAGGCATTGAGGAAGACCGAGGAATGGTGTTCAAAGAACCATCTCTCTATCAATCTAAGCAAAGCAGTCATTATCCCATTTACAAGTAAAAGACAACTAGGAAACCTAGGACATCCCTGCCTCAATGGAATCAAGCTGCGCTTATCTACCGAATTTAAATATCTAGGTGTAACTCTTGATAAAGAAATCCGGTGGAAAACTCATCTGAAAAATATAACGACAAAGGTCCTGCGAGTGTTCGGCATGTGTTGTTCCACCTATGGTAAAACTTGGGGGCTAAAACCCAAAGTGATACGATGGCTGTACCAGACAATAATAGTACCTATTATCACATATAGCAGCATAGTGTGGTGGCCAAGAACAAAACTTGTCTCGTGCAAAGTGCAACTCACCAGGCTAAAAAGAACGGTGTGTCTCGGCATCACTGGTGCTTTCAGGACTACACCCACGGCAGCAATGGAGAGATACCTCAACATCCCTCTTCTGCATATGATGGTTGAACTCGAGGCAGGGAAAGCATTTCATCTTCTTACTGTTGCTTGACTATGAGATACCTCTAAGCCAAAGACTAACCATACAAAATTCGATGGAAACGAGGATCTGGATCGGGTAACAAGCATGATATCAGATAAAATGCAAACTATATTTGTATTTGAAAGGTCTTTCAAGGTTCAATTCCTAACTGTAAAGGACTGGACAAAGGGACTTGATCCACCAGGATAAAATAGTCTGGTGTGGTACACTGATGGATCCAAAATGAAATCAGGTACAGGAGCGGCAATATACGCAAAAGGTTAAAAATGTAGTAAAATCTTTGGGAAGATGACAACTGTATTCCAAGCAGAAACATATGCCATATTAACCTGTGCTCAAGAGAATATATAAAGAGGAACCAGAGGTAAATATTTAATATAGATTTACCTTTGTATATATTCTTAGCGACAGTCTGCAATCAAAGCTATTCTAAAAAGTGGACGCCAAACTAAGACAAGACAAAATAAGACTGAGACTAAGAAGACTGATGTGGTTCCCAGGACATAAAGGAATCCATGGTAACGAAATGGTAAATAAACTGGCAAGGGAGCACTTAGCAAATGATTTTGTGGGTCCAGAACCACGTGTACCTAGACATTTCGACGTGCCTCGTGAAAGCCACATTCAGGGAGTTTGCAGACCACAGTCAACAAACACATTAGCTGTCTGATATTGGTCTGGAACACTCCAAAAAATATAAGAACGTTCAAAGCACGGGAATGCATTTGGAGTATGAGCAGAGAGCAAATCCGCTACCTGCTTGCTGGCCACTTTAGAACCAACAACATGCGCATGAAAATGGGTCTAAACGCGACACCACATTGGTGTAGCGGTTAGACCAGCACCTTCTGTGCACATGCGAAGCACTGGCTAGTAAGCGAATGAGTCTTCTAGGGGTAGGATATCCAAGACCAGAGGACTATGTGCTCGTATCTCCTTATCTCAGTGTAAAACTCATGAACAGGGTTTCCAACGAGATTGGGCAGGAGTAACTTATCTAGGGGACCCCAAAAAAGATCCCAATGGATCGAGTGTCCGAGTTATTTCTCGGCCCTTCAAAAAGATAGGGACACCTCGGCCTCACGTTAGTTCAAATAAATAAAAGGCAAGTAGTTATAATTATTTCAAAATAGTTTATTGAATAAGACATATACATTTTTACACCTACCAGGGTGAATCCTAATTTAAAAATTACTAATATATAGATAAAGTCTTAAAAATATTTAAATAAAATTGTTTTATTAATATTATTTATCAATTTAATAGAAACAATATTAATAATTAATATGAATATATAGACCTTTAATTAATAATTCAAAGGAACTTTTATTTTTATTGCCTTTTAAGTGCTGATAAAATTAATACCTATAAAAATTATAACTTTTATAAAATCTTATCAACTTATTCAACTATCACAAAAAAAGGTTTTATCTTTTACATAAACCTACTTATGCTTCGTCTAGTTTTAAAAGCTCGCTACTTTTTTACCAATTAAAAATGGTATTTTTGTCATTTGAAAGTATCATCAAAAAGAAACAATAATAATCTGGCAATATTTTTGTTATGACTAAATACATATATTATGCGTAAAGTTAAGATAATTTATAGTTTACCACTTTCTACACCAATTCTCAGTAAATAAAAAAGTCACTAAAATAAAAATTTAAACTATCTCACAGCCCCTCGAAATGTCACTAAAATGAAGGTTGAAACTGTTTCTGACTATCACTTTGACATCTAAACCTGGAGCTCTAGATAATTAGTGATATTCTCTCAACTACAGCGTCGCTAGCGCGATTGTCAAAATAAAACATTATGTATGGAATTGAGATGCACTACAATGCCACAAATTTTGACTTTTAGACAATCATCACTAGTATAATGTCACATTTAACGCAAGTGATTTTATTTCTGACTGCATCATAAATGTGGATATCTGCTGAAGAACCAAAAGTTACCGACATAACCCGAAGAATTTGCGAAAAATTACAGTGGGCAGGGCACATTGCTCGCAGAACGGATAGCCGATGGGGCCGAAAAATTCTGGAATGGCGACCGCGAACCGAAAAACGATGCGGTGGAAGGCCTTTCAATAGGTAGACCTTTGACCTGGTTAAGGTTGCAGAAATCCACTGGATGCGAGACGCACGGAATCGGTCAATGTGGCGACGCCTGAAGGAGGCCTATGTCCAGCAGTGGACGTCTTTCGGCTAAAATGATGATGATGAACTTTCCTGTTCGATGAGCATGAAAGTGGTACTCAAACTAAGGGTTTCCTGGCTTTACTATCACAAAAGAGATGAGGAAGAATCTATGCATCTTACTCTAATTATTTTGTACTTTGAGTTGTGCGTGTCTTGCAGCTTTTCCGAAGGTCGACTAAATAATTAAAATACATACTTTCTTTTATTATGCTCTAGCTTAGGACTTGTGAAGGCTTAATGAAAATCTTATAATTTATTTAATATTAACTTTGTAAACAATGCAGTAGCGATGCTTGATGAATCCGTTTTACTTGAGTTGTACCAAAACCATGAAGTATGTTACTACAGCACCAAGAACCTGGAATAATAAAGAAGCACGTATGAGTTTTAATTGTCTACTTTATTTTTTTGCCTATGGTTCTACTGTAACTAACAGCTCAATTAAAAATGAAGGCATTATTAAAATTGATGAAAAATTTGCTCAAGATTGTTACTATGAAGGAAAGAAAGCCTGATGATGATAATTTTCTGAGTCTTCTTTGGATTTTAACAAGGATTTTTCGAACATAGCTAAGTTATTAGTTAATTAACTTACGCTAGCAAGATTGAGATCCTCCATAATGGTGGTGAATGTATGAATGAACTTACCGAAGCAAACAAATCAAGCGACACAGTGAAGAACTTGGCTCCGGAGATGCTCATGGCCTTCTGGCACTGTTGGCACACGATCTGCACGAAGGTCTTAGCTTCCTCCGAGCCGTCGTACCACTGGCAGGAGTAGGCTGCTTCCATTACTGATGAGCTCTGTATTGTGAATAAAGAACGTCAGTAAGTACAGCATAGTAAAAACGTTTTCAGAATGTGGGCCTTGGTTAAACCAAATTTTAAATCAGCTCAAATGATGGTATCATACATGCTAAATGAATATGTTTAGGTATACCTTTGAAAGGTCGCTGGGGAAAAGTTAATGAAAACAGAATTAGAATATTTAGTGAAACCAAGATAAGACCTGTCCTACAGGTGACAGCTATAAGATAGGTTGAGCTGATTGATTTAATTAGAAACCTTGACCTCATGCAGACGTTTTAGCCAGTGGAACAGGTTTACAATTTTTTGAAAAAACTTACCTCTTCAATTAGCCTGTTACCGAAAATGCAGAAGTGGAATACTTGACCAAGAGTGTAACTCAGATAGCCGATTGTACTGAAAGCATACACGTTTATTCCATTGATCTGAAACAATCAATAAATATTATTGCCAACGATTTATTTTCAACCAGTTGTTTTCTTTATAAATAAATTAGTATAAAGAAAACAACAGCCTGTGATAGGCTTGTTATTTTATAAACATCGTTTCGAAATTCGAACGGTTGCCGCGACCCAGATGTTTTAATCTTAATATATATAAATCTCGTGTCACAATGTTTGTCCTCAATGGACTCCTAAACCACTTAACCGATTATAATAAAATTCGCACACCATGTGCAGTTCGATCCAACTTGAGAGATAGGGTAGGGTAGGGTAGGGTAGGGTAGGTAGGGTAGGTAGGGTAGGTAGGGTAGGTAGGGTAGGTAGGGTAGGTAGGGTAGGGTAGGTAGGGTAGGGTAGGTAGGGTAGGTAGGGTAGGGTAGGTAGGGTAGGTAGGGTAGGTAGGGTAGGGTAGGTAGGGTAGGGTAGGGTAGGTAGGATAGGTAGGGTAGGGTAGGGTAGGTAGTTAGGGTAGGGTAGGTAGGGTAGGTAGGGTAGGTAGGATAGGTAGGGTAGGTAGGGTAGGTAGGGTAGGTAGGGTAGGGTAGGTAGGGTAGGTAGGGTAGGGTAGGTAGGGTAGGGTAGGTAGGGTAGGGTAGGTAAGGTAGGGTAGGGTAGGGTAGGTAGGGTAGGGTAGGTAGTTAGGGTAGGGTAGGTAGGGTAGGTAGTTAGGGTAGGTTAGGTAGGGTAGATGAATGTTCGGTGTTTTTATGGCAAAACAAAGTTTGCCGGGTCAGCTAGTTTCATAATAAATGAAAGCACGTTCGAATTGTGAGTTTTGAAAAGTGTCTTCTTTATCTTTTCACAAGAGAAAATATCATTTTATCAGCTAACAATAAAATAGTTAAAAGTTCAAAAGTATGGCATTGACATGTACTACCAAAATTTCACAGAGTCAATCCCAATTATTTTAGACTTTTGACAATCGTAACACGTTCGCTGACAGTACGGCGTTAGGCGGGAAATTAAAATAGTTCATTAAGACAGTACGTCGAAGGACGGGCCACTTATTTTTAGGATTATTGGCAGTTCGTCATCCCACAATAATTTTTCATTTATGTATTATGAAGAGCAGTACTTCGCTGTCATATTGAGAGCAATTTCTTATTTATTACTGTCGTAACACGAGTATAATGTGGGTATTTTCATATTGCTATTAGAAAGTATCAGGATCCTTTCGAGGACAATGACGGGGATTATGGCTCTGATATGAACTATGAACCACAGCATATAGAAGAAGCTGGCGCCTCTAGTTCATCAGATGAATAATTAGACGAGACTTTTTTAGAGAGATTTTATGGCCAACATGACAATACGTCGTGAAACTTTTTCACTTAGTATGGAAAATTCTACTGCCGTAAAGTGGTGTCAGGGTAAGTGCTCACTGTCAGCGAACGTGGTAATCACTGATAAAATATCACTGTCTAGGAGCACTACGTATCTACTGATTTAGGAGACGAAGAAAAGCACATTATTCTTACAATTCAAAATATTCGACGGTAGCATACCTTCGCAAAACGATTGAGTAATGACCATTTGACGTCGGTCTGAAACCGATCAAGCGACGTAAGACCCGGGGTCGGACCGATGATGGACCATTACACAAAATGTTTTACATTTGTCAAACAATTCTTATTCCTATGATGTTATTGGGGAAAAGGTTGAGGACCTTGAAATCGCTTAGATTGATCGATCTTATTATAATGGTTTAGGACACAATGTCTTAATGTTCATGCTCCACCATGCTCATTTGAACGTTTTCATTGTTATTTCTTATGTTTCAATAACATGATAATTATGATTTATAGAAATTCAAATATAGAACGCCAAGCCAAGTGCCACATGTTATGATGAGAACTATCAATCGATTAGAGCCGATTATTTATGGACACACAACGTTTATCTTTGAAATAAGTGGCCGTTAGATTAATTTTGTTTATAAAAAATGTTAAATCGCCATATTTATTTTTCAAATAAAAGCTCTCTGATGAGTGAAAAATCAGCTGTTAGTCCGATTGCAGTTCCTATAAAAAAAAAGTCAGTACGGGCAGGTTTCCTCAGTAAGTTAATATTGTATGTACTTAAAGGATAAAATACAGAGAAAGATGAAAAATATCTTGAATTAGGATATCTTAGTAGGGGTGCAAGTTGAAAGCTTCCACGCGGCGCACCATGGGCAACGTCGGCTCCAACTGCCCACCCACGTTGGGTGGACAATTGGGGTGGGCGGCTAATTTCAACACACGAGGAAAGGTCACGGTTTCAAACACAGATCATCATCCATGATGGTCTGTGAAGGGAACTGGGCTAGAAGCGGGACCACCCTGCCCTAGATTTGTGTTCGGGAGGCACTTCTGTAACATCGAGTGCCTCCGTACCTCCGCCGCATCATCGGGGCTTATTTGGCGGAGAGGTGTGTCACCTACGTGGGACGTGATGGCGTCGAAAACCAGCAACGCATGTCGTGCGGTGTTCCACAGGGCTCGTTCTTGGGCCCACCCCTGTGGAACATCGGGTACGACTGGGTGCTGAGGAGTGAACTCCAACCGGGCGTAGACCTGACGTGTTACGCGGACGATACGCTGGTCACCGCCCGGGGGAGTTCGTACAGGGATGCAGCGTTGCTGGCGACAGCTCCGGTCTCACAGGTGGTGAGCCGCATACGGCGCCTTGGTCCTCAACAAGTCGGAGGCCATGGTCTTTCATGACCCCCGACGGGCGCAACCGCCCGATGCTCACGACGTCATCTGGGGGGCTCGAACCGCTGTCGAGTCAACCATGAAGTACGACAGCCGGTGGGATTTCGGCTCCCACTTCCGGCCCCACCTCCCAAGTTGTTGGTCGCGGCTGAGGCGCTGTCAACGCTGCTGCCCAATCTGGGAGGCCAGAGCGCCGCCTGTGGGTGGCTCTACGTGGGGATCGTGTGATCTATGGCCCTTTAAGGGGCCCCGATCTGGGCGGCTGACTTGACGGCCGGCAGCATCGCTGTTCTGCGAAAGCCGCTTAGAGCGATGGCCGTCAGAGTCATCAGGGGGTATCGCATGATCTCCTATGAGGCGGCTTGTGTACTGGCCGGATCCCCGCCCTGGGACCTGGTGGCGAAGGTACTCACGTCACTGTATTGGTGGCGCGAGGAAAGGCGGGCGCGGGGCAAAGGGCCGATGCAGCGACATATGGAGTTGCGTCGGTCTCAGCTGTGCGAGGTCCTGGTGGCGGAATGGCGGGACAGGCTTTCACGCCCTACTGCCAGCCTCGTCACCATCGAGGCGGTCCGGCCAGTGCTCGAGCACTGGCTCGGGAAGAGGCACGGCTCCCTGTCGTTTCGGGTGACGCTGGTGCTCTCGGGACATGGTTGCTTCGGGAAGTAACTGTCTCGCATAAACAGGGAGCCGGACGCCGGGTGTCATCACTGCGTCAACTGCCGGGAGGACATGGCGCGGCATACACTGGCAGAGTGTGCCGCTTGGGAAGAGCCACGCCATGCCCTCATCTCTGAAGTAGGCAATGACCTGTCGCTGCCAGCCGTAGACGAGTCTATGGTCGGCAGCGAGGAGTCCTGGGACGCGGTGGTATCCTTCTGCGAAACAGTCGTCTCGCTGAAGGAGGCTGCAGAGAGGGAGAGGGAGATTTCATCCACGACGACTTTGCGGGGGGAGTTAAACACCTCACTACACCCAACCCGGGATCGAGCCCCACAGAGGCGGGCCGGCACTAGCTGGGATTTGCGGAAGTATCGTTGTGCCCGCGACCCCCGTAGGCGTGAGATGGAACACCGGGGTGGTTTATAGTCATTAGGAGTCTGACAGATCCCTCCGCCCCCCCTGGGCGGAAGACATCCAATGAGGAAAAATCACCCGGGAACAAAAAATAACGGGACTTACCTTAGTAGCTTGATAGGCCAGCAGCGTGAGTGTGATCGTCGACACCAACATGTGAAACAGCAGAGCAGTACCGTACGTATCACCGATGGAGGCAACCAATCTGGAAAGATATAATTATTTGAAGTGAATGATTTTACTATGCTAGTATTATGTTATTTGTGGTTTTAAAAATCTCGTGTTTAGCAATTAGTGTATTCTTAATTCAAATTTTCTATAGAGAATTTGAATTTAAAACCTGCAAAGCAGATGCTAAACAGAACCAAGATTTTATTAATATGGTTCGGGTGTTAGTTAGATTTTAGCTGCATCTAAATCAAAAGAAAGGGGGTAGGTTCGATTGACGGAGGGATTAGTGTATATTTCATTCAAATTTTCAATAGAGAATTTGAATTTGGTACTCTTACCCTCTTACAAATAAACGCGGTATAAAGTTATACCAAGTATAAACCTATGAAAATGTATGGTTACACCTTTGTTATACCTGGTATAACTTTATACCGCGTTTATTTGTAAGAGGGTTAGAATATATGTGTAGAAGAAGTGCAGAAACCCAAAATTTATATCATAATAAGCTTTACACTTAGGTACATCAAATTACGGTCAAATTTTGACCTCTGGGTGACCACTACATATGTATAATAAATTCCAGAACCAATATTTTATATTTATGTAATTATACCAAAATGGTTGAAAAAAGCAAACAGATAAAACCCTCTTATTTTAATCAATATGCTTTACGATAACTACAAAGTTAATACAAGTCAAAAAGGACAGAGAAACCACAAGTCATTCAAGTAAATAACTACAGTAAGTCAAACTCAGAAAATACTAACCAAGCATTCAATTAAAACCGCAAACGGTTCAAAACATAATTTCATATTCAGAACTTCACAGTCGAAACGCAAATCCAAAGTTCGTAACATCAAACACGATGTTGGCCGAACTTTGCCGAAGTAGGAAAGACTTCCGACCACAGATTATAGGGCTCGGGAGGATAGTTTGCGCGTCTGTGGTCACTGGAGGTCAATTAAGTTCAGTAGAGGAGTTTTAGTCTCGATATGGTTAATAATTAATTTGTGCTGTCTGTGTTGTGTAGAAAGTTTTGGAATTAGTCTGGTTTTGATAGTTTGGTTCCAGAATACATTTTATATTTTTCAAGACAAGTGTGTTGCTCATAAAATGTCTCTAATTTCACCACAATTAGTCACATAATGATACCTGTAATCAAACTGTGACTTATTCATTGCTATTATTCACAAGTGAGTTATAGAGTTTTATTTTTATTTTTTTTGTTTGAATTTTGTATCGAAACTTTTGTAAGAACAAAGTTTCGATACCTACGAATTAATTTACCTACCTATTTCTTGCTCATTTCATGTAACTTCGTATTTAAATAGATAATTTCAACTTTCACTCAATA